>CM046880.1:122918247-124366600 GCA_025667525.1 Glebionis coronaria | reverse complement strand
ATTGGAAACAAGGGCACCCTTGTGATCAGTGAATCACAAGGAGTCAATATCAACAAGAAAATCACAATTTGGTTCACACAATAAGCCAGAAATGATCAAACAGTCACCAGATATTGCACAGACATGTGAAATAAGCAGTTATGCACAAATAAGCAGATATAGCATGAATAAGCTAACCAAATTCAACAGGATGCATACACAAGCTATATAAACTATGAATAAGCACAAATAAACTTATATCAAACACTGAATCAAAGTAAATAAGCAGAATCAAGCACAAGCAGTTACTGATAAGAACAAGGTGAATATGCAGAAACCTTTTGCTGATCTATTTGACCACATATCCAAATTCAGGCACTCAAATCTCTTTCCCTGGTGTAGTTAACCTAGATTTAACACTTTTTAACCCTAGTCTATGCTTAGATCTAGGTGTCCTAAAAATCCTAGCCAATTTTACCAAGTAACAAAGATTTTATACCCTTATTATGAATCTAGGTGTTTCAAACCACAAAAATTGCAGATAAGTGACCAAGTATATCAGATACACATGTACTAATAACCACAAGCACAAAACTAACACTTAACAAACCACAAATACAACTAATGCAGTTAACCTAAACACCCCTTAAAAACCTGTTTTCACAAATTTTCAAATTATTATCCAGATTCAAACCACAAATCAAACTAATAACACTTGAATAACATCAAACAACACCAGATTAACAATAATCAACCCCAAAATCACAGATTCAACAACAATCAAACCAATATCAAAAATATTCAGAAATTTAAAGAGAAAATGAAAAGGGAGAAGGATGCAAACCTCCAAGACCTACATCCAAGCCTTGGATTGTTTGAGCTAAGGTACTAGCAGAACAAGTACCAGCTTCCAATGTTGCTAAGATGAACAAACAATAAGGTGAGATCAAAATAACCAATACTTTCTGTTTTTTGAAGCACAAGCCTTATCACTTAAAACCTTGCCTCAAAAACCTTCAAACATGAATATGGAACTCAGATTTTAGCTTATCAGATACCAAACTTTTATAAATAACAAATGAGAATTCAAAATTTTCAGAAATTCAAACTTTATTTCATAAAAAGGAATTACAAAGATTTAAAAGCTAAAATCTGGAACAAAAGCTCTCTCACAGGTTGAGGAGTCTTTTTATAGGCAAATGCCAAGCTAGCACTATTCACAAACCCTAGAAGTGAAATTCCCTAAATGTCCTTGAGCACTTCTAGACGATTCTTGGTTATGAGCTGTCCAAAATGATCCTAAGTGTTCATTTTAGCTTTGAGATGAAGCAAGGACTCTCAGCTGTTGATTTGGCCACGTTGGATGACTTGGAGGGTGATGTTGTCACATGATTGGTTGAAAGGGAATTGGGGGTGGGGTCCATGGTGAGTGGGAGTGAGGGTTTTGATGTGGGATGAGTTTTTGCACATGTGAATCAAGCGTGGGAGTGGGTAATTGATTTTTACCCTTTGTTTAAGTGATGTAAAATCTGGGTGGTGAAAAGGTGAACAGTGGTGAGTTTGATCCGTTTTTTGTGGATTGTGTTTGTGTTTGGCGCAAAAACTTTTGAATGTTTCAAATGTGGCAACTTAAGTCCTTGTTTTTTGGCAGATGTGGTATAAAACGTTTTTCAGCCCAAATACTTGATTCCCTTTGATAATAACTTTCATAACTTTACACTTTTGGCACCAAACTTAGGAAAAAGGGTTACAAGGGTTGTTTTTGCCATTTTTGGATAATTGAGGGACTGATCTTGGACATTGTTGATCTTCAAAGGTCTTTAATGCAACTTTAACTTCATGAGGGATCATTGTTGACAAATTAGATTTGATGAGGGACTAATTTTGCCAATTCTTCAAAGTTGAAGGACCTTTTGTGTAATTTTGACAAACTTAAGGGACCAAACTTGTAATTATGAATTCACAAGGGTTTTAAGTGTCATTTCTTCATTCATTGAGGATCATTCTTGCCTGTATTCAAGTCTTCAAGGGTATTTGTGGGATAAATCATGATCTAGGGCCCGGTTCTTTGTACGGCTTCGTTTCTCGTGTCCGTTTATCCTTGTTTCTTGTGATCTTTTGTCTTTTTCACGATATCCATACCTAAAATACACAAGTAAACAAACACAAGCATATATATGGTATTTTATGACATTTTTATGCATTTAAAGCCCGAAAAGAACGATGAGATCATGTATAAATGCCATCTCATCATTCCTAATGAAAACAATGAGTTGATTCCTACTCGACTTGTCACGGGTTGGTGAGTTTGCATAGACTATCGCAAGCTCAATGATGCCACTCGTAAGGATCATTTTCCTCTTCCTTTCATTGATCAAATGCTCGAGCGTCTAGCGGGTAATGATTATTATTGCTTCTTAGATGGTTTCTCCGGGTATTTTCAAATTCCCATCGATCCTAAAGACCAAGAGAAAACCACATTCACTTGTCCTTATGGAACATTTGCTTACAAAAGAATGCCTTTCGGCTTATGCAATGCTCCCGCGACTTTCCAAAGGTGTATGATGGCTATCTTCCACGACATGGTTGAAGAAACTATGGAAGTCTTCATGGATGATTTCTCGGTCTATGGTGATTCTTTCTCTCATTTCCTTGCCAATTTAGAACGTATGCTTAAGCGGGGTGAAGACACTCGCCTTGTTCTAAATTGGGAAAAATGCCATTTCATGGTAAAATAAGGCATTGTGCTTGGACATAAAATCTCAAAAGCCGGTCTCGAAGTGGACCGTGCTAAAGTTGATGTCATAGCCAAATTACCTCCACCTTCAACCGTGAAGGGTGTGAGAAGTTTCCTTGGTCATGCGGGCTTCTATCGTCGCTTCATTCAAGATTTTTCTAAAATCGCTCGCCCGATGACCCACCTCTTGGAAAAAGATACTCCCTTTATCTTTTCTAAAGAGTGTACTGAATCCTTCAGTCTTCTTAAGGACAAGCTAACTAAGGCACCGGTCTTGGTCACCCCTAATTGGAAGCTACCTTTTGAATTGATGTGCGATGCTAGCGACTTTTCCATTGGAGCGGTTTTGGGCCAAAGAGTGAACAAACACTTCTAACCAATCTATTATGCTAGCAAGACAATGACGGGGGCTCAATTGCATTATACCACTACCGAAAAAGAGCTTTTAGCTGTAGTGTATGCTTTTGAGAAGTTCCGCCCCTATCTTGTTCTTTCCACCACCATTGTCTATACCGACCATTCCGCGTTGAAGCACTTGTTAACTAAACATGATTCTAAGCCAAGACTTCTTCGTTGGGTTTTTCTCCTTCAAGTATTTAAAATTGAAATTTGTGACAAGAAGGGAGCCGAAAACCTAGCCGCGGATCATCTAAGTAGACTCGAGGATCCTTATCAAGGGAATCATCCGCATCAAGAGATCAATGACTCTTTTCCCCTCGAGGCCTTAATGTCTATCAATTCCAATCATGATGACACCCCGTGGTTTGCGGACATTGCAAACTACTTAGCGGGTGGTATTCTTATCGAAGGGTTAACATCCCAACAAAAGAAGAACTTCTTTAAAGATGTTAAGTCTTACTTTTGGGATGACCCTTATCTCTTCAAACAATGTGCTGATCTGATTATTCGTCGGTGTGTTGATGGACCCGCAGCTTTAGACATTCTCGAAGCTTGCCATAAAGGACCCACCGGTGGTCATTTTGGTCCCAACTACACCCCGAAGAAAGTGTTCGACTATGGATTATATTGGCCCACCATTTATCGTGACGCTCACGAGATGGTTAAAAATTGTGATGCTTGCCAAGGCCAAGGAAAGATCACACATAAAGACGAGATGCCTCAAAATTTCATACAAGAATGTAAAATCTTTGATGTATGGGGCATCGACTTTATGGGGCCATTTCCATCATCTAAAGGGAACAAGTACATCCTCGTAGCCGTTGACTACGTATCTAAATGGGTTGAAGCTAAGGCTCTCCCTACGAACGATGCGAGGGTTGTTGTGAACTTTCTGAAGCAACTTTTTGCTCGATTCGGTGTTCCTCGTGCTATCATCAGTGACCGTGGGACTCATTTTTGCAATGATCAATTTGCTCGAGTCATGGCTAAGTATGGTGTCAATCACCGTCTTTCCACCGCTTATCATCCTCAAACAAATGGTCAAGCCGAGATATCTAACCGTGGATTGAAGCGAATTCTTGAGCGTACTATGGGAGAGCATCGTGCCTCGTGGGCCGATAAGTTAGACGACGCTTTATGGGCTTTCCGTACCGCATATAAGACACCTATTGGTTGTACTCCATATCGTCTTGTGTAAGGGAAGGCATGCCACCTCCCTATTGAGCTGGAACATAAGGCGTACTGGGCCTTGAAGTGGGCCAATTTCCACATCAACAAAGCCGGTGATCTTCGGAAGATTCAACTCAACGAGCTAAATGAACTGAGGAATGAAGCTTATGAGAATTCCTTGATCTACAAGGAGAAGACCAAGATCATTCATGATGCAAGGATTAAGAACCGAGAGTTCCACATCGGTGATCAAGTCTTACTTTTTAACACTCGGTTGAAGATCTTCTCGGGCAAGCTGAAGAGCCGTTGGTCTGGTCCATTCACCGTCGCCAAAGTTTTCCCTTACGGCACCATTGAGCTTTCTCAGCCAAATGGGCCTAATTTTAAAGTGAATGGCCAGCGTGTGAAGTTGTACTTTGGTGAGGACATCTCTCATGAGATGATTCCATCCCTCACCACGTTTCCCTTGAATTAGTTATGGGTTGAGTCAGGCTCGTGATTCGGTTAACAAAAACAAGCGCTTCTTGGGAGGCAACCCGTTGATCTATCCTTTACCGTTTTCATAATAAGTGTAGGGGGAGCCCCGTATGTGTTTGTTGTCTTGTTTCTTATGATGTGCAGGGACTAAAGCTTCAAAGATCCATTCTCGATGACTTTTGACGAACCATGATCCCGTGTACCCGTCTTCCCGGTTCTATCCTAAACTGTCGTGATTCAATATTTCATATCTTATATGTTCACATTGAAATCACTCTAGTTGTCCTTTCCTTAGCAAAATTTAAACAAAGTGCACAATGTCCTAAGTGTAGCGGAGTTTACTCCCACATGCTTAAACATTGAGGACAATGTTTATATCAACTATAGGGGGGACTTCTATCGATGTAAGTGGTCTTTTCCATGAATTTGTCCTCATTTTAATCGGAAAATCTAATTTTTCAACATTTTTCAAAAATTTTAATTTATTTTGGCCTAGTAGTATAGTAGTATTTTCCTTTGTTAGCGTTATTTACTTTCTTTGCTAAAAATTAAGTTTAATAAAGTGGTTTTAAATTTTTCAAAGTCGTGAATATTTTGACTCAACCCGAGTTTACTTATCTAAGTTTACTCTAGCTAGTATCCTTAACGTGTTTAAGTCAAGTTTTGCTAGGCTTTTATATAGGGAGCTTTAAAACGCGAAAGTCTTAACTCTCACGGGTTAAGAACAAGAACTTTTCGCAACTTCCTATAATTGATCCTAGAAAGTCGTTTATCAAAGGAACTTTCAAATGCAAAGTCTAAACTTGAAAGAGTCTAAGAAGTTGCAAGATCCTATAGATGACTTGAAAACCCAAAACTTTGATTTAATTGGCTAAGCATCCACGAGTCTCATTCCTTGAGATTTTAAATTGTGGAGAACGAGAGATGATAGAGTCAATTATAAGTTTGGTATTCTTTCATGAATTTATGTGAGTTGATTATAAGCTTTTTCTCCCATCGCTTTTTAATAAATATATTTGCAATAAATAAGGTTGTACGATTTGAAAAGTTACTTAGCTTCTAGCCCAAGATCGTTTAAAAGTTGCTCGGTATTAATTAGAGTTCATAGCCAAGACATAACTCATTGAAGCGGGATGAGAAGATTGCCGAGTCCGAAAAGGTCCTAACAAGACATGAGGGCTACATTTTGTTGCTAAAGATCCAAAAGTGATGTGAAGAATCATTTATCAAAAATCAATATGAAGGATCGAGACACACGACGAAAAGCAAATACTCCCCTAAAGATCATGGAGAAGTATATCCAAAAAGGCCCTAACAAGGTATGTGGATAATTAGATCCAAGTCCTAAAAGGAGGCGGATCGTTGTATATCAAACTCCAAAATAAAGATTGGAGAAAAATGAAGAAGTCGTGGTCCAAATTTGAAGAATCTCTTAAGAACTTCAAGTGAAGAAATTCCTATTATGAAGAGAAGACCATAATTTCAAGAACGTCTCTCAAAGATTCGAAGTATGAAGTCGCTGCCAAATATCGGTCCGAGAAAGGTCTCAAATCGTGAAGCGAGTTATGCCAAGATATGAACTTTAAGAGGTCCCGAGAAGCAGTTTTAAAAGATTTTGTCCTTTAGCTAACTATTGATTAAATCGTCCCACTTTATTTTCAGCCTAAATAAACTATTGAAATAAGTCAAACAATGCATCCTCGTGATCATTCAAGACAAAATTAAAATATAAGAGATACACCTAAGAATAAGGGAGTCTAAGTAAATAATTGGGCCACATGAGTTCGTGTTAGTTTGCTAACTTATAATAACAATGATCTCGTTTTTAAGCTTGGTATGGGGAACGTGAAACTTGAGGATGATAAACATTCATGACAACCAAACCTCCAAAGTAAGTCTTTGATTTCTTTACTTGTTTTGTTCTTTTAGTTTCCTTAGTGTTTAGTATTTAATAAAGGCCAAGGTGGGTTATTTATGATGAAAAATGTAAACAGTGCTTTGAAATTAATGCATTGCATGAGGGCATTGCAATGGTCAAGTGTAGGGGATTTAATAAGTGTGAAAACATTTATCCTTTTACCACTTATTTCCAATAATAACAAGACCAAAACGTGTATTTTATGTCGTAAAAATCGAAATTATGCGTGGTTTGTGTTTTTTATTGTGTTTCAGGATAAAAATATGAAAAAGGAAGAAAACATGGGCTATCACGGGCTTTTATTGAAGAAAAAGACAAAAGACGAAGTCAAAAGATCAAGAGTGCAAAAAGAACGGAAGTCCAAGGCCTATTCTGAAGATTTATCGAAGAAAAAGTCTAAAGACGGAAGTTTAATGAAGTCGAAGAACTCAAGTCTAATTATAGAAGAAAATTATAAGACGAGTTCAATTTATATCGACAAATCCCGAGACGACGTCGAGAAAGACAAAGAATTTAAATCGAGTCGAGACGTGAAGGAAGAAAGAAGGAAGCATCAACACTTAACCTCCCCACCTCCTATATATACCCTCCTAATATGTCATTAGGAGGGTGTTAGTTAGTTAATTAGTCAATTTTTATTTTATTTTTTTTAAGTGTGTTTTTAATTTCCTTCTTTCTAGTTTTTCAAGCTTATCAAACATTAATCTTGTAATCTTTTGATCTTAATCTTCAATTTAATCAAGCTTATTTCTTAATTCTCATTCTACCTTTCTTAATCATCTATTGTTTTTGCTTAATTAATCATGTAGTTGGTTTAGTTTTGTTGATGATATGATTGTTTAGCTTATTTTATTGTGCTTATTGAGTTGGTGGTTTTAAAGTTTTTAGATTAAGGTGCTTATTTTCTTAATTTTTATGATTAATAGTTTTTAAAATAAGTTGATTTTGATAAGTTTAATATTTTTATTAAAAGTTGACTTTTAATATTTAGATTATTTAGTGTTTTTATAGTTTTTAAATTATGGCTTATTAGTTTTTCTTAAAAATCTTTTTGGTTAAAGTTTTGGTAAGTGCTTATTTTGGATTTGCTTATTTGCTTAATATTTGTGTTATCCGGGTTTCTTTAAAACCCCTTTATTCCGAATATTGTTTACTTTGATATTCCGAATAGCATCCTCCTTAATGTTCCGGATAAGCATCTTCATTAGCAATTCCGGATAAGCCTCATTTCCTAAATTCCGGATAAGATTTCTCAATCGATTCCGAATAGCAACAAGTTTTGATCATTCCGGATAAGCCTGCAAATTTAGTATTCCGGATAAGCTTCATTACAACATATTCCGGATAGTGGCATTTTCACCAATTCCGGATTAGGGAATTAAGACAGATTCCGGATATCTTCCAAAAGACAGATTCCGGATAAGCCTGCAAATTTTGCATTCCGGATAACAAACCCTTACAGATTCCGGATAGTAGTATTAAACAAATTCCGGATAACATATAGATTAAGTATTCCGGATAAGAACTTATGCTTCGATTCTGGATTAGGACACTTCATCAACATTTCGGATAGTCATCAGAAGAAGGATTCCGGATAAGGTTTTGTTATTTCCGTTTTTTAATTTAAACTTTATTTTTCCCGCCTTTTTACTTAGCATTATTCTAACTTGTCTTTTTTTAGTTTAATTTTTAAAGTCTACATTTTTATAAGTTTTCATCATTTACCTTTTAAAAAGTCTTTATCTTTAGTTTAAATATTTTAAAGCTTTCATTTTTGTTTTAGTTACTCAACGACATTTACATTTTCACTTTTAGTTTAAAATAGATAATCAACCTATTTTTATTTTCCACCAAGAACGACTTAGTCGCACTTTCAACTTGTAATCAATTCGAAAAGACTGGAAAAAACGAACGTTCATACGAGGCAAACCCTTGTATTACTGGTCAATCATCATTTCAACCAAAACAAATTGCTTCTACTTCATTTCAGCAAAACAGGGTCGAACTTCGACCAACAAAAGACTTTGAGGCCAAATAAAGAGAAATTAAAGCTAGACTGGCCCTCATGAGTACTGAAAGTTCTTCTTTCAAGGCCCCCAAGAAAGACAAGAACAAAGGGCTTGTTGTTGAAGCTTATGAATGGGATGAAGAAGATGTTTCTTCAGATGATGATGAATTGTTTAATGTGAAAGTGCTGATGGCACTTGCTGATGATGAAGGGACTAACTCCAATGTTATGGCCAGAGAAAGTGCCAGAAATGGTGAATGGGTCAATATCATAATAAAAAAGGTACAAACTCTTCTTGAATTAGAATATAAATATGACATAAAATTTATCTTTGATTACCTGTGTATTGATCTAAATTTTGTTGAAGAACAAAGAAACAATTTGCTTGAAAAATTTCACAAACTTGTTCTAAAACTTGAAAATTTTGAAAGTAAGCAAACAGAGCAAAAGAAGCTAAACTTGTTATTCTTACATTTCATCAATTGAACAAAGAGATTCTTGATGAAAACAACTCCCTAAGAGTTGAACTAAAAGAAGCAAAAGATATTGTAAAATCTTGGCTTAGAAACTCTGATAGGATAAATCAATGCATCAATGAACAAATTCCTACTCAAAAAAAGGAAAATGCTTGGTGCTAAAGGATCCTCCAGCACCAACTCTATTTTCTTTGTCAAAGACTCAAATGAGGATGGTAGCTCGATCCCTGACATTGAAAGGTTAGGTGAAGAGAATTTACCCAATCATGACACTGGACGAATTCTTCTTCCTGAGTTTCAAGCAAATGCTGACTCTTCAACACCTGTTGAGTCCTCAGTCACTAAGGATGACTCAGATGATGATTTGGAGAATGAAGTAAGTACTCCACTTCCTCATTTAGAGAAGTTGGCTGGTGCTGAACCCTCTACTAGTCCTAAAACAATCCAGTCAATCATCAAGTCTCACACAACACACAAGGTTAGTTCTTCCAAACATTTCAAAATTGACACTTCAAAAAACTCTTCAGCTCTTGCTGAAGGTTCACACATGGGAACCACCTTTTCTGTTTCAACAAATAAACTGAAGAATGCTAGATCTGAGGATGATGAGAGAATTTCTCTTGTCATACAAGAGATCAATGATCTCAAAATGCAACTCAGGCAGCAGCAAACACCAACTCGGTTCAGAGATGAACCTTCAGACTCTCCTCATTTAAAGTACAAGACATAATTTAAAAGGGCTTGTGATTTATGTGGTCTAAACAACCATCTCATTAAAACTTGCCTAAGAGTGATTTATTGTACTAAATATGAGAGGACTGATCATCGCACTTGTGAACATACTCAGTATATGCTAGCCAAAACTAGTGCTGATGCTCACAATCCCGAAGCATCTCATTCTAGGCGAAATATGCCTTTCCCACCATGAATTCATTGTGGTATGGGCAATCATCACTCAGATGACTACCACTATTACCCTGTTTGTAATATTTGTGGAAGTTATGACCATGACACCGATGGACATAATCGAATCATCTCACTTAGAAGAGGTATTAAACCAAGAAACCCAAACTCTATTACCAAATGTTGTGAAACTTTTGGAAGCAATGTCCACACTACATCTGATCACAACCATATAAAGTGGTTCAGAAGAGGTGAAGCCCTCTAGGCTAAGAAAGCAAAAGCTGTTCAGACCTCTTCTTCTTCTGAGAAATCACACACACCCTCTTCAAGAGGACCCTTCAGATCTAGAACACCTTCCAGATCTAAAACCCCCACCCAACAAAGGTGGGTTTCAAAACAAAACTGACCATTTCCTTAACTTGTGTAGTGTGATCTCAGGAAGCCTATTTGGTACATAGATAGTGGCGGCTCAAGGCATATGACTGGCACCAAAAGTTATCTGCACAAGTATAAGGAGGAAAAAGGTCCTAAAGTTGTTTTTGGTGATAACTCATCAGCTACTACTGAAGGATTTGGTTCAGTAAAATGCAATGGTATAGTTTTCTCAAGGGTAGCATATGTCAATGGATTGAAGCACAACCTCATCAGCATAAGTCAACTTTGTGATGCAAAGTATCTTGTGCTGTTTGATGACAAAAAAGGTACAATCTTCAACTCCAATCATGAAATTGTGATGATTGCTCCCAGAGTCAAAGATGTTTATGTCATGAACATGAACTCTACTTAGGAGACATGCTTCTTTGCTAAAGATTCCAATATTACCAACTGGTTTTGGCATAAGAGGCTCTCGCATCTCAATTTCAAAACAAGTACTCTGCTGGCAAAACAAAATCATGTTATTGGTCTTCCTTCACTTGTCTAATCCAAGGACAAACCATGCTCAGCATGTGAAAAAGGGAAGCACCATAGGGCCAGTTTCAAAACAAAGCAAACTTTCTCAATCAAAGAAAGTCTTCATTTGCTTTACATGGACTTTTTTGGCTGATGAGACTGGTTTTATACATAGTCTAATCGTCCAAAACGGGCTTAAAATGGTAAAAATATCATAAATTTGCCAAATATATGCTTGTGTTTGTTCAATGTGTACTTTAGGTACGGATATTGAGAAAATGGCAAAAGATCACAAGAAACAAGCAAAAACGAACACGGAAACGAAGCCGCACAATGAACCGGGCCCTAGAGTTGATTTTTCAAGAAAAGTCCTTGAAGAATTAAAGATTGTACAAGAAGGGTCCTTCATTATTGAAAAATTGACACTTTAAACCCTTGTATATTCATAATTACAAGTTTGGTCCTTAAAGTTTGTCAAAATTACAAAAAGGACCCTGAACTTTATAAAATTGGCAAGAATGGTCCCTTAATTATGAAGACCTGTCAACATTAGTCCTCCACAAATTTAACAATACAATTCAAAACCTTGAAGAATAAAGAAATGCCAAAAATCACCCTTCAAATATCATCAAATGGCAGAACAAATCCTTGGTAAAACATTTGTAAAGTTTTTGGGGAAAAAGTATGAAAAACAAAACTTTATTTACAAAGGAATCTGATTTTGTGCTATTAAATCAACAAATGAAAGAAGAATGGAAGAAAAGGGGTAATTTCTGTCAAACATCCAAAGTTACCTAGACCAGTGTCATGCTGGCACGTGCCCCACTACACACTCTCATCCAATCACAAGCCACCAAACCTCCACATCACTATCCACTCACCACCGTTTATTAACTAACTAATTAATTAGTTAATTAAAATGCGGTTAACACCTTTTCAAAACTTAAACTCGATCAAAACACTACTATTCACCTCAAGAACAAATTTGGGATTTTGTTAATTACTCACAATTAAAGCTTAATCTTCTCCAGTTTTATGATTAAGGTTTTACTTAACAAAACCCAACTCACAAAACCCTTGCCACATCACCACAAAAGCTCACATGATACACCCCTACCTCACTTTTGGGGAAGAAGACAAAAACCATCCAGGGAATCAACGTCGTACAATGTAGCTTGCATTCTAACCTTATTGGGAGCCCTTGATCAAATTGCCACCCACTTTACACCTCCACAAACAGCCAAGATACAACACATGTTCAAGAATTTTCAAACTTGAAAGGGAAAATTTGGAAGACCATATACTAGGGTTTCTAGTTTTTCATTCAGCATTTTAGGTTTCTTGTAGCCTATATAAAGGCCTTAGTTTACAACATTTCACTTTGTTCTTGGATTCCTAGGTCAAAAGTCTGTAAAGCTTGTTTTCTAAGTTAATGAAAAAAGTTTGAACTTTGTAACTAATTCCAAGTCCCAATTTACTTTCTTGTTATTGATTATTGATTTGAGTTTATGTTTATGAAGTTTCAAAGTTTGGTTTAAGTTTTATGCAAGTGTTTCAAAATTTTTCCAAAAATCTGATTTGTTTTCTAAGTCTTAGTTGAAACACTTGAACTCTTGGATTATAAGTAATCATAACACCCTGATAAGGAGATTATCAAGGTGTAGTGAGCTTGTGGTTTGGGAGGATTCAAGGAGTGGGGAACAAGCTTGAATCAAATATTGTCCATTTTTCATATTTTTCATATAATCTGTTTTGTTTCTAACCTTGTTGTTCATAGCAGCTTGTTAGAAGCTTGTACCTTGTTAATCTTGGCACATAATCTCTAAAATCCGTGAGTATGGATGTACATTCATGAGGGTTGTCCTCTTTTCTTGAAAAATCTGTCAAGAAAGTGATTTTAAGTGATTTGGTTAACTGCTGTTGTATTTGTGGTTCTTGGGGCTTGAATCTTGTTCTAAGTGCATGAAAATGTTATATTGATGCTTGTTTGAGTTTGGTTGAACCTGTTATACACTTTATCTTAGAAAAATCTTGATCTGAAAAGTGAAAGGAGTGTTTGGGTCTACTGATTTTTGCTTTGAGAGTTGAATTGATTAGGTGTTAGGAGTTGGTTCTTGTTTGTATATGATATTAAGGTATTTGAGTGTTGATATTTGCAAGTCTTGCTCATTGAAACATCAAATCTGAGATTGTACTATAACTGCTTTGATTTTGCCTGTTTTGATCTAAAATATTGGGAACACTTAGTGTGTATGCATATTTAGGGTTAAGAGGTGCTTAAACAAAGTTTGTGTAACCTGTTTTAGAGATTTGAGGGTTTGAAATTGGGCTTATGGTCAAGTATATCAGCAAAGTCATTTTGTGTTCATCATTTGTTCATCAGTAAGTAACTTAAGCTCTAATCTAGGTCTAATCCTTAAACCAGTGCATGATATGAGTTTATTTATGCTTATTTAGTATTATTATAGATTGTGTATGCTTTTGGTTCAATTTGGTTGGCTTAATCTTGCTTAAACTACTTATTTGTTCAAAACTGCTTAATGTTCATGTCTGTGTGATATCTGGGCATAAGTTGAATTAACTGTACTAATTGACCTGTTGTTTTTGTGATTTTTTTATTGATATTGACTCCTTATAACCCACTGGTTATAAGGGTGCCTTTTTGTCCATTGAATCCAACAAAAGTCCACTAAAGACAAACAGTCAAGAAAGTCAAGTAGTGGGAACCCTTTCCCACTGTTGCTAGCCACTGCTACTGTTATTTATCATTTAGCTTATCAATAAACTATAATAGCTTATTTTATTGTGCAGTAACTTTGTTTTTGTAATCAATCTTCCTTAATTGACCCATTTGACTATACTGGAGCATTTGAGACTTTGACTTTTAGGTTTGACTAGAAAACCAACTTAGTTGACTTTTTCATAAGTGCTTATTTGCTTTTTCCAACTTATTCATTGTGCTTTTTGGATATCTTTTTTATTATTAAGCTTAGTTAAGTGATGTGAAACATTTTGCAAAAAGAATCAGCTCTTGAAACAGCCTAGAACTCGAAAATGACTATTTTGTCGTTTTGTGTAGAGAGCTTTTGCTTATTTCAGGCTTATTTCTTGGTCTTATTCAAAAATTCTTTTTACAAACAGCTTTATAAGGTCAAGAGAAGGATGTGTGTCAAATTTCAGCTTATGGCTTAATGGGTCAAAAAGCCCATTAAGAATAAGTTGTGTTAAGCTCACTTTCCGCTTTTGGCCCTTTAGAGTTTTGTGTTTAAAATCAAATTTTAAGCTAGACTGAAAGTTTTGAGCTTATTTGGACAACTTATTCTTATTGGGCCTTAAATAAGCCCATTAAGCTAACTGTTTGGCCTTTTAGCCCATTTGGAGGCCCATTAGGGGTATTTTTGTAATTTCAAGTTCATTTTCTGTTTATTTAAGTTAAATTAAACTAGTTTGCAAGTTTTTATATTTTTTTTTATAATTTTTGGATTTTTATTAATATTTTTTATTAATTTTTTTAAAAGATTTTTGCAACTTTTTCATTTTTGTTAGGTTAAATACATTAAGTTAGGATTTTTAAAAATTTAAGATTAATTTTCTTGTCATTTAATTAATTTTTAGGATTATTTTAATATTTTAATAATTTTTAATCATTTTCAAGATAGTTTTTATTAATTTTAAATTTTTCAAAAATATTTTTTAGTTTAATTAAGTTATTTTAGAGGTTTAAAAATTGAAAAATCTCATTTTGGGGTTTTTGTTAATTAATTTGATTTTTTGGGCTTTAATTAGCAATAAAAAATTATTATTTAATTAAATAAAAGGTTTGAGTGATTTTTGATTTGTTTTAAACTCTAATTACATTTTTTAGGATTTATTGCAATTTTCTAGGAATTTTTAGGGTAATTTTTAAATTTTGTCACGTTTTACGGTTTTACGTTTACGACTTTAGTCTTAGTGTAATTTTTATCGTAACGTCATCCTTTTCTCTTTTCTTTCTTCATAATCATAATCACAAACATTTAATCAAGTTTTAATGCAACACACTAGCCTCCTTGAGAACGAACTCACCTTTGGGTCATTTGTGCACGGTTTTACTAAACCGTCGTACTTACCCTAATTACGCTCTTTTTCCTAAAAGACGTATTTTACAACTATCATTTTGGCGACGCTGCCGAGGAGGCGTGATGTGTTTTGATTTGCCCAAATTTTGTTTTTATATTAGCCATAATAACTATTTGTGTGATTAGCACTCTAACCATACGTATTATCGGTTTTTCGTTTTTGTGTAAATATTATTACTATATTGTATACGTATCACAATAAATTCACAAGTACCCCAAAAGTGTGAAAACACAACCTTGATTTGGGATTTCATCACTCAGTCATTGTATTCGAATCTCAAACAAAGAAAAAAGGAAAAATAGATAATTATTTTCGTGAAGCTTAATTTTAATTAACACAAACTATAAGGTGGGTATAAGGCGGTTGTATTTCACGACCTAAGGGAAAAAGGCTTTTAAGTGCTTAGCGCCGCCTCGTTTCCCCCGCTTGCTTGTGCGTGTTAAGAGAAAAAGAGCTAATCGAGGGTTTGCCAACCAAAGTATTATCTACGTATCTATATATTTTCTTGGTTTCAAAAGATTAAACCCTCTTGAACGTTTTGGTGTTCCACCAACGTTCTAAAGTCATCGAAGGCATTCACTTCACGTGACCGTTTTCATTCCTTGAGGCTCCTTTAATCGATAGATTTGATTTGAGGAGAGATTTGTAGATTTTTGTCTACGTAATACATCATAAAATCCAAAAAAAGTAAAAACAATCAAAAGCACAAAAAAATGGAAAAAGTTAAAAACACCCAAAAGAATCTTCTTTGCCCATCCCCACGTTGTACGTGACGTTTATGCAAACTCGTAACCAAGCAAGACGTGCACGTAAACGTAGAAACCGAATGGAAGGAACGCCTTATAGTGAAGAATCACCTATTGACGAACCTATCGTAGAACAAGAAGCAACCATGGCTAATCGTACTATGATGGAGTTGATTCAAGCACCCACCGAGGGTTATGGAGAGGCTATTGTGATTCCCGCCATCCTTGCGGAGAATTTTGAAGTTAAGACCCAAAACAACAAATTCCGTGGTGATGAAAAGGACAACCCTCACAACCATATCCGCCAATGCAATCGTCTTACCGCCACTTGCAAGTTTAAGGACGTCTCGAACGACTCGATTAAGATGATGCTTTTTCCGTATTCCTTAGCGGGGACCGCTAAAATTTGGTTAGAGAAAGAGCCACCCAATTCTATATTGACGTGGAAGGTTCTCATTTCGAAGTTCGTGAACCAATTTTTCCCGCCTTCTAAGACTACGCATTTGAAAAACGAGATTTCAAAATTTTCACAAGAGTTTAATGAGAGTTTTTCTACGGCTTGGAATCGGTTTAAGGAAATTTTACATGAGTGTCCTCATCATGGTTTTTCGGACTTGCATCAAATTGACACGTTTTACAATGTATTGAACCATCATGAGCGTGATTATCGTAATGCCGGCGCGGGTGGTAATTTTTTGTGTAAAACGGTCGAGGAAGCGTTGTTGATTATTGAGAATAGGTCCAAGGTCTATAGTCCTCGTAGAAAATCGAGTCTTAGCAAGGCTTCGTCTTCACCTTCATTGTCACGTGCCATAGATGTTTGCCAAATCGAGGAAAATTTGGAAAACAAAATCTCTGATAAGCTTAAGGGACTTTTAATTGAGTTTAAAGTTGGTGAACAATCCACTCCCGCTACGGCTAAAGAGGTTGAAGTTTCTTGTATGTATTGTGGTGGAGGTCATGATTTCTCCGAGTGCATTACCAACGGTGGTAACACTTCGAGTGCCGACGTGGCCACATGAACTTATAACCAAAATGGTCAAGTTACCTGATAGGTGTAGTAACACGTCTTTTAGGAAAAAGAACGTATAAGTGCGGCAAGTATTAAACTCGACGATTTAGGAAAACCGACAAGTCGAATAAATTCCAAGTTCGTTCTCGAAGGAGGTGTGTGGATTAATGTGCCAATATATAAAATCAAAGTTTGGATTAGTGACGTTTTTGGTTTAGAAGAGAAAAAGTAAAGACGAGCTACGACTACGATTACACTACGACGTATTGACGTAAAACGATGACGTAATTACGTAAAACGCGACGAAATTAAAAATTAAACCTAAAAATTAATTAAAAGTTTAAATTAAGTCTAAAATAATATAAATAAGAATAAAAATCTAACAAATAATTTTTAAACCTTTTATTAATTAAATATTCAATTTTTAATGCTAATGAAAGCCCTAAAATTAAATATAATTAAAAAACCCCAAAATATTATTTTATTGGACTAATAACTCATTTATTTTATTTAAAGACTAAAAAGTATTTTTCCTAAATTTTAAAAACTATTTTTCTATTTTTAAATCACTAAAAACTATTTTTAAACTAAAATAATCATAAAAAATAATAAAATAATGCTAAAAATAATTTGACAATTTTAAAAATCCTAATTTATACTAAAGAATAGTATAAAAAGGAAAAAGTTTGAAAACACTAAAATATTGCACTAAAAGACAAAACTGATTATAATTAAAACCCTAATTAAACTAAATTTAATTCTAAAAATTACTTTAAAAAGTGAATAGTGAAAACATTTTAAACTAAAAATCTTAAAATGTTTTTCTAAGTCTATGAAAATTTTTAAAACTAAAAAATATAACTTTTTGTCACTAAAAGAAAAAAACAGAAAATCAAAAAGTAATTTAAATAGTAATTAAATCTAAAAAATATTAAATGAATAGTAATTAAAAAATAAATTAAACAGAAAAGTCAATAATAAAATAAGAAAAATAATGAAAAAAGAATCAAGTCCTAATTCCTATTTAAGGCCACTAAAGACAAAAATTTAAAAGCTGACAGTGACACTTTGTGTTGGTTTTGTCTCTAAAAATATACTAGCAGGGGTAACTGAGTTCCCACTGCTAGTACAAAAACAAGGTCTGGTGGTATTTGAGCTTAGGCAAGCTCTTTTGGTGGCTTTTTCTTGGACAATAAGGCACCCCCACAACCAGCTGGGTTGTGGGGAGTCAAGAACAGTACAAAAACACCAAGCTACTTGACAAGAATCACACAAAATGGGGACAATTAGTGACTGTTATGGATGCTATGGTGGACTGTGAACAGTGGACTGGTGCAATATGCACAAAAACGGATTTCTACCTAACCAAACTTGATGATAATCCACCCAAACTTGAAGATAACTACCCACAACCCTAACTTATCAAGATTTCTATTGATTACCAAAATTATAGAAAATAAAACTCAAATGCTAACACTTAAATGACCCTACTGATTTTCTAGCAGGTTTTATCAATTTTGGACTTGCATTTGCTTTTAAATCCCTCTTAATCTAGACCCTATACTT
Source organism: Glebionis coronaria (assembly GCA_025667525.1). NCBI lineage: Eukaryota > Viridiplantae > Streptophyta > Magnoliopsida > Asterales > Asteraceae > Glebionis > Glebionis coronaria. The sequence continues at coordinate 124,348,199 of CM046880.1, read as the reverse complement.
ACTGATAACTACCTACACCAACAACCAAAGTAAGTCTAAGCAGTATTAAGCTAAAAGTTAGTCAGACTTTAAGCTTAAACCCAAATCCAAACACACCTTTAATTACTGAATTCAAAAATTACCCTCTAACTTTGCATCAAACCAAACTATAATCCTATAACATCATCAATAACATGTATTAACTATAAAAGAACACTTAATAAACAATAATCAATCACAACTAGCATGCATTCCTCAAAAGCAAATCCACAAAACCTATTTTCACTAACAAGGAGGATTCAAGCCCTGGTTTTTATACCTTATGGGACCCACATCCGGGCCCCACTATGGCTGTAATGCCATCTCCTTACAAGCTCGGGATTGTGAAGTGAGCTTTTGAATGATGCTGCTGTTTTGAGAGTAGAGAGTGCTAGGTGGTGACTTAAACAGTCAAGACCACCCCAATATGACTTCCTTTGTTGAAAACCTAAAAAAGATGTAACAAAGAGAGTAAACTGATAACAATGCTAAAAGCTATAAGTCTTGCTTATTGAATAAGCAGCTTATAGCTTATAGCTTAATAAACAAAAAAACAACCTGAAAATCTTTTTTTCTTGGAACAAAACTTTTGGAACCACTATATCTAAAACCAAGAACTTATACAAGCTCTATTAGCTTATTTGGTTGTCAACTAAATAAGCCAATAAGCTCCTATAAACCCTAACAAGAAAAGCAATTTAAGGCTTAAGTGTCCTCTCACCTTAAAACCTCTTCTCTTGACGAATTTCTAACACACACTTGTAAAAAAGAGATTTATGATTACACTAAAGCAATAAGTAAAATGGAACTCAGTGATGTACAAACTTTAAAATTTCATTATCATTACTTAGTTAAAAATTGTACAAAAACTGGAACAACAAAATAAAGGGTACATGCACCCTTTATATACAAGTGAAGGAGATGTTCTAACATAAACCCTAGCATGAATAAACTTCCTAAATTGCTCTTAAACGGATCTCAGAATATGCTGTGGTGATTCCATCTTTTGAACTTTAAAACTTGGCTCCCATGTGAAGAATCAGAGTACTTGAGGCCTATCCTTCGTTGGATTTGAGTAGTGAGCAAGCAAACCCATCATGGCCCTTGATTTGGTCAAGTAATCACTGGCACTCTTTGTAGTCTTGTGAAACCCGTGAAGATCAGTTGGTGGGGAGGGAACAAGAATATGTGAAGTCACTATCTGGGTGGACCATTGTGTTTGGTGAGCTGTCAAAAACCAAAACCCCATGTTTAATTAGGGTTGGGTTTAGTAAATAAGGTGATTGTAACTGGTTATGGGTCTAGGGTTTATATGAATTAGGGGTGGATTTTGGGGTTTTAATGTGAACAGTCAAAGTTTCCCACGTTAATCTGTTTTAAAAACAGATTATTAATAAATCTGTTTATTAAGGAAGTGGGGTGAGAACGTGGATGGTGGGAGTAATATGATTGGTTGAGGGGGAGTGGAGGGTGACGTGTAAGGCAGGGAGTGGTGGAGGAGAGAATGGTTCTCTGGTCAGTTATGGCCCCTAAACTTCCTTGTCTTGTTCACTTTGCATTAAACAGCCCAAAACTTAATTCCTTTGTAAATAAGTTTGCCCAAGTTGCTGAATTTGGCCCACCTTAGTCTCAAACTTTTAGTAAGGACTAATATTGTAATAAATGCATTATCCAAGGGCTATTCATGTAACATCTTCAAACATGGGGGACCTTTCTTGCCAATGATGATTTCTTCAAGGTCTTTCTTTGCCAAATCTTCAAAAATGAGGGACCAATGTTGACAATCTTCAAAACTTCAAGGACTATTTTGGAAATTCATGATTCGGGCCCGGTTCTTTGTGCGGCTTTGTTTCCCGTGTTCGTTTTTGCTTCATTCTTGTGACCTTTTGTTGATTTCACGATATCCGTACCTAAAATACACAATGAACAAACACATGCATATATTTGGGTATTTTGATGATATTTTAAGCATTTTAAGCCTGATTTGGACGATGAGACTATGTATAATTACAGTCTCATCATTACCCGCTCTAATCATTTGACTCCACCGGGTTTTGCACCAAATAAAAATGCTAACAATTATCGAAACAATCAAGTTGGTTACCAAGGAAATCAAAGGAACAATTACAAGGGTAGTAACAACTATGGGAATCAAGGGGCTAATAATCAAGTGCAAAACAAAAATCAAAATCGTGATTTTCAAAACAACAACAAAGGTTTTTGAAAGATCTTCCAAATGAATTTGTTGAATATGCAAATGGAAATGATGCTAGGTTTGATAATATACAAATGGAGATCATTAGCCTAAGATCCGAGTTTAAGAATAATTTGAAGAATGAGTTAAAAAACGAGTTAGCAAATGAACTTAAGTCTCATGCAAAAAAAATGGAGAGTAATGTGCAAAGGTTACAACAAAACCAACAAAATATGGAACAAGACCAACATGAGATAAAACAAGAGATGCTTAAGGCCGATAAGAGGGGCAATCTATGTTTGAGGATAAGATTTCATCTATGTTTGAGGCTATAATGTGTAAACCGTCTTCTTCGAGTAGTCTTCCTAGTAACACAATATCGAACCCTAAGGGAGAGATGAAAGTCATTACCACACATAGTGGTAAGACCTTTAAGGAACCGACTCTTTAACCAATTACTCCAACGGTGGAGGAAATTGAGGAAGAACCCGAGGTGGTGGTCGAAGAGGAGCATACCCCAATCCCACGAAGTACCGCTCAAACCACACCTACGGTTGGCTCATTACCATCATTGGAACCCGAGCTTACAAAGGCTATGCCTATGCCCCAACCCACACCACCTTTTCCTTACCCATTGAGACTTCGTAAGGAGAAACGACAAGAGCGTGAGAATTACCAATTTGAGTTTTTATGAAAATGTTTCGTGATTTGCATTTTAACATAAGTTTCGCCGACGCTTTGGTCATGATGCCTCGATTTTCCGCTAACTTTAAGAGTATGTTGAACAACAAGGAGAAATTGCAACAACTGTCTAGTTGTTCATCGGTTTATCTTAACCGCATACCTCAAAAAGTCGGTGATCCCGGTAAATTCTTGATTCCATGTGCTATTCAAGATATGGAAGAATGCTATGCCTTGGCCGATCTTGGTGCTAGTATTATTTTGATGCCTCTTGCAATCTTCAAGTCGCACAATCTTCCTAATCTTACTCCTTCACTAATGTCTATCGAATTGGCCGATTATTTTACGATCCCCGCATGTGGATTGGCCGAAGACGTTTTTGTGAAAGTGGGAAAGTTCTATTATCCGGTAGAGTTTGTCGTTGTCGATATTCCGCCGGATCCTCAAGTCTTTTAGGTCGTTCGTTTTGGATACGTCAATGGCGTTGATTGATGTTCATGAAAATCACCTTATGTTTCAACGACGAGGAACTTGTTATAAACGCAACACAAAACTCTCGACTTTCTCATGTTTATTCAGTCGCGACTATAAACCATGTTGATATGATCGATGTCGTTTGCGAGGCATTTTCACAAGAATTTTTAGGTTTTGGTGATGATGAAAATAGTGGCAATCCCACTATGCTCGATCCTATCCTTGATAATTCGACACCATCCTTCACTCCATTTGAAGGTGGTGGTTTTACGCTAGAAGAATTTGACATTCCTCGTACTTGTAACGAAGACCTCGACAACGATGAGGACTTCTCGATTATCAAGTATTTTCTTAACGATTTCCAATTTCCTCCGCCCGAGGAGGTTATGAGTATCGACCCAAATCTTCAATCGAGGAACCACCAATCCTCGAGTTGAAAGATCTTCCTCCTCATCTTGAATACGTATTCTTGGAAGGAGACGATAAGTTGCCGGTTATTATTGTGAAAGATCTTTCGGATGATGAAAAAGCCGCACTTATCAATGTTCTAAAGGACCACAAAGGGGCAATTGCGTGGAAATTATCGGACATTAAGGGGATCGATCCTAAATTTTGTACCCACAAAATCTTAATGTAGGAAGACTACAAGCCCGCAATCCAATGTAAAAGAAGGGCGAAGCCCAAAATTTATGACGTCATCAAAAAGGAGGCCCTTAAACTCCTCGACGAGGGAATGATTTACCCTATTTCCGATAGCCCTTGGGTGAGTCCCATTCATTGTGTCCCTAAATAGGGAGGAATGGCCGTTGTGCCAAACGATGACAACGAGTTAATTCCAACTCGACTCGTGACCGACTGGAGGGTGTGTATCGACTATCGTAAGTTGAATGACGTCATTCGTAAAGACCATTTTCCCTTGCCCTTCATGGATCAAATGTTGGAGCGTCTTGCGGGAAACGATTTCTATTGCTTTTTAGATGGTTTTTTCGGTTACTTCCAAATCCCCATCGATCCTCGTGATCAAGAAAAAACTACGTTTACGTTTCCATATGGAACGTTTGCCTATCATAGAATGCCATTCGGACTTTGTAATGCACCGGGAACTTTTCAACGGTGCATGATGGCTATTTTTCAGGACATGATCGAGAAGACGATGGAAGTCTTTATGGATGATTTTTCCGTGTTTGGTAGTTCGTTCACTTCGTGTTTGTCGAATCTTGAGAGAATGTTGAAACGTTGTGAGGAAACCAACCTTGTGCTCAATTGGGAAAAATGTCATTTTATGGTTAAGGAAGGAATCGTCATAGGGCACAAGGTCTCGAAAGCCGGGATTGAGGTAGACAAAGCTAAGGTAGACGTCATCGCCAAATTACCTCATCCCAAAACCGTTAAGGGAGTTAGGAGTTTCCTAGGCCACGCGGGCTTTTATCGTCGATTCATCAAGGATTTTTCAAAGATATCTCGACCTATTACACATCGCCTCGAAAAGATGCTCCTTTTGTCTTTAGTGAAGATTGTGCACGAGCCTTTGAAATCCTTAAGAGGAAACTTACCGAAGCTCCCATTCTTGTTGCTCCCCAATTGGAACCTCCCCGTTTGAACTAATGTGTGATGCAAGTGATTACGCCATAGGGGCCGTTTTGGGGCAACGTCATGAAAAGCACTTCTTGCCTATCCACTATGCTAGCAAGACGATGACCGAGGCTCAACTTAAATACACTACAACGGAAAAGGAATTCCTTGCCGTGGTGTATGCATTTGAGAAATTCCGAGCATACATCATCTTGACTAAATGCATAGGGTATACGGATCACTCGGCAATCAAGTATCTCATGGCTAAACAAGATGCAAAGCCGAGATTGCTTCGTTGGATGCTCCTCCTACGAGAATTTGATGTCATAATCCTTGACAAAAAAGGAGTCGAGAATATAGCGGCCGATCATCTTTCTCGCTTGGAAGATACTCACCAAAGTGTATACGAGAACAAGGAAATTACCGAAACATTTCCTCTCGAGACACTTGGTGTAGTGAATTCTAAGAAAGGCTCTTCCACCCCATGGTTTGCGGACATCGTAAATTACCATGCGGGCAACTTCATCATTAAGGATATGACGACTCAACAAAAACGAAAATTCTTTCGTGACGTAAAGTTCTACTTTTGGAACGACCCTTACCTATTTCGGACTTGTGCGGATCAAATTATTCGACATTGTGTTTTTGGCACCGAAGCTTCTAATATCCTTAGAGCTTGTCACGAGGGACCCACGGGTGGTCACCATGGTGCTAATCTTACGGCGAAAAAGGTATTTGATGCTGGTTTCTTTTGGCCTACTATTTACCGAGATGCACATGCACTTGTCAAGTCATGTGACTCATGCCAACGCCAAGGCAATGCCTCACAAAATGATAAAATGCCACAAAACATCATCCAAGTATGTGAGATCTTTGACGTTTAGGGAATTGATTTTATGGGGCCGTTCCCATCATCTCGTGGTAATAAGTACATCCTTGTCGCTGTTGACTATCTATCCAAGTGGGTGGAAGCTAAGGATTTGCCCATAAACAATGCTCGTGTGGTAGTCAAGTTTTTGAAGCAATTGTTTTATCGGTTTGGAACCCCTCGTGATATCATAAGCGATCGTGGAACCCATTTTTGTAATTACCAATTCGAAAGGGTTCTAAAGAAATATGGGGTTACACATCGGCTTTCTACGGCTTATCACCCGCAAACGAGTGGGCAAGTCGAGGTTTCAAACCGAGCGTTGAAGAGGATCTTGGAGAGATCGATAGGAGGGAACCGACAATCATGGTCGGATAAGTCAGACGATGCTTTATGGGCCTTTCATACCGCTCATAAGACGCCCATTGGGTGCACTCCTTACAAGCTTGTGTATGGGAAGAATTGCCACTTACCAATTAAACTCGAACACAAAGCTTATTGGGCCCTAAAGCATTGTAATGATGACATTGAGACCGCGGGAAAACACCGGAAATTGCAATTAAATGAATGGGGAAAGGCTGAATTTATGTAACATTTTTGTTCAAATTAACTAATGTACGTAAGATACTTTGTTTATTCCATATCTACGCAACATACTTTCAAATACTTACTAATCTACGCAATATTGACCAAAATGTGACTTGTTTGACCGGTTACCAATTAGAAAAGTTACAGTTTTGTCCTTTGGTCTTTGTGGACTTCTCCGGTTAGTCCTTTGACATTTTTTTCGTTAAAAAATTAGTAATGATACTTTGACTTTAATACACACATTTTTATACACGATTTTTACACACTTTTTTATACGTGCAATTATATACACGTTTTTATACGCGAGAAAGTTTAAACTTTGAGACGATTTTAGCGTCAAAACTTATCCCATAGACTCCGAAAATCTCGCGCTAAGTCAATGTATACGTTCTCTACAACTTTCACGTTTTATGTTTTTCATGAAAAATATATTTAGATGGTCGAAACCCCGATTTAAAACTATGACATCAATACCAGTATTTTCGGTAATTAAGTAAATCCGAATTTCGACGGTCTCGGTTAGTGCTAAAAACTTATTTTTAAGTCTCTAAACCTATCAGTGACTTAATATAGACAGTCTATATGTAAAATATTATTAAATAAAGTCTAAAACTTATAACGATAGTAGTATGATAAAAAAATGGAAAATTAATAAGCGCATATCGATTCCATTGCGTATCTGAAAAATATAACAGTGAAAAGAAATTGCCCGAAAAACTTCCCGTTTAAAATCAAACTCAAAACATAACATGCGTTTATATCGAAGTGTGTGCATACAAACGTGTATAAAAACGAGTGTATAAAAAAGTATATAAAACTATGTGTATAAAAAAGCGTAAAAAACATTTATATACACACGTTTTTACGCAATTATATAAATATTTTTTACGCAGTTATATAAATATTTTTTACGCTTTATAATACACACAATTTTATACACACGTTTTTATACACGTTTGTATACACACTTCGATACATATTTTTAGACACATGTTCTGTGTTTGAGTTAATTTTAAACGAGAAGTTTGTCGAGCAATTTCTTTTCACAGGTTTTTTTTAGATACGTAATGGAATCGATCTGGTGTACTTATTAAATTTTCCATTTTTATCATACTACTATTTTTATAAGGTTTACACTTTTTTTTATAATACTTTAGGTATAGAATGTTTATATTTAGTCATTGATAGGTTTAGAGACTTCAAAGTAAGTATTTAGTACTAACCGAGACCATCGAAATTCGGATTTACTTAATTACCGAAAATACTAGTATTGTTGTAATAGTTTTAAATCGGGGTTTCGACCATCTAAATGCCTTTTTCATGAAAAACATAAAACATGAAAGTTGTAGAGAACGTATACATTGACTTAACGTGAATTTTTCGTAGTTTACGGGTTAAGTTTTGACGTTGAAATCGTCTGTCAAAGTTCAGAATTTTTCACATATAAAACGTGTATATAATAACACGTTTAAAAAGTGTGTATAAAAACGTGTATAAAAATACGTGTATTAAAGTCAAGGTATCATTACTAAGTTTTCTAATGAAAAAAATGTCAAAGGACTAACGGTGGAAGTCCACGCAGACCAAAGGACCAAACTGTAACTTTTCTAAGTGGTACCTGGTCAAACAAGTCACATTTTGGTCAATATTGCGTAGATTAGTAAGTATTTGAAATTATGTTGCGTATATCCGGAATAAAAAAAAGTATCTTGCGTACATTAGTTAATTTGAACAAATAAGTTATATAAATTCAGTCTTTCCCCTAAATGAATTGGATGAATTGAGAGACATTTCTATGAAAATTCATTGATTTACAAAGAGAAAACTAAAAATTTTCATGATTCTAAAATTAAGAACCGGGTTTTTAACATTGGAGATCAAGTGTTGCTTTTTAACTCACGTTTGAAAATCTTTTCCGGCAAGTTGAAATCCCGTTGGTCCGGTCCATTCACCATTACCCAAGTATTTCCTTATGGGACCATCGAGCTAGCTCAAAATAATGGTCCTAATTTCAAGGTGAATGGCCATAGGTTGAAGCACTACTTTCGTGGGGAAGTTCCCTCTTTGAACTACCTCGACCAAGTCACCTTCCCCAATGATAATTAGTATTGAGGGGATCGAGTCGAGCTCATGACTCGGTAATAAAAAACGAGGTGCCTCGTAGGGGAGTCCAATGCTTATCCTTGTACATATTATCGCTTCTTAATGTAGTAACGTGAGGGGATTTGTGTCCTTCCAACCTTTGTTCCGTGGTTGTTTGTGCATTGTGGTTTTTAGATGATCATGATCTTCACGATTGGAGCCTCTCGTGTTCGTTTTATGAGAGCACTCGATCATTTGCTTTGAAGAATTTCTCGATATCCATATGATATATCCTTGATTGCTCTAACCTTATGTCTTTTAGCACACTTCATAAACGGCTAATGATTTAACGGTTACACCCTTTCCATGTTGGATTAAGCATTCGACTTCGTCTCTAGTATGGGGGTATCTTACCCTTAGACTCGAAACATTGAGGACAATGTTTAGCTTTAGTATGGGGGTGAATAGATACTTTCCTTGCCAAACCTTCATGCTTTCCAAAGTTCATCTTTTTGTTTATCGTTTTGTTGCAAAATAAGGCTAAAAATGGCCAAATTTTAAATTTTTTCTCATGTTTTATAAGTGTTTGAAGACACGAATGTAGATTTTCCGATGACGAGAATAAGATTAATTTTTTACTCGACCGTGAGTGTTGAGCACTTAGCTTCGATTCCTTAACTTTATATTAGGCTAAGTCTCTTAAATGAGGACGAGAAATGATAGAGTTAATTATAAGTTACTATGCTAAACGTAGAGTATTCGTATTATTTCAAAAACTCATGTATTCTCGTTGTTTGCTTATTCTCCCTTCGCTTGTATATATATTTTTCTAATAAGTATTGGCTTAGTGGTTTAGTCTTGATTGTTGGTTTCTAGTCTTTTCTGTAGCTTCCATGTAATTAAATTGGGAAGACATTAAGGTATCGCCAGCGTCACAGTTTTGAAGTATTGGCAACCCGAATAATCGAAAGCTTCACCTAACAATAAGATTTCAAGTGCTCACCTAAATCAAGCAAACAATTTGAAGCTCACAAGGCCGAAAAATTTATGCGAAGTTGAAAGTGAATTATGCCTTAATCTTTGAAGCTTTAAAGATCCAAAATTCGCTTTTAGACTGAGGATATACGTCTTTGGCCATAATAAACACCTCATGGCGATGTTTAATAAAAGGCAAGGCAAGACCGAAGTCATAATAAAAGCTTCATGGCGAAGTTGAATAAAAGATGGAGGTAAACCATGATAATAAGGCCTATCCGTTAGGGGGCGTATAAAAGTCTTGGTAATAAGTCTCATGTTCAAAACCATTATAAAACCATGTTTATCGATCCTTCTTGTTAAATTAATTTTTTGACATCGTTGTCTATTAGGGGGTTATTAATTCGATGGTCTTGGTTACACCGTTATGACTCTACTTTTAGACCTAAATCTCTATCGTCGCATAAATCAAACAATGTATCCTCATGAACATTCAAGACAAAAATAAAATATAAGAGATACCACATAGGAAAATGGGAGTTTAAGTACGTGATTAGGGCATATGAGTAGTGTTAGCATTACTAACTTATAATGACAATGATCTCGTTACACGCTTGGCATGGAATTGGGTAAAAATCGAGGAAGATGAAATTATTTCTAACGAAGCATTCACGTGTTCATGTTCTATGAACCTAAACGTCCCATTTTGCGATGAAAACCCTACATTATGTCTAAAACACAAGTAGTAGCAAGTAGTAGTAGTGTAGTAAGTTTATGATTCAATAAAAGTGCATAAAAATGAATTTTGGAGGTGCTACGATACTTTATTCTAGCATTGCGTGAGGGCACGACAATGGTTTAGTATGGTGGAGTGATGAGACTGCTTTTATACATAGTCTCATCGTCCAAAACGGGCTTAAAATGATAAAATATCACAAAATGTGCCAAAATATGCTTGTGTTTGTTCATTGTGTATTTTAGGTACGGATATTGAGAAAATGGCAAAAGATCATAAGAAACAAGCAAAAACGAAGACGAGAAATGAAGCCGCTCAATGAACCGGGCCCTAGAGTTGATTTTCCAAGAAAAGTCCTTGAAGAATTGAAGATTGTACAATAAGTTTCCTTCATTATTGAAGATTTGAAACTTTAAACCTTTGTACATTCATAATTACAAGTTTGGTCCTTAAAGTTTGTCAAAATTACAAAAGGGACCCTCAACTTTGAAGAATTGGAAAGAATGGTCCCTCAATTATGAAGACTTGTCAACATTAGTCCTCCACAAAGTCAAAATACAAGTGAAAACCTTGAAGAATGAAGAAATGCCAAAAATCACCCTTCAAATATCATCAAATGGCAAAACAAGTCCTTGGTAAAACATTTGTAAAGTTTTTGAGGAAAGGTATGAAAAACAAAACTTTATTTACAAAGGAATCTGATTTTGTGCTATTAAAACAACAAATGAAAGAAGAATGGAATAAAAGGGTAATTTCTATCAAATATCCAAAGTTACCTAGACTAGTGTCATGCTGACACGTGCCCCACTACACACTCTCATCCAATGCCAAGCCACCAAACCTCCACATCACTATCCACTCACCACCGTTTATTAGCTAACTAATTAATTAGTTAATAAAAACGCGGTTAACACCTTTTCAAAACTTAAAATCGATCAAAACACAACTATTCACTTCAAGAACAAATTTGGGCTTTTGTTAATTACTCACAATTAAAGCTTAATCTTCTCCAGTTTTATGATTAAGGCTTTACTTAACAAAACCCAACTCACAAAACCCTTGCCACATCACCACAAAAGCTCACATGATACACCCCTGCTTCACTTTTAGGGAAGAAGACAAAAACCATCCAGGGAATCAACGTCGTACAATGTAGCTTGCATTCTAAGCTTATTGAGAGCCCTTGATCAAATTGCCACCCATTTTACACCTCCACAAACAGCCAAGATACAACACATGTTCAAGAATTTTCAAACTTCAAAGGGAAAATTTGGAAGACCATATACTAGGGTTTCTAGTTTTTATTCAGCATTTTAGGTTTCTTGTAGCCTATATAAAGGCCTTAGTTTACAACATTTCACTTTGTTCTTGGATTCCTAGGTCAAAAGTCTGTAAAGCTTGTTTTCTAAGTTAATGAAAAAAGTTTGAACTTTGTGACGAATTCCAAGTCCCAATTTACTTTCTTGTTATTGATTATTGATTTGAGTTTATGTTTATGAAGTTTCAAAGTTTGTTTATGTTTTATGCAAGTGTTTCAAATTTTTTCCAAAAATCTGATTTGTTTTCTAAGTCTTAGTTCAAACACTTGAACTCTTGAATTATAAGTGATCATAACACCCTAATAAGGAGATTATCAAGGTGTAGTAAGCTTGTGGTTTGGTAGGATTCAAGGAGTGGGGAACAAGCTTGAATCAAATCTTGTCCATTTTTCATATTTTTCATATAATCTGTTTTGTTTCTAACCTTGTTGTTCTTAGCAGCTTGTTGGAAGCTTGTGCTTGTTAAGCTAGGCACGTAAGCTCTAAAATCCTTGAGTTTGGATGTAATTCATGAGGTTTGTCCTCTTTTCTTGCAAAATCTGTCAAGAAAGTGATTTTAAGTGATTTGGTTAACTGCTGTTGTATTTGTTGTTCTTGTGGCTTGAATCTTGTTCTAAGTGCATGAGAATGTTATATTTATGCTTGTTTGAGTTTGGTTGAACCTGTTATACACTTTGGCTTAGAAAAATCTTGATTTGAAAAGTGAAAGGGGTGTTTGGATCTACTCATTTTTGCTTTGAGAGTTGAATTGAGTAGGTGTTAGGAGTTGGTTCTTGTTTGTATCTGATATTAAGGTATTTGAGTGCTGATATTTGCAAGTCTTGCTCATTGAAACATCAAATCTGAGATTGTGCTATAACTGCTTTGATTTTGCCTATTTTGATCTAAAATCTTGGGAACACTTAGTGTGTATGCATATTTAGGGTTAAAAGGTGCTTAAACAGAGTTTGTGTAACTTGTTTTAGAGATTTGAGGGTTTGAAATTGGGCTTGTGGTCAAGTATATCAGCAAACTCATTTTGTGTTCATCATTTGTTCATCAGTAAGTAACTTAAGCTCTAATCTAGGTGTAATCTTTAAACTAGTGCATAAAATGAGTTTATTTATGCTTATGTAGTATTATTATAGCTTGTGTATGTTTTGGTTCAATTTGGTTGGCCTGAACTTGCTTAAACTGCTTATTTTTTCAAAACTGCTTAATATTCATGTCTGTGTGATATTTGGGCATAAATTGAATTAACTACACTAATTGACCTATTGTTTTGTGATTTTTTGATTGTTATTGACTCCTTATAACCCACTGGTTATAAGGGTGCGTTTTGTCCATTGAATCCAACAGAAGTCCACTAAAGACAAACAGTCAAGAAAGTCAAGCAGTGGGAACCCTTTCCCACTGTTGCTAGCCACTACTAGTGTTATTTAGCATTCAGCTTATCAATAAGCTATAATAGCTTAATTTATTGTGAAACAACTTTGTTTTTGTAATCAATCTTCCTTAATTGACCCATTTGACTATATTGGAGCATTTGAGACTTGACTTTTAGGTTTGACTAGAAAACCATCTTAGTTGACTTTTTCATAAGTGCTTATTTGCTTTTTCCAACTTATTCAGTGTGCTTTTTGGAAATATTTGATTATTAAGCTTAGTTAAGAGATTTGAAACATTTTGTAAAAAGAATCAACTCTTGAAACAACCTAGAACTTGAAAACGACTATTTTGTCGTTTTGTGTAGAGAGCTTTTGCTTATTTCAGGCTTATTTCTTAGGCTTATTCAAGAATTCTTTTTACAAACAGCTTTATAAGGTCAAGAGAAGGATGTGTGTCAAATTTCAGCTTATGGCATTATCTTATGGCTTAATGGGCCAAAAAGCCCATTAAGAATAAGCTGTTTGCTTATTAAGATGTGATAAACTCACTTTCAGCTTTTGGGCCTTTAGAGTTTTGTGTTTAAAATCAAATTTTAAGCTAGACTGGAAGTTTTGAGCTTATTTGGACAACTTTTCTTATTGGGCCTTAAATAAGCCCATTAAGCTAACTGTTTGGCCTTTTAGCCCATTTGGAGGCCCATTAGGGGTATTTTGTAATTTCAAGTTCATTTTCTTTTTATTTAAGTTAAATTAAACTAGTTTGCAAGTTTTTAGAACTTTTTATAATTTTTGGATTTTATTAATATTTTATTATTATTTTATTATTAAAAATTGTTTTTAAGATTTTTGCAACTTTTTCATTTTTCTTAGGTTAAATACATTAAGTTAGGATTTTTAAAATTTTTAGATTAATTTTCTTGTCATTTAATTAATTTTTAGGATTATTTTAATATTTTAATAATTTTTATTCATTTTTAAAATACTTTTAATTAATTTTAAATTTTTCAAAAATAGTTTTTAGTTTAATTAAGTTATTTTAGAGGTTTACAAATTGAAAAATCTCATTTTGGGCTTTTTGTTAATTAATTTGATATTTTGGGCTTTAATTAGCATTAAAAAATTATTAATTAATTAAATAAAAAGTGTGAGTGATTTTTTATTTTTTGTAAACTCTAATTAAATTTTTTAGGATTTATTGCAATTTTCTAGGAATTTTTAGGGCAATTTTTAAATTTCGTCACGTTTTACGGTTTTACGTTTACGAATTTCGTCTTAGTGTAATTTTTATCGTAACCGTCATCCTTTTCTCTTTTCTTTCTCCATAATCATAATCACAAACATTTAATCAAGTTTTAACACAACATACTAGTCTCCTTGAGAACGAAGTCACCTTTGGGTCATTTGTGCACGGTTTTCCTAAACCGTCGTACTTACCCTAATTACGCTCTTTTTCCTAAAAGACGTAATTTACAACTATCATTGGCCCAGTATCACCTAGGGCCATTTGTTATGAAAAATATACACTTTTCATTGTTGATGAGTACTCTAGGTACACCTGGGTATATTTTCTGACAAAGAAAAGGCATGCACAAGATGCCATTATGTCTTTCATCAAAAGAGTTGAAAATCAAAATGACACTCATGTCAAACAACTCAGAACTGACAATGGCACTGAATTCAGAAATCACACACTGATCAAATTCTGTGATGACAAAGGAATTTCCCAAAATTTCTCATCTCCTTACACACATGAACAAAATGGTGTGGCTGAAAGAAGGAACAGAACTTTGATTGAAGCAGCAAGGACAATGCTTGCTGATCTGTTCTCTCTAAGCATTTTTGGACTGATGTTGTAGCCACTGCTTGCTACACTCAAAATAGATCCATCATTGTGAAGAGACACATGAAGACTCCCTATGAAGTCTTCAGGGGGAGAATTCCAAACATCTCATTCTTACATGTGTTTGGGTGTCCAATATTCATCACAATCACAAGGATCACCTTGGAAAGTTTGATGAAAAATCTGATGATGGTTACTTTCTTGGATACTCTCTAGTATCTAAGCATACAGAGTCATCAACACAAGAAGACAATTTATTGAAGAAACATATCACATCACATTCAATGAAAGTTCTGAAGCTCTCAAATTTACAAATCCATCAGATGATGAACTTCATATTCATGAATCTCACAATTTTCCATCTGATGAATTTCAACATTATGAGCCTTCTCAAAGATATAAAACAAGCAACTCAGTCTCACATATTGACCCATTTGAAGATATGACAAGTCCTACAAAAGGAAATCCTTTAGTATCACATACTGATGGCTGTCAATCAAATATTGATCAGTCTCAAAATGATCAGCAAGGCAACACAAATAACCAAAATGGTCAGTTTCAAAACAATCAGCATGCTGACACACCTGATCAAAATGATCAATCATATGAAGGTGCTGATGAACAATCTGAGCCCCTTGCTCAAAGTTCTCCTACCATATCTAGATAATTAGGTCTTGGATGTGTTGCTTCTGACCAAGAAGGAAGCCCTCTATTGATTGAACCTTGTCTATTGAATATCCATCAGTTGACACTAGAGATAATCCAAATCCAATTCCATGTCATGGACTTCCAATTTCTAGGTCTAATCATGATACCAGTGCCTATTCTCTAGCTCCACAAAAATCTTGGACTAAAAATAGTCACATACATCTGGTGAACATAATAGGCAATCCTAGTGAAGGTAGAGTCACTAGATCTATGGCAAAGAAACTGAGTGCTGCTTCATCTAGAGAATGCCTCTATGCAAACTTTCTCTCAGAAATTTAACCTACAAAGGTTTCTGAAGCACTCACACACCCTGGATGGGTGTATGCCATGCAAGAGGAACTCAATCAATTTGAAAGAAACAAAGTCTAGAAATTGGTTTCTCTTCCATATGGTAAATCAACCACTGGCACCAAATGGGTTTACAAGCTCAAAAGAGATGAAACCAATGTCGTGCCAAAAAACAAAGCTAGACTGGTGGCCCAAGGATTCAATCAAGAGCATGGTGTTGAATTTGATCAAACCTTTGCTCCAGTTGCACGTATGGAAGCCATACAAATCTTCCTTGCTTATGACACTTACATGAACTTCATTATCTACTAAATGGATGTCAAAAGTGCATTCCTAAATGGTGACCTAAAAGAAGAAGTTTATGTTACTCAGCCTCCTGGCTTTGAGAGTAGTAAATACCCAAATCATGTCTACAAGCTTTACAAAGCTTTGTATGGACTGAAGCAAGCTCCAAGAGCATGGTATGAAACTCTCTCAACATTTCTCATTGAACATAAGTTTGTCAGAGGAAAAATAGACAGACCTTGTTTATTTATAAATTTAAAACTGACACCATTCTGGTACAAATTTATGTGGATGACATAATCTTTGGTTCTACAAGCTTGAAACTTTGCAAACAATTTTCCAAGCTTATGACCAGCAAGTTTGAGATGAGTATGATGTGAGAACTCACATACTTCCTTGGTCTTCATATTAAACAATCTGACCATGGCATCTCCATCAATCAAGAAAAATATGTCAAGGATCTGCTGAAGAAGTATGATATCAATTGTGCTTCAATAAAGACTCCAATAGTACCCCCTAACAACTTAGGACCTGATCTTAATGGAAAATCAGTCAATGAGACTCAGTATAGAGGTATGATTGGGTCACTCATGTACTTAACTGCAAGCAGGCCTGACATTCAATTCTCTACATGCCTTTGTGCAAAATACCAAGCAGATCCAAAGGAATCACACCTTACTGTTATAAAGAGAATCTTCGGATACCTAAAAGATACACCAAGTCTAGGTCTTTGGTACCCCAAATCCTCAGGTTTTGATCTAAAGGGGTATTCAGATTTTGACTATGCTGGATGCAATTTGGACAGAAAAAGCACATCTGGTGCCTGCCAGTTGCTAGGTGGCAAACTTGTGTGTTGGAGTGCTAAAAAGCAACAAACAGTTGCCATGTCTTCAGCAGAAGCTGAATATGTGGTAGCTGTTGGATGTTGTGCCAATGTTCTTTGGATGAAAAGCCAACTGGCTGATTATGTCATAGAATATGAAAAGGTACCAATCTTTTGTGATAACACTAGTGCTATTGCAATATCTAACAATCCAATCCTTCACTCAAGAACAAAACACAATGATATCCGATATCACTTTATCAAAGATCACATTGTGAATGGGGACATTGAATTACATTTCATCCCCACTCAGTATCAATTGGCTGATATCTTCACCAAACCACTGGATGAACCAACTTTCAAAAGATTGATAATGGAGCTTGGTATGCTGAAATTGAAGATACAAAACCTGAACCTTCAGCATTCACTAAAGAAGCTTGAACGTTCAGCATTTCATAAAAGATTTATATTCATGTCTAGTAGCAGTGTCTTAGTAAAGGAGTGTGCAATGTTATGTGTCTATGTCACTTTATGTGATTGTGTATGTGATGTTTTGTCGCCTTATCTGATCCACTGAAGCTGAACAAATGATCACCAGTCATCAAAAGGTTCCTTCAGCAATGCTGAATTTTTTTTAATACAATTGAGTAGCTTGGCCTGAGTAGGGGAGCGTGCAATGTCATATGTCTTATTCACTTATGCGAACATGTATATGGGGTTTTGTCGCCTCATTTGATGCACTAAAGCTCACAAGTATTGCCATCAGCTTCAGCATATCTGAGCAACAACAATTAAAACCTATCAATCATGTGATTCAAAGGAGTTAATGGCATTGAATTTTTCTTGTGAATAAAACAAACATTCTTTCAAAAAGGTGTCATTTGTTAGTTAAGGAAATTTCAAACGTCTCCATCCACAGTCGACAACTCCCTGGCACATGGGGCGTTTCACTGTTCAAAGCAACAGAAAATCATACCTTTTTGCAGAACATTAATGAGAAAGTTTGTGCCAAATGTTCAAAAGAAACCCTAAAAGATTTATAATTTTTTCAAATGGTTTTAAAAACTTTTACAAATCAGTTCAAGTTTTTATATAATCCATTACAATTGGATTTCATTCCACACTTACAAATATTTTCATCAAAAAACACACACAAACTTTCTCTCTTTCAAAACACACACACACAACAACAACAATGGCTGAATCATCTTCTACTCTAAAGATTTCTAAGATCACTCCCAACCTATCCACCCATGTTAACTATCCCATTGATGATATCTTTTTCAAACCCAACAACATCACCTTACTCAAACCTGAATCCATTAAGTCTGTTCCTGGGGAACAAGTTTTGACTTATCTATCCAAAAGTGTTTTAAAGTATGCATTATTTGAGGATCCTGGTATGATGTTTCAAAATGTGCTAAAAGAATTTTGGTTCACAGCTGAGGCTTCTAACAACAAAAAGTCCATTGAGTTTGATTCTACCACGGTTGGGATTCATCTTAGATTTGGGTTAAAGTTATTTAGAAAGGTTTTGGGTTTAGATTATTTGGAAAACCCTAGTGACTATGAAGCTATACTTGATGATTTTATGGTTGTCAAAAATTTCTTTTAAGAGATTAGGTATACTGAAGAGATTAATGAGAAAGGGGGGTTAAAAAGAAGTTGTTTGCCACCAAGGTGGAAGTTGCTGATGTTCATTCTTATTGAATGTTTGGGGGGGGGAGGGGAAACTGGAGGCCTTGACCAGATCAACCAAAAAGATGCGATTATTTTATACTATCTGGCCAAAGGAATTAAAGCTGATTTTGGGAGGCTTATTTCTGAAGATCTCCATGGGAATATGGAGAAAAAGACAAGAGATAAAAACATTGTTTACACCAAATTTCTATCTCTCCTCTTTGTCGACCATTTTGGTAACGACTTTTCAAAAATCAATGGAGAGAAACTAAATTTTTGAACATTTGATCTCACTCGCTGGAACATTCCAGTCAGCACCATTGATCCTCCTCTTACACAACCCAAGATGGACATCTGCTCAGCAGATGGTCCAGTAGTGTATAAAGCTCCAAAAGACACTTCTCTAACTGTAGAAGGGGATCTGAAAGGCAAAAAGCCTGGATCTTCATTTGGACCTCGTCAGAAGCAAACGTCAGTTAATTCCAAGAAGGTTAGACGTGAGTTCAGAAAGAAGAAAACCCTCACACAATCTTCCTCAAAGAAGATTGATGATGAATCCCATGGCCATGCTTTGAAGAAGACTAAGTCCCTGGCCAAGGACAAGAACGCCAGCCAGCCGTCACCTTCAGTCTCTGCTGGAGGTGACATGCATAAAGAGGCCCAGAAGGCAACCCCTCTCTCAACTTCTTTAGGAGAGAAGGGTGAAGATGGAGCTCACCCTCAGCTCAGTAGTATGGAGTCAGCATTGGTAAGTACCTTCATTCTGAATACAAGTGTAAAACCCGTATTTTAAATCGAGAATTTATAAATACGCGGTTTATTATTATTTTACGCGGGATATTTTTCCTTAAAACGTACACGTGGAAAATTTTAAACAAACGCGAGAAATTTATTACAAAGTACTATTTATTACAAGTGTTATTAAATAAAGACACAATTTCGTAACTGCCAGCAGCATCTGTTGCGCCGCAACTCATGTGTCTTGCGCCGCAACTCGTGATCCGCAGCACCATGAACTGTAGCCCCTTCAATTGCGCCGCAACTCTTGTAACTTGCGCCGCAACTATGTAGGATTTGGGCTCAAGGCCCAAATGCTTTGTTTCTTGGCCGGGTATAACAAAAAAAAAAGAAAGGGGTTCCTTGTTTTATGTTTATGCCGACACAACACCACTCAAACAAAACCCTAGAACTCAATACAGCCGCCACTTACTCCCTTGCTCCTATCTGCCGACGGTTCATCACCAAGATATGGAAAACATGTCGTGTCTTTGATCTACCAAAAACAAGAATGCGTTTGAGCAGAAACAAGGTAAGATGATCACGTGTTCTTTTGATTAATAAATCACAAATCAATGATAAATAATCTAAAATCATGTTTTATATGAGAGGGGTTTTCGTTTGGCTTTTGCTGGGTTCTTTTCGCACACAAACCGAGACCTTAAAGGTCTCGGTGGTAATCGATTTTCCACCAGCCGCAACCCAATTAAGGGTGCTGGCCGGTTTTGCACTAACAGTGGGAACACCCACAGGGTGTTGTACTAACAGTGGGAACCGAGACCTGGGTGGTCTCGGTGGGATCATTATAATTAGCAGGGGAAACGGATCATAGACAGGGGGAAATCCCGACTGCCAGTGGGAAAACTGGCAGTAAAGGGGCGTTTGGCAGTGGGTTTAAGGACAGATTTAGGGGTGTTTGGTTAACAGTTTAAAAGACAATAAGGGACTGTTTGGCTAGACTTATCTTAAAACTTAGCACGAGTTTTTGGAATCGCTTATAATAATTATTGCACGGGATTATTTAAATGCTTTAAATCATTTTAAAAGGGATTTATAGATAAAGAAATTTAATTGTCGATTTTATTATCTTATTAATAAAATTATATCGATATCGTTTTGTCATGTTAATTGTTTAAAACATAGGATTTATCAAGGGTTTAAATTAAAGGAACTATTTTGAAAACGTTCTATTTCGGGAAACTTTCTAATTCGGGAAACTTTCTAGTTATGGCAAGTTACTAATTATAGTAATAGTATAATAACATGCTTCAGTACAATATACAGTATTCAGGAACACAGGTTATACGTTATTTAGCAAATATTTAAAGACCAGTCAGATTATCAGAAATACACCGGACTATCAGATTTATCAGATTATACATAAATAGTAATACAAGAATAAATTAAATTAAAACTAGAACATATAAGAATCAGTAACAGCAAACGGTATTTAGACGACTTATTTTCCGTCCGTATTTATGTAGTATCCGTGAAGTCAGAGTCGATCTTTCAGCTTTCTGTCTTATTTCATTTCTGGACACGAGGTACGGATTTCCCGTCCTTTCAGTAAGGATTTCCTTTCCTATGCATGATTAGGATTTCCCGTCTGCAGCCAAATGTTTTCCCCAGTATATGTTTAAGTTTATCAGAAATCATGTTAATAACTAAATGAATTGCCTGAGCATTATATACAAGCACGACCAGTTTATGTACTAGTTACGGAGGTACCGTAACCACGGCACTAGAGGCACCGGTGTCGTGACTCACATGCAGGAGAGTGATATCCTGCATCGTCCCACTCAGCTCAGCTTGGCCATTTTATCAGTATATTTTTAGTGGGGCGTATGGATGCATCCTAGGCTTATAAGTGTTTCATGTTTATCAGGGTGAATGTGGTGTGTGCTCTACATCCTTCACATTGGAGCTGATCCCTCCACCCAGCACAGTTATTTAGAGGTCACCCCTCTACAGCATGACGAGGTCACCCCTCCAGTTATTCATGCACGGTTGTTACAGCACGTGACCTATATAAGCTCTGGCAAATAAAATACAGTAAATGCATGTTTTCAGAATTAATAGTTATATTTCAGTATCAGTATATATGAACCAGGTTTCTCAGATTTTATGCAGAGTTCTACCACATGTTACATATCAGTCTTACAGTTTCAGTATTCTATCACTTGTTTCATTCAATATATTCTTATCATGTTTTATATCCGTTCACTGAGCGTTATGCTCAGCCGTAGTTCCTTTCATGTTCTAACGGCAGGTACACCGGGACGCTTTTAGGATTCTAAGCGCATGTGCATTTGGATGGAAGCTATCCAGACTTCTTACATTTTGCATTTCTTACAGTATTCTGCTTATTCGGACATTGTTTAGTCCTTTCATTCAGTATTTTATTTTTCATGTTTTGGGCTTATGTTTGGATTGCCGATGTTTGATTCCGGTATTTCCGTTATGGTCAGTTAATGTTTTAGGACATTTACCTTATGCTTTGATGACACGCCATAAATACACGTAACGGTCCACTTATCCAAGTGGGGTGTTACAATTATGGTATCAGAGCGTGGTTCGACCTGTAGGCTCTAAAACTTGACCTGTGACTAGTGGGTAGTCACCAGGAACTTTCCAGATTTTGGCGTTGTTATCTTTCATGTTTCTCATGCACTAATCAGTCAGTTTTCTTCAATTATCAGTCGTTTTCTTAAAGTTTTTGACTAAGTAAAAGGTTAGTACATAACTAGCCATATTTAGTCGCATGTGCTTTTAGCGAGTCTTCGTTTTGGTGAACTGACCATAGGCGTTCACCCTTGTCCGTTCAGATCTTGTATTGGTAAACTGACCATAGGCGTTTACCCTTACTTATGACAGATTCATGTTTTCAGTCAAATATCACTTGGTGAACCAACCATAAACGTTCACCATTTCTCAAGTCAAATTTCATGCTTTTCAGTCGAATGATGTTTTGTGAACCGATCCACAGTTGTTCACCTTTATCATATCATGACATTCTATAAATTTTGACAAGTATGGATTGGACTTCAGCCATCCATATTTAATACCAGATTATAAATTTCCATACATGACAGCTCTCAGAAAAATTTTGACAAGTATGGATCGAATCAGAATAACCCATACTTAGTCTCATGGTTCCTTCCTTGAAGTACGTGGATTGAACCATAGCCGTCCACATCAGTTGATATTACACCTCAGTTGATTTGATTTTTTTTTTTTGTGTTCCTTGTAACAATTAAATTTTCATACCCTCACGTTGATGTCATCTACAGGATGATTCAGTTTCAAGTCTCCTTACGAGGATTATGTTTTCAGAAAAGTAATACTGTTTCGTGCTAAGATACAGAAGGATTATAGTAAAATCCTATTTCATGATAAATCATGTTTTGGTCTTTATCAATCATGTCTTCTGTCTTCATACTGAACATTGATGAAACTCTGTTTAATCATACTTTCAGCCTCTATACAACCAGCATTAAGTCCATGCAGAAATTTTCAGCCATCATAGTAACAGTTTCAGTTCAGTTGCTAACCAGTTAAATCAAATTATTTTCCGTTGAGAATGTCAGAAAATCGACACCAGTATCGATCATCCCATAAAATTTCCACCAGCTTCATGTACAGTATTCCATATGTACCCCATGTACAGTGTCTCAGTTATACTCCATGTACAGTATTTCACGTGTACTCCACGTACAGTGTCTCATATATGTTCCATGTGCAGTATTCATTGTGTACTTCATGTACAGTAGTCCAGGTGTACTTCAGGTACCCTACTCCATAGATATTACTAATCGATCCTTAAACATCGCGGACGTTCCCACTTGTCGATATTCTACCAGGTGCTGATGCTGCTCGTGAGTTGAAGATTTTACCAGATGCTGATGCTGCTAACACTCTGAAGACCACACTGATGCTGATGCTGCTGAACCTTGGAGATTTCTCAAGATGCTGACGCCGCGGAACGAGGACGAAAACTATAAACTTGAAATTTCTGACAAGAATAAATTCAACCAGCAGACGCTACCATTCGATTTTATGCTGTTACCTTCTCAGTTAGATGTCACACTTCACCCAGCCAACTTTCATTCAGAAGAGTGGGAACCGGAACCCCGCCGGCCACTCAGCAGAATAGTCACATGAATCACGGTCATGATAATGACCGTCATAAATTGACAGACAAAGCAGTGGTGACAATCATCGTGCTTATAATTAATCAGTCAGTAACCATCGGAACTCCGGAACGGACATGACCAACAATACAAGAGGTCGGCGGTCTAACCGGTCCGCCGACCCTAGCAGTTACCATAAATTCTTAATCTTATTCAGACTCACCCATTAAAACACGTGCCAAGACATCAGTCAAGACATAGTTCTCAGGTATCATTTCGGAAGACACATATCAGGGCACCCGTCATGATACACGTCATACGAATATCTTCTCAGATGTACGAGTCAGAGCTCCTAATTCCAGTATGTTCCAAGCAAGACCCTCAGTAATTCAGGGTATCTTTCAGAAAAGGGTATACTCATTCTGTTATGCCACGCATAAAATCAGACCATTAAAATTCAGTTACCACCACTAGATTATTACTCAGGTAAAACACGCAGTATTCACTCTGTGAGGTTACAGACGAACCCATTCAGTGAAAAGTCTCCATGTCCACTTCATGTATCCCTATGTCAGCCTTATCTCAAACCAGGTAGTTATCTGCCTCTCACCCAGAAAGGACTCAACAGTACCACCATATTTATTAAAGTTTTCCCTTCAGTTAACGACGAGATCCGTCTTATTAAATCCCAAATATATTCATTATATATTTTGCCAGAAAAATCAGTACAAGCTGTTTCTTCCTTACGAGCGCGTGACTTACCAATACATAGTTACGAAGACTTTTGGCTATCAGTTATAAATTCACTTCTGAAATTCCTCGAATCCATGACCAGCAGATTATCCTAAATTTCCCGATGTCATTCCAGAAGGTGTTCCAGAAATTCATGCCTACCCACGAGACATAATTTAACATCGAGCTTGCCTCAAGAACAGAACCTGTTTTCAAAATTCTTTATTACAGGGCTCTAGCTACGATTAAAAGAGTTGCAGCAATTGCTGCAAGAGTTACCAAAACTAGGCTTTATTCGCCCTAGCGCCCCATCGAAAAATGTATCAGATCACCATTCCAAATCGATATTCATTCCACGAATAGAAAGTTTAATTGACCTACTACGAGGTGTCTTAAACATCCTTCCAGGAAAATTCAAGATCATGCTACCATCAGTGATGAGGAAAGAACATGATGATCTTCAGACCGTTGTTGCACATATTATAGCCACTCTAAGAATTTTTGAATTTTACTTCTGAGCTCCCTAATGCTCCAACTATAGTATGAAAATGTATGAATAAATTTTCCTTGAATTCTCAGACAAATTTGGCAATACATTCGTTGACAAGATTTTGATCTCCTAAATTCTAGAGAAGGACATGGGAATCATCTTTTCACGACCCCGCAGATTCTCCGATAGGAGAAAATTATATACGCAAGCTTTCTAGATGTATGTTTCAGATGAACAAGGTGGCATATCTGAACCACCCTATTTCAACAGAAAGAAATTCCAGACAATCCTGCGAAGGTGAAGGCCATCACCTGATGGTCCCGACTGACGACTATGAACGTAGTATAAAATTTCTAGAACTCAATTGACTGCTACCGCAGAAATTGCCGACAGTCATCACTAGAAATTTTTCTATGACTATTCAACAAGATTTCCACCAGAATGTTCCATAATCCCAGACAAACACTGATAGAATCCGCATCACACATTAATGCAACTATGTTCATATCTAGATTCCTGACATACCTCAGGTTCAAGATAGAACACCGACATGCTATCACTACAAGTAGAAATTCTAGACCGAAAAGAGACAAGACTCCATGGAGATTGTAATCAGTTTACCACAGACTCAGAGAAATTATGATGCTATCTAAGTTATCATCAACCATGTAATCAGCCTGCGCGTCCCTTTCATCCGAAAGGAGCACGTAGTAGCAGATCTGCAGAAAATTTCAAAATTCAGCAATAAATCGTACGAATTCAAGGCATTCCATCGACCATCATATCAAACAGAATACATGTTCACGATCAAGTGTATGTTTACGTCCACTTTAATTTCATGTTTATTCTCACTTTCACGTTTAAGTCTCATTCGCAGTATGATGCTGATCAGTTCATCTTCTATGCTATCTCCTGATTTAAGCTCAAGTTAGCGTTCATAACGTTGTTCACGTTCAAGTTCGTGTGCCATTTCACGATACACGTTTCTCAGTTTATTACCGAGTACGGTTACAGAAAGCTTGAGAAATTAGACTCAAGTTTAGCACAACTACTCCATAACCAGGCAGACGTTTCACATCTCAGGCCGTATCATTTGGCATTCATTCCTCAGTCAGCATACGTTCATGATATGTTCTAGTATCACGTTCACAGTATGATTCACTTATCATATTCTAATTCCATGCCAGCGCTCCTCATATAATTATGAACCCCGTTCACAATTGCTCACTTAGCATGTTCACAATTATTCACGTAGTTCGTCCCTATATATACTCTCAGCAGCTTTCTCTGAGATATAAATATTACCTTTTCAGAATATTTTACACGTATCGTTTCATGTATCATACATGCTATAGTTATTCAGTCTATCAGATTTAGCAAATCCATCTTAAATATGGAACCAGAAACTATTCAGCATCATCAGGACAGGGTCATCAGGACCATGATGTTATTATTATGTTAGACCTTTGAAGGAATCGTTTCGAGCGGGAGGCCACTTGAAACAGGAGTCCATCCGGACCTCTCATCCCCTTTCCTTCAATAAATCCAGTTAAGTCCTTTTAGTCATGTCATGTTCCATGTTCTCTTCAGCCATGTCACGTTACATGATCATTTTATTCATGTCAGGTTTATATCTATCAGCAGTATTATGTCTTAACTATAAGACAATTCATCCTTCAGCTTAATTGTCTTTCAGTCTACGTGTTCTTTCAGTTCTTATAACTTCATCAGTTTATCATCTTTAATTCGAGGACGAATTTCTCCTTTTAGAGGGGAAGAATTGTAAAACCCGGTATAGTCGTATCTTTAATTCGGGGACGAATTATTATTTTTAGAGGGGAAGAATTGTAAAACCCGTATTTTAAATCGAGAATTTATAAATACGCGGTTTATTATTATTTTACGCGGGATATTTTTCCTTAAAACGTACACGTGGAAAATTTTAAACAAACGCGAGAAATTTATTACAAAGTACTATTTATTACAAGTGTTATTAAATAAAGACACAATTTCGTAACTGCCAGCAGCATCTGTTGCGCCGCAACTCATGTGTCTTGCGCCGCAACTCGTGATCCGCAGCACCATGAACTGTAGCCCCTTCAATTGCGCCGCAACTCTTGTAACTTGCGCCGCAACTATGTAGGATTTGGGCTCAAGGCCCAAATGCTTTGTTTCTTGGCCGGGTATAACAAAAAAAAAAGAAAGGGGTTCCTTGTTTTATGTTTATGCCGACACAACACCACTCAAACAAAACCCTAGAACTCAATACAGCCGCCACTTACTCCCTTGCTCCTATCTGCCGACGGTTCATCACCAAGATATGGAAAACATGTCGTGTCTTTGATCTACCAAAAACAAGAATGCGTTTGAGCAGAAACAAGGTAAGATGATCACGTGTTCTTTTGATTAATAAATCACAAATCAATGATAAATAATCTAAAATCATGTTTTATATGAGAGGGGTTTTCGTTTGGCTTTTGCTGGGTTCTTTTCGCACACAAACCGAGACCTTAAAGGTCTCGGTGGTAATCGATTTTCCACCAGCCGCAACCCAATTAAGGGTGCTGGCCGGTTTTGCACTAACAGTGGGAACACCCACAGGGTGTTGTACTAACAGTGGGAACCGAGACCTGGGTGGTCTCGGTGGGATCATTATAATTAGCAGGGGAAACGGATCATAGACAGGGGGAAATCCCGACTGCCAGTGGGAAAACTGGCAGTAAAGGGGCGTTTGGCAGTGGGTTTAAGGACAGATTTAGGGGTGTTTGGTTAACAGTTTAAAAGACAATAAGGGACTGTTTGGCTAGACTTATCTTAAAACTTAGCACGAGTTTTTGGAATCGCTTATAATAATTATTGCACGGGATTATTTAAATGCTTTAAATCATTTTAAAAGGGATTTATAGATAAAGAAATTTAATTGTCGATTTTATTATCTTATTAATAAAATTATATCGATATCGTTTTGTCATGTTAATTGTTTAAAACATAGGATTTATCAAGGGTTTAAATTAAAGGAACTATTTTGAAAACGTTCTATTTCGGGAAACTTTCTAATTCGGGAAACTTTCTAGTTATGGCAAGTTACTAATTATAGTAATAGTATAATAACATGCTTCAGTACAATATACAGTATTCAGGAACACAGGTTATACGTTATTTAGCAAATATTTAAAGACCAGTCAGATTATCAGAAATACACCGGACTATCAGATTTATCAGATTATACATAAATAGTAATACAAGAATAAATTAAATTAAAACTAGAACATATAAGAATCAGTAACAGCAAACGGTATTTAGACGACTTATTTTCCGTCCGTATTTATGTAGTATCCGTGAAGTCAGAGTCGATCTTTCAGCTTTCTGTCTTATTTCATTTCTGGACACGAGGTACGGATTTCCCGTCCTTTCAGTAAGGATTTCCTTTCCTATGCATGATTAGGATTTCCCGTCTGCAGCCAAATGTTTTCCCCAGTATATGTTTAAGTTTATCAGAAATCATGTTAATAACTAAATGAATTGCCTGAGCATTATATACAAGCACGACCAGTTTATGTACTAGTTACGGAGGTACCGTAACCACGGCACTAGAGGCACCGGTGTCGTGACTCACATGCAGGAGAGTGATATCCTGCATCGTCCCACTCAGCTCAGCTTGGCCATTTTATCAGTATATTTTTAGTGGGGCGTATGGATGCATCCTAGGCTTATAAGTGTTTCATGTTTATCAGGGTGAATGTGGTGTGTGCTCTACATCCTTCACATTGGAGCTGATCCCTCCACCCAGCACAGTTATTTAGAGGTCACCCCTCTACAGCATGACGAGGTCACCCCTCCAGTTATTCATGCACGGTTGTTACAGCACGTGACCTATATAAGCTCTGGCAAATAAAATACAGTAAATGCATGTTTTCAGAATTAATAGTTATATTTCAGTATCAGTATATATGAACCAGGTTTCTCAGATTTTATGCAGAGTTCTACCACATGTTACATATCAGTCTTACAGTTTCAGTATTCTATCACTTGTTTCATTCAATATATTCTTATCATGTTTTATATCCGTTCACTGAGCGTTATGCTCAGCCGTAGTTCCTTTCATGTTCTAACGGCAGGTACACCGGGACGCTTTTAGGATTCTAAGCGCATGTGCATTTGGATGGAAGCTATCCAGACTTCTTACATTTTGCATTTCTTACAGTATTCTGCTTATTCGGACATTGTTTAGTCCTTTCATTCAGTATTTTATTTTTCATGTTTTGGGCTTATGTTTGGATTGCCGATGTTTGATTCCGGTATTTCCGTTATGGTCAGTTAATGTTTTAGGACATTTACCTTATGCTTTGATGACACGCCATAAATACACGTAACGGTCCACTTATCCAAGTGGGGTGTTACAACAAGTCATAGTTCATTACCAATTCCTATCACTTGTCACTCTGAGTCTGCATTAGGGAATGATGTGTCAGCAAATCCAACAGCTGATGCTGACCCTGGCCTATCTGTTTCTAATGATGTAGTTCCCCCACAATAGGGTCCTACTGAAGGAACCAAAAACATTATCATTGATCTTAACTTATTAGGGACTCTTTCTCATGATCCATCAGGTCAAACAAACCCTGGTGGTGAAGGGCTTGAAACTGATCCACATAATATAGGTGATGCTCAGAAGACTCCCAAGGAAGTGATCTCACCACTGGCGCCAAGGTGGGACACTTACCTCCATTTGTATTCAACATGTCTGGGGATGATTTGGAAAAGGAACTAGGATTAAGTGAAAGAATTCCAGTCAACATTGATGAAGATACTACTGATGCAACACCAAAGATACCTTCCCCCAGAACTGAACAGGTAAAAGAATTAACAAATCAAGTGTTGATTCTTTAATCACAGGTGGCTAGACTGAAGGAAGAAAATGTGCTTGTTGACACTAAAATCTCAACTCTCAAAGCAAGACAAATTCCTCCTTCTGCTGAACAAATAAAGGATGTCATCATTGCTGCTTTAAAGCCTCTAGTCCAAGATGTGGCCACCACTACTTCCTTAAAGCAAGATATGTCATCTCTTATGGATTCCATCAAAGGTGCATCCATGGAGTTTCCACCAGAATTCTCACCAGTTCCTGTCCAAGTTAATGCTTTATGTGATTCTGTGTTCAAGATTACAGATAGAGTGGCGTTGCTAGAGAAACAAAAGCTGACCATATCTGATGAGGTTCAGCAAAAACTAAATGCTCTTGAAACTGTTCTAGCCATGTTGGCCAAGGTAACTGCCACTCTTGATCATCTTTGTGGCCTCTTCCCTGCTGGTGGGTCATCAGAAGCTGCTGGGCAGTCTTCTGCTGAGGGGGAGAAAAACACCATCCAGCAGCACTTTCAAAAACATGCCCAAAAGAAGGCTCAGAAACAATTCGTTGTCTATGAGTCACCTATCACTGAAAAGAGCCCAGCAAGGGCTAAGGGGGAGTCATCAGCCAAAAATGATCATATAGAAGGGCTGACCACAAGTGGGGAAACAACCGATAGTGGTTCACCTCCCTTTATACCCAAGAACAAAGGAGATTTTACTCTAAATGATCGATTGATAAAAGCTAGGGTGGCCACTCAGGAAGAACTTGACAAATTGTACAAGCTTCAGCAAGAAGAAAAGCTAAGAGATCTTAAGCTAAGCTTGTATGAATAAATTGGGAAAGCTGAAGTAGAAAGTCTCTTCAAGAAGAAAGTGTTATATGAAAAGTTTTATATAACAAGGCTTAATAGAAGAAATATCTCACCAATCACCAACGTTGATATGCTGACCAGCAGAGGTGACATTTATCTCAAGTTCTATAGGGGTGATGGAACTAATGAGATACTTGAAAACTTTCAAGGAAAAGAACTTTATTACACTGAATGGATTGAAATGAGTGTGAAGATCGAGAAAAGAAAATCCAAGAGATGGGATGAAGTTCGCACCAGAATTGAGCACTATATGAGAAATCATGAAAGACTGGGCGATATTCTGAACATCAACACTCAAGTTTCTCTAGAAGATCAAGATCCAATACTGGAGCTGAACAAAAGAGCAAATCTGATACAACCTGAAGTGGGTGACATCTTTGTCACCACTAAGAAATACAAAAGCTTTGTTCAGTTTCAAAATCATCTCCCTGGTCATGTACTGGACGAACCAGAACTAGGAATGATTATGTTCAATCATCAAGAACGTCAAGACTTTGTGGGCGTAAGTGATCTTGATGAACTGAGCAATGAACTTCTATCGAATGTTCAAAGGATCTTTTACTCTCATCATGATGATCCAGGATGTACTGATGCTGCTAAAACCTTCAGCATGTGCTTGCTTGCTATATTGGACCACAGAAACTCAGATCCATTAACTCAGACTACCATAATTGAAGAACTTAGGCCTAAGGAGAATTGAATAATCATTTGTATTGTTTTTGTTGGGAATCTAAGTTTATTAGATTCCCTGTATCATAGATTTAAACACAAATTTAGCTGTTTGATATTAACTTGCCTGTGCCTAGGAGGCGGGCAAGTATCGCAAGACTCACAAAGATCTAAGTCTCTGTGAGCAACCTCAGAGAAGTCCATATCAGAAACATTGTCAAGGAAGTCAAAGATTACTTGAAGACATACTCATTGGCTGTGATGGATAACAACCAAGATGTACCAGGGACTCTAAGGGGTTGAGGGTTAACAGCGGTGGCAATACCCTGTTAACACTCAACACACTTTGGACATACCTTAGTGTGTACGAGACTATGAAGAAAAGGTAAACCGTGTCAGCTCTGTTTCCCTAAAGCATTGTGGCAGACTACCAAGAATAGAAGAGCATCTTGTGACAGAGGTCTGACAAGTGTCTGTCTAGTGTAGTCACCATCAGCTAGTACTTGGAGTCAACCTCGTATCACTATTTTCACACATTAACTCTTAGAACTTATAGAACCAAACAGCTGCGACTGTGTTCATAAGTTAGGTTTTAGTTTGTCCAAAGTGTGCACAACATATTGTCATCAAACGGTGTTATCCATAACACTTGTAATGCTTTATTATACAATAATAAGTATTAGGTTTGAAAATTAATTAAGTGTGTTGATTAGTTAAGTTTATTGTTTCAAGCATAGTTTAGGGACTTTCAATTGGTATCAGAGCAGTGTTTGATATTAAAACCCTCATAAACATCATTCTAAGTTTTATAATCAAGATCCACCATGCCTGAAACAAGCAACACACCACCACCACCGTCTTCTGGGAACAACACTTATGCACCACCAACATCACCAAGACTCACTCCTCCACCTCAAAATGAAGATGATCTACCCCAACTTCTTGACTCAAGAGGCGGATCTCATGTCACCAATGTACCAGTCTTTGATGAAGATGATTTTGCAAGCTGGAAGAGTCAATTCCTCGTGTATCTCGACGAACTTGAACTATTTCTTCTAGAAATTCTAGACAATGGACCTTATGTTCCCATGGCGCTTACCTCTACTGATGAGAATCCTCTTCCCAAACCTCTCAAGCAGTGGACTCCAACTGATAGGAAATTGGCAAACCAAGACAAACATCTCAAAAGCATCATTATATCATGTCTTCCCAAACATATCATGAAGTCTGTAATTCAGTGTCCTACAACCAAACAAATGTGGACAGACCTTATCTTTGGTCATGAAGGACCCTCTGAAACCATAGAAACCAAGATTCAGGCACTCAGACTTCAGTTCAATGCTTTCAAGGCACTTGAAGGTGAAAAGGTTCAACAAACATATACAAGGCTGAAGATTCTTCTCAATGACCTTGCTATGAATGACGTCACCATTGGTCAAGCTGAAGTAAACGCCACATTTTTCAACAGCCTTCCAAGAAAATGGCTGAGTATGAATCAGACTCAGAGAGCCAATAACTCAATCAAGAATGACACCTTAGCTCAGCTATATGGAAAGTACAATTATGAAGAAGGGCTGATTGATACCATATACAAATCAGAGACTGAAAGATTTGTAGTTCAGGGAGCAACATCCAAAACTTTGATTTCTACCCCACACCCTCATGACAGCGACTCTGATGTTGAAGAAGACACACGCAGCAGCCAAGAGTTTTTGACAGGCCTTAATGCTGTATTTCATGAAAGAGCCTTGCTAGCTAATCAAAGGAGATTCTACAAAAGATCAGGGAGAGTAGGATCAGCTAGCAAACAAACCGACAAAATAAAAGAAACTTGCTTTGCCTGTGGAAAACTTGGACACTTTCAAAAAGACTGTCCTTCCACAAAGACATCCTCACCTTCTTATCCGTCATCTTTCACCAAACCTTACAAGTTCAAATCACAACATAACAACTCATCTCACCAATTCAACTCCTCAGACAATGTGAAGAGGGATTACAAGAACAAGTATAAGGCACATAAAGCTGAGTTAGAACAAATGAATTTGAAGCTTGAAGCTCTGTCTAAGAAGAAAGGGGGTGATAAGAAGACAAAGAAAGGGTTGGTAGCTGAATCATATGATTGGAATGATGAGCCGCTGACCTTATATGAGGAAGATACTACTAGAGTCAGGGCTTTCATGGAAATAGCTGAGGATGAACCAGCTGTTGGGAAAGGAGATGCAAGATCAGGACAATGGGTTAACATCACTATGAAAAAGGTACACAGGCTTCTATCTATGTATGAAAGTGATGAACGGAAACATGTCCTTGATTACACCATTGTTGATTTACACTTTGTTGAGGAATAAAGAAGGAACTTGCTAGATAAATTTCACTCTGTTAAACATGAACTATTAACTGCTAAGTAATAAGTGTGAAAACACTTATCCTTTTACCACTTATTTCCAATAATAACAAGACCAAAAGGTGTATTTTATGTCGTAAAAGTTGGAATTATGCGTGGTTTGTGTTTTTATTGTGTTTTAGGACCAAAAGATGAAAAAGGAAGAAAACACGGGCTTTCACGGGCTTTTATCGAAGAAAACTAGAAAAGACGAAGTCAAAAGATCAAGAGTGCAAAAAGAACGGAAGTCCAAGGCCTATTCTGAAGATTTATCGAAGAAAAAGTCTAAATACGGAAGTTTAATGAAGTCTAAGAACTTAAGTCTAATAGAAGAAGAATATTACAAGACAAATTCAATATATATCGACAAATCCCGAGATGACGTCGAGGAAGACAAAATATTTAAGTCGAGTCGAGAAGAAAGAAAGAAGAGGCAACATATGCACACCTTCCCATTTTCCCTACAAATACCCTCCTAATACACATTAGGAGGGTTGGTTAGTTTTTTAGTAGTTAGTTTCATTTTTCATTTTTCTTTCTAGTTTTAGAGAGAGAAAGTTCTCAACTTTCTCTCACTAAGTTTTCATCTTTTCTTTCTTTTAATCTTTCAAGATTAAGCCTTTTGTATTTTGACTTCATTAATCAAGTTCAAGTTAATCTTTTAATCTTTCATCTCTTTCTACCTTTTTTGGATTTTAGTTTACTTTTGGTGCGAAATCTATTTGATCCGTGTTGTTCTTAATGTTTTCGTGCTTAAAAGTTAATCTTTTTATGCTTACTTAAGTTTTCATACGAATAAGCTTTAAGATCGTTGTGCTTATTGGCTTATTTATATGTTTAGCTTATTTGCTTTTTAAAAGTTTTCTTAAAAAGTTCATCTTTTTATAGTTTGATTTATAAGATTGCTTATTTTAAGTTGAAAAAGTTGTTATTTGTGCTTATTGAGTCCTTTTCATTATAGATTCGTTCAAGTTTTGTTGATTAGCTTATCAAAATAGCTTATTACTTTGCTTATTTTTCGAATCAAAAGGGTAACCGGAAAAGGTATAAACCCTTTTCCGATTGTGGTATTCCGATTAGTGCTCCCCCTAGTATTCCGATCTCTATGATCGGATTAGGTAATTGCTACTCCGATTTGCACCTCCCTATTCTGATCACCTAATCGGAATAGGGTTTTATTATTCCGATTGTGGGCTTTGTTAACATTCCGATTTGGATTCGATTTTTGGATATTCCGATTGTAGCATCTTTAATATTCTGATTGGGCCTTATTCCGACTGCTATCTTTTCCTTGGATTCCGATTTGGATTCCTATCATGGATTCTGATTTATATTCCGACGAGGGAGTTGTTTGACATTCCGATTTGCCATATTCCGATTAGAGATATTTCCCAGCATTCCGATCAGGGGGTATTCCGATCTGTCTTTTTCGACCAATATTCCAATTAGGGTTTGGAGTAGTTTCTTGTTTTTACAAAGTTTTCAAATTTTAGATTATTAAGTGTTCAAGTATTTTTCTAATCTTTTCTTTAAGTTTTCAATCATTTATTTTTAACTCGTTATTTTAGTTTAATCTTTAGAACTCTTTTTACTCAACGACATTTCCATATTTGCTATTAGTTTAAAATAGATAATCAACCAAACCATCTATTATTCCACCAAGAACAATTGAGTCACACTTTTTACCAATAGTCAATTCGAAGAGATTTGGAACAACGAATTTCATACTTGGTGTAAAAGCCTGGTATTAAATGGCGCCGCTGCCGGCTCTTTTCGTTAAGATTAAAGGTTTTAAGTGTGAGACGCATTGGATTTTGGGATCCGTTCATCTTTGAACGTTATTTTCCTTGCTTTAAAATTTTCAAAAATCCAAAAAACTATAAAATCTTCAAAAATACAAAAAAATTGAAAAACCATAAAAACCAAAAATATTTCCTTTCTATTTTTCTAATCCTTTTGTAGGTGTGCATGCGTACTCGTGCTCGTAAGAAGAGAGTAGTTCAAGCCGAAGTCATTACTCAACCAATTGTCACCATGGACAATCAACCAATGATCGAGCTTTTGCAATCGCACGTAGAAGGCAACATCGATGCAATTGTCATCCCTGAGATTGGAGCCAACAACTTTGAACTCAAATCTGGCTTTATACAAATGGTCTCTGCTCAACCCTTCTTGGGCCGCTCACTTGATGATCCTCATGACCACATTAAAAGGTTTCTTCAGCTTACCAATACGGTTAAGTACAATGGGGTATCACAAGAAGTGATTCGCTTGCAACTTTTTCCTTTCTCTTTAGAGGGACAAGCCCAGAATTGGCTTGATAAGGAACCGCCACAAAGTATTCTTACGTGGACGGATTTAGAAACCAAGTTTATCAACTACTTTTTCCCACCCTCACGTACTACCGCTTCGCGAAATGAAATTATTACCTTTGAACAAAAGTACGGTGAGTCTTTTAGTGAATCTTGGGACCGTTTTAAGGAACTTTTAAGAAAGTGTCCACAACATGGTTTAACAAAAGTACATCAAATCAATACTTTTTACAATGGTTTAAGCATGAACGACCAAGATTCACTAAACAGTGCCTCGGGGGGGGGGGGGGGGGGGGGTAATATTTTGGTTAATTCCTCTAATGCTGCTTGGGATATTATTGAGAACAAATCCATAGTACAAACCAAGAGTGGTAGAACTAATGTAGCAAGTGCTGGTACTAGTGATGCCGACAAAAGAATTGATAAGCTTACTTCGCTTGTGGAATCGCTTGCTTTACAAACTGCCAACAATGCCAAACAATTCAATGCCCAAGCTAATGTTTTGAGCCAATCTTGTGATATATATGGGGGATCTCACTCATACACTGATTGTCCTTTGACTCACGACAATCCGGAAAATGTGTATGCCGCAAACGGTACCTATGCTACAGGAGGCTATCAAGCACGTCCTCAAGGTGACCGCAACTTGCTCAACTATCGCTCAAACAACTTTCTTTCACCACCTGGTTTTCCCCCACAAAACCCAAACAACCTCAATTGTAACAATCAAAACAAACCACGTGCTCCAACTCCATATCCAAACCAAAGAAACCCATATCCACCTCAAAGAAACAACCAAGTTTACCAACAACCTACTTATCAACCACCCGCCTACCATGCTCCTCCTCTCAACCAACCCACAGCCTTACACCAAGATGTTGAAACCTACATGAGGAATAATGATGTGATCGTGCAAAATCTTCAGCGGGAAATGGCCAACATGAAAGCAGATATGGTTAAGCAAGGGAATGATCTTCGAGCTGATATGCGAAACACTTTGGCAAGTCAAACGAATGACTTGAGTAACATGATGGCTAGTTTCTTCCCTAGTAATCAAACCTCTAGATCGGGTTCTCTTCCGAGTAACACCGTTGCTAATCCAAGAGGGGAGATGAAAGCAATCACCACTCGCAGTGGAAAAGGTTTAAAGGAACCCGAGCTTCCTACACCTAAACCGGTGATTGTGACAAAGGAAAACGAGTCTACTTCTTCGAATCTTCCATCTTCTATTCCTCCAACTTCTACTTCTCCAATTCCACCACCTTCTACTTCTACCCCTCCACCACCCAAGGATGTGAGTGAGAATTCTATCCCAAAGCCTTCATCTCAACCCAATATACCTTATCCTTCGAGGTTGAGGAAAGAGAAATTGAAGAACAAGGATGATATTCAGGTTTCGAACTTCCTTAAAATGTTCAAACAACTGAATTTCAATATCTCCTTTGCTGAGGCTCTCGCTCACATGCCTAAATATGCGAAAATGTTTAAATATCTTCTCAGTGATAAGGAGAAACTTCTCGATATTGCTCAGACCCAACTTAATGAGAATTGCTCCGCAGTGCTCTTAAGAAAATTACCCACCAAACTTGGTGATCCGGGTCGTTTCTTGATTCCTTGCAACTTCCCGGGAGTAGAGAATTGCATGGCCCTAGCCGATCTAGGTGCCAGTATTAACTTAATGCCATTAAGTGTTTGGAAGCAATTATCTCTCCCTGAGCTAGTCCCCACACGAATGACTTTGGAATTAGCTAACCATACGGTTGCTTATCCAGTGGGGATAGCCGAAGACGTCTTCGTTGGTGTCGACAAATTCACCTTCCCGACGGATTTTGTTGTCGTTGACTACGAGATGGACCCCCGTGTTCCATTAATCGTTGGACGTCCATTCCTGAGGACCGGTCGCACTCTCATTGATGTAGCCGCGGGCGAATTAATTATGAGAGTTGGTGACGATAAAATCGTCTTCAACATGGGTAAACTTTCTAAGCAGCCTTCGGAAAACAAGAGTGTTAATTTCATTGATGTTCTTGATGAGGCTTATGAAGAACATTTCAAAGATGCTTGTAAAAGTGGTTCTTCTTCTCTACCCAATGTTGAGACCGTTGCCTCAATTGCTCCGTCATTGACTCCTTTTGGAGAAAGTGACTAAGATGATTTTGAAGCTAGCTTGGGTCCTCTCGATCTTAAGTATGATGGTTCTCCCACTGATTGGGATGAAGACATTCGTACCATTGAGGAACTTCTCAATGAGGACCATACTTCTCCACCATCTCCTACGGATATCTCTACCGATGATCCGAAGTTGACTACGCCGTCCATCGAAAATCCTCCGGATTTAGAGCTTAAGGATCTTCCGTCTCATCTCGAGTACGTTTTCCTTGAAGACAACAAGACGTTACCGGTCATCATCGCTAAGGACTTGAAAGAAGAAGAAAAATCTCGACTTATCGCCGTGCTAAAGAATCACAAGAAAGCTATTGCATGGAAAATCTTCGATATTCGTGGAATTGATCCTCACTTCTGCACACACAAAATTCTCATTGAGGACGACTTTAAACCCACTATTCAAAGCCAACGCAGGGTGAATCCTAAGATCCATGACGTAATCAAAAAAGAGGTTATCAGAATTCTTGATGCGGGAATGATCTATCCTATCTTGGATTCACCATGGGTTAGTCCCTTCCATTGTGTGCCTAAGAAAGGAGGAATCACTGTTGTTCCCAATGAAAACAACGAGTTGTTTCCTACTCGTCTCGTTACGGGGTGGAGAGTTTGTATAGACTATCGCAAACTCAATGATGCTACGAGAAAGGATCATTTTCCCCTTCCTTTCATGGACCAAATGCTTGAACGTCTAGCGGGTAATGACTATTACTGCTTTTTAGACGGTTTCTATGGGTATGTTCAAATTCCCATCGATCCCAAAGACCAAGAGAAAACCACATTCACTTGTCCTTATGGAACATTTGCCTATAAAAGAATGCCTTTCGGCTTATGCAATGCTCCTGGGACGTTCCAAAGGTGTATGATAGCTATCTTCCATGACATGGTTGAAGAAACTATGGAAGTCTTCATGGATGATTTCTCGGTTTATGGTGATTCTTTCTCTGCTTGCCTTGCCAATTTAGAATGTATGCTTAAGCGGTGTGAAGACACTCGCCTTGTTCTAAATTGGGAAAAATTCCATTTCATGGTAAAAGAGGGTATCGTGCTAGGACACAAAATCTCCAAAGCCGGTCTTGAAGTGGACTGTCCTAAAGTCGATGTTATTGCTAAATTGCCTCCACCTTCCACCGTGAAGGGTGTGAGAAGTTTCCTCGGTCATGCGGGCTTCTATTGTCGATTCATCCAAGATTTTTCTAAAATCGCTCGCCCGATGACCCACCTCTTGGAAAAAGATACTCCTTTCATCTTTTCAAAAGAGTGTCTTGAATCCTTCAATCTTCTTAAGGATAAGCTAACTAAGGCACCGGTCTTGGTTACCCCTAATTGGGAGCTACCTTTTGAGTTGATGTGTGATGCTAGCGACTTTGCTATTGGAGCGGTTTTGGGCCAAAGAGTGAACAAACACTTCCAACCAATCCATTATGCTAGCAAGACAATGACGGGGGCTCAATTGCTTTATACCACTACCGAAAAAGAGCTTTTAGCTGTAGTGTATGCTTTTGAAAAGTTCCGCCCCTATCTTGTCCTTTCTACCACCATCGTGTATACCGATCACTCCGCGTTGAAGTACTTGATGACTAAGCAAGATTCTAAGCCAAGACTTCTTCGATGGGTTTTGCTCCTTCAGGAATTCAACATTGAAATT
This sequence comes from Glebionis coronaria, assembly GCA_025667525.1. Lineage (NCBI taxonomy): Eukaryota > Viridiplantae > Streptophyta > Magnoliopsida > Asterales > Asteraceae > Glebionis > Glebionis coronaria. The sequence goes on along the minus strand of CM046880.1, from coordinate 124,308,674 downwards.
CGTGACAAAAAGGGAGCTGAAAACCTAGTCGCGGATCATCTCAGTAGACTTGAGGATCCTTATCAAGGGGATCATCCGAACAAAGAGATCAATGACTCTTTTCCCCTTGAGGCCTTAATGTCTATCAATTCTAATCTCGATGACACCCCGTGGTTTGCGGACATTGCGAACTACTTAGCGGGTGGGATTCTCAAGGAAGGGCTCACGTCCCAACAAAAGAAAAAGTTCTTTAAAGATATTGAACATTATTTCTGGGACGACCCTTACCTTTTCAAACAATGTGCTGATCTGATTGTTCGTCGATGTGTTGATGGGCCGGCAACGGTTCAAATCCTTGATGCTTGCCATAAAGGACCCACCGGTAGTTACTTTGGTCCTAATTACACCGCGAAGAAAGTATTCGACCGGGATTCTATTGGCCCACCATTTTTCGTGACGCTCACGATATGGTTAAACATTGTGATGCTTGCCAAATACAAGGCAAGATCACACATAAAGATGAGATGCCTCAAAATTTCATACAAGAATGTGAAATCTTTGACGTATGGGGCATCGACTTTATGGGGCCATTTCCATCATCAAAAGGGAACAAGTACATCCTCGTCGCCGTTGACTACGTTTCTAAATGGGTTGAAGCCAAGGCTCTCCCTGCAAACGATGTGAGGGTGGTTGTGAACTTTTTGAAGCAGCTCTTTGCTCGATTCGGCGTTCCTCGTGCTATTATCAGTGACCGCGGGACTCATTTTTGCAATGATCAATTTGAAAGAGTCATGGCTAAGTACGGTTTTAATCATCATCTTTCCACCGCTTATCATCCTCAAACCAACGGTCAAGCCGAGATATCCAACCGTGGATTGAAGCGAATTTTGGAGCGTACTATGGGAGAGCATCGTGCCGCGTGGGCCGATAAGTTAGATGATGCTCTGTGGGCTTTCCGTACTGCTTATAAGACCCCGATCGGTTGTACACCTTATCGTCTTGTGTACGGGAAAGCATGCCACCTCCCTATCGAGCTGGAACACAAGGCGATTGGGCCTTGAAGTGGGCTAACTTCGACATCAACAAAGCCGGTGATCTTCGCAAGATTCAACTCAATGAGCTTAATGAACTGAGGAATGAAGCTTACGAGAACTCATTGATCTACAAAGAGAAGACCAAGATCATCCATGATGCAAGAATTAAGAACCGAGAGTTCCACGTTGGTGATCAAGTCTTACTTCTTAACTCTCGGTTGAAGATCTTCTCGGGCAAGTTGAAGAGCCGCTGGTCTGGTCCATTCACCGTCGCCAAAGTCTTCCATATGGGACCATTGAGCTTTCTCAGCCAAATGAGCCCAATTTCAAGGTGAATGGCCAGCGTTTGAAGCTGTACTTTGGTGAGGACATCTCCCATGAGATGATTCCATCCCTCACCACGTTTCCCATGAACTAAATTTGGGTCGAGTCAGGCTCGTGACTCGGTGAACAAAAACAAGCGCTTCTCGGGAGGCAACCCGTGATCTATCCTTTACTGCTTTCATAATAAGTGTAGGGGGAGCCCCGTTTGTGTTTGTTGTCTTGTTTCTTATTCTCTACAGGGATTCAAGCTTCAAAGATCGACTCTTGATGACATTTGACGAACCGTGATCGCGTGTTCCCATCTTCCTGGTTCTATCCTATACTCTTGTGATTCAATATTTCATATCTTATATGTTCACATTGAGTTCACTATAGTTGTCCTTTCCTTAGCAAGATTTAAACAAAGTGCACAATGTCATAAGTGTAGGGGAGTTTACTCCCACATGCTTAAACATTGAGGACAATGTTTATATCAAGTGTAGGGGGGACTTCTATCGAAGTAAGTGGTCTTTTCCTTGTAATTGTCCTCATTTTAACCGGAAAATTTGATTTTTCGACATTTTTCAAAATTTTTAATCTATTTTGGCCTAGTTGTATAGTTGTATTTTTCTTTGTTATGGTTATTTTTCTTTCCTTGCTAAAATAAAGTGGTTTTTAAATTTTTCAAAGTCATGAACATTTTGACTCAACCCGAGTTTACTTATCTAAGTTTACTCTAGCTAGTATCCTTAACGTGTTCAAGTCAAGTTTTGCTAGGCTTTTATATAGGGAGCTATAAAACGCGAAAGTCTTAATTCTCACGGATTAAGAACAAGAACTTTTCGCAAGTTTCTATAATTGATCCTAGAGAGTCGTTTATCAAGGGAACTTTAAAATGCGATTTCTAAACTTGAAAAAGTCTAAGAATTTGCAAGATCCTATAGATAACTCGAAAACCCAAAACTTTGATTTAATAGGCTAAGCATCCACGAGTCTCATTTCTTGAGATTTTAAACTGTGGACAACGAGAGATGATAGAGTCAATTATAAGTTTGGTATTCTTTCGTGAATTTATGTGAGTTAATTATGAGCCTATTCTCCCTGTTGATCCCAAACTTAGATCGATTAAGCTTTGTGTATACGAGATTAGATCAAGTACTACACGTAGAGAAACCTTTGCTTATGAATAAAGTAACAAAGTGTTATGCGGAATTAACACTTGATCTAAAACACAAAGATGTTGAACAAACTTTCACTTGTATTAGAATGATCGTACTTGATTACAATGAAAGAGTTTAACAATCGAAAACTTATGAAAACTGATATTAAACATTAACCTAAAAGATCTTCTTTTATAGAACAAGAAGTCTTGTACAATAAGCTACGAATCAACTATTCTAGGTAAAGATAATAATGGAAAATACAATGTCGAGCTTATCTTTACCATAATACAAATAAAGAAACAAATAAACAAAAAGATTCGTATGAAGATATTCCATCAGTGTCAATCTTCAAGGCTGTCAGCGTTGACTTCTTCAATGTCAACGCTTGGCTGTCAGCGTCCAAAGTCATCCTATCAGCGTTGACATTCTTCTTATCAGCGTCTAGTGAACTGACCCATATTTTATTCCCAACAATCCTCCCCTAAACTTGATATCTATTCCAATGATCAAGTTTCTGAATAAATACTTAAGGCTTAGGAGGAATCTTGCAAAACTTCTTATGTTGGTGATAAACATATCTGATCAAGTCTTTGGCCACGTCACTAGTATAATCAATCTCCAAGGGTGTCTCTAGCATCTTCTCCAACACTTCTTTGGACAAGAAATAGTTAGCATCCACAAGTAAATACTCTGAAAACTTTGTAGAGCTCAAATGAAATACACCACAAGTAGAATAAAGCCTCCAATGAAGATTACTGAGATCATCTTCAAGATCCTTCCATATGGCAGGATCTGCTTCTCTTGGACCACACAAAGTCAAAAATGTGTTCCAAAGTCTTATTCCATTTGCTGAAGTAGGTGCTTCAGCTGTATACTTGGCCTCTATTAATCTCCATAGATGCACCAAGTCTTCTCTGTCTATACTTGCAAAAATAGAAATAACTGAAGTGAAAGTATGTACCTCCTTTCCAAATCTGCCAATCTTCCAAAATCCACACTCATCTTCATCAAAACTGATGATTGGATTTCTGTCATCTAGAGGTACTACATTAACCAAATCTGAAGCTTCCAATGGTGAAAGCTTGAGATGCTTCCTTATTACACCTTCAGTTGGAAAATACACATCCATATCTTTAGGAAATTGGAAAGGATCTCCTTTCTTCACTGGTCTTTGAGCAATCCTCATTTCCTTTTGAATCTGCATTTCCTCAGCAAGCTCTTGTTTCCTTTCTTCTGAAAGAAACTGATAGACATTATTTTCTTGCACTCTCCTCCAAATAGGATGTGCCCTATACTCTAACTCCTCAAAAGATAAAGCCAGCAACTTCTTGGATGTCCAGTTAGGCTGATGGCATCTAAGCAACTTATAGTACAACTGCCTTCTATCTCTTTTGAGCCAAGTCTTGACCTCCTGTGCATTATACTTCAAAATCACCTTTATATCATCTTGTACCCTAAGAAGAACTTCCAACCCCCAAATTTGATCTGATAAACTCATTCCTGGGTTGTCCATTACTTTGTCTTCCCAAGCATGGTACATTCTGGTGATTTCAGGAAGGTCCCAATCAATCTGATTCTTCAAATCACTCAATCTTTCCTTTGCTAGCTCATCCCCATATTCAAGTCTTTCTGGATCTTCAATAATTTGAATACTTGAATCTGAGCTATCCTCTTCTTTTCCATCACCACTTTCTTCTTCACTCTCAGAAACAACAAATGGTGATCTACCACTCCTCTTCAAATCTCTTTCCAAAAGTTGTGCAGCCAACTGTTCATCAAATGCAATTTGTGCTGCATCTTTCTTTGGAACTTCTTCTTCAACCAAAATTCCTTTACCTTTGTCTTTTGGATCAATAATAGGTAAAGTAGAAGAAGAAACCTGCTTGGACACGTCTTTGATAATTGCTGATGACTGGAATACATCAACACTACCTGCAACTTTGTCAGCGTTCAAGTTACCTTTATCAGCGCCACGATTACCTTTGTCAGCGCTGGATGTGTCAGCGTTCAAACCTGTATCAGCGCCCAATGTTTCTTTGAAAGATCCTTCCAAGTTTAATGGTGTCACCTTGGATGTATCAATAACTGGGTGCTTCTTCAAGTTGGTGAGTGCTTCAGCAACCTGTAAAGATTCACTAAATTGTGAACTCTTCTCTGAACTCTTCTCACTAGCTGTATGAATCAGCTCATCCTCTTCATCCTCTTCATCCTCCCCTTTGGAAGATTCCTCCATTAGACTCCTGCTACTTGGATTCTCCAAAACAGTTACCCGCTCCCTCAAAACTTGAAGTTCACGGCCCTGGTTATTGACAATTTGTACAAGGCTGACATTTTGTTTTTGCAAGCTAATGACAGCAGCCGTCAATTCAGTCAAAGTCATAGGTTCCAATCTGCCCTCAGCTAGAATGGGGATTTGACCTCCCAAAATAGAATCATGGGGCATGGATGAGGTCTTAATGATGTTGGGACTGTCTTGACCAGCATCTAAGCCTGTATCAATAGCCCCAGCCTCATCCATGTCACCAGCCACACTTGTGGAGGTGGTTCTCTCTGCTACAAGGCTAGGATCACTAGAGGAGAACACTCCAGTAACCCTTTGGCGTTTATTCAACCTAGATTGTAATGGGGTGGAAGATGAAGTAGATTGTGTGGGTGTTGGTTGGTTAAGGGGTGTTTGGGATTGTTCAGGGATGTTATCAGTGTTGGGATTGGCTGTGTCAGCGCCCATATTTTGAGTGTCAGCGTTGGGTTGGTCAATGTCCATGTTTTCAGGGGAAGGTAATGGTTCATGGATAGGCTCAAGTTGGGGTTCAGGGTCTGGTTGTGGTTGTGGTTGAGCAGCCTGAATTACTTCAAGCATGGGTTGGGTAAGAGGTATGGGTTGGTTTGTGGAGCTCATCTTGGCAAAAATGGTTTTCTGTTGTTTAGGGATCTCATAAAAAGTGTCATGATCCCTAGAACAATATTCTTGTAAATCAAAGACCATTTGCAAAAATCTTGGGTAAGCCAAAGTCATTTTACTTCCCTTATTTTTACACATCCCTTCAAAAATCATTTTTGAAAAATTATACTTAAGCCCACGTGTGATACAAACCAAAGCACTTGCAATTGACCTGTTTATTTCATTAAAAGAAGTACATTTTGGACTTAAGCATTGTAAAAGGACATGTATCAAATATTTCCAGTCAGAGGGAAATTCCTGCTTATGATATTTATTTAAAGTGACATCAGCAGGAATAGGATAACCCAATTCCCTAAGACCTTGTTCTATTGTTGCAATGGCAAGGGTAGTCACACCATCAGCGTCATCAAGACGTAAAGCTTGGCGAACCAAGGCTTCAGTGACCACCCATGTTCTTCCATGAACAGTAGATGTTAATGTGGTCACTCCATTAGCTGTTGTGGAACTGACATTATTCCAAAACTGTCTAATGTGTGCGACAGGGACTAATGGTGTATGAGAAAGTGCATACCTTAAGGAGAATGCATTTAAAAATGCCACCATTTGTGAATACTGAGGGAACAAATCATTATCAGCAGTCAAGTAAGCTACCATATTATGTTGGCTCTTGAACTCCAATGTTAAATTCTTTGAGTTGAATTTGGGTGCCATGGTGAAAGCTGTTTAGGTTATATGAGATGGGAAAAATCTAGGAGAAAAATGTTAGACAAGAAAATATGAATACCCAGAATAAAAATATTAGCCAAATTTATAGGAGAGATGCATGATTTTGATTGGTCAAAAATGAGGCAGTTATATTCAAAGAATAATGATGAAAATATTGAATCAAATATAACTTATCTCATGCATTAATTAAAAGTAACTTCTCCCCAAAATTACGGCCAAAGATTAGTCAAAAAATAACAACTGGGTAGGGCCCACTAGGTGTCAACGGTCAAAAGTAGACCATCAGCGCCCAACGGCTATATTTTCTTGTCAGCGTTTGCCTAAAGCCTTGTCAGCGTCACGATTGGACGTAACAGCGTTTGGAGAAAAACTTGTCAGCGTCTAAAAATAAAAATATTTAAAAAGAAAAAGACCTTAACAAAGTAATTTATCCTAAGGGAAATATCTTACAAGTTGATAATAATTACTGGGCGGCAAGCACTGTCCATTTATGCACACTTGCATAAGCAAGATAGACACAAATGTCCTCTAGAGTCCCTTGCTAACCAAAATACTTACCAACAAAGTTATTTCATAAAATTCTTTGTAACTCCCAGGTAAACCCATAAAAAACTATTCCCAAGTCTCCCATCAGACCACAACCAATTCTAGGCCAAAAATGTCTTGGCAGCATGCATAGGTTGTCACCTTTGCATGCTACAGTGCCTCATGGTTTAGTAAAACTAACCCATACTCACCTGTGGACACAATCTAGAATTGTGATGAGAGTATTGTAAGAATACCCAAGAGTCCTAAAGGTTCCTTAAACCTCCCCTCAAACAATGATACATGAGTTCTCAAAATATATATGAACATTAAAAATTTATGTCAAGATAGGAATATAAATATTCCAACCATCATCCATAAACAAAAACATGTTCAAATAGCTCTTCAAAGATCCATAAGCAACTCTGTATCCAATGGCATAAAGCTACCACCTACCTACACATTTAGATGAAAACCACAAAACTAACATTTGTTGCTGACAGCGCCCCGACAACACTTATCAGCGTTGAAGGAAATCTTGTCAGCGTTAGACAATAATATCTCTAACAACGGCAAAATAACACTTATCAGCGTTACATGTACCTTTGTCAGTGTTAGAAAAATAAAGTGGAAAATCTAAATCATCACAAAGACCAATAACAATGCATTATCCTGTACATACTTTTACAAAAAGGTTCCAAAACACATATTAAGTGAGATTAACCATTCCAATATTTGTTACCAAATATTGAAACCTTCCAGCATCAAAAGGTTTAGTTAATAAATCAGCCACATTATCTTCTGTGGCTACCCTATCTGGTTGTATTAAACCTTTCTCAAAGCAATCTCTTATAAAATGATGTCTAATTTCTATGTGTTTGGTTTTAGAATGATGTACAGGATTTTTAATAATGCATAAAGTACTGTTATTGTCTACAAAAATCTTGGTATGCATAAAATTATACCCATAATCCAACAGCTGGTTCTTAATCCATAAGACTTGTCCACAACAAGCAGCTGCTGCAACATATTCTGCTTCAGTTGTAGAGTTGGCCACCACTGTTTGTTTCTTGCATTGCCAAGATATCAATCTACTCCCAAGAAATTGGCATCCACCAGTTGTGGATTTTCTATCAAACTTGTCACCACCATAGTCACTGTCTGAATATGCAATAAGATCCAATGGAGAATCTTTTGGGTACCACAAGCCAAGATCTGGATAACATCTTAGGTACCTAAAAATTCTCTTCACAGCAAAAAGGTGACACTCTTTGGGAGTCACTTGATGGCGTGCACATGCACACACAGCAAACATAATGTCAGGTCTTGAGGCTGTAAGATACATCAATGATCCAATCATTAATCTGTAGTGCCTAACATCCACATCCTTTCCAGCTCCAATCTTTCCCCAAGGGTGTTCCCTATCCATAGGAGTGGAAGCATCCTTTTCATGTGGAGAAAAACCATATTTCTTCAAGATTTCAGCCACATACTTGTCTTGGGAGATGAAGATACCATCTTCTTTCTGCTGAACTTGTAAACCTAGAAAGAAGTTCATCTCACCCATTGCACTCATCTTGAATTTATCTGTCATGAGCTTGGAAAAGTCCTCACTCATTTTTGGATCAGTAGACCCAAAAATGATGTCATCAACATAGACCTGCACAAGCAACACATGTTTTCCTTTCTTCTTTGTAAACAATGTCTGATCTATGGTGCCCCTCTTGAATCCATTGTCCACCAAATATGTAGACAAGGTACCATACCATGCTCTAGGGGCTTGATGAAGTCCATACATAGCTTTCTTCACTCTATAAACCTTGTCTGGATTCTCAGGATCTTCAAAACCAGGAGGTTGCATGACATATACCTCCTCAACAATTGTGCCATAGAGGAAAGCACTCTTCACATCCATTTGATAAACAGTGAAATTCATACAAGAGGCATAAGCTAAGAAAATCCTTATAGCTTCAATTCTTGCAACAGGAGCAAATACCTCCTCATAATCTATACCTTCCTCTTGTGTATATCCCTGAGCTACCAAACGTACCTTGTTTCTGACCACAATACCTCTTTCATCTTTCTTGTTCCTTAGAACCCATCTTGTCCCAATTGGTCTCACATATCTAGGACAATCAACCAGCTCCCAAACATCCTGTATAGCAAATTGGTGAAGCTCATCCTGCATTGCTTCCACCCAACTTGGTTCTTTGAGAGCATCAAAAATTTTCTTGGGTTCTTCCTGTGACAGAAAACAGGCAAACAAACATGCTTGTACAAGAGGGGTATCAACCTTCTTGTGTATATTGGCAATAAATCCACCAAGACTTTGATGGGATCTTCTTGTCTGAACTGGAGCCATAACATCACCAATGATCTGAGATGTGGGGTGATCCTTTGCCGTGGAAGTGAGAACTCCTCCTTCAAAAAGTCTAGTGTCCTCAACTTCACGCTCCATGTTGCCAATATCTTCTTCCTTAGACTCTTCTTGATCAACAGAAATCTCTTCATGAACATTGGAAGGACCACCTTGTTCAAAATGGGAAGAGAAAAGTTGTGTAAAGGTGTCACCAAAGTCTGAACCTTGTTTGTCAGCATTTGGGCTGACAGCGTTTGAACTGTTGTTGTCAGCGTCTGATCCATCAGCGTCTGAATTGCTCTTGTCAGCGCTTGATTTCCCTTTGTCAGCGTCTGAAGAACCATGCATGTTTGTATTTGGTGGTATTTGGACACCACCATTATCTTTTCTAGCAGCAGTAGCAGCAGCATAATACTCATCTGTCCATATAGGAAGTGTAACATATTCTTTTGTGGGAGATGACTCATCTGCTGGTGGTCCATCCTCCTTAGCAACCTGTATACCTGAAACATTACCAATTTTCTTTTCCAAAACACTTGAAGTTACCTTCACAATGTCTGGATCAGTAACAGGCATATAATTTAAAGCTCTAGATAAAGGTTCCAAGTCAAACAACCAATTTGGACCACTTTCAGGATCACTAGGTTTACTTTCTAAAAACCTAACATGTACTTTTTCAAGTATACGTTTTTCCTTTTTAATGTAAACCCTATATCCTTTACTCTGCACTGAATAACCCATGAAGTAGCCTTCATCACCTTTTGAATCAAATTTACCTAGGGCCTCACTAGTTTCTAAAACAACTACATGACATCCAAAAGGCTTGAGAAAGCCAATATTTGGCTTCCTTCCCCAAAGTAACTCATAAGGTGTCTTATTATGTATTTTGTTGACCAATGCCCTATTTTGAACATAACAAGCTGTGTTAACAGCTTCAGCCCAAAAGGCTATAGGAAAGTGGGCATCAGCCAACATGGTTCTGGCTGCTTCAATAAGGGTTCTATTCTTCCTTTCAGCAACCCCATTTTGCTGTGGGGTTCTAGCTATGCTAAACTGCCTAGTAATCCCTTTCTTGGCACAAAAATCATCTAACAACTGATTTCTAAACTCACCCCCATTATCACTTCTAATAATTTTGACCTCATTACCATTCTTCTTTTCAATCTGGGTAATGAAATTAATCAGACTTTGGGCAGTTTCACTTTTCTTGGCTAAAAAGAAAGTCCATGTAAACCTGGAGTAATCATTAGTGATAACAAAACAATATGATTTACCCTTCAAACTTTCTATATTAGTTGGACCAAAGAGGTCCATATGCAATAAGTGAAGTGGTTTAGAACTAGAGTGCACCTGTTTAGACCTGAATGAGACCTTGTGTTGCTTGCCCTTAAGACATGCAACACAAGTGTGGTCATTGTGGAAAGCCTTTTCAGGCAAACCATCAACTAAACCAAGCCTCACAAGTCTATTGATATTCTTAAAGTTTATGTGCCCTAATCTCCTGTGCCAAAGATTACTTTCATCTACTGAGGCTTTAGCATAAAAACATGACATCGTTTTATTATTTGTCTTAATTCCATTAAGATTCACATTATATATGTCTTTATGCCTTGGTGTTCTAAAATCTATGTATTTTTCCTCAGGGAGCTTATAATCTTTGCTTAACACCAAGCACTCAGTATCTGTGAAAAGAACCTTATTTTTGTTATCACACACTTGTGATACACTAAACAAATTATAATCCAGTTCTTTTACCAAGAAGACATTCTCAAACCGTAGATTGTTGGTGACAAGGGTTCCTTTTCCAGTGATGGTGCCGTAGCCCCCTCCAAAGTATACCTTATCACCATCTTGAATAGGAGAGAAATTGGTCAGATAGTCTTCCTTTCCTGTCATGTGCCTTGAGCATCCACTATCCCAATATCCATAATCATTGATCTTCTTCTGAATGCCCTGCACATAAAGAAAACATATTAGTTTTCTTTGGGAACCCAAGCCTTGGAAGACTTGGATTCATTTGGTTGTTCAACAAGAACAGACTTGGTTCTCATAACAACCCCATTTTCATTCCTGTTTGAATGAAATTCCCAGTTAACCCCAATTGGTGTTGACATTGCTTTTGAAATATAATGAAACCTGTTGCATGTCATAGAAACACCAGTAGAATTAGAGTTTTGGTCTTGTTTTGGTCTCCATGTTAAGCTAGTAGAAGCTTTAGACCTATTTCCCTGTGGTTGCAAATACCTAGGTTTGGCAGTGTGTCTGTCAGTGCTGAAATTTCTCTTGTCAGCGCCCCGATTGCTCTTATCAGCGTTGAACCTAGGGTTTGCTACAGGAACCCATTGCCTATTTGACCAAGTGTTTGACTTTTGAAAAGGTCTTAGGCCTTGTGTGTTAGACCCTCTAGAAAAGAATGGGGCTGGTCTAACAACTTGTGAACTTTTGTTCACAAAGGTATTGGGTCTGACAGTGTTTGACCTATGTTGACTTTTGTCAGCGCTGAAATGGTTCCTATCAGCGTTGACATTGGAAGCGTTGACACATTTGTATGCCAAATGTGAGAAGCTACCACATGTGTAACAAGCTTTTCTAGACATAGTCTTAGGTCTAGAAGCAAAGAAGCCTGTTCCAGGGTTACCAACTTGGCCTTTTGGTGACCTAGTATTCCTATACATTTCTGCATACTTAATACTAGGTTTTCTAGCAGTTTGTGGGCCAAGGTCAACAGCTTTGCCAGTGGTAGGGTGTGTGATTTTAATAGGTTTAGGATCATTGGACTCCACAATTGGTATCATTATTGGTGTGGGCTCATTTGGACTTTCACACAACAACCCTCCCTTAACAAACAAGGTGTGGTTAGCTTTCTTCCACTCATCTAGGTCAGTCAGTTTTTGCTTGTATTCTTCAACTGGGGAAGTCACTCTAGGTGGAGGAATGAATTCCTCCTCTTGGCATTCTGGCAAGCCAGTCCAAGATAAGTCCTTTGATTGGACACCATAGAAATCCCCAGCTGGTGGTGGAACACCAGTATAATCCTTCATCCCAATCCCACTCATATCCTTAGAGTCTCTTTGTTTACTAACACACTCTCCTAGGGATTGTGTGGCCTTATCAAATCTCTGGATTTTAAGACTCACATTATCTTTATTTTTGTTAGCCTCCTCTATCTGAGCTATCAAATCAAGATTAACCCTATTTACTATATCTTGAACATCTTTACTCTGATGTAACTCATGTTTTAAGATATTTATTTGATCCTTTAAATCAAACTCCATTTTCTTATACTCAGCTACTGTCTTTTCTGTTTGGGTAAGAGCAATTTGATAATTAGATACTTTGCATCTTTCAGTACTTGCCTCATCTAACAATTTAACTATCTCTTGATTTAGTTTTTCAGTATTTAAACGACAACCCTTAGAACAGAAAGCATCATCATATACCTCATTATCTGATGAAGAGGAGGAGTGTGCCATGAGAGCATATTCAGCATGCTCTTCTTTAACTTCAGCAACCAAAGCTCTGTCCTCTTCCTCATTCTTAGCCATCCAGCTCCAGTCCCATTCCCCAACGCCATCAATTTGTTGAACAACAACCATGGCCTTGGGATCTTGACTCTTAACCATTTGGCTTGAGGGCTTACCAGCATCAGATCTTCTTGGAGATCTACATTCCCTCATAAAGTGCCCCATCCTATGACAGTTGTAGCACTCAACCTTGGACTTGTCAAACCCAGCAACATCCTTAGCATTAAAGGTCATCTTCTTCTTGAACCTTTTATTAAACCTGTTTGCTCTTAAACTTACAAGAGCCATAGTCTACTTGATGTCCATCTCTTCCAATTGTTCATCACTTATCTGCTCAAGATCTTCATATGTAATCCTTGAATCACTGGGCAAAGAAGCAATGAATGCACACACAGTATCTAGATCTAAACCAGCAGGTTTAATTCTATCAGCGCCAAAGTTGTGTGTGTCAGCGCTTGAGTGTAAAGCGTTGACAGGATATGATCCAGCGCTGACAGACTGAGATCCAGCGCTGACATATTGAGATCCAGTAGCTGGATGCCCATAGAAGTTCATGGAATCAAATTGGCCTTCACTTTGCGAGAAGAAGGCCATGTTGCTGCTGGAAGATTTATTATCACTATCCAACTGCCATTCATTCTCCAACAGTCTTAGTTTGTTGAAGATGTCATCAAACCTGGAGGTCTTGTGGGTATTATTGACAAGAATGGATCTTGTCTCAATCTTCCATACATCACCAAGGCTTTTGAGAAAAGTAGCATTCAATTCAGGGTCATCAATCTGTGTTCCCATGAAGGAAAGTTGACTTGTGATGTCAAGAAGTCTACTTCTCACACTGCTGAGATTTTCATTGGGTTGAGCTTTAAAGACAGCATACTCATGCAAGAGTTGCTTCTTCTTTTCTTCTTTTGTGTCAGCATTGCCACCATGTGCTACTTCAAGAGCTTCCCAAAGCTCTTTTGCAGACTCAAAGCGTTTGTACTTGTGCTGATTCTCATGACCTAGGGCGTGTTTCATGATGTTCAAGATTTTCATGTCCACCCTCTTCTTGGCTATATCTTCAACAGCTACAGCTCTCCCATCTCCAGGCTTTTCCTTCTTATCAGCTTCAGGACAATTAGGAACAGCTGTCCTTGTGGCAATTGCAGCAGCAATCTTTGCTGCTTTGTCGAATGTGTTCCCATATTCGACAATCTCCCAAAGAGTCTAGTCATGAATAGCTATATATTGCTCAAAATTTGACTTCCAAAGCTCAAAGTTCCTGGCATCAAACATGGGAATTTTGATACTAGGATTTGATGAGTTGTTTTGTAGCAAAGCAACAGGTTGATCTGTGCCAGACATGGTGTTTTTAGGGTTTTGAGAATTTTAGGGTTTTTAGGGTTTTTGGTGTTTTAGGGTTCTTGCGTTACTTAAAGATCAAAAGTTTCTCAACAAGCTCTGATACCACTTGTTGATCCCAAACTTAGATCGATTAAGCTTTGTGTATACGAGATTAGATCAAGTACTACACGTAGAGAAACCTTTGCTTATGAATAAAGTAACAAAGTGTTATGCGGAATTAACACTTGATCTAAAACACAAAGATGTTGAACAAACTTTCACTTGTATTAGAATGATCGTACGTGATTACAATGAAAGAGTTTAACAATCGAAAACTTATGAAAACTGATATTAAACATTAACCTAAAAGATCTTCTTTTATAGAACAAGAAGTCTTGTACAATAAGCTACGAATCAACTATTCTAGGTAAAGATAATAATGGAAAATACAATGTCGAGCTTATCTTTACCATAATACAAATAAAGAAACAAATAAACAAAAAGATTCGTATGAAGATATTCCATCAGTGTCAATCTTCAAGGCTGTCAGCGTTGACTTCTTCAATGTCAACGCTTGGCTGTCAGCGTCCAAAGTCATCCTATCAGCGTTGACATTCTTCTTATCAGCGTCTAGTGAACTGACCCATATTTTATTCCCAACACTCCCATCGCTTGTTAATAAATTTATCTTCAATAAATAAGGTTGTACGATTTGAAAAGTTACTTAGCTTCTAGCCCAAGATCGTTTAAAAGTTGCTCGGTACGGATTAGAGTTCATAGCCAAGGCATAACTTATTGAAGCGGGATGCGAAGATTGGCGAGTCCGAAAAGGCCCTAACAAGGCACGAGGGCTACATTTTAGTGCTAAAGATCCAAAAGTGATGTGAATAATCATTTATCGAAAATCAATATGAAGGATCGAGACACACGACGAAAAGCAAATACTCCCCAAAAGATCATGGAGAAGTCTATCCAAAAAGGCCCTAACAAGGTATGAGGATAAATATATCCAAGTCCTAAAAGGAGGCGGATCGTTGTATATCAAAGTCCAAAATAAAGATTGGAGAAAAATTAAGAAGTCGTGGTCCAAATATGAAGAATCTATCAAAACTTAGAGTGAAGAAATCCCCATTATGAAGAGAAGACAATTTTTTCAAGAACGTCTCTCAAAGATTCGAAGTATGAAGTCGCTGCCAAATATCGGTCCGAGAAAGGTCTCAAATCGTGAAGCGAGTTATGCCAAGATATGAACTTTATGAGGTCCCGAGAAGCAGTTTTAAAAGATTTTTTCCTTTAGCTAACTATTGATTGAATCGTGCACTTTATTTTCGGCCTAAATAACTATCGAAATAAGTCAAACAATGCATCCTCGTGATCATTCAAGACAAAAATAAAATATAAGAGATATACCTAGGAATAAGGGAGTCTAAGTGAATAATTGGCCCACATGAATTCGTGTTAGTTTGCTAACTTATAATAACAATGATCTCGTTTTTAAGCTTGGTATGGGGAACGTGAAACTTGAGGATGATAAACGTTCATGGCAGCCAAAACCCAGTGTAAGTTTTTGATTTCTTTATTATTTTTATCTTTTTATCTTCCCTAAATGTTTAGTATTTAATAAAGGCTAAGGTGGGTTATTTATGATGGAAAATGTAATCCGTGTTTTACCACTTATTTATGATGGAAAATGTAATCAAGTGTAGGGGATTTAATAAGTGTGAAAACACTTATCCTTTTACCACTTATTTCCAATAATAACAAGACCAAAACGTGTATTTTATGTCGTAAAAGTCGGAATTATGCGTGGTTTGTGTTTTTATTGTGTTTTAGGACCGAAAGATGAAAAAGGAAGAAAACACGGGCTTTCACGGGCTTTTATCAAAGAAAACGAGAAAAGACGAAGTCAAAAGATCAAGAGTGCAAAAAGAACGGAAGTCCAAGGCCTATTCTGAAGATTTATCGAAGAAAAAGTCTAAAGACGGAAGTTTAATGAAGTCAGAGAACTTAAGTCTAATAGAAGAAGAATATTACAAGACAAGTTCAATATATATCGACAAATCCCGAGATGACGTCGAGGAAGACAAAAGATTTAAATCGAGTCGAGAAGAAAGAAAGAAGAGGCAACACATGCACACCTTCCCATTTTCCCTACAAATACCCTCCTAATACCACATTAGGAGGGTTGGTTAGTTTTTTAGTAGTTAGTTTCATTTTTCATTTTTCTTTCTAGTTTTAGAGAGAGAAAGTTCTCAACTTTCTCTCACTAAGTTTTCATCTTTTCTTTCTTTTAATCTTTCAAGATTAAGCCTTTTGTATTTTGACTTCATTAATCAAGTTCAAGTTAAGCTTTTAAGTTTTCATCTCTTTCTACCTTTCTTTGATTTTAGTTTACTTTTGGTGCGAAATCTATTTGATCCGTGTTGTTCTTAATGTTTTCGTGTTTAAAATTTAATCTTTTTATGCTTACTTAAGTTTTCATACGAATAAGCTTTAAGATTGTTGTGCTTATTGGCTTATTTGTATGTTTAGCTTATTTGCTTTTTAAAAGTTTTCTTAAAAAGTTCATCTTTTTATAGTTTGATTTATAAGATTGCTTATTTTAAGTTGAAAAAGTTGTTATTTGTGCTTATTGAGTCCTTTTCATTATAGATTCGTTCAAGTTTTGGTGATTAGCTTATCAAAATAGCTTATTACTTTGCTTATTTTTCGAATCAAAAGGGTAATCGGAAAAGGTATAAACCCTTTTCCGATTGTGGTATTCCGATTAGTGCTCCCCCTAGTATTCCAATCTCTATGATCGGATTAGGTAATTGCTATTCCGATTTGCACCTCCCTATTCCGATCACCTAATCGGAATAGGGTTTTATTATTCCGATTGTGGGCTTTGTTAACATTCCGATTTGGATTCGATTTTTGGATATTCCGATTGTAGCATCTTTAATATTCCGATTGGGCCTTATTCCGACTGCTATCTTTTCCTTGGATTCCGATTTGGATTCCTATCGTGGATTCCGATTGCTATTCCGACGAGGGAGTTGTTTGACATTCCGATTTGCCATATTCCGATTAGAGATATTTCCCAGCATTCCGATCAGGGGGTATTCCAATCTGTCTTTTCCGACCAATATTCCGATTAGGGTTTGGAGTAGTTTCTAGTTTTTACAAAGTTTTCAAGTTTTAGATTTATTAAGTGTTCAAGTATTTTTCTAATCTTTTCTTTAAGTTTTCAATCATTTATTTTTAACTCGTTATTTTAGTTTAATCTTTAAAACTCTTTTTACTCAACGACATTTACATATTTGCTATTAGTTTAAAATAGATAATCAACCGAACCATTTATTATTCCATCAAGAACAATTGAGTTACACTTTCTACCAATAGTCAATTCGAAGAGATTTGGAACAACGAATTTCATACTTGGTGTAAAAGCCTGGTATTACTAAGGCTGAATGTGAAACTCTCAAATAGGTTAATTCTGAAAAGATATCTCTTCAAAACAAAGTTAATAGGTTAACCTTAAAGAATAGTGCCTTAAATGATCAAGTATCTTAATTAAATAAGGTTATAGAAAAATGGTTGTGCAATAGGTTCACTATAGATGAATTGCTTAATGATGAACTACGTGCTGATATTAAAAGGGATATCTCTGCCAAGAAAAATAAGTTGAAAATTCTCACCAAACTCAAAGAGATTGTTTTCAAATCTACAGAGACAATTCATATGTCAGATCCTCTCTTGACTGATGTCCCTGTCTCTGAAGATGTGGTTGATTTACCACCCTTACCAAAACTCTCAGGAGTTGAACCCAGCAGCTCTTCTAAAGGAGCTAAGGATGAACCCAAAACAAAAGTTGAGAAACCACCAGCTAAGGTATTCGCTGTATCAGCTAAACAATCAGTTAAGTAAGTTGCCTTTAAGCCTGTCTCAACAAAATCTGTTAATAAAGTCGATTCCTCAACTGAAGAACGCCTGTTGTCATTAATGAAAGAAGTAAAACTCTTGAAACAACATATTAAGCCTTCCGCTGAATGCTCTACTTCCTATGAACCTAAGTCTATTCTAGGAGAACCCAAAGGTGAAAGGATACTTAAACCTTACTATAATATTTGTAAAAACTCACATCACATGACCATGGATCATGATAGACAAATGGCTATTAAGAGATCTCAGACACCTTCTAGGGATAGACAACAGGCTTCTAGGAGACAATTAGGTAACTACAGACCTTATCCTCCTTGTAAATTTTGTGGATTCACAGACCATCACTCAGATGAGTGTAGTGACTTTCCAGGATGTGATATCTATGGAAGGTTCACACATGAGACAACTAACTGTCCTTCCCATCGTCAAAAGTTCTACAGGAACTCAAGAGTTGCTAATCAGCAATTCAGGGAACCCACTGGAAAGTGGGTTCACCATAGGAACTAACTTGTTTCTATGTATTTGTGCAGAAACATCTTAAGGAATCGGTATGGTATCTGGACAGTGGCTGTTCTAGACACATGACATGGATTCGAAAATACCTGCACAGATACTCAAAGGATCCAGGTCCTAAAGTGGTGTTTGGGGATAATTCTTCAGGCAACACAGAGGGATACGGCTCAGTGAACTACAATGGGATAACTTATACAAGGGTTGTACATGTGAATGGTCTTAAGCACAATCTTATTAGCATCAGCCAATTGTGTGATGCTGACTACAAGGTTTTGCTTACTAAGACTCAGGGAACCATATTCAACAAGAACAATGATGTGGTGCTTATTGCACCAAGAAGGAGAGATGTGTATGTCATCAACATGGCTACTTGCTCTTAAGACAACTCCAACTGTTTTCTAGCCAAAGCCTCTGAAAGTGTCAATTGGATGTGGCACAAAAGACTGTCTCATCTCAACTTTAAGAACATCAACAAGATAGCCACATAAAACCTGGTTGCTAGTCTACCTTCAGTGACTTTTTCTAAAGACAAGACTTGTTCAGCTTGTGTCAAGGGAAAGCATCACAGGTCTTCTTTTAAGACCAGGCAATCATTCCCTATTGACATGTGCTTACATGGCCTTCACATGGATTTGTTTGGGCCTGTCAAACCTCAGATCATTAATCACAACAAATATACCTTGGTCATAGTTGATGAGTTTTCAAGATATACATGGGTTTTCTTCCTCCGAAGGAAAAGTGATGCTGCTAATACCATCATGTCCTTCATTAGACAAATTGAAAATATGAATGATGTTAGAGTCAAAGCTCTAAGAAGTGATAATGTTACTGAATTCAAGAATCAACAACTTGAATTCTTTTGTGATAAAAAGGGAATATCACAAAACTTCTCTTCAGCTGGCACCCCTGAACAAAATGGTATGGCTAAAAGAAGAAACATGACTCTGATTGAAGCAGCCAGAACTATGTTAAATGGTGCAGCTTTACCAAAGCAATTTTAGGGAAAAGTTGTTCACACTGCTTGCTATACCCAAAATAGGTGAATCATTGTCAAGAGACATGGAAAAACTTCCTATGAAGTTTTCAAAAATAGAGCTCCAGATGTCAGCTATTTCCACGTTTTTCGATGCCTTGTGTTCATTTATAACTACAGGGATAAACTTGGAAAATTTGATGAAAAAGCTGATGATGGTTTCTTCTTAGGATACTCTCCCACTACCAAGGCCTTCAGAGTATTCAATACTAGAAGACAAGAAGTAGAAGAAACCTTTCATGTCAGATTCAATGAAGACGATGATGTCATACAGAGAACAGGAACAGAGGGTGATGAAATTGATTTTAATGAAAACGTGTCTTTCCCAAGTGATGAATTCTCAGAACCAAGACCTCACTGTAATCACCAGCATCACTCCAACACTCTCACTCCTTATGTTCCTGCATTTAACCCTCTATCAACACACAACATTGAAGTTCCTTCTTCTCAGGAACTTGATGAAGAAGAACCACAACCTTCTTGTAGTCCTTCTTCCTCAACTGCTGAAGATGACTCACCAATTCTTCAAATCCCCAAAGACTCTCCTGCTGACAATGAATCTGTACCCCTTGATATAGCTGAAGTTGACACAGATACCGAGGTCATCTTTGAAGAAAGTCCTCCTATTCAGCAGGATGAAACTCAAATAGTGCTAGCTACCTCCACAGATGTCCCTGTCCATGATTCTCCAGCTCCTCAAACTAAATGGTCAATAGATCAACATATTATTCTTGCCAACATTATTGGGGAACCTAATGCAGGGGCTAATACTAGCAGCGAATTCATGACTCAGAGTCAGCATCAGCCAACAAATGTCTCTTTGCTGAATTTCTCTCTCAAATTGAACCTAAGAGAGTAGCTGAGGCTCTTATGGAAGATGGGTGGGTAGCTGCTATGCAGGAAGAAATTAATCAGTTCAAAAGGAACAAGGTATGGACTCTAGTGCCAGCTCCACCTATTAAGAACATCAGAGGCACTAGATGGATTTATAGAAATAAGATGGATGAACTTGGAAACATCATTAGAAATAAGGCTAGACTGGTAGCATAGGGGTATACATAGACTGAAGGGATTGATTATGATGAAACGTTTGCTCCTGTGGCAAGACTTGAAGCCATCAGAATCTTCCTTGCTTATGCTGCATATATGAACTTCACTGTGTATCAAATGGATGTTAAGAGTGCATTCCTCAATGGAGATTTGGCTGAGGAAGTATATGTGGAACAGCCTGAAGGATTTGAGAACAGCGAGTTTCCTAATCATGTGTACATACTACACAAAGCCATGCATGGGCTGAAACAAGCTCCAAGAGCATGGTATGAAACTCTGTCTAATTTTTTAACTGAAAATAAATTTGTCAGGGGTTCCATTGATAAAACACTCATTACCTTCAAGGACAAGAGTGATTTCATCATTGTGCAGATTTATGTGGATGATATCATCTTTGGGTCAACTAATATTAATCTTAGTAAACGTTTTGCTAAATTAATGACCAAGAAATATGATATGAGTATGATGGGTGAATTAACTTACTTTCTGGGTTTTCAAATTAAACAATGTCCTAAGGGAATTTCAATTTGTCAAGAAAAGTATGTTAAAGATTTAATTAAAAAATATGACTTAACTGATTGTGCATAAGTGAAATGCCCCATGCTTCCACCCAACAATTTTGGTCCTGATGAGTCATGGGTCTCTGTTAATGAGACTTTATAGAAAGGCATGATTGGGTCACTCATGTATTTAACAACCAGTCGTCCTGATATCCAATTCTCCACATGTCTCTATGCAAGGTACCAAGCTAACCCAAAAGAATCCCATCTAGTGGCTGTTAAGAAAATTTTTAGGTATCTCAAAGGAACAACCTCTCTAGGTCTATGGTACCCCAAGGAATCAGGATTTGATCTCAAGGCCTATTCAGATTTAGACTATGCTGGATGCTGTATTGACAGGAAAAGTACCTCAGGTAGCTATCAAATCCTAGGAGGAAAACTGGTTGGATGGAGTGCTAAGAAGCAAAACTCTGTGGCCATGTCATCAACTGAAGCTTAATATGTTGCTACATCCAACTGTTGTGCTCAGGTACTCTGGATGAAGAGTCAATTGGCTGATTATGAGATCTTATATGAAAAAGTGCCAATCTTTTGTGACAACACAAGCGCCATTGCCATCTCCAACAACCCTGTTCTTCACTCTCGAACTAAACACAATGATATCATGTATCATTTTATCAGGGATCACATAATGAAGGGAGATATTGAGCTGCATTTTGTTCCCACTGAGCTGCAACTAGCTGATATTTTCACAAAGCCTTTGGCTGAACCTTCGTTCAACAGGATAGTTGCTAAGCTAGGGATGCTTAATATCTCAAAGCCTGTGGCTTGATAATTAATGTGTTCATTAAATGTCTGATTAAATATTAAATGTTTTTTACATGAAACTAGGTAGTTACTTTCCAAGTAAATGCTAAAAAACATTCCCTATATTTAATTATTTCTTTTCCGAATAACGAGGAGATAAATGGTTTTGAAAGGTCAAGGGACCCACTTGTGTAGTCTTTTTCCCACTACGCATTAAATGCGTTTGAATAACTGTTTCAAATTTTTGATTATAAATATTGTCTCACGTTTCTTCTCACCTACCACTATTCTCATTTCTCACAATCTCGTCTCTCTCTAAACTTTCTCTCTCTAAACCCTCTCACTATTTTCGTTTTCTTCGACCTTGAATCCATGGTGTAACACCCCATTTTGATAAATGGAATGCCACGCGTGATTATGGCGTGTCATCAAAGCATACAAGGATAAATGTATAAAACATCACATGACCATAAAGGAAATACCGGAAACAAACATCGGTACCCCAAAAGTAGAACTCATCACACACAAAGATTAGTACTGTAAAGTAAAAGGACTAAACAATGTCCAGAGAAATGAGTATCAAAAGTATAAAGAAATGCATAAAGTAATGAAGTCTAGGAAGCTTCCAATCCATATGCACGTACGCTTAAAGTCTACGAGCGTCCTTGAGTACCTTCCATTTTGGGAACATGAAAGGAAAAACGGCTGAGCATAACGCTCAGTGCACGGATATACAAGTATAGCATGAATAATATAAGCATATAAGCATAAAGCAGCGGAAAAGACTAAGTCCTGGATAACCTGGTATATCTTAGTAAAAATGGTTTTATAGTTTGAAAAGCCTTATGTTTATCTTATAAAATCTGTTTAACATGTTTACCATTTAGCCAATATAGGTCATGAAAATATCAACGTGCATGAATATTTGGAGGGGTGACCTCGTCATGCAAATTAGAGGGGCTGCCTCTAATTTAAATATAAGTTTTTGGGTAGGAGGGATCAGCTCCTTGTGAAGGATGCAAGGTACACACCATATTCACCTAAATAATCTGCTGAAAACATGTAACCTAGGATTCACCCATACGCTCCACATGATAATAATAATAATATGGCCAAAAGCTGAAGGGACGCCACAAGCTATCACTCCGCCGTGGTGAAGTCATAACACTGGTGCCTCTGGTGTTATGGTTATGGTACCTCCATAACTAGGTGAAACTGGTCATGCATGTATATGGCTTTAGGTATCTAATTAAACATAAGCAATCAAAACATATAAAACATATAATGGGGAAAACAGTTGGCTGCATACGTGGAATCCTAATAAGGAAAGAATGTCCATACTGAAAGGATGGAGAATCCGTACCTTGTGTCCAGTGAACGAAGAAGACGAACGGAAGAGAGTCCTACTTCGATATCACTAATGCTACATAAATAATATACGTGTATAAGTATTCTGATTACTCAATACGTAACTGGTTTTATATCATGTCTTAGCTTGTTTTATATGTTCATGTCTTGTTTTACTGATTCTAACATTATGCTGTGTTTATCATGTATTCTGTCTATTCTAATTAAGTATTACTTGTATTTCTTGTATTATTATACTTGTTGTGTAATAATAATAACTTTCTAAAAATAGGAGGTTTCCTAAAATAGAAAGTTTCCAAAAATAGAAAGTTTCCAAAAATATAAAGTTTCCAAAAATAGAAAGTTTCCATAAATAGATTAGCTGCCCTAATTAAATAAGTTTCTAAAAATAGAAAGTTTCCATAAATAGATTAGATGCCTTAATTAAATAAGTTTCTAAAAATAGAAAGTTTCCATAATTAGAAATAAGCTGGATTATTAAGCTAATAATATATAAGCTTAAGTTTTATTGATTAATATTCTAAGTCATGTGATATATAGTATAGTTTATTAATTATTACATGTAAATTAAATAAACTATAGTTTATAAAATCTAATCAAATATAACATGATTTAATTAAATAAAATGTAATAATACTTAGGTTAAAACATGTATTAATATTTATTATTAATATAACCTAAGTCATGAAAATTAATTAATTATAAGTCATGTTTTAATAATTATTTAATTTCTTAGTCTAATAACTAATAAAAATACTTAGGTTAAAATCACGCATTATTAATAATAATAATATAACCTAAGTCATGTCCAAATTAAATTAATTATATAGCATGTTAAATTAATTTAATTAATCTTGTAATTATTTAACTTGTACAATAAATTATTAATCTTGATAAATAAACCGCGAACCGAACCCGTGTTTTAAAACTAAACATGTCATGAACCGGATCGGTTTAACCCTTGAACCGGCCTACAACCCTTAACCATGGAAAACAACCACCGGCCTAAACCAGTGGTGCGTGTGGTTCTACAGGCGAGACCCCCTAGACCACCAAGGATAACCCCAACATGCGTCGGGGTCCCTTGGTTCCTCTCGGCCGAAACACCAAAACCAAACCGATACCTTGTGGTCTTGGTTGGTGGTGATCACACAACTACCGAGAGTCTTGCTCTCGGTTTACACACTAGCCGAACCAAACACCCCCTTAAACCATGTATTTTTAATACCCAGTTGATTAGATCTACATGTTTATTAACTTGTTTTAATAACCCCATGTTTTCATGTTTTTAGATCTAATTAATAATTAAAAAGAAAAGGTTTAAGAAGATTACCTATTCGTAGATCAAAAAGAAAACTAACACGCACGATCTTGCAATAAATTGGATCAACCAAGATCAACTAACACCTCTCTTGTGGTGGTTATGGGCGGCGGCTACAAGAAAGAAATAAGGAGCAGTGTTTTTGATTTTTTATCTTTCTGTATTATGAAAATCCTTCCCTACCTTTTTGTTTTTTAGTCAAATTTTAAAGTGGGCTGGGCCCACTGTTAGCCTCAAAATATTGAGTCAAACAAGAATGCTCGGTCATATGTTTATTATGTATCGTATATTAGAACGTTGTAATAGGTAGTAGATTAGTCGTGTATTACGTGCTTAACTTTAAGCTAAGGTTCATTCATAAGTAACCAAAGCCCAAAAGGAAACCCGGCCCATTATCATATAGCCCATCATGCCACATGTAGGCAAGGCTATATAAACCTCTCCTTGCATGTAAGGAGAGGTTGGTTGTCTTATTTTTCTATTCTCCTAATCTAATATTCACCAAGTTTCTCACACACTTCTCTCTACTTTCTCTCACTACTTTCTCTCTCTAAAATTCATCTTTTATCTACCTTTCTTTCTTGTTTGATCATCACGTAATCTATGGGACAACAATTGGTATCAATCGCCATGGGGTAGTTTTGTGATTGATTGTTGTTATATCATTTTATTCGTATGATTTAATACATACATCATCTCAAATTCAAATCTTTTTGTGTTTTTTCGCGCTCTACATCTTGATTTACATCTCCTGCATAGTTGTGGTAGGGATTTGATTGCTTTTGGTTGGTTAAAATCACAGATTCTTGTCAAAATACTCACTTTTTTACCAAAAGTTTCGGAAAAGTACAAGCATTCCGACAGAATTCCATCGGAAAAGGGTTTGATATTCCGACGGTTATTCCGATAGAATTCCATCGGAAAAGGGTTTTCATATTCCGACAGCATTCCGATACAATATTCCGATAGGTTATTCCAACAGGTAATTCCGACAGGTCATTCCGACAGCATTCCGATACAATATTCCGATAGGTTATTCCAACAGGTCATTCCGACAGGTTATTCCGACAGCATTCCGATACAATATTCCGACAACCTACATTCCGACAGCCTACATTCCGACAACATTCCGATAGCAAATTCCGATGGACATTCCGACGCCAGGTTTAGCTAAATTTTGTTCAAGTATTTTTTAGACTTAGCCACCATCTAGACTAGTTTCGGAATATCGTTTGAAGATTAAAAAAAAGTTAAAATTTTCCCGTCAAGTAAATTCAAATTTTTTCCATACTAGTTTTAGGACATTTCTAGCTCAATTTCAAAATTTGACGATACAAAATTATTTGGTCTACCGTTTTGTCGGACTGAGGAATTTATTGTCGGACTGAGAAAAATAGCAATTTTCGGAATTTCAACAACAACTCAATCACATAATATCTACATAAGATCCATATTCACTTCATCATTTCAGAGAATATTGAGATGGATTCTACTACAGAATATCGTGTGACGAATAACAACATAATGGTGGCGGGTAACAAAGAGAGACCACCAATGCTTGTGGCCGGTCGATATGCTCAATGGCAATCAAGTTTTCTTCGCTATCTTGATACAAGACCTAATGGTGATGCATTGGGGCAATGTATTAACAATGGAACATATGTTTTCTCCGATATCACTGTTCCTCATACACCAGCCATAGACACTACTTCAGAAGTACCCGCAACCACAAGAAAAGAAACTTTATCCGATCTTACACCAGAGAAGCATGCTTGGTATGATGTAGAAAAAGAAGCGATCTATATGTTTCTTAGTGGAATTGGAGATGATATTTATTTCACGGTTGATGCATGTCCTACGGCATAAGAAATGTGGACGGTTATTAAACGCTTGCAACAAGGAGAATCACTCAACAAGCAAGATGTTAAAACAAACTTGTTTTGGAATTTTGGTAAGTTTACTGCATTGGATGGAGAATCAATTGAGTCTTATTATTCACGATTCTACAAGATGATGAACGATATGACAAGAAACAACTTGGAGGATGCAAGTCAATGTGCAATTTCTTCAGCAACTTCAACTAGAATGGACACGTTTTGTTACTTTGGTGAAACAACAGAAGCAGTTAGACAAGGTAAACTATCACACTCTCTTTGATATCTTGAAACAAATTCAGCATGAGGCAAATGCAATTCGAGCTGAACGAGTTGCAAAAACGGCGAATCCACTTGATCTAGTGTCTACCACTCAAGATCATCGATCTCGTACTCCAAAGTCATACTCCATTCAATCATCCTCACTACGATATTCCACATCATGCAAGTCTTCATCATCCACAAGATCATGCAGCAAAGAACCAAGAGAACCATCACCACCATCTGAGTCATCATCTGAAGAGGATAGTGATGAAGATCAAGCTCAGAAGAATCGGGAGATGAAACAACAAATTGCATTCATTATGAAGACCTACCAGAAAATCTTCAAACCCACCAACAACAACCTTCAAACATCATCTAACACAAAGAACCAATATGTTGAGAGTCCTCCAAGGTATGATACACGTCGAAGTGGTGAAAGTCCTTCTAGGTATGATCGACGTAATCCAACACATGTTGAGGGTTCTGCAACGTATGATCGACAAACTGCCAAGTATGATACTCAGAGGATTGTTGCTGCTACTGGGAATAGGGAAACTGTTGGAACGCAAGTGGTTCAACAAAGTGGGATTCAGTTTTATAATTGCCAAGGTTATGGGCATATGGCAAAGGAATGCAGAAAGCCGAAACGGGTTAGGGACTCTAGCTATCATAAAGAGAAGATGTTGTTATGCAAGAAGATGGAAGCAGGGGTCAAATTGTCGGCTGAGGAAGGGGCAATGCTTGATGACACTGATGATGAAGCCTCCGACAAAGAATTAGAAGCACATTACTCGTACATGGCAAAGGTTGAAGAAGTTCTCAAAGTCACTGAAGATGACAATGGCCCTATCTTCGACACTGAGCCACTCGATAAGGTACACACCACTAACGAATATAATGTGTTTGGTGATATTCATGAGCATAGTGAGCTACCCAATGCCATTAATGACACATGTATGATGGAAACGATTGATAGTAATACCACACCAGATTCATCAGACATGTGCAATAATGAGTTTGAGGATGATCGACATGCAAATGGGTATGATGATGAGGAGCGTGTTGCGCTTGCTAATTTAATTGCTAGTTTGCAAAAAGATGTCAATGAAACTAGAAAGAGTCAAAAGCAATTAATGAAGGCAAACGCAACGCTCACTCAAAATTTTGAAGAATGCAAAGCCGCTCTAATTAAATCTAATGAGACCCTTGAAAGTTATAGTGCTGAGCTTCTTCAAAAGACTAAAGAGCTTGAGGGTTACAAGGGTAGTGCGTTAAAAAGTCAAAAAGAAGATCTTGAAAAGAAATACAATGAAACTCTTGAGTTATTAACCAAAGAGAAACGTCAATTTAATGTTTTATTAATGGATGAACGTCAAAAAACGTACCTTGCTACCACCAAAGTTAACGAACTTGAACAACGGTTTTCAATAAATAACACCGACTCTGCTAAAATTCTTGAGGTTAAGAAATAAGAGGTTGAAACGTTAAAACAAGATTTCAAAAGTCGACATAAAAAAGATACTTAAAAAGTAACGGAACTAGAGGCACAAGTCGAATTTTTGAAGAAAGTTGTTTATAAAACGCAAGACTCTATTCAAACCGTTAGAATGATAGCACCTCCGTCTATGTTTAAGGGTCAAGCTAGCTTTGCAAGTCCTGAGTACCTTTCCCAAGCTCAAGCTGCGAACCCGCGCCTTTATATGGATGAGTCCAAATGGACCGATCCTGAATATCCTCTTGGTTATGATGAGACATCCCTTTGGGAAGAGGAGAGTAGATCACCGGTCAATAAAGAGTTTGTGAAACCATACAATTATGCTTATGAGAATAGTCTATATGGTCTTTTCACTACACAAAAACAGAAGTCTCGTGAGGAATTGTTTTTAGAATGCAAATGATGTAGTGGTTTTACTACTCTTTAGGAAAAGAGTGCAAAAGTGGCAAGTATTAAGTGTCAGTTTAGGAAAACCAAGCACTAATGACCAAATAAGTTCAAGTTCGTTTCCCAAGGAGGCTTAGTGTGTGTGTAATAATTTGGATTTCTTTGTGATTATATTTTTGAGAGAAAGAAAATAGAAATGGGGTAAGAAGAGAATGACGGTTACGAAGACGAATTAAACTAAGTCGAAAAAGGTATACACGTAAAACCGTAAAAAGTGCTAAAATTAAAATTTTACCCTAAAAATTCTTAAAAATTACCAAAAATCCACAATAATATTCTAAGAGTTTACAAAAAATCCAAACTTGCTAAAACCTTTTAATTAGATAATGACTTTTTAATGCTAATTAAAGCCCTAAAGATCAAAATTAATTATTAAAAAGCCCTAAACAAGATTTTAAAGTTTGTAAACCTAAAAATTACTCTAATTAAGCTAAAAACTATTTTTCAAAATTTTAAAACCAAATAAAACTATTTTTAAACAATTAAAACCACTAAAATCAATTAAAACTTAAATTAATTCTAGAAAATAATTAAAAGACTCTAAAAATATTTGGAAAGTTTCAAAAATCCTAATTAAGTGTTTAGAACCTAAGAAAAATGTAAAAACTTTGAAAATCAGACTTTTAATTTTTAATATTAAAATAATATTAAAATAATATTAAAAATCCAAAAATTATAAAAAATTCTAAAAACTTGCAAACTAGCTTAATTTAACCTAAATAACTCAAAAATGAAAGTGAAATTACCTAAATACCCCTATTAGGCCTAGAAAATGGGCTAAACCCACAACAGTAGCTTATTGGGCCAAATTTGGGCCCAATAATAAAAAGTGTTCAAAACAGGCCCAAAAAGCACAAGTTGACTCAAAATTTGATTTTAAACAACTTTTTCCAAAGGCCCAAAAGCTGAAAATGTGAAATAAGCTAGCTTATAACAAGCAGCTTATTCTTAATGGGCTTTTTGGCCCATTAAGCTATAAGCTAAAATTTGACACACAAGCTTCTTATGACCTAATAAAGACTTCTGCAAAAAGAAATTTTAAATAAGCCCAAGGAATAAGCCTGAAAATGCAATAAGCAATCTACAGAAAACGACAAAATAGTCGTTTTTGAGTTCTAGGCCACCACAAGTGCTGATTCAAGTTCCAAAAGCTTTTAAATGACTTAATTAAGAAAAATCAACAAAGAGTTTTCAAATAAGCTGACTCAATAAGCTGGAAAAGCAAATAATCACTTATGTAAAAGTCAAAGAAGTTGGTTTTCTAGTAAAAAGTCAAAGTCAAAGTCCAATAAACTCCAGTCTACTTAAATGGGTCAAATAAGGAAGACCTATCACAAAAATAAGTTGTTGCAAGTCTGGATAAGCTAGAATAGCTTATTGATAAGGTGAGTACAATTTTACACTAGCAGGGGCTAGTTTTGAGTGTTGAGCAGTGGAAACTTTTTCCACTGCTTGACTTGTTTGACTTTTTGTCTTTAGTGACTTTTTTGGAGATTCAGATTATACAAAGGCACCCAAATGATATTTGGATCAAAAGGAGTCAAGAACAATCAAAATAACACAATCACTAACACCCAATTGATACAGTTTAATCAATTAATCACCGGACATGATACAGACATGAATAATAAGCAGTTAAGCACTTATGAGCAGTTTTAGCACAAATCAGCCAGCCAAATTCAACCAAATGCATACACAAGCTATTATAAACTCTAATAAGCAAGTCTAAACAGGTTTCATGCAATGGTTCAAAGAATTAAGCAAGATTCAAGCCAATGAAAGTTACTGATGAACACTAACACCTGTAGTTTTCTACTTTGCTGATGTATTTGACACTTAAGCCAGATTCAACACCTCAAATCTTTCAAACAGGTTATAATGACTATGTTTAAACCACTTTTAGCCCTAAGCATTCATACACACTAAGTGTTCCCAAAATCCTAGGTCAAAACATGCAATATCAAAGTCTATATAGCAGATTGTTTGATTCAAGGCTTCAAACCCAAAAACATGCAGCAAAACACTCTCAACCAAGCATATATCAGATACCAATCATAAACAACACAATCCCACAACACAATATCAAGTTGCAAGCACAAACAGATAGACCCAAACACCCCTTTATCTTTTCCAAATCAAAATTTTCAAAGTAAAAGTGAGATTCAAGACTACCCAAGCATCAATTAACACAATAACAAGCAAGATTAACAGATTCAAGCAGATTTAAGACACAAAATTCACAAGAACACAAGTCACATACAAATATCACCAAAAATTATGAATTTAAGCAGATTTTAGGATTGAGTATGCAAACCTCATGGATGTACATCCACACCCACGAATTTTGAGCTTATGTGCTAGCAAGAACAAGCACAAGCTTCCACAACAAAGCATGCTAAGATTGAACAAGGTTAAAGCACAAGAGTATAAAAACAGAAACTTGAAAAATCTTGATTGATGCAACCTTGTTACCCCACACTTGATTATCCCCAAGTTATAAGCCTCACAACACCTTAACTAACTCAGTTAGGATGCTATGATCAGCCCTATAACCCAAAAATTCCAAGATAGAAACAAGAACTTAGCAAAATATCAAGAAAATGAGAAAATGTGCAAACTTTTGCACACTCCTCTTTTGAAAACAGGTTTTAAACTTCAAAATCAGTAAGCAATAAACATAAACAAGCAGTAAATAGATGGCACTTGGTCTTTCTTCAAAACACTTAACTCAAATTCATTAATCAGAAAAAGGATTTACAAGTGCTTGAACAAAGGAAAAACCAAAAGCAGCTGAAATGTAAAGAGCTAAGGCCTTTATATAGGCTTACAATGAATCTACTAAGTGCATAAAAACGTAAACCCTAGCTTGATGAAGTCCCCAAATTGCCCTTGAGGTTTTGTCTTCTTGGAAGAATCATGTGACTTGTTTTGGAGTTATGTAAGAGCTGGCAAGTGCAAAGTTGATCCAAAGGTGTGTATGAAGCTTATAAAGTAAGCACAATTCTCCAACGTTGGATTGCTGGTTTGTTTTTTTTTGGACGTGAAGAGTGGGGCAGGGGAGGGTTGGCATTGTCACATGCATGATAGTGATGGGAGTTTAGGGGTTGGGTTTTGATTAAGAGTCCATTAATCAAGATTCTGGAGGTTATTAGGGCTTAATTACAAGAAATTAAGAAATCCCTAATTTTATCAAGAACATGAAGAACAGGTTGTTTGATCTTGTTTGGGATTTAAATAAGTGTTTAGGCGCGAGTTAACTTAATTAATTATTAAGTTAAAAGCTGGTGGTGAGTGGATTGGTGAGGTGGCAGTGTATGAATGGTTAAGTTTACTAGGTTGTCTGGCCAGCTTTGAACCTCTATCTTTTGACAACTTGTCATTTCCATTCCAAACCTTGTCAACGCCCCATTTCAGTTATAACAACTTTTGCACTTTTGCACTTTTAGCCCAAAAACTTTTACAAAGTGAATTCAGGGGTATTTCTTGCCATTTTTGAATTCTTCAAGGGCTGATTTGGCATTTTGATGATGGATAATGGTCTTGACTTGTATGTTGAGCATTTTGGAGGACTGAAATTGCCAAGTCTTGTTGATTGAGGGACCATTCTTGCCAAATGTTGAAAGTTAAGGGTCCTTTTTGTAATTTTGGAATTTTCAAAGGACCAAACTTGTAATTTCTTGTACTTTGAAGGACTTCATGATATATTTGACTTTGTGGAGGATATTGGTTGACAATTTAGCTTTGTTGGGGGCTAAACTTGCCAAATCTTCAAAGTGGAGGGCCTATTTGTAATTTTGACAAACTTTAGGGACCAAACTTGTAATTATGAGGATACAAGGGTATAAAGTGTCAATTCTTCCATATTGGAGGACCCTTCTTCATAATTCTTCAAGTCTACAAGGGTTGATCTTGGGAAAGTCTTCATTAGGGCTTGGTTCATTGTGCGGCTTCGTTTCCCGTGTTCGTTTTTGCATGATTCTTGTGATCTTTTGTCATTTTCTCAATATCCGTACCTAAAATACACAAGTAACAAACACAAGCATATATATGGGTATTTTGATGATATTTAATGCATTTTAAGCCCTATTTGGAAGATGAGACTATGTATAAAAGCAGTCTCATCACTCCCCCATAGTAAACCATTGCCGTGCCCTCACGCAATGCTAGAATAAAGTATCGTAGCATCTCCAAAATTCATTTTTACTCACTTTATTGAACGATAAACTAGCTACACTACCACTATTGCTACTACTACTTGTGTTTTAGACATAATGTATGATTTTCATCGCAAAATGGGACGTTTAGGTTCATAGAATAAGAACACGTGAATGCTTTGTTAGAAATAATTTCATCGTCCTCGATTTTCACCCCAATTCCTTGCCAAGCGTGCAACGAGATAATTGTCATTATAATAGTAATGCTAACACTACTCATATGCCCTAATAACGTACTTATCCTCCCATTATTCCTAAGTTGTATCTCTTATATTTTATATTGTCTTGAATGTTTCACGAGGATACATTGTTTGACTTATGCGATAATAGAGATTTAGGTCTAAAAATAGAGTCCTAACGGTGCAACCAAGACCATCAAATCAATAACCCCTCCCAATAGACAACGATGTCAAAAAATTAAGTTGACAAGAAGAATCGATAAACACGGTTTTATAACAGTTTTGAACATGAGACTTATTACCAAGACTTTTATACGCCCCCTAACGGAAGGTCCTTATTATCTTTGGTTTACCTCCATCTTTTATTCAACTTCGCCATGAAGCTTTTATTATGACTTCGGTCTTGCCTTGCCTTTTATTATCCACCTCATCGGTAGTTTTATTAGCCAAAGACGTATATCCTCACGCTAAGGCGAATTTTGGATCTTTAAAGCTTCAAAGATTAAGGCTTGATTCACTTTCAATTTCGCATAGATTTTTCGGCCTTGTGGGGCTTCAAATTATTTGCTTGATTTAGGTGAGCACTTGAAATCTTATTATTGGGTGAAGCTTTTGATTATTGGGGTGCCAATACTTCAAAACCGTGACGCTGGCGATACCTTAATGTCTTCCCAATTTAATTACACGGAAGCTACTAGAAAAGACTAGAAACCTAACAATCCCAACTAAACCGCTAAGTCAATATTTATTAAGTAAAAAATATTTACATGCGAAGGGATAATAAGCAAACAACGAGAACACATGAGTTTTTGAAAGAATACGAGTACTCTACGTTTAGCATAGTAACTTATAATTAACCCTATCAATTCTCGTCCTCATTTAAGAGACTTAGCCTAATGTGTAGTTAAGGAACCAAAGCTAAGTGCTCAACACGCACGGTCAAGTCAAAAATTACTCTTATTCTCGCCATCCGGAAAACATACATTCGTGTCTTCAAACACTTATAAAACATGAGAAAAATTTTAAAATTTGGCCATTTTTAGCCTTATTTTGCAACAAAACGATAAACAAAAAGATAAACTTTGAAAAGCGTGAAGGTTTGGCAAGGCAAGTATCTATTCACCCCCCCATACTAAAGTTAAACATTGTCCTCAATGTTTCGAGTCTAGGGGTGCAAACACCCCCATACTAGAGACGTAGTCGAATGCCTAATCTAGCATGGAAAGGGTGTAACCAATAAATTAATAGCCGTTTATGAAGTGTGCTAATAACCTAAGGTTAGAACATCAAATGATATATCATGGATATTGAAAAAGTCTTCAAAGCAAACGATCGAGTGCTCCCATAAACGAACACGAGAGGCTCCAATCGTGAAGATCATGATCATCTAAAGTCCACAATTCACAAACAACCACGGAACAAAGGTTGGAAGGGCACAAATCCCCACACGTTAACTATATTAAAAAGCGATAATATGTACATAGGATAAGCATGGGACTCCCCCACGAGGCTCCTCGTTTTTGATTACCGAGTCATGAGCTCGACTCGATCCCCTCAATACTAATTATCATTGGGGAAGGTGAATTGGTCGAGGTAGTTCAAGGATGGAACTTCCCTGCCAAAGTAGTGCTTCAACCTATGTCCATTCACCTTGAAGTTAGGACCATCATATTGAGCTAGCTCGATGGTCCCATACGGAAACACTTGAGTCACGGTGAATGGTCCGGACCAACGGGATCTCAACTTACCGGAAAAGATTTTTAATCTTGAATTAAAAAGCAAAACTTGATCCCCAATGTTAAAAACCCGGTTTTTAATTTTAGAATCATGCAACTTTTTAGTTTTTTCCTTATAAATCAATGAATTTTCATAAGCAATATCCCTCAATTCATCTAATTCATTCAATTGCATTTTTCGGTGTTTTCCCGCGGTCTCCATATCATCATTACAATGCTTTAGGGCCCAATAAGCCTTGTGTTCTAACTCGATAGGCAAATGACAATTCTTTCCATATACAAGCTTATAGGGAGTGCACCCAATGGGCGTCTTATAAGCGGTCCTAAAGGCCCATAAAGCATCGTCCAACTTATCCGACCACAATTGTCGGTTTTCCCCAACGGATCTCTCCAAGATCCTCTTTAACGCTCGGTTTGAAACCTCGACTTGCCCACTCGTTTGTGGGTGATAAGCCGTAGAAATCCGATGTGTAACCCCATATTTCCTTAGGACCCTTTCGAATTGGTCGTTACAAAAATGGGTTCCACGATCGCTTATGATCGCACGAGGGGTTCCAAACCGAGAAAACAATCTTTTCAAGAACTTGACTACCACACGAGCATCATTAGTAGGCAAGGATTTAGCCTCCACCCACTTAGATAGGTAGTCAACCGCAATGAGAATGTACTTATTACCACGAGATGATGGAAACGGCCCCATAAATTCTAAACCCCAAACGTCAAAGATCTCACACACTTGGATGATATTTTGTGGCATTTCATCTTTTTGTGAGGCTTTTCCTTGTCGTTGGCATGAATCACATGACTTCACAAGATCTTGTGCATCTCGGTAAATAGTAGGCCAAAAGAAACCGGCATCAAACACCTTCTTAGCCGTGAGATTAGCACCGTGGTGACCACCCGTGGGTCCCTCATGGCAAGCTCTAAGGATGTTAGAAGCTTCGGTGCCAAAAACACAACGTCGGATGATTTGATCCGCACAAGTTCGAAACAAGTAAGGGTCGTTCCAAAAGTAGAACTTGACATCACGAAATAATTTTCGTTTTTCTTGAGTCGTCATACCCTTAAAGATGAAGTTACCCGCATGGTAATTTGCAAAATCCGCAAACCATGGGTGGAAGAATCAAGCTTAGAATTCATTACACCAAGTGTCTCGAGCGGAAATGTTTCGGTGATTTCTGTGGGCTCGTAAACACTTTGGTGAGGATCTTCCAAACGAGAAAGATGATCGGCCTCTAGATTCTCGGCTCCTTTTTTGTCAACAATGGTGTGATCAAATTCTTGAAGGAGGAGAATCCAACGAAGTAATCTAGGTTTAGCATCTTGCTTTGCCATGAGATACTTGATAGCCGAATGGTCCGTATACACTATGCATTTAGCTAAGACGAGATAAGGTCGGAACTTCTCAAATGCATACACCACGGCAAGGAACTCCTTTTCCGTTGTAGTGTATTTTAGTTGAGCCTCGGTCATCGTCTTGCTAGCATAGTGAATAGGCAAGAAGTGTTTATCATGACGTTGCCCCAAAACAGCCCCAATAGCGTAGTCACTAGCATCACACATGAGCTCAAAGGGGAGGTTCCAATTGGGAGCAACAAGAATGGGAGCTTCGGTAAGTTTCCTCTTAAGGATTTCAAAGGCTCGTACACAATCTTCGTCGAAGACAAAACGTGCCTCTTTTTCAAGAAGATGTGTAATGGGTCGAGAGATCTTTGAAAAATCCTTGATGAATCGACGATAAAAGCCCGCGTGGCCTAGGAAACTCCTAACTCCCTTGACGGTTTTGGGATGAGGTAATTTGGCGATGACGTCTACCTTAGCTTGATCTACCTCAATCTCCGCTTTCGAGACCTTGTGCCCTAAGACGATTCCACTCTTAACCATAAAATGACATTTTTCCCAATTGAGCACAAGGTTGGTTTCCTCACAACGTTTCAACATTCTCTCAAGGTTCGACAAACATGAAGTGAACGAATTACCAAACACGGAAAAGTCATCCATGAAGACTTCCATCGTCTTCTCGATCATATCATGAAAAATAGCCATCATGCACCTTTGAAAGGTTCTCGGTGCATTGCAAAGTCCGAATGGCATTCTACGATAGGCCAACGTTCCATATGGACACGTAAACATAGTTTTTTCTTGATCACGAGGATCGATGGGAATTTGGAAGTAACCGGAAAAACCATCTAAAAAGCAATAGAAATCGTTTCCCGCAAGACGCTCTAACATTTGGTCCATGAAGGGCAAGGGAAAATGGTCTTTTCGAGTGGCTTCATTCAACTTACGACAGTCAATGCACACTCTCCATCCGGTCACGAGTCTAGTAGGAATCAACTCGTTGGCATCGTTTGGCACAACGGTCATCCCTCCCTTTTTAGGGACACAATGAATAGGACTCACCCAAGGGCTATCGAAAATAGGGTAAATCATTCCCGCGTCAAGGAGTTTAAGGACCTCCTTTTTGATGACGTCGTGAATTTGGGGTTCACCCTCCTTTGACTTTGGATTGCGGGCTTGTAATCCTCCTCCATTAATATTTTGTGGGTACAAAACTTGGGATCGATTCCCTTAATGTCGGATAACTTCCACGCGATTGCCCCTTTGTGATCCTTTAGAACATCGACAAGTGCGGTTTTCTCATCATTCGAAAGTTCCTTTGCAATAATAACCGGAAACTTGTCGTCCTCCTCCAAATAGACATATTCGAGGTGAGGAGGTAAATCTTTCAACTCGAGAATAGGTGGTTCCTCAAGTGAAGATTTAGGCTCGATACTCATAACCTCCTCGGGTGGAGGTAATGGGAAATGGTTAAGAAAATCCTTAATAATTGAGAAGTCCTCATCGTTGTCGAGGTCTTCGTCACAAGTACGTGGAACATCGAATTCTTCCAACGTAAAACCACCACCTTCAAATGGAGTGAAGGTTGGTGTCGAATCATCAAGAATTGGATCTAACATAGTGGGATTGCCACTAGTTTCTTCATCACCAGAACCTAGAACTTCTTGTGAAAATTCCTCGCAAGCCACTTCGATCATATCAACGAGGTTTATGGTTTCAACGGAATAAACATGAGAAATTTGAGAGTTTTGAGTTGCGTTTATAACAAGTTCCTCGTCGTTGAAACGTAAGGTGATCTTTCTAGCATGAACATTGATCAAAGCCATAGACGTATCTAAAAGCGAACGACCTAAAATGAGAGGAACTTGAGGATCCGTGGGGATATCAACAACGATAAAGTCTACGGGATAGTAGAACTTCCCCACTTTCACAAAAACGTCTTCCGCCAAACCACATACGGGAATCGTGGAATGGTCGGCCAACTCGATAGACATTAGTGAAGGAGTAAGATTAGGAAGATTGAGCGACTTGAATATTGCAAGTGGCATCAAGTTAATGCTAGCACCAAGATCGACCAAGGCGAAGCATTCCTCCATATCTTGGATTGCACATGGAATCAAGAATTTACCGGGATCACCGACTTTTTAAGGTATGCGATTAAGATAAACCGACGAACAACTAGACAATTGGTGCAATTTCTCCTTGTTGTTCAACATACTCTTAAAGTTAGCGGCAAATCGAGGCATCATGACCAAAGCATCGGCAAAACTCACATTAAGGTGCAAATCACGAAACATTTTCATAAAAAGCTCAAATTGATAATTGTCGCGCTCTTGACGTTTCTCCTTCCTAAGTCTCGATGGATAGGGCAAAGGTGGTGTGGGTTGAGGCATAGTAGGCATAGCCTTTGGAATCTCGGGTTCCAATGATGGTAATGGGTCAACCGTAGGTGTGGCATGAGCGGTACTTCGTGGGATTGGGACATGCTCCTTTTGGACCACCACCTCGGGTTCTTCCTCAATTGATTCCTCCGTAGGAGCAATTGTTTGAGGAGTCGGTTCCTTAAGTGTCTTACCACTACGTGTGGTAATCACTTTCATCTCACCCTTAGGGTTGGATATGGTGTTGCTAGGAAGACTACTCGAAGACGGTTTACACATTATTGCCTCAAACATAGACGAGATTTTATCTTCAAAATTGGATTGCCTCAATACGGCCTCGGTTTGCCTTTTCTCGGCCTTGATAATCTCTTGTTTAATCTCATGTTGCCCTTGTTCCATTTTTTGTTGGTTTTGTTGCAACCTAGTGACATTTCCTTCCATCTTGTTGGTGTGGATTTTAAGTTCATTAGCTAACTCATTTTTCAACTCTTTCTTCAATTCGTTCTTGAACTCGGATCTTAGGCTAATGATTTCTCTTTGAATATTGTCAAACCTAGCATCATTCCCACTAGCATATTCAACAAACTCACTTGGAAGATCTTTCAATGTTTGCAAACCTTTGTTGTTGTTTTGAAAATCATTTTTGTTTGAAACTTGATTATTAGCCCCTTGATTCCCATAGTTTCCCTTGTTATAATTGTTTTTGAAACCAACTTGATTGTTGCAATAGATGTTGTTAGCATTTTGATTTGAACCAAAACCCGGTGGAGTCATTTGATTTGAGCGGGAAACTTGACCGTTTTGGTTGTAATTTCCCGTGGCCGCGAAGGCACTCGAAGTGTTACCACCGTTGGTAATGCACTCGGAGAAATCATGACCTCCACCACAATACATGCAAGAAACCTCAACCACTTTAGCCGTAGCGGGAGCACTTTGTTCACCAACTTTAAACTCAATCAATAGTCCTTTAAGCTTATCAAAAATCTTGTTTTCCAAGTTCGCCTCAATTTGGCAAGCATCGATGGTAGTAGACAAAGAAGGTGAAGCCGAAGACGAAGCCTTACGAACACTAGACGTGCTACGAGGACTATACACCTTAGATCTATTTTCAATTATCACCAAAGCTTCCTCAACCGTTTTACACAAAAAATTACCACCCGCGGCGGCATTCAAATAATCCCTTTCATGATCATTAAGTCTATTGTAAAACGTGTCAATTTGATGCAAATCGGAAAAACCGTGATGAGGACATTCATGTAACATTTCCTTAAACCTATTCCAAGCCGTTGAAAAACTTTCATTAAATTCTTGTGAAAACTTTGAAATCTCGTTTTTCAAGTGCGTAGTCTTAGAGGGCAGAAAAAATTGGTTCACAAACTTAGACACGAGATCCTTCCACGTCAATATAGAATTGGGTGGCTCTTTCTCTAACCAAATTTTAGCTGGCCCCGCTAAGGAATACGGAAAAAGCATCATCTTAATCGAGTCATTCGAGACATCCTTAAACTTGCAAGTAGCGGTAAGACGATTGAATTGGCGGATATGGTTGTGGGGATTGTCCTTCTCATCACCATGGAATTTGTTGTTTTGGATCATCGACAACAAACCCGTTTTCACCTCAAAATTCTCCGCAAGGATAGCGGGAATCACAATAGCCTCTCCATAACCCTCGGTGGGTGCTTGAAGTAACTCCATCATAGTTCGATTCTCCATAGTTGGTGCTTCTCTTACAATGGGTTCGTCAATAGGAGACTCCTCACTAGAAATATTGGGAGTGGGAGTTTTGTTCTTTCGTTTACGTGCACGTCTTGCTTGATTACGAGTTAGCATAAACGTCACGTACAACGAGGGGACGAGCAAAGAAGATTCTTTTTGGTGTTTTGTATTTTTCAATTTTTTTGTGGTTTTTGATTGTTGTAACACCCCATTTTGGAAATGGAAATATCACAGTAATTATGGCGTGTCATCAAAGCATACAAGGTAAAATGTCTAAACATTACTTGACCATATAAAGGAAAATACCAGAATCAAACATCGGTAGTCCAAAAGTAAAGCTCATCACACACAAACATAGTATAATAAAGGAAAAGGACCAAACAATGTCCAAAGCATAAGTATCATAAAGAAAGGAAATGCATAATGTAAAGAAGGCTAGACAGCTTCCAGTCCATATGCACGTACTCTTAGTGTCTACGAGCGTCCCTGAGTACCTGTCGTTTTGGGAACATAGAAAAGGAAAACGGCTGAGCAATACGCTCAGTGCACGGATGTACAATAAAGCATGAACAGGATAAGCATCTACATAATAACAGCGGAAGAAACTAAGTCCCGAGTAACCTGGTTAAGTCTTAATAAAATTGGTTTTATAGTTTGAAAGTCTTATGTTTATCTTATAAAAACTGTTTGTCATATTTTACCATTAGCCAACATAGGTCATGAATATCCACCGTGCATGAATAATTGGAGGGGTGACCTCATCATGAAAATTAGAGGGGCTGCCTCTAATTTAATATACTGGTTTATGGGTAGGAGGGATCAGCTCCTTGTGAAGGATGCAAGGCACACACCACATTCACCATGTAATCCTGAATAAAACGTGTAACTAGGATGCACCCATACGCCCCACATGATAAATATAAATAATAGCCAAAAGCTGAAGGGACGCCACGAGCAATCACTCCGCCGTGGTGAAGTCATAACATCAGTGCCTCTAATGTTATGGTTATGGTACCTCCATAACTAGGTGAAACTGGTCATGCATGTATATGGCTATAGGTAATCATAATTAAACATAAGCAATCAAACACGTAACTTATACTATGGGAAAACAGTTGGCTGCATACGGGGAAATCCTAATAAGGAAAGAATGTCCATACTGAAAGGACGGGAATCCGTACCTTATGTCCAGTGAACGAGAATGATGAACTGCGAGAATCCTACTTCCGAAACACTAGTGCTACATAAATACGTACATGAAATAAGTATCTGCTTACTAAATACATAGCTGGTTTTATGTCATGTCTTAGCTTATTTTATGTGTTCTTACTATGTTTTATTGTTTAAAGCCTTAAACTGTGCTAAATCTTATATTCTGTTCATTCTGATTAAGTATTTCTGATATTTCATGTGTTATTATACTTACTGTGTAATAATACGTAACTTTCCAAAAATAGCAGGGTTCCTAAAATAGAAAGTTTCCAAAAATAGAAAGTTTCCAAAAATAGAAAGTTTCCAAAAATAGAAAGTTTCCAAAAATAGAAAGTTACCAAAAATAGAAAGTTTCCAAAAATAGAAATTTTCCAAAATTAGAAAGTTTCCAAAAATAGAAAGTTTCCAAAAATAGATTTACTGCTTAAAATAGATAAGTTTCTAAAAATAGAAAGTTTCCATAAATAGATTAGTTGCCTTAATTAAATAAGTTTCCATAAATAGATTAGCTGCCTTAAATAACTAAGTTTCCAAAAATAGCTGGTTTCCATAAATAAATTAGCTGCCTTATTTAATTAAGTTTCTAAAAATAGAAAGTTTCCATAATTAGAAATAAGCTGGTTAAATAAGCTAAGTAAATAAGCCTAAGTGTTTTCATGATTATTTCCTAAGTCATATGATATATTGTATAGTTTAATAATTATTTCATGTAATTTAATTAAACTATAGGTTATAATATTTAATTAAAGTATGACATGTTTTTAATTAAATATATTAAATACTTAGGTTAAAATATGTATTATTAAATATTAATAATATAACCTAAGTCATGTTAATTAATTAATTATATCCATGGTTTTTAAATAATTAATTAATTATAAGTCTTAATAATATAAATACTTAGGTTAAAATAATTTCATGATTATTAATAATTAATTAACCTAAGTCATGTTATTAAATTAATCACATCTTTTATTAATTTAATTTTAACATAAGTTTATAACATAAACAAAACTAACATAACCATGATCTGGATCTAAGCTTAAAAACATGCACCGGACATGAATCGACACCGTACCCCGACCCAAATCGGGGTACCCCTTGCTGCCGTTGGACCCACACGCACCAACCAAGACCAAAATGGTCTTGGTGGTGTCGGCTAAGCAAACCGAAACCCCTTTGGGGTCGGTTGCAGGCTGCGGCCCAAAACAAAACACCCCTTAATCGACCCTCTGATTTAATTAATGATCAAAACATGTTAGATCTATGTTTAATTAATGTGTTTTTATAAAAAAACATCACGTGTTAATAATTAATAAGAAGATTAATTAAAATAAAAGGTTTAAAAAGGTTTTACCGTATTCGTGGATCAAGAGGGTGAAGAACAAACACGAACAAACAATAAATCAACAAGATCCAAGATCAAAGAATCACCTTGATTGGTGATTGTAGGTGGCGGTACAAAGAGAGGAGAAAAGGGAGGGTTTTAGGTTTTTCCTGAAATCTTCTGTAAAGTAATTTTTGAGTAGTAAAAATTACTTAACCCCCTTTTAGTAAAATTGGTAATGGGCTTGGCCCATTACCCTTGTTTTAGCCGCGGGTAGGGACCCCCCCCCCCCCCCATGGGGTTCCCGTACCTCGTTTGTGTCTTGTTATTTAGTACCTGTTTATGTTTAATTATGTTCGTGTTTTAAATGTTCTCGTTACGTAAATACCATACTCTTATATATTTAATTACGCTCGTATTAAATATATATACGTAATTAATAATAGCTCGTGTTTTAATTACGCTCGTGCTTTCGTGATAGTATGTTCGTGATTAATTATCGCTAAATAATTATTACGTGATCGTTCATATAGAATACTTATCGTGTTCTAACACGTACGTAATACGTAAACTCCTAACACGTAATCGTAATCATGCTATATTAGGAAAGTTTTTAACTAGTACGTATGATCCTATGGGTACTATGCATGGTAAAAGCATGCGGGTTTTACAATTGTATTAACCTTTTTGGATCTTGGTGAATGTATTAAGTAGACACAAATCTACAAATCTCCTCCTTAATCAAATCTCTCGATTAAAGAAGCCTCAAGGAATGAAAACGATCACGTGAAGTGAACGCCTTCGATGACTTTAGAACGTTGGTGGAACACCAAAACGTTCAAGAGGGTTTAATCAATGGAAACCAAGAAAATATATATGATACTTAGTAATACTTTGGGCGGCAAAACCCTCGATTAGCTCTCAAAATCAAATACTCACAAGCAAGCGGGGAAACGAGGCGGCGCGAAGCACTTAAGAGCCTTTTTCCTTATGATATATTTTATAATATCCGCCTTATACCCACCTTATAGTTTGTATTTTTCAAGATTGAGCTTCACGAAAGTATTTATCTATTTTTGCCTTTTTCTTTGGTTTGAGATTCGAATACAATGATTGGGTAATGACCTCCCAAGTCAAGGTTGTGATTTCTCACGTATTTGGAGTACTTGTTGTGACATCCGTTAAAATTTCCATCTTAAATTATTCATGTAGTACGAGTACTTTAACTGTTTACCGACGAGTTGTCGACATGAATGTGTTAATTATTTTGCTTTGTGG
Organism: Glebionis coronaria; assembly: GCA_025667525.1. Taxonomy (NCBI): domain Eukaryota; kingdom Viridiplantae; phylum Streptophyta; class Magnoliopsida; order Asterales; family Asteraceae; genus Glebionis; species Glebionis coronaria. The sequence goes on along the minus strand of CM046880.1, from coordinate 124,264,856 downwards.
ACAAAGCCCTTTTTAGGGAGAGCATATGTAACATCTCGAGTTTTCACGATTATTAAGTTGAATGCAATACACGAAGTTGGTGGGCGTATTATGTTTGCCGTACGTTTATTTGATATACTTACTAGATCACGTGAAGTCTCGCACAATTGCCTTTGTTTTGGATCGTGTGTCAAACGGTTATAGAGTCGTGTTTATTCAGTTCGCGTCTAAACTTAAACACCGTGAACCCGAGTCGAGTTATATAACTGTTACAGCATGTACATATATTTGAGTATAAACCTTCATTCATGTTTATTGCAAAACTTGCTTTACAAGTGTCCCAATTTCAGTCACATTTCCAGCTACAAATAAACCCCATAGTTTATTACCCACTAACCACTACAAGACAGCACACATGCCTAGTTTACCCAATTTGGGTATATCACAAGTTACCATTTTCAGCCTGAATCTAACCCTAGACTAACAATACATGATTAAATACAAATCCAAAGTTTATCACAGTCCAAATTACAAACACAAATTCTGTACAAGTCTTTCAAATACAAACTCCTGGGTAAGGTGAAGATTAGTGTCCAGCCGACCCACACGTCGCGTCCAAACCTGCAAAACCGAAAGAGTCAAGCCTTCCATCTCGTCCGAACCTGCAAACCGAAACTTAGCATCCCATTGTGAGTCTTTTCGTCTCTTCGTTTTTCCTATATGAAGTCTTAGTTGTGCTCGTTTTTTTACAAACCTGCGAACAATCAAACAAATGTGTTAGTCTTTGTAACGGTCTTATTTTTAACTAAAAACTGAAAAGGTTAAACCTTAGTATTAATACTTGAACATGACCATAACCTTACTTTTCTGTCAACCAAACCGAGACCCCGACCTAGACTAAACCGAGACTCAAACAAGACCAAGCCAAGAACCAAACCGAGACCCAAGCCAAACCAAACCGAGACCCAATTCAAGGCCAAACCGAGAACCAAACCAAGCCAACCAAATTGCTTATTTTCTCCCGCAACTATCAACAATCAATGCCACATAATCCGAATGTCTTAACCACTTTCATTTTATAGAAACACCCTAAAAACCCTCAATCATGCCGCGGGTATAAAAACCCCCATTTCAAATCGAAACCCTAGAAATTAAAAACCTTTTAAACATTAAATTAACATTTTCCACATTCCAAAAACACCACATAATCATGAGTATCAACCAAATGTAAAAACCCCCAATTTTATATAAACCCTAGATTGATTTTTATTAATTAAAACACTAATTAAACCTAATCTAAACCCGAATCCAATAGTTAATTTAATTGAAAAAGAGATATGCAAAAACCCCCAATTGACCGAAACCCTAATTTTTTATAAACCGATTATATGTTGAAATTAGTTTGATTTTATACAAGAAAACATCAATTAATTGCATTTAAACCCGAGATTGATAGAAACCCCCAAATATTTCGAAACCCTAATTCGTTTATTTCAAATCCGAGAGCCATATGGTTCTCAACAAGTTTATACAAATTAATCAAACCCACTGATCTTTTATAAATCGAAAATCAATTAACTTTTTGTTAAAAGAAAATAAGGAGAAACAACTTATCTTGATTTTGGCTGATGATTAACGTGACCATAAGGATGAACACATCAGAAACCCAATCGGTTTGATGTGGGGATGAAACCCCACATCTCACGCGATCTAAACACCTCAGACCACCCCATATATGATTGTTATATTCAAACTGAAAAGATATTAGCCATGGAAGGGATGAACCGATCCATATTAGAGGGTGAGATGAGAGAGGGGCGGTGGGGATGTTTCGAGAGAAGAGAGAGAGAGTGACTCTCTGTTTTTGAGAGTTGTGTGAGTAAACACACGCATATTTACTCCTTGATTTCTTGTTTATACTGCCTATGGGTCGGGCCGGGTCATATGACCCTTGGGCCGGTTTGTGAGTGAGGATATTGGACCCAATTTTGGCCAAGTGTATATATTAAGTTTAGTTAAAGCCCATAAAACGAATTTTATAAATTAAGGGTATAATTTAACCCGTAAAACCCGACCGTTTAATAACTGACTTTTATTTGTCGTATTTTTCCGTAAACGTAAGGTTTCGTCAAGCACAACTAGGGTGTCGTGTCTTTTATTAATATAATTTTTCGTATCGTAACTCGATCCTCATAATTAAATAGGTCGCGGCTAGCGTAACCGTACTCTCGAGCTATTTTATCTTCGTTCTCTTTGCTGAATTACGAGGTGAATTTATAGCCCCGCTTTTAACTGCTTTTACTGCTTTTTGGGGTGAGACATTGCTTGATTTAACGTATGAACACAAGTGCATTTACTGATTTATATACTAGTCTAAGTCCCACTAAAAACCCAGTTGCTTTGGCCCGTGAATCGTGAACCGTTAATTACTTTGTGTAAGCGCGAATGTTATGGATAGATCTATCGGGTTGACGTCCCTGTCTGTCTTGTCCAACAAGGGGACAAGCGGGCACAGTTTCATTTGAGTCTGAGATAGGATGTCGTGGGTTTAGGCATCTAGTTTGGGCTACATTTATATGATTATACTGCCGGTGTTGTTAACGCTTCGGTGTCACGAGCTTAGACTGTAATAAATACTTTTGGGATGACTTTGTATCTGTTATATTGTCATCACTTTTGGGAAAATCTTGTGGTTCATTAAACATTTCAAAAACTAAACCTATGAACTCACCAACTTTATGTTGACACTTTAGCAATGTTTTTCTCAGGTATTAAGAAGGAAGATGCTAAATGAGGTCTCATGCATTACCGTCATTTCTTTGAAACAAAGATCATTTGTACCATTTGAGAAAACTATGTTTTGTAACTGTATTCAGTTTTATGCTTCCGCACCTTGTTTAAACTATTTATTTTATTAATTACAAGTGATCTATTTTCCGAACGTCTCATTTAGAGGTCGTTCTTTGTGACTATGTGCGTATGATAATCATGACGTCACCACTCCCTTGTCGCCATTATACTTTGATATTTTGGGAGTGTGACAGATTGGTATCAGAGCCATAGTTATAGAGAACTAGGTTGCATTTAGTAACTCTAGACTATAACTGCTATATGTTTAATCGATTATCATACGGATTGTAAGTATTAAGTATATGTAGATACATAAGTAATAAATGGGATACATGTGATTTAACAATTACGAGGTATATTTACATGGGTTACATGTGCAACAACGAAATCTGAATTATGTTATATGGGATACATGTGGATTCAACAATGATTGCTATGTTATGTTAATGTCCTTTTTACGGACTAATTTTATAAGATATTTACACACATTTATTTTGTTTATGATTACAGCGATGTCTTCATCTGATGATTCCACGTCTACAGGAGCGTACTACAACCGTAGTTCACAGTCGACTATCAGTTCATCAGTAGGACTACCTAGAGGATCGCCATCAGGATATCCGTGGTACCGGATGGTTTCAGATGACGATACAGAGAGAGAGACTGAGGAGGTTCGTCATTCACCGATCCGTATTCCTGATGCATCAGCTGACGATGTACTTAGCCTAGAAGGCGGAGGAGAGGATGACTTAGACACTGACGTGGTGCAGTCACCAGGTCAGACATCAGCGACTAGAGATGAGACGGTAGAGGAGACAGAGGATGATGAGATGGAGTTCACAGATGGGGAAGGAGAGCCCATGGAGGTCACAGACACTGAGGACCCTCCTACTGCATATGCTGCTACTCCTGAGGTTTCCCTAGCACACATCTCCTCATCTTCATCTGAAGACGAAGGAGAAAGGACTGCTATTCCTGCTCCAGCACCTGGTACTCTACCTTTCTACTATGTGAGACGACGTCTTCGGGGGAGAGCTGCCCGACCACCACTTTCACCTTACCGACCTCTCATACCTTTCACTACCACTGACAGGCATGCAGCCCGCACACCTGCCAGTCCTGTCCCAGAGACACCACTACTACTACCACCACCAGAGACTGTACCTGTCGTGTACCAGGAGATGCTGACTGATGCTGGTATCTCTACTGGGCCGAGAGCTACGACTCCTCTTCCTAGGAGAGCTACATCGATGGTGGTGATGCTTGGGGCGGCAGATGGATGTGTGACGACACGATTGAACAGGTTGGAGGATGCTGTAGAGGCTTTAGGTGAGGAGTATAATGAAGTGCAGGATAAGTTGGAGGCACTGGCAAAGAAGAGTCCAGTTAGGGATGAGACAGTGTTGACAGTATGTGTGACCCATCTACGAGGACAGCTTCATACTGTTCTTGATCAGATGGAATCCATGCCGAACGCTCGTCTTGAGGAGATTGGAAGCCTGATGACCCGTTGGGGAGTAGAGCCATTGGTGGAGACAGGCAGACTAGAGGCACCAGTGGAGGACCCTGTTGCAGACTTGGATAAGAGGTTTAGAGCCGCTTGTTATGATACCGATGTTAGACTGAGAGATTCCCAGGCTCGTGAGCTCGTGGTGGAGAGGAGGTTATCAGAGTTGGAGAGAGAGCTTCATCAGCGCCATGAGGGCACTAGTTAGATTTATCTTGTACCATCGACCTATCCTTGTATGACCACTAAGCTTTGAAGTTTATCTTAGCTAGTTGGTATTTTATTTTCTTTTATTATGTTATGACAAACTATGATGTACTATCAAATGATTCTATGAATGATATTATGGGTTACAAAAATTGTGAGATCATTATATATTGTGTATTATACCCTGGAGCATTTCATAATTATATTGTGTGTGCCATGCATGTTATGTCTGGCAAAACTCATTATCCTATTACCTTGTTAGATTATGGCGCCAGTTAGAAGATCCGAAACGCAGAATCCACCAGCCGCTACCGGTGGAATTGACACCGTCATGCTAAGCCAAATGATAGCCGAACGAGTGGCCGAGGCACTCGCGACCGCTGAAGCAAATCGTACAGCTAGCACACAGGAGGAGACCAACCAAGGAGCTACTAATGCTATTGCACGGACTTGTACCTACAAGGAATTTCGTGCAGTTACGCAAGTAAGTTTCCGCGGTACCGAAGGAGCAGTAGGATTAACCAGATGGTTTGAGAAGCTAGAATCCCAATTTGGGATTAGCAATGTCGCTGAAGCCGATAAGGTGAAGTTTGCGTCAAGCACGTTAGTGGATGGTGCTCTGACTTGGTGGAACGTCTATGCTCGTGCAGTGACCATTGACGTTGCCCAAGCGACGCCCTGGAGTGAATTTAAAGCTATGTTTGTGAGGAAATACTGCCCACGAAATGAAGTCAAGCAGATGGAAGTTGAGCTGTGGAACCTGAAGGTCAAGGGTACTGCTCTTACTGCTTACAATCAGCGCTTTCAAGAGCTGATCTTGTTATGTCCTGAAATGGTGCCCAACGACGACCGATTGTTGGAGCGATACATTGAAGGACTACCTTTGAGCATCAAAGGGAATGTGACTTCATCCAAGCCAACTGGTTTGCACGAGGCAATCGACATGGCTCAGAGTCTGATGTACCAAGTGGTACAGGAGTTGGGAGAAAACACTGGGGATAAAAGAAAGTGGTCTGGCAACCACTACAACAACAATACCAACAATACCAACAACAGCAACAACCCAAACAACTACAACCAGAACAAGCGACAAGAAGTAGCAAGAGTGTTTACTGCTGGACAAGGTAATACTGGAAACTACGTTGGAAGACTTCCTTTCTGCGGAAAATGTGGCCGACACCACGAAGGAGCATGCCCCCCTACGTGCTACAATTGTGGGAAGCGGGACATAAGGCAAAGGAATGTCGAGCACCACCTCGTTCTACTAATCAAAGAGGACCTGGAACGCAAAGTGGCCAAGGAGCAAATGTCACTTGCTTTGGATGTGGAGAGAAAGGTCACTACAAGAACAAGTGTCCAAGCAGTGGGAACCAAGGTCGTGGTAACCAGATTCGAGGGAATCAAAATCACAACCAAGGGAACCAGAGGCAGAATCAAGGGAACCGAGGAGGGAATAACCGAACCACAACTAGTACTCCTGGAGGATTCACGGCACCTAGCAAAGTGTATCATCTCTGTGCTGAAGCTGCAGTGCAAGACAACAATGTTGTGACTGGTACGTTTCTAGTCAATAACAACTATGCTTCAGTACTATTTGATTCTGGTGCGGATAGGAGTTTTGTGTCGTCTATATTTAGTGAACGCCTAAATGTTACCCCTACTGCGTTAGACGTTAAGTATAATGTAGAATTAGCCGATGGGAAGTCAGTAACCACCGACGTTATTCTGAAAGGATGTAGTGTAAGGTTACAAGGTCGTTCATTTAGTATCGACCTACTCCCTATAGAATTGGGAAGTTTTGACGTCATCATTGGAATGGATTGGATGTCGAAGCATCACGCGGAGATTGTATGTCATGAGAAGTGGGTCCGTGTTCCTTATGGAAACGACGTACTCATCATACAAGGCGAAAGAAGTGGAGTGAAGAATGGATCAAGATTGGAAGTCATCTCATGTATCAGGACCCAAAGATACATTGAGAAGGGATGTCCGGTATTCTTGGTTCAAGTAACACAAAAGGAAGGAGAAGAAGATCACGAGAAGAAGGTGGAAGATGTACCGATCGTTAGAGACTTTCCGGACGTATTCCCAGAGGACTTACCCGGACTACCACCAGCACGGCAAGTGGAGTTTCACATCGAGCTTACACCAGGAGCCGCGCCTGTTGCTAGAGCCCCATACCATCTAGCACCGGCCGAGATGACAGAGTTAGCTGAACAGATAAAGGAACTTTCTGACAAAGGTTTCATTAGACCAAGTTCCTCACCTTGGGGAGCGCCGGTCTTATTTGTCAAAAAGAAAGATGGATCCTTTAGAATGTGTATCGATTACCGAGAATTGAATAAGCTGACGATAAAGAACCGTTACCCATTACCAAGAATTGACGATCTTTTCGACCAATTGCAAGGATCTAGCATATACTCGAAGATCGATTTAAGGTCAGGATATCATCAACTAAGGGTTAGAGAGGAAGACGTTCATAAGACGGCTTTTAGAACCCGGTACGAACACTACGAGTTCCAAGTTATGCCTTTTGGTTTGACAAACGCGCCTGCGGTATTCATGGATCTCATGAACCGAGTTTGTAAACCATACTTGGACAAGTTTGTGATTGTATTTATCGATGACATTCTCATCTATTCTCGTAATGAAGAAGAGCACAAGGAACATTTGAAGACCATATTAGAGCTGCTAAGGAAGGAGAAGTTATATGCAAAGTTTTCCAAATGTGAGTTTTGGATAAACACAGTGCAATTCCTTGGGCATGTGATCGACAGCAGTGGTATTCACGTTGATCCTGCTAAGATCGAGGCCGTAAAGGATTGGGCGACTCCAACAACACCCACGGAGATCCGCCAATTTTTAGGTCTTGCTGGTTACTATAGGAGATTCATTGAAGGTTTCTCCAAGATAGCTAAACCAATGACGGAATTGACTCAAAAGGATAAGAAGTTTGAGTGGAAGGAGGATCAAGATTTGGCATTCCAGACATTGAAGCAGATGTTGTGTGAAGCACCTATACTAGCCCTACCCGAGGGTAATGAAGACTTTGTGGTGTATTGTGATGCATCCATAAAAGGGTTAGGTGCAGTACTGATGCAAAAGACTAAGGTCATAGCTTACGCATCAAGACAACTAAAAGTGCACGAGAAGAACTACACAACTCATGACCTAGAGTTGGGAGCAGTGGTGTTTGCCTTGAAGATTTGGAGACACTACCTTTATGGTACTAAGTGTGTTGTATTCACTGATCATAAGAGTCTACAACATATTTTGAATCAAAAGGAACTCAACATGAGACAACGACGTTGGCTAGAGTTGCTCAGTGATTACGATTGCGAGATCCGTTATCACCCGGGCAAGGCAAATGTCGTGGCCGACGCTTTGAGTCGAAAGGAGAGAGTTCTTAGGGTGAAGGCTTTGGTGATGACCATTGACTTAGACCTTCCATCCTTAATTCTCAAGGCTCAGAAAGAAGCAGTCGAGGAAGAAATTCTCAAGATTGAAGATGTTGGAGGAATGATAAAGAAGTTGGAAGCACGTTCGGATGGAACGTTATGCCTTGATAATAGGAGTTGGTTACCATGCCATGGTGACCTATGATCCTTGATTATGCATGAGTCGCATAAGTCAAAGTACTCCATACATCCGGGATCTGACAAAATGTATCATGATCTGAAGATGTTGTATTGGTGGCCGAACATGAAGGCGGATATTGCTACATACGTTAGCAAGTGTTTGACTTGTGCCAAAGTCAAAGCCGAACATATGAAACCATCAGGATTATTGGTCCAACCCGAACTGCCAGAATGGAAGTGGGAAAGGATCACTATGGATTTCATTACCAAGCTACCAAAGACCGCAGCCGGATTCGACACGATTTGGGTAATCGTCGACCGACTCACCAAATCGGCTCATTTCCTACCCATCAAGGAGACTGATGGAATGGATAAGTTAGCAAGGACATACTTGGAGGAAGTAGTCACGAAGCATGGTGTGCCTGTGTCTATAATCTCCGACCGAGACAGCCGATTTACTTCGCAGTTTTGGAAGTCACTGCAGAAGGCATTGGGAACGCAGTTGGATATGAGCACTGCGTACCATCCCCAAACTGACGGTCAAAGTGAACGGACCATTCAAACCTTAGAAGATATGCTGAGAGCTTGTGTGATTGACTTTGGAAATAGATGGGATAGACACCTACCTCTGGTGGAGTTCTCATACAACAATAGTTATCACACTAGCATTAAGGCAGCGCCGTTCGAAGCACTGTATGGTAGGAAGTGTCGTTCACCCGTGTGTTGGGCAGAGGTCGGTGAAGCACAACTCACTGGACCCGAGATCATACACGAGACTACTGAGAAGATCTTTAAGATTATTAGCCATATGCAAGCCGCAAGAGATCGACAGAAGAGTTATGCTGACATGAGACGCAAACCCCTTGAGTTTGAAGTGGGTGATAGAGTCATGTTGAAGGTCTCACCTTGGAAGGGTGTGATTCGCTTTGGAAAGCGTGGAAAGTTAAATCCTCGTTACATTGGACCCTTCAAGATTATAGAGAGGATTGGTCCCGTAGCCTATCGTTTGGAATTACCCCAAGAACTTAGCCGAGTGCATAATGTGTTCCACATTTGCAATCTGAAGAAATGCTTAGCCGACGAGACACTCGTTATCCCTTTGGAAGAGATTCAACTCGACGACAAACTCAACTTTGTAGAAGAACCAGTAGAAGTTATGGACCGTCAAGTCAAACAACTCAAGCAAAGCCGTATACCTATTGTGAAGATCCGTTGGAATGCGCGTAGAGGTCCAGAATACACGTGGGAACGTGAAGATCAATTCAAGAGCAAGTATCCTCATCTTTTCGCTAACCAACCTACTACAACAACGTCTTGATTTCGTGACGAAATCTCTAAAACATGGGAATACTGTGACATCCGTCAAATTTCCATCTTAAATTATTGATGTAGTACGAGTACTTTAACTGTTTACCGACGAGTTGTCGACATGAATGTGTTAATTATTTTGCTTTGCGGACAAAGCCCTTTTTAGGGAGAGCATATGTAACATCTCGAGTTTTCGCGATTATTAAGTTGAATGCAATACACGAAGTTGGTGGGCGTATTATGTTTGCTGTACGTTTATTTGATATACTTACTAGATCACGTGAAGTCTCGCACAATTGCCTTTGTTTTGGATCGTGTGTCAAACGGTTATAGAGTCGTATTTATTCAGTTCGCGTCTAAACTTAAACACCGTGAACCCGAGTCGAGTTATATAACTGTTACAGCATGTACATATATTTGAGTATAAACCTTCATTCATGTTTATTGCAAAACTTGCTTTACAAGTGTCCCAATTTCAGTCACATTTCCAGCTACAAATAAACCCCATAGTTTATTACCCACTAACCACTACAAGACAGCACACATGCCTAGTTTACCCAATTTGGGTATATCACAAGTTACCATTTTCAGCCTGAATCTAACCCTAGACTAACAATACATGATTAAATACAAATCCAAAGTTTATCATAGTCCAAATTACAAACACAAATTCTGTACAAGTCTTTCAAATACAAACTCCTGGGTAAGGTGAAGATTAGTGTCCAGCCGACCCACACGTCGCGTCCAAACCTGCAAAACCGAAAGAGTCAAGCCTTCCATCTCGTCCGAACCTGCAAACCGAAACTTAGCATCCCATTGTGAGTCTTTTCGTCTCTTCGTTTTTCCTATATGAAGTCTTAGTTGTGCTCGTTTTTTTACAAACCTGCGAACAATCAAACAAATGTGTTAGTCTTTGTAACGGTCTTATTTTTAACTAAAAACTGAAAAGGTTAAACCTTAGTATTAATACTTGAACATGACCATGACCTTACTTTTCTGTCAACCAAACCGAGACCCCGACTTAGACCAAACCGAGTCCCCGACCTAGACTAAACCGAGACTCAAACAAGACCAAGCCAAGAACCAAACCGAGACCCAAGCCAAACCAAACCGAGACCCAATTCAAGGCCAAACCGAGAACCAAACCAAGCCAACCAAATTGCTTATTTTCTGCCGCAACTATCAACAATCAATGCCACATAATCCGAATGTCTTAACCACTTTCATTTTACAGAAACACCCTAAAAACCCTCAATCATGCCGCGGGTATAAAAACCCCCATTTCAAATCAAAACCCTAGAAATTAAAAACCTTTTAAACATTAAATTAACATTTTCCACATTCCAAAAACACCACATAATCATGAGTATCAACCAAATGTAAAAACCCCCAATTTTATATAAACCCTAGATTGATTTTTATTATTAAAACACTAATTAAACCTAATCTAAACCCGAATCCAATAGTTAATTTAATTGAAAACGAGATATGCAAAAACCCCCAATTGACCGAAACCCTAATTTTTTATAAACCGATTATATGTTGAAATTAGTTTGATTTTATACAAGAAAACATCAATTAATTGCATTTAAACCCGAGATTGATAGAAACCCCCAAATATTTCGAAACCCTAATTCGTTTATTTCAAATCCGAGAGCCATATGGTTCTCAACAAGTTTATACAAATTAATCAAACCCACTGATCTTTTATAAATCGAAAATCAATTAACTTTTTGTTAAAAGAAAATAAGGAGAAACAACTTATCTTGATTTTGGCTGATGATTAACGTGACCATAAGGATGAACACATCAGAAACCCAATCGGTTTGATGTGGGGATGAAACCCCACATCTCACGCGATCTAAACACCTCAGACCACCCCATATATGATTGTTATATTTAAACTGAAAAGATATTAGCCATGGAAGGGATGAACCGATCCAGATTAGAGGGTGAGATGAGAGAGGGGCGGTGGGGATGTTTCGAGAGAAGAGAGAGAGAGTGACTCTCTGTTTTTGAGAGTTGTGTGAGTAAACACACGCATATTTACTCCTTGATTTCTTGTTTATACCGCCTATGGGCCGGGCCGGGTCATATGACCCTTGGGCCGGTTTGTGAGTGAGGATATTGGACCCATTTTGGGCCAAGTGTATATATTAAGTTTAGTTAAAGCCCATAAAACGAATTTTATAAATTAAGGGTATAATTTAACCCGTAAAACCCGACCGTTTAATAACCGACTTTTATTTGTCGTATTTTTCCGTAAACGTAAGGTTTCGTCAAGCACAACTAGGGTGTCGTGTCTTTTATTAATATAATTTTTCGTATCGTAACTCGATCCTCATAATTAAATAGGTCGCGGCTAGCGTAACCGTACTCTCGAGCTATTTTATCTTCGTTCTCTTTGCTGAATTACGAGGTGAGTTTATAGCCCCGCTTTTAACTGCTTTTACTGCTTTTTGGGGTGAGACATTGCTTGATTTAACGTATGAACACAAGTGCATTTACTGATTTATATACTAGTCTAAGTCCCACTAAAAACCCAGTTGCTTTGGCCCGTGAATCGTGAACCGTTAATTACTTTATGTAAGCGCGAATGTTATGGATAGATCTATCGGGTTGACGTCCCTGTCTGTCTTGTCCAACAAGGGGACAAGCGGGCACAGTTTCATTTGAGTCTGAGATAGGATGTCGTGGGTTTAGGCATCTAGTTTGGGCTGCATTTATATGATTATACTGCCGGTGTTGTTAACGCTTCGGTGTCACGAGCTTAGACTGTAATAAATACTTTTGGGATGACTTTGTATCTGTTATATTGTCATCACTTTTGGGAAAATCTTGTGGTTCATTAAACATTTCAAACTAACTAAACCTATGAACTCACCAACTTTATGTTGACACTTTAGCAATGTTTTTCTCAGGTATTAAGAAGGAAGATGCTAAATGAGGTCTCATGCATTGCCGTCATTTCTTTGAAACAAAGATCATTTGTACCATTTGAGAAAACTATGTTTTGTAACTGTATTCAGTTTTATGCTTCCGCACCTTGTTTAAACTATTTATTTTATTAATTACAAGTGATCTATTTTCCGAACGTCTCATTTAGAGGTCGTTCTTTGTGACTATGTGCGTATGATAATCATGACGTCACCACTCCCTTGTCGCCATTATACTCTGATATTTTGGGAGTGTGACACTTGTGAATTTATTGTTCTACGTATACACTATAGTAATAGTATTCACACAAAAACCGAAAACCGATAATACGTATTAGTAGAGTGCTACTAATACATATACTATTTATGGTTAGCATATAAAAACAACAATTCCAATCAAAACACAACACGCCTCCCCGGCAACGGCGCCAAAATGATGTAGTGGTTTTACTACTCTTTAGGAAAAGAGTGCAAAAGTGGCAAGTATTAAGTGTCGGTTTAGGAAAACCAAGCACTAATGACCAAATAAGTTCAAGTTCGTTTCCCAAGGAGGCTTAGTGTGTGTGTAATGATTTGGATTTCTTTGTGATTATATTTTTGAGAGAGAGAAAATAGAAATGGGGCAAGAAGAGAATGACGGTTACGAAGACGAATTAAACTAAGTCGAAAAAGGTATACACGTAAAACCGTAAAAAGTGCTAAAATTAAAATTTTACCCTAAAAATTACCAAAAATCCACAATAATATTCTAAGAGTTTACAAAAAATCCAAACTTGCTAAAACCTTTTAATTAATTAGATAATGACTTTTTAATGCTAATTAAAGCCCTAAAAATTAAAATTAATTATTAAAAAGCCCTAAACAAGATTTTAAAGTTTGTAAACCTAAAAATACTCTAATTAAGCTAAAAACTATTTTTCAAAATTTTAAAACCAAATAAAACTATTTTTAAACAATTAAAAACTACTAAAATCAATTAAAACTTAAATTAATTCTAGAAAATAATTAAAAGACTCTAAAAATATTTGGAAAGTTGCAAAAATCCTAATTAAGTGTTTAGAACCTAGGAAAAATGTAAAAACTTAGAAAATCAGACTTTTAATTTTTAATAATAAAATAATATTAAAATAATATTAAAAATCCAAAAATTATAAAAAATTCTAAAACTTGCAAACTAGCTTAGTTTAACCTAAATAACTCAGAAATGAAAGTGAAATTACCTAAATACCCCTATTGGGCCTAGAAAATGGGCTAAACCCAAAACAGTAGCTTATTGGGCCAAATTTGGGCCCAATAATAAAAAGTGTTCAAAATAAGCCCAAAAAGCATAGGTTGACTCAAAATTTGATTTCAAACAACTTTTTCCAAAGGCCCAAAAGCTGAAAATGTGAAATAAGCTAGCTTATAACAAGCAGCTTATTCTTAATGGGCTTTTTGGCCCATTAAGCTATATGCCAATGCCATAAGCTAAAATTTGACACACAAGCTTCTTTTGACCTAATAAAGACTTCTGCAAAAAGAAATTTTAAATAAGCCCAAGGAATAAGCCTGAAAATGCAATAAGCAATCTACAGAAAACGACAAAATAGTCGTTTTTGAGTTCTAGGCCACCCCAAGTGCTGATTCAAGTTCCAAAAGCTTTTAAATGACTTAATTAAGCAAAATCAACAAAGAGTTTTCAAATAAGCTGACTCAATAAGCTGGAAAAAGCAAATAAGCACTTATGTAAAAGTCAAAGAAGTTGGTTTTCTAGTAAAAAGTCAAAGTCAAAGTCCAATAAGCTCCAATCTACTTAAATGGGTCAAATAAGGAAGACCTATCACAAAAATAAGTTGTTGCAAGTCTGGAAAAGGTAGAATAGCTTATTGATAAGCTGAGTTCAATTTTACACTAGCAGGGGCTAGTTTTGAGTGTTGAGCAGTGGAAACTTTTTCCACTGCTTGACTTGTTTGACTTTTTGTCTTTAGTGACTTTTTTGGAGATTCAGATTATACAAAGGCACCCAAATGATCTTTGGATCAAAAGGAGTCAAGAACAATCAAAATAACACAATCACTAACACCCAATTGATACAGTTTAATCAATTAATCACCAGACATGCTACAAACATGAACAATAAGCAGTTAAGCACTTATGAGCAGTTTTAGCACAAATCAGCCATCCAAATTCAACCAAATGCATACACAAGCTATTATAAACTCCAATAAGCAAGTCTAAACAGGTTTCATGCAATGGTTCAAAGAATTAAGCAAGATTCAAGCCAATGAAAGTTACTGATGAACACTAACACATGTAGTTTTCTACTTTGCTGATGTATTTGACACTTAAGCCAGATTCAACACCTCAAATCTTTCAAACAGGTTATAATGACTATGTTTAAACCACTTTTAGCCCTAAGCATGCATACACACTAAGTGTTCCCAAAATCCTAGGTCAAAACAGGCAATTTCAAAGTCTATATAGCAGATTGTTTGATTCAAGGCTTCAAACCCAAAAACTTGCAGCAAAACACTCTCAACCAAACATATATCAGATACCAATCATAAACAACACAATCCCACAACACAATATCAAGTTGCAAGCACAAACAGATAGACCCAAACACCCCTTTATCTTTTCCAAATCAAATTTTTTAAAGTAAAAGTGAGATTCAAGACTACCCAAGCATCAATTAACACAATAACAAGCAAGATTAACAGATTCAAGCAGATTTAAGCCACAAAATTCACAAGAACACAAGTCACATACAAATATCACCAAAAATCATGAATTTAAGCAGATTTTAGGATTGAGTATGCAAACCTCATGGATGTACATCCATACCCACGAATTTTGAGCTTATGTGCTAGCAAGAACAAGCACATTCCACAACAAAGCCTGCTAAGACTGAACAAGGTTAAAGCACAAGAGTATAAAAACAGAAACTTGAAAAATCTTGATTGATGCAACCTTGTTACCCCACACTTGATTATCCCCAAGTTATAAGCCTCACAACACCTTAAATAACTCAGTTAGGATGCTATGATCAGCCCTATAACCCAAAAATTCCAAGATAGAAAAAAGAACTTAGCAAAATATCAAGAAAATGAGAAAATGTGCAAACTTTTTCACACTCCTCTTTTGAAAACAGGTTTTAAACTTCAAAATCAGTAAGCAATAAACATAAACAAGCAGTAAATAGATGGCACTTGGTCTTTCTTCAAAACACTTAACTCAAATTCATTAATCAGAAAAAGGATTTACAAGTGCTTGAACAAAGGAAAAACCAAAAGCAGCTAAAATGTAAAGAGCTAAGGCCTTTATATAGGCTTACAATGAATCTACTAAGTGCATAAAAACGTAAACCCTAGCTTGATGAAGTCCCCAAATTGCCCTTGAGGTTTTGTCTTATTGGAAGAATCATGTGACTTATTTTGGAGTTATGTAAGAGCTGGCAAGTGCAAAGTTGATCCAAAGGTGTGTATGAAGCTTATAAAGTAAGCACAATTCTCCAACGTTGGATTGCTGGTTTGTTTTTGTTTGGACGTGAAGAGTGGGGCAGGGGAGGGTTGGCATTATCACATGTATGAGAGAGATGGGAGTTTAGGGGTTGGGTTTTGATTAAGAGGCCATTAATCAAGATTTTGGAGGTTATTAGGGCTTAATTACAAGAAATTAAGAAATCCCTAATTTTATCAAGAACATGAAGAACAGGTTGTTTGATCTTGTTTGGGATTTAAATAAGTGTTTAGGCGCGAGTTAACTTAATTAATTATTAAGTTAAAAGCTGGTGGTGAGTGGATTGGTGAGGTGGTAGTGTATGATTGGTTAAGGTTACTAGGTTGTCTGGCCAACTTTGAACCTCCATCTTTTGACAACTTGTCATTTCCATTCCAAACCTTGTCAACGCCCCATTTCAGTTATAACAACTTTTGCACTTTTGCACTTTTGGCCCAAAAACTTTTACAAAGTGAATTCAAGGGTATTTCTTGCCATTTTTGAATTCTTCAAGGGCTGATTTGGCATTTTGATGATGGATAATGGTCTTGACTTGTATGTTGAGCATTTTGGAGGACTGAAATTGCCAAGTCTTGTTGATTGAGGGACCATTCTTGCCAAATGTTGAAAGTTGAGGGTCCTTTTTGTAATTTTGGAATTTTCAAAGGACCAAACTTGTAATTTCTTGTACTTTGAAGGACTTCATGATATATTTGACTTTGTGGAGGATATTGGTTGACAATTTAGCTTTGTTGGGGGGGCTAAACTTGCAAAATCTTCAAAGTGGAGGGCCCTTTTTGTAATTTTGACGAACTTTAGGGACCAAACTTGTAATTATGAGGATACAAGGGTATAAAGTGTCAATTCTTCCATATTGGAGGACCCTTCTTCATAATTCTTCAAGTCTTCAAGGGTTGATCTTGGGAAAGTCTTCATTAGGGCTTGGTTCATTGTGCGGCTTCGTTTCCCGTGTTCGTTTTTGCATGATTCTTGTGATCTTTTGTCATTTTCTCAATATCCGTACCTAAAATACACAAGTAACAAACACAAGCATATATATGGGTATTTTGATGATATTTAATGCATTTTAAGCCCTATTTGAAAGATGAGACTATGTATAAAAGCAGTCTCATCAGCAAACAAAGAAGAATTCAATGGAAGAAAGCTTTTGCTACTAAGAAAACAAACGTTTCTAAGTTCATTAACTACTTGCCTCTTGATGCTTCTATAAGCAAGAGTAGGCAGACATTTGGGTTTCTACAACATTACATTGATAATATTAAATCCATTGTTGACAATGAATAGAAACAACGACAAAATGACGAGTGAAAAAAACCAATTCCTCAAGATATAACTGTGCTTATCAAACAAATCTTAATACTAAACACGACCACATTAAAAGAAAATATGCTTGAATTTGAAAGATTAATTCGGTCTGAAATGTTTGATGATTTAAAATATGTTGAGTCTATTGAGAAAGAAAATGACGATCTTCAAATGGACAAGTCCTTTTTTTCTGATGAATATGATTTACTCTTAGAAGAATGTCTCTCCAAAGATATTTTGTGTGTTACTCTTCAAACTTGTGCTGATATCGATGAATATTCTGATGTTGCATGCAAATATCTTGATAAAATCAAAGAATGTGAGCGTCTTGAACTTGAGCTTTCGAAATGTAAAGAAATGTTGATAAAAAGGCTTTTGAGTTACTTCAACACAAAACTGATTTCCTTCAAAAACATTGTCATTATCTTGAACTTGCTTTGCAAAAAGACGTTGGTAGTTTTCCACATGATAATAACTTGCAAGAAAAACTTTCCAAAACGTTTCGAGAAATGAATGAACAGATTTTGGAAATTAAAGGGTTGAAAGCTCAGTTACAAGACAGGGAAATAACGATAGCAGAGTTGAAGAAACTCGTTGCTAAGATGGGTGGGAAAATTGTGGAACCTAGTGTTAAGAAACCTGTTGTAAGACAACCCAATACGCACAAAGTGACTAGACCCTCTGTCTTGGGAAAACCATCTGTTTTCTCTAATTCTGCATTTACAAAACCTACGTTTACCCCCAAGACGGATGGGAAGGATAGGTTACCACAGAATACTCTCAGAACACATATTCGATCACAAAGCATTAAGAACACAAATATGATTAAACCATGGATTTATAGATTGGCCACTAAACCCACACACAACAAATAAAGTCAATCACCTCAGACTTCTAGAAACACTAATAGACGTGTATCTTTTACTACAGGAGTAGTCCCCACTGCTAGTGTTAGCCGACCTCAGCTTAAGAGCACTCGCATGAATGAAAAGGTTTGGCAAAACAAAAGTCAAGGGAAGATGAAGAAAGTAGAAGACCACCCTAGGATTTTCAATGTTTCTAAGAATAAAACGTCTGTAATCGCGTGTAATGACGATTTGAATGATTCGACTTTGAATAGTTTGAATGTTAAGTTTGTTTGTGTGAAATGTGGAAAGTGTGCTAATGTCAATCATGCTATGTGTGTTTCGAATAATGTCAAAAATGTAGCTACGAGAATTAAGAAGCAAACTGCGATGCCTATTAGTGCTAAAAAACCCAAACGCAAAGTGACCATCCTGGTGTAACCACCCCTGAGAAAAGTATTGCATCAGACTCCACCACTAAGACCACTAGAAGCAAAATTAGGGAATTATATGAGCCAGCTAGCAATTCGTGGAAATGGTGGTTTGCTAATCAATGTCCTCCAGGATATAAATGGATGCCTAAACTTAGGACAGAAAATGTGACAACGAGTGTTAGTATGCCTTTAAATGTTTCTAAGGACACTAATGATCTGAAATCAAAACTAATGTGGTATCCAATTTAGCAAATGCTCCATCGTGTTCTAACCCTTTTGTAGGTGATACAAATAATTCTCTTCATACTGGACTCCGGATGCACGAAGCACATGACGGGGAATCTCAAGCTTCTAATTAACTTCATGGAGAAGTTCCTATGTACGGTCCGATTCAGAAATGATCAATTTGTACCGATCCTAGGATATGGAGATTTGGTTTAGGGGAATATCACGATAAAAAGGGTATACTACGTCGAAGGGCTCAATCACAATCTTTTCTCGGTTGGTCAATTCTGTGATGCAGTTTTGGAGGTTGCTTTCAGAAAGAAGACATGTTTTGTTCGTGATTATAATGGGAATGACTTACTTACCGGTTCATGGGGTACTGATCTTTACACAATTTCACTTCAAGACACAACTTCCTCAACTCTAATTTGCTTCATGGCTAAAGCTTCAACGACTCAGGCATGGTTATGGCATCAACGTTTATATCATCTCAATTTTGATACCATCAACTTGCTTTCCAAGAAAGATATTGTGAGAGGCCTTCCAAGCTTGAAATTCATCAAGGATCATCTTTGTTCTTCTTGTGAGCTTTTCAAAGCTAAATGGAGTAATTTCAAGACAAAGACTACACCAAGCTCAAAAGGACGGTTAGATCTTCTTCATATCAATTTGTGTGGACCCATGCGTGTTCAAAGCATTAATGGGAAGAAATACGTTATGGTAATTGTCGATGACTACTAAAGGTACACATGGACTCACTTCTTGAAGTCCAAGGATAAAACACCTGAGGTTCTCATTAACTTCCTTAAGTTGATACAACATGGTCTTCAGCTCAAGTAAAAGTGGTACGTACTGACAGAGGCACAAAATTCTTGAATTCAACTCTGAAGAATATTTTTGAAGCCGAAGGGATTGAACATGAAACATCTATTGCTCGAACACCCGAACAAAACGGTGTTGTTGAAAGACGAAACCGTACTTTAGTTGAGGCTGCTCGAACACTATTATCCGCTTCAAAACTACCATTATACTTTTGGGCCGAAGCCGTGTCAACCGCATGCTACACACAAAATTGATCCTTAATTATTCCTAGACACGAAAAGACACCATATCACATAATTTATGATCGAAAACCTTCACTCAAACACCTTCAAGTTTTTGGATGTACTTGTTACATTATACGGGATGGTGAAAACTTAGACAAGATGAAAGAAAAAGGCGATGCATGCATTCTTGTGGGATATGCAACTGAGTCTAAGGGATATAGAGTTTACAATAAGAGAACAAAATTGATAGTCGAGACTATTCATATCCGATTTGATGAAATACAAGAAATGACACTTAAACAAAACAGTTTAAGTCCCGATCCACAACGACAAAAGACTTCTGTGCACAACCGCACGGAACTCGGAACTCAAGACCACAGCAATGAACCGTCAAGTTTAAAGCTGGTTCCTGAACATGTTCCTAGAGCAGATATGACAGTGGACACGACACTTGAAGAGTTGGAAATGTTATATGGACCAAATTTTGATGAATATTTCACAATGGAGAAACAAGTTGTATCAAAGTCTTCTGCTGTCACTCATGATAAGAATGATGATACTGATCATCGTCAACAAAAGGATACAACTTTATCTACTTCAACACGGGTTTCTGCAGATTTACCTCCTCAGAATATCACATCAACAACTGCTCCTACAACATCAACCACTAGTGTCATTGCTCCAGAGAACAGAAATCAAGCAGACAATGTATTATCTGACGAAGACGAATTTATCAACCCATTCGGTACACCGGTACACGAAACTGGAGAGTCTTCTACTCGCCATGTTGATCCGTCAAATATGCATATGTTCTACCAACGACATCCTTCAACACATCATTGGAACCGAGATCATCCTTTGGTTCAAGTAATTGGAAACCCTTCACAACCCGTTCGTACAAGACGACAACTTGAAACCGATGGCGATGTTTGTATGTTCGCACTCGCCGTGAGTACACCTGAACCAACAAATATCAAAGAAGCCATGGCTGATCATGCTTGGATTGAATCGATGACGGATGAACTTCAACTATTTGAAAGACTTAAAGTCTGGGAACTTGTTGACAAACCATATGATGTAATACCATTAAATCTTCGATCGATCTGGAAAAACAAGATGGATGAAGAGAACACGATCATCAAGAATAAATCTATGCTAGTGGCTAAAGGGTATGGCCAGAAAGAGGGTGTAAGGAATAATGTATTTAGAAGTTACACCTGGTCATATAGCAGTTCCTACTGGAGTACTTTGTTCCTCCTGGTCATATTATAAAGTTGAAAGATGATTATAGAAGATATGATCAAGGAAGATTATAGAAGATAAGATCAAATATTTAGTCTTCCTATTCATATAGAAAGTATTAAATATATTGATTATGATGAGGAAGTTACAAGATTATTTAGGAAATAATTAAATGGTATTAATGTATAATACTTGGGCAAGTATTAATTATGTTGTAACCACCTAGGACCCCTTGCACTATAAAAGGAGGTCCTAGGGTGTAGAGATGAACACACTTCTACACACACACATTCTCTACACATTTACCTCATTGTTTGTTATAGCTTCAAGGTGGTAAAACCCTATCACTATTAAGAGTGATCGTATTAATATATTGAGGCTTGGATGTTTGGTTATTTCTATTGTTCTTCTTATATATAAAGATTGGTTTCCGCACACTTTTTGTATTGTGATCAAGGCTTCAAAGATCCTTCAAGAAGTAAACCCAACAAGTGGTATCAGAGCCTCGTTAAGAAGCTTTGATTGAGAAGAACAAGATTTCTACATCCGTGTTGCTGTGAAGTGAAGTTGCTGTTTAGAATTCGCGACAGTTTAGCGCCAGATTAGCGACGGTTTGCCAGAAATTTCTAATTAAGGGGTTGCTGAAGAAGACATGGCGTGCAAAACTTCAATTCCAGACAATGAGGTAATTCTTATAACAGAATCTGAAGTTAGAGAATATAATGCTAAATTAAAGAATAAAATGCATGCTTATAACAACTATGACTTAGTAATTAGTTGTTCTGAAAATTGTGAACAAAAATATGCTGATCTTCAAAAACAATGTTCTAATTTAGATGCTCAAAATGATAAATAATTCGTAAAAGTTCAGTCATACAAAAGAGCTCTAATAACTTTGGAACAACCGAAAAAGTGGTTTCAAAATACTCAATTAGAGTATGAAAATAAGATTAAGGTATTAAGTATTGACTTAGAAAATACAGCTAATCTATTGACATATACTGAAAAGCTTAATACTGAGGTAAATAAAGAGAAGCGGGAGCTACAAACTAAACTAGATAATGCTTTGGCTAGGTTTGATAAATGGAAAAATTCATCTAAAAACTTAGTCAAATTAGTAGATAGCTCTATGTCTGGTAGAACCAAAATGCGCTTAGGATTTGAAAACTATCTAGGGCCAAATGATGTTTTTGACTCCTCTTTGTCTAGTGTGTTTGATACTAACCCTGAAGATGTGGAGGGTAGGCCTGTTTTCAATAGGTATAAACCAGCTGCAGAGATGAATGTTGTTCCTCCACCTCTCACATGGACATACATGCCTACCTCAGACCACTCTGACTTTTATGAGTCACAAATGCCATATGGTACAAGGTCCACTGGCTCAGTTGAAACTACTTATGTGTCTAATGACTCTCTCTCTTGTAACTCTAGTGACAAGTCTTTAGAACCTAAGACCAATGACCTTGACCCTTGTGAGTCTAGTTCCAGTGTTGATACACTTGAGTCTGTGCCTGATCCTGTTATAATTGAACCTATTACTAGTAAATATGTCTCATGTAAGTCTACCTTAAGTGCTGAATCACCTAAGTTCTATCCTCAATCTGTTTGTACTAAGAATGAAATTAATAGGAAATCAGATAATCCTAGGAAAAACAATAAGAGTCCTAGAGGTAATCAAAGAGGTTGGAATGGCATGATGACTCATAAATTAAGTGATAACTTTGTGTTTAAAAATAAGGCTTGTTATGTGTGTGGTAGTTTTGATCACTTGCAATATACTTGTAAACACAGGAGAAAGATTAATGATCAACAACAAGTTAAACCGGTATGGGATAACTCAAGACGGGTGAATCACAAGAACTTTGGTAGAGTTTTTCACCCCAATCCTAAAAATAACATAATTCCACAACCAAGATGTTTTAACAATGTCAAAGGTAGAAGGGTTGAGTCTGCTCGGTCCAAAACAAAGGTTAATATTGTTAAGGCCTTAGCCCAGTGGGTTTGGAAACCTAAACAAGATGGTTTACAACATGTCTCCAAATCAAATAGTGCATCAAAAACCTTAACAAGATATGACTATGTTGATGTTTTTGGAAGATTCAAGTCTGTCTTAGCTTGGGACTTCCATAAAGACTAATCTTTGTTTGGTTTGTGTTTATTTCAGCAAGTGTGATTATAAATTACTATGTTTTGTATTTTATATATTTGTGTGAACTAACTTTTTGCAGGAAAAGAGAAGTTTAAAAAAAAATCCTTGATGGTGAATACTTTGCTCTCTTTGAGGGGAGGTTTTAGCTTAAGGGGAGGCTTGTTGTATGTATAATTGTGTATATTCTTGTGTTTTTCGGTCTAATCAATTTTGTAGATTGACATTGGTGCTGGTGGATATCGTTCCTCCTAGTAAAACTAAGTTGCTCCTAGTCGACCAATGGTTCCTCCTAGTTGCACTCATCCTGCTTTTGGTGGACCATTGTTCTTCCTGATGCATTCTACGTTCCTGCTGGTTGACTCATAGTCTTTGAGTGGTTATAATTAATATATATATATATATATATATATATATATATATATATATATATATATATATATATATATATATATATATATATATATATATATATATATATATATATATATATATATATATATATATATATATATATATATAAATTATAAAAAAATAAAAATAAATAAAAAATAGAAACTTTCGAATCAAAATACCTTTGTATATATTTCACTTTTTAGGTTGTTTCTGTTTGGTACTTAGGTGTTGGCTGTCCCCCACACAACAAATGGTGCTCAACTCACCATGTTTCACAGACAAGAAAGAGTTGATTCACCATGAGGGTACGGCTCTGGTGTGATTCTCAAATCCGTTGATGGTTGCCAGTTTACCTAAAATTGGATGGTTTTCACTTGCCTTAGTCCTAGACTGAAAAGTGGCTAGTCCAAGGGGGTACGGCTCTTGGTAAAGACTCATATCAAATCCGTTGATAGTTGTAATAGCTTGCTCAAAGCTATAGGGTTTTCGGCTCACCGATGCTTTATTGCTAAGAGTTGGCTAGTCCAGAAGGGTACGGCTTCTGGTAAAGACTTTAATCAAATCCGTTGAAGGCTATGATGGTTTGCCTAAAATCATCAGGGTAATCCAACTCACCGATGATTCACGTTCCAAGAGTTGGACTGGGTACTAGTATCCCAGGGTGATGTCATGATTCCACCAAAAGATTGGCTAGCCCAAGAGTGAGCAGCTACTTGGTAAAGGCCCATCAAATCTGCTCCTGTTGCTGTCAAGATTCAACATGTGCAAATGTTTTCAAGATTTAAAATAGTTCAGCAATTAGTGTATCAGCAGCTACTTTTTTGTTTCTTCTGGTGTTATCAACTGAGATTGTTGCTGCTGTGGTTCATATTCCAATCCTCATGCTTATTGGTGGCACATCTACTTGGAAACTTGAACTCAACCAGGTTAAATTCAAGTTTAGGGGAGGATTGTAAGGAATAATGTATTTAGAAGTTACTCCTGGTAATATAGCAGTTCCTACTGGAGTACTTTGTTCGTCCTGGTCATATTATAAAGTTGAAAGATGATTATAGAAGATATGATCAAGGAAGATTGTATAAGATAAGATCAAATATTTAGTCTTCCTATTCATATGGAAAGTATTAAATATATTGATTATGATGAGGAGGTTACAAGATTATTTAGGAAATAATTAAATGGTATTAATGTATAATACTTGGGCAAGTATTAATTATGTTGTAACCACCTAGGACCCCTTGCACTATAAAAGGAGGTCCTAGGGTGTAGAGATGAACACACTTCTACGCACACACATTCTCTACACATTTATCTCATTGTTTGTTATAGCTTCAAGGTGGTAAAACCCTATCACTATTAAGAGTGATCGTATTAATATATTGAGGCTTGGATGTTTGGTTATTTCTATTGTTCTTCTTATATATAAAGATTGGTTTTCGCACAATCTTTGTATTGTGATCAAGGCTTCAAAGATCTTTCAAGAAGTAAACCCAACAGAGGGTATTGATTTTGAAGAATCATTTGCACCAGTAGCTCGTTTGGAAGCGGTCAAGATTTTCCTTGCTTATGCTGCACATAAAGGATTCATTGTCTATCAAATGGACATAAAGACGACGTTTCTTAACGGTCCTTTAAAGGAAGAAGTCTATGTCACACAGCCGGAAGGATTCGTCAATCCTCATTATCCTGACAAGGTGTATCGTCTCCACAAAGAACTTTATGAACTCAAGCAAGCTCCAAGGGCGTGGTATGATGAGCTCTCGAAATTTTTGGTATCCAAAGGTTTCTCAAAAGGTTCCATTGATCTAACTTTGTTCACTTATAAATATGGGGATGACATTCTGCTTGTGCAGATTTATGTTGATGACATTATTTCCGGGTCTACAAACCCAAAACTTTCAAAATGGTTTGAAAAAGTAATGCACAACAAATTTGAAATGTCAATGATGGGCGAATTAAAATACTTTATAGGAATTCAAGTTCACCAATCCCCAAGTGGTATCTTTATCAACCAAGCTAAGTATTGTCAAGAGATAATCAAAAAGCATGGTATGACTTCATGTGACCCCGTTGGGACACCATTATCAACCACATCGCTTGATGCTGATTTAGAGGGAAATGCCATAGATCAAACGAGATATCGTCCCATGATCGGTTCCCTCATGTACTTGACAGCAAGCAAACCTGATATTTCACATGCTACATGTTATTGTGCACGATATCAAGCACGACCTACTGAAAAGCACCTCAAGGAGGTTAAACAGATCTTTCGGTACCTCAAGAATACCATTCATTCAGGATTCTGGTATCTGAGGGAAACTGGTTTCTTTCTAACGGCCTATTCGGATTCTGATCATGCAGGGTGTCTTGATACACGAAAAATTACTTCTGGTGGTGCACAATTTCTAGGTCAAGATAAGCTTGTGGGATGGTCTTCAAAGAAGCAGGATTGCACGTCACTTTCATCAGCCGAAGCGGAGTATGTGTCTCTATCTGCGTGTTGTGCTCAGGTTCTTTGGATGAGAACACAACTCACGGATTATGGCTTCCATTTTGATAAAGTACCTATGTATTGTGACTCAAAGTCGGCCATAGCCATCTCGTGCAATATGGTACAGCATTCCCGCACGAATCACATTGATGTCAGATACCACTTCATAAAGGAACAAGTTGAAAGAGGTATCGTTGAACTATACTTTGTTGGAACGGATTACCACTTAGCCGAATTGTCTACGAAAGCTCTGTTGAAATATAGGTTTGAGTACCTCGTTAGGCAAATTGGTATGAGATGTTTGACTCCAGCAGACCTGGAGATTCTGGCAAAAGTGCCTGCTTGATTTATCTATCAAACATCAACCTGTAAATATCTTTGAAAAAGCAAAATACAAAATATAAAACATATAAAAGCAAAACACAAAATTAAAAATCCTTGAAAATCCAAAAATATTCTTCTCGACATGTCTTACAGTATCGATAATATGGCGTACCTAGAAATGTCGCTCAATAACGACACGGGTGTGTACATAAAGCTCGAACGAAAGTTGTAAATATTTTTCAAAACATGCCATTTCTTCTTTTAATAAAGGAAATGGTCTATTTTGGACAATATTTCCAAACAACGGGTAGAGCAATCTATCACGGGTTGAGCTTGTCACAAAACTTTCAACGTTTTGAGCTCAACACTATGGCTTGTAATCACTTTCAGATTGCAACCCGGATCAATATTCACGGGGTAGTGTACGATTTAGTGCGCTTACCCTCAACAAAAGAAGAGAAATCTTCTTACACTTGAATGGATTCGTCAAGACATTCAAAGTCTATGAACTCAAGTTTATGCTTTAGAAAAACCTCTTCAACAAAAAGAAATATGATTTTTCAAAAAGCGTTGAACACAATTTTTTCAAGAATTTTTCAATGATTATTCAAAATCTTTCAAAAATTGTGTGTTTAACAACTCCCATCCTCAAAAAGAGAAATGTGGATCACATCCTCACAATGACAATTCAATTGGATCAATTTTTAAGGGGGAGCATTTTAACTTCATGCAAAAGATTAACACATCTTTCTCCCGGAGATTTTCAAGACTATTTTTCAAAATATATTTTAATCAAATATGGTATCTCTAATATCAAAAGATTTTATATATTAGAGATAGGGGAGAAAATGTGATTAAAATGTGATCTTATATAAGACTCAAGCACTTTAACTCTTACCTACATGTGCGAAACACTTTCGATTATCGATGCACATGTGAAGGGGGAGCATTTCTGAAACGACAAAACTATCAAGGTGTTAAATGTTCATCTTGTTAGACATTTGAAGTGGTTTTCATGGTTACGATCAAATAAACACAACATCTTTAATTCACGACGTTATTGGTGTCAAAAGGGTGGTTTGGTTTTAGTCCTATGATCCAACCAGAACCGGAGGGATCTTCCCAGGGACAATCCAATAGATTATTAGAAGTCCATAGGAAAGATGGAGTAGAATGTGAACGTAGCTGAATGTCGACTAAGTATTGTTGCTAGCACTGGAACAATCAAAACAAGGTGCTAGTAATGATGTCTTGGTAAGCATTGAAGGGGTTGAAAGAATGAAAAAGAAATG
The DNA here is from genome assembly GCA_025667525.1 of Glebionis coronaria. NCBI lineage: Eukaryota > Viridiplantae > Streptophyta > Magnoliopsida > Asterales > Asteraceae > Glebionis > Glebionis coronaria. The sequence continues at coordinate 124,237,247 of CM046880.1, read as the reverse complement.
TAAGTATAAAGGGTGTAAACAAAGAAGCCCTCCATACAACTTTGGCAGAAACCGGGTCAACACATCATGAAGACAACTCATCATGGACCCAGTGATGTATGCACAACCCTTTCCTAGCTACTCAGGCTTCTCTCAAAAGAAGTTTGTTTTATTGTCACGGAGAACAACATGACTTCTATTGACTTTCTCACTTTGAGATAGTTGATATTGAATAGGTGGCATCTGCTCCAACCTCCGACCACTAAAAGTGCAAAAATCCAGTCTAGAGCTAAGAGATCAATCAAATCTCGTTAGGACACACGGATGAAGATCAAGAGAGTCCTACGCTATATCCTTATGATATTGCTAGAACACTCAGAGTGATACTACTTAGTATTCACAATGATGAGTGGAAATCCTTCCAGTGTTAACATCAAACAACACTGTGGTAGGTCATATGCAAGATTCTTTATGAATTGAACATGTGTAAAACTGAAAAGAAACAGTGGTTTGATTCTGAATTGATTCAAACTCGTTTCAGGTTTCTACGTAATATCATTATGGTCTTTCCAGAACATTCGAAGTCATATTCATTAATATTCACAGTGACGAATGGAAATCCTTCTAGCGTCAACATCAAACAGCGCTACGGTAGGTGACTTGTGAGATTCTTATGAATCAAGCTTGTGTCAACTGGAAAGCAACAATGGTAAGATTCTTTATGAATCACACTTGTTCCTGGAATTTGAATTGACGACTTTAATCAAGCGGATATTTATCCAATTGATTCACTCTTTACGTTCACAGTCTTGCTTTGAGACGGTCGAGTAAAGAGAACGGCTAGTACAGCCGCGAAACCCTGTCAAGGAGATTTTTAACTAAATCTACCTATCACAGGTGCGATATTTAATATCGTATAACGGTCTTCACCGACCAGAGTTAAAACGCTACCGATTTAGGACGAATGTCAAAGCCATTCAGTCCGTGTCTATGTTTTTTCTCGAGAAGGTGGCGTCACGGTGTACTCAGCAAAGTCAAAGATCCAAAACCACATACTCATGCCTAAAGACATATTCGAAAATTAATAGTGTGAGCATGTGGATGAAGACACAAGATCGCAAGATGGCATAGACAAGTCAAGGATGATTTGAAGATCTCAAGATTAAAGACAAAGTCGAAAGACAACTACAAAGGCTCAAAGATCACAGCATGAAGAAACAAGACTACTATTACACGTTCAAGACTCATTTATGGCAAGATTAGTAATCTTTACAATTCTCCAAATGACAAAGGGCAATGACCTCTCACAAAGGGTAATGACCTCTCATTGGGGGAGATTGTTAGCCTCAAAATATTGAGTCAAACAAGAATGCTCGGTCATATGTTTATTATGTATCGTATATTAGAACATTATAATAGGTAGTAGATTAATCGTGTATTACGGGCTTAACTTTAAGCTAAGATTCATTCATAAGTAATCAAATCCCAAAAGGAAAGCTCGGCCCATTATCATATAGCCCATCATGACACATGTAGGCAAGGCTATATAAACCTCTCCTTGCATGTAAGGAGAGGTTGGTTGTCTCATTTTTCTATTCTCCTAATCTAATATTCACCAAGTTTCTCACAAACTTCTCTCTACTTTCTCTCACTACTGTATCTCTCTAGAGTTCATCTTTTATATAGCTTTATTTCTTGTTTAATCATCACGTAATCTATGGGACAACACCCACTCCTTGTCTATGCCGCGTGTAAAGGGGACCCACATGGGGAACCCGTTGATTTTCCTGTGTTCTATTAATTACGTGTTAACGTGTCGTGTTTACGTGATTTAATTATTGTTCGTTCGTGTCGTAATTTATATTTATACGTACTCGTAATAAATATACATAAATACATAATATTTAGCTCATGATTATTTACGTTCATGATTTTCATGTTCGTATGTTCGTGATTATAATTATTATTGAAATAATTATCGTGCATTAATACGTATTAAATACTTATCGTGTAATAACACGTACATAATACTTGTAAATCTTATTCGTAAAACGTAAACGTGCTAAATAAGGAAAGTTCTAATCATGTACGTACGATCATAAGGGTACAATTCATGGTAAAAGTATGCGGGTTTTACAACTCTTCCCCCTTAAAAAGAATAGTTCGTCCCCGAATTATAGATAATGTAAACTGGAAAAAGAAGAACATACCCGAATTCAAAATATTAAATGAGGGTAAGAAGCCCGGATAGACTCCTCTGTTTCCCAAGTGGCTTCTCGCTCGGTATGATTCCTCCAAAGGATTTTGACGAATGGAATCGTCTTCCTCCTCATGACTCGTTCTTGTCTGTCAAGAACTCGGTCGGGTTCTTCTATGAAAGTGAGATCTTCACGAATCTGTTCCAGTGGATACTGAACCATGTGAAGGGGATGATACTTATACCCTCTGAGTAAGGACACATGGAAAACATCGTGAACATGAGAAAGTTGCGGAGGTAACGTTAAACGGTAAGATACTTCACCTACTCGCTCAATGACATCAAACGGTCCGATGGATCGAGGATTGAGCTTCCCTTTGATTCCAAAACGTCTAACCCCACGTGCCGACGAAACCTTAAGGAAAACGTGATCTCCTACGTTAAAAAGTGTAAGTCCCTACGATGCTTGTCTGCATAAATCTTCTGACGTGACCGTGCTTCTTGCAGTTTCTGCTTAGCTACCGCGACCTTCTCGTTAGTCAACTCTATCATTTCTGGTCCTTCAAGTGTTCGCTCACCAACCTGATCCCCGCAGATTGGGGCGCGACACTTTCTGCCATACAACATCTCGAATAGAGCACACTTGATACTTGCGTGCCAACTGTTGTTGTATGCAAACTCTACCAAACAGATGTAATCGTCCCAATCTCCCGTCCATTCCAACGCACATGACCTCAACATGTCTTCCAATGTCTAAATTGTTCGCTCCAATTGCCCGTCTGTTTGATGATGAAAAGCCGTGCTAAGCTTAAGTTTTGTTCCCCAAGCTTTCTACAGACTTCTCCAGAATCAAGAAGTGAAACGAGGATCTCTGTCTGAGACGATGCTGGATGGAGCACCATGAAGTCTCATGATCTCCTTCTTGTAAGTATCGGCGATTTTACTGACCGAATCTTCCTTGCAGATCGGTAAGAAATGAGCTGACTTGGTAAGTCGATCAATGATAACCCAAATCTCATCGTGCTTCCTCTTTGTCGGCGGAAGACCGGTAACAAAATCCATGGTGATTTTGTCCCACTTCCACTCTGGAATATCTAACGGTTGAAGAAGACCGCCAGATCGCTGATGCTCGATCTTAACCTGCTGGCAGGTAAGACATTTGGAGACGTAAGTCGCAACATCCTGTTTCATACCACTCCACCAAAAGTATTTCTTGATGTCATGGTACATCTTGGTCAAACAAGGATGAATAGAGAATGGGGAGCTATGAGCCTCAGCTAACAATGCTTCCCAGAGTTCTTGATCATCAGGAACACAAAGTCTCGTGCCCTGCCATAAGATACCATATGTGTCTACTCAAAAATCTGCCTGCTTCTCTAAATTTTGAATTATCGCCGAGATTTCACCATCATCCTTCTGAGCTTCCTTGATCCTACAGATTAACTCGGGTTCCACTCTAAGATTAGCCCAGTAACCGTGTTGTCCACGTATCATGATCTCCATGTCTAATCGCTCCAGGTCTCTAATAAATTCCTCCTTTATCTTAATGTCATTGATCATTCCGGACTTTCTACTAAGTGCATCTGCCACTACATTCGCCTTGCCGGGATGATACTGCAGATTAATGTCATAATCCTTCAACAGCTCTAACTATCTTCTTTATCGCATGTTCAATTCACGTTGAGTGAAGATATACTTCAAGCTCTTGTGGTCCGTGAAAATGTCACATGATTCTCCATACAAGTAGTGCCTCCATATCTTCAATGCAAACACGACTGCTGCAAGTCCCAAGTCATGCGTAGGGTAATTTTCCTCATAAGGCTTAAGCTGCCGTGAAGCGTACGCGATCACTTTCCCATGTTGCATGAGAACACAGCCAAGTCCCTTCCCCGATGCATCACTGTAGATCTGAAATCCACCTGTACCCTATGGGAGAGTAAGAATCAGTGCAGATACTAACTTCTCCTTCAGGTCTTCAAAGATCTACTCTCTTTCTTCAGTCGAGACGAATTTCTCCCCTTTCCGCATCAGTTTGGTTAATGGTAGTGTTAAACGGGAAAAGTTCTCCACGAACCTACGGTAGTAACCAGCTAAGCCTAGGAAACTGCGAACTTTAGTCGCTGATGTCGGTCTTGGCCACTTGGTAATAGCCTCAACCTTTTCTGGATCCATCGTGATTCCTTCTGCTGATATAATGTGACCTAAGAATGCCACCTTGTCTAATCAGAACTCACACTTGGAGAATTTAACATACAACTGCTTCTGGCGCAGAATTTGTAGTACTGTACGAAGATGGTCTTCGTGTTCCTCCTTGGACTTAGAGAATATCAGGATGTCGTCAATGAAGACAATGATGAACTTGTCCAGAAATTCATCGAAGATTCCGTTCATCAAATCCATAAACACTGCTGGAGCATTGGTAAGGCCAAATGGCATGACTACAAATTCGTAGTGGCCATAGCGTGTACGGAAAGCAGTCTTGGCGATGTCCTCCTCTTTAACCCGTAGCTGATGATAGCCCGACCTTAGATCAATCTTGGAGAAATGTTTGGCCCCTTGGAGTTGGTCAAACAGATCGTCTATGCATGGTAGTGGATACCTATTCCTGATGGTAATCTTGTTGAGCTCGCGATACTCTATGCAAAGACGCATACTGCCATCCTTCTTCTTAACGAATAAGACCGATGCGCCACATGGAGATGCACTCGGTCAAATGAAGCCTCGTTCCAGAAGTTCTTGCAATTGATCCTTCAGCTCCTTCAACTCAATGGGAGCCATGCGATAAGGAGCCTTGGAAATCGGCTCAGCTCCTGGGATGAGCTCGATATTAAATTCTACTTCACGTGCATGTGGTATGCCCGGAAGTTCTTCTGGAAATACATCTGGAAATGCTGACACTATCGGTTGATCCTAAATTGATAGGGATTCAGCATCCATGTCATGAACAGTAGCTAGATAGCCCTCACAACCATGTAAAAGTAATGCACGTGCTTGCAGGGTTGATATGATTTGTACAGACCTTCCAGGTACGAACCCGTTGTGAATGTACTCTGGCGCATTAACATCACCGAAGATGAATCGATATAAATGGCAGTCTATGGTAGCATGATGCTTGGATAGCCAATCCATGCCCAAAATCATGTCAAAATCATTCATGTCCAGCGGAAGTGCGTCAACAGGACAAATCTTGTCATCAAACTCTAGGGGAAGGCTCTTGTACACATGGGTTATGCATACAGAGTCTCTTAAGGGTGTGGAAATATTCAGTATATTCTCTAGTGGCATGGAGAGTATCCTAACATTCTTAGCATAAGTAGTAGAAATGACCGAGTGAGTAGCACCCGTGTCAAATAGAACACATGCAGCTTGACCATACATATACAAGATTTCAGTGATGGTACCGTAGACTTGTTGGCCTGATCGTGAGATGCCGTGTAAACGCGTCTACTAGTAGGAGGCGGCTTGGTATCAGTATGTCTCGATGTGCCCTCCATCTCGCTCTTGCGGCAGTCCTTCATGCGATGGCCAGGAAGACCATACTTGAAGCATGCGTCGCTGTCGCGGCGACATGGCCCTGGGTTCCTACGGTTGCAGGTAGTGCAAAGAGGATGAGTATATCCTCCAACAGGTGTCCTTGCTGGCTGAGAGCCTGATAAGAACAATATACATGAGACATGATAATAGGTACAAAAGACAATGCGGGTAATTCGTAAGATGGAATACCAGTGATAGCTGGATGGTTAGGCTGTGAACCTCTTTGGTTCTGGTCCCTCCTGTTACCATGATTCCTGGTAGAAGATTCTCTAATGTGTCAGAATTAAGGATTATAGCATGTAATCATAAGAAAAAAGACGAAGTATAAGGACCTGCTGCTGTTGGAGTGTCCAACGTTGTTACGGTAATTATCATTACCGCCACACCTATCCGTAGCAGAACGGTCGTGAGTCTGACCGTTTCCCTTGGACTGAGTAGGCTATTGCTGAGTAGCCGGTTGAGACCGGTCCCTAGTCTTCTGCCTGGAAGATACAATCTAAAGAGATGTAAATATTGACATATGCTGAAAAGAATACGGTTTGTTCACCACTGAATACGAATGTTTACCTCTTCTCGGGTCTCTCTGCTTCCCCGAACTCTTCTCTTTTTTGCAGCATCTCCAGCTTACGTGCTGCATCGGCTACTTGTGCCACCTTGTTGAACGTAGCACACACCAAGTTGTTTGCGACCGATGTACGAACAGCCCACCAGAAGTGGTGTGCTTGCTTTTCGGGAGTACCTGCTGCTGCACCAAGAAAACCAGCCAAGCGAAGAAAGCGCTGCATGAACTCGTTGCTATTCTCCCTAGCTCTTTGTCGGATTCCATAGTACTCTCTATTCAACTTGTCTTGCTCAACATTGGGAAAGAACTGTCCCATCACCAAATCCCTGAACTGAGCCCAAGTCAAATCAGCCACCCAAGCATCACCTCCCTCAGACTGCTTCAGTGCCGTCCACCATGATAGCACATCACCTTCGAACCGGTAGCAGGCCAACCTCGATTTGAAAACGGGGTCACAGCCCATGGCATCGAAGATCTTCTCAATGTGATCCAACCAGCTTTCAGCTTCACTGGGGCTATCTGTTCTCTCGAAAGCTCGAGGGCGTAGCTTATTGAATCTCTCCAGCCATGTGACCAATGTTGCAGGAGGATGAGGAGGAGGTACTGGGTGTTGCTGCTGATTGTTGGCAGCCTGCACTTCAGCCCTGATTTCATTCCTCAACTGAGGAAGCATAGCTTGCATTACAGCTTAGATTGCCGCATTGAGTTGTTCCTGCTCGCGTGTGAGAACCATCTGACAGTATAACATAAAAATTACATGATTAAACTGATCAAAACATAAAATATATACATGAAAAAATTTTATACCTATAAATCATGAGAAAAATTTTATGCAAGAAAACTAGTACATGAATGCATGATGCAGTTTTATGAAAACTTTTATATGCGCGAGAGTGAACGCCTATGGTCAATTCACCCAAAACAAAAGACATGGCGAGGGGACGCCAATGGGTCGGTCCCAAATTTAAAATTTTCGATAAAACACATGCGACTAAATAGGGCCAGTCCTATACCAACCATTACTTAGTCATAAACCTGCGATAATGACATATATATGTATGCATGAAAATGATGAATGCATGAAAACCGACTGTCAGTCCTAGGAAGACCATAGTGACTACCCACTAATTACAGGTCGTTTTTTGAGAGCCTACAGGTCGAAGCCTTGGCTCTGATACCATAAATGTAACACCCCATTTTGATAAATGGAATGCCACACGTGATTATGGCGTGTCATCAAAGCATACAAGGATAAATGTATAAAACATCACATGCCAGAAGAAATATCACTTGTTCATAAATGAAGTAATATCATTTGTTCATAAATGATGATATTAATTATGTGTTTAGACACTATAAAGTATCAACCAAGTGTCAAAGTATGTAAGTACTTGAATAATCATGTATTATGGTTAGGAATTTAATGGCATATGAAAATTTTCCAATATTTCATAGTTTAAAGACAAAGTGACAAAGTTTTGTAAACTTGGCTAAGTGGTTTTGTCTAAAGATACATAGTATTTGTATTTAGACGATGAATTATTAGTCGAGGAATATCATTTGATATATGTAAATGATATGTCGTGCTCCTACAACTCGAGTACGGTCGTATTTGTAAAAAATCACGAGTTGTGGTTTATAATAGGACGGGGACTATTGAATTGAATACGATAGTGATAAATTGATGTTAGTTAGATGATTGATCAATAATATTACACATCAATAAGTGCTGGATTTTACACTTAGTGTGAATGTAATATTTGGAATCAAAGGTTTTAAGTTGTGCAACGTGTCCAACGTGGCATCAAGATTGTTGTTTTGGCTTCTTTAGTTAAAGTGTAATGGTCAAAGGACTTGATTAAACATCGTTATGTTTAAAAGTCAACATTACCATGTAAAATGTTTGTTATAGCAAAAGAATCGATAGTTAATCTCTTAAAATAGAGGTTTGCTAGATTTAGTGCACAAAGTCGATAATGGGGATGAAAAGTCCATTAGATCATTTAATTGTGAGATACCCAATTCCCCTTTAGTACAACGCTAGAGGCTGAATTCAATGTGGAAAGCTCACAATTAGATATTGGAACACATTTTATACAATCCCAAGGTATGTGTTCAGACCTACAAGATAACGAGGTTGAAGTTTATCTTCTTAATAGTTCTTTTAAAAAAGTGCAACGTAGGGCATGACTAAAAGAACTACATATATGAGCATGAAGTTTTGCCGCTTCAAGAAGCTTGGACTTGTCTTCCTATATGCTCATGAATGGATATGGACGCATGGCTTGTAAAGCGTCAAGTACAAACATTGGAGAAATGTAGAAACTCGTGTGTATATTATCTTCGAGTATTCAAACGAATTGAAGGGTTTAATCGCTACGACACCCTAATTTTCGAATATTTGGAATGCGTAATATACTAAGTGAAAATTCAATCGTTGCGGCATTTTCATCTATGCATGAGTTTGGTTTGTTTTGGTTTTTTTGGGAAATCAAGGATTACACTAAAATGGGGGAGGATTGTTGGTGCTTTTAGTGTCATTACCCGAGACCAAATGGATTTCAAGTGTAAGTTACAATGCAAGTTCGGAGGTGCGGAGTGCACGCTTGTATAAACTAATTAACTTGATTTCGGACACGATAATGAAAAGGGTTGTGAATGTAAAGTCAAATGATGCAATGGTGACAGAATTCGTAGTCACTAATCTGTCATTGATAGACATACACGTCTTTTGTATGGAAACAGTTAGCGACGGTTTTAGCCTGTTAAGACTGTTCTGGACAGATTTTAAAGAACCATTATGACTTTTGACAAAAGGAGATAACTTTTAAGGAAAAGTCACAACTTTTCATACAATCACCATCAAGTTTATATATAGATATAAACATGATTTGGTGAAAATGATGAACATCATCGTATCAACAACAATCACCATAAATTATTCAATGTTTTGCTCTCTTTCTTGTGCCTAGGATTAGAGTGTGTTCTTGTCTTATCCCAATACAAATTTTGTGTAACCCAAGGCATCGAATAGGGTCGAAATATTGTATTAGGAAAATGGACTTTATACACGATTCAAGAATTTATCCGGCAATCATCGATTATCAAGACCCTAATATCTAACACATTGTCCTTACAATGGATACAAGTTTCTTTCATGGATGTTTTTATGATCACAGTGAGTTCATGTTTGAGTGTGGATGTCTGTGAATCGATTTGAGTAGGCGTTATTAAGTTTTGTGAGAAATTGTTCTTCGGATTCTGAGGTTACAGTGGAATCACTTTTGGTGTAATGACGTTTTTGAGCAGATTCAGTTTGTAGGATTAAGGTCTGCAAGTGTTTGATCTCCAAATGTTTATGTTGAGGAATCCGGACTTACTTCGTTCTAGTAGAGTAATTAAAGCTGTAAATGGCGTTTCTAATTAAGTTTTATTGGTGACCAGTAGATGCACATCGAGTTTTGGTTTTGTCATCGACTCAAGCATACAGTATAGTTCTTTTAGTCTTTGATTCACGAGTTTTGGATTTAACTGCTGACATCAGCTGGAGATTTCATTTTGTTGGATTTGTCGAAGTTAGCTGATCTTAGTTTAAGAAGTTTGAAGTTCCAGTAGTAATTGGTTCTTTGAAAATAGATCGTGAATTGGAAGAAGTCTTAATGGAGTTTCAGGAAATGGAAATCAGTTACAGTTCATCTCTCATTTGATGAACTTTACTGATATTTGATATTGGAGTAGTAGTTTCGAGAATTGAAGTTAGTTTTTTTTTGAGATTGAAGACCACCAGTTAGTGTAGTTAAGCAGCAGCCATGTACGGTTCGATCAGCAGTTAGCGCGCAACAAAGGTGTCTTGGATTGAGGGCAGTTTGATTGCTGTTGGAAAGGCTATAATGATAAGCTGAGGAGAAGCTGTTGGATACATTTATTTTTGACTTGTTAGCTTACTGTATGGAGGTTAGTTGATTTAATCAGTTAGTCGGCAACCGATAGTTAGCACGACAGCAACGAATTGGTTTGGAGTACGAGTTGTGCAGTTACTGTAGCAGATTAGTTTCCTTTCTTTATTCAAACTCAGTAGATAGCTCGACATCAATGGTAAGGCGTCGGATGTAGAGGATAAAAAGTTGCTGTTTGATCGAGGATTGATCAAGACTTATTGTGATTTGCTGATTTACATTGGTTTAAATTCAGTCAAGTAGAATGCAGATAGAGAAACGCCATCAAAGGACTAGGCCGGGATGTGAAGGTAATCCTTTCACTTTATTTTTCTTTTGATTTTATCTCTAATTCTGTATACTGCAATTGTTTTTTCTCATTTTAGATGTTGAATTCATTGATGTTATGAGTAGTTAGTTTCATGATTTCTAGTTATTAGAGTTTAACATACATATTGAGAATTTCAGTAGGATATAGGGTTGTTTAGATTACAGTTTCTTTACCAACTGTGATAGAATTCAAGTAAGTGAATTGGGGGTAGATAATTGAGTGATAAAGTAGAAAGTGCAAGATCTCTCATATTTTGATGAAAAGTTAGTGTTGCATTTTAGGAAAGATAGTACAGTTAGAATTAGAATTTACTTTGATATAAAATTGGATAAATGGGAACATATTAGTTAGTAGAATTAGCATTTATTTGATAATAAGTTTAGTCTAAAAATAAGCCAAGAAGCATTTGGTCATTTGTTTGTTGGAGGAGTAGTGCCAAGACAGTAAGTAGACTAATCTTTGACCTTTTAAAAAGCTTTTCACGTTTACATAAATAGAAGAGTAAAAAGAAATAGTTGCTAGGATTCGAACTTAGCACCTGTTTCCTATTGGTTTTGTTATAAGTTTGAAGTCTGTAAACATTTTAGATTTTAATTCGTTCTTTCACTAACTCAGTCTTTTAGTTTCATTTGTTATTAATTAATATTGATAGATGAAGTAAGTGTAGTTGGGCTCTATTTTGGTTTGGAATGTTTTTTCTTTTTACAAGTATTAGAATTAGTTTAATAAGCTTGTTTGAGTTACGTTTAATTTTAGATCAATTTCATAAATCGTTTAGAAGTAGAATATTATATTAGTTTTATCTTTCGATTTCCGTGTCGTTTATAAATTTTGTTGAAAGTAGTTATAATATCAAGCAAGCTTTTATAACTAAAAAAATTAAGTCAAACTTGTAAACTTGTGAGTCAATTCGATAAGACCGAGAGAAAACGAATTATAAAAACTAAATATTAAATGTCGCCGCTACCGGGGAAAAGCTTGTGGAAAAGCTTAAGGGAGCAAATCAAGTCAGGGAGAAAAATATCTGCTATGTTCGCTTTCTTTCTCTTCTCTTCGAAAGCCTGTTGGCTGACAGCTACCACAACTCTGCACTCACAACCCTGAAGCGATATCGTATTACTGGAGCTATCTACAAGGAGATTGGATCTGAAGATGTGCCTGCTACTTCTTACATGCTGAACATTGCCAATAAACAACCTTTTGTTGTGAAGTCCTTGCTCCCTTCCTCTGAGAAGGTGAATACATCTGATGTGTCTGGAAAGTCTGTGTCTTTGACCTCTGGGCAGCACACCACGGCGTCCAAGGCAACAACTGGCCAACAGCCAAAGAAGAAGAAAAACCCATCTTCTTCCCAAACCAAAATTGTTGCAAAGGCCTGGGTAAAGAAGAACGTGAACCTCTCATCCTCCTCTATTCCAGAGATTCTTGTGGATTCAGATACTTCAACTGACCAACAACAAGGGTCTAGCGTCTCGATGCCAGCTGAGAAAACAGGGAACCTGCCAAATTCTGCTGATATCTCACAGGTACTCAGTCTTATCATTTTTAGAGGTCCACAAGCAGCCACTCTCAAATGTCTGTAGGTGAGAGTGGTGAAGTTAGGGTTATCCTCGACCCATAGGAGTCATTGTATGCACTTAGAAATCATTTAAGACTTCTGTACACCCTATCTATGCTCCAAGAAGTGATTTATTTGTGTTTATAAAGCACCCCGATGACCCTGCACCCTCTAGACAGTATTCGGGCAAACAATAATCTGAATACATATATGTCTCGACCTAGAGTAGCTGTACCTCACACAGCCTCTTGGTTCCCTCAGAAAAAGAATCCCAAAAGTTTTACTTTTAGGGGAGCTGAATAATCATCCTGATCTCTCCTAGGGACAGCGTTACAAGACGACATTACCCTACATCTTTTTCACACTTAAAAGAATCCCCCAAAGAATTTATCCTTTCAGGGGAGCTGAATCATCACCCTCAGCTTTCCTAGGGGCAGCGTAACAGGCGATCTTTACCTACATATGTTTCACAAATAAAAGTGTCCCAAAGGTTTCTTAACCTTTTTTTTGGGGGGGGGGGGGGCTGAATAATCACCCTCAGCCTTCCTAGGGGCAGCGAATGGCGATCCTTAACAACATATGTTTCACAAATAAAAGAGTCCCAAAGGTTTTAACCTTTTGGGGGGGCTGAATAATCACACTCAGCTTTCCTAGGGGCAGCGAATGGCGACCATTAACCTCATGCTTTTCACTCTTAAAAGAATCCCAAGGATTTATTTTTTGGAGTGGCTGAATAATCACCCTCAGCCTCTCTGCGACAGCGAACTGGCGACCATTCCCCTTATTTATTTCACTGTTACTAATTTAAACAACTTGCAGGCTGATGTTGTACAGCCAAACATTGAATCTCTAGAGCAGCCAGATAAAGAAGCTGATACATTGATTCAGGATCAACCAAACGAGGAAGAGCCCATGCCTGATGTTGAAGAGGATGTGCTCTCCTTAGTAGATGACTTCTCTGAACCTGAATCCATGCCTGATGATGAGATTCTCCCTGAGGGGATGACTGAGGAGGAAGAGGATGAAGAATATGATGACCATCAATCTCTATCTCCTCCAAAGTATATCGATATGTCCACACCAGCTGTTGATACCACTCCTCCTCCCAAGGAAGCTGTAGTAACTCCCACCTCTGCTACCTTTGTCACTACAGTATTCCACAGGCCTGCATATGATCCGACAGCTGAATTCTTATTGTTTGATCACCCTACCCAAACCAACTTTGATATATTGCCAAGGGAGGATGATTATGCACAACAAAGTCTGAACATCCATGATCTTAAGCCTGAACACCGTCAATCAGACATGGAACGTCTGTCAAGAAAGCTGGACATCATAAAATCTGAAATGCATTCTTTCACTGTCAACTTTCCAAAGATCATCACACAAGCGGTTAGGGATGCAGTCACTGAACCTATTAAGGATGGTGCAAGAAAGGGAGTGTCCCAAGGACTTAGTCATTTGTCCACACGTATCAAAGATGCCATCGTCACAGAGGTCCCTGCACTTTTCAATGCTCATGAGTTAACGATGCATAGAGAGTTTGAATCTGTACGAAACAGGCAACTTCGTCACACCAAATCTATAATTGATCGTGTTCATCGCAACACAAATGGTAATTACAACCACCTGCTGAAAATTGCCAGAGCTTCAAGAACCAGGCAACGAGAAATGCCTGCCTTTGTTGAGCAGATTGCTAAGCACTTTCAGGCACGTTCATCCAAACGTCTGAAAAGACAGACTGAACGTGATGGGGAGAAGGAAAAGGTATTTAACCTTGAATCTGCTAAATAAAGCTCTGAATCTACTGACAACACTATCCCTTCACCTGTCCCTCTCCAAGTCATCACTCCAGTAATTATACCTGATGATGAGGATGAAATTAAGGGGGAGCAACAGACAAAGGATGGCGTTGATTCATCAAAATCCCTGACTCTGGTTAACACCAGCGAGGCTGTGGATGTTGGTAAACCAGCTGCCAAGAAACTCAAGTTCACTGTTAGCTCCCTACCCAAAGCTGTACAAACCCAAGCTCACATGGCTTTTCTCAAACAAGCTAAAGAGCTGAAAAACTCAAGTGTGGTATCCTCTGTCTCAAAGAAAGGAAAGGAAATAGTTATGGTAGACTCAGACGCCAAACTAAAGAAAATAGCTGCGATGCTAGAGACATGAGGATCAACCACAGACCTATCCCAATTCACAACCTTCACAGCATCAAATGAGAATCCTCTAACACCTGAAGAAATTGAGAAACAGGCTATTGAATTCAAGAGGTTGCATGAAATAAAGAAAGCCAAGGAGCTTAATGAGGAAACTCTGAGAAAAATGACTCCACTTCAAAGGGAGAAGGAAAGACAAATGTTGAAAGAAATGGAAGTCAAACGCACAAAGGCGCTGAAAAAGGTAAAAGCTGATTATGATGCCTGCGTCAACAACAGGTTTGCACCTGGAAAAATCACCAAGCTTAAGTATACCATTCAAAAGTATACTAACACGCCACACATGATTATGTGGAGAGATAACCAACAGGCAAATATGGATATCTTTGAAGACTTTAAGTTAAAGAAACTTGGCTTGACTGAATGGTTTGAACATGAGGCTTTGGCTGCTAAAAGAACTAGACAGGAAAATTTTACTCTTCTTAAGACCCTCAAAGCTAAGTTTAATTGGGTTAAAGAAACAACAGCCAAACTCAAGATAGATCCCCCACCACAACTGTTTGAACAAGAACCTCCAAAGTCTGGAAAAGAAAAAAGAAAAAGGATGACTCAATTTGTTAAGGAGACCTTCCTTACTGATAATGTTCAAGTGGATGGAATGCACAGGGATTTGGTATTGCCAGATGGAATCATAGGCCCTATTGATGGTCAGACTTATACTGAGCCTGAGAAAGGTATAGCCTTCATGAACAGGGCATGTCAATATGCATTCCAAAGGGAAGATGGGCTAGGATTAACATCAACCATTCAGCTTATCTGTCTCAAAAACGCACTTAAAATCAACACAGAGTATTCCAAGGTATTTGCACAAGCTTTGCAGGCCGAATTAGATACTAGGACAGACTTAGCTGAAGCTGAAGAAAGAGTCAAGAATGATGACTATTGAAGGAATTCACAGCTGAATTTTACTTTCATATTTTATTTCACTTATGTTTTGTACTTGTAATTTCCTTTAAGTCTTAATAAAATCATGAGGTAAGTTTGTTTAGATCTGTTATGAGTATGAAGAAGCTATCATCTCACTTACCTTAACTTATATAGATCTAGCTGTATTTATGTTTAAATAGTGTGAGATTGTTGGGAATCTAAGTTTATTAGATTCCCTGTATCATAGATTTAAACACAAATCAAGCTGTTTGATATTAACTTGCATGTGCCTAGGAGGCAGGCAAGTATCGAAGACTCACAGAGATCTAAGTCTCTGTGAGCAACCTCAAAGGAGTCCATGTCAGAGACATTGTCAAGGAAGTCGAAGATTACTTGAATACATACTCATTGGCTGTGATGGATAACAGCCAAGATGTATCAGGGACTCTGAGGGGTTGAGGGTTAACAAGGGAGGAAATACCCTGTTAACACTCAGCACACTTTGTACATACCTTAGTGTGTACGAGACTATGAAGAAAAGGGAAACTGTGTCAGCTCGGTTTCCCTAAAGCATTGTGGCAGACTACCAAGAATAGAAGAGCATCTTGTGACAGAGGTCTGACAAGTGTCTGTCTAGTGTACTCACCATCAACCAGTACTTGGAGTCAACCTCGTATCACTATAAATAGGTTATGTAGCCTAGAGTAAATGTTTAACACTTTGATAGAATTCACACATTAACTCTTAGAACTTATAGAACCAAACAGCTGCGACTGTGTTCATAAGTTAGGTTTTAGTTTGTCCAAAGTGTGCACAACACATTGTCATCAAACGGTGTTATCCATAACACTTGTAATTCTTTATTATACAATAATAAGTATTACGTTTGAAAAGTAATTAGGTGTGTTAATTAGTTAAGTTTATTGTTTCAAGCATAGTTTAGGGACTTTCAATTTTTGTTGTAATTTGTAATGTTCATGAATAAATGATTATCAGATGTTTATAAGTATTTAATTGTTCAGTGCAAGTAAGAAGAAGTTGTTATGCTCACTTACTACTAACATTAGACTTAGGCTATTTGTATATCTAAATAGGGGGAGATTGTTGGGTCAGTATTTACTGACCCTGAAGCAACTCTAGGATTTGGATATAAAATTCCCCTAAGTGTTTCACGCTCAGCAGTAAGGCCAGTCTGCTGAAGGATGACCAGAGAAACAAAGTTCCTACTGAAGACTTTATAGCTGAAGAAAGTTCAGAAATCCCCTTCCAGTTAACTTAGAAGACAAAGGAGTCTTCACTTCAAATACTAGGCGGTCTAGTTGCTGAAGAACAAGGACTGAAGAAGGGCTTTCAGTTTAGTTTGGTTTGATAATACCAAACTGAATGATGTCGATCTCCTCTAGGATATTGAAGACTCTTTAGTATTCTGATGGTTTGCATTAGGCGGGAAAAGATAACTTTAAGTCAAAGTAGGTTGCTTGTATACTTAGATATAAGTACAACCTTTATCTTTTTTTGAATAGTTTAATATGTACTTTGTACTGTTTATCCAGCATGGGCATCAACCACCCACTAGATAAACCCATGTATTGAAACATGCAAATGCAAACCCTAGTTTACACTGCCTATAAAAGGAGTGTACATTGGGAGAGAAAGGGTTAACCAATACAAGAGTAAGAACTCAGGAAAACCTTTCTCTCTCGATACGAACTAAACCATATAACCAAGATGCATATGAACGTTTAGATTGGGGCTTAGACTTTAACTTTGGTTATACATTTAAGTAGAGGAGATCACAACCCATTTTCATTCAACCACTTTGTTATTCCGCAAACAAAGTGGGTTATATATTCTTTATTTGATTCTAATAAAAGTCTATACGTTGAAAAGTTATTGGTATTGTTGTTTTAATTGTTCATAGTTCTTATCTATTGTTAAAACAACACTCTTGAGTCGTAGTAAAGAGTTATTACTTAAGGTTGATAAGAAATAACAAATTACAAGGGACCAACAACCATCGTCCATTTTTTTTTAATTTGGAGTCCTAAAAAGAAGTTAAGCTCTCCTATTATACTCATTTCAAACTCGTCATGCATGATTTTGACAAAGTCATCACACAATGATTGACAAGTTAAACCAAATATAATGTCATCAACATATATTTGTACGATAATGAGGTGAGAACCTTTCTTCTTTGTAAAGAGCGTATTGTCTACCATCCCCATGGTATACTCATGTTTTACAGGAAACGCCTTAAGTCTATCATACCAAGCTTTGGGTGCTTGTTTGAGATCGTAAAGAGCTTTCTTAAGCTTGTACACATGATCCGGTTTCTCAAAATTAATGAAGCCAGGAGGTTGATCCACATATACCTCCTCATTGATCAAACCGTTAAGAAACACACTCTTTATATCCATTTGTTGAAGCCTAAAGTCTAAGGCACAAGCGTAGGCTAAAAGGATTCTAATGGATTCTAATCTTGCTACGGGTGCGTATGTCTCGTCATAATCAATACCTTCTTGTTGATTATAGCCTTGAGCTACAAGTCTAGCCTTGTTACGAGACACAACACCATTGTCGTCTTACTTATTCCTATATACCCATTTGGTTCCTATGATGGTCGAACTTCTAGGTGGAGGAACAAGTTACCAAACGTCATTAGCAATGAATTGATTCAATTCTTATTGCATGGCGTTGACCCAACTCTCATCCATCAAAGCTTATTTAACATTCTTTGGTTAAATCAAGGAGATAAAATAAAAGAAGTTACTTTTATTTTGGACTTGAGATCTTAGGGTCCTTTGATTTAATTCTCCTATGACGTTGTCGAGAGCATGATCGTTGGATTCCTTAATGTTTACGCCCTTTTCAACGCTAAGGTCCTCAACTCCTATGTTTCTAACATCTTTGGCATTAACTATGTCTATTTCATCCAAGTCATCATCTACCAAAGGTGGTGTCTATGAAGGAGGGGTTTCATCAAATGTCACGTTAAGTGATTCTTCAATTACACTCGAGGTTCTATTGAGGACTATGTAGGCTTTGCTAGTTTGAGAATAACCTAAAAAGATACCTTCGTAAGACTTTGGGTCGAATTTAGTAAGGTAATATTTGGTGTTGAGAATGAAGCACTTGCTTCCAAACACCCTAAAGTATTCCAATGAGGGTTTCTTACCTTTAAGAATCTCATAGGGGGTCATTCCTAAGAAAGGTCGAATAAGAATTCGGTTAAGAATGTAGGTCGATGTGTCCACGGCATTGCACCAAAGTTTTTGAGGCAAAGATTGCTCATCTAACATCGTCCTACTCATCTCTTAGATGGTCCTATTCTTCCTTTCAACTACCCTATTTGATTGTGGAGTGCGAGGAACCAAGAAGTTATGGGTAATACCATGAGCTTCACAAAAGGCACCAAATTGTACTTCATTATCAAATTCCCTACCATGATCCGTGCTAATAGAGACAATTGAACATCCTAGTTGATTTTGAATTCTTCGACTAAAGGTTTCGAAGTGATCGAAAGCTTCATTCTTAGACGCCAAAAATCTAGTCAAAGTGGATCTAGAATAGTCATCAACTATAAGTAGGTTATAAAGGTTACCTCCATAACTCCGTATGGCGGA
The DNA here is from genome assembly GCA_025667525.1 of Glebionis coronaria. Taxonomy (NCBI): domain Eukaryota; kingdom Viridiplantae; phylum Streptophyta; class Magnoliopsida; order Asterales; family Asteraceae; genus Glebionis; species Glebionis coronaria. The sequence goes on along the minus strand of CM046880.1, from coordinate 124,218,442 downwards.
AGGTCCAAAGAGATCCATATGTAGGAGATCTAAGCACCGAGAGTTCGAAACCAAATTCTTGGCTTTTTGACTTGAGTGAACTTGCTTCCCAATTTTGGAAGTATCACAAAAGTGACTATCAAACTTCATCTTGGGGAGTTGTCTTACCAACTCCTTAGAGAATAAAGATTTAATTAAACGCATATTAGCGTGACCTAATCTCCTATGCGAAAGAGTAGAACTATCATCTAAAGTCGCTAGACATAAGTTGTCCTTTGACTTCCTATCGAACTTCATGACATAAAGCCCATGCTTTCTAACACCTTTTCTAATAACCTTTCCATCTTTTACGATTTCACTTTGCCAATGATATTACCACGTCGATTACTTGCGAATGTAACGTTACCTCCATCATATACTTTGTAGTACGAGAACAAACTTCGATTACCCGTCATGTGTTTAGAACAACCACTATCATTTATCCACTCGTCAGGCTCTAAATCGATTCCCAATAATATCTAGGTAACAACACACAAGATCAAACATTTGGTCCCTAATATCTCATGGGTCCAAAGTTGTTAGTTCCAAACATCCCTCGCATTTGGTTGGGATGCATGAATGCAGGAGACATTCCCCACGGGGGAAAGTATTGTTATTGAAATTATTCCAATTCATATGGCCATTTTGTTGTCCAGTTTCTCCTAGGTGTCTTAGATCTTGATCTAGAATTATTTGTATTCCTTCTAGGTGTTGGAGTTTTACTTCTAGGTCGTGACATAGTTTGATCATCTCTTCTTGGTGTAGGTTTTCTACTTCTAGGTTTAGACTCATTTCTTACTATTGGAGGAGTAGGTGGTTGTCTAGATAAGTTTCTAGTTCCCATTAGAGGTTTACTCAAGGTCTTATAGAATTTATCTAGAGTAGGCTTTTCAAGAATAGGTACTTTGACCTTGTTAATAAGAATATGTTTTGGCCCTTCACCTAAAATAAACTTTTCAGAAAGTTCAGGATTTTCACAAAACTATCTTCTGTCCGCGGTTCTTTAGCTCCATCCACGGTTCCATAGCAATAAGGAACCACACCATATACTGGTGAACCGCGTACAGGGGTGCGTTTTTCTGAAAACCTAACTTGTTTTGGTTCACTAGTTGATGCTTCATTAGTATTATATCCCCAACCCAAGTATTTCCTTAGAATGAATTTGTTTGTTCAACATATCATCAATAGCACTAGTACCTTTCATGAAATTTTCCAATTTAATGGAGGTACACTTGAGATCTTCATTCTTTTGTCTAAGGTTTTAACATTTTAAACAACCTAAATCAACTTCTTTGTTTTTCTCAAGCTTATCTAATTTCTCTCTTAGCTCACTAATCTCATTTTCAAGCCTGTTTCTAGTTGATTTTAGCAATTTGTTCTTTTTAATGAACTTAAGGCTAAGCTTATGTAAATTATTATATTGACCTTCTAATTCGTTAACATCTAGAGAAGAACTATCATTGCTATAATAATCGGTTTCAGAATGTACCTCTTTAGAAGTGTGAGCCATAAGACATTTCTCATCTTTGGGGTTGTCATCAACATCTTCACTGCTATCGCTCCATAAACCTCCAACGAACGCCGTGTAGTTCTTGTCGCGTGAAGGCTTAGGACAATCACCGATGAAATGATTCGGATCACCACATCTAAAGCATTTCCTATCACCTTTATCATCTTTTGCAAATCGGTTTTTGGAGAAGGGTTTCTTGTCGTTGTTTGGGGTTGCCTCACGTGTTGACCTCGTCTCTTGAAGAACTTCTTAAAGTCTCTAACCGCCATGGCATATTCCTCATCATCACTATCCGAGGAGCTTTCATGGTCACTTTGCTCCTTCTTTGCCTTAAGTAAAGAGACTTTCTTTCACTCTTGGTTTTCACCATTTTCGAGTCCTTCAAAATTATCATCTCATGAACTTTCAAGTTGCCAATGAGTTCATCGAGTGATAATTTGGCGAGATCCTTTGATTCTTCAATCGTCGTGACTTTAGCTCTCCATTTTGGATGCAACACCCTAAGAAACTTCCTAACATTGTTCTTGTTAGAAAAAGCTTCATCAAGTGCTTTTAGACTAGTAATAATAGTGTTAAATCTAGCAAATGCACTATCAACAGTTTCATCTTCTAAGATGACAAATTGTTCATATTGTTTAACAAGAAGATCGATTTTACTTTATTTGACTTGGTTATTACCTTGGTGGGTTAATAAAAGAGTGTTCTAAATATTTTTAGCGGTTTCACACATAAAAATCCTTTCGTACTCTCTTTGATAAAGCATTATAAATCACCATTTTAGCCTCATTATTTTTAGCAAGTTTCCTTTTAGTGTCATCATTAGCTTTGTCAAAAGTGACTATCTCTTTGATTTTAGAAACTTCATTATATTGATAAGGCAAAAACATTACCACGGGTAATTGATGAGACTGCAATTATACATAGTCTCATCGTCCAAATCGGGCTTAAAACGCTTAAAATATCATTAAAATACCCTAAAATATGCTTATGTTTGTTCATTGTTTATTTTAGGTACTAATATCATGAAATCAACAAAATATCACAAGAATCAAGCAAAAACGAACACAGGAAACGAAGCCGCACAAAGAACCGGACCCGAATCATGAATTTCCAAAATGTTCCTTGAAGTTTTGAAGATTGTCAACTTTGGTCCCTCATCTTTGAAGATTTAGCAAGAGAGGTCCTTGGAGAAATCATTTTTTGGCAAGAAAGGACCTCCAAGAAAAGTCCTTGGAATATGATGAAATTACAAGAAAAGTCCTTGAAACAAGTTTTCATACCCTTTTGTGGCCAAAATGAAAGAAAGAAAACTTATATAACAAAGGAGTGGGAGTTATATGATGCTAAACCTATTTGACAACTATTTGGGATTCAAGGGACTAAACTTGGGCAGACAAGAAACCTCACACCAGCCACTCATCATTCACCACATCACCCACTAACCCTCACCAGCCAATCATAATATTCCCCTACTCCACGTCAACTTTCCACTAACACCCCCTCTTAACCCGTTTTTAATTTATATAAATCAGTTTTAAACAAATTTTATATAATTAAATTAGGAGGGAAACAAGAACTGTTTATCACCACCCCCTAATCCACCCCTAATCTTCCTATATAAACCTTTGTTAGTGCAAACATTACGATGCTTTGTCGATATAATCTCTTTGTGTTTTGTTGATGACAAACGTATAATTCACAATACATTATGTAAAATGTTATGGTACTCGTAATCACTCAAGAATACATTTGTATACTTCTCTCGACACCTCCAAAACCGCATTCGGCATGAATCACTCAAGGTATGTACAAACATGTCATTAACCTAACTAAGTGATCAAGGATTAATATTTTCTTAAAACTCACATTTTAATCAAATGTGACAAAAGATTTTAATTAACTTTATTTTTAAGAAAATGTTTTATTAAAAAGAAAATGGAAATTTGAATTTGGCATATTCCATATGCCAAAGGAATATCCTTTGAGGGTATAAACTACCCCAGATGGCATATCCCCACTAAAGGACAAATTTGCACGGACTCCGACGCGGAGGTTCCTTAAAGGAACCCGCAGTTCCTTATTGATAAGGTACCGCGGGTAGAGATAAGGAACCGTGGGTGTTTTTGACCGTTGCAATGTTGTCCTATAAATAGTGGATCATTTCCAGGTTTTTTTTCAACCCTTTTTGCACAGTTTCTTTCAAAAACCATCTTAGATCCTTGATTAGTTAGTTTTGATTAATCTTGTTTAAGATGTGATTCAATCTTCAATCTCCTCATCCTCTCAAGTGCAAAGAGAAGAACAATATCATTACCATGATGTGTTGGGTTCACTACATGATGAAGATCTTTCCTTCTATAGATCTAAGTTATGTTTTTAGTCTTCCTACTATGTATATGTAGAAGACCCAAGTTGTGGGTACACTTGGATGTGTTTGCAAGGGTAGAATATCCAAGTGATGGGTATCCGTGGATTAGGTGTTAGTTGTGTAGATCCAAGTCTTGTTAGTACTTGGATATAGTGTTAGAGTTATAGATCTAAGTGTTGTGTGCTTAGATCTATATGGTTTATGTGTTTAGGCCATAAAACACAAGGTTTGTTATGTTGGGCCATAAAACATAACTAGTGGGTAGATTAGGTTGTGTCTTGGTAGTTCTCACTAAACTCTAAAGTGATGTGGTTGTGTCTAGGTAGTTCTCACTAAACTATAAAGTGATGTGGTTGTGTCTTGTGAGTTCTCACTAAACTTTAAAGTGACTAGTAGTTGTGTTGTGTGAAGTTCTCACTTAGCTTCAAAGTGAAGAGTCGTGAAGATTGGTTCTAGCTTTCGATTAGAACTCGACATCTAGCCTTGTGTCGTTAAATGGTGAAGTGGGCGACGTTGTGTAGATTGGTCCTACCTAAGATTAGGACTCGACTTTTAGCTTAGAGTCGGAAATTGGATAAGCGACGTTGTGTATGGTTTCTCCACCTTAAGGAGTTTGTTGACTAGTGAAGTAACTCTCGAGTAAGGTGTACTCGAGGAGTGGAGTAGGGCGAAGAGGAGCTTCGTGACCGAACCACTATAAATCATCGTGTCGGTACTTTTATTTACATTTATGTCTTTACCTTGGTAGATGTATTTATAATTGCATACTTGTGTTGTGTGTCTTTGTGTGCATCACATAATCTAAACATCTAAGTTGCGGAAAAGCTATGGCTAAGTACGTGTGTGCTTCATGTTTAGATTATGGTCAAGTGTACATCACTTAGTCTAAACATCCTAGTTGCGGAAAAGCTTGTGCTTAGTACGTGTGTGCTTAGTGTTTAGACTATTGCTTGATGTACTCTTGATTTGATGTGCTTGTGTGTTTTCTTACTTGTAGTATTTATCTCTCAATCAAACACATCTCACATCTAGTCAAGATTGATAAGGAATTTGATACAAAGGATTGTTAAGGTTTCAAATTAACAATGTTGCTACGTCCACTGTCGGCGGTTCGTTATTGGACCGGCGGTTCCTTATCAATAAGGAACCGCGGGCAGAGATAAGGAACCTCAGGCAGTAGATTGAGCCGAAATGTTTTAAAAATGAACTAGAAACTATTCAACCCCCTTCTAGTTTCTACAACCTTAATCTGGTTATCACAGATATCAAAGGGTTTTGGCCCTAACTTTTCCAGATTAACAATTAAGTATGTCGACATCCCATCCAAACCCTCAAATCGCATGAAACCTCACTCACGTGGTCCCACCAGTGTTCCACTGTCACACCAAAAGAGGCAAACTTGGAATCCTAGCAGAATATCAACGCCCCAGCTTTACTTCTTGTTCTCCAAGTACTATTTAAAAGGCCAAGATCATTTCAACATAGCTGGACTTCATCAGGCATCACATGGGAACAAATTGACCAAGATTTGAATATTCAGTCAAAGGACTTTTTAGGAATTTAATTGATTAGGGTTTCATGTATTTTTCATATTCTAGATTATTCCATTCATTGTATAAATAGTGGTCGACCTGTGACCCTATTCTCTTGTTCCAGATTTTGGACTTGTAAACCTTTTTTTATTATTAGTTAAAGTATTTAAAAAATCCTTGCAAGTTTAATATCCTGAGTTCCATATATTTCTTGTTTTAGTATAATCTTTAAATTCTAGTAATATTGTTTTGATAACTTTTAATTTATCAAAGGTTTTTGTTCAAGAAATTTTTTGGCAGAAAGGTTTTGAGATCCAAGGATCCTGATTTTATTTGCAAGGGGAAGTGACAACAGAACCTTGTGAGTAGTTTAAGGGTTCTTGTTAAATTCTTGTTGGTGAACTTTGAATCTTTCCAAAAGTTGGTTTCAAAAAGTTGTTTCTCCAAAATTTGCTTATTTTGTTTATTTGAACTGTAGAATAAGCTAAAGCCATAAGATTTTGACAAAAGCTTGTGACCTTAGTTTTTGCTTATCACCTCTCTTTTGTTTTTGTTTCAGCAGGATACCTTTGAAGATATTGAGAGGGTGTGACTGCAATAGTCTCCCTCTCCTTTCTCTACATCAAACCAGTCTATCCAAAAGCACACAAGCTTATCCTTTTGAGCTAATAGGAGATGGCATTATCAGCCATAGTGGGGCTCGGATGTGGGTCCCACAAGGTATAAAACCCTGGGCTTGAACCCTCCTTTTTGGTTATAAATTTGTGAACTTGGTATGGTTTTGAGAATAGTTAATTTGCATTGTGTTTTATTTGATTAGACGTAAGTTTGATTGTTTTTGTTTGAAGAGTCCTTGTTAATTCTTGTTTTCAGTAGATAAAGGAGTGTTTGGATTTGCTATTTGTATGTCTTGGGTGACACAAGAGTGGGATGGAATCAGTCTAAACATGCTCAGTAGGTCTTGTTAGGAGTGTTGTACCCATAATTATTCACTTTACCATGATAGATTATAAGAAATAAATAAGAAAGATAAAAGATTTCTAGAGAGAGAAAGTAGTGAGAGAAAGTAGAGAGAGATGTGATTAACTAGGAGAAATTAGATTAAGAAAAATGAAAGCTTCAACCCTCCTAACATGCTAGGAGGGTGCTTATATAGTCCACCCACATGCGGGCTTTCTAATGGACTATATATGTTTTGGGTCGGGCTTGAATAAATGCTTAGTACCTTGAAAGAGGCCTTTTAAGCTAACTATCAAGCCCGTAATGTCACGACTATTTTAACTAACTATTACAACGTCTTAATAAATATTACAATATAAACCTATGACCGAACATTCTTGTTTGACTCAATATTTTGAGGCTAACAATCTCCCCCAATGTAAGGTCATTCATCTTAGATATTTGGAGATCAATGGAGATTACGGATTTCGTCATAAATGAGTCTTGAACGTGTAATAGTAGTCTTGTTCCTTCATGCTATGATCTTTGAGCCTTTGCCATTGTCTTTCGACTTTGTCGTTTATCTTGAGATCTTCAAATCATTCTTGACTTGTCTTTGCCATTTTGCGATCTTGTGTATTTATCCACATGCTCATACTTTGCACTATCTTGAAAGCTGGCTAATAATCTCCTTTGAAGAGAGGTCATTCCTTTACATTAACTGATAAGAAAGATTTTGATCATCAGAGTTTCAGAAGTCTTTAGCTTTCTTGATTGTTGAATGTCTTTGGGCATGAGTATGTGGTTTCGAATCTTCAACTTTGCTGAGTACACCGTAACGTCACCTTCTTGAGACAAAAACATAGACACAGACTGAATGGCTTTGACATTCGTCCTAAATCGGTAGCGTTTTACCTCCGGTCGGTGAAGACCGTTACACAATATTAAATATCGTACCTGTGATTAGGTAGATTCAATTAAGAACCTCCTTGACAAGGTTTCGCGGCTGTACTAGCCGTTCTCTTTACTCGACCGTCTCAAAGCAAGACTGTGAACATAAAGAGTGAATCAATTGGATAAATATCCGCTTGATTAAAGTCGTCAATTCAAATTCCTGGAACAAGTTTGATTCATTAAGAATCTTACCATTGTTGCTTTCTAGTTGACACAAGCTTAATTCATAAGAATCTCGCAAGTTACCTACCTTAGCGCTGTTTAATGTTGACACTAGAAGGATTTCTATTCGTCACTTTGAATATTAATAAATATCACTCTAAATGTCCTGGCAAGATCATAAAGATATTCGTAGAAACCTGAAACGAATTTGAATCGATAAAGAAACAAACAACTGTTACTTTTCAGTTTTACATATGTTCAATTCATAAAGAATCTTACACATGACCTACCGCAGGGCTGTTTGATGTTAACACTGGAAGGATTTCCACTCTTCATTGTGAATACTAGGTAGTATCACTCTGAGTGTTCTAGAAATATCGCAAGTATATAGCGTAGGACTCTCTTTATCGTCATCCGTGTGTCCTAACGATATTTTATTGATCTCTTGGCTCTAGACTCGATTTTTTCACTTTAGTGGTCAGAGGCTGGAGCAGATGCCACCTATTCAATATCAGCTAACTCGTAGTGAGAAAGTTAATAGAAGTCGTGTTGATCTCCGTGACAATAAAACAAACTTCTTTTGAGAGAAGCCGGAGTTAGCTAGGGAGGGGTTGTGAATTACATCACTGGGTCCATGATGCATTTTCTTCATGATGTGTTGACCCGGTTTCTGCCTAAGTTGTATGTAGGGATTCTTTCTTTAGACCCTTTATGTAAAATCCATGATTTTACCATGATTGTTATGTAATGAAATTTCACCTATTAATCCTAGAACACATACTCACCTGTGTATCCCTATAGGATTGAGTGTGAACTTGTTCATTTAGGTACTTATACCTTTACATTCACACTTGTTGTAAATAAGTTACATAGCTACAACCATGTACTTAAGACTAGGAGAACAAATGATAAAAATGTATAATCAATACTTGGCTATACACACAACACTATATCAAAGTTGGAAAAACATGCTACATAGTGTATGTATCCTTGTATGTGTACAAGAGTGTACACCACAAACATGTTCTTAACCTCCTTGGACTAGCCCAAGACCTTACTCTTTATGTACTAGCCCAACATGAGCCCAAGCCAAAGCCCATTACCCTCCTTTTTGGCTAGCTAGACACGGAACCCCATATGTGGAAGAAGAGGGGTTGTCTTGGTTTTGGAAAAGCCAACACATGGCACAATAGTCCTTACCAAGGCAATCATGCCTTTTTTCCTTCACCCTTCTCTCTCCCTTTAAGCCGAAATACATACACATACATTCTCTCAACTCCTCATGCAACCAAATCTCATTCTCTCTTCATCTCTCTCTCTCTCAAATCATTCGGCATTAAGCCACAATAATCCAAAGTTGTTCATTAAATCCACCAAGATCTTTGTCTCATCTTTACTACAAATCATTAGTAGTATCATTCCCTTGGATTCACTATAAACAAGCCCTAGCTAAGCCATCTAGGCCACGACTTGATTTATACATAGGGTTTTCTTCATCATTTTGAGTAGATCTCAAACCACCTTGTTCACCTAGATCATTTGTGGTACTTTTAGGCAAGAAAGGTATACACTACTTGTTCTTTCATTTCTTCATGCATGCATCATCATACATCTATAAACACAAGTAAGATAACATGTTAAAAATCAAGATTTGATGAAGCTATGACCATTATAGGTCACGGCTTATTTATAAAAATCATGTTCATGATTTAAAAACCTTTTGATAAGGAACTTATGATTGGTATGTTATGTTTTAAACTTGATTTAAAAACTATATAAAACATTGGTAAATCAAAAAGTTGCATGAGTTACAAATCTAGTCTTATGGGACTATGGTTAAACCAATAGCCATAGATCTCATAAAATTGGTGTGTGTAACTTAAAAGTCTTGAAGACCATGACCTTAAAGGTCACAGCATATATGGTTAATGTTTATGTGAATCATGTGTTAAGTTTAAATGATGGAACATGAAATGATACATGTTAAAATGACTATTAAAAATCACAAATACAACTTATGTGTATAAATGTAGCCGTGGGTTACATAAGGTTTAAATGGATAAAATGTACATGCATGTTATTATAAACCATAGATCTAGTGGCAAAGGCTAACTTGAATATTGATGAGACTGCAATTATACATAGTCTCATCGTCTAAAATGGGCTTAAAATGCTTAAGATATCATTAAAATACTCAAAAATATGCTTGTGTTTGTTCATTGTGTATTTTAGGTACGGATATCTTGAAATCAGCAAAGGATCACAAGAATCAATAAAAAACGAACACGGGAAACGAAGCCACACAATGAACCGGGCCCTAATGTTGAATTTCCAAAAATACCCTTGAAGAATTGAAGATTATCAAGATTGGTCCTCTAAGTTTGAAGACTTGTCATTTTATACCCTTTTAAAACTCTAAAATTACATTGTGGTCCCTAAAATGTCAAGAGTTTACATATCTGGTCCATGAAGAATTGTACAAGATCGAAGTCAGGATCGTATTTAATGGAGCAAAAACGAGTATTTTCGGATCGACTCGACAACACTTGAAGTTTTTAAGTCAAAGTCAAACCTGGAAACCGACAATGAAGTGGTCAAATAAAAAAAACGATCCAGAACCTCAAAACAAAATTTTACGGACCAACCCGCACCTGTTTAAATGGGCCGAGTCGGCTCACATTATTTCAATATCCAAAATCATTCATTAAACCAAACACCTCACGTTTTTTTTTTCAAATGCCCATAATGAAAATTCTTTCTATGTTCTTGCAAATTCATAATGGGCCTAAAGCCCAAATATATACCATATATATGCCCGGTCCCCCTATTTTGTTTTGCTATCAACGTAACATAGTAAAAGAAAAATACTGGCATCATTATTTTTGTAACCACTCTTTTCTTTTCTTCTTTGGATATAACGACAGAAAAAGAAAAAAAAAGAGGGATTAGGGTTTTATCTATCATCACCAGCCTCCATCTTAAACAATTAATCCCAAAATCAAATCCTGCCAACACCCATGTGATACCACAGATCCACATCAGCATATGGTGACAAAATGACAGCTCAAAGTCACGAGATGCAGAGAGAGTTACAAATTGATGGCCACGATTATTCACCTTGGTCCCTACTCAAAAATCAACACTCAGGATCTCATCAAGAAGTCAAGGATGTCGACATACAACAACTATGATTCGAATTTTTAGAATATGCCTCAGAATATCCAAGGTCAGATTGGGTAATTTAGGATTTTCAAGCATTTAGGGTTTAGTTTTCTTATTGTTTCTAGAAGTATTGTAGCCACATATATAAGGCATAGGCTTTTTATTTTTAACTTGTTCCAGTCTAGAATGTAATTTCTTTTTTTTAATGAAAGAAGTTGGCAGTTCCTTTTGAGTTCCATCATTTAACTTTAATGCATATTTCGTTTTAGTAAATTTACATCTTTGTTAATTTACATTGCACCTTTAATCACTTGTCAATTTCCGTTTCTAGTTTTACCATTCCGTAAAAAAAAGAGGTTTCTTTCATTTTAGTACTGCAGTGTTGCTTATCAGAACATTAAGCTGTTGATATAGCTTATTTTGTTCACTTGGAAGAGTGTTGAAAGCCTTGAAGAAAGGTGTCTATTTGTTTCAAGATTGAAGATATTTCAGAATTGTTCTTTGGTTTGAGGGGGAGATAAGCTGGATAATAAGCTCCTAAAGCTTATCGGTGTGGTTTTGGTTTGAAAATAGGTTGAGAGGGCTTGTGAGGTTGAGTGTTAGGAGTGTGCAACTCTGGACCAATTGTAAGTTTCTTTCCCATTTAAAGCCCCAAGTCTACTTGTATGCTATGAGCTTATGTACACTGCTTATTGTTCTCATTTGTTTTTTACCTGTTTATTTTTATTGTTCTTGCTTATTTTCTTTTAATTTAGTGTTTTAGTTGAAAAATCAACGTTTCATTGCTTTTGTGTTCTGTCATGATATACTAGTTAGGGTAGACTCTTGTTAGATCCTTGTTTATTGTTGTGTGAAGTGGTTTAATTTAGTCGATCTGAGTTGTGTTATAAGTCTGATAGGTGTATGGTGTTAGATTCCGTCTAGGTAGCAATTTGAGCTCACTATTTTGTAAAATTGTGCCTTCTTGACTGTCGAATGCACCAGCAGCCCTTGTTCCCTTAGATCTTAGGATTTTATCTTTGATTTTGAAGAATCTGTTAGTCTAAGTTGTTATTTAAATCTGTTTTGGGTTGGTTATTAATTTAGGGGCTTATTTGAAAGCTTATAGGTAATGTGAATTCGGCCAGAAATGTCTTGTTTGCTTATTGCCTATGCCACTGTTTCATTAGACTAGGATCAAAGTTTTATATGTTTGTTCTTTACTGTTTCTAGTTGGTTTGTAGGTGCTTGAATTTGAGTTTTTTTGTAACTTGGAAAGTGGCCTCATTAGCTTTGTACCTAGCTGCTACTACTATCAGAATATTCATGTTAATTCGTTGGTTTAATTGCTTAAATTCGAATTGTGTGTGAATTTGTCTGTGGTTTTATTTACCAAAGTAGCCAACTGGCTTACTGCTGACCCAAAATTAAGCAACAAAAAAAAAAACCCATAAAGTAGGCAGTGAGCAAGGCTCGAACTGCAGACCTGGCATCACTAGAAGACACAGCAGACTTCTCTTCAACCATCTGGCTCTATACAATACTTTGTTATTACTCCCATTTATTTGGTTTATATACGCTTTACCTTTTGTCTTATTATTATGAAATTATAATAATAAGCTGCACAAAAATAGCAGCCAGCAAGGATTGAACACTTAACCTCTACACTCCCACATCAGACGCAACAATCCCCACTCCATGACCATCTGCTCTATGGTCTCTTTTGGTTCCTCCCTTCTTTTATTTTTCTTTTATATGCTTTTTCCTTTTATTTTTTAGTTTTTTTATATATATACTTGTTGTAGCTTATTCATAGCTTATAAGTAGCTTATTCTTGCAGCTTATATTTTTCATAAAGTCTTTTCATCTTTATCAACCTTCAGTATTTTTTTATTTTTTTTTGGATTTTTTTTAAAAAATCATTTAACATTTTTAAAGCATTTAATTAGTTTTATTTATTTAATTCATAAAAAATTATTGAAAAGCCAAAAAAATGTCATTTTTTTTTTAATTTTATTTTATTAGTTAGGACTTAGAAAAAATAAATTTGTTTTCTTAAATTTTAAATTTTGTATTTTGCCCTTTTCTTAGTTATTTTGTTTTTTAGGATTTTTTATTTAAGTTTAAAAATTAATAATAAATAATTAATACATTTTCAAATTTTTTTAGTTTTCGTATTTTTCTTAGTTAGGTTTTTTAGAAAATTTTAGAAATTTTCAAAAAAAAAATTTAGGTGAAATTTTTCGTTTGGTCGCGTTTTTACGTTCGTACGTTTAAGCGTTTTCGACCGTTTTTAGCATAACTCGTCTCCGTCTTTCTTTCTTTATTCCCAAAAACGTAATCACTCAAATTAAATAACGTCTATAATATTTATCGGCTAAACACCATACCTCCACCGAGAACGAACTCGATTGTCGGTATCTGACGTTTTCCTAAACGTTGATACTTATACTTACCCAACGACTTTTGTGTTACTTTGTCTTTCCTAAAATAAAGTATATACAAAAATACAACATCACTAAATAGCGCCGCTGCCGGGGAGGTGTGTTTAGCCATATTTATTTATCGTGTTTGTTTCAGTGTTTACGTTTTTTATCGTAAATACTTCTTTTTATTTTTCTATACTATTAGCCATATAAATAAATAGTGTTAAATAGAACTCTATTAACACAAAATTGTTTTCTCGTTTTTATTGTGCATAATATATTGTATTTACGTAGAACAATTAATAAACAATAGTATCCAAATACGCGAGAAATCGCACCTCAATAGTTGAGCGTTCCGGTCACTATTGTTGTATCGAATTCAAACGAAAGTCAAAGGCAAAATAAATAAATACTCTTAATTGATTTAATCTCGATAAATACAAACTAAAAGGTGGGTATAAGGCGGTTGTATTTCACGACCTAAGGAAAAAAGGCTCTTAAGTGCTTCGCGCCGCCTCGTTTTCTCCGCTCGCTTGTGCGTATTTTGACAGTGACGATTAATTAGGGGTTTGCCAACTCAAGTATTATTAATCTATTTTTGTGAGTTTTAATTATTGAACCTCGAAACGTTTTGGCGTTCCACCAACGTTTCAAAGTCGACGAGGGTTTTTACTTCACATAATTACCTTCATTCTTCTTGGATTCATTAATCGAGACCTTTGATTAGTGGATAGTTTTTGTAGATTAATTTCTACGTAATACACCAAAATTCCAAAAAAAATTAAAAAAACCAAAAACACAAAAAGATTCTTCGATTTTTTTCTTCGATTTTCATAATTCTCTTCTTTCACCCTCAATAACGTTTAATTCTCGAATCGTCTTTCTCGTTGCATCATGTCGTATGATGGTGGATATTATTCGTGTCCGTATTGTGGAGGCCCGCCCGATGGTGCCAATTGTTTTAATTGTAAGGTTAGTGGAGGTCGATAGGGTTATATCTATAACTCCGCTCCACGTGATCATGGTAACAATTTTCGATCTTACGACCAAGGTCACCCATCGTCTTCGTTTTATTCGTCGTATGATCCGTCTTTTAATTGCAATGAAGAGTCTATTCATAATGCCTTTAATGATTTTATGAGACGTAATAATGAAAACTTAACGATGGTTCAAGAACAAATGATAAACCTTAGGGAAACTTGTAGTGAACTTAAGGAACATTACGAAAAACAATTGGAAACTCAAAAGGAATTTTACTTAAAGGAAATGGCCTCCATGAGAACCGAGTTGGAAAACGAATATGATGCCGCTTCTAAAGAACAAGAACGTTTATTTGACCTAATTGACGAGAGATGGGATAAACTTGTTGATAAAGTTGTGGAGGCTTACACTAATGAGCGAAATGAACTTCTTTCAACGATTGAGACCTTAGAGAAAAAAGTAGCTTCATACGAGTCGAGTTCTTCATCGAACGTCACCAATCCTAATCTCAAAGGAGAGGTTCAAGCCTTATCGACTCCTAAGACTCGTACATCTCGTATTGATCCCTATCTCTCGAATTTTAGAGTCGTGATACCCTCGTCGTCTTGCATAAACATAGAGGAAACAAAAACGTCATCTACCGAAGTTTTGAAAAATGTTTTTGAAAATAAACCAAAAGAAAAACTCGTAGGATACTTGGGAGTATTAAATCTTATACCTTGTAAACCTAATTCTTCTAATGAGGATGAAATTATTGAGGATTTTCTAAATCAATACACACCAATTTTGAATGAAGAAATTCCATCAAGTGATTTTGAAAAAGAAAAATGTGAAAAGGTTATAAAGGAAATCGTTGAACCCTCGTTTTTACAAGATGAACGAAAATTAATTCCGAAGGGACGTGTTAGTGATTTTGCTAAAATGTTCGAGAACCCACGTTCGATCCCTTCGAAGGACAAAGTTGAAACCGTCAAGGCAAAATCGTCACGAGACGAGCCTTTTACTCCTAATCCCACACTGAGTGAGATTTTGGACTTATCATGTGAGAAGTCCGCCGATAGTCTTGCTCACATCGATACGTTTTTCGATGTCGAGGTCGAAACAAAAAAGGCAAAATCTTCAATCGAAGAGCCTTCTATTCCTAGTTTCACGACGGTTGGAGCTAGCGACTCGACTATCGACGACTTAATTTCCCAACCTCTTCCACGAGGAAGAGAAGACGTCTTTGATCCCGATGGCGATTTTTCCGAGATCAAACGTATACTTGATAACCCGCCTACGATTTTCGAGTTTGATGAGGACCGTTGCGTTAGCCCGGAGGGGGATATTTTATTAGTCGATTCACGTTTTAAAAATTCAAATCCTCCTCCCGCCTTCAAGATAAATGTGAAAATTTTAAGTGTGCCTAGAATTGTTCTGGAAACACCAAATATTTTCAATTTAATCAACTAGGGTTTTCGTAACAATGAGTTAAAAAATGAAAAAGGGAATGATTTTAAAATCAATTTTAAAGATTTTCCAAAGTTAATTCCGTCATCACCTCGCTTAATTGAACTTGCTACAAACGCGTCTACTTCTTTTGACGACGTTTTGTGTGGATCTAGTGAGGGGGAAGCCCCATTTTTTTCCTCACACTTCTCCACCGAGAACGAGATTTTTGACCCCGGTATCACGTTTAAGATAAAATCTCGGTCTTTTACCAAAGTAGTCACTAGAAGATCCTTCTACACTTACGGTATGAGTTTACCTCGAGTAACTCGATTTGTTTGCCCACCCAATGTCCCACCCTTCTCTTCTCATTCTATTTTCTTGTGTCCCTTTGGGACGATGATGTTAAAAGTCGTGTTGTTTCATCTATCATCCGAAAACGAAGACACGATCTTTGATCCCGGTATAAAGGCTTTGCCTTTATTCACGGTTGCTTTTGGGCCTTGATTACATGTAAGTCCCACCAAAAATGACCGAACCAAGGATATCCCTAAATGATCACATTTATGAGGATTCGAGTCGAGCTTTTGACTCGGTTATCAAAAACAAGGTGCCTCGTGGGGGAATTCTCATGCTTATCCTTGTAAATATTATTGCTTTTTAGTTAACCTAATGAGGGGATTTGTGCCCTTCCAACCTTTGTTCCGTGGTTGTTTGTGAATTGTGGTTTTTAGATCATGATCTTCACGATTGGAGCCTCTCGTGTTCGTTTTATGGGAGCACTCGATCGTATGCTTTGAAGACTTTCTCAATATCCAAATGATATATCCTTTGATGTTCTAACCTTAGGTTTATAGCACAATTCATAAACGGCTTTAAATTTATTGGTTACACCCTTTCCATGCTAGATTAGGCATTCGACTACGTCTCTAGTATGGGGGTGTTTGCACCCCTAGACTCGAAACATTGAGGACAATGTTTAACTTTAGTATGGGGGGGGGGGTGAATAGATACTTGCCTTGCCAAACCTTCATGCTTTCCAAAGTTTATCTTTTTGTTGCAAAATAAGGCTAAAAATGCCCAAATTTTAAATTTTTTCTCATATTTTATAAGTGTTTGAAGACACGAATGTAGGTTTTCCGATGGCGAGAATAAGAGTAATTTTTGACTCGACCGTGCGTGTTGAGCACTTAGCTTTGATTCCTTAACTACACATTAGGCTAAGTCTCTTAAATGAGGACGAGAAATGATAGGGTTAATTATAAGTTACTATGCTAAACGTAGAGTACTCGTATTCTTTCAAAAACTCATGTGTTCTCGTTGTTTGCTTATTCTCCCTTCGCATGTAAATATTTTTTGCTTAATAAATATTGACTTAGCAGTTTAGTTGGGATTGTTGGGTTTCTAGTCTTTTCTAGTAGCTTCCGTGTAATTAAATTAGGAAGACATTAAGGTATCGCCAGTGTCACAGTTTTGAAGTATTGGCACCCGAATAATCGAAAGCTTCACCCAATAATAAGATTTCAAGTGCCCACCTAAATCAAGCAAACAATTTGAAGCCCCCACAAGGCCGAAAAATCTATGCAAAATTGAAAGTGAATCAAGCCTTAATCTCCGAAGCTTTAAAGATCCAAAATTCGCCTTAGCGTGAGGATATACGTCTTTGGCTAATAATACCACCGATGAGGCGGATAATAAAAGGCAAGGCAAGACCGAAGTCATAATAAAAGCTTCATGGAGAAGTTGAATAAAAGATGGAGGTAAACCAAAAATAATAAGGCCCTTCCGTTAGGGGGCGTATAAAAGTCTTGGTAATAAGTCTCATGTTCAAAACCGTTATAAAACCGTGTTTATCGATTCTTCTTGTCAACTTAATTTTTTAACATCGTTGTCTATTAGGAGGGGTTATTGATTTGATGGTCTTGGTTACACCGTTAGGACTCTATTTTTAGACCTAAATCTCTATTATCGCATAAGTCAAACAATGTATCCTCGTGAAACATTCAAGACAAAATAAAATATAAGAGATACCACTTAGGAAAATGGGAGGATAAGTACGTGATTAGGGCATATGAGTAGTGTTGGCATTACTAACTTATAATGACAATGATCTCGTTACACGCTTAGCATGGAATTGGGGTGAAAATCGAGGACGATGAAATTATTTCTAACGAAGCATTCACGTGTTCTTATTCTATGAACCTAAACGTCCCATTTTGTGATGAAAATCATACATTATGTCTAAAACGCAAGTAGTAGTAATAATAGTAGTGTAGCTAGTTTATCATTCAATAAAGTGAATAAAAATGAAACTTGGAGGTGCTACAATACTTTATTCTAGCATTGCGTGAGGGCACGACAATGGTTTAGTATGGGGGAGTGATGAGACTGCAATTATACATAGTCTCATCGTCTAAAATGGGCTTAAAATGCTTAAGATATCATTAAAATACCCAAAAATATGCTTGTGTTTGTTCATTGTGTATTTTAGGTACGGATATCGTGAAATCAGCAAAGGATCACAAGAATCAATAAAAAACGAACACGGGAAACGAAGCCGCACAATGAACCGGGCCCTAATGTTGAATTTCCACAAATACCCTTGAAGAATTGAAGATTATCAATATTGGTCCTCTAAGTTTGAAGACTTGTCATTTTATACCCTTGTAAAACTCTAAAATTACATTGTGGTCCCTAAAATGTCAAGAGTTTACATATCTGGTCCATGAAGAATTGTACAAGATCGAAGTCAGGATCGTATTTAATGGAGCAAAAACGAGTATTTTCGGATCGACTCGACAACACTTGAAGTTTTTATGTCAAAGTCAAACCTGGAAACCGACAATGAAGTGGTCAAATAAAAAAAAACGATCCAGAACCTCAAAACAAAATTTTACGGACCAACCCGCACCTGTTTAAATGGGCCGAGTCAGCTCACATTATTTCAATATCCAAAATCATTCATTAAACCAAACACCTCACGTTTTTTTTCAAATGCCCAAAATGAAAATTCTTTCTATGTTCTTGCAAATTCATAATGGGCCTAAAGCCCAAAGATATACCAAAATCAGCCCGGTCCCCTATTTTGTTTTGCTATCGACGTAACATAGTAAAAGAAAAATATTGGCATCATTATTTTTGTAACCACTCTTTTCTATTCTTCTTTGGATGTAACGATAGAAAAAGAAAAAATGAGGGATTAGGGTTTTATCTATCATCACCAGCCTCTATCTTAAACAATTAATAACAAATCAAATCCTGCCAACACTCATGTGATACCACAGATCCATATCAACATATGGTGACAAAATGACATCTCAAAGTCACGAGATGCAGAGAGAGTTACAAATTGATGGCCACGATTATTCACCTTGGTCCCTACTCAAAAATCAACACTCAGGATCTCATCAAGAAGTCAAGGATGTCGACATACAACAGCTTCCAAGGTCAGATTGAGTAATTTAGGATTTTTAAGCATTTAGGGTTTAGTTTTCTTATTGTTTCTAGACGTATTGTAGCCACATATATAAGGCATAGGCTTTTTATTTTTAACTTGTTCCAGTCTAGAATGTAATTTCTTTTTTTTATTAATGAAAGAAGTTGGCAGTTCATTCTGAGTTCCATCATTTAACTTTAATGCATATTTCGTTTCAGTAAATTTACATCTTTGTTAATTTACATTGCACCTTTAATCACTTGTCAATTTCCGTTTCCAGTTTTACCATTCCGTAAAAAAAGAGGTTTCTTTCATTTTAGTACTGCAGTGTTGCTTATCAGAACATTAAGCTGTTGATATAGCTTATTTTGTTCACTTGGAAGAGTGTTGAAAGCCTTGAAGAAAGGTGTCTATTTGTTTCAAGATTGAAGATATTTCATAATTATTCTTTGGTTTGAGGGGGAGATAAGCTGGATAATAAGCTCATAAAGCTTATCGGTGTGGTTTTGGTTTGAAAATAGGTTGAGAGGGCTTGCGAGGTTGAGTGTTAGGAGTGTGCAACTCTGGACCACTTGTAAGTTTCTTTCCCATTTAAAGCCCCAAGTCTACTTGTATGCTATGAGCTTATGTAAACTGCTTATTGTTCTCATTTGTTTTTTTACCTGTTTATTTTTATTGTTCTTGCTTATTTTCTTTTAATTTAGTGTTTTAGTTGAAAAATCAACGTTTCATTGCTTTTGTGTTCTGTCATGATATACTAGTTAGGGTAGACTCTTGTTAGATCCTTGTTTATTGTTGTGTGAAGTGGTTTAATTTAGTCGATCTGAGTTGTGTTATAAGTCTGATAGGTGTATGGTGTTAGATTCCGTCTAGGTAGCAATTTGAGCTCACTATTTTGCAAAATTGTGCCTTCTTGACTATCGAATGCACCAGCAGCCCTTGTTCCCTTAGATCTTAGGATTTTATCTTTGATTTTGAAGAATCTGTTAGTCTAAGTTGTTATTTAAATCTGTTTTGGGTTGGTTATTGATGAGACTGCTTTTATACATAGTCTCATCGTCCAAATCGGGCTTAAAATGCATAAAATATCATTAAAACTGCCAAATATATGCTTGTGTTTGTTACTTGTGTATTTTTAGGTACGGATATTGAGGAAATGACAAAAGATCACAAGAATCATTCAAAAACGAACACGGGAAACAAAGCCGCACAATGAACCGGACCCAAGTTTTGAATTTCCAAAAATACCCTTGAAGAATTGAAGATTGGCAAGTTTGGTCCCTCAACTTTTGAAGATTAACACTTTATACCCCTCAAATATTCATAATTATGAATAGGGTCCCTAAAGTTTGAAGACATTACAAGTTTAGTCCTTGAAGAATCCAAGAATTGCATTTGAAGCCCTTGTTAAAAGTTTGTAAAGTAATTGTGCCAAAAATGACAATTACTCCAAAGTTGTTACAAGTGTATTTGGGCGTTGATGGCTGTTTATTACAACATGAAAGAAACAAGTAACTTCAGGGGGCCATTCTGCCAAGACCACCAAACTTACCCTAGCCAACCAAACTAACACATCACCCACCACCACCAATCACAAACTTCCACCTCACCACCCCCCTCCATGTCACCTTCCACCCACTATTAATTAACTGATTAATAAATCAGTTAAATACTTTCCCTCCTAACACTTTTTTTAAACTATTTTTCCCCCAAAACGGATTAAAACTTCCCCAAATCACACATAAACCCTAATCTTAATTACCTATCAAAACAAAGGGGTATTGGCTGTAAATCTCCAGAATAGTGATTAAGGTCACTCTCATCCATTCCCACCTCCCAAAACGTCCATCACTTTCCCACATCAACCAACCCATGTGTCCCCTGCCCCACAAAGAAGAAGAAAACAAAGATGGTCCATAGAATCAACGTCTCACACATACTACTTGCTCCCAAAGCTATAACAAACGATCAAGATCAAGTTTTAACAGCTGACATCTCTTCATCAATCACATGGCACGATTTTTGACCAAGGACTCAAGGGCATTTAGGGGAAATCAGTATCTAGGGTTTACACATTGTAATATTTTATTAGTTTTCTAGATTATTCTCCTAGCTAGTATATAATGAGACGTTTTGTGTCCATTATACTTGTTCCAATTTTTTAAGCAAATCCTTGTAATGCCTTTTTAGAAATATAAAGTTTGGTATTTTCATTGAAATTGTAATTCCTTTTATCTTTTTTAAAAGTTTGGTATTGGATTGCATAGATTCTGAGCTCCATTGTAATATTGTGCAAACACTTGTGTTTGAGTTTGTTTGAGTTTTCAAAAGTTTTGAAAAAGTTCTTGATCTTTTCAGAAATCCATGATTATTGAGAAGTGAAAGTGGATTGGTAATCCTGGATTTCTGAACTTACATTTGGTTTTAAAACGTTTTCTAAGTTCTAGGTTTGTTGGATTGTTGGTTTGAAAAAGATTTGGAAGGTTTAAAAAAGTTCAGAAAGTTGGTATTTTGTTGGTCATTTTTCTTAGCAGGTTTAAGCTTGCTTGTTTTGTTCAAGGTTCAGCATAGGCCCGGGCCTATTTGGAGGTGGTTAAGCAACCACTGAGGGACCTGGATGTAGGTCCCTCTAGGTAAATCCCTTTCTCCATTTTTAGTTCTCAACATTTGGTGTTATTGTGATTTGCATGAATTTTGTGTGAAAGTTGTTAAGTGATAGTTCAAGTGTTGGATATTGTTTATTTCAGGTTTATATGCATGTTAGATAGTTTAGAAATCAGTTTGATTAGGATTTGAGTAGACTTTGTTTGAAAATTTCACTTTCTGAAATCAAAAGGGGTGTTTGGGATAAGAGTTTAGCTAGGATTTGAGACAAGAATCTAGGTTAAAACTTGTTTAAAAACACTTCTCAGGTGACTAGTAAGTGATACATGTACTTAGGTTCAAGTTTGGTAAGGTTTAAAAGCATTTGCATGTGAAAAATATTGAAAACATAGCATTAATCAGAAACACTGCCTATTGTGCCTGTTTTTGTATGATTTTGACCTTCAAGCTTGATTAACTGTTAGGAGTTAGGCCCAAGTAGGATTGTGGATAACTTGAATGCTATTTGGTGACATTGTGTGCATAATTTTAAGGTTTGAAATTCACTTGTGTGCTTATTGAACCAGCAATATTCATCAGACACCCAAGGCCTTGATCAGAAACTTGTTTGGTGCATTTTTGTGTGATTTTGGCTAAGTACTTGCTTGTTTTGTGCATTTGTTTGACTCCCTATACTCAACTGAGTATAGGGGTGCCCCATTTGTCCAATAAACATCCACAAATTCCAAGAACAAGACCTCTTGTTCCTTATCTTCACTTGTGAATATTCACACTTGTGTTCATCAGTCACATAGTCCAATCTGGGCACGTTTTGATTTTTTGCAGTTTGATTCTAGTTGTTCTTTGATTATAATTTGTGTTTTTAGTTAAGTTATGTAACTGATTTTGGGTTTTTAAAGTAAAAAAAATAAAAATAAAAAATAAAAAGGCAAAAAGGACGTGGCCAGGACTCGAACCTGCGCCACTCCTCCCACACACAAACGCGTTAACCATCTCTGCCCTAGGGTCTTTGACTGATAGAGTTCCATTTCAAATTGTATTTAAGGGGTATTTGTTTTTAGCTTTTCTAACTAGACAGCTTATTTAAAAGCTGTTTCCAGCTTATTGGTTAAGGATTTTGGTTAGTTAGCATTTTTCTTTGGTTTTTACTAAGTTTTAGGACTTTTTGGTTTAAAAATATTATTTTTCCCATAATTATTTAATTTTCTAGGATTATTTTTAGTTTTAATTTTGAAAAGTAATTTAAAAATAGAAAAAGCATTTTAAAAATAAAAAAAATAGTTTTTAGGTTTTTATTTATATTCTTGAGGTTTACAGCCCAAAAAGTTTTTAAAAAGTCTAATTTTTAATTTTATTGGATTTTAGGGTTTTTAGCTAACTTTAAAATTAAATATAAAATTATTTAATAGGTTTTAGAAACTTTTAATTGCATTTTTGTCTTAGTTATAATATTCTAGATTTTTGGTAATTTTTTAGAATTTTTTTATAAACTTTGAATTTTTTTGAATATTTTAATATTATTTTATTATTAAAAATTGAAGTTTGATTTTTTTAGGTTTTTACATTTTTCCTAGGTTAAAGACACTTAATTAGGAGTTTTGTCACTTTCCAAATCTTTTTAGGACTTTTCATTTATTTTCTAGAATTAATTTAAGTTTTAATAGATTTTAATAGTTTTTAAGTGTTTAAAAATAGTTTTATTTGTTTTTAAAATAAAAAAAAATACTTTTTAGCTTAATTAGGTTTTTTTTGAGGTTTACAAACTTTAAAATCTTGTTTAGGGCTTTTTAATAATTAATTGTGATTTTTAGGGCTTTAATTAGCATTAAAAAGTCATTATCTAATTAATTAAAAGGTTTTAACAAGTTTGGATTTTTTGTAAACTCTTAGAATATTATTTTGGATTTTTAGTAATTTTTAGGAATTTTTAGGTTAAAATTTTAATTTTGGCATATTTACGGTTTTGCGTGATCGCCTTTTTCGTCTTAGTTTAATCCGTCTTCGTAACCGTCTTTTCTTTCTTAATTCTCTTTTCTTTCTTTTCTTGTTAATAATCATAAACTTTAATCAATTCAATTCACAACGCACTAGCCTCCTCGAGAACGAACTCACTCTTATTTTGGGTCATAACTTGTGGTTTTCCTAAATCACTCGTTAATACTTACCCTAATTACCTTGTTTTCCTAAACAAGTGTGATTTTACAACTATCATTTTGGCGCCGCTGCCGGGGAGGCGTGTTGTGTTTTGATTGAACCATTGTTGTTTTCTATATAGCCATAAATAGTATTTGTATTAGTAGCACTCTACTAATACGTATTATCGTTTTTTGGTTTTTGTGTGAATACTATTACTATATTGTATACGTAGAACAATAAATTCACAAGTACTCCAAATACGTGAGAAATCACAACCTTGACTTGGGAGGTCATTACCCAATCATTGTATTCGAATCTCAAACCAAAGAAAAAGGCAAAAATAGATAAATACTTTCGTGAAGCTCGATTTTGAAAAATACCAACTATAAGGTGGGTATAAGGCGGTTGTATTTCACGACCTAAAGGAAAAAGGCTCTTAAGTGCTTCGCGCCGCCTCGTTTCCTCCGCTTGCTTGTGCGTATTTGATTTTGAGAGTGAATCGAGGGTTTTGCCGCCCAAAGTATTATTAAAAAGTCTTTATATTTTCTTGGTTTCATTTGATTAAACCCTCTTGAACGATTTGGTGTTCCACCATCGTTCTAAAGTCATCGAAGGCGTTCACTCCACGTGATCGTTTTCATTCCTCGAGGCTTCTTTAATCAAGAGATTTGATTAAGGAGGAGATTTATTGATTTTTGTCTACTTAATACATTTCACCAATTTCCAAAAAAGTTAATACCATCAAAAACCACAAAAAAATTGAAAAATACAAAACACCAAAAAGAATCTTCTTTGCTCGTCTCCACGTTGTACGTGACGTTTATGCTAACTCGAAATCAAGCAAAACGTGCACGTAGATGAAAGAACAAAACTCCCACTCCAACTCATTCTAGTGAGGAGTCTCCTATTGACGAACCCATTGTACGAGAAGCACCAACCATGGCGAATCGAACTATGATGGAGTTACTTCAAGCACCCACCGAGGGTTATGGAGAAGCTATTGTGATTCCCGCAATCCTTGCAGAGAATTTTGAGGTGAAAACGGGTTTGTTGTCGATGATCCAAAACAACAAATTCCGTGGTGATGAGAAGGATAATCCCCACAACCATATCCGCCAATTCAATCGTCTTACCGCCACGTGCAAATTTAAGGATGTCTCGAATGACTCAATTAAGATGATGCTTTTTCCGTATTCCTTAGCGGGGCCCGCTAAAATTTGGTTAGAGAAAGAGCCACCCAATTCTATATTGACGTGGAAGGATCTCGTTTCAAAATTTGTGAACCAATTTTTTCCGCCCTCTAAGACTACGCATTTGAAAAATGAGATTTCTAAATTTTCACAAGAATCAAATGAAAGTTTTTCAACGGCTTGGAATATGTTTAAGGAGATGTTACATGAATGTCCTCATCACGGTTTTTCCAACTTACACCAAATAGACACGTTTTACAATGGACTTAACGATCATGAAAGAGATTATCTAAATGCCGCCGAGGGTGGTAATTTTTTGTGTAAAACGGTTGAAGAAGCTTTGGTCATAATTGAGAATAGGTCTAAGGTTTATAGCCCTCGTAACACACCGAGTGTTGCCAAATTGGGCTCGTCATCGTCTCGTACCATTAATGCTTTACATGATGAGGCAAATGAAGAAAATCGATTTTTTGATAGATTTGCTAGCCTTATGTCCCATTGGAAAGCTCAAGAATCTTCAAATTCCGCTTCGGTTAAAGCGGTTTCTAAGAGTTGTTTGTCGTGTGGTGGAGCTCATGATCTTTCTGAGTGCATTACCGCGGATGGTAACACTTCGAGTGCTTATGTAGCCACGGGAACTTATAACCAAATCGGTCAAGGTTCCCGCCAAAATCAAGCTCCACCAAATCAAAATGCTAATAACTATCGCAACAACAACCAAGGTGGTAAATTATCAAGGAAATCAAAGGAATTATAACAAGGGTAATTATCAAAGTGGAAATGGGCAAATTTCTAACCAAAACCAAAACCGTGATTTTCAAACTTCTACTCAAGGTTTAATGATCACACCAAAAATCTTCTAGGAGAGTTTTTGAATTATGCTAAGGCTAATGATGCTAAGTTTGATAATATGCAACGTGAAATGGTTAGCTTAAGATCCGAGTTGAAAAACGAGCTTAAAAACGAACTTGCTAATGAACTTAAAACTCATGCTAATAAAATGGAAGGAAATGTCCAACGACTCCAACAAAATCAACAAAAAATGGAGCAAGGTCAACATGAGATTAAGCAAATTGTTAAAAGCGGATGCTAGGCAATCTAAGTTTGAAGACCGAATGGGAAAAATGTTTGAAGCTATCATGTGTAAGCCCTCTTCTTCGGGTGGTCTTCCTAGTGATACCATCGTGAACCCGAAAGGAGAATTGAAGGTTATTATTACTCGTAGTGGTAAAACTTTCAAAGAACCCATTTCTCGTCCAAGTACTTCTATGGAGAAGGAAAAAGAGAAACAACCCGAGGTTGTGGTTGAAAAGGAGCAAATTCCAAGCCCACGAAGTACCGCTCAAACCACACCTACGGTTGAACCAACACCAATCATGGAACCCGAGATTCCAAGGCCTATGCCTATGCCCCAACCCACACCACCTTTACCCTACCCTTTAAGACGAGACAAGGAAAAGGCACAAGATCGAAATAACTATCAATTTGAACTTTTTATGAAAATGTTTCGTGACTTGCATTTTAATATAAGTTTTGCCGACGCCTTAGTCATGATGCCTCGATTCGCCGCGAACTTCAAAAGTATTTTGAATAACAAAGAAAAATTGCAAAAATCGTCTAGTTGTTCATCGGTTTTTCTAAGCCGCATACCTCAAAAAGTCGGTGATCCAGGAAAATTTTTAATCCCATGTGCTATCCAAGACATGGAAGAATGCTACGCCTTGGCCGATCTTGGTGCTAGTATTAATTTGATGCCTCTAGAGATTTTCAAATCGCTCAATCTTCCCAATCTCACTCCCTCAAGAATGTCAATCGAGATGGCCGATCATTCTACGATTCTAGCTTGTGGAGTTGCCGAGGACATCTTTGTGAAAGTTGGAAAGTTCTACTATCCCGTAGACTTTATTGTTGTTGACATTCCTATCGATCCTAAAGTTCCGTTAATTTTAGGTCGATCATTTTTGGATACCTCGAGAGCACTTATTGATGTGCATGCAAGGAAAATCACTCTTCGTTTCAATGAGGAAGAACTCGTCATTAATGCAACCCAAAACTCCACTCTTTCTCATGTGTATTCTATCACATCTTTGTACAATGTCAATCCCATCAAAAACATTTGCAAAAGAATTTCAAATAGAGTTTTAGGAGTTGTTGAGAAAAATGAAGTTCCGTCCCCTCCGCCGGTGGAGGTTAAGAGTGTTAAGCCTAGAATTCCAATCTCGAGTGATTCTTCGGATGATGAATACGTTGATCCCGATGGGGGAGTTTTCTTTGTTGACAAAAGATTTGAAAACTTACCACCACCTAAACCAAAAAGATTTCAAAATGTGAGAATTTTTAGTGTGACTAACATTGCTTTAGATACACCAAATATTTTTGACATAATTAAATCGGGTTTTCACAAGGAGAGTGTAAAAGATGAAAAAGGAAAAGATTTTAACTTGAATTTAAAAGATTTTTCTACAACTCTAACTCCGTCATCACCGCGTGTATTGAGTACTACAAGCTTATCTTCTCCTTTTGACGATGCTTTGTGTGGACTTAGTGTGGGGGAAACCCCTTATGTTCCCTCCCCTTTCTCCACCGAGGACGTGATATTTGATCCTGGAATTGCTTATATAGGGAAATCTTGGTCTTCCACCGATGCAATAAATGGAAAATCTTTTCATTTGATTGGTGTGAGTCTACCTCGAGTAGCTCAATGTTTTCATGACTTACCCATTGTCCCACCCTTCTATTTCTTCTCTCCTATTTTCTTGAAACTCTTTGAGTTTTTGTTGACTTTTGATGAAGTGGCGTTGATTAGTTTTTCCAATGAAAACGAGAACGCCATCTTCAACCCCGGTATTTTGCACCATCGAAGGACTTAGTCCTTAATACCGGTTGTTTTTTGGCCTTGTTTATCATGTAAGCCCCACTAAAAATTGACCACACCATGATTATCCCTAAATGATCACATTTATGGGGATTCGAGTCGAGCTTTTGACTCGGTTATCAAAAACAAGGTGCCTCGTGGGGGAGACCCATGCTTATCCATGTACATATTATTGCTTTCTAATTAGTTTAATGTGAGGGGATTTGTGCCCTTCCAACCTTTGTTCCGTGGTTGTTTGTGCATTGTGGTTTTTAGATCATGATCTTCACGATTAGAGCCTCTCGTGTTCGTTTTATGGGAGCACTCGATCGTTTTCTTTGAAGACTTTCCCAATATCCAAATGATATATCCTTTTGATGTTCTAACCTTAGGTTTTTAGCACACTTCATAAACGACTATTAATTTATTGGTTACACCCTTTCCATGCTAGATTAGGCATTCGACTACGTCTCTATTATGGGGGTGTTTGCACCCCTAGACTCGAAACATTGAGGACAATGTTTAACTTTAGTATGGGGGGCGAATAGATACTTGCCTTGCCAAACCTTCACGCTTTCCAAAGTTTATCTTTTTGTTTATCGTTTTTATGCAAAATAAGGCTAAAAATGGCCAAATTTTAATTTTTTTTCGTATTTTATAAGTGTTTGAAGACACGAATGTAGGTTTTCCGATGGCGAGAATAAGAGTAATTTTTAACTCGACCGTGCGTGTTGAGCACTTAGCTTTGGTTCCTTAAGTACACATTAGGCTAAGTCTCTTAAATGAGGACGAGAAATGATAGAGTTAATTATAAGTTACTATGCTAAACGTAGAGTACTCGTGTTCTTTCAAAAACTCATGTGTTCTCGTTATTTGCTTATTCTCCCTTCGCTTGTAAATATTTTTTGTTTAATAAATATTGACTTAGCGGTTTAGTTAGGATTGTTGGGTTTCTAGTCTTTTCTAGTAGCTTCCGTGTAATTAAATTGGGAAGACATTAAGGTATCGCCAGCGTCACGGTTTTGAAGTATTGGCACCCCAATAATCGAAAGCTTCACCCAATAATAAGATTTCAAGTGCTCACATAAATCTAGCAAACAATTTGAAGCCCCACAAGGCCTAAAATCTATGCAAAAAATTGAAAGTGAATCAAGCCTTAATCTTCGAATCTTTAAAGATCCAAAATTCGCTTTAGCGTGAGGATATACGTCTTTGGCTAATAAAACCACCGATGATGGCGGATAATAAAAGGCAAGGCAAGACCGAAGTCATAATAAAAGCTTCATGGCGAAGTTGAATAAAAGATGGAGGTAAACCAAAGATAATAAGGCCCTTCCGTTAGGGGGCGTATAAAAGTCTTGGTAATAAGTCTCATGTTCAAAACCGTTATAAAACCGTGTTTATCGATTCTTCTTGTCAACTTAATTTTTTAACATCGTTGTCTATTAGGAGGGGTTATTGATTTGATGGTTTTAGTTACACCGTTAGGACTCTATTTTTAGACCTAAATCTCTATTATCGCATAAGTCAACGATGTATTCTCGTGAAACATTTAAGAATAATAAAATATAAGAGATACAACTTAGAAATAATAGGAGGATAAGTACGTGATTAGGGCATATGAGTAGTGTTAGCATTACTAACTTATAATGACAATGATCTCGTTGCACGCTTGGCATGGAATTAGGGTGAAAATCGAGGACGATGAAATTATTTTTAACGAAGCATTCACGTGTTCTTATTCTATGAACCTAAACGTCCCGTTTTGCGATGAAAATCATACATTATGTCTAAAACGCAAGTAGTAGTAATAGTAGTAGTGTAGCTAGTTTATCATTTAATAAAGTAAATAAAATGAATTTTGGAGATGCTATGATACTTTATTCTAGCATTGCGTGAGGGCACATCAATGGTTTAGTATGGGGGAGTGATGAGACTGCTTTTATACATAGTCTCATCGTCCAAATCGGGCTTAAAATGCATAAAATATCATTAAAACTGCCACATATATGCTTGTGTTTGTTACTTGTGTATTTTTAGGTACGGATATAGAGGAAATAACAAAAGATCATAAGAATCATTCAAAAACGAACACGGGAAACGAAGCTGCACAATGAACCAGACCCAAGTTTTGAATTTCCAAAAATACCCTTGAAGAATTGAAGATTGGCAAGTTTAGTCCCTCAACTTTTGAAGATTAACACTTTATACCCCTCAAATATTCATAATTATGAATAGGGTCCCTAAAGTTTGAAGACATTACAAGTTCAATCCTTGAAGAATCCAAGAATTGCATTTGAAGCCCTTGTTAAAAGTTTGTAAAGTAATTGTGCCAAAAATGACAATTACTCCAAAGTTGTTACAAGTGTATTTGGGCGTTGATGGTTTTTTATTACAACATGAAAGAAACAAGTAACTTCAGGGGGCCATTCTGCCAAGACCACCAAACTTACCCTAGCCAACCAAACTAACACATCACCCACCACCACCAATCACAAACTTCCACCTCACCACCCCCCTCCATGTCACCTTCCACCCACTATTAATTAACGGATTAATAAATCAGTTAAATACTTTCCCTCCTAACACTTTTTTTGCACTAATTTTCCCCCAAAACGGATTAAAACTTCCCTAAATCACACATAAACCCTAATCTTAATTACCTATCAAAACAAAGGGGTATTGGCTGTAAATCTCCAGAATAGTGATTAAGGTCACTCTCATCCATTCCCACCTCCCAAAACGTCCATCAATTTCCCACATCAACCAACCCATGTGTGCTGCCCCACAAAGAAGAAGAAAACAAAGATGGTCCAGAGAATCAACGTCTCACACATACTACTTGCTCCCAAAGCTATACCAAACGATCAAGATCAAGTTTTAACAGCTGGCATCTCTTTATCAATCACATGGCACGATTTTTGACCAAGGACTCAAGGGCATTTAGGGGAAATCAGTATCTAGGGTTTACACATTGTAATATTTTATTAGTTTTCTAGATTATTCTCCAAGCTAGTATATAATGGGACGTTTTGTGTCCAGTATACTTGTTCCAGTTTTTTTTAAGCAAATCCTTGTAATGCCTTTTTAGAAATATAAAGTTTGGTATTTCCATTGAAATTGTAATTCCTTTTATCTTTTTTAAAAGTTTGGTATTGGATTGCTTAGATTCTGAGTTCCATTATAATATTGTGCAAACACTTGTGTTTGAGTTTGTTTGAGTTTTCAAAAGTTTTGAAAAAGTTCTTGATCTTTTCAGAAATCCATGATTATTGAGAAGTGAAAGTGGATTGGTAATCCTGGATTTCTGAACTTACATTTGGTTTTAAAACGTTTTCTAAGTTCTAGGTTTGTTGGATTGTTGGTTTGAAAAAGATTTGGAAGGTTTAAAAAAGTTCAGAAAGTTGGTATTTTGTTGGTCATTTTTCTTAGCAGGTTTAAGCTTGCTTGTTTTGTTCAAGGTTCAGCATAGGCCCGGGCCTATTTGGAGGTGGTTAAGCAACCACTGAGGGACCTGGATGTAGGTCCCTCTAGGTAAATCCCTTTCTCCATTTTTAGTTCTCAACATTTGGTGTTATTGTGATTTGCATGAATTTGTGTGAAAGTTGTTAAGTGATAGTTCAAGTGTTGGATATTGTTTGTTTCAGGTTTATATGCATGTTAGATAGTTTAGAAATCAGTTTGATTAGGATTTGAGTAGACTTTGTTTGAAAATTTCACTTTCTGAAATCAAAAGGGGTGTTTGGGATAAGAGTTTAGCTAGGATTTGAGACAAGAATCTAGGTTAAAACTTGTTTAAAAACACTTCTCAGGTGACTAGTAAGTGATACATGTACTTAGGTTCAAGTTTGGTATGGTTTAAAAGCATTTGCATGTGCAAAATATTGAAAACATAGCATTAATCAGAAACACTGCCTATTGTGCCTGTTTTTGTATGATTTTGACCTTCAAGCTTGATTAACTGTTAGGAGTTAGGCCCAAGTAGGATTGTGGATAACTTGAATGCTATTTGGTGACATTGTGTGCATAATTTTAAGGTTTGAAATTCACTTGTGTGCTTATTGAACCAGCAATATTCATCAGACACCCAAGGCCTTGATCAGAAACTTGTTTGGTGCATTTTTGTGTGATTTTGGCTAAGTACTTTGATAGTTGGAATTTTACCACCCTTTAGGAAAAGAGCAATAAAAGTGGCAAGTATTAAGTGTCGGTTTAGGAAAACCAAACACTAATGACCAATTAAGTTCGTTCTCAAGGAGGCTAGTGTGTTATGTGTGTAATGATATGGATTAATTTGTGATTATATTTGAATAAGAAGAATAGAAAGGGGATTAGAAGAGAATGACGGTCAAGAAGACGGATTAAACTAAGTCTAAAAAGGCGTACACGTAAAGTCGTAAAAACCACCAAAATTAAAATCTTAACCTAAAAATTTCTAAAAATTACCAAAAATCCCTAATAATATTCTAAGAGTTTACAAAAAATCAAAACTTGCAAAAACCTTTTAATTAATTATATAATGACTTTTTAATGCTAATTAAAGCCCTAAAAATCAAAATTAATTATTAAAAAGCCCTAAACAAGATTTTCAAGTTTGTAAACCTCAAAAATACCCTAATTAAGCTAAAAACTATTTTTTTCAAAATTTTAAAACCAATTAAAACTATTTTTAAACAATTAAAAACTCCTAAAATCAATTAAATCTTAAATTAATTATAGAAAATAATTGGAAAGTTGCAAAAATCCTAATTAAGTATTTAGAACCTAGGAAAAATATAAAAACCTAGAAAATCAGACCTTTAATTTTTAATAATAAAATAATATTAAAATAATATTAAAAATCCAAAAATTATAAAAAATTCTAAAAACTTGCAAACTAGCTTAATTTAACCTAAATAACTCAGAAATGAAAGTGAAATTACCTAAATACCCCTATTGGGCCTAGAAAATGGGCCAAACCCAAAACAGTCCCTTATTGGGCTTAATTAAGGCCCAATAAGAAAAAGTGTTCAAAATAAGCCCAAAAAGCACAGGTTGACTCAAAATTTGATTTTAAACAACTTTTTCCAAAGGCCCAAAAGCTGAAAATGTGAAATAAGCTAACTTATAATAAGCAGCTTATTCTTAATGGGCTTTTTGGCCCATTAAGCCATAAGCTGATGCCATAAGCTAAAATTTAACACACAACCTTCTTTTGACCTAACAAAGACTTCTGCAAAAAGAAATTTCAAATAAGCCCACCTAATAAGCCAGAAACAAGTCACAAACTTATTCACAAAACGACAAAATAGTCATTTTTATGATCTAGACCACCTCAAAAGCTGATTCAAGTTGCAAAATGTTTCTTTTGACAAAACTAAGCTTAAAAACCAAAGACCTTTCAAATAAGCACACTCAATAAGCTGGAAAATCAAATAAGCACTTATGTTAAAAGTCAAACAAGTTGGTTTTCTAGTAAAAAGTCAAAGTCAAAGTCTCATAAGCTCCAGTTCACTTAAATGGGTCTAATAATGAAGATCTATCCCAAAAAATAAGTTGTTGCAAGTCAGAATAAGCTAGAATAGCTTATTGATAAGCTGATGACAAAATTGCACTAGCAGGGGCTAGTTTTGGATGTTGAGCAGTGGAAACTTTTTCCACTGCTTGACTATTTTGACTTTTTGTCTTTAGTGACTTTTTTGGAGATTCAGATTTCACAAAGGCACCCAATTGATCTTTGGATCAAAAGGAGTCAATCACAATCAAAATAACACAATCACTAACACCCAATTGATACAGTTTAATCAATCATTCATCAGACATGATACAGACATGAACAATAAGCAGTTTAGCATTCAAGAGCAGTTTTAGCACAAATCAGCCAGCCAAATTCAACCAAATGCACACAAAAGCTATAATAAACTCCAATAAGCAAGTCTAAACAGGTTTCATGCACTGGTTCAAAGAATTAAGCAAGATTCAAGCAATGAAAGTTACTAATGAACACTAACACATGCACTTTTCTACTTTTGCTGATGTATTTGACACACAAGTCAATTTCAACACCTCAAATCTTTCAAACAGGTTATATTAACTTTGTTTAAACCACTTTTATCCCTAAGCATGCATACACACTAAGTGTTCCCAAAATCCTAGGTCAAAACAAGCAGAAACAAGGTCTATATAGCAGATTGATTGATTCAAGTGTTCAAACCCAAAAACTTGCAGCAAATTACTCTCAAACAAAGGTATAGCAGATACAAAGCATAAACAACAACTTCCCTTAACACAAAAACAAATTACAAGCATAAACCAGTAGACCCAAACACCCCTTTAACTTTTTCAAATCAAAATTTTCAAAAGCACAATGAGATTTCAGGCCAACCAAGCATCAATTAACACCAAAACAAGTATAATAAACAGATTCAAGCAAGAACAAGCCACAAAATTCACAAGAACAACAGTTTCATACAAATATCACCAAAAATCACAATTTAAGCAGATTTGGAGATTAAGTAAGCAAACCTCATGGATGTACATCCACACCCACGAATTTTGAGCTTATGTGCTAGCAAGAACAAGCACAAGCTTCCACAAAAAGCCTGCTAAGATTGAACAAGGGTTAAGCAAAATATCATAAAAATCAGAAACTTGGAAAAACTTGATTAATGCAAACTTGTTACCCCACACTTGATTATCCCCAAGTTATAAGCCTCACCACACCTTAACCAACTCAGTTAGGATGCTATGATCAGCCCTATAGCCCAAGAATTCCAAGATTGGAACAAGACTTAGCAAAATATCAAGAAAATGAGGAAATATGCAAACTTTTGCACACTCCTCTTTGAAAAACAGGTTTTAAACTTTAAGAACTAACAAGCATATAACAATTGAAAGCAGTAAACAAGATTGGCCAATGACTTTTCTTCAAGATTTCAAACTCAATTTCATTAAACTTGAAAATGGGATTTACAGAAACTTGAACAAGGAAAAATCAAAAAGCAAACTGAAATGTGAAGGCCTAAGTGGCTTTATATAGCCTTACAATGAGCTAAGTTACAGCTAAAAACTAAAAACCCTAATGGTTGAAGTTCCAAAATTGCCCTTGTAGCTTCTTGAAAATCTTGGCTTCATGTGACTTGAATTGGCGTCTTGTGGTGATAGCTGTCATGAGAATGTGATCAAAGGGCTCAAACAAAGCTTAAAATGTAAGCTTGAATGTGGGACGTTGGATTGTGGCCATCTTTTTGGCAGTATGCATGGGTGTGGAGCAGGGGAGACACAAGGAGACAAATGGGGTGATGAGGTGTCCATTTTTAAGGTTGGGTTGTGTTAAGTATCCACTTAATCTTAAATCTGGAGGTGATGGCTGCTTAATTCTTGCTTAGTCAATAATCCCCAATTTGTGTTCTTGAGTAATAGTAACATGTTTTAATCTGGTTTGGGTTTTAAAAAGATGTTAAGCGCCAAAATATTAAACTAATCCAAGATTAGTTATAACCGGTTTAAGTGGATAGTTGAGGTGGACAAAAGGTGTAGTTCCATTGGTGGAGGGAAGTAAGTGGGGCACGTGGCAACCCAGGAGTGGTCTAGGTATCTTTCATGTTGGCCAGATTTCACCCCTTGATTCTTTACTCCTTGTCTTTTCAGTATAAAACTCTATCAACGCCCATATTAGTCTTATCAACTTTTGACTTGTTGCATTTTTGGCCCAAAAACTTTCACAAAGTGTAATCAGGGGTATTTCTTGCCATATTTGAATTCTTCAAGGGCTGGTTTGGTATTTTCTTCAATGATAATGGTCTAGACTTGCAATATTGACATTTTGGAGGACTGAAATTGCCAAGTCTTGATGATTGAGGGACCATTTTTGCCATATGTTGAAAGTTGAGGGTCCTTTGTGTAATTTTGGAATTTACAAAGGACCAAACTTGTCATTTCTTGTACTTTGAAGGATTTCATGATGTATTTGACTTTGTGGATGATATTGGTTGACAATTTAGCTTTGTTGAGGGGCTAAACTTGCCAATTCTTCAAAGTTAAGGGTCCTTTTTGTAATTTTAACAAACTTTAGGGACCAAACTTGTAATTATGAGGATACAAGGATATAAAGTGTCAATTATTCATAATTGGAGGACCCTTCTTCATAATTCTTCAAACCTTCAATGGTTGATTTTTGGAAAGTCTTCATTAGGGCTTGGTTCATTGTGCGGCTTCGTTTCCCGTGTTCGTTTTTGCATGATTCTTGTGATCTTTTGTCATTTTCTCAATATCCGTACCTAAAATACACAAGCAACAAACACAAGCATATATTTGGGTATTTTGATGATATTTAATGCATTTTAAGCCCTATTTGGAAGATGAGACTATGTATAAAAGTAGTCTCATCACTCCCCCATACTAAACCATTGCCGTGCCCTCACGCAATGCTAGAATAAAGTATCAAATCATCTCCAAAATTCATTTTATTCACTTTATTGAACGATAAACTAGCTACACTACTACTACTTGTGTTATAGACATAATGTATGATTTTCATCGCAAAATGGGACGTTTAGGTTCATAGAACAAGAACACGTGAATGCTTCGTTAGAAATAATTTCATCGTCCTCGATTTTCACCCCAATTCCATGCTAAGCGTGCAACGAGATCATTGTCATTATAAGTTAGTAATGCTAACACTACTCATATGCCCTAATCACGTACTTATTCTCCCATTATTCCTAAGTTGTATCTCTTATATTTTATTTTGTCTTGAATGTTTCACGAGGATACATTGTTTGACTTATGCGATAATAGAGATTTAGGTCTAAAAATAGAGTCCTAACGATGTAACTAAGACCATCAAATCAATAACCCCTCCTAATAGACGACGATGTTAAAAAATTAAGTTGACAAGAAGAATCGATAAACACGGTTTTATAACGGTTTTGAACATGAGACTTATTACCAAGACTTTTATATGCCCCCTAACGGAAGGGCCTTGTTATCTTTGGTTTACCTCCATCTTTTATTCAACTTCGCCATGAAGCTTTTATTATGACTTCGGTCTTGCCTTGCCTTTTATTATCCGCCTCATCGGTGGTTTTATTAGCCAAAGACGTATATCCTCACGCTAAAGCGAATTTTGGATCTTTAAAGCTTCGAAGATTAAGGCTTGATTCACTTTCAATTTTTGCATAGATTTTAGGCCTTGTGGGGCTTCAAATTGTTTGCTAGATTTAGGTGAGCACTTGAAATCTTATTATTGGGTGAAGATTTCGATTATTGGGGTGCCAATACTTCAAAACTGTGACGCTGGCGATACCTTAATGTCTTCCCAATTTAATTACACGGAAGCTACTGGAAAAGACTAGAAACCCAACAACCCTAAATAAACCGCTAAGTCAATATTTATTAAGCAAAAAATATTTACATGCGAAGGGAGAATAAGCAAACAACGAGAACACATGAGTTTTTGAAAGAATACGAGTACTCTACGTTTAGCATAGTAACTTATAATTAACTCTATCATTTCTCGTCCTCATTTAAGAGACTTAGCCTAATATACGTTAAGGAATCAAAGCTAAGTGCTCAACACACACGGTCGAGTCAAAAATTACTCTTATTCTCGCCATCAGAAAATCTACGTTCGTGTCTTCAAACACTTATAAAATATGAGAAAAATTTAAAATTTGGCCATTTTTAGCCTTATTTTGCAACAAAAATGATAAACAAAACGATAAACTTTGGAAAGCATGAAGGTTTGGCAAGGCAAGTATCTATTCACCCCCCATACTAAAGTTAAACATTGTCCTCAATGTTTCGAGTCTAGGGGTGCAAACACCCCCATACTAGAGACATGGTCGAATGCCTAATCTAGCATGGAAAGGGTGTAACCAATAAGTAATAGCCGTTTATGAAGTGTGCTAAAAACCTAAGGTTAGAACATCAAAAGGATATATCATGGATATTGAGAAATGTCTCCAATAGCAAATGATCGAGTGCTCCCATAAAACGAACACGAGAGGCTCCAATCGTGAAGATCATGATCTAAAAACCACATATCATAAATAACCACGGAACAAAGGTTGGAAAGGGCACAAATCCCCACACGTAAGCTACATTAGAAAGCGATAATATGTACATAGGATAAGCATGGGACTCCCCCACGAGGCTCCTCGTTTTTGATTACCGAGTCATAAGCTCGACTCGATCCCCTCAATACTAATTATCATTGGGGAAGGTGACTTGGTCGAGGTAGTTCAAGGATGGAACTTCCCCGCCAAAGTAGTGCTTCAACCTATGTCCATTCACCTTGAAGTTAGGACCATCATCTTGAGCTAGCTCGATGGTCCCATACGGAAATACTTGAGTCACGGTGAATGGACCAGACTAACGGGATTTCAATTTACTGGAAAATATTTTCAATCTTGAATTAAAAAGCAAAACTTGATCCCCAATGTTAAAAACCCGGTTTTTAATTTTAGAATCATGCAACTTTTTAGTTTTTTCTTTGTAAATCAATGAATTTTCATAAGCAATATCCCTTAATTCATCCAATTCATTTAATTGCATTTTCTGGTGTTTTCCCGCGGTCTCCATGTCATCATTACAATGCTTTAGGGCCCAA
Organism: Glebionis coronaria; assembly: GCA_025667525.1. Taxonomy (NCBI): domain Eukaryota; kingdom Viridiplantae; phylum Streptophyta; class Magnoliopsida; order Asterales; family Asteraceae; genus Glebionis; species Glebionis coronaria. The sequence goes on along the minus strand of CM046880.1, from coordinate 124,180,172 downwards.
TAAGCCTTGTGTTCTAACTCGATAGGCAAATGACAATTCTTTCCATACACAAGCTTGTAGGGAGTGCACCCAATGGGCGTCTTATGAGAGGTCCTAAAGGCCCATAAAGCATCGTCCAACTTATCCGACCAAGTTTGTCGGTTTTCTCCTACGAATCTCTCCAAGATCCTCTTCAAAGCTCGGTTTGAAACCTCGACTTGCCCACTCGTTTGTGGGTGATAAGCCGTAGAAAGACGATGTGTAACCCCATATTTCCTTAAGACTCTTTCAAATTGGTCATTACAAAAATGGGTTCCACGATCGCTTATGATAGCACGAGGGGTTCCAAACCTAGCAAACAAACTTTTCAAGAACTTAACTACCACACGAGCATCATTAGTGGGCAAGGCCTTCGCCTCCACCCACTTAGAAAGGTAGTCAACCGCAACGAGAATGTACTTATTACCACGAGATGATGGGAACGGCCCCATAAAGTCTATACCCCAAACGTCAAAGATCTCACATACTTGAATGATATTTTGTGGCATTTCATCTTTTTGTGAGGCTTTTCCTTGTCGTTGGCATGCATCACAAGACTTCACAAGAATTTGTGCATCTCGGTAAATAGTAGGCCAAAAGAAGCCGGCATCAAACACCTTCTTAGCCGTGAGATTAGCACCGTGGTGACCACCCGTGGGTCCCTCATGGCAAGCTCTAAGGATGTTAGAAGCTTCGGTGCCAAACACACAACGTCGGATGATTTGATCCGCACAAGTTCGAAACAAGTAAGGGTCGTTCCAAAAGTAGAACTTGACGTCACGAAAGAATTTTCGTTTTTCTTGAGTCGTCATACCCTTAATGATGAAGTTACCCGCATGGTAATTTGCAAAATCCGCAAACCATGGGGTAGAAGAATCAAGCTTAGAATTCACTACACCAAGTGTCTCGAGCGGAAATGTTTCGGTGATTTCCTTAGGCTCGTAAACACTTTGGTGAGGATCTTCCAAACGAGAGAGATGATCGGCCGCTAGATTCTCGGCTCCTTTTTTGTCTACGATTTTGTGATCAAATTCTTGAAGGAGGAGAATCCAACGAAGTAATCTCGGCTTAGCATCTTGCTTTGCCATGAGATACTTAATAGCCGAATGGTCCGTATACACTATGCATTTCGTCAAGACGAGATAAGGTCGGAATTTCTCAAATGCATACACCACGGCAAGGAACTCCTTTTCCGTTGTAGTGTATTTAAGTTGAGCCTCGGTCATCGTCTTGCTAGCATAGTGAATAGGCAAGAAGTGCTTATCATGACGTTGCCCCAAAACGGCCCCTATAGCGTAATCACTAGCATCACACATTAGCTCAAAGGGGAGGTTCCAATTTGGAGCAACAAGAATGGGAGCTTCGGTAAGTTTCCTCTTAAGGATCTCAAAGGCTCGTACACAATCTTCGTCAAAGACAAAACGTGCCTCTTTTTTAAGAAGATGTGTAATGGGTCGAGAAATCTTTGAAAAGTCCTTGATGAATCGACGATAAAAGCCCGCGTGGCCTAGGAAACTCCTAACTCCCTTGACGGTTTTGGGATGAGGTAATTTGGCGATGACGTCTACCTTAGCTTGATCTACCTCAATCCCCGCTTTCGAGACCTTGTGCCCTAAGACGATTCCACTCTTAACCATAAAATGACACTTTTCCCAATTGAGCACAAGGTTGGTTTCCTCACAACGTTTTAACATTCTCTCTAGGTTCGACAAACACGAAGTGAAGGAATCACCAAACACGGAAAAGTCATCCATGAAGACTTCCATCGTCTTCTCGATCATATCATGAAAAATAACCATCATGCATCTTTGAAAAGTTCCCGGTGCAAAGTCCGAATGGCATTCTACGATAGGCAAACGTTCCATATGGACACGTAAACGTAGTTTTTTCTTGATCACGAGGATCGATGGGAATTTGGAAGTAACCGAAAAAACCATCTAAAAAGCAATAGAAATCGTTTCCCGCAAGACGCTCCAACATTTGGTCCATGAAGGGCAAGGGAAAATGGTCTTTTCGAGTGGCTTCATTCAACTTTCGATAGTCAATGCACACTCTCCATCTGGTCACGAGTCTAGTGGGAATCAACTCGTTGGCATCGTTTGGCACAACGGCCATCCCTCCCTTTTTAGGGACACAATGGATAGGACTCACCCAAGGGCTATCAGAAATAGGGTAAATCATTCCCGCGTCAAGGAGTTTAAGGACCTCCTTTTTGATGAAGTCGTGAATTTTGGGGTTCACCCTCCTTTGACTTTGGATTGTTGGCTTGAAATCCTCCTCCATTAAGATTTTGTGGGTACAAAATTTGGGATCGATCCCCTTAATGTCGGATAACTTCCACGCAATCTCCCCTTTGTGGTCCTTTAGAACATCGACAAGTGCGGTTTCTTCATCATTCGAAAGATCCTTCGCAATAATAACCGGCAACTTGTCGTCCTCCTCCAAATAGACATACTCGAGGTGAGGAGGTAAATCTTTCAACTCGAGGATAGGTGGTTCCTCAAGTGAAGATTTGGGCTCGATACTCATAACCTCCTCGGGTGGAGGAAATGGGAAATCGTTGAGAAAATCCTTGATAATCGAGAAGTCCTCATCGTTGTCGAGGTCTTCGTCACAAGTACGTGGAACATTGCATTCTTCCAACGTAAAACCACCACCTTCAAAAGGAGTTGATAGGTGTGAAAACACCCATCCTTTCTACCACTTAATTGCAATAATAACCGAGCCAAAACGTGTATTTTATGTCATTTATGTCGGAATTATGCGTGGTTTGTGTTTTTGTTGTAATTTAGGACGAAAAGGTGAAAAGTGGAGAAAACACGGCATTCACGGGCTTTTATTGAAGAAAAAGACGAAAGATGAAGTCGAAAGATCAAGAGTGGAAAAAGAACGGAAGTCCAAGACCAATTCTGAAGATTTAACGAAGAAAAAGTCAAAAGACGGAAGTTCACCAAAAGCCAAAGAACTCAAGTCTAAATTATTGAAGAATTATAAGACGAGTTCAAATTAATCCCGAGACAAAGACGAAGAATTAAAGTCGAGTCGAGAAGACGTGAAGAAAGAAAGAAAGAAAAGAAGAAGCCTCCATCCACCCTCCTTTCCTATAAATACCCTTCATATCACCACATGAAGGGAGTTAGTCATTTTTTTGTTTAGTTTTAGTTTTAGGAGTAGGAGTAGTTTAGAGAGAGAAAGTGACAGTTTCTCTCTCTAGAACTTTAATCTTTCATCTTTTAATCTTTCTTTTTTTCAATCAAACCTTTACTTTTTAAGCTTAATCTTGTCTTAATCTTCATGTTATTAATCTTTCTTGTTAATCTTCATCTTGTTTCTTTCATCTTTCTCATCAAGTTCTCATTAAAGTTTTGATCTTTTTAAATTTTCTTTACTTAAAGTTCATCTTTTTATGATTTGATTTTAAAGTTTGTTTATTTTATGTTTGATAAGTTGATTTTAGTGCTTATTTGATCCGCTTGATATAGGATTCGTTCTAGTTTTGGTTTTAGAATATTCCATAGCTTATCACCTTGCCTTTATTTTCGGATCAAAAGAACCAATCGGAAAGGGTTTAAAACCCTTTTCCGACCGGATATTCCGACCAGAACTCCATAGACCTTATTCCGATCGTATGATCGGAAAAGGGTTTCTATTTTTCCGATTTGTTGCTTTGGGCATTTTCCGATTGGGAGCCTGTTCATGTATTCCGATTGGTGAGTTTTAGATTATTCCGATTGTAGCTTCCTGCCTTACATTCCGATTGAGTACATTATCTACATTCCGATTATATGCAATTTTATTTTATTCCGACGGGTGAACATTTCCAACATTCCGATCGGTGCTCCTCTTGATTATTCCGAGCATGCGCTTTCCGATTGGTACATTCCGATCGGGTCCTTATGGATTCCGATCGGGTGTATTCCGATTGTTATTTTGTTTTGTTTTAGTATTTTGTTTAAGTGTCCATTGTTCTCGTTTTATTTTCTTTAAGTCATTTTAATTTCGCTTTGTGTTTCTTATTTAATTCTCGATTTACTTTTTCGCTGAGTTTTACTTTTACGTCATTCAAGTTCTCGTCATTTACTTTTAAAGTTTTAAATATTGCACCGTTTTCCGTTTTAACTTGTTTTACTTTTAATTTCCCGTCCTTTATTATTAAGTCTTGCACATTTATTTTTCCAAAACCAAAGATATTTGTTTCACCATGAACAACTAATCTCACACAATTAACCGGAAATCAATTCGATTAGACACCGAGAAAACGAACTTTTTAAACTAGTAAAATCTCTTACATTAGGAGTGAAGGTTGGTGTCGAATTATCAAGAATTGGATCCAACATAGTGGGATTGCCACTAGTTTCTTCATCACCAAAACCTAGAACTTCTTGTGAAAATTCCTCGCAAACCACGTCAATCATATCAACGAGGTTTATGGTTGCAACGGAATAAACATGAGAAATTTGAGAGTTTTGAGTTGCGTTTATAACAAGTTCCTCGTCGTTGAAACGTAAGGTGATCTTTCTAGCATGCACATCGATCAAAGCCATAGACGTATCTAAAAACGAACGACCTAAAATGAGAGGAACTTGAGGATCCGTGGGGATATCAACAACAATGAAGTTTACGGGATAGTAGAACTTCCCCACTTTCACAAAAACGCCTTCCGCCAAACCACATGCGGGAATTGTGGAATGGTCGGCCAACTCGATAGACATTAGTGAAGGAGTAAGATTAGGAAGATTGAGCGACTTGAAGATTGCAAGTGGCATCAAGTTAATGCTAGCACCAAGATCGGCCAAGGCGAAGAATTCTTCCATGTCTTGGATTGCACAAGGGATCAAAAATTTACCGGGATCACCGACTTTTTGAGGTATGCGATTAAGATAAACCGACGAACAACTAGACAATTGGTGCAATTTCTCCTTGTTGTTCAACATACTCTTAAAGTTAGCGGCAAATCGAGGCATCATGACCAAAGCATCGGCGAAACTCACATTAAGGTGCAAATCACGAAACATTTTCATAAAAAGCTCAAATTGGTAATTGTCGCGCTCTTGACGTTTCTCCTTCCTAAGTCTCGATGGATAGGGCAAAGGTGGTGTGGGTTGAGGCATAGTAGGCATAGCCTTTGGAATCTCGGGTTCCAATGATGGTAATGGGTCAACCGTAGGTGTGGCATGAGCGGTACTTCGTGGGATTGGGACATGCTCCTTTTGGACCACCACCTCGGGTTCTTCCTCAATTGCTTCCTCCGTAGGAGCAATTGGTTGAGGAATCGGCTCCTTAAGTGTCTTACCACTACGTGTGGTAATCACTTTCATCTCACCCTTAGGGTTGGATATGGTGTTACTAGGAAGACCACTTGACGACGGTTTACACATTATTGCCTCAAACATAGACGAGATTTTATCTTCAAAATTAGATTGCCTCAATACGGCTTCGGTTTGCCTTTTCTCGGCCTTAAGCATCTCTTGTTTAATCTCATGTTGCCCTTGTTCCATTTTTTGTTGGTTTTGTTGCAACCTAGTGACATTTCCTTCCATCTTGTTGGTGTGGATTTTAAGTTCATTAGCTAACTCATTTTTCAACTCTTTCCTCAAGTCGTTTTTAAACTCGGATCTTAGGCTAACGATTTCTCTTTGAATATTGTCAAACCTAGCATCATTCCCACTAGCATATTCAACAAACTCACTTGGAAGATCTTTTAATGTTTGCAAACTTTTGTTGTTATTTTGAAAATCATTTTTGTTTGAAACTTGATTATTAGCCCCTTGATTCCCATAGTTTCCCTTGTTGTAATTGTTCTTAAAACCAACTTGATTGTTGCGATAGTTGTTAGCATTTTGATTTGAACCAAAACCCGGTGGAGTCATTTGATTGGAGCGGGAAACTTGACCGTTTTGGTTGTAATTTCCCGTGGCCGCGAAGGCACTCGAAGTGTTACCACCGTTGGTAATGCACTCGGAGAAATCATGACCTCCACCACAATACATGCAAGAAACCTCAACCGCTTTAGCCGTAGCGGGAGCACTTGGTTCACCAACTTTAAACTCAATCAAAAGTCCTTTCAACTTATCAAAAATCTTGTTTTCCAAGTTTGCCTCAATTTGGCAAGCATCGATGGTATTAGACAAAGAAGGTGAAGCCGAAGACGAAGCCTTACGAACACTAGACGTGCTACGAGGACTATACACCTTAGATCTATTTTCAATTATCACCAAAGCTTCCTCAACCGTTTTACACAAAAAATTACCACCCGCGACGACATTCAAATAATCCCTTTCATGATCATTAAGTCCATTGTAAAACGTGTCAATTTGATGCAAATCGGAAAAACCGTGATGAGGACATTCATGTAACATTTCCTTAAACCTATTCCAAGCCGTTGAAAAACTTTCATTAAATTCTTGTGAAAACTTTGAAATCTCGTTTTTCAAGTGCGTAGTCTTAGAGGGCGGAAAAAATTGGTTCACAAACTTAGACACGAGATCCTTCCACGTCAATATAGAATTGGGTGGCTCTTTCTCTAACCAAATTTTAGCGGGCCCCGCTAAGGAATACGGAAAAAGCATCATCTTAATCGAGTCGTTAGAGACATCCTTAAACTTGCAAGTAGCGGTAAGACGATTGAATTGGCGGATATGGTTGTGAGGATTGTCCTTCTCATCACCACGGAATTTGTTGTTTTGGATCATGGACAACAAACCCGTCTTAACCTCAAAATTCTCCGCAAGGATAGCGGGAATCACAATAGCCTCTCCATAACCCTCGGTGGGTGCTTGAAGTAACTCCATCATAGTTCGATTCGCCATGGTTGGTGCTAATCTTACAATGGGTTCGTCAATAGGAGACTCCTCACTAGAATTGTTGGGAGTGGGAGTTTTGTTCTTTCGTTTACGTGCACGTCTTGCTTGATTTCGAGTTAGCATAAACGTCACGTACAACGAGGGGATGAGCAAAGAAGATTCTTTTTGGTGTTTTGTATTTTTTTTTAATTTTTTTGTGGTTTTTGATTGTATTAACCTTTTTTGAGATTGGTGAAATGTATTAAGTAGACAAAAATCTACAAATCTCCTCCTTAATCAAATCTCTTGATTAACGAAGCCTCAAGGAATGAAAACGATCACGTGGGGTGAACGCCTTCGATGACTTTAGAACGATGGTGGAACACCAAATCGTTCAAGAGGGTTTAATCAATAGAAACCAAGAAAATATATATGATACTTAGTAATACTTTGGGCGGCAAAACCCTCGATTCACTCTCATAATCAAATACTCACAAGCAAGCGGGGAAACGAGGCGGCGCGAAGCACTTAAGAGCCTTTTTCCTTAGGATATATTTTATAATAATCCGCCTTATACCCACCTTATAGTTTGTATTTTCAAGATTAAGCTTCACGAAAGTATTTATCTATTTTTGCCTTTTTCTTTGGTTTGAGATTCGAATACAATGATTGGGTAATGACCTCCCAAGTCAAGGTTGTGATTTCTCACGTATTTGGAGTACTTGTGTATTTATTGTTCTACGTATACAATATAGTAATAATATTCACACAAAAACCGAAAAACGATAATACGTATTAATAGAGTGCTACTAATACAAATACTAATTATGGTTAGTATAAAAACAACAATGCCAAATCAAAACACAACACGCCTCCCCGGCAGCGGCGCCAAAATGATAGTTGGAATTTTACCACCCTTTAGGAAAAGAGCAATAAAAGTGGCAAGTATTAAGTGTCGGTTTAGGAAAACCAAGCACTAATGACCAATTAAGTTCGTTCTCAAGGAGGCTAGTGTGTTATGTGTGTAATGATATGGATTAATTTGTGATTATATTTGAATAAGAAGAATAGAAAGGGGTTTAGAAGAGAATGACGGTCAAGAAGACGGATTAAACTAAGTCTAAAAAGGCGTACACGTACAGTCGTAAAAACCACCAAAATTAAAATCTTAACCTAAAAATTTCTAAAAATTACCAAAAATCCCTAATAATATTCTAAGAGTTTACAAAAAATCAAAACTTGCAAAAACCTTTTAATTAATTATATAATGACTTTTTAATGCTAATTAAAGCCCTAAAAATCAAAATTAATTATTAAAAAGCCCTAAACAAGATTTTAAAGTTTGTAAACCTCAAAAATACCCTAATTAAGCTAAAACTATTTTTTCAAAATTTTAAAACCAATTAAAACTATTTTTAAACAATTAAAGACTCCTAAAATCAATTAAATCTTAAATTAATTATAGAAAATAATTAAAAGACCTAGAAAATAATTGGAAAGTTGCAAAAATCCTAATTAAGTATTTAGAACCTAGGAAAAATATAAAAACCTAGAAAATCAGACCTTTAATTTTTAATAATAAAATAATATTAAAATAATATTAAAAATCCTAAAATTATAAAAAATTCTAAAAACTTGCAAACTAGCTTAATTTAACCTAAATAACTCAGAAATGAAAGTGAAATTACCTAAATACCCCTATTGGTCCTAGAAAATGGGCAAACCCAAAACAGTCCCTTATTGGGCTTAATTAAGGCCCAATAAGAAAAAGTGTTCAGAATAAGCCCAAAAAGCACAGGTTGACTCAAAATTTGATTTTAAACAACTTTTTCCAAAGGCCCAAAAGCTGAAAATGTGAAATAAGCTAACTTATAATAAGCAGCTTATTCTTAATGGGCTTTTTGGCCCATTAAGCCATAAGCTGATGCCATAAGCTAAAATTTAACACACAACCTTCTTTTGACCTAACAAAGACTTCTGCAAAAAGAAATTTCAAATAAGCCCACCTAATAAGCCAGAAACAAGTCACAAACTTATTCACAAAACGACAAAATAGTCGTTTTTATGATCTAGACCACCTCAGAAGCTGATTCAAGTTGCAAAATGTTTCTTTTGACAAAACTAAGCTTAAAAACCAAAGACCTTTCAAATAAGCACACTCAATAAGCTGGAAAATCAAATAAGCACTTATGTTAAAAGTCAAACAAGTTGGTTTTCTAGTAAAAAGTCAAAGTCAAAGTCTCATAAGCTCCAGTTCACTTAAATGGGTCAAATAATGAAGATCTATCACAAAAAATAAGTTGTTGCAAGTCAGAATAAGCTAGAATAGCTTATTGATAAGCTGGTGACAAAATTGCACTAGCAGGGGCTAGTTTTGGATGTTGAGCAGTGGAAACTTTTTCCACTGCTTGACTATTTTGACTTTTTGTCTTTAGTGACTTTTTTGGAGATTCAGATTTCACAAAGGCACCCAATTGATCTTTGGATCAAAAGGATTCAATCACAATCAAAATAACACAATCACTAACACCCAATTGATACAGTTTAATCAATCATTCATCAGACATGATACAGACATGAACAATAAGCAGTTTAGCATTCAAGAGCAGTTTTAGCACAAATCAGCCAGCCAAATTCAACCAAATGGACACAAAAGCTATAATAAACTCCAATAAGCAAGTCTAAATAGGTTTCATGCACTAGTTCAAAGAATTAAGCAAGATTCAAGCAATGAAAGTTACTGATGAACACTAACACATGCAGTTTTCTACTTTTGCTGATGTATTTGACACACAAGCCAATTTCAACACCTCAAATCTTTCAAACAGGTTATATTAACTTTGTTTAAACCACTTTTATCCCTAAGCATGCATACACACTAAATGTTCCCAAAATCCTAGGTCAAAACAAGCAGAAACAAGGTCTATATAGCAGATTGATTGATTCAAGTGTTCAAACCCAAAAACTTGCAGCAAATTACTCTCAAACAAAGGTATAGCAGATACAAAGCATAAACAACAACTTCCCTTAACACAAAAACAAATTACAAGCATAAACCAGTAGACCCAAACACCCCTTTAACTTTTTCAAATCAAAATTTTCAAAAGCACAATGAGATTTCAGGCCAACCAAGCATCAATTAACACCAAAACAAGTATAATAAACAGATTCAAGCAAGAACAAGCCACAAAATTCACAAGAACAACAGTTTCATACAAATATCACCAAAAATCACAATTTAAGCAGATTTGGAGATTAAGTAAGCAAACCTCATGGATGTACATCCACACCCACGAATTTTGAGCTTATGTGCTAGCAAGAACAAGCACAAGCTTCCACAAAAAGCCTGCTAAGATTGAACAAGGGTTAAGCACAATATCATAAAAATCAGAAACTTGGAAAAACTTGATTAATGCAAACTTGTTACCCCACACTTGATTATCCCCAAGTTATAAGCCTCACCACACCTTAACCAACTCAGTTAGGATGCTATGATCAGCCCTATAGCCCAAGAATTCCAAGATTGGAACAAGACTTAGCAAAATATCAAGAAAATGAGGAAATATGCAAACTTTTGCACACTCCTCTTTGAAAAACAGGTTTTAAACTTTAAGAACTAACAAGCATATAACAATTGAAAGCAGTAAACAAGATTGGCCAATGACTTTTCTTCAAGATTTCAAACTCAATTTCATTAAACTTGAAAATGGGATTTACAGAAACTTGAACAAGGAAAAATCAAAAAGCAAACTGAAATGTGAAGGCCTAAGTGGCTTTATATAGCCTTACAATGAGCTAAGTTACAGCTAAAAACTAAAAACCCTAATGGTTGAAGTTCCAAAATTGCCCTTGTAGCTTCTTGAAAATCTTGGCTTCATGTGACTTGAATTGGCGTCTTGTGGTGATAGCTGTCATGAGAATGTGTTCAAAGGGCTCAAACAAAGCTTAAAATGTAAGCTTGAATGTGGGACGTTGGATTGTGGCCATCTTTTTGGCAGTATGCATGGGTGTGGAGCAGGGGAGACACAAGGAGACAAATGGGGTGATAAGGTGTCCATTTTTAAGGTTGGGTTGTGTTAAGTATCCACTTAATCTTAAATCTGGAGGTGATGGCTGCTTAATTCTTGCTTAGTCAATAATCCCCAATTTGTGTTCTTGAGTAATAGTAACATGTTTTAATCTGGTTTGGGTTTTAAAAAGATGTTAAGCGCCAAAAATATTAAACTAATCCAAGATTAGTTATAACCGGTTTAAGTGGATAGCTGAGGTGGACAAAAGGTGTAGTTCCATTGGTGGAGGGAAGTAAGTGGGGCACGTGGCAACCCAGGAGTGGTCTAGGTATCTTTCATGTTGGCCAGATTTCACCCCTTGATTCTTTACTCCTTGTCTTTTCAGTATAAAACTCTATCAACGCCCATATTAGTCTTATCAACTTTTGAATTGTTGCATTTTTGGCCCAAAAACTTTCACAAAGTGTAATCAGGGGTATTTCTTGCCATATTTGAATTCTTCAAGGGCTGGTTTGGTATTTTCTTCAATGATAATGGTCTAGACTTGCAATATTGACATTTTGGAGGACTGAAATTGCCAAGTCTTGATGATTGAGGGACCATTTTTGCCATATGTTGAAAGTTGAGGGTCCTTTGTGTAATTTTGGAATTTACAAAGGACCAAACTTGTCATTTCTTGTACTTTGAAGGATTTCATGATGTATTTGACTTTGTGGATGATATTGGTTGACAATTTAGCTTTGTTGAGGGGCTAAACTTGCCAATTCTTCAAAGTTAAGGGTCCTTTTTGTAATTTTGACAAACTTTAGGGACCAAACTTGTAATTATGAGGATACAAGGGTATAAAGTGTCAATTCTTCATAATTGGAGGACCCTTCTTCATAATTCTTCAAACCTTCAAGGGTTGATTTTTGGAAAGTCTTCATTAGGGCTTGGTTCATTGTGCGGCTTCGTTTCCCGTGTTCGTTTTTGCATGATTCTTGTGATCTTTTGTCATTTTCTCAATATCCGTACCTAAAATACACAAGCAACAAACACAAGCATATATTTGGGTATTTTGATGATATTTAATGCATTTTAAGCCCTATTTGGAAGATGAGACTATGTATAAAAGCAGTCTCATCATACTTGCTTGTTTTGTGCATTTGTTTGACTCCCTATACTCAACTGAGTATAGGGGTGCCCCATTTGTCCAATAAACATCCACAAATTCCAAGAACAAGACCTCTTGTTCCTTATCTTCACTTGTGAAGATTCACACTTGTGTTCATCAGTCACATAGTCCAATCTGGGCACGTTTTGATTTTTTGCAGTTTGATTCTAGTTGTTCTTTGATTATAATTTGTGTTTTTAGTTAAGTTAAGTAACTGATTTTGGGTTTTTAAAGTAAAAAAAAAAGGCAAAAAGGACGTGGCCAGGACTCGAACCTGCGCCACTCCTCCCACACAAAAACGCGTTGACCATCTCTTCCCTAGGGTCTTTGACTGATAGAGTTCCATTTCAAATTGTATTTAAGGGGTATTTGTTTTTAGCTTTTCTAACTAGACAGCTTATTTAAAAGCTATTTCCAGCTTATTGGTTAAGGATTTTGGTCAGTTAGCATTTTTCTTTGGTTTTTACTAGGTTTTAGGACTTTTTGGTTTAAAAATATTATTTTTCCCGTAATTATTTAATTTTCTAGGATTATTTTTAGTTTTAATTTTGAAAAGTAATTTAAAAATAGAAAAAGCATTTTAAAAATTAAAAAAAAATAGTTTTTAGGTTTTTATTTATATTCTTGAGGTTTACAGCCCAAAAAGTTTTCAAAAAGTCTAATTTTTAATTTTATTGGATTTTAAGGTTTTTAGCTAACTTTAAAATTTAATATAAAATTATTAAATAGGTTTTAGAAACTTTTAATTGCATTTTGTCTTAGTTATAATATTCTAGATTTTTGGTAATTATTTAGAATTTTTTTATAAACTTTGAATTTTTTTGAATATTTTAATATTATTTTATTATTAAAAATTGAAGTTTAATTTTTTTAGGTTTTTACATTTTTCCTAGGTTAAATACACTCAATTAGGAGTTTTTTCACTTTCCAAATCTTTTTAGGACTTTTCATTTATTTTCTAGAATTAATTTAAGTTTTAATAGATTTTAATAGTTTTTAAGTGTTTAAAAATAGTTTAATTTTTTTTTAAAATTTTAAAAAATACTTTTTAGCTTAATTAGGTTATTTTTGAGGTTTACAAACTTTAAAATCTTGTTTAGGGCTTTTTAATAGTTAATTGTGATTTTTAGGGCTTTAATTAGCATTAAAAAGTCATTATCTAATTTAAAAGGTTTTAACAAGTTTGGATTTTTTGTAAACTCTTAGAATATTATTGTGGATTTTTAGTAATTTTTAGGAATTTTTAGGTTAAAATTTTAATTTTGGCACTATTTACGGTTTTGCGTGATTGCCTTTTTCATCTTAGTTTAATACGTCTTCGTAACCGTCTTTTCTTTCTTAATTCTCTTTTCTTTCTTTTCTTGTTAATAATCATAAACTTTAATCAATTCAATTCACAACGCACTAGCCTCCTCGAGAACGAACTCACTCTTATTTTGGGTCATAACTTGTGGTTTTCCTAAATCACTCGTTAATACTTACCCTAATTACCTTGTTTTCCTAAACAAGTGTGATTTTACAACTATCAGTTATTAATTTAGGGGCTTATTTGAAAGCTTATAGGTAATGTGAATTCGGCCAGAAATGTCTTGTTTGTTTATTGCCTATGCCACTGTTTCATTAGACTAGGATCAAAGTTTTATATGTTTGTTCTTTACTGTTTCTAGTTGGTTTGTAGGTGCTTGAATTTGAGTTTTTTTTTGTAACTTGGAAAGTGGCCTCATTAGCTTTGTACCTAGCTGCTACTACTATCAGAATATTCATGTTAATTCGTTGGTTTAATTGCTTAAATTCGAATTGTGTGTGAATTTGTCTGTGGTTTTATTTACCAAAGTAGGCAACTGGCTTACTGCTGACCCAAAATTAAGCAACAAAAAAAAACCCATAAAGTAGGCAGTGAGCAAGGCTCGAACTGCAGACCTGGCATCACTAGAAGACACATCAGACTTCTCTTCAACCATCTGGTTCTATACAATACTTTGTTATTACTCCCATTTATTTGGTTTATATACGCTTTACCTTTGTCTTATTATTATGAAATTATAATAATAAGCTGCACAAAAATAGCAGCCATCAAGGATTGAACACTTAACCTCTACACTCCCACATCAGATGCAACAATCCCCACTCCATGACCATCTGCTCTATGGTCTCTTTTGGTTCCTCCCTTTTATTTTTCTTTTATATGCTTTTTCCTTTTCTTTATTAGTTTTTTATATATATACTTGTTGTAGCTTATTCATAGCTTATAAGTAGCTTATTCTTGCAGCTTATATTTTTCATAAAGTCTTTTCATCTTTATTCACCTTCAGTATTTTTTTATTTTTTTTGGATTTTTTTAAAAAAAATCATTTAACATTTTTAAAGCATTTAATTAGTTTTATTTATTTAATTCATAAAAAAATATTAAGAAGCCAAAAAAATGTCATTCTTTTTTTTAATTTAATTTTATTAGTTAGGACTTAGAAAAAATAAATTTGTTTTCTTAAATTTTAAATTTTGTATTTTGCCCTTTTCTTAGTTATTTTGTTTTTTTAGGATTTTTAATTTAAGTTTAAAAATTAATAATAAATAATTAATACATTTTCAAGTTTTTTTTAGTTTTCGTATTTTTCTTAGTTAGGTTTTTTAGAAAATTTTAGTAATTTTCAAAAAAGAAAATTAGGTGAAATTTTTCGTTTGGTCACGTTTTTACGTTCGTACGTTTAAGCGTTTTCGACGTTTTTAGCATAACTCGTCTCCGTCTTTCTTTCTTTCTTTATTTCCAAAAACGTAATCACTCAAATTAAATAACATCTATAATATATATCGGCTAAACACCATACCTCCACCGAGAACGAACTCGATTGTCGGTATCTGACGTTTTCCTAAACGTTGATACTTATACTTACCTAACGACTTTTGTCTTGCTTTATTTTTCCTAAAATAAAGTATATATAAAAATACTACATCTAATATGTTAAACATAAAACAAGATTATGGGAACCTTGGGAAGAGGCAATATAGCCGTGAGCTATATGTGGTCTCCTTGGAAAAATAGTAACCTTGGAAACATACATGTAAACTAGATAATCATGATTGTATTTTAAATAATTACAAGACTTAGAAACTAGATATAGTGTTCATCTTGGAAGTACCAAGATCTAAAATATAGCCGTGAGCTATATAAGAATGTACATGGATTTATGTTTGATTTTTAGGTCTAGACATAGTTTAGATCTTATTATGAACTTGTGATTTATTTTCTTGATGTGTACATAGTGAGATCTAATTTTGTAACGCATATAAACTACATAAAACCCTAATATGGAACTTGATCTATCATAATATGCTATAACTAATGTAGGCCGTGAGTTATAAGCACCTATTAGGTCTTATGACTTACTTGTAACCTTATGACACACATAGATATAATTTGGTATAACCCATAAAATGAATTTTTAAGATTATTCATCTATTTAGATTGAAAACTAAATGGTGATAAGCTTAGTAAGATTATATTAATACACTAAGTAAAAACTTATATAAAATGAAAAGTAGTGTTAATGGACTATTTAAACCGATGAAAAATTAACCTAAAACTTAAATGGACCTAATAAACCCATTTCATAAATTATAGTAATTTAAATGGACTTAAGATCACAATTAGGCCCATTTAACAAATTAAAGGACATAAAAATGTATTTAGGCCCAATAAATGATTTAAAGACCCATTTAAATAAATTAGTGGACTTGAGATATATTTTAGCCCACTAAAATAGCCCATTAGATGTTTAGCCCATTTAATGAGCCCATTTAATGAGCCCATATAAAGATTGAATGAGTATTAATACATGTATGCTAACTGATATTAATAGTTAAACTGTTTATGTTTTCTTAGAAATGAAACTTATATAAATGAGTTTAAATGAATATTGATGCTACTTGAGCTACGGTTATTTAGATAAATACCATAGTATGAATAAACTGAATAAAATCCGTATAAGCATACATATATGTCCTTTGTACTATCTATTAAGACTGTACTATCTGATTAGGCATAACTTTGGTGTGAGCTTTAATTGGATATCTGTGTTAAACAAGCAATTGCCTACTCCGAGGTGAGTTTACAGCCCCATTTAAACTTTGATAAAACTTTCCCTTTTGGGAAAGAAAATATGCAAACATACATTAGACACGTCTGGATTGTATAAACTGGATTATGATTGCTTACTATTGAAACTGTTAAATTGTTGTAAATCGCTCGAATGTTATAAATAGATCTATTAGGGATTGACCATCCCCGTCTGGGTGAGTCATACTCACTGTGCCTTGGCCGGGACAACAGACGTATACCATGTTGGAACTGGAATGGGTGTCTTTCTATAAGACACTACGTCCTCATCTGTTGAGGACTATGGGGTTAAGCTTCAGTTTCTAATAATAAACAAATGTTATTTACATTTTAGTAAGAATGCTTTGTGCATTATTGCTTCTATGATTATTATATGTCCAAACTAATTAATTGTTAAAATCTGTAAATTCACCAACTTTATGTTGACCCCGTTAGTATGTTTTGCACATGCATATGAAGTTAGTACGTGGTATGTGCATGGTCTCCATCATCTTAGAAGTCTGCATCATAGGACTCGTCAGGGGTTCTATTTGGGAAACAAAAACAATCACCTACTATCTTGTTTAAAAACAATTTTTATTTATTTGTTTGAAAAAACATGTAATCTGTTTTGACTAACTTTTATCTTATGCTCTATGGACTATATGCTATCGGTCCACCCTTGTGACCTCTGCGGGGATATTTTCCGCATATTTTGACCCTACCCGGGGTGTCACACTTTATCCTTACTTTTCTTTTTCATTCTTCAACTCCTTCAATGCTTACCAAGACATCATTACTAGCACCTTGTTATGATTGTTCCAGTGCTAACATCAGTACTTAGTCGACATTCAGCTACCTTCACATTCTACTCCATCTTTCCTAAGGACTTCTAATAATCTATTAGATTGTCCCGGGGAAGATTCCTCTGGTTCTGGTTGGATCATAGGACTTAAACCTAACCACCCTTTTGACACCAATAACATCGTGAATTAAAGATGTTGTGGGTATTTGATCGTAACCATGAGTGCTTGAGTCTTTAGATCACATTTTAATCACATTTTCTCCCCTATCTCTAATATATAAAATCGTTTGATATTAGAGATACCAAATTTGATTAAAATATATTGTGAACAATAGTCTTGAAAACTTTTGGGAGAAAGATGTGTCAAACTTAGCATGAATTTGGAACGCTCCCCCTCAAAAATTGATCCAATTGAATTGTCATTGTTAAGATGTGATCCACATTTCTCTTTTTGAAGATAGGAGTTGTTGAACACACAATTTTTGAAAGATTTTGAATAATCATTGAAAAACTCTTGAAAAAATTGTGTTCAACGCTTTTTGAAAAACTCTATTTCTTTTTGGCGAAAAGGATTTTATAAAGAAAAAACTTGAGTTCATAGACTTTGAATGTCTTGACAAATCCACTCAAGTGTAAGAAGATTTAACTTCTTTTGCTGAGGGTAAGCGCACTAAATCGTACACTCCCCGATGAATATAGATCGGGGTTGTAATCTGAAAGTGATTACAAGCCATTGTGTTGAGCTCAAAACGTTGAATGTTTTGTGACAAGCTCAACCCAAGATAGATTGCTCTACCCGTTGTTGGAAAATTGTCCAAAATAGACATTTTCCTTTATTAAAAGTAGAAATGACATGTTTTGAAAAATATTTACAACTTTCATTCGAGCTTATGTACACACCCGTGTCGTTATTGAGCGACATTTCTAGGCACGTCCATAATATCGATACTGAAAGACATGTCGAGAAGAATCTTTTTGGATTTTGAAAGATATTTAATCTTGTATTTTGATTTTTCATTAATATTTACAGGTAGATGTTTAATAGATGAATCAAGCAGGCTTCTTTGCAAGAATCTCTAGTTCTGTTGGAGTCAAACATCTTATACCAATATGCCTAACTAAATAAACAAACCTCTCTTTCGAAAGAGCTTTTGTAAACAAGTCAGCTAATTGGTAATCAGTTCCAACAAAGTATAATTCAACGATACCCCTTTCAACTTGTTCCTTAATGAAGTGATATCTGACATCAATGTGCTTCGTGCGGGAATGCTGTACCGGATTGCAAGAGATGACTATGGCGGACTTTGAGTCACAGTACATAGGTACTTTATCAAAGTGGAAGCCATAATCTGTGAGTTGTGTTCTCATCCAACGAACTTGAGATTATCTTGACCTAGAAATTGTGCATCACCAGAAGTACTTTTGCGTGTATCAAGACACCCTGCATGATCAGAATCTGAATAGGCCGTTAGAAAGAAACCGGTTTCATTCGGATACCAGAGTCCCATGTGAATGGTATTCTTAAGGTACCAAAAGATTCGTTTAACCTCCTTGAGGTACTTTTCTGTGGGTCGTGCTTCATATCGTGCACAATAACACGTAGCATGTGATATATCTGGTCGGCTTGCTATTAAGTACATGAGGGAGCCGATCATGGAACAATATCTCGTTTGATCTATGGCATCTCCCTCTAAATCAGCATCTAGGGATGTGGTTGATAATGGTGTCCCAACGGGATCACATGAGGTCATACCATGCATTTTGATTATCTCTTGACAATACTTAGCTTGGTTGATAAAGATACCACTTGGGGATTGGTGAACTTGAATTCCTAGAAAGAATTTTAGTTCGCCCATCATTGACATTTCAAATTTGTTGTGCATTACTTTTTCAAACCATTTTGAAAGTTTTGGGTTTGTAGACCCGAAAATAATGTCATCAACATAAATCTGCACTAGCAAGATGTCATCCCCATATTTATAAGTGAACAAAGTTAGATCAATGGAACCTTTTGAGAAACTTTTGGAGACCAGAAATTTCGAGAGCTCGTCGTACTACGCCCTTGGAGCTTGCTTGAGTCTATAAAGTGCTTTGTGGAGACGATACACCTTGTCAGGATAATGAGGATTGATGAATCCTTCCGGCTGCGTGACATAGACTTCTTCCTTCAAAGGACCGTTAAGAAACGCCGTCTTACGACCATTTGATAGACAATGAATCCCTTATGTGCAATATAAGCAAGGAAAATCCTGACCGCTTCCATACGAGCTACGGGTGCAAATGATTCTTCAAAATCAATACCTTCTTTCTGTCCATACCCTTTGGCCACTAGCCTAGATTTATTCTTGATGATCGTGTTCTCTTCATCCATCTTGTTTTTCTAGATCCATCGAAGATTTTATGGTATTACATCGTATGGTCTGTCTACAAGTTCCCAGACTTTAAGTCTTTCAAATTGTTGAAGTTCATCCGTCATCAATTCAATCCAAGCATGATCTGCCAAGGTTTCTTTGATATTTGTTGGTTCAGCTGTACTCACGGTGAGTGCGAACATACAAACATCACCATCGGTTTCAAGCTATCGTCTTGTACGAACGGGTTGTGAAGGGTTTCCAATTACTTGAACCAAAGAATGATCTCGGGTCCAATGATGTGTTGAAGGATGTCGTTGGTAGAACGTATGCATATTTGACGGATCAACATGGCTTGTAGAAGACTCTCCAGTTTCGTGTACCGGTGTACCGAATGGGTTGATAAATTCATCTTCGTCATTTAATGCATAGTCTTCTTGATTTGTGTTCTCTAGAGAAATGACAGTAGTTGTTGATGTTGTAGGATCGATTGTTGAAGTAATATTCTGAGGAGGTAAATCTACAGCAACCCGTGTTGAAGTAGATGAAGTTGTATCCTTTTGTTGACGATGATCGGTATCATCATTCATATCATGAGTGACAGCGGAAGTCTTCGATACAACATGTTTCTCCCCCGTGAAATATTCATCATACATTGGTCCATATAACATTTCCAACTCTTCAATTGTCGTGTTGACTATCATGTATGCTCTTGGAACATTTCCTTGAACCAGCTTTAAACTTGACGGTTCATTGCTGTGGTCTTGAGTTTTGAGTTCCGTGCGGTTGTGAGCGGAAGTCGTTTGTCATTGTAGATCGGGACTTAAACTGTTTTGTTCAAGTGTCATTTCTTGTAATTCATCAAATCGGATTTGAATAGTCTCGACTATCAATTTTGTTCTCTTGTTGTACACTCTATATTCCTTAGACTGAGTTACATATCCCACTAGAATACATGCATCACCTTTCTCTTTCATCTTATCCAAATTTTCATCATCTCGAATTATGTAACAAGTACATCAAAAAACATGAAGGTGTTTGAGTGAAGGTTTTCGATCATGGATTATGATGACGTATAGTCCCCAGTCGGGTCATGGACACAGCCCATGGGTACTACCCGTATCCGGCCCATCACAGATGGGTGGAATAATGTCATTCAGGCTTATGGGCTTGGATGAACAGTAACCGCACACATGTGTGCGGCCCACGGCCCGGTGCGGCCGACATGGCCGACATAGGGTTAGACATAATAATCTTCTGTCTAGGAATATCTTTATCCCAATAAGAGAGGATATTTACTACCAAGATTAGAAGATAACAATCATTCTAAATCTGGTGATTATCTCTTCCTTGGGGCCGAAGGATCAGTGGAAGCCCACTAGGGTTTCACTGCCTATAAAAGGAACCCCCAAGGGTTCCACAAAGGTATTACGACTTGTACTCTAAACTTACATAAACCCTAAATCGATTACTTACTCTCACGCTGGAGTCTAATCCTGGGAAACATTCCCACGGTAAGCCTAACGCGTGCTGTTTAGTGTGCAGGATCCCAACCAAACGATTCACTTGGTGCAGGAGCCGGAGCCCAGCCAACCCGAATTAAGCCTAATTCGGGTCTAGCAAGGATCAACCAACTTTTGCATCAACAAGTTGGCGCCATCCGTGGGACCCATAACACTAAGCTAGAACAAAACCTCATCTCGAATTTTCAATGACGAAGGGGCATCCGCAAGCTAACCCTAGGAACGTGAATCCCGGGAACCGGAAGTCCCAAGGGGAAGGGATTCTCATCCCCAACCAGTCACCTAGCCGCCTCGCAGGCGGACCAGGTAACCGTAGCGGTTTTCAGCCCGTGGGGGTGACGAGCACGATCTCGATGACACCCCCGCCTACTTCAACCCTAGACAACCCTGATCCGGGGAGTGCACCAAACCCTCCTAACAAAGAACCGCGCAGACCCTCGACAGAGGAAGAAGTGGAAGTCCTACCACTCAGTGAGGAGGATCTTACTCGAGTTCTCACGCAGAACTTCGAAAGGATCGTCCCAGGGATCGCATCAAGGCTGAGTCTGGGGAGGAACCTCCAAGCCAGACTCAACTTTGGTGACACCGGACCAACCACCTCCTCCCAAAATCGGAGGAAAAGGAGAGCTCGGCCTCAGGAGCAGGGAACCTTTGAGGAAAACCCTCAACCCCGGAATGTGTTCGAGCGCATAGGAGACCGCCTTATACAGGAATTAACGCAGTCTCGAGAAGGAGAAAGGTCGGATGGCTCACCCGAGCGACCAGATCGAGAGCTGGCAAGAACCACACGTCGCCCGAGTGTGTGGGACAAGATGAATACTGGGAAAAAGGCTCCTGGTTCATCCCAAAAAAGTGGTCCTTATGCAAAGGATGGGACACCACCGCCGTCCCCGGATCCGTCCGGAGAGGACTCAGATGACCATCCGCCTAAGCATCGCCGACCTAGGCGCACCCCTCCACCACCACCAAACAATGATGGGTATTATGGGGGTCCTTACTATCGAGATACGGAAACGGAGGACCTTTCACGTCCATGGTGTGAACCATGGGATGACCCTAGGCTTACCCGGCCATGGGCGGATCCCAGGGAAGACCCATTCACCCTCCGCATAAGGAACTATTCTGAGGACACCAAGCGTCGCATGCCGGCGTGTATCAAGACTTATGATGGGTCCGGTGACCCGGTGGATCACCTCAAAATATTTGATACCCAGGCTAAAATTGAGCGATGGCCCATGCCTATATGGTGCCAAATGTTCAATTCGACCTTGATCGGAAATGCCCGCGACTGGTTTGAAGCACTCCCTCCACGGAGCATTGATAGTTTCACGGAACTACGCACTGCCTTTGAGAACAATTATACTCAAAGGAAGAAGTATAATAGGGATCTAGTCTCATTGGCAACTGTCAAGCAACGGCCGGGGGAGTCCACAGAAGCCTTCACTGAACGCTTCAATGATGAGTGCACGTGCACGAGAACCATGCCGGAGCTCCTGAAGATCTCTGACTACATGCACGCCATAACAGACAGAGAATTGATCAGGCGCCTCAACGACAAGCGTCCAGAGAGATATGATGACCTCATGGAAAGGGTCAGAAATTTCATAGAAGGAGAAACAGCTGTTGCCGCGGCCTACCCATCACGAGGAAATGGGTACCGGTCAAATGATCAGTCCCGGAGGCAGTCGGGCGGTCAAGGTAATCAGAACAATAACAAGGGCTCAGACTATAAGAGCCAGAGCAAAGGAGGTTGGTCGGACGATAAGTTCACCCCCATAAAGATGTCCTACCGGGAGATCTTGCTGACAGAAGGGGCGAACTTTCCGAGGCCTCCCCCAATGACCACTCCCCCGGAACGTCGGCAAGGAAATCGTTTCTGCGAGTTCCATAATGACAAAGGCCACGCCACGGAGGAGTGTATCCAGCTCAAGAAGCATATCGAGTCGCTGATCAAATCAGGCAAACTCAAGCACCTAGTTAAGGATTGGAAGGACGGAAAAGACAACAACAAGAAGTATGATAAGAAGGATCCCCAAAAGGACAAGCCTTCGACCATATACATGATCCAATCCAGACAGCGCCGCACGAGGCAGAAAGTTGGCCAAAAATTTTCACGCGGCAGGGAAATCTCATTCCCTCCCATCACAGCAAGCGATGTGATTGATGCGCCTCTCACTATTGAGATAAGCATTGGAACACACAATGTTCTTCGCATGTATGTGGATGGAGGATCGTCAGCAGAGGTACTGTATGAACACTGTTTTGTGCAGTTATGCCCCGAAATAAGAAGCCAATTAGTACCGGCCACGTCGCCGCTTACTGGCTTTAGTGGAGACACTATCTGGCCGATAGGGCAATTGTGTTTGCTCGTCACCATTGGGAATGAGGAACATTCCACTACGACATGGATGAACTTCATGGTGATACGCTCACACTCTCCGTATAATGGGATCATAGGCAGACCAGGCATTTTGGCTATCCGGGCAGTACCCTCTACGGCACACAGAATGATCAAATTCCCCGTTGAGGGGGGAATCGTTACTATTTACAACATAGTCATACCAACATCTGAGTGTCATACCGTGACAACACCGGCTCCACCTGTCCCACCCAAGGATGGATCACCACCTCCCAATTGGAAGGTAGCAATTC
The DNA here is from genome assembly GCA_025667525.1 of Glebionis coronaria. Lineage (NCBI taxonomy): Eukaryota > Viridiplantae > Streptophyta > Magnoliopsida > Asterales > Asteraceae > Glebionis > Glebionis coronaria. The sequence goes on along the minus strand of CM046880.1, from coordinate 124,156,785 downwards.
ACCCTGACTACCTGGAACAGGAGGTATCCATAGGAGGGGCGCTCTCGGATAGCGGCAAAAGGGCCATGTGCTCTCTCCTGAGTGCAAACCTAGATATATTCGCATGGGAGCCAAAGCATATGACAGGCGTGCCACGCGCGATAGCAGAGCATAAGCTCCAGATCCGCCAAGGGTACCAACCCGTTAAGCAAAAGAAGCGCGGCCAGGCGCCCGAACGCAGCCAAGTGATACTGGAGGAAGTACGGAAACTAGTGGACGCAGGCATCATGCGCGAGGTATACTACCACGAGTGGTTATCTAATCCGGTCATGGTCAAGAAACATGACGGAAGTTGGCGCATGTGTGTGGATTTCACGGATCTAAACAAGGCCTGCCCACAGGACTGTTACCCGTTACCAGAAATCGACTGGAAGGTGGAGTCCTTGTGTGGATATCCTTTCAAATGCTTCTTGGATGCATATAAAGGGTATCACCAAATCCAAATGGCGGAGGAGGATGCAGAAAAAACGGCGTTCCATACGAGCCAGGGCGTATATTGCTATACGAAAATGCCGTTTGGATTAAAGAACGCCGGCGCTACATATCAGCGGTTGGTGGATAAAGCTTTTGAATCACAAATAGGACGCAACCTGGAAGTATATGTTGATGACTTGGTGATAAAAAGCCACACGGAGGAGGCACTTCTCCGGGATGTCCAAGAGACATTCGACACGCTGAGAAGGATTAACATGAAGTTAAATCCAAAGAAATGTACGTTTGGAGCAACTGAGGGAATGTTCCTGGGATATTTGATTGACCCAAATGGCATCAAACCTTGTCCAGAGAAGACGGATGCAGTGATACGACTACCGTCCCCTCAGACACGAAAGGAGGTGCAGTCCCTGAATGGGAAATTAGACGGGCTGAATAGATTCCTATCTAAATCCGCAGAGAAGTCATTACCTCTATTTAAGACACTCAAGAAGTGTATTAGAAAGGGAGACTTCCGCTGGACGAAGGAAGCCGAGGAAGCTTTCGGCCAACTCAAGCAGCATCTCGCATCTCTCCCTATGCTAGTAGCTCCCCGGCCAAAGGAGGAACTCATTATGTATCTCTCAGCTACTCATGGCGCAATAAGCGCGGTACTTATGACGGATAGAGATACAATACAAACTCCGGTCTAATTTATAAGTAGAACACTACAATGGGCGGAGTTGAATTATTCCTCCATGGAAAAATTGGTGTTAGCACTAGTATTTACTACAAAGCGGTTGCGCCGGTACTTTCAGGCGCACCCAATTGTGGTGATTACGGATCAGCCAATCAAGCAGGTTATTTCTAGACCGGACGTGGCAGGGAGGCTAGAGAAATGGAGCATCCTATTGGGGGGGCATAATATATCTTACAGACCAAGGACGGCTATTAAAGGCCAGATCTTGGCAGATTTCCTGATCGAGAAGCCGGATGAGGAAGAACCAATTATTAAGCAAGACGAGATCCCAACGGAACCTTGGGTGCTATTCACGGACGGATCCTCATGTACAGACGGGTCCGGGGCAGGTCTCATCCTCACGAATCCAGAAGGAATGGAATTCACATACGCCCTCCGTTTTGAGTTCACGGCCACCAACAACGAAGCGGAATATGAAGCATTAATTGCGGGTTTAAAAATCGCCGCTAGAATGGGAGTCCGCAACCTTGAGGCCTACGTGGACTCACGGCTTGTCGCGAACCATATTCTAGGTGGGTATGTGGCTAAGGAGGACAACATGTTCAGGTACTTGGAAAAAGTCAAGTCGTTAATCGCGACTTTCAGTAAGTTTTCCATCAAGCAGGTGCCAAGGGGCGAGAACAAGAAAGCGGACGCTCTTAGCAAGATCGCATCCACGAGCTTCGCTCACTTGTCTAAACAAGTTTTGGTGGAAATACTCAAGGAGAAATCTATCACGGAAGGGGAGGTAGCCGCTATAGTTGAGGAGGAGGGACCTACGTGGATGACCCCAATCATCAACTATTCGACTAATGAAACCCTTCCAGACGAGGAAAAAGCGGCAAGGCGCATTAAAAGGAAGTCACAACATTTTGAACTTCGAGAAGGCATCCTTTACAAGTGCTCTTTCTTGCAGCCGTGGCTGCGGTGTGTTGGACCACGCCAGGCGGCTTACGTCATCAGTGACATACATGAAGGGTTGTGCGGCATGCATGCAGGCCCACGATCCGTGGTAGCTAGAGCCTTACAAACAGGTTATTATTGGCCCACCGTGCACAGAGACGCGCACGACATGATTCGCAAGTGCAATGATTGCCAAGTGCATAGGCCAGTACCACGGCACCCGCAACAGGAGCTTACACCTATCACGTCCCCATGGCCATTTTATAAGTGGGGAATTGACATTGCAGGACCATTTCCTGTAGCTGCGGGGGGGGGGGGGGGGGTTAAATTCTTGATTGTTGCAATGGACTACTTCACACGATGGATAGAAGCCAAGGCAGTCAAGTCTATCACAGGTAAGCAGGTCAAGAAGTTTGTGTGGGAACACATTGTGTGCCGTTTTGGTCTACCAGGAGAAATCATCTCGGACAACGGCAAGCAGTTCACGGACAACCCGTTCAAAGATTGGTGCGCATCATTGAACATCAAACGCCGCTTCGCATCTGTTAAGCATCCACAAACAAATGGCCTCGTCGAACGAGCAAATAGAAGCTTGGGAAATGGCATCAAGGCGCGTCTGGATGAACGAAGTGGCAAATGGGTCGATGAGTTATCACATGTGCTATGGGCGCATAGAACTATGATCAAAACAGCCAACGGGGATACTCCGTTTGCATTGGCCTACGGAACTGAGGCTGTTATTCCAGCAGAAATAGGAATGCCTACCATCCGCACAGCGGAGGTTAACGTCGTCACGAACGACGAACAGTTGCGAATAAACCTGGATTTGTTGGAAGAAAAAAGGGAAATAGCAGCCATCAATGAGGCTAAGTCCAAGGCTAAGATGAAGGCTTATTATGACGCCAAGGTCAAGGGTGTTTCCTTTCGGTCGGGATACTACGTCTATCGTGCTAAGGAAGCAAGTCGAGCGGAGAACACAGGAAAGCTGGGCCCCAAGTGGGAAGGACCGTATGAGGTCACTGAAGCCTTGGGGCGAGGCGCGTACAAGCTACGTGACATGGATGGCCGCGACCTAGAGCGCACATGGAATATTTCCAATCTCAAAAGGTGCTATCTCTGAAAGCTACGGCTTCCGCATGGGTACTTCGCTATATGCGGTCTTAATAAAGAACCATGCGGTTTTATCTGTTTTGTTTTTATTATGTTTGTTTAGATTATTTTCTTGTTTTTTTAGGACTTGTCATTATTGTTCAAACAAAAGTGTAAACGTTCTAATAAAATGCCGTGGTGCCTAGCTAGCTCCACGGCTTGTTTCGTGCAAATCATTTTTTAGAGTTTTTTGTATGAATTTTACTTATATTATAATATGTTATGTTTTATTCATATGCATTCTTCCAAAATTACTGTACATGTACTATACGCCTCCAGGCGGGGTAAGAGGATTAAGTGAACCTACTAATTCAACTTGCCGCGTAAGAGGGATGCAACCCCAGCCGCCCGGACCATGTGTCCTTACTAGACACCTTACTCACAAGACGTTGGGGTAAGTTTCATATGCTATAGCCACACGGTGCTCCGCATAGCAAAGACGCACGTCGCATGTCTAGTAAATTATAGACTTGTATGTATTTTCTTTCTTCGTGTGTAAGACATGATATATCATGCAGTATTGGGCTACAATATTTCAACACAAGTAAAAATACACAAGTTTCCAAAAATATCAAAATTGCCGTGGTTACTCACGGACTTATATACAAAACACAAATGTTGTTAGCCGTGTACATGCACGGACGAATAGGAACGATAAATATTCAAAGGGCTACAAACCAAAAAGTGTCTGAAAGGGATCATAAGTAGAGAGCATCCTACATAGCGGGGAAAAACTTACCCATTTCTACTTGCTCTTCGACTAGACACGATAGCCATTCATCACTTTCTTTCCGCTTCTGGGCTTGAGCCGCAGTCCTCTCCAGCGCCACACTTAAGGGTTCTTCGCCAAGCACGATTCTGGTGACGTCCTCGTATATGGGGAGTGTCAGGTGGCTGGGGGACGGAGTAAAGGAAGCACTGGAAGACGCGCTAAGACTGAGCTTTTCCATAATTTCAATATTCGGCGCATCTTTGGTGGCCTCCAGCTCATCCAAAAATGGATAGTGCAGATTTTGCATCGCGGCCATCGAGGCAGTCATTTTGCTAGCAGCTTCAGGTTTAAAAAGGCATGGTTGGTAACGTCCTTCCCCTTTGAGATCAGCTCAGCGGCCTCAACCATTCCCTCGTGCCGTCCGTGGTCAATACCATCAGACACAAGGTTGGCGAATTGTCGCACAAAGTCCGGGGCCTCTAGCACCTTCATGACGGCCATGCGTGCTCCGTGCCCAACCATCCACCTACGGCCGGCAATGGCTGTTAGCAGTTGGGGGCATAATACATTGTCACGCTCAGCAGTGAGGGCATCAATCATCAACTCTTTTTGGGCAAATGCCTCTTTCAGTTCTTGGATGACCGCCCTCTCATCAGCAAGGTCTCTTTGTACTTTTTCCATGTTTTGGACGGCCAGGTGCGCGTCCTCTAGTTTCTGGTTAAGCACGTCTACTTGGCTGGAGTACGAGTGGGCAGAAGCTTCCGCCGTGGCTACCTATAAGGATAAAAAGTGTTAGCACATTTCTTTTGTAATATGGGTGGTGCGGCACGGGTATGTACCTTGGTGGTTGCAGCATCTAGTCGTGACTCAAGGTTGGTTACTTGCTGGTCGTATTCACTCGCGCGGGCTGACTGTTTTTTAATGGTCGCCCCGGCATTGACCAGTTGGGATTGGAGGTCAGCGATCTGAGCTTCATTATCTTCAATCATTTTCTCCCTCCGTCCAACTTTTCTCTTGAGAGAGTCAACATGCCCAAGCGCGGCTTCAAACCTAACCCTCATTGAGGTTCCCATCGCCATTTGGTGTACCAGAGTGCCATTGTACTCATCCGCCAAGTCCGCATGACTGAGCGAGTTTACCTCTTGCACCAAGCTTGGTGGTATGTAGTTGTTGAGGTACTCCCGGCACTCATCAGCGTTCCTCAATCGTGACGCCGTGGTAATATTCCATACTGGGTTAAATGGTTGAGGGGCGCCGAACGTGGGGAGGTCTTGGGAGGCTATGGGTGAACCATCTTCAAATACGGGGCCGGACCTTGTGGGGGCCATGGGGTTTTCTTCCATTGCTTTTCCTTTCCCCTTATCAACTTGGGTGTCAGAAGGAGGCGCGGAACCAGTCTGGTTGTCCCTGTGAAACAAATATTACAAAATATCTTAAGTATTGCTTACAAGAAAACTTGTCATTCTTACATATTAAGATGGGGTCTTACATATTGCTTCTTGCTACTTCGGAGGCGGTTGGGGAAATTTGAGTGACGGGATTGACATGAGCGACCCGGTTAGCCTCGGAACCCTGGGTAGCACTCCCGACAGATTGATACAAGGGGTGGTCTTCTCGAAGTCTCTTGGCAGGAGCATTGTGTTCGCCAATCTCGACTGAGGCAGTCCCTCTCGACCGGTTGCTTCTTTTTTGGGTACGCCTGACGATGGGCTGCGTTATTGCTTCGTCGATCTCCTCCTCGACTTCTTCCTCCTCTTCTTCCAGGTTGACATGTTGTTGTACTTCATCGTCATCATCGCCCATCAGTCGGCGAATGCTGGAGGTGGTTAGTTCAATATTGTCCCCCTGTTGTTCCCTATGTGGTGAGGAGGGCCCGACTCCTCCTTCATTCACTTGGTTACCACCATCAACATTATTTCCATGATCTTCCTCGTCCGAATGCGGATCTGGCACGGCTTCAAGAGCAACCGTCACCGGGCGGGTATGCTCAAGAAGGGGTGGTTCATTCTCACGAAGAGGACGAAGACCCTCCGGCACAAGCCTTGGGTCGCCTTGGCGCAACAGTCCAAAAAAGTTCATTTCTGTCCAGCACAAAACAACATATGTTAGTTATTAATCAGATACATGTATACATTCTTTTTGGCGTACGGATGATTAGCCTACCTTCGCCCTGCCTTCTCCAAAAAACGGGATACCTATTGGAAGGACCAAAGTAATTGCGGCTAATTCCTAGCAAGCATAGGAATGATTCGGGAAGGTTTATGTGGAATCCAGTCCTATTTAGATCTAACTCTTGGGAGTGACGAGGATTATATGTACTTGTGTGCGGCTTGGGGTCGTGCGGAATCCTAGTTCTAATGATATAATCACCCGGCCATACCACTGCGTCAATGAAAAAGTAGTGATCATACCAATTTTTCAGTGAATCCATTGGTTTGTTGTGTGATTGGGGACTGTTGGAGGCTCGTTTCTTGAAAGATACCCAACCGTTCACTAAGTTGGGGTATAAAACAACCTAAATAACTCTACGGTTGGGGGGATTCTCCTAGCACGGCAAAGAATCTCGAATTGGCTAATCTTACAGGCACCTATGCAGTGGAGCTGACTAATGTGTACATCATAATATCCTAGCAGATCTACGAGAAAGTGGGTGAAAGGGATGCGGTAATTAGCCGCATCAAAAAGGCGAGTATACAGGCCTATCTTACCCGCTGGAGCCTCAGTTATGAGGTCTCCGGCGCCACGAAGTGAGGGGTGTAGGTTGGTAGGGATGAAATAATTTGTACAAAAATGGTTTAATTGGTCTTGGGTCATGACATTTAGCACGGATCCAATGGTAGGGCTGTTTCTATGAGCCATTACTAAAAAAGAGTGTAAGGACGTGGTGTTCTAACCTGCGTGTGAAGGGATCCGTGCGTATTTGGTTAAAGCTAAGAGGAAACCTTTAATGGCAGAAATGGAGGTTGTAAACTGTGTGTTTCACACAGCCGTGGGGGTGGCTTATTTATAGGGTTGCCTCATGGGTCACAACCTGTTGGATGTGTGACACGTGTCTGCCACTATTCTTAATCGTGTGGCTAGGGGGCAAGTGGCAAGTGAAACGTCAGGTGGGACCCACGGGTCATATCTGATTCAAACGTTTGCACTGCTCAAGGTTCTGACTGTTTCACTTTTGTCAGTCAAACAAGTCAGATGAACAGTTGTTCATGTCGGGTTATGCGGCTCTTACGTAAGACTTGACATTTAATGATATATTTAATTTGTCTCGGTTGCTATATGCGGCTGAGATATTGAGAAGATAACTTCTTAAACCAGGTAGCCACGTGCGGCCAATATAAATTCTTGGATAATTTGTCATTTACTATGGTTTCCTTGGTACGTCCGGGGAGCATCTTTGTAGTCTAGAGGTTCCACCTACGGTTGTAACAACTAGACTGGGGGGACATGATGACGTATAGTCCCCAGCCGGGTCATGGACACGGCCCATGGGTACTACCCGTATCCGGCCCATCACAGATGGGTGGAATAATGTCATTCAGGCTTATGGGCTTGGATGAACAGTAACCGCACACATGTGTGCGGCCCACGGCCCGGTGCGGCCGACATGGCCGACATAGGGTTAGACAGAATAATCTTCTGTCTAGGAATATCTTTATCCCAATAAGAGAGGATATTTACTACCAAGATTAGAAGATAACAATCATTCTAAATCTGGTGATTATCTCTTCCTTGGGGCCGAAGGATCAGTGGAAGCCCACTAGGGTTTCACTGCCTATAAAAGGAACCCCCAAGGGTTCCACAAAGGTATTACGACTTGTACTCTAAACTCACATAAACCCTAAATCGATTACTTACTCTCACGCCGGAGTCTAATCGTGGGAAACATTCCCACGGTAAGCCTAACGCGTGTTGTTTAGTGTGCAGGATCCCAACCAAACGATTCACTTGGTGCAGGAGCCGGAGCCCAGCCAACCCGAATTAAGCCTAATTCGGGTCTAGCAAGGATCAACCAACTTTTGCATCAACAGATTATGTGATATGGTGTCTTTTCGTGTCTTGGGATAATTAAGGATCGGTTTTGTGTGTAGCATGCGGTTGACACGGCTTCGGCCCAAAAGAATAGTGAAAGATTTGAAGCGGATAATAACGTTCGAGTAACCTAAACTAAAGTACGGTTTTGTCTTTCAACAACGCCATTTTGTTTGGGTGTTCGAGCGATAGATGTTTCATGTTCAATTCCTTCAGCTTCAAAATAGTTTCTCAGAGTTGAATTCAAAAATGTTGTGCCTCTGTCAGTAGGAACCACTTTTATTTGAACTTGAAGACCACGTTGTATCAGTTTTAGGAAGTTGATGAGAACTTCGGGTGTTTCATCCTTGGACCTCAAGAAGTGAGTCCATGTGTACCTTGAGTAATCATCGAAAATTACCATAACACATTTATTTCCATTGATACTATGAACACTCATGGGACCACACAAATTTATATGAAGAAGATCTAAACGTCCTTTAGAGCTTGGTGTAGTTTTTGTTTTGAAGCTATGCGTTTAGCTTTACAAAGCTCACAAGAAGAACAAAGATGATCTTTGATGAATTTCAAGCTTGGAAGGCCTCTCACAATATCTTTCTTGGAAAGCAAGTTGATCGTATCAAAATTAAGATGAGATAAACGTCGATGCCATAACCATGGCTGAGTCGATGAAGCTTTATGTGACAACCCTGGTTTTGAGGTTCGTCACTTAGTTTTATTTTGGTTCTAGTTACGTGTCTTTACGTGTTTATGTGCTTATTGGTGTGTATAATTTGTGGTTTAGATATCGTTTCCGGTACGGGGTACCTTGTGAGTGAAACGATGTGTGATGATTTCATGTTCATGAGTTCACATGGTAGTGACTATGAAGTGAGATGGTGTTATTTAATGGTTTTATGTATACGTATATGTATTATAGAAAATCGTATTTTTACGATTTACGGTTTAGCATTTAGAGGTCTCGGATGAGGTAATTAGTCATATGGATATTTTTCGGGATGGTTTTAAGTCATTTAGGACTTAGTTATAAAGTTTATTTCAAAATTTGAGATTTTTTATAAAAGTGTATATTTTACGTCTTTTACGGTAAAACGCGTAAATTTGACTAGTTTTACGGTTTTGAGGTTTTGGAGGCTTTAGGAGCTGAAATAATTTAAGGAAAGTTAAAGTAATATTATTAATACAATTATTAATAATTAAAATAAAAAAACGAAATCTAAGAGGGGAGGGTCGGTTATTATGATTAAAAGAAAAGGAAGGAAGAAAATAACCAAAAAGCCCAAAAACAGGCCCAATGGACTTGTAATGGGATTAGGAGGCCTTTAGGACTTAACCAAACCCATCCCATAACCAAAATAATCAGGTTTTTCACCCCCATAACATCTCATAGTCGAATTAACAATGGTGGCCAATTAGGGTTCTTCAAAAATTGGGTTTTTCTCATCTTCCATTAATTTAAAGGTAAATCTTCAAAACCCTTTTCATATAAATTGTTTTTAATGTTCTATGATCATCTTATGATGGATTTAGGTTAGGGTTTAATTAAAAACAGTATATTAATCATATTTTAATGATTAAATAAATTAGGGCTTGTAATTAGAGGGATTAGGGTTAATTAATCAGGTTAATTTTGTTAAACCTGTTTTTAAAAACTGGGCAGAATTTTGATTCTTTTGATCATATCTAGAGTTCTAGGAACATTCAAGATGTGATCAAGCTAGCCCTGGATAGGTAATTGAGTTGGCTTTCTAAATCAATAAATGAGAACTGAATTGGAGGTTGGGAAGTGGGTCAAAAACAGGTTAACAACAGTCGGAGGTCAAATCAGTTTTTAATTCAGCCTGTTTTCTTTTTATGTTTTGGGTTGTTTGGGGTACTTAGGGTTGCATTGGGATCTTCTAACAAACATGAGAGATGGTTATATATTGTAGTAAGTATCTGCACTTGGGCTAAGGTTGTGGTTTAGGGTAAGACCCCCTAATCATAACAAACTTTTCATACGTCTAAAATCAGTAAATCTGAAATGACGATAATGTATATAAATATATTGGGGCCTTAACAGTAGCTTTAAGGTTAGGGAAAGTGCGAGGTGTTAGCTAACGTATTTAAAAGTATGAATATTCTCTTTACAGAGATCATGGGTGTGTTTAGATGGGCGTTTGGCTTATAGTTTAGAGACCTAAAACTGGGACTATTTTTGGTAAAATGTTAACGCGATATGTTATAAAATAAAACGAGTTAAGGGCTTTATAGAGGGGTGTAATGGGATTATTAGAGCATATAGATGAGGTGTATATATGGGAGTAGGTTGTCCATCATAGGTTGATGAGCCAGCTTGGTGATTGGTTCGTGTATTGATTATGTGTTTTTGGTTTGTTAGCTTTTGCTAGTGCGCGGACTCTTGGAGGAGCTCAATCAGGCGAGTTTCATAGTCCCATGTTTATTATTGATTTTGACTTCCAGATGGGATGGAAGAGACACTGTGTTGAGTTATTTTCTAAATTGATGATGTGAATGTGTTTGTGATTTGAGATGGACTTGTGTGTACTTTATGTGATTAACTGCTATGTGGTTCTTGTTTGTGTATGACAAGGTAGTGGCCTTGGGATAGGTACATAGCATGATCGTCTATGGGACCAATGGTTAATGACAAGGTAGTGGCCTTGGGATTGGTACATAGGTGTATGGGCGCCTATGGTACCATGGTGTTTGGTAAGGCGTGATGCCTTGGAAATTATGGTGTTTGGTAATGCGTGATGCCTTGGAAATTATGGTTGTTGGTAAGGCGTGATGCCTTTGAAATTGTGGTTGTTGGTAAGGCATGATGCCTTGGTATTGTGATGATTGATTGAACATGAATGCTAGTTTTTAATGCATACTTGTAGCGCATTGTCCATATGTTATTGTGTTGATGGTTGTTATTCACAGCTTGTAACTGATTTAGCGTTGGAGTCTAAACCTATGACTCTCACCAACTTTATGTTGACGTGTTTTAGTGTCTCTTTCAGGTGATACGTGGTTAAACGTGAGAACTTATGTGGCTAGGATTGGAGTCGAGTAGGAATGCATTTAGAAGGAGATCCCCGTTCCTTCTTAGTTTATTTTCTTTCTGATTGTTTCGGTAGTGATATTGTTGGCACCTATATGTGATTGTTAGTGTTATTTGTTTGTCTTGGGTAAGAGGTAGGACTGTTACCTACTTACCTAGACTCCTGCATTGTTGAGATATTGTCATGACATTTGTGTCACCATTTTATGACATTATAGTTGCATTTTAGTTTTCTCTATAGAGACACCGTTTGTTGTGATGATATCCATACGTCGCGCCCCATATTCCGCCATGGTGGGGTGTTACAGAATGGTATCAGAGACAATGGTTATAGAGAATTAGGTTTCCTAGTCGCGTAGCCTAGTCTATAGCTTAAGGGTCCCTGCATATAGGCGTCATAGGAGTATGTGTGCATTTTACATAAATTGATGTGTTGGGATGTTATTTATTGCGAGGTTTTGACTAGTATGAATTGAACCATAGTAAGTTCATACTTAGCCACATGTTATTTTCTTTTCGGGGTGTGACTAGTGCTGGTTGAACCATAATCATCCACGCTAGTCATTGTTGTATTTTGGTTTAAATTGTACATTATAGTACATAATTTGGTACATGGTAGTTTCTATCTGTTGTTGGGTTATTTTATGTACCTGAGGTACAGTATTTTCCTTTTGATGTTTAAGTCATGTTCCCTAAGAATCGTGTGATGGTTCGAGTTATTAGGAGTAGGTGGGTATGAAGGATTTTAAGCTGTTTCCACTCTTACGGGCGACATGACTTATAACTGATTATGTTTTTGTTTTGGATTTAGTCTATGCTGTTTTAGCTAGACTATGGATTTCTGTATTCCAAGAGTTTTATTATGTTATTTTTATAGATGGAGTTTTGGACCTTATTGGTTATGTGATTATGTGCTTAGGTGAGTTGGTGGATTTATGTGTTATATGTTGTATTGATTCTTATAAGTGTCATCATAGGAGGGAGTGCATTGGGGAAAAGGGTAATTGTATAAGTATGGTGGCCAACATAGTTATACAAGTACCACAACTTCAATGGGTTCTCAAGTATGGTTGCATGAAAGAGGGTTAGTACATGCTTGTATATGATGAAATGTAGAATTTGGGGTATACGTATAATATATGGGTTTATGTAATGGCTGCCTATGATATGGCTATTGTTCTTTTTGTGTTTTATGTTTTGGGTTATAGTTGTGTTGTGTGATTATGGGGTCACACGATATGGTTTGGTTTTGGTGATGGGCTTTATGCTTTGTTGTGGCATGGTGAGATGGTGATTACTCGTATGGAAAAACGAGTGTATGACGTGATTGGTTGATCCGACATGTATGGTAACAAGTATGTTTTGGGTGATTTAATAGGTATATATATGCGGATGTATATATACTACTATGTGTTAAGTTATGGTATATGGTCGTTCACTAGTTATTATAACTTGAACGTACTTTGTGTTTGTTCGTGTTTTATGGTGCTGGAGTTTGATGGAGTTTCAACGACGTTTGGAATCTTTTGAAGTGTGTCTTGTAGCGTATTCTTTGAGTTTCGTATTTCACGTGTACATTTTAAAATGGTGTTCTTGGTTTTAAGTTTATTGAAATAACTTGGGATTTCTTTTGAGATAATGAAATCTTTTAGTGTTGGGTCTTACATTTCTTTTGGTCGGTATATATTGAGAAAAAGGGGGACTTGGAAATCTATTAAAGGGTTAGATAGTTGGTTGTATTCGGTAAAATAAGTGTAAGGTGTTGGAGTCGTGTTTGAAACAAGATGTAACATAAGTTTCTTTTTAATCAACACTTATTTATTTCAAATTCTAAAAGACTTTCTTTAAAATAAAGCGAAGTAAAATTTCTTTCTACTCACATAGGTTATACAATCAGGTTTAACCGATTCATGTCATTTATAATTATTAATACAAGGTTAAATTGAGTTTATGAAGATTTCACATACAATTTTATCTTTCATTAATATAAAACTGTTTTGGTCATAACTTGTTCGTTTTTAGAGCTTTTTGGGTGATTCAAAAGCCAAAAATTATGTACTCGGAACGTACGTTTCAAATATTCAGAATGTATAGTCATGGGAGATCAGTGGACTGGTCGGAATTGTTGTACAAGTATCGGGTTCAAGGTTGAGTTTGAATAGTAGTTTCATTTTTATGATTTGGGATGCACGGGATGCCTAGTCTTTGAGTTGAGTTTTGAATTTGTCAAGAGGGTTGTTTGTAGATTGTTTGAGTCACATAGATGTGGGGAGGTAAATAATATATATATATACATATATATATATATATATATATATATATATATATATATATATATATATATATATATATATATATATATATATATATATATATATATATATATATATATATATATATATATATATATATATATATATATATATATATATATATATATATATATATATATATATATATATATATATATATATATATATATATATATATTCTTTTGGAAAAGTCGATCTTTTGCACGGTTTAAATAAGATGTCACGGGGCGTAATATGTTTTGGTTGCCATTGGGTGTTTCTTGGAGTATTTTTCGTTGAAATGGTTCATTTTGAATGGATACACGTTTTGGGTTTGAGTTTTCTATTGAGTCTCGTGGTTTTTGACTTGTTTTAATTGGTGCACGTGAAATGTCGTTAGTTGTCCGTGGGTTTGATTCGTCGATCGTATCCGGTGGATTCAGGATGTAGTTTTGGTTTCGTATTGTTTGGAAGCGTTGAGGTAGTCATATGAAAGACTTGGTCGCGCCTACACGATTAAGTAGGTGGCCATGAGAGAACGGTCGGAATGCCCTTGGTGGGGAGGGAAGAAGTTCGTAGACGAACTGATACGAATATATGGTCTATTTGGAGTACCAGGGAGAGGAATATAGATTTGTATAATGTATGGATATTGGCATAAGTAACGCGCCATAGAGAGTGGTTAGAAATTGCAAGGGATTCAGGATAAAGGTTGAGTTGCTTGGTAGTAAATGTGATGTGGAAGCGGGTGAGTGGTCTGATAAGAGGGAGTATTGGTCTTATAGAATACGTGTAGATTTTTCGCGAGTAGAACGAGGTAGAAATTTATTCGTATTGCTTCTAGGAGAGGGTGCAAGGAGGACGTAGTTGAAACTGTTAAGGATGTTGTATGAACGTTTTGGGTTTACGGTTATGCATTTGGCTTCGCCAAAGCACTAGCGGTTCTCATGGAGTCAATGAACCGAGTGTGCATGAACGTATGTAAACGAGTTGTCATCGGGAGTATCGACGACATCTTGATCTACTCAAATCTAAGGGGAGTGAGGCGAATTATGTGTTGGTTTTGGAGTGGAGTTAAACGTGAGATTTTCAAGTGTGAGTCTTAGGATTAAGTTGGCCAGGACTAGTAGTCAGAAATGATGGCATATCGTGGAACCAGCAAGGGGCGAAGTGAAGAAGGACGAGGAACCATTTTGGAGGTTGAAGAGGTGGATTGAATGATGAGCAGATCTTGGCATTATCGGAAGGACTGGATGAATTCGCAAAGCATGACGATACGTGGAGCAAGGATTTGGACGCGTACGAGGACGGCAAAGAAAGGTGATCGCTTATACGTTGCAGGAACTGCAGATTTGGAAGAACTGGATAGACTTAGTTAGTGGAGCTGGACTGTTATATCTGCCTAGAATGTTAGAGGCATTTTGTGTACGAGACGTGGAGAATGATCTATACAGATCATGAACGTCTCCAACACATATTCAATCATCTTGATTGAACATTTGGAAAAGGTGATGGGTGGAGTTAAGTGATGAAAGAAAATTGCAAGGCCAAGTACCATATGGGAAAGGCAAGCATGATTGTTAAGACATGGAATAAGAAGAATGAAGTGAAGCTGAGACGAACTTGAACTATAGAGATGACGTATTAGGGTGGTTTGGATGAAGGATGTAGGTTGCACGAGTTAAGTTGTCTAAAGCAGAGAACGCGTCAACATGTATGTTGCGTGGCTTGAACAATCATATGGGAAAAAGGGACGTAGACTATACTTCCTACATAGATAGGAGTAGCTTGGAAAGGGGGATGTAAGGACGAAATTGGGGAAGGTGATGAGAGTTGGGTGATAATCGATAGACTGACTTTTTCATCTCATATTTCAAGAGGAATGAGTAGTCATGTAGTTGAGAAGTTGGAAGGAGTGCGTACGGATGTGATGGAATAGAGGGTTTTGCGTAAAAGTTAGCCAAATATGTATGGAATGCCTTATGAAGGATTATGGCAAGGGAAGCCTCACATCGTGATCTATGGTAGGAGTTAAGGAAGAACTAATGGGTATGTGAAAGACCGCCACAGGTCACTTGGTAAGGAAATTGGGATTTTTAAGTAGTTTGGGGTACAGACTAAAGAGAGTTGAGGAACATGATTGGATATGAGTATATCCAGCTAACTGGAAAAGGATGGGCAATTGAGATATTTATACAACCTTAGGGGTTACACTGAGTGCATGAGTGATTGATTTAGAGGGAGTTAGGAAACTCTTTAGCGATGGCTGAGTTTTCATATAATGATAGTTATCATACTAGAAGTCGATAAATGCCGTTTGAGGCACTATATTAAAGGATAGGGTGAGTTGTCCCCATTGTGGACTAGAATTGGTAAAAGAGGCTACTAATGTGGTAATGATGTTTGTGGAAAGGATGAGAGCAACAAGGGATACTATGTAGAAAAGGAGGAAACCACTAGAGTTAGTGACATAGTTATGTAGGAAGTTTCACCCATAGTAACGGGTGGTATGTTTTGGTAAAATGGAAGTGCTGATGTAGAGTTTGGTAGGTCTATTTATGATCTTTGGAAAGATCGGACCATTAGCTTATGAGCATAGAATTACCTGGGGGAAATGAGTTGTATACATGATACATTTCGTGTATTGAGATTGGTAAAAGTTGTTTGAGAATGCATTTTGCATGTACAGTTATTCGGGACTTGTGTTAATAAGAATCTTTGTCTTATCAAAGATCATTTGTGAGATTTATTGACTGTGAGGTCAAGAGTTTGGCAATGAGTTTAATTATTTTTGGTTTGTATATGTGGTATTTTGAAACTTGAACTAAAGTTCGCGTGGAAATGAGAGGAGTTCGTTTAGAACAAGTATCCTCATGTGATTTGTTGTTCGTGTGTTTGATCCTAAGGATTAAATCTCGGGACGAGATTTCTATTAGGAGGGAGTGATGTGACAACCCTGGTTTTGAGGTTCGTCACTTAGTTTTATTTTGGTGCTAGTTACGTGTCTTTACGTGTTTATGTGCTTATTGGTGTGTATAATTTGTGGTTTGGATATCGTTTCCGGTACGGGGTACCTTGTGAGTGAAACGATGTGTGATGATTTCATGTTCATGAGTTCACATGGTAGTGACTATGAAGTGAGATGGTGTTATTTAATGGTTTTATGTATACGTATATGTATTATAGAAAATCGTATTTTTACGATTTACGGTTTAGCATTTAGAGGTCTCGGATGAGGTAATTAGTCATATGGATATTTTTCGGGATGGTTTTAAGTCATTTAGGACTTAGTTATAAATTTTATTTCAAAATTTGAGATTTTTTATAAAAGTGTATATTTTACGTCTTTTACGGTAAAACGCGTAAATTTGACTAGTTATACGGTTTGAGGTTTTGGAGGCTTTAGGAGCTGAAATAAATTAAGGAAAATTAAAGTAATATTATTAATACAATTATTAATAATTAAAATAAAAAAAGCGAAATCTAAGAGGGGAGGGTCGGTTATTATGATTAAAAGAAAAGGAAGGAAGAAAATAACCAAAAAGCCCAAAAACAGGCCCAATGGACTTGTAATGGGATTAGGAGGCCTTTAGGACTTAACCAAACCCATCCCATAACCAAAATAATCAGGTTTTTCACCCCCATAACATCTCATAGTCGAATTTTAACAATGGTGGCCAATTAGGGTTCTTCAAAAATTGGATTTTTCTCATCTTCCATTAATTTAAAGGTAAATCTTCAAAGCCCTTTTCATATAAATTGTTTTTAATGTTCTATGATCATCTTATGATGGATTTAGGTTAGGGTTTAATTAAAAACAGTATATTAATCATATTTTAATGATTAAATAAATTAGGGCTTGTAATTAGAGGGATTAGGGTTAATTAATCAGGTTAATTTTGTTAAACCTGTTTTTAAAAACTGGGCAGAATTTTGAGTCTATTGTTTTGATCATATCTAGAGTTCTAGGAACACTCAAGATGCGATCAAGCTAGCCCTGGATAGGTAATTGAGTTGGATTTCTAAATAAATAAACGAGAACTGAATTGGAGGTTGGGAAGTGGGTCAAAAACAGGTTACAACAGTCGGAGGTCAAATCAGTTTTGAATTCAGCCTGTTTTCTTTTTAAGTTTTGGGTTGTTTAGGGTACTTAGGGTTGCATTGGGATCTTCTAACGAACATGAGAGATGGTTATATATTGTAGTAAGTATCTGCACTTGGGCTAAGGTTGTGGTTTAGGGTAAGACCCCCTAATCATAACAAAATTTTCATACGTCTAAAATCAGTAAATCTGGAATGACGATAATGTATAAAAATATATTGGGGCCTTAACAGTATCTTTAAGGTTAGGGAAAGTGGGAGGTGTTAGCTAACGTATTTAAAAGTATGAATATTCTCTTTACAGAGATCATGGGTGTGTTTAGATGGGCGTTTGGCTTATAGTTTGGAGACCTAAAACTGGGACTGTTTTTGGTAAAATGTTAACGGGATGTGATATAAAATAAAACGAGTTAAGGGCTTTATAGAGGGGTGTAATGGGATTCTTAGAGCATATATATGAGGTGTATATATGGGATTAGGTTAGATGTCCATCATAGGTTGATGACCCAGCTTGGTGATTGGTTCGTGTATTGATTATGTGTTTTTGGTTTGTTAGCTTTTGCTAGTGCGCGGACTCTTGGAGGAGCTCAATCAGGTGAGTTTCATAGTCCCATGTTTATTATTGATTTTGACTTCCAGATGGGATGGAAGAGACACTGTGTTGAGTTATTTTCTAAATTGATGCTGTGAATGTGTTTGTGATTTGAGATGGACTTGTGTGTACTTTATGTGATTAACTGCTATGTGGTTCTTGTTTGTGTATGACAAGGTAGTGGCCTTGGGATAGGTACATAGCGTGATCGTCTATGGGACCAATGGTTAATGACAAGGTAGTGGCCTTGAAATTGGTACATAGGTGTATGGGCGCCTATGGTACCATGGTGTTTGGTAAGGCGTGATGCCTTGGAAATTATGGTGTTTGGTAATGCGTGATGCCTTGGAAATTATGGTTGTTGGTAAGGCGTGATGCCTTGGAAATTGTGGTTGTTGGTAAGGCGTGATGCCTTGGTATTGTGATGATTGATTGAACATGAATGCTAGTTTTTAATGCATACTTGTAGCGCATTGTCCATATGTTATTATGTTGATGGTTGTTATTCACAGCTTGTAACTGATTTAGCGTTGGAGTCTAAACCTATGACTCTCACCAACTTTATGTTGACATGTTTTAGTGTCTCTTTCAGGTGATACGTGGTTAAACGTGAGAACTTATGTGGCTAGGATTGGAGTCGAGTAGGAATGCATTTAGAAGGAGATCCCCGTTCCTTCTTAGTTTATTTTCTTTCTGATTGTTTCGGTAGTGATATTGTTGGCACCTATATGTGATTGTTAGTGTTATTTGTTTGTCTTGGGTAAGAGGTAGGACCGTTACCTACTTACCTAGACTCCTGCATTGTTGAGATATTGTCATGACATTTGTGTCACCATTTTATGACATTATAGTTGCATTTTAGTTTTCTCTATAGAGACACCGTTTGTTGTGATGATATCCATACGTCGCGCCCCATATTCCGCCATAGTGGGGTGTTACACTTTAGCCATGAAGCAAATTGGAGTTGATGAGGTTGTGTCTTGAAGTGAAATAGTGTAGAGATTAGTACCCCGTGTACCGGTAAGTAAGTCATTCCCATCATAATCAACAACAAAACATGTCTTCTTTCTAAAAGCAACCTCCAAATCCGCATCACATAATTGACCAACTGAGAAAAGATTGTGATTGAGCCCTTCGACGTAGTATACCCTTTTGATCGTGATATTTCCTTGAACCAAATCTCCATATCCTAGGATCGGTGCAAATTGTTCATTTCTGAATCGGACCGTACCCAGGAACTTCTCCACGAAGTTAATTAGAAGCTTGAGATTCCCCGTCATGTGCTTCGTGCATCCGGAGTCCAGTATGAAGAGAATTATTTGTATCAACTGCAGAAGAGTTAGAACACGATGGAGCATTTGCTAAATTGGATACCACAGTAGTTGTGATTGTAGAATCATTAGTGTCCTTAGCAACATTTAAGGGAATACTAACACTCGTTGTCACATTTTCTGTCCTAACTTTAGGCATCCATTTATATCTCGGAGGACATTGATTAGCAAACCACCATTTCCAAGACTTGCTAGCAGACTCATATAATTCCATAATTCTACTTCTAGGATTCTTAGTGGTGGAGTCTGATGCAATACTTTGCTTAGTGGGGGTTGTATCAGAATGGTTCATTTTGCGTTTGGGTTTACTAGCACAAATAGGCATCGTAACTTGCTTCTTAGTTCTAGTATCTACGCCTTTGACATTATTCATAGCATACATAGAATGATTAGCATTAGCACATTTTCCACATTTGACACAAACAAATTTAACATTTAAAGCATTTAAATCGTTCAAAGCATTCAAATCATCATTACACACGATTACAGTCTTTTTATTCTTAAAAACATTCAAATTCCTAGGGTGTTCTTCTACTTCCTTCATCTTCCCTTAACTCTTGTGTTTCCAGACCTTATCATTCACTTGAGTGCTCTTAAGCTGAGGCCGACTAACAGTCGCAGTGGAGACTACTCCTGTAGTAGAAGACACACGAGTATTAGTGTTTCTAGAAGTCTGAGGCGATTGACTAACTTTATTTGTGGGTTTAGTGGTCATTCTATACATCCCTGGTTTAATCACATTATTGTGCTTAACGCTTGGTGCTACAATATTCCTTATGGGTTGAATATGTGGTAACCTTTCCTTTCCATCTATCTGGGGGGCAAACACAGGTTCTGCAAACGAAGAATTTGAGAAAGCAGATGGTTTTCCCAAGATAGAGGATCTATTCACTTTAGAGGCATTGGGTTGTCTAACAACAGGTTTCTTAACGCTAGGTTCCACAACTTTCCCACCCATCTTAGCAACGAGTTTCTGCAACTCTGCTATTGCTATGTCTTTTTCTTGTAACTAAGCTTTCAAATCCAAAATATCAAGACTTTTTTCGTTTAGTAACAGACATGACTCAGATAATTTGTGACAATCAAATATTTTCAGGTATTGAATTATTTTATCGTATAATATTTTGAAACTTATTTTTGTGTTGGTTGATGAACTCACAATTTACAGATTTAAATTTGGGCTTACGTGCATAATTTAGCGTCCTTTACGACTAAACCGGAAACCTTAGGATTACGTATTTACGTTTTGAACTCCGTTTTTGATGAGACAATTTTTATTAGATTCGTTTTGTGCCGTTGATTTATAATTTATAAAAACGTTTATCGTAAAACGACCCGAGGGTACGCAAATCGAGGAAACTAGAATCGAGGAATACCCGTAAATTAGCGGGATGGGACAAAACAAGTTTATCCCACACCACTAACAAAAGGGACGACCAAGAGGGACACCACATCACTTGATGTGGCACCCTTATAACAAGTAACTTACACTTGTTAAGCTTAGCTTAACAAGTAAGCTTTATTCATCCCACCAAACATCAAAACCACTAGCTTAACCATTTGCTTCCATTTCATACATGCAAAAAAACTAAAAACCCTCTCTCCCACTCCTCCCTTGCCGTCCCATAACCACCATCAAACACCCCATTTGATCAATTCTAGCCATAAATCTTATGTTATCTATTCATATTATGGAGAAACCTTGAATCCTTGATTGATTGGTGGCCATATTAACAACAAAGAAGGTGATTTTCTTGTGTCCTAGGTCTAATTTCTCAACAAACAATCTTGGTGGTTGATGATCTTGGAGATATATTTGGTGTTCATCAAGTTATTATCATCCAAAAACAAGATATAATCTTGGTTGGTAAAGAAAATCATCCTTTCCATTTCTCTTGTTATTTTTGTAAAGATCAAATGTATTTTTTTTCTTATTGTATATGTATATGATGAATATATGATGATAAAAATGTTGTGTGGGGATCAAGTGTTGATAAATATGATTAAAAAGATGAAAAACCATAAGTAACAATGCTAAAATCTTGCTTAAAATGTTGGCTGTATAAAAAAATTAAGTAACCAAGTTATAAACTGATAAAATTGCATGGTGGAATCCATTTAAAATACTTTTTAGATGTCATACACATGTGAGAGTTGGCCATGCAATGGAATCATCAAAATGAGTGAGATATGATCAAAACAAGATTAGTATGCCAATCTGAATAGTCTGTTTTGTAGGGACTGTTAAAGATACTTAGACATGGATTAAGCAGTAGCTATAGCTAACTTATTTGTAGCACATAATATGAAGTTTATGCCATCCAAAAATGAGCTTCTATCTCCTTATAGAACTCAAGATATGATAAAAATGGTGAAGATGAAACTAAAAATCAGATTTTGAGAAATTAATGTTTAATAGTATTATATAAGCACTCAAACTAATATAGTATAATGTGAATTAAAACCCAATAACTTATATATTTCATTTATATAAATATGTATAAGGTTAAATAAATGGACATTTTATAAAAATGGTAGTATGGTAAGTTTTATAAGTTATAAAAACTATAAACATGATTTTTACGACTTCTCGGCTATTACCGTAAAATTAACGTTTTTCGCCAATTAAAACTTAGACGATCAAACCCGTCTAATGTAAAGTTTTTAAAAGTAATATACTTATATGTAAGTACCTAATACAAGTAAAAACCAATAAAACCCGAACGATATGACATACGGACATTAACGGGCTAAGTTAGCATTATTGGACTATTAATCCAACTAAATGGCTAAACACTTATAAATTTACTTATTGGGCTTAACCCACTTGGGCCCAACGTGTAAAGTATAATACTGATAATAAAAGTATAGAATGGATTAATACAAGTTAATGGACTTATAATAGGCTTATTGGACCTAAAACACGTAAATAGGTAAAACTAGTAAACTAGTATAAAAGTTACCAATACATAAACACTAAAATGAGTAAAAGAATATATAAACCCACTTGATCATCATCATATGTACAAAATCATCATATGTATATTTTTTATTTTGATAAATTCATTGGACAAAAGTCTAAGACCGATTATTATTTATATAGGTTTCCGTGAACGAAGCACGCCCGTAGCCGATAATCCGCCTTTCATTATCAACGTGAGTTCATAGCCTCGCACTCTTTTAAATGTTTTATAAAATGATTTGTAAACCCGCGAGGGAGATAACATGCTAGTTTTTGATAAAATAAAACAAAAGTAGTCCCGATGGTATGCTTAATGATATGGACCCGAATGATGCGATGACCCAATAAAAGAGATAAAAAGGATTATTAGTAGTTAGGTTATGTCACTCAAAGTCCCAATAGCATGAATTGTGAACTACCGGGATTTGGTAGACGCTTATGCATATAATAGTACTATTTGGGGACGATCACCCCAGTTCGCGCCTTGACGGTTGATCCTCGCCGTACCACATTGATTGGTAAGCGAATTTATGTATGAGAAGATTTACATAGCGTGATTTTTGTGACGACACGCTAACTTAGATGGACAAATTGTTTGTCGGGTTCGCGGCCCGTTGTTTGTGATAGTAAGGTAACAATGTCATGCGGCTAATAATAATCCAATGTAATCTAAATAACTGACATGATACGATGCTAATAACGATAATAATATTACCTATAATGGTAATATTGAGGCTACGGTCTCATGGACGGTTTAAGATGTATGCTTTGATTTATATATTGCCTGACTAGCAATACGAGGACTTACTTCTGATATTATACTTGTGTTCTGATTTTAACGATTTTTTTATATAACGGTTTTATTAACTCTATGAATTCACTCGGCATTCGCTGATATGATTTTTGCATGTTTTCATCTCAGGTGCTTGAAGGTAATTCGGATGGAGATCGACTCTGATGGCCCATATAATAATAAAAATGTTTATTCGATCTATGTTTTGTAAACTTAATGACCTGTATAATTTGGGACCTGTTGTACACTTTAAAACTTTTTATCGAATGAATGTATGTGAAACCTTGTACAACCATTTTTATGTGTTGTCTATGATTGGAGTTATTGTGCTATCCCGTAACACTCTAAAAGACCCTTCCGCTGTACCGATACGAAATTTGAGAGTGTTACAGTTTGGTACCAGAGCTCTCGTTATAGAGAACGAAAGATTTTAAAAACCAAGGTTTTGAACAAAACTTTTCAAAATCTTTTAACTATGAACATTTGAGAAAATATTTGAAAAATCTTTTGACTATAACGGTGCCAAAGATCTCCGACATTACCAACAAGCCCTATTGAGAAGATATATATTTTGATATATATAATTTAATTTATATATATGTATATATCGTGGTTTCATTATGTAATTGTTTAATAAGTATGTTATCCTAATACGAGATATATAAATGCAGATTGTCATGGCTGCCCGTAATATTCCTGTAGAGAACCTTGCTATTCTCGATCATAATGTAGATGATGATCCATATTTAGACTTAGTAGATTATGATATGGATGATGATGAGGAGGAACCATTTGAGGATCTCGAGCCCGAGATAGGACTAGGAGATCAGATTGCCCCTCAGGTTGATATGGTAGAGAATGAGATTGATAATGTTGATATTCAGAATGATGATGATGAGATTGGGATAGATAATATAGATGATGAGATTGACGACGAGGATGTCGAGGAGGATATAGGTATAGACGATGAGGTTGATGATGATGAGGAAGCTGAGCTTTTTACCCTTATGATGTTCTGTGGAAACCTTGGTTTCCTCGAATCTTTTAGCTACTAGGCATAGCTATTGTTCATATGATTATACAATCAAAGCGGAAAAGAACAATAACTATGTAACAAGGTGTTTAGGCACAATAACACATGAATTAAACTAATGGATTGCTAATTATATTAATAATCAACAATCACTAGACCTGTATACATTAATCCCACGTCTAGTCGACACACGCTTTTAGGTTTACATTGTGAATGAAAGTTATGAATAAAACCTAATACCCTTGGTTCCTTTTATAATGTAAGGAATAAGGTTTACAAGAGATAATGATGAATAAACATGTAAATCTTCTATTTAAATAACTAATACAGAATAATATTCTGCATACTTATCCTAAATAGAAGCTTCCAACAACGTTTGACTTTTGTTGACTTCTGTCAACGCCTGATTTACTCTTGACAACGCCTGGATTACACTTGTCAATGCTTAGACAAATGCCTTCATATTTTCTTCGTTTTTAAGTTTCTGCCACATCAACTTTTTGACCCAACAATCTTCCCCTAGTTTATGTCGGCAAAACTCTTTGTGTCTCTCTTGTAAGTTGTACATAGTCTTCAAATTGCTTCCCCTCAATTGTAGCATGTATGTCTTCCCCTTTTTGTCACATCAACAGGGAAGTAAACAATGTATGCAATCTTGAAGATTCTCCAAACGTAGGCTCTGTGTAATGATTTTGAAGAAAAATAACTATAATATTCTTGATGTAGAAGTAGAGTAACCCAAACCTATGTTCCATGTCTTGTATTATCCACGTGATAAAGAACTTATACTCATAGCACAAAGTATAAGTAGACCTCGATCCCTTGTCAATATTCTCATCCTTTGTGAGACACTGAGCACGATAATGTAACTCCTTCAAGTGTTATGACAAGTCTTCGTCACCAACCACTAAAAGCACAAACAAGTTACCTTAAAAATCCATGACTGGAAGTGCACGACTTTATGATATGATAGAACATAAACTCGCGAAAATATTCTTCAAACATCAAACTTACCATAAGAATTCTTCCCCTTAAGCCAACACCTCTTCATGACAAGTCTTAATGAACCAATATCTTCATATGTAAAAGCTGTTATTGAATAACTCTTTCACAAGGCTATCCCGATTACATAATAAACATTACTCCAATAATACTTCGCTAATTGGTGCTAACTTAGAAAAATCATTGACCCCTTTAAAAATATCCGAGCCATTAATATCAAACTGATATTCTGTATAAAAATGGAGATCCCATGTACCTTTGCGAGTAAATACCTCTTTTTGTGTGCCAAAATCGTATCATTTTTCCAAACAGCAGCTATTCCTTTTGTTGTCCAATATCCTCCTTTGTCCAAGATATCAACACTGTGTGTTGTCCAATGTCGGACAACACTTTTCAGCGTTTGAAAATGTATATATCGGACAACAAGTGTCAACGCCTCCTGTCAGCGTCAACTTTATTCCTGTCAGCATCAACTTTAAACCTGTCAGCGCCTGGCCATCAGCGTCTCATCCATGCCTTGTCAGCGTCACACCAACATCTATCAGCATCTAAATAACACCCATCAACGACTAATTGATCTAGGGTTTTATAACCCCTAAATCATGATTTTATGTGAAAACCATAAATTACAGTGAACTTCGACATCGAATAACTTCTTCATGAAAGCTCAGATGGACGATCCCTTAGGTGAGATCCTAGACACAAGTGTCAAGAAACTACAGCGTGAATTTCACGACGATCCAACGGTTAACGAAGGAGAAATCGCCTTTTTACTATTAATGTTCATAGAAAACAACATATGATCACTGCTGACTTCGACGCTTAATAACTTTTTCTTGGAGATATATCTCGACAATCCCTCCAGTGGATATCTAGATATATGTGTGTAGAACACACACAAAAAATTTCGTGGTGGTCCAGTGGTTTAATAATAAGTTATGGCCTTCTGAATACTGCTGCGCACACAACAACGTCCAGAAAAACCCTATACAGATTTTTCTTTTTTTCTCAGAACACGAACACCTTGTTGGTCCTAGCATCACGAGCCACGAGGCTCTGATACCAATTGTGGAATCCTATAATTCCGAGATCTTTACCCCCTCTAGTTTATTTGTCTGATTCTGAGGTTGAGCTACCTAGAGATGAAATGTCTGAATCGTCTGAATCTGATTCTAAATCAGAGGAGGATGAGGATGATGATGCACCTGACGGTACTGATGGTATTGCTACTCGTAGACGTGTGATAGGAGAGTCGTCTAGTGTTCAATAGGCTACTCATATTGATGGTCTTGTACCTTGGGCCTTGAGACGTGATTTAGATGCTTCCCGTGCTCAGAGTAGTATAACAGAGATTGGATTAGGTGTTGTTCAGACTCATGTTTCTTATTTGGAGTCGAAGACTAAGGTTGGTGAGAAAGAGCGGGAATTGCTTAGTTTGGATTTAACTGATGTAGAGCGTGGTTTGAATGAGGCTTTTAGGAGGTTATCTGTGTTAGAAAGTGGTGAGTTTGCTGCTATGAAGAAAAAGGTGAATTCTATGGAGATTCAGTTGAATGTAGCTCGTGCGATGCGTGAGAAAGTTGAGAAGGAGTTGAATATATCTGTGGGTTGGAATAGTAGATTTTATGCTGACATGGTTGAAAGAGGAGTGATCGTAAGCGCCCAGCTGAAGATGTGTCTAGTGATCGTCCGACAAAGATACAGAAGACGATGGATGAAGGACCATCTAGCGGTTCTCAGTAGACCAGTATGTGTTTAGTAGTGACCTTTGTATCTTTTGTACCTTTTGTAACTTTGACTGAACTGACATGTTAGTAGTAGACCTGGCACGAACTTTGAGTATGTATAGTGCTAGAACTTTGATATGGGATGTAATTAAGACAATGCTTTCGTTTCAAATCCAATGAAATATGTATCTTGTCCTAAATTCCATATTGTGCCTTATTTGTATCTTGATTATGAATTCAATCCCTATTATATGAATCCCTTGTTGGGTCAATGCTTAATACTTTGAAATTGTGAAATTATAGAACTATGCCGCCCAAGAAAGCTTTGACTGAGGATGATGTACGTAGGATTATTACGGAGCAAGTTACCGCATCTAAAATGCTAGAAATGAAGCTGGCGGTAGTGAAGCTGGCAGTAGTGGAGCTGGCGGTAGTGGAGCTAGCGGTAGTGGAGCTGGCGGTAGTAGAGCTGGTGGTACTAATGTGAATGTGAATGCTAATAATGTGAAAGCTAATGCTGGAGGAAATGTAGGAGGACTTGGAACTAATGCACCTGAAGTTGGTGGTTGTACTTATGTGACGTTTATGAAGTGTGAACCTCTACCTTTTAATGGAACTGAAGGTGCTGTAGGATTAAGCCAATGGATTGAGAGGATTGAGTCGGTGTTTCGGATTAGTAAGTGTATGGAGGAAGATAAGGTGACTTTTGCTATGGTTACTCTTAAAGGTCGTGCGTTGACTTGGTGGAACGGGAGAATTGCTTTCATGGGTATTGATGCTGCTAATGCTACTCCTTGGGCTAAAATTAAGAAGTGGATGACTTTGGAGTTCTGTCCCCGTAGTGTGATCATTAGGTTAGAACAAGAGTTGATTCATTTGAGAATGAAAGGTGTGGACATTGATAGTTACACAAACCGATTCCATGAGTTGGCCTTGCTGTGTCCTCGATTGGTGGAACCCGAAGAGATCCGAATTGAGCAATATATTAAAGGGTTGACCAAGAATATCCGGGGGGCGTGACATCATCGAAACCACTGACCATTGATGATGCTGTTTGAATTGCTTACCAACTCATTGGACAGATAATTCAGGATAGGGAAGATGAAGCCCGTGTTGGTGAGAAAAGAAAGGGTGATGGTGGTCGTGTAGATAGAGGTGAAATAAGAAGAATTTCAATCGCCGTCAGATGCAGAGAAAGGGGAATGCAAATGCTCTTACCAACAACACACTGCGCAACGATGATAGATGTCCTAAGTGTGTCAACAAGAGGCATGCTGGCGACTGCTGGAAGTGCCGAAATTGCGGAAAGCTTGGACACAAGGTTGAAAGGTGTAAAAAGGGAACCATTTGCTTCAACTGTAATGAAGAAGGTCATAGGAAATCGGATTGCCCCAAGTTGAAAGCGATTGTACCTGGAAGAAACCCCTAGGGTGGTGTTTATCAACTTGGAACAATCGAGGTGAAGAAAGAGGACCCGAATGTCGTTACTGGTACGTTTTTACTCAACAATCATTATGTTGTTGCTTTATTTGATTCGGGTGCTGATAGGAGCTTTGTATCCACTAAATTTAGTGCCCTTATTGACATTGAACCTGTTGAGATAAATACCAGTTACGAGGTGGAATTGGCTGATGGTAAATTAGTGAAAACTAATAAGCTATTAGAAGGATGCTCTCTAAATCTCTTGAACAATTCCTTTCCGATTGATTTGATATTGATAGAATTAGGTAGTTTTGATATTATTATTGGTATGGATTGGTTGTCGTTGAATAATGCTACTATTTTATGTGGAGAGAAGAAGGTTAAGATTCCTCTTAGGAATAGGACGTTAGTAATTGATGGTAATCGAGGTGAATCCCGTTTGAAAATTGTTTCATGTATTAAAGTCCAAAAGTACATCAGGAACGGTTACCAGTTATTCTTAGCTCAAGTGACCGGGAATGAGTTTAAGGAGAAACTATTGGAAGATGTACGTATTATTTGTGAATTTCCTGAGGTATTTCCTAAAGATTTACCCGGACTTCCACCGATAAGGCAAATAGAGTTTCAAATCGATTTAATTCCTGGTGCTGCACCGGTGGCACGTGCACCATACCGATTAGCCCCTTCTAAATTAAAGGAGTTATCTGAACAACTTAAGGAGTTGTCTGATAAAGGTTTTATTCGACTAAGCTCGTCGCCTTGGGGAGCTCCAGTCTTGTTCGTTAAGAAGAAGGATTGATCTTTCCGTATGCGCATTGATTATAGGGAACTGAATAAGTTAACAATTAAAAATCGATATCCTTTACCTAGGATTGATGATTTGTTTGATCAACTACAAGGATCTAGTGTGTATTCTAAGATAGATTTACGGTCTGGATATCACCAACTTCACGTCCGTGAAGAAGATATTCCTATAACTGCATTTAGAACTCGTTATGGACACTATGAATTTCAAGTAATGCCATTTGGGTTAACTAACGCACCTGCGGTTTTCATGGATTTAATGAATCGAGTGTGCAAGCCCTACTTGGATAAATTTGTGATTGTGTTTATTGATGATATTCTAATCTATTCTAAGAATGAAGATGAACATAGAGAACATTTAAGAATTATTTTGAATTTGTTAAAGGATGAAAGGTTGTATGCTAAGTTTTCGAAATGTGACTTTTGGTTAGATTCTGTGCAATTTCTTGGTCATGTGATTAACAAGGATGGAATTTATGTTGATCCTGCAAAGGTTGAAGCCATTAAGAATTGGTCTGCACTGACAACGCCAACGGAATTGCGACAGTTCTTAGGATTGGCTGGCTATTATAGGCGATTCATTAAAGAATTTTCTTTAATAGCTAAACCCTTGACTAAGATTACCCAGAAGAATAAACCTTTCGTTTGGGGAAGTGATGAAGATGGAGCATTTCAAACATTGAAGCAAAAATTATGTAGTGCGCCAATTTTATCATTACCCATGGGAGTGAAGATTTTGTAGTATATTGTGATGCATCTCTTAGATGTTATGGAGCTGTTTTGATGCAGCGAGAAAAAGTAATAGCTTATGCTTCTAGGCAATTAAGGAAGAATGAGGAGAATTATACTACTCATGATCTTGAGTTAGGAGCTGTAGTCTTTGCTTTTAGGTTGTGGAGACATTATCTGTATGGCACCAAGTGTACGGTATTCACCGATCACAAAAGCCTACAGAATATTCTCGATCAGAAGGAATTGAACATGAGGCAACAAAGATGGATAGAGTTGTTAAGTGATTATGATTGTGATATAAAATATCACCCAGGAAAAGCCAATGTTGTTGCCGATGCATTAAGCAGAAAAGATAGAGAGCCTATTAGGGTACGTTCTCTAGTCTTGACCGTGCACAATAATTTGCCTGAGCAAATTAGAAATACGCAAATAGAAGCCTGTAAGAAAGAAAATTTTGTTAATGAAGGGTTCCGAGGAGAAGGAGATCCTTTATAGGTTAGAGCTGATGGAGTGAAATGCTTAAGAGGTCGTATGTGGATACCTAAGTTTGGAGGCTTAAGAGATTTGATTATGTTAGAGTCCCAGAAATCTAAGTATTCCATTCATCCGGGATCTAATAAGATATACCATGATTTGAAGAAGTTGTACTGGTGGCCGAATATGAAAGCTGATATTGCTATGTATGTTCTTCAATGCTTGACTTGTGCTAGAGTCAAAGCTGAACATCAAAAGCCATCAGGACTACTTCAACAACAAAAGATTCCTGAATGGAAGTGGGAGCGAATTACGATGGAATTTATCACCAAGCTTCCTAGAACATCATCTGGAAATAACTCGATTTGGGTCATTGTCGACAGACTGACCAAATCAGCACACTTCATTCCGGTTAAAGAGCAGTTCTCACTGGAGAAGCTGACTCGTATTTATCTTGATAATGTTGTATGCAGGCATGGAGTGCCTGTATCGATCATTTCAGATCGAGATCCTAGATTCGCATCGAATTTTTGGAAATCTCTCCAAAGATCTTTGGGAATTAATCTCGACATGAGCACTGCTTATCACCCCCAGACTGATGGGAAAAGTGAAAGAACGATACAAACACTGGAAGATATGTTGAGAGCTTGTGTGATAGATTTTGGTAAGAATTGGGATAAACATTTGCCGTTAACAGAGTTTTCGTATAACAATAGTTACCATTCTAGTATTAAGGTTGCACCGTTTGAAGCTTTGTATGATAGGAAGTGTAGATCTCCTGTATGTTGGAGTGAAGTTGGGGATACCCAGCTCACGGGACCGGAATTGATCCGGGAGACTACGGAGATGATAGTTCAGATTAAGAATAGGTTGTTGACTGCCCGTAGTAGACAGAAAAGTTACGCGGATGTGCGGCGGAAGCCGATGGAGTTTAAAGTGGGTGACCGAGTAATGTTGAAAGTATCGCCATGGAAAGGCGTTATAAGATTTGGAAAACGAGGGAAATTGAATCCCCGCTATATTGGACCCTTTAAGATTTTATCTAGAGTAGGTCCGGTGGCTTACAAACTAGAGTTACCCCCAGAACTTCATGGTGTTCACAACACATTCCATGTATCTAATCTGAAGAAATGTCTAGCAGTGAGTGATGAGAAAATTTCGGTTGGTAAGGTTCGAATAGATGGGAAGTTGCATTTTATCGAAGAACCCGTAGAGGTTATGGATCGTGAGGTAAAGCAACTGAAACAAAGTCGGATACATATTGACAAGATCCGATGGAATTCAAAGCATGGACCGGAATTTACTTGGGAACGAGAGGATTAAATTTGCAAGAAATATCCGCACCTCTTTGATTTCAATAAGAAACGGACATCAAAATGAAATGGATCACGAGGACGTTGACCCCTTTTAGGAGGAAAAGCTGTGACAATCTAACATTTTCAGGTAGTGAATTATTTTCTCGTATAATATTTTGAAACTTATTTTTGTGTTGGTTGATGAACTCACAATTTACGGATTTAAATTTGGGCTTACATGCATAATTTAGCGTCCTTTACGACTAAACCGGAAACCTTAGGATTACGTATTTACGTTTTTGAACTCCATTTTTGATGAGACAATTTTTATTAGATTTGTTTTGTGTCGCTGATTTATAATTTATAAAAACGTTTTTCGTAAAACGACCCGAGGGCACGCAAATCAAGGAAACTAGAATCGAGGAATACCCGTAAATTAGCGGGATGGGACAAAACAAGTTTATCCCACCCCACTAACAAAAGGGATGGCCAAGAGGGACACCACATCACTTGATGTGACACCCTTATAACAAGTAGCTTACACTTGTTAAGCTTAGCTTAACAAGTAAGCTTTATTCATCCCACCAAACATCAAAACCACTAGCTTAACCATTTGCTTCCATTTCATACATGCAAAACAACTAAAATACCTCTCTCCCACTCCTCCCTTGCCGTCCCATAACCACCATCAAACACCCCATTTGATTAATTCTAGCCACAAATCTTATGTTATCTATTCATATTATCGAGAAACCTTGAAGCCTTGATTGATTGGTGGCCATATTAACTACAAAGAAGGTGATTTCCTTGTGAACTAGGGCTAATTTCTCAACAAACAATCTTGGTGGTTGATGATCTTGGAGATATATTTGGTGTTCATCAAGTTATTGTCATCCAAAAACAAGATATAATCTTGGTTGGTAAAGAAGATCATCCTTTCTATTTATCTTGTTATTTTTTTAAAGATCAAATGTATTTTCTTTCTTATTGTATATGTATATGATGAATATATGATGATAAAAATATTGTGTGGGGATCAAGTGTTGATAGATATGATTAAAAAGATGAAAAACCATAAGTAACAATGCTAAAATCTTTCTTAAAATGTTGGCTGTATAAAAACAGTAAGTAACCAAGTTATAAACTGATAAAATTGCATGGTTGAATCCATTTACAGTAGGTGTTATATGTCATACACATGTGAGAGTTGTCCATACAATGGAATCATCAAAATGAGTGAGATATGATCAAAACAAGATTAGTATGCCAATCTGAATAGTCTATTTTGTAGGGACTGTTAAGGATACTTAGACATGGAGTGAGCAGTAGCTATAACAAATTTATTTGTAGCACATAATATGAAGTTTATGACATCCAAAAATGAGCTTCTATCTCCTTATAGAACTCAAGATATGATAAAAATGGTGAAGATGAAACTAAAAATCAGATTTTGAGAAATTAATGTTTAATAGTATTATATAAGCACTCAAACTAATATAGTATAAAATGTGAATTAAAACCCACTAACTTATATATTTCATTTATATAAATATGTATAAGCTTAAATAAATGGACATTTTATAAAAATGGTAGTATGGTAAGTTTTATAAGTTATAAAAACTATAAACATGATTTTTACGACTTTTCGGCTATTACCGTAAAATTAACGTTTTTCGCCAATTAAAACTTAGACGATCAAACCCGTCTAATGTAAAGTTTTTAAAAGTCATATACTGATATGTAAGTACCTAATACAAGTAAAAACCAATAAAACCCAAACTATATGACATATGGACATTAACGGGCTAAGTTAGCATTATTGGACTATTAATCCAACTAAATGGGCTAAACACTTATAAATTTACTTATTGGGATCAACCCACTTGGGCCCAACATGTAAAGTATAATACTGATAATAAAAGTATAAAATAGATTAACACAAGTTAATGGACTTATAATAGGCTTATTGAACCTAAAACACGTAAATAGGTAAAACTAGTAAACTAGTATAAAAGTTACCAATACATAAACACTAAAATGAGTAAATAAGAATATATAAACCCACTTGATCATCATCATATGTACAAAATCATCATATGTATATTTGTTATTTTGATAAAGTCATTGGACAAAAGTCTAAGATCGATTATTATTTATATTGGTTTACGTGACCGAAGCACGCCCGTAGCCGATAATCCGCATTTCATTATCAACGTGAGTTCATAGCCTCGTACTCTTTTAAATGTTTTATAAAATGATTTGTAAACCTGCGAGGGAGATAACATGCTAGTTTTTGATAAAATAGAACACAATTACTCCCGATGGTATGCTTAATGATATGGACCCGAATGATGCGATGACCCAATAAAAGAGATAAAAAGGATTATTAGTAGTTAGGTTATGTCACTCAAAGTCCCATTAGCATGAATTGTGAACTACCGGGATTTGGTAGACGCTTATGCATATGATAGTACTATTTGGGGACGATCACCCCAGTTCGCGCCTTGACGGTTGATTCCCATCGTACCACATTGATTGGTAAGCGAATTTATGTATGAGAAGATTTACATAACGTGATTTTTGTGACGGCACGCTAACTTAGATGGGCAAATTGTTTGTCGGGTTCGCGACCCGATGTTTGTGATAGTAAGGTAACAATGTCATGCAGCTAATAATAGTCCAATGTAATCTAAATATATGACATGATACGATGCTAATAACGCTAATAATATTACCTATAATGGTAATATTGAGGCTACGGTCTCATGGACGGTTTAAGATGTATGCTTTGATTTATATATTGCCTGACTAGCAATACGAGGACTTACTTCTGATATTATACTTGTGTTCTGATTTCAACGATTGTTTTATATAACGGTTTTATTAAACTCTATGAATTCACTCGGCATTCGCTGATATGATTTTTGCATGTTTTTATCTCAGGTGCTTGAAGGTAATTCAGATGGAGATCGACTCTGATGGCCCACATAATAATAAAAATGTTCATTCGATCTATGTTTTGTAAACTTAATGACCTGTATAATTTGCGACCTGTTGTACACTTTAAAACTTTTTATCGAATGAATGTATGTTAAACCTTATACAACCATTTTTATGCGTTGTCTATGATTGGAGTTATTGTGTTATCTCGTAACACTCTAAAAGACCCTTCTGCTGTACCGATACAAAATTTGAGAGTGTTACATAATTTTACTTCCAAAGGTGTATCATTTGAAAGCTGCTAACTTTCTTTTGCAAAGCAAGTTCAAGTGAGTGACAATGTTTTTGAAGATAATCATATCTATGTTGAAGAAACGAAAACTCTTTTTTGTCAATTTTATTCGAAAGCTCAGTTTCAAGACGTTCACACTCTTTAACTTGATCAAGATATTTGCATGCAACATCAGAATATTCATCAATATCTGCACAAGATGTAACATAAACACGCATAATATCATTTGAGAAAATTCGTGTAAGAGTAGATCATATGCTGTAGAAAACTCGTCTCTTTCAGGTTGATGGTCATTCACTTCTTGTTCAAGAGATTCCACATATTTCAAATCATCAAACATTTCTTGCTTAATTAATGTTTCAAATTCCAAACTATGTTTTTGCGTTCTTTCTGCAAGCGGAATCAAAATACTTTTCACAAGCACAGTTATATCGTGAGGAATTTCTTTGTCACCTTTTGAAAGTTCACGTTTTTTCAGTCATCATCAACAACTTTTTTGAAATCTTCAATGTTACTCTTCAGAATACTAAGTGCTTGCTTACACTTTCTTACAGAAGCTTTATATGGAAAGTACTCAATAAATTTTGAAACATTAGTTTTCTTAGTGGCAAAATCTTGTCTCCATTTAATTCTTATTTGTTCACATTCGAAAAATATTTGATCACGAGTTTTCTATGTTTGCGGTTTGAAAAGACCATAAAGAATGTTTTTATAAGCATAATTATATGGTTTAACAAATTCTTTATTAACTTTTGGTCTACTCTCTTCTTCAAAATTGTTTGTCTCTTCAATATCGGGCCTAACTACAAGACAATCAAGATCGGTCCATTAGGACTCATCAAGATATAAGTGCTGATTCTCAGATTGAGCTTGCTCAAGGTACTTAGGATTTGCTAAACTAGGTCTATCCTTGAAAAATGAACGAGGTGCCAACGTTCTCATGGTTTACATTGACTGCTTAGTTTTATAAACAATTTTCTTGTAAAAATCAATTTAAGTTTCAAGTTCCACCATTTTGTCGATGTCATTCGCTTGTTTAGTTTTTTGAAATGCTTTTCCATCTTTTCAACCACAAGTTTCTTTTCATTAACAAGTTTAGTTTTATCCTCTTGAAGAAAACCATTTACTTGAGTTAGCTCATTGACTTTAGTGGTAGCAAGATACGTTTTGTGACGTTCAGTACTCAAAGAGGTGTTATAATTACGTTTCTCTTGTTCTAGAAGCTTAAGAGTTTCGTTATATTTCTGTTGATAACCGTCCTTTTTGACGTTAATTAAACACCCTTTGTACCCCTCAACATCATTTGTCTTTTGAAGAAGCTGAGCTCTATAGCTATCAATGGTCTCACTGGATTTAATTAGAGCAGCTTTGCATTCTTCAAAATTTTGAGTGAGCATAGCGTTTGCCTTCTTTAATTGATTTTGACTTTTTCTAGTTTCTTTGACATCTTTTTGTAAAGAAGCAATTAAGTTAGCAAGCGCAATACGCTCCTCATCATCATCAAACTCATTTGCATGTTGATCATCCTCCGACTCATTATTGCACATGTCTGATGAATCGGGTGTGGTATTGCTATCAACCGTTTCCATCATACATGTGACATTAATGGCTTTACGGAGCTCAGAATGCTCATGATTATCACCAAACACATTATATTCCTCTTCAATGTGTACCTTATCGATTGGCTCAGTATCAAAGATAGGACTGTTGTCATCTTTAGTGACGTTGAGAACTTTTTCAACCTTTGCCATGTATGAGTAATGCGCTTCTAGTTCTTGATCGGAGGCTTCATCATCAGTGTCATCAAGCATTGCTCCTTCCTCAGCCGATAATTTAACCCCAGCTTCCATCTTCTTGCAAAGCAGCATCTTTTCCTTAAGATAACCAGAATCCCTAACTCGTTTCGGCTTTCTGCATTCCTTTGCCATATGCCTATAACCTTGACAATTAAAGCACTGAATCCCACTTTGCTGAACCACTTGAGTACCAACCGTTTCCCTATTCCCAACAGCAGTAGTAATCCTCTGAGTATCATACTTAGCATTTAGTCGATCATATCGTGCAGAACCCTCAACATGTGTTGGATTACGTCGATCATACCTAGGAGGACTTTCATTACGTTGACGTGTGCCATACCTTCTAGGACTCTCAACATATTGGTTCCTTGTATTTGACGATGTTCGAAGATTGTTGTTGGTGGGTTTGAAGATTTTCGTGTAGGTCTTCATAATGAAAGCAATTTGTTGTTTCATTTCTCTATCCTTCTGAGCTAGTTCTTCATCACTATCCTCTTCAGGTGATGGCTCAAGTGATGCTGATGGTGCTCTTGATTTTTTGTCTCGTGATCTTGTGGGAGCTGAATTCTTAGATGAAGTGGAGTATCTTGGTGAAGAGGATGTAGTGGAGTATCTTGGTGAGGAGGATGTAGTGGAGTATGACTTTGGAGCACGAGAGAGATGATCTTGAATGTGTTGAGTGGTAGACACCAAAGCAACTGGATTAGCAGTCTTTTCTATCCTTTTAGCTCGAAGTTCATTTGCCTCATTTTGAAATTGTTTCAAAATGTCAAAGAGAGTGTGATAGGTGACCTCGTATAACTTACTCCGTTGTTTCACCAAAGTTACAACCGTGTCCACTCTGGTTGAAGTTGCTGTAGAAATTGCACATTGACTTGCATGGTGGAGACTTGCGAATTGTTTCTTGTCATGTCATTCATCATCTTGTAGAACCTTGAGTAATATGAATCAATTGATTCCCCATCCAATGAAGTAAACTTGCCAAAGTTCCAGAATAAGTTAGTTTTGACATCTTGCTTGTTAAGTGATTCACCTTGTTGCAACCGTTCAATGGCAAACCACATTTCTTTTACAGTAGAGCACGCATCAACCGTTGAGTAAATATGATCCCCAATCCCACTTAGAATCAGATAGATTGCTTCCTTTTCTGCATCAATCCAAGCACGTTTCTCTTTCGAAGTGTTCTCATAGGTTTCCTCAATTGTTTGCTCATCGTAACCGGTCGTCGAGTCGGTTGCTAGAATTGTAGGAATGGTTATTGTAGTGAGAGTATAGGGTCCTTCTTTGATGCAACGTCGAAGAACATCACCATTGGGTTTGGTGTCAAGATATCGAAGGAATCGTGATTGCCATTGTGCATATCGACCAGTCACAAGCATTGGTGGTCTCTCTTTATTACTCGCCACCATGATGTTGTTGTTTGTGACACGATACTCTTGAGTAGAATCTATTTTGAAAAACTTGAAATTGTTGAAGTGAAAAAGGATCTTAAGTAGATGTGTTGTGATTGTTGTTGTCGAAGAAAAATGTTAAAGTCCCCTAAAGAATTGTCTTCACAAGAAACCAAAAATTCAAAGGCCAAAAACACACGAAAATTTTCACTTTCGCAAAAATCAACCTTTCGTAGGAACCAAACTTTCGTAGATAACAAACGTTCAACAAACTTTCCTAGGAAATGACATTCGTAGAAAAATACCTTTCGTAGAAAAAACTTTCGTTGAACTAGAACTTTCGTAGAATTGAACTTTCGTAGAATAGAACTTTCGTAGAAATGAACTTTCGTAGAATACAAACTTTCGTAGAATTAAACTTTCGTAGAAAGAAAATCCTTTCGTAAGAATATGAACTTTCGTGAGAAAATTACTTTCGGAAGTATTAGACCTTGGTGAACTTTCGGAACAAGAAACTTTCGTAAGAATTTGTGTTTCGTAACTTTTGAAGCTCTCGGAACTTTTGGAACTCTCGTAACTTTGAGGACTTTCGTAGCTGAGAGTAACATTCGTAAGAAACTTAACTTTCGGAAGTAAAAATCTTTCTTAACTTGTGGTAAACTCTCGTAACTTATGAAACTCTCGTAACTTTCTAATAAACCTTATTACGAAAGTTGAATTTTCATACGAAACTCATAAACCCTTTAACGAATAATATAACAGCCAACCTCAAAGCTAATACGAACCAACTTTTTGACGAACCTGAGGTAGGTTTTTCGTACACGTTTTAGCAAAAACGCGTATGAGCGGAAAGTATTAAGTCTTACGTTTTAGGAAAAACGCAAAACCGAATAAATGCGGGTTCGTTCTCGAAGGAGGTGTTTGTGTTGTGTTGCCAATTATATAAAATCAAGAGTTTGGATTAGTGACGTTTTTGGTTTAGAAGAGAAAAAATGTAAAGACGAGCTATGACTATGATTACACTACGACGAATGACGTAAAACGCGAACGTAAATACGTAAAACGTGACAAAATTAAAAATTAAACCAAAAAATTAATAAAAGATTAAAACTAAATCTAAGATAATATAAATAAGAATAGAAATTCAATAAATAAATATTAAAACCTTTTATTAATTAAATATTCAATTTTAAATGCTAATTAAAGCCCTAAATTTAAATATAATTAAGAAAAAGCCCAAAATATTATTTTATTAAACTAAAAACACACTTATATTATTTAAAGACTAAAAAGTATTTTTACTGAATTTTAAAGACTATCGTTCTATTTTTAAAATGCTAAAAACAATTTTTAAACTAAAATAATGATTAAAAATAATAAAATAATGCTAAAATTAATTTGACTTTTTGAAAAATCCTAAATTATCTTACTGAATAGTAGAAAAATGAAAAAGTTAAAAAAAAAGTTTTTCACACTAAAAGACAAAACAGATTTAATTTAAAACTATTTAAACTAAGATTAATTCTAAAAAATACTTAAAAGGGTGAACAGTAAACATTTTAAAACTAAAAATCTTAAAATATTTTTCTTAAACTAGGAAAAATTTTAAAACTGAAAAATATAAAGATTTTGCACTAAGAGACAAAAACAAAAATAATAAAACTAATAAAAATGCAATTAATTCTAAAAAATAGTAAATGAACAGTAACTGAAAAATAAATTTTATGATAAATTCTAAAATTAATTAACAAAATTAAGAAAGTTGAAATTGAAGAAAAAGGTTACAAAAAAGGCACTAAAGACAAAAAAAAGAAAATCTGAAAGGGACACTTGGACAGGTTTTGTCCTTTACCCAAGCAGTGGAAACTTTAACACTAGCAGTGGGAACTTTGTTCCCACTACCTTCACTAAAAAAACGGGACAAAAGGTTTTAGAGCTTAGGAAAGCTTATTGTTGGGTTTTTCTTGGAAAGAAGGGCACCCCAACACTCAGTGGAGTGTGGGGAGTCAATATGTACTAGAAAAAACACAAGCTCAATGCAAGTAAAGCACACAAATAGGCAAACTATGTTACTGATATAACATGTAGGTCTGATGGGTTTTAAGATGATTCAAATGGCCAAATTGTGAGATTCTAACCACAATAGCTTACACAAAACCTAACCAAATCATAAGCAAGCTGAATAAAATCCTAGATAATACTAACCTCTAACAATATGCAAGATTTGAAACAATAAATGACCAAAACAAGGCAGATTTAAGGGCCTACTGTTTTTCACCAATTTTACCAATAATTTTCACACAATTTCCTTTTAAAACCTACCAAACTAGAAACCAACTACTTATATCTCCTATAAAGACCCAATGGAGTGTGTTTGACTGATGTTTAAACCAAAATTAGCTTCCCAATATAGTTTAAACCCCAAATCCAAGCACACCTTAAAATTTTTGAAAATGAGATTTTCAATTCAAAAGCTTGCAAGATTAAACCAACTTATTATAGATGACTCAAACATGCATAAAAGACCTAATTAAGCATAAACAATCAGAACCTAACACATAAAAACAAGTAACTCACAAAAAACATATAAATCTCATAAAACTAAAAAAAACTTCAAATAGGGTTCAAGCCTATTTCACCTTGGCTGATACCTTCTATTTGGAGCCCTTTTGGATTTTGGGAGCTTATAAACAAGTAGAGAGTCCCTGTTGGTTGGAATCCAAGATGGACCCAAGGGATAAACAATGTCTTCACCAAAAAGAAATGAAATGAAATGAAAATGCAAAGATGAATGATGGTCTTGTCTCTTGTTCTTGAAACCTACACAACACCACCAAACTAAGAATAACCTTCAAGTAGCAAAAGACTACAAGCTGTTGGCTTGTAGCTTTTGCTCCAGTAAAAGATAGATAAATAAATCTGATTTTTTTTAAACTGATTTTTCCCAAAATCTATGTAACTAAATTGAAAAATCCTTGAACAATGATTATGACCAAAACACAACTCTGAAAACAAAAAATCAAATCCACTTTCACTTCTTTGGGCTTTTGAATTCAAAATTCGTATTTTAAAAGAAAAATGATTTTGCCAAAAATCTTCCTTTAACTAAACCAAAGACAATCTTTAAAACTACTTTGCATACACTAAACATTAAACTATAAAGCTGATAAAAATATATGGAACTCAGAATTTGTACATTTAAAAATTGTTTATTTTCATTAATAAATTTAATAAATTACAAAATCTGGAACAAAAGAAAAATGAGACACATGTCATCTTCATTTTATACTAGGCTTAGAACAATCTAGAATCCATGAATAAAATAAAACAAGGGTGTAATACCCTAAACCCTAATCTGTATGATTTTCCTGTAATGCCCTTGGTCAAAGAAAACTTCAAACTTAGTCTTGATAGCATGTGATGTTCCAGGCTGTGTTTGTAGATCTGGGGCGTCCAAAAGATCCTTTGGGAACAAGGAGTAGATGAGGATCGTTGATCTTGCTGTATACTTTGTCTATTAGTCACAAAGTGGGTCAGGGGAGGGGTGGTTGGGTCCATGGGTTGAGAGTGAAAGGGTTTGGGGCTTTGGGGTATGATATAGACGTATTGAATTACCAAACTGAAGTTAATCAAGTAATACCCCTTTGGTTTAATCTTAATTCGATCTCGGGATTTTCTAGGGTTGATGGGTGATTAGGG
Organism: Glebionis coronaria; assembly: GCA_025667525.1. Classification (NCBI taxonomy): domain Eukaryota; kingdom Viridiplantae; phylum Streptophyta; class Magnoliopsida; order Asterales; family Asteraceae; genus Glebionis; species Glebionis coronaria. Next base: position 124,115,077 of record CM046880.1, on the reverse strand, counting down.
GAGATTTTAATCTGAGTTAGGGTGGAAAAGGTGTTTAGTGGGAAAGGTTTTAATAATAGTTTTCCAAAATTTGGTATTAATAAATCTGATAGTGGATGTGGACGTGGCTAGTGAGGTGGAGGTTTGGAGAGGTTTGATTGGTGGAGTGGGGTAGTGGTGTGACGTGGAGTCTTGTCATTGGTGGGGGGAATGTTTCTTGTCTGGACAGTTTAAGTCCCTCAACTTCCCTCATATATTCATTCAAAGTTTACACAGCCATTCTCCCAAATCCTTTATAAATGAAGTTTGTTTTCTTTCACTTTGACCACAAAATATTCTTCAAACTTGTTCCAAGGGAATTTAATGCAATATTTGCATTCTTCAAGGGCTATAATGGTATAATCTTGAAACTTGAGGACCAATATTGTAATAATTGAGATTTACAAGGGTCAAAAGTGACAAGTCTTCAAAAGATAAGGGGCCATTCTTTCCATTTCTTTAAACTTCAAGGAATTCAAAGTAAATTCATGATTCGGGTCCGGTTCTTTGTGCGGCTTCGTTTCCCGTGTTCGTTTTTGCTTCATTCTTGTGATATTTTGTTGATTTCAAAATATTCGTACCTAAAATACCCAATGAACAAACACAAGCATATATTTTAGTATTTTGATGATATTTTAAGCGTTTTAAGCCCGATTTGGACGATGAGACTATGTATAATTGCAGTCTCATCACTCCCCCATACTAAACCATTGTCGTGTCCCCACGCAATGCTAGAATAAAGTATAATAGCACCTCCAAAATTCATTTTATGATGACATTTATGGAAGACATAAATTTAAATAAACTACTACACATGTTTTAGACATAATGTATTGTTTTCATCACGATAAAGTGACTTTTAGGATCATAGAACAAGATCACGTGAATGCTTCGTTAGAAATAATTTCGTCGTCCTCGATTTTCACTTGATTCCATGCTAAGCGTGTAACGAGATCATTGTTATTATAAGTTAGCAACACGATCATATCTCATGAGTGTTAATTATATACCTAGACTCCCTTATTCCTACTTGGTATCTATTATATTTTACTTTGTCTTAATGATCACGAGGATACATGTTTGAATTATTTTGATAATTTATAAAGGCCGAAAATAAAGTAGCACGATTCAATTGATAGTTAGCCAAAGGACACGATCTTTTAAAACTGTTTCTCGTAATATCCTTAAGTTCATATCTTGGCATAACTCGTTTCACGATTTGAGACCTTTCTCGGATCGATATTTTGCATGTACTTCATACTTCAAATCTTGGAAGACGCTCTTAAAATAATGGTCTTCATATATGGATTTTCTTCACTTGAGGTTTTGGACCACGACTTCATCATTTTTCTTCAATCATAATTTGGGATTTTGATATACAACGATCCGCCTCCTTTTCGGACATGGTTATATTTATCCTCATACCTTGTTAGGGTCTTTTTGGATAGACTTCTCCATGATCTATAGGCGAGTATATTGCTTCTCGTCGTGTGTCTCGATCCTTCATATTGATTTTCGGAATAATGATACTTCACATCATCTTGGATCTTTAGCAACAAAATGGAGCTCCTCATGCCTTGTTAGGGCCTTTTTGGAACTTACCAATTTTCGCATCCCGCTTCAATAAGTTATGCCTTGGCTATGAACTCTATTCGAACACGATCAACTTTTAAACGATCTTGGGCTAGAAGCTAAGTAACCTTTTAAATCGTACGACCTTACTTATTGCATTTATTTAAACAAAAGCGTGGGGAGAATAAGATAATAATTACTACATATGAGATCGTGAAAGATTACGAGACTTATAAATAACTCTATTATTTCTCGTCCCCATTTAAGAGATTTATCCTAAAAAGTTAAGGAATCGAAGCTAAATGCTCAACACGCAAGGTCGAGTCAAAAACTACTCTTATTCTCACCATCAGAAAACCTACATTCGTGTCTTAAACAATTATGAAAAATACGAAAAATTTTAAAATTTGGCCATTTTAGCCTTATATTGAAACTAAACGATAACAAAAAGATGAATATTGGATTGCGTGATGACGTAAGCAAGGTGAAGTATCTACTCACCCCCATACTAAAACTAAACATTGTCCTCAATGTTTCGAGTCTAGGGGTGAAAACACCCCCATACTAGAGACGCAGTCGAATGCTTAATCTCGAGCATGGAAAGGGTAAAACGAATAACCTATAAGCCGTTTATGAATTATGCTAATAAGATAAACGTTAGAACATAAAAGGATATCATTGGATATCGGAATCTCCAAAGGCAACGATCGAAGCTCGAGTGATCCGTAAAACGAACACGAGAGGCTTCAATGATGACGATGAACCTAATAAAACACAATCACAAAAAACCACGGAACAAAGGTTGGAAGAGCACAAGTCCCCTCGTTATACTATTAGAAAAACGATAATATTTACAAGGATAAGCATGAGAATCCCCCATGAGGCACCTTGTTTTTGATAACCGAGTCAAAAGTTCGACTCGAATCCCCATAAATGTGATCATTTAGGGATAATCATGGTATGGTCATTTTTAGTGGGGCTTACATGATAAACAATGCCCAAAAGCACATGGAGTACTTTAAAAACTCGATACACGTATACCGGGGTCAAAGATAGCGTCTTCGTTTTCGGATGAAAGACGAAACAACGCTACTTCAACCGATAGTAAAACAACCCCAAAGGGGTAGAAGAAAAGAGATGAGAAGTAGAAGGGTGGGACAATGGGTAAGGCAAACTTATGAGCTACTCGAGGTAGACTCACACCAAGCAAATAGATATATTTTCCATTTATTGCATTGATGGAAGACCGAGATTTCCCTTTACAAGCAATTCTGGGATCGTAAATCTCGTCCTCGGTGGAGAAATGTGAGGGAACATTAGGGGCTTCCCCCAAACTAGATCCACACAAAACGCGGTAATGACGGAGTTAAACATGTAGAAAATCTTTTAAATCATATTTAAAATCCTTTCCTTTTTCATCGTTTTTAAACTCATTATGAAAACCCGATTTTATAATGTCGAAAATATTTGGCGTGTCAAATTCAAAATTAGTCGCTGTAACACCCCATTTTGGTAAATGGAATGTCAGGCGTGATTATGGCGTGTCAGCAAAGCATACAAGAATAAATGTATAAAACATCACATGACCATAAAGGAAATACTGGAAACAAACATCGGTACCCCAAAAGTAGAACTCATCACACACAAACATATGTACTGTAAATGAAAAGGACTAAACAATGTCCATAGAAATGAGTATCAAAAGTATGAAGAAATGCATAAAGTAATGAAGGCTAGGAAGCTTCCAATCCATATGCACGTACGCTTAAACTCTACGAGCATCCTTGAGTCCCTTCCGTTTTGGGATTATGAAAGGAAAAACGGCTGAGCATAACGCTCAGTGCACGGATATACAAGTATAGCATGAATAATATAAGCATATAAGAATAAATCAGCGGAAAAGATTAAGTTCTGGATAACCTGGTATATCTTAGTAAAACTAGTTTTATAGTTTGAAAAGCCTTATGTTTATCTTATAAAAACTTTTTAGCATGTTTACCATTAGCCAATATAGGTCAAGAAATATCAACGTGCATGAATACTTGGAGGGGTGACCTCGTCATGCAATTAGAGGGGCTGCCTCTAATTAATATAAGTTTTGGGTATGAGGGATCAGCTCCTAGTGAAGGATGCAAGGCACACACTACATTCACCTGAATAATATGCTGAAAACATGTAACCTAGGATGCACCCATACACCCCTCATGATAATAATAAATGACCAAAACTTGAAGGGATGCCACGAGCTATCACTCCGCCGTGGTGAAGTCATAACACTTGTGCCTCCAGTGTTATGGTTATTGTACCTCCATAACTAGGTGAAACTGGTCATGCATGTATATGGCTTTAGGTATCTAATTAAACATAAGCAATTTAAAAACATATAAAACATATACATGGAAAACAGTTGGCTGCATACGAGGAATCCTAATAAGGAAAGAATGTCCATACTGAAAGGACGGAGAATCCGTACCTTGTGTCCAGTGAACGAAGAAGACGAACGGAAGAGATTCCTACTTCGATATCACTAATGCTACATAAATAATATACGTGTATAAGTATTCTGAGTACGTAACTGATTTTATATCATGTCTTAGCTTGTTTTATATGTTCATGTCATGTTTTACTGATTTCAGCTTTATACTGCGTTTATCATGTATTCTGTCTATTCTGATTAAGTATTACTTGTATTTCTTGTATTATTATACTTGTTGTGTAAAAATAAGTAACTTTCTAAAAATAGCAGGTTTCCTAAAAGAGAAAGTTTCCAAAAATAGGAAGTTTTTAAAAATAGAAAGTTTCCAAAATAGACTGTTTCTAAAAATAGAAAGTTTCCAAAAATAGAAAGTTTCCAAAAATAAAAAGTTTCCATAAATAGATTAGCTGCCTTAATTAAATAAGTTTCTAAAAATAGAAAGTTTTCATAAATAGATTAGCTGCCTTAATTAAATAAGTTTCTAAAAATAGTAAGTTTCCATAATTAGAAATAAGTTGGACTATTAAGCTAATAATATATAAGCTTAAGTGATTAATATTCTAAGTCATGTGATATATAGTATAGTTTATGAATTATTACATGTAAATTAAATAAACTATAAGTTATAAGATTTAATTAAATATAACATGATTTAATTAAATAAAAGGTAATAATACTTAGGGTAAAACATGTATTAATATTTATTATTAATATAACATAAGTCATGAAAATTAATTAATTATAAGTCATGTTTTAATAATTAATTAATTTCTTAGTCTAAATTAACTAATAACATACATAGGTTAAAATCATGTATTATTAATAATAATATAAACTAAGTCATGTTCAAATTAAATTAATTACATAGCATGTTAAATGAATTTAATTAATATTGTAATTATTTAACTTGTAAAAATAAATAATTAATCTTGAAAAATAAACCGTGAACCGAACCCGTGTTTTAAAACTAAACATGTCATGAACCGGTCCGTGAACCCCTTGAACCGGATCTACACCCTTAACCATGGCAAACCGCCACCGGCCTAAACCGGTGGTGCGTGTGGTGTTCCAGCCGTGACTCCCTAAACCACCAAGGATAACCCCGACATGCGTCAGGGTCCCTTGGTTCCTCTTGGCCGAGCCTCACAAACCAAACCGAGACCTTGTGGTCTCGGTTGGTGGTGGTCACACAACCATCGACAACCTTGCTCTCGGTTTACCCATAAGCCGAACCAAAACACCCCCTTAAACCTTCTGTTTTTAATCCCAATAGATTAGATCTACATGTCTATTAACTTGTTTTAATAACCCTATGTTTTCATGTTTTTAGATCTAATAAATAATTAAAAAGAAAAGGTTTAAGAAGATTACCGATTCGTGGATCAGAAGGAAAATACTAACACGAAAAACCTTGCTATAAATTGGATTAACCAAGATCAACAAACACCTCCTTATGGTGGTGTATAGGCGGCGGCTACAAGGAAGAAAAGGAGGAGCAGGGTTTTTAATTTTTCTAATTATTCTGTAATTTGAGAAATCCCTTTCCTTATTTTTTCTTTTTGTTAAATTTTAAAGTGGGCTTGGCCCAATCCTTGTTCTATGCCGCGCCTATGTGGGGCGCACAAGGGGAAACCCGGTGTTTTTCCGTGTTCTAATTATTACGTGTTCTCGTGTCCGTGTTTACGTGATTTATTTATTTATCGTTCGTGTCGTAAAATATATTTATACGTAATCGTAATAACTATACGTAAATACATAATATTAGGTTCGTGAATATTTACGTTCATGGTTTTCATGTTCGTGATTATAATTATTGTTGATAATAATTATCGTGTCTTAATACGTAACAAATACTTATCGTGTCATAACACGTACATAATACTTGAAATTCATATTCGTGAAACGTAAACGTGTTAAATAAGGAAAGTTCTAATCATGTACGTACGATCATAAGGGTAATATTCATGGTAAAAGCATGTGGGTTTTACAGTCGCGCTAAAAATCCTCACATTTAAGTCATTGGTGGAAGGGGGTGGTGGATTATATAAGTTCTCAAAACGTTTATCAATAAAGAACACCTCCCCCTCGGGGTCTACATACTCGTCATCCTCATGAACGTCGATCTCATCGATTTCTTCATCAAAGATAGGCTTATCAAACCAAGGTTTGTCATTCCCCTCCTTGAGTATCTTAGAAACTCTCTCGAAAAGATCACGATCAAGCACGAAACCATCATTCATTTGTGGGGATTGTTGATAAGTTAAATCCTCACGAATGTGGTAAACGTAATTCTCATTTGAGGAGTGTTGATTAGGTAACTCCTCGAGAATTGGATTTTTGGTGGTCACATGAGTTGGTTCGTCATCGAAAATAAGACGTTCCAACTCATTTAGTTCATCCTCGATTTCTGAAAGATCAACCTCACTCGTAGGTGGGAGTGGAGGCAAAAGAGCTAGCTCTCGTTCAATGATTTCCTCAAGTTCGGGATCAACTCGTAATCATCGTACTTCACACATTTCTTTTTAGGAGAATCAAAAATTGCATGTGGATTCGAAGTACGTGATCAATCTTGGCAAAATCGCCATCGTCATCGTCAAAGAAAGAGTCAATGTGAGCACTCACAACCATGGTCTTACAAGTCGAATGACTATGCTTAGGTGACTTTTCTAAAACGAGAGGATCGATGTCGATGAAACCTTTAGCCTCAACGGGTGTTGGGCTAGGCAATGGTGGCACTTCGATGGAGTTAGAAGTTGAAGCCTCAAAGACGTGGTCCTTCGAAGGTGGTGAAGACGAGCCCATTTTTGTCATTGTCGTGATGGCACTGACGTCGCCCTTTGGAATTAGTATTTGTATTGTAAATATAAAGAAATAAGAATACAAGTATAAGAGAGGTGAAGAGATTTCTTATTCAGAGATGAATATCAATGGTTACATATGCCCGTATTTATAGGGTTAATAACAAGTTATAAGAGGTAAGTAAATAGGTGAATCATCCATATTTATATTTCATAACACTCCCTCTTGGATATTCGCCATTGATGGTTCAGAACCATTGTTGTATATAGACTGCCTTGTTAAAAACCTTATCAAGAAAACCCATTGGGATAAAAACTTGAATAAAGGAAAAAGAGTGCAGTGTTCATAATACTCCCTCTCAGTTTGATGTATATGCTCTTCAAGACTTGAGAGCTCATAAATTTTGTTGGCAATGATTTTTAGATGACGTCCATTAAATTGTTGGTAATATGAATAAGTCCTGCAAAAATGACAAAATATATGTATATCTTTCAACCAATATCAAATGCATTGGTTGTAAAGTATACCCTTCATGCGCAAATATATAAAGCAAAAATTTCACTCTTATTACGCATATTATAGCCTCATTTGAAATTAATATATGGTATTTGACCAATAATTTCTTAGAGGCATGTGCAAAAGCAATATAAAATGCGTTCAAATGATTTTCAATCCATTTAAGGATTTATCCACTTTAAATTAAAGTTATTTATAACTTTATCAAGTTCTTCTAGAAGTTGAAATGGCTAGACATGTTTAAAGCATTTATATACCATTCATGAAATATGAAAGTTACAATAAACTCATCTAGGCCAAATTAAAAACTTGTATATTGCATATAAAATATCAAAAGATATTTAGACCCACCTCGAGACAATATGTCTCTTAATAATTAATTTCATGTTTTAGTGAAATTATATTTTTCACAATCCATGTCTTAAAGGACATAGCTTCAGTGCTCTTATTTCGGTTTCGCACAAAACCGACGAATATCCAATAGGTTTTATAGGTTGACGTGTATAAACTTCACGTTTTAATACTTTTTGTATTTGCAAGAGTTTATCTGTTTCATATTGGTTAATCATTTCATTAAACATACATTTGGATAATAATTTATTTATAATCCTCATTATGCATAATAGCAAGCAAACCATTATCTGTAGACCAATTTATTGACGTCGTTTTGTTTTGATTCCATATGATTCTAGACAAGATAGAATTTATTGAGATCTCATTAGCTATCATAGGTTCTTTAGAACCTTCATGTCGCGTATTATCTGTTAGCCTCAAAATATTGAGTCAAACAAGAATGCTCGGTCATATGTTTATTACGTATCGTAGTTTAGAATGTTGTAATAGGTAGTATGTTAGTCGTGTATTACAGGCTTAACTTTAAGCTAAGGTTCATTCATAAATAACCAAAGCCCAAAAGGACAGCCCGGCCCATGATCATATAGCCCATTAAGCCACATGTAGGCAAAGGATATATATACCCTTCCTAGCATGTTAGGAAGGGTGTTGGTTGTTCATTTGATTCTTTCTCTAATCTAATATTCACCAAGTTAATCATCTCTCTTTCTCTCTACTTTCTCTCACTACTTTCTCTCTCTAGGAATCCATCTCTTTTTCATCTATTTTCTATCATTAATCATCTAAATATATGGGACAACAATTGGTATCAATCGCCATGGGGTAGTTTTGTGATTGGTTGTTGTGTTTTCATTTGCTTCATTTGATTTGATCCTTATTTCATCTACGAATTCAAGATTTTTTGTGTTCTTCATGTTTTAAATCTTGCTACAAATCTTCTCTATAGTTGTAGTAGTGATTTGGGTATTTTGGTTTGGTTAAAATCACGAATTTCTTGCCTAAAGTTACGAATTTCATTCCTTCTTGCGACTGAAATCCATCGGAAAGTACAGGTAAGTACAAAGTGATCGCAATAAACCAAGGGTTTCTACTTTGCGATCAATTATTGCGATACCCCCCTTATTCTGACGTTTATTGCGACCGTTCATTACGATCGTGGATTGCGACGTGATTAAGGCATATTGCGACGTCACTCTTCCAAATTTTTGATTACCATATTGCGATAGAGTGAACATTCAGATAGATATTCCGACAGATTATTGCGACTGGGGTCATTGCGACAGGAACATTGCGATAGGAGGGTCACATTCCGATACAATATTTTGATAGGTTATTCCGACAGATCATTCCGACAGTATTCCGATAGCCTACATTCCGACAGCCTACATTCCGATAGCCAACATTCCGATGAAATTTCCAATGGAACATTCCGATGGACATTCTGATGCTATGTTTTGCTAAATTTTGTTAGAGTACTTATTAGACTTAGCCACTATCTAGACTAGTCCTGGAACATAGTTTACCCACGTAAAATTTATTTTTTCCTAGACCATTTTTAGGCCATTTAAACTTCGATTTTAAATTTTGGCGATGCGAAAAAATTTTCGACCAAAAATTCAAATTTTCGGACCTAAATTCAAAATTTTAGGCCATTTTTAGGTTTTATTTTCCGTTAAAAGTTTCATTTTTCAAGCTTTTTCCCTACTAGTTATTGGCTATTTCTAACTCGTTTTCAAAATTTGGTTATTCAAATTTTTCGGTTTACCGTTTTAGTTGGACTGAGGAATTTATTGTCGGACTGAGAAAAATTTCAATTTTTCGGAATTTCAACAACAACACAATCACACCATATCTACTTACGATCCAAAGTCACTTCATCAACAGTGAGAGACGATCATCATGCCAACGAGTAATGCGGTTACTAAAAGTTCAGACGTGAAAGACCTCGAAATGGAACGACTACAACAACAGATATGTTTTTTGAGAAAAAACGCCATGGACGGTTTTAGAGTACTTCAAGATTCTTTTCAGCGCCTTTCAAAAGTCTTGTTCGACTTACGTGAATCCACTGGCATATTCAGCAAAACATTCACTCATGCCATGGATAAATTTCAAACACAACTTGTCAACGAAAGAATCATTGCTAGTGAATGCAAGATCACTTTCACTGATCTCAAGACATCACTTGAAACGATGTTTACTTCTGACTTCATCAAGTCTTCGCTTACCAACGAGTGCTTCAAGCGATATCATGGAATGGATGCTTTATCATACAAAGATCGGATAACCCGCAACATCGACTTCATTGTAACCTATGTGAATCACACAATACAGACGCAACAAACGATTGATGACAGACTTCATACCGGTTGTGGTATCGCATCAGATATTGAGAATACAAGCTGCAGATATGAGACTCCAACGCATAGTTCAGGGAATGATGACAACAACTCTGGGAAAGACAACAGCACCTCTGGCAAACAACACATCGACTCTAAGAATGTCATCAGCAATACACCTTCCTATGATAATGGTCCTGTTTTCGATTCTGACCCATTGGAAGAGGTACACTATGATGAATATAATCTGTTTGGAATTGCAAATACGCATGAGCATAGTGATCAAACTCAAACCATTATTCCCACATGTATGATGGAAAAGGTTGATAGCAATACCATACCCGATTCATTAGACACGTGCAATAATTCGTCTGAAAATGATCAACATGCAAATGAGTATGATGACGAGGAGCGTGTTGCGCTAGCCAATTTAATTGCTACTTTACAAAAAGATGTCAGAGAAAATAAAAAGAGTCAAAAGCAATTAAAGAAGGCAAACGCAACACTCACTCAAAATTTTGAAGAATGCAAAGTTACTCTAATTAAGTCTAGTGAAACTATAGATAGCTATAGAGCAGAGCTTCTTCAGAAAACCAAAGAGCTTGAGGGGTACAAGGGTAGTACGTTATAAAGTCAAAAGGACGATTTTGAAAACAAATATAATACAACTCTTGAGTTATTAGCCAAAGAGAAGCGTCAATATAATGTTTTCTTAATGGATGAACGTCAAAAAACGTACCTTGCCAATACCAAAGTTAATGAACTTGAACAAAAGCTCTCTATGACCACTACCGATTCTGCTAAAATTCTTGAGGTTAAGAAACAAGAGGTAGATGCGTTAAAAAAAGACTTCAAAAGTAGATATGATAAAGAAACTGAAAAAGTAACGAAACCAGAAGAACAAGTCGAATTTTTGAAGAAAGTTGTTTATAAAACGCATGATTCTATTCAATCCGTAAGAATGCTAGCACCTACGTCGATGTTTAAGGGTCAAGCTAGCTTTGCAAGTCCTGAGTATCTTGCCAAAGCTCAAGCTGCGAACCCGTGTAAAACCCGCATGCTTTTACCATGCATAGTACCCTTAGGATCGTACGTACTAGATTAAAACTTTCTTAATATAGCATGATTACAATTACGTGTTAGGAGTTTACGTATTACGTACGTGTTAGAACACGATAAGTATTTACTACGCACGATCATGTAATAATTATTGACGATAATTAATCACGAACATGCGATCATTAAATCATGAACGTAATTAAAACACGAACTATTATTAATTACATATATATATTTGTTACGAGCGTAACTAAATATAATAGATCACGGTATTTACGTAACGAGAACATTTAAAACACGAACATAAATAATCATAAACGTGTAACTAAATAACGAGACACGGAAAAAGGTACGGGTACCCCAAGTGGGGTCCCTACCCGCGGCCAACAAGGACAAATGGGCCAAGCCCATTTGTCAAAATTACTAAAAGGGAATTAGGAGGTTTTCACTACTCAAATAAACTTTACAGAAGATTTATAAGAAAACCTAAAAAACCTCCTTCCTCCTTCTCCTTTGTGCCGCCACCTACAACCACCATAAGGAGTGGTTTTTGATCTTGGATCTCGGAATTCTAGTGATTTATCGTGTTTGTTTTTCGTCCTCTTGATCCACGAATTCGGTAAAACCTTTTTAAACCTTTTCTTTTGATTTAATCATTTTATAAATTATGAACATGTAATGTTTTTACAAAAACATAATAATTAAGCATAGATCTAACATGTTTTGGTGTTAAATAAAATCAAAGGAGTGTTTTTAAGGGGTGTTTGTTTTGGCCGCAGGCTGCAACCGAACCCGAATGGGTTTCGGTTTGCCAAGCCGACCACCACCAAGACCATATGGTCTTGGTTGGTGCATGTGGGTCCCACGGCACCAAGGAAACACGGGGTACCCCGAGTTGGTTCGGGGTACGGTGTTGATTTCATGTCCGGTTCATGCTTTTTAGTCTAGATCCGGTTCATGGTTTATGTTTAGTTTTTTTTATGTTTATGATCTTAGGTTAAAATTAAATTAATAAAATGATGTGATTAATTTAATAACATGACTTAGGTTATTTAATTATTAATGATCATGAAATTATTTTAACCTAAGTATTTATATATTTAAGACTTATAATTAATTAATTATTTTAAAACCATGGATATAATTAATTAATTAACATGACTTAGGTTATATTATTAATATATAATAATACATATTTTAACCTAAATATTTAACTTATTTAATTAAAAACATGTTATACTTTAATTAAATATTATAACCTATAGTTTAATTAAGTTACATGAAATAATTATTAAACTATAAACTATATCATATGACTTAGAAAATAATCATGAAAACACTTAGGCTTATATACTTAGCTTATTTAACCAGCTTATTTCTAATTATGAAAACTTTCTATTTTTAGAAACTTAATTAATTAAGGCAGCTAATCTATTTATGGAAACCAGCTATTTTTAGAAACTTATTTATTTCAGACAGCTAATCTAATTATGGAAACTTATTTAATTAAGGCAGCTAATCTATTTATGGAAACTTTCTATTTTTAGAAACTTATCTATTTTAAGCAGTAAATCTATTTTAGGAAACTTTCTATTTTTTGAAACTTTCTATTTTTGGAAACTTTCTATTTTTGGAAACTTTCTATTTTTGGAAACTTTCTATTTTTGGAACTTTCTATTTTTGGAAACTTTCTATTTTTGGTAACTTTCTATTTTTGGAAACTTTCTATTTTGGAAACTTTCTATGTTAGGAAACCTGCTATTTTTGGAAAGTTACTTATTATTACACAGTAAGTATAATAACACATGAAATACCAGAAATACTTAATCAGATTAAACAAAATATAAGATAAAAGACAGTTAAAGGCTTAGAAACAGTAAAACATGGTAAGAACACATAAAATAAGCTAAGACATGACATAAAACCAGCTATGTATTTAGTAAGCAGATACTTATTCATGTACGTATTTATGTAGCACTAGTGATTCGGAAGTAGGATTTCTCGCAGTTCGTCTTTCTCGTTCACTGGACATAAGGTACGGATTCCCGTCCTTTCAGTATGGACATTCTTTCCTTATTAGGATTCCCCGTATGCAGCTAACTGTTTTCCCGTAGTATAAGTTATGTGTGTGACACCCCCAAATTGAGTCAAACGCAGCGGAGATAATATTTGGGTGTCACGTAGGTGGATCAACAGCAGACAAAATATAGAGCAACAGATAAACGATTATCCTTACATTTATTACATGATTGAAAGTGCAAATAGTATTACAGTAGTCTTTAACATTGTTTGAAAGTTTGAATTTATTCCCAATTTATAAAACCCCAGATGAGCTCTATAAATGCAACCTATCATGATGCTTGACTTCATGCACACCATTACCTGCTTCAGTTACCTGAGAAAATATGCTTAGAAAGTGAACATAAAGTTGGTGAATTCACAGGTTTAATTAAAATAAGTTTGGACATTAGATATTCCCAGAAGTAGTAATGCACAAAGCACCAATAATTAAAAGTAATTACATTTCCATATTGCCCGAAACTGAAACTTGACAGTTAAGTCCTTAACAGATAAGGACCCTTCGCCTTATCTTGATCAAGGCACCCATAACAAAAATAAGTGCTGACATGTGAAACATCTGTTGTCCCTGCCGAGGCACAGTGAGCATGACTCACCCAGATGGGGACGGTCAATCCCAAATAGATCTATTTATAACATTCAGGTAATTCAATAATTCTAACAGTTTCGGATGCACAGGTCATGATGTTCATCTACAATAGGCATGGTAATCAAAAGTTTCACAGTTCAATCTATGTCCATAAAATCAAATATGTTGCATGTTTTCTTCCTCATTAAAAGGTTTAAAAGTTTGTCCATATATAAAGTAGGGCCATGAACTCACCTCAGTAGTACAACAATAAGTCAAAAGATAAATCTGATAAGGATGCTCACGATACAGTCAACGACCTAAATAATTATAAGGTCTCAGTAAATGCATAACATAATGCATAAAAGTTCCAGAATAAATCTGTACATGCTTAAACTGGTTTTAAGTATTTAATTACAATACTTGTAATTTGTTCGTCGTAGTACAAGTTCTAATAGTATTTATTTTAGGTATAAAATAAATAATAAGCTTTAATTAATTAATTCATTTAATTAATATTTTGTACTTACGTTGTTTATAAAACACTTTAAATATTTATAAAGGATAGTTTTATATACATTTAAAGTGAGAGGAAATAAATATAATAAATATATTTATTTTATAAGTTAACCATTTTCAATTTATATTTAATATATAAATAAGGTTTATAAATGTATAACATTTATTTAAAATCCATGTTTACGTAAGATTTATATTTATTAAGTTATAGGTTTGGAAAAATAACAACTGTTACGTTTATTTAAGTTTTACGTTTAAATAAAGGTTTAAAATGTATAAGATTTTAAGGTTCGTAATACTTGTATAAAAATACGTTTTAGTCCTTTTAAATAAATAAATACTCGCGATTAAATTACTTTTATACCCCTAGGGTTTCTAAATCTTTCAAGTATTTACAGTTTTGGTCCCTCCCTAGTTACACGTGTAACTAGGGTTTCTTAAAGTTTCTTAATGTGTCAATTTTGGTCCTTATACTATACGGCCTATTTTAGGGCTTATTAAAGTTTCACCTAATGGCAGTTTTAGTCCTTATAGTTTCGGCTAATAATAAAGTTTATTATAAGTTACATTATTGCCCCCTAGGGCTTGTATAGGTTTCGGTTATTGGCAAGTTTAGTCCCTAGGGTTACTTAAGGTTTTACTAAGTTTAGTATCTTGACACATTTAGTCCCTAATGTTTATATTAGGTTACGGCTTGTGTCCAAAACAGTCCCTAGGCTTTCCAAAGTTTATACAACTTACCCTAATATTTTATGAATCTCTTTTTAGTCCTTTTTAACCCTACAAAGTTTCGGATATGTTCAAAACACACCATTGAAGTCTCGGCAATATTTAAAAAGTGGTTCAAAGTTTATGTTTTTGAAATATAAATTTCCACACTTATTTATTTAGATCCCTTTTACCTTATAAAATTACAATTTAGCCTGAAAGTATTATATATGCCATTTTTAACCCGAATGTTTATATATTTACTATTTTAGTCCAAGACTTCTTAGATCTATCATTTAAATCCAAGACAATTATAGATTTATATTTTCAACATGAAACTTTATAAAATCATATTTTTGACACTAAAAGTCTTATAAAAACATTTATATAATGGAAATGATTATTTATCTAGGCAAGGTATTATAGTGAGCTTAAACTATTCTTATGAGGCCTAATAGTGATCTTCACATTTTAAGGCACCTAATAACAGGAATCTAATGTTTCTAGTTATATTTAAACATTACAAGATTTCTCAAAATCATATTATGAGCTTAATAGCTCACGTCCAATATTACTTGCATGGTTAGGTTTTAATGATTTTTCAAGTTAAACAAGATCATGATGATGTGTTCTTCAAGGTTGACAAGTTTTTACATTAAGTTTTGTTATATATAAAATTAAGTCGTGGGTTTTACTTAGGTTTTTAGGGTTTCCATACTTGTTTAAATGTTAACTTTACCAAAAATAAACATGTACACATTAATATATATAAAGGTAATGTATTAGAAAAGATAGGTTTTAACTTGGACTTACTTGATTAGATAGGTTTAGGAATGATATGAGAATGGGTAGAAACAAGTGACAAGCTTTCAACAATGGAGGTCTATGAAATCATAAACATGCCGTGGGCTTCAAGTAGGCTTCTAGGGTTCTTGTTCTTGCTTCAATGATCAAGGTTTCTTGTAGGTTGAGCTTAGGATTAACCTTTAGGTAGTAGAAGACATAGTATAGGAGTAGTAGTAAAGCTTGAAGGTTTGAAAATGGTGGTTAAGGGTGTTTAGCCGTGAGTTGAGAGAGAAGAGTGGAGTGAGTTTGGAAATATTTTGTGTTGTGTGTTGTGTGTTTGTGTGCTACGGCTTAAGAACAAGAGAGAAGGGGATCCATATCAAATCATGTACTATGTCCTTAGTATCTCACCAAGATACATCATATCTAGTTGAGATTTTTGGTTGGTTGGTTTCCACATGTGTCAAAATTTAGCAACTCCTTTTCCTTCCTTTTTGAGTTTGCAACCGTGTGTTTCCAAAAGTCAAGAGGGGACAAGTTTTACAAGTAAGCTATGAGATGCATAGTGAAATGTATGGAGTGTGTAAGTGTATAAGCATGGAGGGTGTAAGTAAAGTAGGTTTATGTGTAAGTAAAGCATGGTTTATGCATGCATTGGTATAGGGTATTAGTGGAGTGGCATGATTACACTAGGTAACTTGTAGCTAGTTAAATCAAATGATGGTAGTGTATGCATGCATACATACACACGTTTTTATATATGCATGGGGAGGGTTTTGGGTAAATTTTGCCAAGTGTTGTATGATAATAATAGTCTTTGTATATTATTATAGGTACTTGTTGTGTTGTAGGTATTTTTGTTGAAGCTTTTAGATAACTTAGTGAAAGTGTATTATTAAATACTCTACTAAAGTTTGTTTATTTGAATAAAGTAAATAAGTGACAATGTAGAATAATATACAATGTTTTTAAAGTGTTTGGGTATTTATTCCTTTTTAGTAATATATGTAAATATGTACATATAAAAATAATTCAAGTACTTAATAAATAAATTAAGTAAGGTTACAGTTTATCTCAAAATATGTACTGAGGTGATGAATTTCATTATTCAATCAAGTGGCCAGTCAATTGCCAAAGTAGTCAATAAATGACTAAAGTTTCATATAAATATAAAATAAATATGAAAGGTAGTATGACAATAGGTATATGATAATTAATAAGTCATATAAAAGTGAAATTATATAAATTCCAAATATAAATAGTACTACAGTTGACAAAGTCAATGAGGTAAAATCAGAGGTTTTACAGCACCATCCCGTTATTTTAGCTTTGTCCTCAAAGCTTAAGATGAAGCTATTGGTCAGGTGAACAAGTGTGGATAATTGGTCTTGAACGAGTCTTCTCGTTCCCAAGTGAACTCAGGGCCTATCCTAGAGGTCCAACGTACCTTGACCAGCGGGATGCGACTGCGTTTCAACTTCTTAACTATTCTTTCCAGGATTTCCACTGGTTCTTCTACAAACTGGAGTTTGTCGTCAATTTGAACTCCTTCCAATGGCATAGACAATGGTTCTTCAGCGTAACACTTCTTCAGGTTAGAAACATGAAAGGTAGAGTGTACCCGACTCAGTTGCTGGGGAAACTCTAAACGATAAGCTACTTCCCCGATCCTGGCTATTACTTTGAAAGGGCCAACATAACGTGGATTCCGTTTTCCACGTTTGCCAAAACGTAACACACCCTTACAAGGTGATACCTTGAGCATAACACGGTCACCTACTTCAAATTGCATAGGTTTGCGTTTCAGGTCCGCTTAGCTCTTTTGTCGATCGCGAGCAGCTTGAATTCTCTGTCTGATGAGGACGATCTTGTCAGTAGTCTCCTGGATTAACTCGGGTCCAGTGAGCTGAAATTCACCTACTTCTGCCCAGCACACAGGCGAACGGCATTTGCGACCGTACAGTGCTTCAAAAGGGGAAGCCTTAATGCTGGCATGATAACTGTTGTTGTAGGAGAATTCCACTAAAGGAATATGGTCAACCCATCCATTTCCAAAATCAATCACACATGCTCGTAGCATGTCCTCTAGAGTCTCGATGGTTCGTTCACTTTGACCATCAGTCTGCGGATGAAAAGCAGTGCTCATATCTAAATTGGTACCTAAGACTCGTTGAAAAGCCTTCCAAAAGTTTGACGTGAACCTACCATCTCGATCACAGATTATCGACACTCGTATTCCATGTTTGGTCACAATATCCTTCAGGTACGTCTGCTAGTTTGGCAAGGGGATCGTTCTCCCTAATTGGCAGGAAATGAGCGAACTTGGTGAGTCGATCGACGATTACCCAGATAGTATCGTAACCGTGCAATGACTTTGGGAGTTTGGTAACAAAGCACATAGTGATGTTTTCCCACTTCCATTCCGGTATCTTGGGTTGTACAAGTAAACCCGATGGTCTCTGGTGTTCAGTTTTGACACGAGCACAGGTCAAACACTTCTGAACGTAGGTGGCGATGTTGGCTTTCATATTCGGCCACCAATATAACTTCTTCATATCCTGATACATCTTTTTAGATCCGGGATGTATAGAATATTTAGACTTATGAGATTCGTGCATGATCACGTTCCTCAAATCTCCATAACATGGTAACCAACTTCGTCCGTGAAGACATAGGGTTCCGTCTGCTCTAGGTTCTAACTTTTCTTTGCTAAGACCAGTTCTGAGCATTCCCCCGACATCTTCCTTCACGAGGTTTTCAGGCAATTGGGCTTGAGTCTGAGCTTCCAAAATCTGTTTGCGTAGATCCAAACTGATTGTCATCACCAATGCCCGAACTCTCATAGGAGGGTCCGTTTCCTTACGACTTAAAGCATCAGCAACCACGTTTGCTTTTCCCGGGTGGTATTTGATTTCGCAGTCGTAGTCACTCAGTAACTCAATCCAACGGTGTTGTCTCATGTTCAACTCCTTCTGATCCAATATGTGTTGCAAACTTTTGTGGTCAGTATGCACTGTACACTTTGTTCCGTATAGGTAATGTCTCCAGATTTTGAGAGCAAAAACTACAGATCCAAGTTCTAGATCGTGAGTGGTGTAATTCTTCTCATGCTTCTTCAATTGCCTTGAAGCTTAGGCAATCACTTTCATCCTCTGCATCAATACGGCACCTAAGCCCTTGTGTGAGGCATCACAGTATACAACGAAATCATTGTTTCCTTCTTGCAAGGCCAGTATGGGTGCACTGCATAACTTCTGCTTGATCAGTTGGAAAGCTGATTCTTCCTTCTCTCCCCACTCGAACTTTATTCCCTTCTGTGTGAGTTTGGTCATCGGTTTGGCTATCTTGGAAAAATCTTCAAAGAATCTACGGTAGTATCCGGCAAGGCCTAGAAATTGGCGGATCTCCGTCGGTGATTTAGGAGATACCCAATCCTTGACAGATTTGACCTTTGCTGGATCCACGTGAATACCGTCACAATCGATGACATGACCAAGGAATTGCACTCTAGGAATCCAAAATTCACATTTAGAGAACTTAGCATAGAGCTGCTCCTCCTTGAGTACCTTTAGTACTTGTGCAAGATGTTCTCCATGTTCCTGTTTGTTCTTGGAATAAATGAGTATGTCGTCGATGAAGACTATCACGAATTTATCCAGGTAGGGTCTACACACACGGTTCATAAGGTCCATGAAAATAGCTGGTGCATTGGTCAACCCAAATGGCATAACCTGGAATTCGTAATGGCCGTAACGGGTTCTAAAAGCTGTCTTTGGAATATCTTCCTCCCTGACTCGTAGCTGATGGTATCCAGATCTCAAGTCAATCTTGGAATACACACTTGACCCTTGCAGTTGGTCAAATAGGTCGTCAATGCGAGGAAGCGGATAACGATTCTTCACAGTTAACTTATTCAGCTCTCTGTAATCGATGCACATTCGGAAAGAACCATCTTTATTTTTGACGAATAACACAAGAGCTCCCCATGGTGAGGAACTGGGTCGAATGAACCCTTTGTCAGATAGTTCTTGAAGTTGTTCCGCTAATTCTTTCATTTCTGATGGTGCCAACCGGTACGGAGCTTTAGCTATAGGTGCTGCTCCCGGAACCAAATCGATTTGAAATTCCACTTGTCGAGTCGGTGGTAAGCCTGGCAAATCATCAGGAAAGACTTCTGGAAAATCTTGGACAGTGGGTACGTCCTCGATTTGCTTCTTCTCGGGTTTGTCTTCTTCATCTGTTTGTGAAATATGGGCCAAGAAGATAGGACATCCTCTCAACAGATATTTCTGAGCTTTTGTATAAGAGATAACACTAAGTCTAGTGTCAGCGAGGTCAGTGTTACCGTCACCTCGAACGATTAGAGTTTCGTTTCCCCATGGAATACGGACTAGTTTCTCGTCACAAACAATGACTGTGCGGTATCTCGCTAACCAGTCCATGCCGATAATAATATCAAAACTACCGAGGTTTACGGGGATAAGCTCAATGTTGAACGGATGTTTGGAAAGATTTAAGGTGCAACCTCTAATGATAGTGTCAGCATCTACAATTTTACCGTCAGCTAATTCTACAGAGTAACGGTGATCTAAGCTTGTAGGGATAACTTCTAGTACTTGACTAAATTCAGTGGATATAAAACTTCGGTCTGCTCTAGTATCAAATAAGACAGATGCATAACGATTGTTCAATAGGAACGTACTGGTAACGACATTTGAATCGGGGTTGGATTTTACATTGCCGACCTCGTACACTCTGGATGTAGCTCCTCCACTGTTCTTGTTCTGGTTAGCCCGCTTAGGGCAACTTGGTCTCGTGTGTCCTGGTGCTCTACACTCGTAGCACACAACTCCCTTCTTGGGTCCATTGTTGTTTCCTCCAGTAGCGTTGCGGTTCCCCTGCTGTCCATTCCCGTTCCCACGGGCATTGTATCCACCCCTGTTGTTGTAGTTCCTAGTGTTTTGAGTTGGTCGGGCCTGAGTGACAGCATTAACTCGACATGTTTTAGCAAAGTGGCCCACTTGTCCACATCTATAGCAGGTCTGGCATGGGCTATCAAAAGTATGATGATAGTTTCACTTTGGGCACAAAGGTTTGGCGCCCACGTACGAGTTAGCTCCTACAGAGGTAGCACTGTAAACTTGCCAAACATTCTGCTTCTTAGGATGCTGCCGGTGCTGACTGCGGAAGTACTCGTCTGCCTTTCGCTTGTTGTCAGTCTGCCTCTCGGATAGGGTACGGACTCTTTTGTTTATCAACTCAGTAGCGAACTCAATGGCACTCTCGACGGTAGTAGGTCGAGATGCGAGCACACTGTCGTGAATGGCGTCTGGGAGTCCACTCACATACTTCTCAATCTTATCATCCTCCTCTACAAACATCCTGGTGCACATTAGGGTCAACTCTTGGAACCTTTGGTTGTACGCAGTGATGTCATTGTTCCTGCATTTGAGATCCCATAACTCGATCTCCAGCTTCTTCATTTCTCCCCTTGGGCAGTATTTCTCATTCATCCTCTCCTTCAACTCAGTCTAGTTGAGAGCATAGGCAGCATCGTGTCCAAGAGTAGCAACAACAGAGTTCCACCAAGTAAGAGCACTCTCAAGTAGGGTGCAGGCGGAAAACTTCACTTTGTTCTCTTCTGCACAATCGCTGATGCGAAAGACCGTTTCCAACCTCTCAAACCACTGCATCAGTTCCACCACTCCTTCTTTTCCCTTGTAATAGGAAGGTTTACATTTGAAGAAGTCGGGGTAAGAGCAACCCCTTGTGGTCTGATTATTCTGGCGGTTGTTGGAATTTTGACTGTCGTCCACGTTCCTGCTGGCAGCCATCGCAGATGCGATGCCTTGGTCAATCATTTCCCTTAATTGGGCAGCAGTGACGTTTTGGGTAGTCTCGGCATTGTTGGGGTTCGTTCTAGTGTTTACCATTTTTCTATAATTATACAAAAAAATGAAATCATTAGTTCAGGGCGTTAGCACAGTTTTATATAATTACATGAAAAGGAATTTCATGTATAGACTTTGCAACAAATTGGATAACCTGTTTAAAGTTCATAATATAATACAGTACGGATTTAACAAAAGCTAATGAGTACATGCCATAAGTCTAGAATAGGAATACAGTACAAAATGCACAACCTAATCCAAGACAGAGCACAGCCCGCCTGTCTGGGATGGTGGTACATGAAATCTAAAGTACATCATCTATGAATCCCTAATCTAAATAGTACAGTACAGGAATACAACTGACTAAAGAAAAGTACAAATACAAGAGATCCTATATCATGATAGCCGGGGTGCAACCCTAATAGCTTATCATGATGTACAAAAGGTCTAGCACATCTAATCTACTGATGCCTAACTGACTCCTCGGATACGGCTGGCTCCTACGGGCGGAGATGAGACAGCTGGTGCCTGCATGGCATCCTGCATCGCGGTCATAGCAGTCCTAGTCTCCCTGAGCAGTCGAAGTGCCTCAAGAAACTGGTCTCTGAGAGTCTGATGAACTCCCCGGAGATGAGCGGTCTCTGACGTCAACCCCTGATATCGGACATCCTGGAGGTCGAAGAATATGGCAAGAGTCTGCTCCATGGTCATAAGAGCGGTGTGAGTCTCTGTCTACTGACTCTGCAGTAGGTAAATCTGCTCTCGTAGGAACTCGTTCTCATCCATCAACCACTGGAGAGAATGGTAAGTAGTCGACCACACCCCTCGGGAAGCGCATGCCTCCGAACTCACGGTCCATGATAAAAGGTCCTGGCGCTGCTGTAGAACAGTGCGCTCAGTCTGTCCGGCCGCTAGCAGAGCAAGAATGTCTGCTACGTCCTGGGCCTGGCGTGCCGCAAGTGCCGTGATCTGGGCCTGGACAGGGTCAACATGTCTGGCCCGGGAACCCTCACCGATCTCAAAGGTGGAATCGAGAGGTGCCTCGTACCTCCTCTTACGAGGTGGCAGAGACTCGGGTGCATGCTCCCGTAGTGCAGTCACGAGTGGTACAGGTGGTGTAGCAGTAGGAGGCTAGACCTCTTCCCCGGCGGGGGAAATAGGTGGTGTATAAATAAGCGCCTCAATGGATGCAGCGTCGACAGAAGCGTGACTATCGCCGGAGTCACTAGCAGATAACCATCCACACAAGACGATCGTCGGAGATACGGCAGCAGGTGTATCAGTAGGTGAAGTCATGATAAATCTGAAAGTAATATAGTTTTAATTGATATAAGTATAAACTTACTCAAGTTAAAAGTTTTGAGAAATATAATTTAAAATTATATAATAATGCCATTTAACACTCGTCATGCTAAAGGTTACGTTAATACTTATAAGATTAATTAACCGGATGTTAATAATCAATGCACATGCAATCACACAATCGATGTATGCTCTACGGTCTATATGCTTAACTATTCTAGTCCCGAAAATCCCAATAGATTTTTAAAGCAGTTATAGTTCAGATTATATAAAAATTTTATTTTTATATTTATTTTAAACTTGGTTCTGATTCTCTATAACTATCGCTCTAATACCATTCTGTGACACACCCAAATTGAGTCGAACGCAGCGGAGATAATATTTGGGTGTCACGTAGGTGGATCAACAGCAGACAAAATATAGAGCAACTGGTAAAAGATTATCCTTACATTTATTACATGATTGAAAGTGCAAATAGTATTATAGTAGTCTTTAACATTGTTTGAATGTTTGAATTTATTCCCAATTTATAAAACCCCAGATGAGCTCTATAAATGCAACCTATCATGATGCTTGACTTCATGCACACCATTACCTGCTTCAGTTACCTGAGAAAACATGCTTAGAAAGTCAACATAAAGTTGGTGAATTCACAGGTTTAATTAAAATAAGTTTGGACATTAGATATTCCCAGAAGTAGTAATGCACAAAGCACCAATACTTAAAAGTAATTACATTTCCATATTGCCCGAAACTGAAACTTGACAGTTAAGTCCTTAACAGATAAGGACCCTTCACCTTATCTTGATCAAGGCACCCATAACAAAAATAAGTGCTGACATGTGAAACATCTGTTGTCCCGGCCGAGGCACAGTGAGCATGACTCACCCAGATGGGGACGGTCAATCCCAAATAGATCTATTTATAACATTCAGGTAATTCAATAATTCTAACAGTTTCGGATGCACGGGTCATGCTGTTCATCTACAATAGGCATGGTAATCAAAAGTTTCACAGTTCAATCTATGTCCATAAAATCAAATATGTTGCATGTTTTCTTCCCCATTAAAAGGTTTAAAAGTTTGTCAATATATAAAGTGGGGCCATGAACTCACCTAAGTAGTACAACAATAAGTCAGAAGATATCTGATAAGGATGCTCACGATACAGTCAACGACCTAAATAATTATAAGGTCTCAGTAAATGCATAACATAATGCATAAAAGTTCCAGAATAAATCTGTACATGCTTAAACTAGTTTTAAGTATTTAATTACAATACATGTAATTTGTTCGTCGTAGTACAAGTTCTAATAGTACCTAAAATAAATAAGAAGGTTTAATTAATTAATTCATTTAGTTAATATTTTGTACTTACGTTGTTTATAAAACACTTTAAATATTTATATAGGATAGTTTTATATACATTTAAAGTGATAGGAAATAAATATAATAAATATATTTATTTTATAAGTTAACCATTTTCAATTTATATTTAATATATAAATAAGGTTTATAAATGTATAACATTTATTTAAAATCCATGTTTACGTAAGATTTATATTTATTAAGTTATAGGTTTGGAAAAATAACAATTGTTACGTTTATTTAAGTTTTGTGTTTAAATAAAGGTTTAAAATGTATAAGATTTTAAGGTTCGTAATACTTGTATAAAAATACGTTTTAGTCCTTTTAAATAAATAAATACTCGCGATTAAATTACTTTTATATCCCTCAGGGTTTCTAAATCTTTCAAGTATTTATAGTTTTGGTCCCTCCCTAGTTACACGTGTAACTAGGGTTTCTTAAAGTGTCAATTTTGGTCCTTATAGTATACGGCCTATTTTAGGGCTTATTATAGTTTCACCTAATGGCAGTTTTAGTCCTTATAGTTTTGGCTAATAATAAAGTTTATTATAAGTTACATTATTGCCCCCTAGGGCTTGTATAGGTTTCGATTATTGGCAAGTTTAGCCCCTAGGGTTACTTAAGGTTTTATTAAGTTTAGTATCTTGACACATTTAGTCCCTAATGTTTATATTAGGTTACGGCTTGTGTCCAAAACAGTCCCTAGGCTTTCCAAAGTTTATACAACTTACCCTAATATTTTATGAATCTCTTTTTAGTCCTTTTTAACCCTACAAAGTTTCGGATATGTTCAAAACACACCCTTGAACTCTCGGCAATATTTAAAAAGTGGTTCAAAGTTTATGTTTTTGAAATATAAATTTCCACACTTATTTATTTAGATCCCTTTTACCTTATAAAATTATAATTTAGCCCGAAAGTATTATATATGCCATTTTTAACCCGAATGTTTATATATTTACTATTTTAGTCCAAGACTTCTTAGATCTATCATTTAAATCCAAGACAATTATAGATTTATATTTTCAACATGAAACTTTATAAAATCATATTTTTGACACTAAAAGTCTTATAAAAACATTTATTTAATGGAAATGATTATTTATCTAGGCAAGGTATTATAGTGAGCTTAAACTATTCGTATGAGGCCTAATAGTGATCTTCACATTTTAAGGCACCTAATAACATGAATCTAATGTTTCTAGTTATATCTAAACATTACAAGATTTCTCAAAATCATATTATGAGCTTAATAGCTCACGTCCAATATTACTTGCATGGTTAGGTTTTCATGATTTTTCAAGTTAAACAAGATCATGATGATGTGTTCTTCAAGGTTGACAAGTTTTTACATTAAGTTTTGTTATATATAAAATTAAGCCGTGGGTTTTACTTAGGTTTTTAGGGTTTCCATACTTGTTTAAATGTTAACTTTACCAAAATAAACATGTACACATTAATATATATAAAGGTAATGTATTAGAAAAGATAGGTTTTAACTTGGACTTACTTGATTAGATAGGTTTAGGAATGATATGAGAATGGGTAGAAACAAGTGACAAGCTTTCAACAATGGAGGTCTAGGAAATCATAAACATGCCGTGGGCTTCAAGTAGGCTTTTAGGGTTCTTGTTCTTGCTTCAATGATCAAGGTTTCTTGTAGGTTGAGCTTAGGATTAACCTTTAGGTAGTAGAAGACATAGTATAGGAGTAGTAGTAAAGCTTGAAGGTTTGAAAATGGTGGTTAAGGGTGTTTAGCCATGAGTTGAGAGAGAAGAGTGAAGTGAGAATGGAAATATGTTGTGTTGTGTGTTTGTGTGCTACGGCTTAAGAACAAGAGAGAAGGGGATTCATATCAAATCATGTACTATGTCCTTAGTATCTCACCAAGATACATCATATCTAGTTGAGATTTTTGGTTGGTTGGTTTCCACATGTGTCAAAATTTAACAACTCCTTTTCCTTCCTTTTTGAGTTTACAATCGTGTGTTTCCAAAAGTCAAGAGGGGACAAGTTTTACAAGTAAGCTATGACATGCATAGTGAAATGTATGGAGTGTGTAAGTGTATAAGCATGGAGGGTGTAAGTAAAGTAGGTTTATGTGTAAGTAAAGCATGGTTTATGCATGCATTAGTATAGGGTATTAGTGGAGTGGCATGATTACACTAGGTAACTTGTAGCTAGTTAAATCAAATGATGGTAGTGTATGCATGCATACATACACACGTTTTAATATATGCATGGGGAGGGTTTTGGGTAAATTTTGCCAAGTGTTGTATGATAATAATATTCTTTGTATATTATTATAGGTACTTGTTGTGTTGTAGGTATTTTTGTTGAAGCTTTTAGATAACTTAGTGAAAGTATATTATTAAATACATTACTAAAATTTGTTTATTTGAATAAAGTAAATAAGTGACAATGTAGAATAATATACATTGTTTTTAATGTGTTTGGGTATTTATTCCTTTTTAGTAATATATGTAAATATGTACATATAAAAATAATTCAAGTACTTAATAAATAAATTAAGTAAGGTTACAGTTTATCTCAAAATATGTACTGAGGTGATGAATTTCATTATTCAATCAAGTGGCCAGTCAATTGCCAAAGTAGTCAATAAATGACTAAAGTTTCATATAAATATAAAATAAATATGAAAGGTAGTATGCCAATAGGTATATGATAATTAATAAGTCATATAAAAGTGAAATTATGAAAAATTCTAAATATAAATAGTACTATAGTTGACAAAGTCAATGAGGTAAAATCAGAGGTTTTACAATGTGTTTGATTGCTTATGTTTAATTAAGATTACCTATAGCCATATACATGCATGACCAGTTTCACCTAGTTGTGGAGGTACCATAACCATAACATTAGAGGCACTGATGTTATGACTTCACCACGATGGAGTGATTGCTCGTGGCGTCCCTTCAGCTTTTGGCCATTTATTTATATTTATCATGTGGGGCGTATGGGTGCATCCTAGTTACATGTTTTTATTCAGGATTTCATGGTGAATGTGGTGTGTGCCTTGCATCCTTCACAAGGAGCTGATCCCTCATACCCAAAAACCAGTGTATTAAATTAGAGGCAGCCCCTCTAATTTGCATGATGAGGTCACCCCTCCAAGTATTCATGCACGGTGGATTTTCATGACCTATATTGGCTAATGGTAAAATATGACAAACAGTTTTATAAGATAAACATAAGACTTTCAAACTATAAAACCAGTTTTATTAAGACTTAACCAGGTTACTCGGGAGTTAGTTTCTTCCGCTGTTATTATGTTATATGCTTATCCTATTCATGCTTTATTGTACATCCGTGCACTGAGCGTATTTGCTCAGCCGTTTTCCTTTTCTATGTTCCCAAAACGGCAGGTACTCAGGGACGCTCGTAGACACCAAGAGTACGTGCATATGGACTGGAAGCTGTCTAGCCTTCTTTACATTATGCATTTCCTTTCTTATGATACTTATGCTTTGGACATTGTTTCGTCCTTTCCATTACTATACTATGTTTGTGTGTGATGAGCTTTACTTTTGGACTACCGATGTTTGATTCCGGAATTTTCTTTTTATGGTCAAGTAATGTTTAGACATTTTTCCTTGTATGCTTTGATGACACGCCAAAATTGTTGTGATATTTCCATTTCCAAAATGGGGTGTTACAATTATGGTATCAGAGCCAAGGCTTCGACCTGTAGGCTCTCAAATATGACCTGTGATTAGTGGATAGTCACTACGGTCTTCCTAGAACTGACAGTTGTTTTCATGCATTTATCATTTTTAAGCATACATATACATGTCATTGTTGCAGGGTTTTTGACTAAGTAATGGTTGGTACAGGACTGGCCCTATTTAGTCGCATGTGTTTTATCGAAACTTTTACATTTGGGACCGACCCATAGGCGTCCCCTCGCTATGTCTTTTGTTTTGGGTGAACTGACCAGAGGCGTTCACTCTCGAGCATAAAAAAGTTTTTATAAAACTACATCATGCATTCATACACAAAATTTTCTACCATAAAATTTTTCTCGTGAAATTTTAGTATAAATTTTTTTTCATGTATATATTTATATTTTATGTTTTGATCTGTTTAATCATATGTTTTATGTTATACTGTCAGATGGTTCTCACACACGAACAGGAGCACCTCAATGCTGCAATTCAGGCTGCCATGCAAGCCTTGCTCCCTCAACTGAGGAATGACATCAGGGCTGAGGTTCAAGCTGCCAACAATCAGCAACACAATCAGCCACCTCCTCCTCCTCCTCCAGTGACATTAGCAGTATGGCTGGAGAGATTCAACAAGCTCCGCCCTCGAGATTTTGAGAAGACAAATAGCCCCAACGATGCTGAAAGCTGGTTGGCACACATCGAGAAGATTTTCAACGCAATGGGCTGTAACCCCGCATACAAGGAGAGGTTGGCATGCTATCGGTTCGAAGGCAATTTACTCAACTGGTGGTTAGCATTGATGCAATCTAAAGGTGGTGACGAGTGGGTTGCTGGTTTGACTTGGGCTTAGTTCAAGGACATGGTGATGGAGCAGTTCTTTCCCAAGGCTGAGCAGGACAAGCTCAAGAGAGAGTACCATGGGATCCGACAGAGAGCTGGGGAGAATAGCAACGAGTTTATGCAGCGTTTTCTTCGCTTGGCTGGTTTCCTTGGTGTGTGCTACGTTCAACACTGTAGCACAAGTGGCCGATGCAGCACGAAAGCTGGAGAGAGATGAGTTCGGGGAAGCTGAAAGACCCGACAAGAGGTAAACATTCTTATTCAAGCGGTGACTAATTCGTATACTTTCCATATGTCAATCATTCATCTCTTAAATGTATCTTCCAGGCAGAAAACTGGGGACCGGTCTCAGCCGGCTACTCAGCAGCAGCCTCATCAGCCCAAGGGAAACGGTCAGACTAACGACCGTTCTGCTACGGATAGGCGTGGCAGTAATGACAATTACCGTAACAACGCTAACAGCAGCAGGTCCTAATACTTACGCATTTCTTTATGTTTTATGTTATAACTCATATTCTGACAATTCAGCCAACTTCTACCCGGAACCATGGAAACGTTAGGGACCAGAACCAGAGAGGTTCGCAGCCTAGCCGTCCAGCTATCACTGGTATTCAATCTTACGATTATCCGCTTTGTCCTTTGTACCCAATTACCATGTCTTATGTAAAATGTGTTATCAGGTTCTCAGCCAACCAGAGCACCTACTGGAGGATACACTCATCCTCTTTGCTCTACTTGCCACCATAGGCACCCAGGACCATGTCGCCGTAATACTGATGCGTGCTTCAAGTGTGGTCTTCCTGGCCATATTATGAAGGATTGCCGTAAGGGCGAGATGGAGGGTACATCAGGACATGCTGATACCAAGCCGCCTCCTACTGCCGGGCGTGTCTACACGACATCTCGAGACCAGGCCAACAAGTCTACAGGTACCATCACTGGAATCTTGTATATGTATGGTCAAGCTGCATGTATTCTTTTCGATACGGGTGCTACTCACTTGGTTATTTATACTGCTTATGCTAAGAACATTAGGATGCCTCCCTTGCCACTAGAGAATAGGCTTACTGTTTCCACGCCTTTGAGGGACTCTGTATTAATCACCCATGTATACAAGAGTCTTCCCCTAGAATTTGATGATAAGGTTCGACCTGTCGACGCACTTCCGCTGGACATGAATGACTTCGACATGATTTTGGGCATCGATTGGCAATCCAAATATCATGCTACCATAGACTGCCATTCATATCGAGTTATCTTCGGTGATGTCAATGCACCAGAGTACATTCATAATGGGTTCATACCCGGACGGTCTGTACAAGTCATATCCACCCTGCAAGCGCGTGCACTACTGTCACATGGCTGCGAGGGTTATCTAGCCACGGTTCACGACTTAGATGCTGAATCTCCATCAATTCAGGATCAACCTATAGTGTCGGAATTCCAAGATGTGTTTCCAGCAGAACTTCCGGGCATACCACCTGCACGAGAAGTGGAATTCAGTATCGAGTTGGTTCCAAGAGCTGAACCAATCTCCAAGGCTCCTTATCGCATGGCTCCCATAGAGCTAAAGGAGCTGAAGGATCAACTACAAGAACTCCTTGAACGAGGTTTCATTCGACCGAGCGCATCTCTATGGGGCGCACCGGTCTTGTTTGTTAAGAAGAAGGACGGCAGTATGCGTCTTTGCATAGACTATCGTGAGCTCAACAAGATTGCCATTCGGAATAGGTATCCACTGCCACGCATCGACGACCTGTTTGACCAACTCCAAGGGGCCAAACACTTCTCCAAGATCGATCTTAGGTCAGGCTATCATCAGCTACGGGTCAAGGAGCAGGACATCGCTAAGAGTGCTTTTCATACTCGTTATGGCCACTACGAGTTTGTAGTTATGCCATTTGGCCTGACAAATGCTCCAGCAGTGTTCATGGATTTGATGAACAGAATCTTCCATGAATTTCTGGACAAGTTCGTCATTGTCTTCATCGATGACATCCTGATTTTCTCAAAGTCCAAGGAGGAACACGAAGACCATCTTCGTACAGTACTATAGATTCTTCGCCAGAAGCAGCTGTATGCTAAATTCTCCAAGTGTGAGTTCTGGTTAGACAAGGTGGCATTCTTAGGTCACATTGTATTAGCAGAAGGAATCACTATGGATCCAACGAAGGTTGAGGCCACCAGTAAGTGGCCAAGGCCGACATCAGCGACGGAAGTCCGCAGTTTCTTAGGCTTAGCTGGCTATTACCGTAGGTTCGTGGAGAACTTTTCCCGCCTAGCACTACCATTGACCAAACTGATGCGGAAAGGGGAGAAATTCGTCTGGACTGAAGATCGAGAGAAGAGCTTTGAAGACCTGAAGCAGAAGCTAGTATCTGCACCTATTCTTACTCTACCATCTGGTACGGGTGGATTTCAAATCTACAGCGATGCATCGGGGAAGGGACTTGGCTGTGTTCTCATGCAACATGGGAAAGTGATCGCGTACGCTTCATGGCAGCTTAAGCCTTATGAAGAAAATTACCCCACGCATGATCTGGAACTTGCCGCAGTCGTGTTTGCATTGAAGATATGGAGGCACTACTTATATGGAGAATCATGTGACATTTTCACGGACCACAAGAGCTTGAAGTATATCTTCACTCAGCGTGAATTGAACATGAGGCAGAGGAGATGGTTAGAGCTGTTGAAGGATTATGACATTAATCTACAGTATCATCCCGGGAAAGGCAAATGTAGTAGCAGATGCTCTTAGTAGGAAGTCCGGAATGATCAACAACATTAGAATCGAAGAGGAAATCATAAGAGACTTGGAGCGACTAGACATCAAGTACATGGTACGTGGACAACACGGTTACTGGGCTAATCTTAGAGTAGAACCCGAGTTGCTATCTAAGATCAAGGAAGCTTTGAAGGATGACGGAGAAATCTGGGCGATAGTACAGAATTTGGAGAAGCAGACAGAATTCAGAGTAGATGCACATGGTATCGTATGGCAGGGCACTAGACTTTGTGTTCCTGATGACCATGAACTCCGGGAAGCTTTGTTAGCTGAAGCTCATAGTTCCCCATTCTCTATACATCCTGGTTCGACTAAGATGTACCATGACATCACACAGTACTTTTGGTGGAGTGGTATGAAACAGGATGTGGCCACTTACTCTCCAAATGTCTTACCTGCCAGTAGGTTAAGATCGAGCATCAGCGATCTGGCGGTCTCCTTCAACCGTTAGATATTCCAGAGTGGAAGTGGGACAAAATCACCATGGATTTTGTTACCGGTCTTCCGCCTACCAAAAGGAAGCACGATGCAATTTGGGTTATCGTTGATCGACTTACCAAATCAACTCATTTCTAACCGATCCGCAAGGAAGATCCGGTAAGTAAACTCGCAGATACGTACAGACGAGAGATCATGAGACTCCACGGTGCACCATCCAGCATCGTTTCAGACAGAGATCCTCGATTCACTTCGCGCTTTTGGAAAAGTCTGCAGAAAGCTTGGGGTACACAACTTAAGCTTAGCACGGCTTTTCATCCTCAAACGGACGGACAGTCGGAGCGAACCATCCAGACATTGGAAGATATGTTGAGGTCATGTGCGTTGGATTGGACGGGAGATTGGGACGAATACATCTGTTTGGTGGAGTTTGCATACAACAACAGTTGGCACGCAAGTATCAAGTGTGCTCCATTTGAGATGTGGTATGGCAGAAAGTGTCGTGCCCCAATCTGCTGGTCAGGTTGGCGAGCGAACACTCGAAAGACCGGAAATCATAGAGATGACCAATGAGAAGATCGCAGTAGCTAAGAAGAAAATCCAGGAAGCACGGTCACGTCAGAAGAGTTACGCCGATAAGCATCGTAGGGATATACACTTTAACGTAGGAGATCACGTCTTCTTAAGGTTTCGCCGGCACGTGGTGTTAGACGCTTCGGGATTAAAGGGAAACTCATTCCTCGTTTCATCGGGCCGTTTGATATCATTGAACGAGTGGGTGAAGTATCTTACCGATTGGCGTTACCTCCGCAGCTTTCGCGTGTGCACAATGTGTTTCATGTATCCTTACTCAGAGGGTACCAGTATCATCCCCTTCACATGGTTCTGTATCCACTGGAACAGATAAGTGAAGATCTCACTTTTATAGAAGAACCCGAACGAGTTCTTGACAGACAAGAACGAGTCATGAGAAAGAAGACGATTCCATTCGTCAAAATTCTATGGAGGGATCATACCGAGCGGGAAGCCACTTGGGAAACAGAGGAGTCTATCCGGGCTTCTTACCCTCATTTCATATTTTGAATTCGGGTATGTTCTTCTTTTCCAGTTTACTTTATCTATAATTCGGGGACGAATTATTCTTTTTAGGGGGGAAGAGTTGTAAAACCCGCATGCTTTTACCATGCATAGTACCCTTAGGATCGTACGTACTAGATTAAAACTTTCTTAATATAGCATGATTACGATTACGTGTTAGGAGTTTACGTATTACGTACGTGTTAGAACACGATAAGTATTTACTACGCACGATCATGTAATAATTATTGACGATAATTAATCACGAACATGCGATCATGAAATCATGAACGTAATTAAAACACGAACTATTATTAATTACATATATATATTTGTTACGAGCGTAATTAAATATATTAGATCACAGTATTTACGTAACGAGAACATTTAAAACACGAACATAAATAATCATAAACGTGTAACTAAATAACGAGACACGGAAAAAGTTACGGGTACCCCAAGTGGGGTCCCTACCCGCGGCCAACAAGGACAAATGAGCCAAGCCCATTTGTCAAAATTACTAAAAGGGAATTAGGAGGTTTTCACTACTCAAATAAACTTTACATAAAAATTTTAAGAAAACCTAAAAAACCTCCTTCCTCCTTCTCCTTTGTGCCGCCACCCTACAACCACCATAAGGAGTGGTTTTTGATCTTGGATCTCGGAGTTCTAGTGATTTATCGTGTTTGTTTTTCGTCCTCTTGATCCACGAATTTTGTAAAACCTTTTAAAACCTTTTCTTTTGATTTAATCTTTTTAAAAATTATGAACATGTAATGTTTTTACAAAAACATAATAATTAAGCATAGATCGAACATGTTTTGGTGTTAAATAAAATAAAAGGAGTGTTTTTAAGGGGTGTTTGTTTTGGCCGCAGGCTGCAACCGAACCCGAATGGGTTTTGGTTTGCCAAGCCGACCACCACCAAGACCATATGGTCTTGGTTGGTGCGTGTGGGTCCCACGGCAGCAAGGAAACACGGGGTACCCCGAGTTGGTTCGAGGTACGGTGTTGATTTCATGTCCGGCTCATGCTTTTTAGTGTAGATCCGGTTCATGGTTTATGTTTAGTTTTTTTATGTTTATGATCTTAGGTTAAAATTAAATTAAAAAAATGATGTGATTAATTTAATAACATGACTTAGGTTATTTAATTATAATGATCATGAAATTATTTTAACCTAAGTATTTATATATTTAAGACTTATAATTAATTAATTATTTTAAAACCATGGATATAATTAATTAATTAACATGACTTAGGTTATATTATTAATATATAATAATACATATTTTAACATAAGTATTTAACTTATTTAATTAAAAACATGTTATACTTTAATTAAATATTATAACCTATAGTTTAATTAAATTGCATGAAATAATTATTAAACTATACACTATATCATATGACTTAGAAAATAATCATGAAAACACTTAGGCTTATATACTTAGCTTATTTAACCAGCTTATTTCTAATTATGGAAACTTTCTTTTTTTAGAAACTTAATTAAATAAGGCAGCTAATCTATTGATGGAATCCAGCTATTTTTAGAAACTTATTTATTTCAGGCAGCTAATCTAATTATGGAAACTTATTTAATTAAGACAGCTAATCTATTTATGGAAACTTTCTATTTTTAGAAACTTATCTATTTTAAGCAGTAAATCTATTTTTGGAAACTTTCTATTTTTGGAAACTTTCTATTTTTGGAAACTTTCTATTTTTGGAAACTTTCTATTTTTGGAAACTTTCTATTTTTGGTAACTTTCTATTTTTGGAAACTTTCTATTTTGGAAACTTTCTATTTTAGGAAACCTGCTATTTTTGGAAAGTTACTTATTATTACACAGTAAGTATAATAACACATGAAATACCAAAAATACTTAATCAGATTAAATAGAATATAAGATAAAACACAGTTAAAGGCTTAGAAACAGTAAAACATGGTAAGAACACATAAAATAAGCTAAGACATGACATAAAACCAGCTATGTATTTAGTAAGCATATACTTATTCATGTACGTATTTATGTAGCACTAGTGATTCGGAAGTAGGATTTCTCGCAGTTCGTCTTTCTCGTTCACTGGACATAAGGTACGAATTCCCGTCCTTTCAGTATGGACATTCTTTCCTTATTAGGATTCCCCGTATGCACCCAACTGTTTTCCCGTAGTATAAGTTATGTGTTTGATTGCTTATGTTTAATTAAGATTACCTATAGCTATATACATGCATGACCAGTTTCACCTAGTTATGGAGGTATCATAACCATAACATTAGAGGCACTGATGTTATGACTTCACCACGGCGGAGTAATTGCTCGTGGCGTCCCTTCAGCTTTTGGCCATTTATTTATATTTATCATGTGGGGCGTATGGGTGCATCCTAGTTACATGTTTTTATTCAGGATTTCATGGTGAATGTGGTGTGTGCCTTGCATCCTTCACAAGGAGCTGATCCCTCCTACCTAAAAACTAGTGTATTAAATTAGAGGCAGCCCCTCTAATTTGCATGATGAGGTCACCCCTCCAAGTATTCATGCACGGTGGATTTTCATGACCTATATTGGCTAATGGTAAAATATGACAAATGGTTTTATAAGATAAACATAAGACTTTCAAACTATAAAACCAGTTTTATTAAGACTTAACCAGGTTACTCGGGACTTAGTTTCTTCCGCTGTTATTATGTTATATGCTTATCCTATTCATGCTTTATTGTACATCCGTGCACTGAGCATATTTGCTCAGCCGTTTTCCTTTTCTATGTTCCCAAAACGGCAGGTACTCAGGGACGCTCGTAGACACCAAGAGTACGTGCATATGGACTGGAAGCTGTCTAGCCTTCTTTACATTATGCATTTCCTTTCTTATGATACTTATGCTTTGGACATTGTTTCTTCCTTTCCTTTACTATACTATGTTTGTGTGTGATGAGCTTTACTTTTGGACTACCGATGTTTGATTCCGATATTTTCCTTTTATGGTCAAGTAATGTTTAGACATTTTTCCTTGTATGCTTTGATGACACGCCATAATTGCTGTGATATTTCCATTTCCAAAATTGGGTGTTACAACCCGTGTCTTTATCTTGATGAGACTGAAAGGACCGATCTTGATTGCATGCCTGTAAGTTCCGATAGTGAAGAGACTGCCCTTTGGGATGATGATAGTCGACCACTTGTCAATAAAGAGTTTGTAAAACCATATAATTATGCTTATATGAATAGTCTTTATGGCCTTTTCAACAAACAAACTCAAAAAACTCGTGAGGAAGTGTTCTTAGAATGGAAACAAAAGAGAATTCAATGGAAGAAAGCTTTTGCCTCTAAGAAATCTAATGTTTACAAATATATAAACTACCTTCCTCTAGATGAATCTACAAGCAAGAGTAGGAAAACATTAGGTATTCTTAAACACCACATAGATAATGTCAAATCTATTGTTGAAAGAGATTGGGAAAAACGTGAAAATGCTGAGTGGCAACGCCTGATTCCTCAAGATATTACCTTGCTTGTGAAAGAACTCTTGATTCCAAACACGACGTTGATTAAAGAAACTGTTCTTCAACTTAAGGAGTTCATTCAGACTGAAATTTATGATGATTTAAAATATGTTGAATCTCTTGAGAAACACATTGATGATCTTCAAATGGAGAAGTCTGATTTTTCAGATGAATATGATTTACTCTTGCAAGAATGTGTTTCTAAAGATGTTATGTATGCTTATTTTACATCCTGTGCTGATATTGATGAATATTCTGATGTTGCATGCAAATATCTTGATAAGATCAAAGATTGTGAGCGCCTTGAAATTGAGCTTTCAAAACGTAAAGAAAATGTTGATAAAAAGGCTTTTGAGTTACTTCAACACAAAACTGATTTCCTTCAAAAACATTGTCATTCTCTTGAACTTGCTTTGCAAAAAGACGTTGGTAGTTTTCCACATGATAATAACTTGCAAGAAAAACTTTCCAAAACGTTTCGAGAAATGAATGAACAAAATTTGTAAATTAAAGGGTTGAAAGCTCAGTTACACGACAGGGACAGAGCGATAGCAGAGTTACAGAAACTCATTGCTAAGATGGGTGGGAAAGTTGTGGAACCTAAAGTTGTGAAACCTGTTGTTCGACAACCCAATGCCTACAAGGATCCAAAGCCGTCTATATTAGGAAAATCGACTCCGTTCTCCAATTCTTTTCATATGAAATCTAGGTTACCCCCTAAGACTGATGTGCAACCAAGTGTTCCAAACCCATCCATATCACCCTATGTTCCTCAAGAAAGCACACTGTTGCTAAACCCAACCATGTGAATGCACCTAGCACTTCTAGCACTCCTCCAAAACGTGTGACATTCACGTCCACAAAGGAATCTGTAGGTTCAAATGACCTCGTTCATACCCACAACCTAGAGGATGCGAAACAAAAAGGGAAGATTTAGAAAGACAAACCCGTGTATTCAAAACCTAGTTCACCAAATCCCGCTAGAATTCAACACACTCCAAATGGTAGTCAACCAAAACCTAGGATCACTCACCAGTAATCTAGGAATTGGAAACCATCCATGAATAGTCGTGTTTCGAACACTACGCCTGAACTATTTTGAAAACCAAGGAATACAAGTACTTTCGTGAATCCCAAATTCCCCGTATGCCCCACTTGCAAAAAGGGCATTCACAATGGAAATCATGACCATTGCATTTTGCAATACCTCTATGAGGTCAAATCTCGTTCCTTTGAACGGAGATCGAATACAGAATCCCATAAGACAACAAGGAGAAACAAACCCGTCGCAAAGAAAAGCAACAACAACAAATCTGAAACTTGGATTAAAAAATGACATAGTTTCTCTCCAAAGAAGTATTCCGCTGTTCAAGAGAAAACTACTCCTAAATCTAGTCTTCAGTGGAAACCAACGGGTCGGATCTTCACGGAAGTTGGTCTTAAGTGGATTTCAATAGAGAAGAGTGATGACACCTACACCAGCACTAATGCTACTGTTCTACACACTGAAAAGGAATTTGTTACTCCTAATTCTAGTATTTGTTCAAACTCTTCTTCTATGATTGCAGGTACCTTAGCGGATTCTGAACCCACTTCTCCTTCTTCAAAGGGTTCCAATTCTGTACATTCGATATCACCTTCTTCTGCTGTACAAAAGTCTATTTTGGATTATTTTCGAAAAACTTGATAAAACATAAAAATATAATAAAATGTAAATATCCATAGAAAAAAAAATAAAAAATGGAAAAACTTTCAAAATACCAAAAATATTCTTTTCGACATGTCTTTCAGTATCGATAATACGGACGTACCTAGAAATGTCGCTCAATAACGACACGAGTGTGTAAATAAAGCTCGAATGAAAGTTGTAAATATTTTTTAAAACATGTCATTTCGATGATTTACATATACTTTCAGATTGTGACTCGTGCTTCAAAGAAAGGAAAGTTGATCACGGATGATAACTTATCCTTCACAACAGGAAAATAAATTTTCTCGGACCTGAGCTCTCATTAAAAACATTCCATGTTTTTAAGCTCATGTAAACGACTTACAGTTATATGTCAGATTGTAACTCGAACTTCAAATAAAGGAAAGTGTATCTTTAAAGATAACTTATCCTAAACAACAGGTAGAGAAATCTATCTCGGGTTGAGCTTGTCAGAAAACATTCAACGTTTTGAGCTCAACACAATGGCTTGTAATCACTTTCAGATTGCAACTCGGAACTAAATTCACGGGGGAGTGTACGATTTTGTGCCCTTACCCTTAGAAAAAGAAGTTAAATCTTCTTACACTTGAGTGGATTCGTCAAGATATTCAAAGTCTATGAACTCAAGTTTATGCTTTAGAAAAACCTTTTTGACAAAAAGAATTAACTTTTCAAAAAGCGTTGAACACAATTTTTTCAAAAATTTCTCAATGATATTCAAAATCTTTCAAAAATTGTGTGTTCAACAACTCCTATCCTCAAAAGTTTAATGTGGATCAAATCCTCGTAATGACAATTCCATTGGATCAATTTTTGAGGGAGAGCTTCCAAAATTCATGCTAAGTTTGACACATTTTTCTCCCGAAGATTTTCAAGATTATTTTTCAAAATATATTTTAATCAAATTTGGTATCTCTAATATCAAAAGATTTTATATATTAGAGATAGGGGAGAAAATGTGATTAAAATGTCATCTAAAGACTCAAGCACTCATGGTTACGATCAAATACCCACAACATCTTTAATTCACGACGTTATTGGTGTCAAAAGGGTGGTTAGGTTTAAGTCCTATGATCCAACCAGAACCAGAGGGATCTTCCCAGGGACAATCCAATAGATTATTAGAAGTCCTTAGGAAAGATGGAGTAGAATGTGAACGTAGCAGAATGCCGACTAAGTACTGATGCTAGCACTGGAACAATCACAACAAGGTGCTAGTAGTGATGTCTTGGTAACCATTGAAGGGGTTGAAGAATGAAAAAAAAAATGTAAGGATAAAGGGTGTAAAGAAAGAAGCCCTCCATACAACTTAGGCATAAACCGGGTCACTCATCATGAAGACAAACTCATCATGGACCCAGTGATGTATGCACAACCCTTTCCTAGCTACTCAGGCTTCTCTCAAAAGAAGTTTGTTTTATTGTCACGGAGAACAACATGAATTATATTGACTTTCACACTTCGAGATAGTTGATATTGAATAGGTGGCATCTGCTCCAGCTTCCGACCACTAAAAGTGAAAAAATCGAGTCAAGAGCCAAGAGATCAATCAAATATCGTTAGGACACACGGATGAAGATCAAGAGAGTCCTACGCTATATCCTTGTGATATTGCTAGAACACTCAGAGTGATACTACTTAGTATTCACAATGGTGAGTGGAAATCCTTCCAGTGTTAACATCAAACAGCATTGCGGTAGGTCATATGCAAGATTCTTTATGAATTGAGCATGTGTATAACTAAAAAGCAACAGTGGTTTGATTCTGAATTGATTCAAACTCGTTTCAGGTTTCTACGCAATATCTTTATGGTCTTGCCAGAACATTCAGAGTGATATTCATTAATATTCATAGTGACGAATGGAAATCTTCTAGCGTCAACATCAAACAGCGCTATGGTAGGTGACTTGTGAGATTCCTATGAATCAAGCTTGTGTCAACTGGAAAGCAACAATGGTAAGATTCTTAATGAATCAAACTTGTTCCAGGAATTTGAATTGACGACTTTAATCAAGCGGATATTTATCAAATTGATTCACACTTTATGTTCTCAGTCTTTCTTTGAGACTGTCGAGTAAAGAGAACGGCTAGTACAGCCGCGAAACCTTGTCAATGAGATTCTTAATTGAATCTACCTAATTACAGGTACGGTATTTAATATTGTATAACGGTCTTCACCGACCGGAGGTAAAACGCTACCGATTTAGGACGAATGTCAAAGCCATTCAGTCCGTGTCTATGTTTTGTCTCGAGAAGGTGGCATCACGGTGTACTCAGCAAAGTCAAAGATTCAAAACCACATATTCCTGCCCAAAGACTTATTCAACAATTAATAATGTGAGCATGTGGATGAAGACACAAGATCGCGAGATGGCAAAGACAAGTCAAGAATGATTTGAAGATCTCAAGATAAAAGACTAAGTCGAAAGACAATGACAAAGGCTCAAAGATCACAGCATGAAGGAACAAAACTACTGTTACACGTTCAAGAATCATTTATCGCGAGATTAGTAATCTCTACAATTCTCCAAATGACAAAGGGTAATGACCTCTCATAAAGGATAGTGACCTCACATTGGGGGAGATTGTTAGCCTCAAAATATTGAGTCAAACAAGAATGCTCGGTCATATGTTTATTATGTATCGTATTTTAGAACGTTGTAATAGGTAGTATGTTAGTCGTGTATTATGGGCTTAACTTTAAGCTAAGGTTCATTCATAAGTAACCAAAGCCCAAAAGGAAAGCCCGACCCATGATCATATAGCCCATTAAGCCACATGTAGGCAAAGGCTATATATACCCTTCCTAGCATGTTAGGAAGGGTGTTGGTTGTTCATTTGATTCTTTCTCTAATCTAATATTCACCAAGTTAATCATCTCTCTCTCTCTACTTTCTCTCACTACTTTCTCTCTAGGAATCCATCTCTTTTTCATCTATTTTCTATCATTAATCATCCAAATATATTGGACAACATTATCTCCCTCTGATTACTACATCACTTAAGATATTCAACTCGTCGCATTCCAATATTGTGAATAATCTTCTTGAATGTTGAAGTAAGAAGTGCCTTGGTAAATAGACCCGCCAAATTATAGCTTGAACAAACTTGTTGAACTAGTATATGACCGCTCTTTTGTAAGTCACAAGTGAAACGAACTTCGGTATCGCCTTTCATGTAACCTCTTTTGGGTTGAGCAATGCATGTTGCGTTATCTTCATACAAAACTATTGGTGCCTCTTTCTCTGAAGAAATACTACATGTATGCGTATGTGTTGTGTTACATTTCTTAAGCAAATACAATCTCAAATTGCCTCTTGGATTGCTACAATTTGTGCCTGACTGAATGAAGTTGCTGCAATTGTTTGCTTTACTGAACAACATGAAATCGCTATTCCTCCACTTGTAAAAATATATCCAGTTTGC
Source organism: Glebionis coronaria (assembly GCA_025667525.1). NCBI lineage: Eukaryota > Viridiplantae > Streptophyta > Magnoliopsida > Asterales > Asteraceae > Glebionis > Glebionis coronaria. The sequence continues at coordinate 124,073,253 of CM046880.1, read as the reverse complement.
GACCGACCATTTTAAGGGTCAGACATATATCCTGCATCTACAAAATCAACTAAACTTGTATTTGATAGGTTAGAGTATAAACCCATATCTCTTGTTGTAAAACCTCATTTTGGAAATGGAAATATCACAGTAATTATGGCGTGTCATCAAAGCATACAAGGTAAAATGTCTAAACATTACTTGACCATATAAAGGAAAATACCGGAATCAAACATCGGTAGTCCAAAGTAAAGCTCATCACACACAAACATAGTATAGTAAGGAATAAGGACGAAACAATGTCCAAAGCATAAGTATCATAAAGAAAAGAAATGCATAATGTAAAGAAGGCTAGACAGCTTCCAGTCCATATGCACGTACTCTTAGTGTCTACGAGCGTCCCTGAGTACCTGCCGTTTTGGGAACATAAAAGGAAAACGGCTGAGCAATACGCTCAGTGAACGGATGTACAATAAAGCATGAATAGGATAAGCATATAACATAATAACAGCGGAAGAAACTAAGTCCCGAGTAACCTGGTTAAGTCTTAATAAAACTGGTTTTATAGTTTGAAAGTCTTATGTTTATCTTATAAAAACTGTTTGTCATATTTTACCATTAGCCAATATAGGTCATGAATATCCACCGTGCATGAATAATTAGAGGGGTGACCTCATCATGCAAATTAGAGGGGCTGCCTCTAATTTAATATACTGAATTATGGGTAGGAGGGATCAGCTCCTTGTGAAGGATGCAAGGCACACACCACATTCACCATGTAATCCTGAATAAAAACGTGTAACTAGGATGCACCTATACGCCCCACATGAAAAATATAAATAAATGGCCAAAAGCTGAAGGGACGCCACGAGCAATCACTCCGCCGTGGTGAAGTCATAACATCAGTGCCTCTAATGTTATGGTTATGGTACCTCCATAACTAGGTGAAACTGGTCATGCATGTATATGGCTATAGGTAATCATATTAAAACATAAGCAATCAAACTCATACTTATACTACGGGAAAACAGTTCGCTGCATATGGGGAATCCTAATAAGGAAAGAATGTCCATACTGAAAGGACGGGAATCCGTACCTTATGTCCAGTGAACGAAAACGATGAACTGCGAGAATCCTACTTCTGAAACACTAGTGCTACATAAATACGTACATGAAATAAGTATCTGCTTACTACATACATAGCTGGTTTTATATCATGTCTTAGCTTATTCTATGTATTCTTACTATTTTACACTATTTAAAGCCTTAAACTGTGTTAAATCTTCTATTATGTTCATTCTGATTAAGTATTTCTGATATTTCATGTGTTATTATACTTACTGTGTAATAATAAGTAACTTTCCAAAAATAGTAGGTTTCCTAAAATAGAAAGTTTCCAAAAATAGAAAGTTACCAAAAATAGAAAGTTTCCAAAAATAGAAAGTTTCCAAAAATAGAAAGTTTCCAAAAATAGAAAGTTTCCAAAAATAGATTTACTGCTTAAAATAGATAAGTTTCTAAAAATAGAAAGTTTCCATAAATAGAATAGCTGCCTTAATTAAATAAGTTTCCATAAATAGATTAGCTGCCTTAAATAAATAAGTTTCTAAAAATAGTTGGTTTCCATAAATAAAATAGCTGCCTTATTTAATTAAGTTTCTAAAAATAGAAAGTTTCCATAATTAGAAATAAGCTGGTTAAATAAGCTAAGTAAATAAGCCTAAGTATTTTCATGATTATTTTCTAAGTCATATGATATATTATATAGTTTAATAATTATTTCATGTAATTTAATTAAACTATAGGTTATAATATTTAATTAAAGTATGACAATGTTTTTAATTAAATATATTAAATACTTAGGTTAAAATATGTATTATTAAATATTAATAATATAACCTAAGTCATGTTTAATTAATTAATTATATCCATGTTTTTTAAAATAATTAATTAATCATAAATCTTAATAATATAAATACTTAGGTTAAAATAATTTCATGATTATTAATAATTAGTTAACCTAAGTCATGTTATTAAATTAATTACATCATTATTAATTTAATTATAACATAAGTTCATAACATATAAAAAACTAACATAACCATAATTCGGATCTAAGCCTAAAAACATGCACCGGATATGAAACAACACCGTACCCCGAACCAAATCGGGGTACCCCCTTGCTACCGTGGGACCCACACACACCAACCAAGACCAAAAAGGTCTTGGTGGTGGTCGGCTAAAACAAACCAAACCCCCTTGGGGTCGGTTGTACCTTGCGGCCCAAAAACAAACACCCCTTTGATCGATTCTTTGATTAATTAATGATCAAAACATGTTAGATCTATGTTTAATTAATGTGTTTTTATAAAAACATCACGTGTTCATAATTAATAAAAGATTAATTAAAAAGAAAAGGTTAAAACAAGGTTTTACCGTATTCGTGGATCAAGAGGGTGAAGAACAAACACGAACAAACAATAAACCAACAAGATCTAAGATCAAGAAATCACCTTGATGGTGGTTTGAAGGTGGCAGCACAAAAAAGGAGGAGAAAAGGGATTTTAGGTTTTCTTGAAATTCTTCTGTAAAAGTAATTTTGACTAGTAAAACTCTATTTATCCCCCTCTTAGTAAAATTGGTAATGGGCTTGGCCCATTACTGATGACGTATAGTCCCCAGCCGGGTCATGGACACGGCCTATGGGTACTACCCGTATCCGGCCCATCACAGATGGGTGGAATAATGTCATTCAGGCTTATGGGCTTGGATGAACAGTAACCGCACACATGTGTGCGGCCCACGGCCCGGTGCGGTCGACATGGCCGACATAGGGTTAGACAGAATAATCTTTTGTCTAGGAATATCTTTATCCCAATAAGAGAGGATATTTACTACCAAGATTAGAAGATAACAATCATTCTAAATCTGGTGATTATCTCTTCCTTGGGGCCGAAGCATCAGTGGAAGCCCACTAGGGTTTCACTGCCTATAAAAGGAACCCCCAAGGGTTCCACAAAGGTATTACGACTTGTACTCTAAACTCACATAAACCTTAAACCGATTACTTACTCTCACGCCGGAGTCTAATCGTGGGAAACATTCCCACGGTAAGCCTAACGCGTGCTGTTTAGTGTGCAGGATCCCAACCAAACGATTCACTTGGTGCAGGAGCCGGAGCCTAGCCAACCCGAATTAAGCCTAATTCGGGTCTAGCAAGGATCAACCAACTTTTGCATCAACAAGTTTGCGCCATCCGTGGGACCCATAACACTAAGCTAGAACAAAACCTCATCTCGAAATTTCAATGACGAAGGGGCATCCGCAAGCTAACCCCAGGAACGTGAATCCAGGGAACCGGAAGTCCCAAGGGGAAGGGATTCTCATCCCCAACCAGTCACCTAGCCGCCTCGCAGGCGGACCAGGTAACCGTAGCGGTTTTCAGCCCGTGGGGGTGACGAGCACGATCTCGATGACACCCCCGCCTACTTCAACCCTGGACAACCCTGATCCGGGGAGTGCGCCAGACCCTCCTAACAAAGAACCGCGCAGACCCTCGACAGAGGAAGAAGTGGAAGCCCTACCACTCAGTGAGGAGGATCTTACTCGAGTTCTCACGCAGAACTTCGAAAGGATCGTCCCAGGGATCGCATCAAGGCTGAGTCTGGGGAGGAACCTCCAAGCCAGACTCAACTTTGGTGATACCGGACCAACCACCTCCTCCCAAAATCGGAGGAAAAGGAGAGCTCGGCCTCAGAAGCAGGGAACCTTTGAGGAAAACCCTCAACCCCGGAATGTGTTCGAGCGCATAGGAGACCGCCTTATACAGGAATTAACGCAGTCTCGAGAAGGAGAAAGGTCGGATGGCTCACCCGAGCGACCAGATCGAGAGCTGGCCAGAACCACACGTCGCCCAAGTGTGTGGGACAGGATGAATACTGGGAAAAAGGCTCCTGGTTCATCCCAAAAAAGTGGTCCTTATGCAAAGGATGGGACACCACCGCCGTCCCCGGATCCGTTCGGAGAGGACTCAGATGACCATCCGCCTAAGCGTCGCCGACCTAGGCGCACCCCTCCACCACCACCAAACAATGATGGGTATTATGGGGGTCCTTACTATCGAGATACAGAAACGGAGGACCTTTCGCGTCCATGGTGTGAACCATGGGATGACCCTAGGCTTACCCGGCCATGGGCGGATCCCATGGAAGACCCGTTCACCCTCCGCATAAGGAACTATTCTGAGGACACCAAGCGTCGCATGTCGGCGTGTATCAAGACTTATGATGGGTCCGGTGACCCGGTGGATCACCTCAAAATATTTGATACCCAGGCTAAAATTGAGCGATGGCCCATGCCTATATGGTGCCAAATGTTCAATTCGACCTTGATCGGAAATGCCCGCGACTGGTTTGAAGCACTCCTTCCACGGAGCATTGATAGTTTCACGGAACTACGCACTGCCTTTGAGAACAATTATACTCAAAGGAAGAAGTATAATAGGGATCCAGTCTCATTGGCAACTGTCAAGCAACGGCCGGGGGAGTCCACAGAAGCCTTCACTGAACGCTTCAATGATGAGTGCACGCGCACGAGAACCATGCCGGAGCTCTTGAAGATCTTTGACTATATGCACGCCATAACAGACAGAGAATTGATCAGGCGCCTCAACGACAAGCGTCCAGAGAGATATGATGACCTCATGGAAAGGGTCAGAAATTTCATACAAGGAGAAACAGCTGTTGCCGCGGCCTACCCATCACGAGGAAATGGGTACCGGTCAAATGATCAGTCCCGGAGGCAGTCGGGCGGTCAAGGTAATCAGAACAATAACAAGGGCTCTGACTATAAGAGCCAGAGCAAAGGAGGTCGGTCGGACGATAAGTTCACCCCCCTAAAGATGTCCTACCGGGAGATCTTACTGACAGAAGGGGCGAACTTTCCGAGGCCTCCCCCAATGACCACTCCCCCGGAACGTCGGCAAGGAAATCGTTTCTGCGAGTTCCATAATGACAAAGGCCACGCCACGGAGGAGTGTATCCAGCTCAAGAAGCATATCGAGTCGCTGATCAAATCAGGCAAACTCAAGCACCTAGTTAAGGATTGGAAGGATGGAAAAGACAACAACAAGAAGTATGATAAGAAGGATCCCCAAAAGGACAAGCCTTCGACCATATACATGATCCAATCCAGACAGCGCCGCACGAGGCAGAAAGTTGGCCAAAAATTTTCACGCGGCAGGGAAATCTCATTCCCTCCCATCACAGCAAGCGATGTGATTGATGCGCCTCTCACTATTGAGATAAGCATTGGAACACACAATGTTCGTCGCATGTATGTGGATGGAGGATCGTCAGCAGAGGTACTGTATGAACACTGTTTTGTGCAGTTATGCCCAGAAATAAGAAGCCAATTAGTACCGGCCACGTCGCCGCTTACTGGCTTTAGTGGAGACACTATCTGGCCGATAGGGCAATTGCGTTTGCTTATCACCATTGGGAATGAGGAACATTCCACTACGACATGGATGAACTTCATGGTGATACGCTCACACTCTCCGTATAATGGGATCATAGGCAGACCAGGCATTTTGGCTATCCGGGCAGTACCCTCTACGACACACGGAATGATCAAATTCCCCGTTGAGGGGGGAATCGTTACTATTTATAACACAGTCATACCAACATCTGAGTGTCATACCGTGACAACACCGGCTCCACCTTTCCCACCCACGGATGGATCACCACCTCCCAATTGGAAGGTAGCAATTCACCCTGACTACCCGGAACAGGAGGTATCCATAGGAGGGACGCTCTCGGATAGCGGAAAAAGCGCCATGTGCTCTCTCCTGAGTGCAAACTTAGATATATTCGCATGGGAGCCAAAGCATATGACAGGCGTGCCACGCGCGATAGCATAGCATAAGCTCCAGATCCGCCAAGGATACCAACACGTTAAGCAAAAGGAGCGCGGCCAGGCGCCCGAGCGCAGCCAAGTGATACTGGAGGAAGTACGGAAACTAGTGGACGCAGGCATCATGCGCGAGGTATACTACCACGAGTGGTTATCTAATCCAGTCATGGTCAAGAAACATGACGGAAGTTGGCGCATGTGTGTGGATTTCACGGATCTAAACAAGGCCTGCCCACAGGACTGTTACCCGTTACCAGAAATCGACTGGAAGGTGGAGTCCTTGTGTGGATATCCTTTCAAATGCTTCTTGGATGCATATAAAGGGTATCACCAAATCCAGATGGCGGAGGAGGATGCAGAAAAAACGGCGTTCCATACGAGCCAGGGCGTATATTGCTATACGAAAATGCCGTTTGGATTGAAGAACGCCGGCGCTACATATCAGCGGTTGGTGGATAAAGCTTTTGAATCACAAATAGGACGCAACCTGGAAGTATATGTTGATGACTTGGTGATAAAAAGCCACACGGAGGAGGCACTTCTCCGGGATGTCCAAGAGACATTCGACACGCTGAGAAGGATTAACATGAAGTTAAATCCAAAGAAATGTACGTTTGGAGCAACTGAGGGAATGTTCCTTGGATATTTGATTGACCCAAATGGCATCAAACCTTGTCCAGAGAAGACGGATGCAGTGATACGACTACCGTCCCCTCAGACACGGAAGGAGGTGCAGTCCCTGAATGGGAAATTAGCCGGGCTAAATAGATTCCTATCTAAATCCGCAGAGAAGTCATTACCTCTATTTAAGACACTCAAGAAGTGTATTAGAAAGGGAGACTTCCGCTGGACGAAGGAAGCAGAGGAAGCTTTCGGCCAACTCAAGCAGCATCTCGCATCTCTCCCTATGCTAGTAGCTCCCCGGCCAAAGGAGGAACTCATTATGTATCTCTCAGCTACTCATGGCGCAATAAGCGCGGTACTTATGACGGATAGAGATACAATACAAACTCCGATCTACTTTATAAGTAGAACACTACAAGGGGCGGAGTTGAATTATTCCTCCATGGAAAAATTGGTGTTAGCACTAGTATTTGCTACAAAGCGGTTGCGCCGGTACTTTCAGGCGCACCCAATTGTGGTGATTACGGATCAGCCAATCAAGCAGGTTATTTCTAGACCGGACGTGGCAGGGAGGCTAGAGAAATGGAGCATCCTATTGGGGGGGCATAATATATCTTACAGACCAAGGACGGCTGTTAAATGCCAGATCTTGGCAGATTTCCTGATCGAGAAGCCGGATGAGGAAGAACCAATTATTAAGCAAGACGAGATCCCAACGGAACCTTGGGTGCTATTCACGGACGGATCCTCATGTACAGACGGGTCCGGGGCAGGTCTCATCCTCACGAATCCAGAAGGAATGGAATTCACATACGCCCTCCGTTTTGAGTTCACGGCCACCAACAACGAAGCGGAATATGAAGCATTAATTGCGGGTTTAAAAATCGCCGCTAGAATGGGAGTCCGCAACCTTGAGGCCTACGTGGACTCACGGCTTGTCGCGAACCACATTCTAGGTGGGTATGTGACTAAGGAGGACAACATGGTCAGGTAATTGGAAAAAGTCAAGTCGTTAATCGCGACTTTCAGTAAGTTTTCCATCAAGCAGGTGCCAAGGGGCGAGAACAAGAAAGCGGACGCTCTTAGCAAGATCGCATCCACGAGCTTCGCTCACTTGTCTAAACAAGTTTTGGTGGAAATACTCAAGGAGAAATCTATCACGGAAGGGGAGGTAGCCGCTATAGTTGAGGAGGAGGGACCTACGTGGATGACCCCAATCATCAACTATTTGACTAATGAAACCCTTCCAGACGAGGAAAAAGCAGCAAGGCGCATTAAAAGGAAGTCACAACATTTTGAACTTCGAGAAGGCATCCTTTACAAGCGCTCTTTCTTGCAGCCGTGGTTGCGGTGTGTTGGACCACGCCAGGCGGCTTACGTCATCAGTGACATACATGAAGGGTTGTGCGGCATGCATGCAGGCCCACGATCCGTGGTAGCTAGAGCCTTACGAACAGGTTATTATTGGCCCACCATGCACAGAGACGCGCGCGACATGATTCGCAAGTGCAATGATTGCCAAGTGCATGGGCCAGTACCGCGGCACCCGCAACAGGAGCTTACACCTATAACGTCCCCATGGCCATTTTATAAGTGGGGAATTGACATTGCAGGACCATTTCCTGTAGCTACGGGGGGGGGGGGGGGGGTTAAATTCTTGATTGTTGCAATGGACTACTTCACACGATGGATAGAAGCCAAGGCAGTCAAGTCTATCACAGGTAAGCAAGTCAAGAAGTTTGTGTGGGAACACATTGTGTGCCGTTTTGGTCTACCAGGAGAAATCATCTCGGACAACGGCAAGCAGTTCACGGACAACCCGTTCAAAGATTGGTGCGCATCATTGAACATCAAACGGCGCTTCGCATCTGTTAAGCATCCACAAACAAACGGCCGCGTCAAACGAGCAAATAGAAGCTTAGGGAATGGCATCAAGGCGCGTCTGGATGAACGAAGTGGCAAATGGGTCGAGGAGTTATCACATGTGCTATGGGCGCATAGAACTATGATCAAAACAGCCAACGGGGATACTCCGTTTGCATTGGCCTACGGAACTGAGGCTGTTATTCCAGCAGAAATAGGAATGCCTACCATCCGCACAGCGGAGGTTAACGTCGTCACAAACGACAAACAGTTGCGAATAAACCTGGATTTGTTGGAAGAAAAAAGGGAAATAGCAGCCATCAATGAGGCTAAGTCCAAGGCTAAGATGAAGGCTTATTATGACGCCAAGGTCAAGGGTGTTTCCTTTCGGCCGGGAGACTACGTCTATCGTGCTAACGAAGCAAGTCGACCGGAGAACACAGGAAAGTTGGGCCCCAAGTGGGAAGGACCGTATGAGGTCACTGAAGCCTTGGGGCGAGGCGCGTACAAGCTACGTGACATGGATGGCCGCGACCTAGAGCGCACATGGAATATTTCCAATCTCAAAAGGTGCTATCTCTGAAAGCTACGGCTTCCGCATGGGTACTTCGCTATATGCGGTCTTAATAAAGAACCATGTGGTTTTATCTGTTTTGTTTTTATTATGTTTGTTTAGATTCTTTTCTTGTTTTTTTAGGACTTGTCATTATTGTTCAAACAAAAGTGTAAACGTTCTAATAAAATGCCGTGGTGCCTAGCTAGCTCCACGGCTTGTTTCGTGCAAATCATTTTTTAGAGTTTTTTGTATGAATTTTACTTATATTATAATATGTTATGTTTTATTCATGAGCATTCTTCCAAAATTACTGTACATGTACTATACGCCTCCAGGCGGGGTAAGAGGATTAAGTGAACCTACTAATTCAACTTGCCGCATAAGAGGGATGCAACCCCAGCCGCCCGGACCATGTGTCCTTACTAGACACCTTACTCACAAGACGTTGGGGTAAGTTTCATATGCTATAGCCACACGGTGCTCCGCATAGCAAAGACGCACGTCGCATGTCTAGTAAATTATAGACTTGTATGTATTTTCTTTCTTTGTGTGTAAGACGTGATATATCATGCAGTATTGGGCTACAATTTTTCAACACAAGTAAAAATACACAAGTTTCCAAAAATATCAAAATTGCCGTGGTTACTCACGGACTTATATACAAAACACAAATGTTGTTAGCCGTGTACATGCACGGACGAATAGGAACAATAAATATTCAAAGGGTTACAAACCAAAAAGTGTCTGAAAGGGATCATAAGTAGAGAGCATCTTACATAGCGGGGAAAAACTTACCCATTTCTACTTGCTCTTCGACTAGACACGATAGCCATTCATCACTTTCTTTCCGCTTCTGGGCTTGAGCCGCAGTCCTCTCCAGCGCCACACTTAAGGGTTCTTCGCCAAGCACGATTCTGGTGACGTCCTCGTATATGGGGAGTGTCAGGTGGCTGGGGGGCGGAGTAAAGGAAGCACTGGAAGACGCGCTAAGACTGAGCTTTTCCATAATTTCAATATTCGGCGCATCTTTGGTGGCCTCCAGCTCATCCAAAAATGGATAGTGCAGATTTTGCATCGCGGCCATCGAGGCAGTCATTTTGCTAGCAGCTTCAGGTTTAAAAAAGGCATGGTTGGTAACGTCCTTCCCCTTTGAGATCAGCTCAGCGGCCTCAACCATTCCCTCGTGCCGTCCGTGGTCAATACCATCAGACACAAGGTTGGCGAATTGTTGCACAAAGTCCGGGGCCTCTAGCACCTTCATGACGGCCAGGCGTGCTCCGTGCCCAACCATCCACCTACGGCCGGCAATGGCTGTTAGCAGTTGGGGGCATAATACATTGTCACGCTCAGCAGTGAGTGCATCAATCTTCAACTCTTTTTGGGCAAATGCCTCTTTCAGTTCTTGGATGACCGCCCTCTCATCAGCAAGGTCTCTTTGTACTTTTTCCATGTTTTGGACGGCCAGGTGCGCGTCCTCTAGTTTCTGGTTAAGCACGTCTACTTGGCTGGAGTACGAGTGGGCAGAAGCTTCCGCCGTGGCTACCTATAAGGATAAAAAGTGTTAGTACATTTCTTTTGTAATATGGGTGGTGCGTCACGGGTATGTACCTTGGTGGTTGCATCATCTAGTCGTGACTCAAGGTTGGTTACTTGCTGGTCGTATTCACTCGCGCGGTCTGACTGTTTTTTAATGGTCACCTCGGCATTGACCAGTTGGGATTGGAGGTCAGCAATCTGAGCTTCATTATCTTCAATAATTTTCTCTCTCCGTCCAACTTTCCTCTTGAGAGAGTCAACATGCCCAAGCGCGGCTTCAAACCTAACCCTCATTGAGGTTCCCATCGCCATTTGGTGTACCAGAGTGCCATTGTACTCATCCGCCAAGTCCGCATGACTGAGCGAGTTTACCTCTTGCACCAAGCTTGGTGGTATGCAGTTGTTGAGGTACTCCCGGCACTCATCAGCGTTCCTCAATCGTGACGCCGTGGTAATATTCTAGTATGGGTTAAATGGTTGAGGGGCACCGGATGTGGGGAAGTCTTGGGAGGCTATGGGTGAACCATCTTCAAATACGGGGCCGGGCCTTGTGGGGGCCGTAGGGTTTTCTTCCATTGCTTTTCCTTTCCCCTTATCAACTTGGGTGTCAGAAGGAGGCGCGGCACCAGTCTGGTTGTCCCTGTGAAACAAATATTACGAAATATCCTAAGTATTGCTTACAAGAAAACTTGTCATTCGTACATATTAAGATGGGGCCTTACATATTGCTTCTTGCTACTTCGGAGGCGGTGGGGGCAATTTGAGTGACGGGATTGACATGAGTGGCCCGGTTAGCCTCGGAACCCTGGGTAGCACTCCCGACAGATTGATACAAGGGGTGGTCTTCTTGAAGTCTCTTGGCAGGATCATTGTGTTCGCCAATCTCGACTGAGACAGTCCCTCTCGCACGGTTGTTTCTTTTTCGGGTACGCCTGACGATGGGCTGCGTTATTGCTTCGTCGATCTCCTCCTCGACTTCTTCCTCTTCTTCTTCCAGGTTGACATGTTGTTGTACTTCATCGTCATCATCGCCCATCAGTCGGCGAATGCTGGAGGTGGTTAGTTGAATATTGTCCCCCTGTTGTTCTCTATGTGGTGAGGAGGGCCCGGCTCCTCCTTCATTCACCTGGTTATCACCATCAGCATTATTTCCATGATTTTCCTCGTCCGAATGAGGATCTGGCACGGCTTCAAGAGCAACTGTCACGGGGCGGGTATGCTCAAGAAGGGGTTGTTCATTCTCACGAAGAGGACGAAGACCCTCCGGCACAAGCCTTGGGTCGCCTTGGCGCAACAGTCCAAAAACATTCATTTCTGTCCAGCACAAAACAACATATGTTAGTTATTAATCACATACATGTATACATTCTTTTTGGCGTACGGATGATTAGCCTACCTTCGCCCTGCCTTCTCCAAAAAACGGGATACCTATTGGAAGGACCAAAGTAATTGCGGCTAATTCCTAGCAAGCATAGGAATGATTCGGGAAGGTTTTTGTGGAATCCAGTCCTATTTAGATCTAACTCTTGGGAGTGACGAGGATTGTATGTACTTGTGTGCGGCTTGGGGTCGTGCGGAATCCTAGTTCTAATGATATAATCACCCGGCCATACCGCTGCGTCAATGAAAAAGTAGTGATCATACCAATTTTTCAGTGAATCCATTGGTTTGTTGTGTGATTGGGGACTGTTGGAGGCTCGTTTCTTGAAAGATACCCAACCGTTCACTAAGTTGGGGTATAAAACAACCTAAATAACTCTACGGTTGGGGGGATTCTCCTAGCACGGCAAAGAATCTCGAATTGGCTAATCTTACAGGCACCTATGCAGTGGAGCTGACTAATGTGTACATCATAATATCCTAGCAGATCTACGAGAAAGTGGGTGAAAGGGATGCGGTAATTAGCCGCATCAAAAAGGCGAGTATACAGGCCTATCTTACCCGTTGGAGCCTCAGTTATGAGGTCTCCGGCGCCAGGAAGTGAGGGGTGTAGGTTGGTAGGGATGAAATAACTTGAACAAAAATGGTTTAATTGGTCTTGGGTCATGACATTTAGCACGGATCCAATGGTAGGGCTGTTTCTATGAGCCATTACTAAAAAAGAGTGTAAGGACGTGGTGTTCTAACCTGCGTGTGAAGGGATCCGTGCGTATTTGGTTCAAGCTAAGAGGAAAGCTTTAATGGTAGAAATGGAGGTTGTAAACTGTGTGTTTCACACAGCCGTGGGGGTGGCTTATTTATAGGGTTGCCTCATGGGTCACAACCTGTTGGATATGTGACACGTGTCTGCCACTATTCTTAATCGTGTGGCTAGGGGGCAAGTGGCAAGTGAAACGTCAGGTGGGACCCACGGGTTACTTCTGACTCACACGTTTGCACTGCTCGAGGTTCTGACGGTTTGCACTTTTGTCAGTCAAACAAGTCAGATGAACAGTTGTTCATGTCGGGTTATGCGGCTCTTACGTAAGACTTGACATTTAATGATATATTTAATTTGTCTCGGTTGCTATATGCGGCTGAGATATTGAGAAGATAACTTCTTAAACCAGGTAGCCACGTGCGGTCAATATCAATTCTTGGACAATTTGTCATTTACTATGGTTTCCTTGGTACGTCCGGGGAGCATCTTTGTTGTCTAGAGGTTCCACCTACGGTTGTAACAACTAGACTGGGGGGACATGATGACGTATAGTCCCCAGCCGGGTCATGGACACGACCTATGGGTACTACCCGTATCCGGCCTATCACAGATGGGTGGAATAATGTCATTCAGGCTTATGGGCTTGGATGAACAGTAACCGCACACATGTGTGCGGCCCACGGCCCGGTGCGGCCGACATGGCCGACATAGGGTTAGACAGAATAATCTTTTGTCTAGGAATATCTTTATCCCAATAAGAGAGGATATTTACTACCAAGATTAGAAGATAACAATCATTCTAAATCTGGTGATTATCTCTTCCTTGGGGCCGAAGCATCAGTGGAAGCCCACTAGGGTTTCACTGCCTATAAAAGGAACCCCCAAGGGTTCCACAAAGGTATTACGACTTGTAATCTAAACTCACATAAACCTTAAACCGATTACTTACTCTCACGCCAGAGTCTAATCGTGGGAAACATTCCCACGGTAAGCCTAACGCGTGCTGTTTAGTGTGCAGGATCCCAACCAAACGATTCACTTGGTGCGGGAGCCGGAGCCCAGCCAACCCGAATTAAGCCTAATTCGGGTCTAGCAAGGATCAACCAACTTTTGCATCAACAATTACCTTGTTTTGGCCGTGGGTAGGGACTCCCCCGTGGGGTTCCCGTACCTCGTTTCGTGTCTTGTTATTTCGTACACATTTATGTTTAATTATGTTCGTGTTTTAAATGTTCTCGTTACGTAAATACCATACACTTATATATTTAATTACGCTCGTATTAAATATATATACGTAATTAATAATAACTCGTGTTTTAATTACGCTTGTGATCTCGTGATCGTATGTTCGTGATTAATTATTGCTAAATAATTATTACGTGATCGTGCAAATAAAATACTTATCGTGTTCTAACACGTACGTAATACATAAACTCCTAACACGTAATCGTAATCATGCTATATTAAGAAAGTTTTTATCTAGTACGTACAAACTTAAGGTACTATGCATGGTAAAAGCATGCGGGTTTTACAACTCTTCCCCCCTAAAAATAATAATTCGTCCCCGAATTATAGATAAAGTAACTGGAAAAGAAGAACATACCTGAATTCAAAATATGAAATGAGGGTAAGAAGCCCGGATAGACTCCTCCGTTTCCCAAGTGGCTTCCCGCTCGTTATGATCCCTCCATAGAATTTTGACGAATGGAATCGTCTTCTTTCTCATGACTCGTTCTTGCCTGTCAAGAACTCGTTCGGGTTCTTCTATGAAAGTGAGATCTTCACGTATCTGTTCTAGTGGATACTGAACCATGTGAAGGGGATGATATTTGTACCCTCTGAGTAAGGACACATGAAACACATTGTGCACATGCGAAAGCTGCAGAGGTAACGCCAATCGGTAAGATACTTCACCGACTCGTTCAATGATATCAAACGGTCCGATGAAACGAGGACTGAGCTTCCCTTTAATCCCGAAGCGTCTAACACCACGTGCCGGCGAAACCTTAAGGAAGACGTGATCTCCTACATAAAAGTGTAAATCCCTACGATGCTTGTCGGCGTAACTCTTTTGACGTGACCGTGCCTCCTGAATCTTCTGCCTAGCTACTGCGATCTTCTCGTTTGTCATCTCTATGATTTCTGGTCCTTCGAGTGTTCGCTCGCCAACCTGGTCCCAACAGATTGGGGCGCGACACTTTCTGCCATACAACATCTCAAACGGAGCACACTTGATGCTCGCGTGCCAGCTGTTGTTGTACGCAAACTCCACCAAACAAATGTATTCGTCCCAATCACCCGTCCATTCCAGCGCACACGACCTCAACATATCTTCGAATGTCTGAATGGTTCGCTCCGACTGTCCGTCCGTCTGAGGATGAAAAGCCGTGCTAAGCTTAAGTTGTGTACCCCAAGCTTTCTGCAGACTTTTCCAAAAGCGCGAAGTGAATAGAGGATCTCTGTCTGAGACGATGTTGGATGGTGCACCGTGGAGTCTCATGATCTCTCGTCTATACGTATCTGCGAGTTTACTTACCGGATCTTCCTTGCGGATCGGTAAGAAATGAGCTGATTTGGTAAGTCGGTCAACGATAACCCAAATTGCATCGTGCTTCCTTTTGGTAGGCGGAAGATCGGTAACAAAATCCATGGTGATTTTGTCCCACTTCCACTCTGGAATATCTAACGGTTGAAGGAGACCGCCAGATCGCTGATGCTCGATCTTAACCTGCTGACAGGTAAGACATTTGGAGACGTAAGTGGCCACATCCTGCTTCATACCACTCCACCAAAAGTACTGCTTGATGTCATGGTACATTTTGGTTGAACCAGGATGTATCGAGAATGGGGAGCTATGAGCTTCTGCTAGAAAAGCTTCCCGGAGTTCTTGGTCGTCAGGAACACAAAGTCTAGTGCCCTGCCATACGATACCGTCTGCATCTACTCTGAATTCTGTCTGCTTCTCCAAATTTTGAACTATCGCCCATAATTCTCCGTCATCCTTCTGAGCTTCCTTGATCTTAGATAGTAACTCGGGTTCTACTCTAAGATTAACCCAATAACCGTGCTGTCCACGTACCATGATCTCGATGTCTAGTCGCTCCAAGTCTCTTATGATTTCCTCTTCGATTCTAATGCTGTTGATCATTCCGGACTTCCTGCTAAGGGCATCTGCTACTACATTTGCCTTTCCGGGATGATACTATAGATTAATGTCATAATCCTTCAACAGCTCTAACCATCTCCTCTGCCTCATGTTCAATTCACGCTGAGTGAAGATATACTTCAAGCTCTTGTGGTCCGTGAAAATGTCACATGATTCTCCGTATAAGTAGTGTCTCCATATCTTCAATGCAAACACGACCGCAGCAAGTTCCAGATCGTGCGTGGGGTAATTCTCTTCATAAGGCTTAAGCTGTCGTGAAGCGTACGCGATCACTTTCCCATGTTGCATGAGAACACAGCCAAGTCCCTTCCCCGATGCATCGCTGTAGATTTGAAATCCACCCGTACCAGATGGCAGAGTAAGAATAGGTGCAGATACTAGCTTCTGCTTCAGGTCTTCAAAGCTCTTCTCTCGATCTTCAGTCCAGACGAATTTCTCCCCTTTCCGCATCAGTTTGGTCAATGGTAGTGCTAGGCGGGAAAAGTTCTCTACGAACCTACGGTAATAGCCAGCTAAGCCTAAGAAACTGCGGACTTCCGTCGCTGATGTCGGCCTCGGCCACTTAGTAATGGCCTCAACCTTCGCTGGATCCATAGTGATTCCTTCTGCTGATACAATGTGACCTAAGAATGCCACCTTGTCTAACCAGAACTCACACTTGGAGAATTTAGCATACAACTGCTTCTGGCGAAGAATCTGTAGTATTGTACGAAGATGGTCTTCGTGCTCCTCCTTGGATTTAGAGAAAATCAGGATGTCATCGATGAAAACAATGACAAACTTTTCCAGAAATTCATGGAACATTCTGTTCATCAGATCCATGAACACTGCTGGAGCATTTATCAGGCCACATGGCATAACTACAAACTCGTAGTGGCCATAACGAGTACGAAAGGCAGTCTTAGCAATATCCTGCTCCTTGACCCGTAGTTGATGATAGCCTGACCTAAGATCGATCTTGGAGAAGTGTTTGGCCCCTTGGAGTTGGTCAAACAGATCGTCAATGCGTGGCAGTGGATACCTATTCTGAATGGTAATCTTGTTGAGCTCGCGATAGTCTATGCAAAGACGCATACTGCCGTCCTTCTTCTTAACAAACAAAACCGGTGCGCCCCATGGAGATGCACTCGGTCGAATGAAACCTCGTTCGATAAGTTCTTGCAGTTGATCCTTCAGCTCCTTCAGCTCTATGGGAGCCATGCGATAAGGAGCCTTGGAGATTGGTTCAGCTCCTAGAACCAGTTCGATACTGAATTCCACTTCTCGTGCAGGTGGTATGCCCGGAAGTTCTGCTGGAAACACATCTTGGAATTTCGACACTATTGGTTGATCCTGAATCGATGGAGATTCAGCATCCATGTCGTGAACCGTAGCTAGATAACCCTCGCAGCCATGTGACAGTAGTGCACGCGCTTGCAGGGTGGATATGACTTGTACAGACCGTTCGGGTATGAACCCGTTATGAATGTACTCTGGTGCATTGACATCACCGAAGATAACTCGATATGAATGGCAGTCTATAGTAGCATGATACTTGGATAGCCAATCCATGCCCAAAATCATGTCGAAGTCATTCATGTCCAGCGGAAGTGCGTCGACAGGTCGAACCTTATCATCAAATTCTAGGGGAAGACTCTTGTATACATGGGTGATTAATAGAGAGTCCCTCAAAGGCGTGGAAATAGTAAGCCTATTTTCTAGGGGCAAGGGAGGCATCCTAATGTTCTTAGCATAAGTAGTAGAAATAACCGAGTGAGTAGCACACGTATCGAAAAGAACACATGCAACGCGACCATACAAATACAAGATTCCAGTGATGGTACCTGTAGACTTGTTGGCCTGGTCTCGAGATGTCGTGTAGACACGCCCGACAGTAGGAGGCGGTTTGGTATCAACATGTCCTGATGTACCCTCCATCTCGCCCTTACGGAAATCCTTCATAATATGGCCAGGAAGACCACACTTGAAGCACACATCAGTATTACGACGACATGGTCCTGGGTGCCTACGGTGGCAAGTAGAGCAAAGAGGATGAGTGTATCCTCCAGCAGGTGCTCTGGCTGGCTGAGGACCTGATAAAACATTTTACATGAGACATAATAGTTGGGTACAAAGGACGAAGCGGATAATCGTAAGATTGAATACCAGTGATAGCTGGACGGCTAGGCTGCGAACCTCTCTGGTTCTGGTCCCTACTGTTTCCATGGTTCCTGGTAGAAGTTTGCTAAAGTGTCAGAATATGAGTTATAACATAAAACATAAGAAATTTCGTAAGTATTAGGACCTGCTGGTGCTGGATTGCCCGGCATTGTTACGGTAATTGTCATTACTGCCACGCCTATCCGTTGCAGATCAGTCATTAGTCTGACCATTTCCTTTGGGCTGATGAGGCTGCTGCTGAGTAGCCGGCTAAGACCGGTCCCCAATTTTCTGCCTGGAAGATACATTTAAAGAGATGAATAATTGACATTTGGAAGGTATACAGATTGGTCACCGCTTGAATACGAAGGTTTACCTCTTGTCGGGTCTTTTAGCTTCCCCGAACTTATCCCTTTCCTGCAGCATCTCCAGTTTCCGTGCTGCATCGACCACTTGTGCTACAGTATTGAACGTAGCACACACCAGATTGTTTGCGACCGATGTGCGAAGAGCCCATCTGAAGTGATGTGCCTGCTCTTCAGGAGTACCTGCTGCCGCACCAAGGAAACCAGCCAAGCGAAGAAAGCGCTGCATAAACTCATTGCTATTCTCCCCAGCTCTCTGACGGATCCCATGGTACTCTCTCTTGAGCTTGTCCTGCTCCGCCTTGGGAAAGAACTGCTCCATCACCCTTTCCTTGAACTGAGCCCAAGTCAAACCAGCAACCCACTCATCACCACCGTCAGATTGCATCAAAGCTAACCACCAGTTGAGTACATCGCCTTCGAATCGATAGCATGCCAACCTCGCCTTGTATGCGGGGTTACAGCCTATAGCGTTGAAAATCTTCTTGATGTGAGCCAACCAGCTTTCAGCATCACTGGGGCTATCTGTCTTCTCAAAAGCTCGAGGGCGGAGCTTGTTGAATCTCTCCAGCCATACTGCTAATGTCACTGGAGGAGGAGGAGGTGGCTGATTGTGCTGCTGCTGATTGTTGGCAGCTTGAACTTCAGCCCGGATGTCATTCCTCAGTTGAGGAAGCAAGGCTTGCATGGCAGCCTGAATTGCAGCATTGAGCTGCTCCTGTTCGCGTGTGAGAACCATCTGACAGTATAACATAAAACATATGATTAACAGTTCAAAACATAAAATATAAAATATATACATGAAAAAAAATTTATACTAAAATTTCACGAGAAAAATTTTGTGCAAGAAAATTTTTGTATGAATGCATGATGCAGTTTTATGAAAACTTTGGATGCTCGAGAGTGAACGCCTCTGGTCAGTTCACTCAAAACAAAAGAAATATCGAGGGGACGCCTATGGGTCGGTCCCAAATCTAAAAGTTTCGATAAAACACATGCGACTAAATAGGGCTAGTCCTGTACCAACCATTACTTAGTCAAAAACCCTGTAACAATGACATATATATGTATGCTCAAAAATGATGAATGCATGAAAACAACTGTCAGTTCTAGGAAGACCGTAGTGACTACCTAATAATCACATGTCATATTTGAGAGCCTACAGGTCGAAGCCTTGGCTCTGATACCATAATTGTAACACCCCATTTTGGAAATGGAAATATCATAGTAATTATGGCGTGTCATCAAAGCATACAAGGTAAAATGTCTAAACATTACTTGACCATATAAAGGAAAATACCGGAATCAAACATCGGTAGTCCAAAGTAAAGCTCATCACACACACAAACATAGTATAGTAAGGAATAAGGACGAAACAATGTCCAAAGCATAAGTATCATAAAGAAAAGAAATGCACAATGTAAATAAGGCTAGACATCTTCCAGTCCATATGCACGTACTCTTAGTGTCTACGAGCGTCCCTGAGTACCTGCCGTTTTGGGAACATAGAAAAGGAAAACGGCTGAGCAATACGCTCAGTGCACGGATGTACAATAAAGCATGAATAGGATAAGCATATAACATAATAACAGCGGAAGAAACTAAGTCCCGAGTAACCTGGTTAAGTCTTAATAAAACTGGTTTTATAGTTTGAAAGTCTTATGTTTATCTTATAAAAACTGTTTGTCATATTTTACCATTAGCCAATATAGGTCATGAATATCCACCGTGCATGAATAATTGGAGGGGTGACCTCATCATGCAAATTAGAGGGGCTGCCTCTAATTTAATATACTGGTTTATGGGTAGGAGGGATCAGCTTTTTGTGAAGGATGCAAGGCACACACCACATTAACCATGTAATCCTGAATAAAAACGTGTAACTAGGATGCACCCATACGCCTCACAAGAAAAATATAAATAAATGGCAAAAAGCTGAAGGGACGCCACGAGCAATCACTCCGCCATGGTGAAGTCATAACATCAGTGCCTCTAATGTTATGGTTATGGTACCTCCATAACTAGGTGAAACTGGTCATGCATGTATATGGCTATAGGTAATCATATTAAAGCATAAGCAATCAAACTCATACTTATACTACGGGAAAACAGTTGGCTGCATACGGGGAATCCTAATAAGGAAAGAATGTCCATACTGAAAGGACGGGAATCCGTACCTTATGTCCAGTGAACGAGAACGATGAACGACGAGAATCCAACTTCCGAAACACTAGTACTACATAAATACGTACATGAAATAAGTATCTCCTTACTACATACATAGCTGGTTTTATATCATGTCTTAGCTTATTCTATGCATTCTTACTATTTTACACTGTTTAAAGCCTTAAACTGTGTTAAATCTTATATTATGTTCATTCTGATTAAGTATTTCTGATATTTCATGTGTTATTATACTTACTGTGTAATAATAAGTAACTTTCCAAAAATAGCAGGTTTCCTAAAATAGAAAGTTTCCATAAATAGAAAGTTACCAAAAATAGAAAGTTTCCAAAAATAGAAAGTTTCCAAAAATAGAAAGTTTCCAAAAATAGAAAGTTTCCAAAAATAGAAAGTTTCCAAAAATAGATTTACTGCTTAAAACAAATAAGTTTCTAAAAATAGAAAGTTTCCATAAATAGATTAGCTGCCTTAATTAAATAAGTTTCCATAAATTGATTAGCTGCCTTAAATAAATAAGTTTCTAAAAATAGCTGGTTTCCATAAATAAAATAGCTGCCTTATTTAATTAAGTTTCTAAAAATAGAAAGTTTCCATAATTATAAATAAGCTGGTTAAATAAGCTAAGTAAATAAGCCTAAGTATTTTCATGATTATTTTCTAAGTCATATGATATATTATATAGTTTACTAATTATTTCATGTAATTTAATTAAACTATAGGTTATAATATTTAATTAAAGTATGACATATTTTTAATTAAATATATTAAATACTTAGGTTAAAATATGTATTATTAAATTTAATAATATAACCTAAGTCATGTTTAATTAATTAATTATATCCATGTTTTTTAAAATAATTAATTAATCATAAGTCTTAATAATATAAATACTTAGGTTAAAATAATTTCATGATTATTAATAATTAGTTAACCTAAGTCATGTTATTAAATTAATTACATCATTATTAATTTAATTTTAACATAAGTTCATAACATATAAAAAACTAACATAACCATAATTCGGATCTAAGCCTAAAAACATGCACCGGATATGAAACAACACCGTACACCGAACCAAATCGGGATACCCCCTTGCTGCCGTGGGACCCACACGCACCAACCAAGACCAAAAAGGTCTTGGTGGTGGTCGGCTAAAACAAACCGAACCCCCTTGGGGTCGGTTGTACCTTGCGGCCCAAAAACAAACACCCCTTCGATCGACCCTTTGATCAATTAATGATCAAAACATGTTAGATCTATGTTTAATTAATGTGTTTTTATAAAAACATCACGTGTTCATAATTAATAAAAGATTAATTAAAAAGAAAAGTTTAAAACAAGGTTTTACCGTATTCGTGGATCAAGAGGGCGAAGAACAAACACGAACAAACAATAAACCAACAAGATCCAAGATCAAGAAATCACCTTGATGGTGGTTTGAAGGTGGCGGCACAAAGAAGGAGGAGAAAAGGGATTTTAGGTTTTCTTGAAATTCTTCTGTAAAAGTAATTTTGAGTAGTAAAACTCTATTTATCCCCCTCTTAGTAAAATTGGTAATGGGCTTGGCCCATTACCTTGTTTTGGTCGCGGGTAGGGACTCCCCCGTGGGGTTCCCGTACCTCGTTTCGTGTCTTGTTATTTCGTACACATTTATGTTTAGTTATGTTCGTGTTTTAAATGTTCTCGTTACGTAAATACCATACACTTATATATTTAATTACGCTCGTATTAAATATATATACGTAATTAATAATAACTCGTGTTTTTATTACGCTCGTGATCTCGTGATCGTATGTTCGTGATTAATTATTGCTAAATAATTATTACGTGATCGTGCAAATAAAATACTTATCGTGTTCTAACACGTACGTAATACATAAACTCCTAACACATAATCGTAATCATGCTTATTAAGAAAGTTTTTAACTAGTACGTACGAACTTAAGGTACTATGCATGGTAAAAGCATGCGGGTTTTACACTTGTTAAAAACCTTACTAGATAAAACCCAGTGGGACAAAAATCTAGTGAAGGAAAATAGTACATTAAATCCTTTATACGCTTAGGGAGGGAATAAACATAAAGAATAAATGCATTCTCTAATTGATCTATCATTAAGGGTAAATACCAGGAGTACTTATAAGACAAATATTAGGGTAAACCCTAATTGATATATGGGCCATGGGCCTTATGCTTGACATCCATATAAATTATTCATAACACTCCCTCTTGGATGTCTTTATAGATAATACGCTTTGATAATGTTGCCTCATTAAAAACCTTGTCAGGAAAACCCAGTGGGACAAAACCATGACTAAGGAAAAGAGTGCAACGCGTATTATCTCCCTCTGATTACTACATCACTTAAGATTTTTAACTCGCCGCATTCCAATATTGTGAATAATCTTCTTGAATGTTGAAGTAGGAAGTGCCTTGGTAAATAGATCTGCCAAATTGTAGCTTGAAAGAACTTGTTGAACTAGTATAAAACCGCTCTTTTGTAAGTCACGAGTGAAACGAACTTTGGTATCACCTTTCATGTAACATCTTTTGGGTTGAGCAATGCATGTTGCGTTATCTTCATACAAAACTGTTGGTTCCTCTTTCTCTGAAGAAATACTACATGCATGCGTATGTGTTGTGTTACATTTCTTAACCAAACACAATCTCGAATTGCCTCATGGATTGCTACAGTTTATGCCTGACTGAATGAAGTTGCTGCAATTGTTTGCTTTACCGAACACCATGAAATCACTATTCCTCCACTTGTAAAAATATATCCAGTTTGCGACCGACCATTTTAAGGGTCAAACATATATCCTGCATCTACAAAATCAACTAAACTTGTATTTGATGGATTAGAGTATAAACCCATATCTCTTGTTAAAAACCTTACTAGATAAAACCCAGTGGGACAAAAATCTAGTGAAGGAAAATAGTACATTAAATCCTTTATACGCTTAGGGATGTTGCCTCGTTAAAAACCTTGTCGGAAAACCCTGCAGGGACAAAACCATGGTCAAAGGAAAAAGAGTTCAACACATATATTCTACCCCTGATGATCACATTACTTAAGCTCACTGAGTCAATAAAATACACATTAAGGTGTGTTAATAAAATCATGTGTATGAACACTATTTACACATATACTTTTCATAATAATACGTCATACATCTCATTCAAGTTTCTCATCAAACTTTTCAAGTTATTCATTTCGAACAAGTATGACCCTTAGCAAAAATTGAATTGTTTATTTTTAAATGACATATCTCAATCGATATTGTGATCATCAACTCTATAAATCAAGAGAGTCTTTCTAACATCATGTGACTTCATAAATATGAGTGTTGTTTATCCACATAAAGATACAACTTTATCTTTAGTTTTCATGATACATACATATTTCATCATTAAGATGTTCAATTCTGGAACTAAGACAAACTTTGTCTTTTGTTTCAAATTCAATTTCTATGCACTTAGTCTCCTTTATAACCATAACTCTTTATTTGGCACAATACTACACACTAAGGCGATTATAACATATATGCTCAAATAATGATTACTTCAATACAATCAATATCGTTCTCGAGAACGTTTCTTATATGCCTTAAGATTAATTATCTCTAGCATGCTCCATGCATATTATATGCAATAATGAAATATCAATATCACTTGAGATCTATTCATATATATCTTTTAGACGCATATCACTTATTATCACATTGCCAGACTTATACAATATTTGTTGGATCCACCACATGTGAACATGTATCTACATGATCATTTTCAAGTCGTTGAGAAATATACGTGTGCCATCATTTGCACTTATGCATATTTTATTTTTTCTCTCTCATAAATACTATTACGTACCCAGTAAGTTTTATAAATAGATTGTAAGCTTCAATCATATGTCTCATCACAAGAGACCTCCATTATTCATTATATTCTTGCGTCATTAATATTTTGGATATTCATCTATCCATGATCCTCACATTCACTTTAGCGCTATATTCTTTATTATCATTATCATTCATATTATGACTATATCTCTATCGACGTCGATTTATTTCTTTTCGAATCCACACTTTACTAGACATTGCATTCTATCATTTATTGAGATCTCATAATATTTCATGTCCCGGGGTTTTCTCAATTACCTTCATGTCTAGCGTCTCTTTAGGAGACTATCATGGGGTTTTTATTACCTCGATTCAGCCATCTTTATTTTCTTCTCTTTAATCGAGGATTTTTATTTGGAATCGAATATTCTATCACGTTGTAGAAGTGCCATAGACTTACTACCAATCATTGGTTTTATTGTTGGGACACACATTTTAATTGGAGCACTAGTAGCGTTTGTGACCTAGTCACTTTATTTAGGTCACTAACCTTGTCTAGCAATTACTAGATCTGAAATATAAATTGTCCCATGAACTTTATGTTCATATTCATTACTTGTGAGGATCAACTTTTCATTATCATAATTCATTCCAAATTTCTCGCGGCTCATTCTCCCCCTGAATGAATTATCATTCTCAAAATCCCATTTTGTGCGTTGTGGTTGACTTACTATGATATATATCGCACATTTCAATATCTCTTATGGAAACGATATGATTTGTGACCAAAAACCATTATAACGGGAGGATTCGTTATTGTTGGCAAGATGTGAATTCGTATGTTCATATGTAATAAATTGCCCCATAAATCGAAACTCTCGTTCTCATAATTATAGGCTTTGCAATCAACTGAATACGTTTTATAAGCGTTTCAACAAAAGCAATTCATATATGAATATGTGCTATCTTTAAGATCACATATATACAATTAATCACCCAATACATTATTCACCACCATTCTTAATATTTAGTTTAAAAAATCATGCTCACATCGAGCCACTAATTAAGCCAACTTTAAGTTACGTATTTGATGATCATTTTGACGATGCATCGATTTTATAACTCAAATGATCCACATGAGACATGTATAGGCCCATACATGCTCTTTTTATCTTTTCCAACATTTCAAGGAATGAGTCCTTATTTATATTCAGTGGTGATAAGTAATGAACTTCATTGAGAACAATAAAGATAATCAAAATCATCTTTGAAGAAACTCATGGTTCTTCTATATTTTTCACATCATCATTGACCCGGAATAGTCCAACTGGTCATGCCAATTATCATAATGATCTTGGCTCATAAACTTATACTTACGGCCACATATGTTTCAATTGCAATTATTTTATGTAGATAAATCAAATAATATAAAGAGTACACATTTTTCATGAGCTCTTTTATGTCTTTCACACAATTTAATATAATATCCGCATTAGCTTATAATAAAACATAATCTACACTATGTATGGCAATTATTAAATTATCAAATATTGTATCTTATATGCAAACAAATAGAATTGCATGATGAATAAGTGACACATATACATATCATATATGGATACTATAAAATTAATCGACTAAGATATCTATGTTTAATTTTGTACTAGCTTTATAATTCTAAAAAAACTAGCCCACGCTAAACAAACTCCTTAATAATCATAAAACCAGGTATCATTCCTTTATTTCATTGTATTTATTTATTTTCATTGAGTTTTATAATTTAAAACAATATCTATTTCACGCTTTTAAAGTACAAGCAACGTATAATATATTACTCTATGATCTTCACACTTATAAAGTAAAAAGTGTCGACGTTAAAATTTTTGAAGCAATGACTAAAATAGTGTATCGACAAAAGTCACCGTTATTTAAAGCTAATAAATCCAAAAACCAAGGAGAACCGATAAATTGAACCAAATATATACCACACTAGGACTTACATTGTTATTTGCTGACATCATCATGCATGCAAGCTTTGATCAAATTTCGTCTGATTTCACTAGATATTATAAAGAACAATCATACTTGTAAAATCAACTTGGATCAATATTTTACGAGATATCAATCACTACAAAAGATATTGATAATAATAATGAAAAGCTTTGATGTTTTCGTATAACAAGTATCGATAATGGTTCACATATTGAAAGATTAGTTTGCCATACTTACGACTCTGAACTAACAATTAATTATACTCATCATATAATCAAACATGAAAATAATAATTATATGTAAATCTAAACCATTTTCGCAGTTATAATTATAAATTAAATATAAAAACAAGAAAATCATAATCCATTAATATTTAATTAAACCATATTGATAACAAACTGACTAGACAATCAAGTTTAATTATTGATAAATATTTGACTAAACTAATCAATATGCTCAAATCATACATCTCAAAATATGTAAAACCCTTTTATATAGAATATATTTTTTTTATATTTTGTTGTGTTTATATAAAACCAACCATGAATTTTAGTTACCTTAAATCATGATAGAGAAGAAACAAAAATAAACTTAATATTTAGGCAGATTACCATACAACCCCATCTTGGCACCACCCAAGTTTAAAACAAATACCCTCTGAGATAAGCTCCCTTTTGAAATATTGTGTTACTTCGTATTTGAAAGGGCTCGAACAAATATAATGTCCAAAATTAACACATGATAAATACCGAGTTACATTTAAAAAACAAATTAACAACTGTTGTAGGTATAGTTTGTCCCAAAACTCTTGCTTGAAATCCAAGAAAAACTTGAAAAAAAACATACAACTAACTTGAAAGAAAAAAACAAAAAACTAAACTTGTAAAAGATGTGTGCTATAGTAATAATGTTAAACATAATAGAAGGAAGTTTAGCCTTTGGATTTGGGATACCTAATAGTAGTAGTTAGCAGAATATATCAAACAAATATATCATCATCAATAAGCAATAAACAAACCAAAAAACAGAATATGACCAAAGAATTGCCTATTCCTAAACTTCACGTATGAAAATCATATAGACAAAATAAATAAATAAATAAACAGACTAGTACACAAACACATGAAAAAATAAATAAAAATGATAACTAGGCCCTCAATCCAATAATATGGTGTCTCGGGAATTAGAATTGATGCTACGATTCATCTAGTAACAATATTAACATAAAACAATATTTAATAAATCAAGTCATAAAGATGAGTATAAATTAAAACACATGCTTGTTTAAGTACTCGTAAAAGATTTCATGGTTATAATAGTAATTTATTTGAATTGAATGACTTGTATTCAAAATCAATTAATTGCATGCTAAATCATATACGTCAAATGTCGGAGACATACCTGTTGAAAACGAGAGCAAGTATAACTAAACTTTATTCCATTGATCAGATCGTCACTAAGTTCTTCTATAATCATGAAAAATTCAGTCGTAGAGCGTGTTGATAACGTATTGTAAATATAAATAACAAGAACACAAGAATGAGAGAGTATTATGAATTCTTTTTTCCAGAGGTAATTATTAATATTTATATGTTTTGTGTAAAGGTTTGCCTTTCTGCCTTGTGATATGGTGTTTATCATGATACATCTGTTGGTAACTTTTAATTAAGTAAAAGAATTAGTGATTTTTCATTCATAAATTTACACATACCCTTTTGAATTAGGTACACGTATTCTTTATCATTAAATCATCATCTTTAAAACCGTCTTTCTTAATTCTTTCAAAACATGCATTAAGCCTCATACTTTCCGCTAGAGTGAACATTTTGAAATCATTAGGTTTAGAAACATTAGGTTTTGAAACCTCGGTTTTTTCATTATCATAAGACACTTGGGATTTACTCGTGAAAAGGTCCATTTTGTCATCCCCATATCTCATAGTAAGTCTCCCCTCGTGAACGTCGATTACGGTTCGAGTCGTTGATAAAAATGGTCGGCCTAAAATAATGGGACATTTAGGGCCACACTCATAATCGGATATGACGAAATCCGCGGGAAAAACAAACTTTCCAACTTTAACATAGACATCCTCGGCTATTCCAATTGGTATTAATGGTGTTCAATTTGCAAGCTCGATAGTCATGTTCGTGGGGGTAAGGATAGGCAATCTCATCAATTTCCAAAGGGAATGACGCATGAGATTCATGCTAGCACCTAAATCGGCAAGGGCTAAACATCCCTCAATCTTAGAAAAATCACAAGGTAATAGAAATTGGCCCGGATCCTCTCCTTTCTCGGCATATGCCTTTTGTGTTTTTTATGAAAGATCGATGCACAAGTTTCTTCAAGGGTTACTTTGGTAAGGTCGATAAAACTCTCTTTTTGAACCGTGGATGGAATTTGAGGTACATGAGGGTGTGCACTCTTTTCCTTGGTCGCCACGTTCAACCCATCGACTTTATAACAATAAGACGTCTTAGAAGTCGAGGGTTGAGAAGAAGGAACAACACGAAATCCATCAAGGGTAGGGGTAATCACACGACCTTTCTCACAAGACGAGGCGTCTTTACATTGTTCCTTCGGATTTGCAACGATGTCACTAGGTAACGAAATCGACGAAGCACCCGAGGCTTTGTTCATAATAGCCGAAAACATCTTTTTTATGTCGATTTGTCCTTGCTCAATATTCGTGTTTTGAAGTTTCAAAGTATTAGTAAAGTCGTTTTTCAAAGTACCAATTTCTCCCTCTAATCGTCTCATATTAGCCGCATTCGTTTTCATGTAATTTTGAAAATCGTTTGACGAACTATTTTGATTAGCATTAAAGTTCCCTTGGTTTTGATTACTTCTTTGAAAATTGTTTGATTCCCACTTGAAAAATTGTTTCCTTGACTGTTGTTGTTTGAAAAATTCGAGTTTTGATTATTGTCTCGATTTTGCCAAGTCGAATTCCGACCTTGATTATAACGTTGATTTGGATTCGAAAAATTTCCTTGTTGATTATTTCCTTGAAAATTGTTTCGGTTTTGATTCGAAAAATTGTTGCCTTGATTAAAATTTCCTTGTTGTGATGGACCGACGTTATTTTGATTTTGATTAGAAAAATTGTTGTTTAACGCACTCATATTCGACGTTTGGCCATCCGTAGCCGCACACTCGTAATAATTATGAGGTCCAACATAAAACGTACACGATGTCTGATAGGTGTGTAAACACCCATCCTTTTACCACTTAATTCGGGCTAAAACGAGACCAAAACACGTATTTAATATCATTTGTTTGGAATTATGCGTGGTTTTTGTGTTTATTGTGTTTTCAGAGCCAACCGGATGAATATTGAAGAAAACATGGGATTGCACGGGTTTTACTGAAGAAAAAGACTCAAGATAAAGTCTATTGTCCAAGAGAGGCAAAAGATTTGAAGTCACTGGGCCTATTCGAAGATTTATCGAAGAAAAGGACCAAAGATGGAAGATTTATATAATTCGAAGAAACTCAAGTCTATTAAACGAAGAAATTAAAAGACGAGTTGAATTTAATCAACGACAAATCCCGAATCAGAATCGAAAACGGAAACTTTTCTGAAAAGACGAAAAGACACGAAGAACGGGAGAAAGCCCACTCACCAACCAAAGGAAACACCTATAAATAGGCCATCCCACACACATTTAGTAGACTAGTCTGGAGTTAATTTCTTTCCTCCTCCCCACTCTTTCTCCTGGTTCGTAGAACACCATCACCACTAGGGTGATTGGTGATTTTCATCTTTAGTTCTTTAATCTTGTAATTTTAATCTTTGTTTTCATCTTGTCAAAACATCAATCATTCAATACTAAGTTCTTGTTTAATCTTCCATTTTGATCTTGTTCATCATCTTCTTTATCTTCAAGTTCTTAAGTTTTTATTTTCTTGATTTGATCTTCAAAAGTTGTTTGGATTTGTGTTTTTATTAGTGGGATTTGTTGCTTATGTTGTCTAAATGATTTGTATTTAATTTGGTAAATTCTTTTTAAGTATTTGATTTGATTTTGATTTAAACCCTTGCTCCGTGTTCTTCGCTTTTCTGCTACTGTAACTGGGTTTCCAGATCTTCCGAATCAAACAAAAAGTTCCGAATGAGTCCTTCATTCGGAAACTTCCGAACCAAGCATCAAAGTTCTGAATCAAGAGAAAACTTCCGAATCAAGCTTTCATCCGGAAAGTTCCGAGTCAAGCATTAAACTTCCGAACCAAGTAGATCTTCCGAATCAAGCTGAAGGTTCCGATCCAGCAAGTTCCGAATGAACCTTCATTCGGAAAGTTCCGAATGAGCATGTTCCGCATGAGTATGTTCCGAATGAATGAATAGTATCTTCCGAATCAGCTAGTTCCGAATCAAGGTTTAAGGTTCCGAATCAGTTATTTTTGAGTATTTTAAAGTTACTGTTTTACTGTTGTTGATTTACTGTTTCTTCACTCATATTTCACAATTTACATGTTAACTTTAATTTTAATTTGAACTTTAAATTTTCAACCAAGTTTTTGTTAATCTTAATTAAAGTAA
Source organism: Glebionis coronaria (assembly GCA_025667525.1). NCBI lineage: Eukaryota > Viridiplantae > Streptophyta > Magnoliopsida > Asterales > Asteraceae > Glebionis > Glebionis coronaria. Next base: position 124,042,415 of record CM046880.1, on the reverse strand, counting down.
TTGCCTTTGATTTAAACTTTCATTAGACTAGAAAACCCAATCCCTTTATTTAGTAACCAAGAACAATCACTCCACTTAAGACCTAGATCAATTCGAGAGGATATCGAGAGTAATCTGAACCTAGCAAAATCCCTAATATCAAATGGCGCCGCTGCCGTCTCTTCTCGTTAAGATCAAAAGTTTTTTGTGAGAAATTGGATTTTGGGATCCGTTCCCCGTGAACGTTACTTTTTCAAGAAAATTTTCAAAAACAACTAAAAAATATAAAATTTTCAAAAATCCTAAAAAGTAAAAAAACAATAAAAACCAAAAATATTTTTGCTTTGTTCTTCTTTGTTCGTTCTTTTGCAGGTGTATGCGCACTCGATCCACGTCTTATCAAGAGCCCGAGCCTCTCGATAACTTAGACATGGCTGGTGTACAAAACAACAATAACATACCACCTCCGAACAACAATAATAACAACAACAATCCGCCTTTCAACAACATGAATAATAACAACAACAATGAGCACCTTCCGGATAATCGCCCGATGATTGAATTGCTGCAAGCTCATGTTGATGGCAACACGGATCCAATTGTCATCCCTCCAATTGCCGCCAACAATTTCGAGCTCAAGTCAGGCTTTATCCAGATGGTCTCAGCTCAACCGTTCTTGGGACGCACCATTGATGATCCACACGACCATATCAAGAGATTTCTACAACTCACCAACACGGTCAAGCTCAATGGTGTTCCACAAAAAGTGATAAGGTTACAACTTTTTCCCTTTTCTTTAGAGGGACAAGCCCGGCATTGGCTTGCTAAGGAACCACCACAGAGTATTCTCTCGTGGACGGATTTGGAAACAAAGTTTATCAACTACTTTTTTCCACCCTCTCGTACTACCGCTTTGCGGAATGAGATTATAAACTTTGAACAAAAGTACGATGAGTCATTCAGTGAATCTTGGGATCGTTTTAAAGATCTTTTAAGAAAATGCCCACAACATGGTTTTACCAAAGTACATCAAATTAATACTTTTTACAATGGTTTAAGCATGAGTGACCAAGATTCACTGAATAGTGCCTCGGGGGGTAATTTATTGGCTAAGACATCCAATGCTGCTTGGGACATCATTGAGAACAAATCTCGTGTGCAAACCAAGAGTGTTAGGACCAATGTTGCTAGTGCTAGCACTAATGACAGCGACAAGCGACTTGACAAAATCACCACGCTTCTTGAATCGCTTGTCACCCACACCGTCAGCAACAACAACAGCAACAACGCCAAAAATGCACAAGTGAACGCTGTCAGCCAACCTTGTGAGATATGCGGTGGTCCCCATTCTTACACAACTTGTACTGCCACCCAAGACCCTGCTGAGAATGTGAATGCGGCATATGGCACCTACCAACAACCTGCTTATCAAGCTAAACCCCAAGGTGACCGTAACTTGCTTAGCTATCGCAACAACAACTATCTTTCACCACTTGGCTTTCCTCCTTCCAACCCAAACCAACAACAAAACCCTAACCGCTCTCCTCAACAACAACAACAACCTCGACAACCATACATCCCACCTCACAAGCAACAACAACCACCTCAACGAAACAACCAAGTCTACCAACAACCTGCTTACCAACCACCTGCATACAATGCTCCTCCCAACCAACCCAACGCTCTTCACCAAGAAGTGGAAACGTATATGAGGACTAATGATGCGATAGTGGGAAATCTTCAGAGAGAGGTGCTCAACCTGAAAGCCGACTTGGTCAAGCAAGGAAATGATTTGAGAGCTGACATGAGAAACACGTTGGATAGCCAGACTAATGATCTGAGGAACATGATGGCTAGTTTTTTCCAAAGTAGTCAACCCTCTTCTTCGGGTACTCTTCCGAGTAACACCGTTGTAAATCCAAGAGGGGAGATGAAAGCAATCACCACTCGAAGTGGTAAAGGTACAAAGGAACCCGAGCTTCCTATACCCCCACCGGTGGTTGTGACTAAGGAAAACGAGTCGCCTGCTCCTATTCCTCCTCCTTCTCCTTCCCCAATTTCTCCACCTCTTCTTTCTACCCCTCCTCCACCCGTGGTTGTGAGTGACCCTATTCCCCCAAAGCCTTCCTCTTCTTCCAATATACCTTATCCTTCTAGGTTGAGGAAAGAGAAGCAAAAGAGCAAGGATGATATTCAGGTTTCTAACTTTCTTAAAATGTTTAAACAACTGAATTTCAATATCTCCTTCGCTGAGGCTCTCGCTCACATGCCCAAATACGCCAAAATGTTTAAAGACCTTCTGAGCGACAAGGAAAAGCTCCTCGACATTGCCAACACCCAACTTAATGAGAACTGCTCTGCAGTGCTCTTAAGGAAATTGCCAACCAAGCTTGGTGATCCGGGTCGTTTTCTTATCCCTTGTAATTTCCCGGGAGTAGAGAATTGCATGGCCCTAGCCGATCTAGGTGCCAGTATTAATCTCATGCCTCTAAGTGTTTGGAAGCAATTATCTCTCCCAGAGCTAATCCCCACTAAAATGACTTTGGAATTGGCCAACCGTACGGTTGCTTATCCAGTGGGGATAGACGAAGATGTCATTGTAGGAGTCGACAAATTCACCTTCCCTGCTGATTTTGTTGTCGTCGACTACGAGATGGACCCCCGTGTGCCACTTATTGTTGGTCGTCCATTCTTGAGTACCGGTCGAACTCTTATTGATGTTGAAGCCGGAGAGCTTATCATGAGAGTGGGTGACGATAAAGTAGTCTTCAACATGGGAAAGTTGTCCAAACAACCTTATTCGTATGAGAGCGTTAATTGTATTGACGTTCTTGATGAAGCTTGTGAAGAACACTTTAATGATGCTTGCAAAAGTATTCCTACCTCTCTTCCCACTGTTGAGACCGTGTCCTCCATTGATTCATCGTTGTCTCTATTTGGAGATAGTGATTTATTCTGGAACAATCTTGAAGATACCATGGGAGATGTGCATTTAGCTACTAATGATTCTCCCACCGAGGGGGATGAAGATATGAGTTTCTTTGACAATCTTCTCACCGAAGACAATCCTTCGCCTCCATCTCCCACGGTCATTGCTATCGATACTCCGACTTTGAAAACGCCTCCCGTCGAAAATCCTCCGGATTTGGAACTTAAGGAGTTGCCACCACATCTCGAGTACGTGTTCCTTGACGACAACAAGAAATCACCCGTCATTATTGCAAAGGATTTGAAAGATGAAGAAAAGACTCGCCTCGTTGCCGTGCTGAAAGCTCATAAGAAGGCTATTGCTTGGAAAATCTCGGATATTCGTGGAATTGATCCTCACTTCTGCACACACAAAATTCTCATGGAGGACGACTTCAAGCCCACTATTCAAAGCCAACGAAGGGTGAATCCAAAAATACATGAAGTCATCAAAACAGAGGTTATCAAACTTCTTGATGCGGGTATGATTTACCCTATTTCGGATTCACCGTGGGTTAGTCCAATCCATTGTGTGCCCAAGAAGGGCGGAATAACCGTTGTTCCCAATGAACACAACGAGTTGATTCCCACTCGTCTCGTTACTGGGTGGAGAGTTTGTATAGACTACCGCAAACTCAATGATGCCACGAGAAAGGATCATTTCCCTCTACCTTTCATGGACCAAATGCTTGAACGATTAGCTGGTAATGAATATTACTGCTTTCTTGATGGTTTCTCGGGTTATTTTCAAATACCCATCGATCCCCAAGATCAAGAGAAGACTACATTCACTTGTCCCTATGGCACTTTCGCTTACAAAAGAATGCCTTTTGGCTTATGTAATGCGCCCGGGACTTTCCAAAGGTGTATGTTAGCTATCTTCCATGACATGGTTGAACAAACCATAGAAGTCTTCATGGATGATTTCTCGGTCTTCGGGGATTCCTTCTCTGCTTGCCTTGCCAATTTAGAACGTATGCTAAAGCGGTGCGAAGACACTCGCCTGGTTCTAAATTGGGAAAAATGCCATTTTATGGTAAAAGAAGGCGTCGTGCTTGGACATAAGATTTCGAAAGACGGTCTTGAAGTAGACCGTGCTAAAGTTGATGTTATAGCAAAGTTGCCTCCACCTTCCACTGTGAAGGGTGTGCGAAGTTTCTTGGGTCATGCGGGCTTCTACCGTCGATTTATCAAAGACTTTTCTCAAATCGCTCGCCCGATGACCCACCTCTTGGAAAAAGATACTCCTTTTATCTTTTCCAAAGAGTGCCTTGAAGCCTTCAACTCGCTTAAGGATAAGCTAACTAAGGCACCCGTCTTGGTTACCCCTAATTGGGAGCTGCCTTTTGAGTTGATGTGCGATGCTAGTGATTTTGCTATTGGAGCGGTTCTTGGACAAAGAGTGAACAAACACTTCCAACCGATCCATTACGCTAGCAAGACAATGACTGGGGCACAATTGCATTATACGACAACCGAAAAAGAGCTTTTAGCGGTTGTCTATGCTTTTGAAAAATTCCGCCCCTATCTTGTCCTTTCCACCACCATTGTGTACACCGATCATTCCGCGTTGAAGTACTTGTTGACAAAGCAAGATTCCAAACCAAGACTTCTTCGCTGGGTTTTGCTGCTCCAGGAATTTAAAATCGACATCCGCGATAAAAAAGGAGCAGAAAACCTAGCCGCGGACCATCTTAGTAGACTTGAGGATCCATACCAAGGGGATCATCCAACCAAAGAAATCAATGATTCTTTTCTCTTGGAGACCTTAATGTCTATAAACTCGAAGCCGAATGAAACCCCGTGGTTTTCGGACTTTGCAAACTACTTGGCGGGTGGAATTCTCAAGGAAGGGTTGACGTCCCAGCAAAAGAAGAAGTTCTTTACCGACATCAAGACTTACTTTTGGGACGACCCTTACCTATTCAAACAATGTGCTGATCTGATAATTCGCCGATGTGTTGATGGACCGGCAGCGTCGGACATCCTTGATGCTTGCCACAAAGGACCCACCGGTGGTCACTTTGGTCCTAACTACACCGCAAAGAAAGTGTTTGATTCGGGATTTTATTGGCCCTCCATATACCGTGATGCTCACGATATGGTCAAACGATGTGATGATTGCCAAAAGCAAGGCAAAATCACACATAAAGACGAGATGCCTCAGAATTTCATTCAAGAGTGTGAAATTTTTGATGTTTGGGGTATCGACTTTATGGGGCCATTCCCTTCGTCTAAAGGAAACAAATACATCCTTGTAGCCGTTGACTACGTTTCAAAGTGGGTTGAAGCCAAAGCTTTGCCTACTAATGACGCAAGGGTGGTTTGTAACTTTTTGAAGGCTCTATTCGCTAGATTCGGTGTGCCTCGCGCCATTATTAGTGATCGTGGGACTCATTTCTGCAATGACCAATTTGCTCGAGTCATGGCTAAGTACGGTGTAAATCATCGTCTTTCCACAGCCTACCACCCACAAACTAATGGCCAGGCTGAAATATCCAACCGAGGGCTGAAGCGAATTCTTGAAAGGACTGTGGGAGAGCATCGTGCCTCATGGGCTGATAAACTGGATGATGCTTTGTGGGCTTTCCGTACTGCTTACAAGACCCCGATCGGCTGTACGCCTTATCGTCTTGTGTACGGGAAAGCGTGCCACCTCCCCATTGAGTTGGAGCACAAGGCTTATTGGGCCTTGAAATGGGCTAATTTTGATATAAACAAAGCCGGTGACCTACGCAAGATCCAACTCAATGAGCTCAATGAACTTCGGAATGAGGCTTATGAAAATTCTTTGATCTATAAGGAAAGAACTAAGCTCATTCACGACTCTAAGATCAAAAACCGAGAGTTCCATGTTGGAGACAAAGTCTTACTTTTTAACTCTCGGTTGAAAATCTTTTCGGGAAAGCTCAAATCTCGTTGGTCCGGCCCATTCACCATTGCCCAAATTTTTCCATATGGTACTCTCGAGCTCGCTCAACCTAATGGACCAAATTTTAAGGTGAATGGCCAACGAGTGAAGTTGTACTTTGGTGAGGACACCTCTAAGGAGGTGATTCCATCCCTCACCACGTTCCCCATGAACTAATTTTGGGTCGAGTCAGGCTCGTGACTCGGTTATCAAAAACAAGCGCTCCTCGGGAGGCGGCCCGAGTATCTATCCTTGTATATTTTAATCCCCTAAGTGTAAGGGGGGACTTCTATATGTGTTTGCCTTTTTGTGGTGATGTGATTACAGGGATAAGTGCACTCTTGGAATCTTTGAAGAACCGTGCTCCCGTGTTTATCCGAAATCCGGTTCTATCTCTCAACTATCGTGATTCAATCTTCTTCATACTCACATTCGAAATTGATCACTTTAGTCGTCTCTTCCTTAACTTGAGTAACCAACGTGCACAATGTCATAAGTGTAGGGGAACCTTTTCCCACATGCTTCAACATTGAGGACAATGTTTATCTTAAGTGTAGGGGGACTTCTATCGAAGTGTTAAGTGGACTTTTCCATGAAAATGCCTTCAATTAACCGGAAAATCCTATTTTTCAACATTTTTCAAATTTTTAATTAACTTTGGCCATTTAGTCGTAATTTTTAAATTTTTATCGTTGCTTTCATATGTATATATCCCGCAATTAGGTCAAAAATATTAATAAGTGGTGTAGCTAGTTTAGAAATCTTTGACATATTAGGCCCGTTGCGTTTATTTTGACTCAACCCGAATAGACTTATCCAAGTTTATTCTAGCTAGTATCCTTAACCATGTAGACCTTAATTGGTTTATTAGGCTAAGTGTCCACGAGTCTCATTACTTGAGATTTTAAATTGTGGAGGACGAGATATGATAGAGTCAATTATAAGTCGGTGTTCGTGCGCAAGCTCACTTGGTGTAATTATTTGCCTATTCTCCCATCACTTGCTAATAATTTATCTGCAATAAGTAAGGTCTTACGATTTGAAAAGTTACTTAGCTTCTAGCCCAAGATCGTTTAAAAGTTGCTCGGTAATGATAAGAGTTCATAGCCAAGGCATAACTTATGAAGCGGGGCGCGAAGATTGGCGAGTCCGAAAAGGCCCTAACAAGGCATGAGGATTCAATTTTATTGCTGAAGATCCAAAGTGATGTGAAAAGCATTATTCCTAAAGTCAATATGAAGGATCAAGACTCACGACGAAAAGCAACCAACTCCCATAAAGATCATGGAGAAGTCTATCCGAAAAGACCCTAACAAGGTATGAGGATAAATAGATCCAAGTCCGAAAAGGAGGCGGATCGTTGTATCTCAAAATCCCAATTAAAGATTGAAGAAATAATCATGAAGTCGTGGTCAACAAAGTTGGAGTACCCCTCAAAAGTCTCCAAGTGAAGAAACTCTATTATGATGAGAAGACCATTATCTCAAGAACGTCTCTCGAAGATATGAAGTATGAAGTACATGCCAAATATTGGCCCGAGAAAGGTCTCAAATCGTGAACCAAGTTATGCCAAGATATGAACTTTTTGATATCCCGAGAAGCAGTTTTAAGAGATTTTGTCCTTTAGCTAACTATTGATCAAATCGTCCTACTTTGCTTTCAGCCCTAATAAACTATCGAAATAAGTCCAAAAATGCATCTTCATGATCATTCTAAGACAAAAATAAAATATAAGAGATACACCTAGGAATAAGGGAGTTTAAGCATTTAATTAAGCCATGTGTGTAAGTGTTTGAATTGCTAACTTATAATAACAATGATCTCGTTTTTAAGCTTAGTTTGGGGAACGTGAAACTTGAGGGTGATAAATCTTCGCAGCACCAAAAGCCCTAATGTAAGTCATTGATTTCTTTGCAAGTTATTTCCATATAGCTATTTTCAAAAGAAAATGGTTTTCTATCCCTTTGTTATCTTTGAAGTTTTATTTCTTTAATTTTTGTTTAGTAGATTTTAAATAAGGCCAAGGTTGATTAATTATGAGAAAAGTGTAAGCTTGCTTTATCACTAAGCATTGCATGAGGGCATGGCAATGGTTAAGTGTAGGGGATTTGATAGGTGTGTAAACACCCATCCTTTTACCACTTAATTCGGGCTAAAACGAGACCAAAACACGTATTTAATATCATTTGTTTGGAATTATGCGTGGTTTTTGTGTTTATTGTGTTTTCAGAGCCAACCGGATGAATATTGAAGAAAACATGGGATTGCACGGGTTTTACTGAAGAAAAAGACTCAAGATAAAGTCTATTGTCCAAGAGAGGCAAAAGATTTGAAGTCACTGGGCCTATTCGAAGATTTATCGAAGAAAAGGACCAAAGATGGAAGATTTATATAAGTCGAAGAAACTCAAGTCTATTAAACGAAGAAATTAAAAGACGAGTTGAATTTAATCGACGACAAATCCCGAATCAGAATCGAAAACGGAAACTTTTCTGAAAAGACGAAAAGACACGAAGAACGGGAGAAAGCCCACTCACCAACCAAAGGAAACACCTATAAATAGGCCATCCCACACACATTTAGTAGACTAGTCTGGAGTTAATTTCTTTCCTCCTCCCCACTCTTTCTCCTGGTTCGTAGAACACCATCACCACTAGGGTGATTGGTGATTTTCATCTTTAGTTCTTTAATCTTGTAATTTTAATCTTTGTTTTCATCTTGTCAAAACATCAATCATTCAATACTAAGTTCTTGTTTAATCTTCCATTTTGATCTTGTTCATCATCTTCTTTATCTTCAAGTTCTTAAGTTTTTATTTTCTTGATTTGATCTTCAAAAGTTGTTTGGATTTGTGTTTTTATTAGTGGGATTTGTTGCTTATGTTGTCTAAATGATTTGTATTTAATTTGGTAAATTCTTTTTAAGTATTTGATTTGATTTTGATTTAAACCCTTGCTCCGTGTTCTTCGCTTTTCTGCTACTGTAACTGGGTTTCCAGATCTTCCGAATCAAACAAAAAGTTCCGAATGAGTCCTTCATTCGGAAACTTCCGAACCAAGCATCAAAGTTCCGAATCAAGAGAAAACTTCCGAATCAAGCTTTCATCCGGAAAGTTCCGAGTCAAGCATTAAACTTCCGAACCAAGTAGATCTTCCGAATCAAGCTGAAGGTTCCGAATCAGTGTCTTCCGATCCAGCAAGTTCCGAATGAACCTTCATTCGGAAAGTTCCGAATGAGCATGTTCCGCATGAGTATGTTCCGAATGAATGAATAGTATCTTCCGAATCAGCTAGTTCCGAATCAAGGTTTAAGGTTCCGAATCAGTTATTTTTGAGTATTTTAAAGTTACTGTTTTACTGTTGTTGATTTACTGTTTCTTCACTCATATTTCACAATTTACATGTTAACTTTAATTTTAATTTGAACTTTAAATTTTCAACCAAGTTTTTGTTAATCTTAATTAAAGTAATTGCCTTTGATTTAAACTTTCATTAGACTAGAAAACCCAATCCCTTTATTTAGTAACCAAGAAAAATCACTCCACTTAAGACCTAGATCAATTCGAGAGGATATCGAGAGTAATCTGAACCTAGCAAAATCCCTAATATCAATGTCTCAACCGCTTTCACCGTAGCGGGAGCGTCTTTCTTTTGCATTTCGACGGGAAAAGAGGTAAACACATTCGTTAGCTTATCGAATTTCGCATCAACTCTCTCAATGTCGCGATTAGAACTACAAACATTGGTGACATTGGCAACACTCGATGTGTTGCGGAGTTGGTAAACCTTGGATCGATTCTCGATAATCATTAATGCATCTTTCGGAGTCTTACACAAAAAGTTGCCACCGGCGACGGAATTCAACGAATCTTGTTCTTGAAAACTAAGACCGTTGTAAAACATATCGATTTGGTGCAACTCGGAAAAACTAAGGTGAGGACATTTCCTAAGCAATTCCTTAAAACGATCCCACGCGTCTCTAAAAGATTTATTCGGTTTTTGCTCAAATCTCGTAATTTCATTTTTGAAAAATGTTGCCTTAGAGGGTGGGAAAAATGATTAACGAACTTGGAGACGAACACCTTCCACGTAATTATGGAATTAGGTGGCTCTTTCTCGTACCAATCCTTGGCGGCACCATCGAGCGAGTACGGAAAAAGCATAAGCTTGACGACATCGGTCTCGACGTTCTTAAACTTGCTCGTGGCTAAAAGACAATCAAAATTCCGAATATGGTCGTGAGGATTATCGGCTTCACGACCTCAAAACTTCGTAGCTTGAATCAACAAAAGCATTCCGCTCTTAATCTCCAAATTCTCCGCTTCGATAGCGGGAATTACGATCGCGTCTCCATTACACTCGGTGGGCGCTTGGAGCAATTACGTCATCGAACGATTGTCGGCCATATCTTCTACGGTTTCTTCAAAAATGATATTAGGAACGTCGGTTTCTAAATCTCGTCTACGTCGTCGATTCCTTCGATTAGGATTGAGTCGATTCGAAGCGTCGCTAGAATTAGAATAATCCTTCGATCGAGTGCGGATGCACTAAACGTAGAATAGGGGGTAGCAAAGAAGATTATTTTTGCGGTTTTTCGATTTTCAATTTTTTTTTGTTTTTTGAGTTTTTTTTTGTATTTTTTGTGTATTACGTAGACTCAAATCTACAAATCTCTCCTCGAATCGATTTCCGATTAAAGGAGCCTCAAAGAATGAAAACGATCACGTGGAGTGAACGCCTTCGATGACTTTAGAACGTTGGTGGAACACCAAAACGTTCAAGAGGGTTTAATCTTGAAAACAAGCAAATATATATGACACGTAGATAATACTTGGGCGGCAAACCCTTGATTAGCCCTCTTTCTCAAAACACGCACAAGCAAGCGGGGGAAACGAGGCGGCGCTAAGCACTTAAGAGCTTTTTTCCCTTAGGTCGTGAAATACAACCGCCTTATACCCACCTTATAGTTTGTGTTAATCGAAATTAAGCTTCACGAAAGTATTTATCTATTTTGCCTTTAAACTTTTGCTTTGGATTCGAATACAATGATCGAGTGATGAAATCCCGAATCAAGGTTGCGTTTTCACGCTTTTGGAGTACTTGTATATTTATTGTTCTACGTAAATACAGTATATTGATATATTTACAAGAAAAACGAAAACGATAATGGGATATCTCAATATAGTAAATGATTGTTTTGTGTTTAGTTTCGGAAAACTAAACACGATTTATTTGGATATTATAGTATAATAGAGAAAAATAACAAAAATGAGTATGTACGATATTTACGCTTTCCAAAAAGTGAAAAGCAAAAACGCACTACTCACACAAACACGATAAAAATAATGGCTAAACACACCTCCCCGACAGCGGCGCCAAAAATTGATGTAGGTTTTTCGTACACGTTTTAGGAAAAACGCGTATGAGCGGCAAGTATTAAGTCTTACGTTTTAGGAATAACGCAAAACCGAATAAATGCGGGTTCGTTCTCGAAGGAGGTGTATGTGTTGTGTTGCCAATTATATAAAATCAAGAGTTTAGATTAGTGACATTTTTGGTTTAGAAGAGAGAAAATTTAAAGACGAGCTACGACTATGATTACACTACGACGAATGACGTAAAACGCGAACGTAAATACGTAAAACATGACAAAATTAAAAATTAAACCTAAAAATTAATTAAAAATTAAAACTAAGTCTAAAATAATTTAAGAAGAATAAAATTTCAATAAATAAATTTTAAAACCTTTTATTAATTAAATATTCAATTTTAAATGCTAATTAAAGCCCTAAAATTAAATATAATTACGAAAAAATCCAAATATTATTTTATTCAACTAAAAACTCAGTTATATTATTTAAAGACTAAAGAGTATTTTTCCTAAATTTTAAAGACTATTTTTATATTTTTGAAATGTTAAAAACAATTTTTAAACTAAAATAATGATTAAAAATAATAAAATAATACTAAAATTAATTTGACTTTTTGACAAATCCTAAATTTTCTTACTGAATAGTAGAAAAATGAAAAAGTTTGAAAAAAAAAGTTGTTTACACTAAAATACAAAACAGATTTAATTTAAAACTATTTAAACTAAGATTAATTCTAAAAAATACTTAAAAAGGGTGAACAATAAAATTTTTAAAACTAAAAATCTCAAAATATTTTTCTTAAACTAGGAAAAATTTTAAAACTGAAAAATATAAAGATTTTGCACTAAAAGATAAAAACAGAAATAATAAAACTAATTAAAATGCAATTAATTCTAAAAAATAATAAATGAACAGTAACTGAAAAATAAATTTTATGAAAAATTCTAAAATTATATAACAAAATTAAGAAAGTTGAAATTGAAGAAAAAGGTTACAAAAAAGGCACTAATGACAAACAAAAGAAAATATGAAAGGGTCACTTGGACAGGTTTTGTCCTTTACCCAAGCAGTGGAAACTTTAACACTAGCAGTGGGAACTTTGTTCCCACTGACTTCACTACAAAAATGGGACAAAAGGTATTAGAGCTTAGGAAATCTTGTTGTTGGGTTTTTCTTGGAAACAATGGCACCCCCACACTCAGTGGAGTGTAGGGAGTCAATATGTACTAGAAAAAACATAAGCTCAATGCAAGTAAAACACACAAACAGGCAAACTATGTTACTTATATAACATGTAGGTCTGATAGGTTTTAAGCTGATTCAAATGGCCAAATTGTGAGATTCTAACCACAATAGCTTACACAAAACCTAACCAAATCATAAACAAGCTGAATAAAATCCTAAATAATACTAACATCTAACAATATGCAAGATTTGAAACAATAAATGACCAAAACAAGGCAGATTTAAGGGCATACTGTTTTTCACCAATTTTACCAAGAATTTTCACACAAGTTCCTTTTAAAACCTACCAAACTAGAAACCAACTACTTATATCTCCTATAAATACCCAATGGAGTGTGTTTGACTGATGTTTAAACCTAAATTAGCCTCCCAGTATAGTTTAAACCCCAAATCCAAACACACCTTAAAGTTTCTAAAAATGAGATTTTCAAATCAAAAGCTTGCAAGATTAAACCAACTGATTATAGATGACTCAAACATTCATAAAAGACCTAATGAAGCATAAACAATCAGAACCTAACACATAAAAACAAGTAACTCACAAAAATCATATAATTCTCATAAAACTTACAAAAAACTTCAAATAGGGTTCAAGCCTATTTCACCTTGGCTGATGTCTTCTATTTGGAGCCCTTTTGGCTTTTGGGAGCTTATAAACAAGTACAGAGTCCCTGTTGGTTGGAATCCAAGATGGACCCAAGGGATAAACAATGTCTTCACCAAAAAGAAAAGAAATGAAATGAAAATGCAAAGATGAATGATGGTCTTGTATCTTGTTCTTGAAACCTACACAACACCACCAAACTAAGAACAACCTTCAAGTAGCAAAAGACTACAAGCTGCTGGCTTGTAGCTTTTGCTACAGTAAACGATAGATAAATAAATCTGATTTTTTTTTAAACTGATTTTTCCCAAAATCTATGTAACCAAATTGAAATATCCTTGAACAATGATTATGACCAAAACACAACTCTGAAAACAGAAACTCAAATCCACTTTCACTTTTTTGGGCTTTTGAATTCAAAATTCATATTTTAAAAGAAAAATGATTTTGCCAAAAATCTTCCTTTAACTAAACCAAAGACAATATTTAAAACTACTTTGCATACAGTAAACATTAAACTATAAAAGCTGATAAAAATATATGGAACTCAGAATTTGTACATTTAAAAATTGTTCATTTTCATTAATAAATTTAAAAAATTACAAAATCTGGAACAAAAGAAAAATGAGACACAGGTCGTCTTCATTTTATACTAGGCTTAGAACAATCTAAAATCCATGAATAAAATAATACAACGGTGTAAAACCCTAAACCCTAATCTGTATGATTTTCCTGTAATGCCCTTGGTCAAAGAAAACTTCAAACTTGGTCTTGATAACATGTGATGTTCCAGGCTGTGTTTGTTGATCTGGGGCGTCCAAAAGATCTTTTGGGAACAAGGAGTAGATGAGGATCGTTGATCTTGCTGTATACTTTGTCTGTTAGTCACAAAGTGGGTCAGGGGAGGGGTGGTTGGGTCCATGGGTTGAGAGTGAAAGGGTTTGGGGCTTTGGGGTATGATGTAGACGTATTGAATTACCAAACTGGATTTAATCAAGTAATACCCCTTTGGTTTAATCTTAATTCGATCTCGGGATTTTCTAGAGTTGATGGGTGATTAGGGGAGGTTTTAATCTTAGTTAGGGTGGAAAAAGGTGTTTAGTGGGAAAGGTTCTAATAATAGTTTTTCAAAATTTGGTATTAATAAATCTGATAGTGGATGTGGACGTGGCTAGTGAGGTGGAGGTTTGGAGAGGTTTGATTGGTGGAGTGGGGTAGTGGTGTGGCGTGGAGTCTGGTCATTGGTGGGGGGAATGCTTCTTGTCTAGACAGTTTAAGTCCCTCAACTTCCCTCATATATTCATTCAAAGTTTACACAGCCATTCTCCCAAATCCTTTATAAATGAAGTTTGTTTCTTTCATTTTGACCACAAAATATTCTTCAAACTTGTTCCAAGGGTATTTAATGCAATATTTGCATTCTTCAAGGACTATAATGGTATAATCTTGAAACTTAAGGACCAATCTTGTAATAATTGAGATTTACAAGTGTCAAAAGTGACAAGTCTTCAAAAGATGAGGGGCCATTCTTTCCGTTTCTTCAAACTTCAAGGACTTCAAAGGAAATTCATGATTCGGGTCAGGTTCTTTGTGCGGCTTCGTTTCCCGTGTTAGTTTTTGCTTCATTCTTGTGATCTTTTGTTGATTTCATGATATCCGTACCTAAAATACACAATGAACATACACAAGCATATATTTGGGTATTTTGATGATATTTTAAGCGTTTTAAGCCCGATATGGATGATATATAATTGCAATCTCATCAGAACCGTATCCCAAAATCAATCCAAACTCCCCAAAAACTTGTGATTTTAACCACAGTTACTAACCAAAATCCCTACCACAACTATGTAGGTGAATTGAATCAAGATTTAGAGCCCGAAAAATACAAAAAAATTTCAATTCGGGATGATTTTAGATTAAATCACACAAAAAAAATCAATAACAACAACCAATCACTAATCTCCCCCGTGGCGATTGATACCAAATGTTGTACCCATAATTATTCAATTCACCATGATAGATTATAAGAAATAATAAAGAAAGATAGAATATTTCTAGAGAGAGAAAGTATTGAGAGAAAGTAGAGAGAGATGTGATTAACTAGGAGAAATTAGATTAAGAAAAATGAAAGCTTCAACCCTCCTAACATGCTAGGAGGGTGCTTATATAGTCCACCCACATGCGGGCTTTCTAATGGACTATATACCTTGAAAGAGTCCTTTTAAGCTAACCATCAAGACTATAATGTCACGACTATTTTAACTAACTATTACAACGTCTTAATAAATATTACAATATAAACCTATGACCGAACATTCTTGTTTGACTCAATATTTTGAGGCTAACAAGTAGTGTTTTTAGTTTTGGGTTCAGGTAATATAGGATAAAATAGAGTTTGCTTGTTAGATAAATCTGTCACTTTAATCAGTAAGTAGAACAAGGTGGATTTGTGATTTCTAGTTCTAGAATCTTGCAATTTGTTGAAGTATATGTTCATCTAGGGATTGGATATTGTTAATTATAGTTTGGTTGTGTTTTGTGTTAAGTTTGGTGGTTTAAAACTCACCCTAGTGCCAAGTTTATAAGCAATATATGATCAGACCATACCAGCCATATCATTAACTCATTTTTGCTAGATTTTGTGTGATTTTTGTGTTTGAGTTGTGTGTTTTTTGATCTAACTTGACTCCCCACACTTCCATGAGTGTGGGGGTGCCTTTGTATTCCAAAGAAACCAACAAACGAGCTAGAAATCAACCATTTTCTCTTTTCTGTGACCAAGCAGTGGGAAAAAGTTCCGACTGCTAGTGTGTTTGTAGCCACTGCTACACTACAAGACAAACAAGATCTGGGCAGTTACTATCAGCTTTTTCATTGTTTTGTCTTTATTGATGATTTATCAACTTTTTCTATATTTTTAATTTTTTCTAGTCTTAGATAATTATTTTAAGAATTTTCAATTAGTTAGTTTTTATTTTACTGTTTATTTCAATATTTTTAGAATTAATTTCAATTTTAAATAGTTTTTATTAAACTATCTTTTGTCTTTTACTGTTAAAAAGTGATATTTTTCATTTTTAAAAATTTTCATAGTTAAATTAAAATATTTTAAGACTTTTAGAAAAGAAAGTTTACTGTTCACTTTATTTATTTATTTTTTATATTTAATTTAAGTTAAATTAGGTTTTTATTCAAACTGTTTTTGTCTTATTAGGTAAAAATTTATTTTTTTCAAACTTTTTCATTTTTCTATTGTTTAGTAATATAATTTAGTATTTTTAGAAAAGTCAAATTAATTTTTGCATTATTTTATTATTTTTATCTTTATTTTAGTTTAAAAATTGTTTTTAGCATTTAAAAAACAGAAAAATAGTTTCTAAAATTTCGGAAAAATACTTTTTAGTTTTTAAATAATATAAGTGAGATATTTGTTTGATAACACAATATTTTAGGCTTTTTGTTAATTATATTTATATTTAGGGCTATAATTAGCATTTAAAATTGAATAATTTAATTAATAAAAGGTTTTAAAATTTATTTATTGAATTTTTATTCTTATTTATATTATTTTAAACTTATTCTTAATTTTTAATTAATTTTTCGCTTAATTTTAATTTCGTCGCGTTTTACGTATTTACGTCATCGTTTTTACGTTTTACGTCGTAGTGTAATCGTAGTGTAACTCGTCTTCAATTTTTCTCCCTTTAAACCCAAAAACGACACTAACCCAAACTTGATTTTATTATATTGGCCTGAGATACACACCTCCGCCGAGAACGAACTCGCACTTATTCGATTCGTCGGTTTTCCTAAACCGTCGAGTTTAATACTTGCCACATACGCGTTTTTCCTAAAACGTGTACGATTTAACTCAATCAATTTTGGCGCCGTTGTCGGGGAGGTGTTAACCTTATATATATCGTGTTTGTATGAGTAGTGCATTTTTTCTTTTCAATTTTTGGAAAGCGTAAATATCGTACATACTTATTTTTGTTATTTTTCTCTATTATATTATAACATCCAAATAAATCGTGTTTAGTTTTCCTAAATTAAACACAAAACAATCTTTTAGTATATTGTAGATATATTGGTTTTCGTTTTTCTTGTGAATATTATTAATATATTGTATACGTATCACAATAAATTTACAATATCTCGAAAAGCGTGAAAACGCAACATTAATTGGGATTTCATCACTCAATTATTGTATTCGAATCTAAAGCTAAAATCAAAAGGCAAAATAGATAAATACTTTCGTGAGGCTTAATTTTGATTAACACAAACTATAAGGTGGGCATAAGGCGGTTGTATTTCACGACCTAAGGGAAAAAGGCTCTTAAGTGCTTAGCGCCGCCTCGTTTCCCCCGCTTGCTTGTGCGTGTTTTGAGAAAGAGGGCTAATCGAGGGTTTGTCGCCCATGTATTATCTAGGGATCATATATAT
Source organism: Glebionis coronaria (assembly GCA_025667525.1). Taxonomy (NCBI): domain Eukaryota; kingdom Viridiplantae; phylum Streptophyta; class Magnoliopsida; order Asterales; family Asteraceae; genus Glebionis; species Glebionis coronaria. The sequence continues at coordinate 124,024,892 of CM046880.1, read as the reverse complement.
TTGCTTGTTTTCAAGATTAAATCCTCTTGAACGTTTTGGTGTTCCACCAATGTTCTAAAGTCATCGAAGACGTTCACTCCACGTGATCGTTTTCATTCCTTGAGGCTCCTTTAATCGAGAAATTGATTCGAGGAGAGATTTGTAGATTTGAGTCTACGTAATACACAAAAAAAATCCAAAAAAAATTAAAAAACAATCAAAAACCAAAAAAACTAAAAAATCGAAAAACCGCAAAAAGAATCTTCTTTTCTACCCCCATTATCCGCTTAGTGCATGCGCACTCGATTGAAGGATTATTCTAATTCTAGCGACGCTTCGAATTCACGCAATCGAAATCGAAGGAATCGACGACATAGACGAGAATTAGAAACCGACGTTCCTAATATCGTTGTTGAAGAGACCGTAGACGAGATGGCCGTCAATCGTTCGATGATGGAATTGCTCCAAGCGCCCACCGAGGGTTATGGAGACGCGATCGTAATTCCCGCTATTGAAGCGGGGAATTTTGAGATTAAGAGCGGAATGCTATCGTTGATTCAAGCTACGAAGTTTTGAGGTCGTGAGGCGGATAATCCTCACGATCACATTCGGAATTTTGTTCGTCTTTTGGCCACAAGCAAGTTTAAGAACGTCGACACCGATGTTGTCAAGCTTATGCTTTTTCCGTACTCGCTCGATGGTTCCGCCAAGGATTGGTACGAGAAAGAGCCACCTAATTCCATAATTACGTGGAAGGGTCTCGTTTCCAAGTTCGTTAATCATTTCTTCCCACCGTCTAAGACAACGTTTTTCAAAAACGATATTACGAGATTTGAGCAAAAACCGAATGAATCATTTAGAGACGCGTGTGATCGTTTTAAGGAATTGCTTAGGCAATGTCCTCACCATGGATTTTCCGAGTTACACCAAATTGACACGTTTTATAACGGTCTTAGTTTTCAAGAACAAGATTCGTTAAATTCCGCCGCCGGTGGCAACTTTTTGTGTAAAATTCCAAAGGACGCTTTAATGATTATCGAAAATCGATCCAAGGTTTACCAACTCCGCAACGCACCGAGTGTTGCCAATGTTAATAATTCTAATCGCGACATTGAGAGGGTTGATGCGAAAGTCGATAAGTTGACGAAGTGTTTACGTCGTTCTTAATCGAGATGCAAAAGAAAGACGCTCCTGCTACGGTGAAAGCGTTTGAGGCATCGTGTACGTTGTGTGGTGGACCTTATAATTATTACGAGTGTGCGGCTACGGATGGCCAAACGTCGAGTGTAAACGCGTTAAACAACAATTTTCAAAATTAAAGCAACGCGGGTCCATCACAAGGAAATTCTAACCAAGGCAACAATTTTAATCAAATCTGAAACAATTTTCAAGGAAATAATCAACATGGAAATTTTTTGAATCAAGTTTATAAACAAGGTCGTAATTTGAGTTGGCAAAATCGAGATAACAACAACAACCAAAACTCGAATTTTTCAAACAACGCTAATCAAGGTAACAATTTTTCGAGTGGTAATCAAGGGAATTTTTAAAGAAACAATCAAAACCAAGGGAACTTTAATGCTAATAAAAATAGTTCGTTAAAGATTTTCAAGAATATATGAAAACGAATGAGGCTAATATGAGATGTTTAGAGGGTCAAATTGGTACTTTGAAAAACGATTTTTCCAATACTTTGAAAAATCAAAACACGAAGATTGTGCAAGGACAAATCGACATTAAAAAGATGTTTTTAGATATTATGAACAAGGCCTCGGGTGCGTCATCGAGTTCGTTACCTAGTGACACCGTTGCTAATCCGAAGGAACAATGTAAAGCCGCCTCATCTCGTGAGAAAATTCGTATGATTACCCCTAACCTTGATGGATTTATAGTTGTTCCTTCTTCTCAACCCTCGACTTCTAAGACGCCTCATGTTCTAAAGTCGAGGGGATGAACTTGGTGACCAAGGAAAAGAGTGCACACCCTCGTGTACCTCGAATTCCATCCACGGTTAAAAAAGAGAGCTTTATAGACCTTACCCAAGTAACCCTTGAAGAAACTTGTGCTTCGATCCTTTTAAAAAAAACCAAAAGGCATATGCCGAGAAAGGAATAGGATCCGGGGCAATTTCTACTACCTTGTGATTTTTCCGAGATTGAGGGATGTTTAGCCCTTGCCGATTTAGGTGCTAGCATCAATCTCATGCGTCATTCTCTTTGGAAATTGATGAGATTGCCTAAGCTTACCCCCACGAACATGACTATCGAGCTTGAAAATTATACACCTTTAGAACCAATTGGAATAGCCGAGGATGTCTATGTTAGGATTGGAAAGTTTGTTTTTCCACGGATTTCGTCATTTTCGATTACGAGTGTAACCCTAAATGTCCCATTATTTTAGGTCGACCCTTTTTATCGACAGCTTGAGCCGTAATCGACGTCCACGGTGGGAAACTTAATATGAGATATGGGGAGGAACAAATGGAATTTTTCACGAATAAATCCCAAGTTTCAAATGATCATGATAAAACCGAGATTTCAAATTCTAATGATTTCAAAATGTTAACTTTAGCGAAAAATATGAGGCTAGATGCATATTTTGAAAGAATTAAAATGAACGGTTTTAAAGATGACGATTTTAATGATAAATAATACGTTTACTTAATTCAAAAGGGTATTCGTAAATTTATGGATGAAAAATCATTGTCGGATGTATTCGGTGACTAAAGTGAACAACCAATTCCGAAGGGTGACGTTAGTTCCATCACGAAAATGACCAAAATGGACTCGTCTTCACCACCTTAGAAGGACCACGTCTTTGAGTCTTGAATTTCTAACTCCATCGAAGTACCTCCATTTCCTAGCCCAATACCCGTTGAGGCTAAAGGTTTAATCAACATCGATCCTCTTGTCTTAGAAAAGTCACCTACGCATAGTCATTCGACTTATAAGACCATGGTTGTGAGTGCTCACATCGACTCTTTCTTTGAAAATGACGATGGCAATTTTGCCGAGATTGATCACGTGCTTAAAAATCTATATGAACTTTTTGATTCTCCTAAAAATAATTCTAAGTGTGGTAAGTACGATGATTACGATTTTGATCCCGAGATTGAGGAAATTATTGAACGAGAGCTATCTCTTTTACCTCCACTTCCACCTACGAGTTAGGTTGATTTTTCCAAAATCGAGGATGAACTTAATGAGTTGGAACGTCTTATTTTTGATGACGAACCAACTCACGTGACCCAAAATCCCATTCATGAGGAGTTAGCTAATCAACATTCCTCCCTTATGAATGATGATTTTGTGCTTGATCGTAATCTCTTCGAGAGAATTTCAAATATCATTAATGAGGATTATGAAGAACTTTGGTTCGATAAGCCTATTTACGATGAAGAAATCGATGAGATTCACGATCATGAGGATGACGAATATGTTGACCCCGAGGGGGCGGTATTTTTTGTTGAAAACGTTTTGAGAACTTATACAATCCACCACCCCCTAACCGCGACTTAAATGTGTGGATTTTTAGCGTGACTAATGTTGAGTTTGAAACGCAAAATATTTTCGACATAATCAAATCGAGTTTTCATAAAGAGTTTTTGTACGATGAAAAAGGAAAAGATTTTAAAATTGGTTTAAAAGATTTTTCTACAAGTCTAACTCCGTCATTACATCGTTATTTGAGTGCTACTACCTCGTCTACTCCTTTTGACGAGTGTGAGTGTGGTTTCAGTGTGGGGGAAGCCCCTTATGTTCCTTCACATTTCTCCACTGAGGATGAGATATTTGATCCCATAATTGCTTGTAAAGGGAAATCTCGGTCTTCCATCGATGCAATAAATGGAAAATATATCTATTTGCTTGGTGTGAGTCTACCTCGAGTAGATCATTGTTTTAGTGCCCCACCAATTGTCCCGCCCTTCTATTTCTCATCTCTTTTCTTCAAACCCTTTGGGTTTCTAGCACGTGTTAAAGTGGCGTTGTTTCGTTTATCCCATGAAAACAAGGACGCCATCTTCTGTGACAATCCGTCAATTTATGGTTGATATTTTATTCTCGAATATTATTTAAAAACATTATTTTAATGTTACAATATGAACTCACTTATTTTTGGGAAGAAATTTAGATTTACGTCTTGAAGTAACATCGACTACGTTTAAACCGGAGGATTCTACGTTACGTGCTTACGTTTACATACACCGTCTTTGGTGACAGTCCGACATTTCGGAAAATAAATTTATTCGTGAATATTATTTTGGAGTTTTAAATTTGTGTTGGTTCATAAACTCACAAATTTACGAGAAGAGACTAGGACTTACTATTTTATTTTAACGTCCTTTACGACTAAACCGGAAACCTTAGGATTACGTATTTACGTTTTCGAACTCCATTTTTGATGAAACAATTTTTATTGGATTCGTTTTATGACGTTGATTCATAATTTATAAAAACATTTTTCGTAAAACGACCCGAGGGCACGCAAATCGAGGAAACTAGAATCGAGGAGTACCCGTAAATAAATGGGGATGAGACAAGTGGGACACTTGTCCCACCCCCATCAAAACCGGCCACATTTAGCTACATAAACCATGAGGTGTTACAACCTCATGAACAAGTACACACTTGTCCACTTTAGCTTACAAGTTAAGCTTTACCACCACAAAAACTAGCTACCAAAACCATTTGTTCACTTACCACTCATGCAAACAACTTGTTTTCTCTCTTCCTCCCCATTCTTGGCCGTCCCATATTCACCAAAAAAATCCATCATTGATGAAATTTAACCACAAAATCTTATGTTATATACACATATCTTGAAGCCCTCTTGAAGCTCTCTTGAATGGTGGTGATTATAACATCCATAGAGGAGTTTCCTTGGTGTCTTGAGGCTGATTTTCCATAAGGTATTCATGAAGAATGGTGTTCTTGAAGATGGTGTTGGCTATGCACAATTTTCTCCATCAAAAACCATGTCCAAATCATAACCTACATCAACATGGTGGTATAAAGATTGTCCTCCTCATCTTCTTGTTAGTTTGATTATGTAAACATGTATTTTATTTCCTATTTTATATGTATATGATGATTATATGATGATAAAAATGTTATGTGGGGATTTGGTGTTGATAAACATGATTAAAAAGGTGAAAAACCATAAGAAACAAGGTTAAAATCTTGGTTAAATTTGTTGGCTGTATAAAACAGTAACGAAACAGGTCATGGACTGATAAAATGATGAAGTAGAATCCATTTACAGTAAGCTATATGTCTTGTACACATGTGAGAGTTGGCCATGCAATGGAATCAAAATAATGAGTGAGATATGATCAAAACAAGTTTAAGATATAAATCTGAGGTTACTGTTTTGGACGATTTTTAGAAAATACTTAAATGATGATTCAACAGTAGCTATAGAAGAGTTAAATGGAGCACATACTATGTAGTTCATGTGATAAAAATTTGAGCTTCTATCTCCATATAGAACGCAAGATATGGATGTTTTGGTGAAAGTGAAGATAAAAATCAGATTTTTGGAAATTAAAGTATAATACTATTATATAAGCACTCAAAATTATATTGTATAAAATGTAAAGTTAAAACCCACTAACTCTTGGATTCTATTTATATAAATATGTAAAAGGTGGAATAAGTATATAAATTATAAAAATGGTAGTGGAATAACACTTATAAGTTATAAAACTATAAACTTGATTTTTACGACTTTTTCGGCTAATACCGTAAAATTAACGTTTTTGTTAAATAAAACTTAGATGGTTGGACCCGTCTAATGTAAACTTTATAAAACTTATATACTGATATATAAACATGTATAACAAGTAAAAACCGATAAAACCCGAACTATAGGACATACGGACGTTAACGGACTAAATTAACGTTATTGGACTAACAATACAACAAAAATGGACTAAAACACTTATAAACTTATTATTGGGCTTAACCTAATTGGGCCCAACTTGTGAAGTTTAAGTACTGATAATATAAGTACAAAATAAGATTAAAATAAGTTAAATAACTTATAATAGGCTTATTGGACCTAAAACACGTAAATGGGTAAAACTAGTAAGCTAGTATAAAAGTTACCGACATATAACACTAAAACGAGTAAATGAGGATATGTAACCCACTTGATCATCATATATATATAATCATCATATGTATACATAATTGTTATTTTTATAAAGTCATTGGACATGAGTCTAAGACGAGTATTATTTGTCTAGGTTTCCGTGATTGAAGCACGTACCGTACGTCCGAATTGCCGATAACCCGCCTTCCCACATCAACGTGAGTTCATAGCCTCGCACTCTTTTAAATGTTTTTATAAATATTTTTAAAATGTTTTGGTTTTCATAACCATATTCATATAACGGTTTTTATTTGATTTTATACAACGTCATAAGACGTATTGTATGATGTTTTACGACATTGGCTCGTATAATAATTTTTAAGGCAAATGCCTATATTATGATTTTCGATAAGGATTTATATAAAATGACTTTGGCTATTTTATGGCCTATTACAAAGATTTGTATAAAATGATTTTGGCTATTTTACGGCCTATTACAATGATTTGTACGAATTTATTTTTGGTACTAATTTTATACCAAAGTTATATTGATGGAATTTATTAAACTCTATGAATTCACTCGGCGTTATCGCTGACCCTTTTCTTTAACATGTTTTATCTCAGGTACTTGAAGGTAATTCTCGGGAAGACGACAAGAATTCATGGCCCGCACTTAAACAATATTTTCCATTCAAATATTTTGTAAAACTTTATATGAAATGTAATGACTTGGGACCGATGTAACTTTGATATTTATGAATGGAAATGCTTTATTATTAAACGACGCGATTTTTATGCGTTGTTTATGATGTGAGTAATGTGCTATCCCGTAACACCAACGAGTCTTCCGCTGTATTGAGTTGTATAAATTTGGGGGTGTTACAGTTTGGTACCAGAGCTCTCGTTATAGAGAACGAAAGATTTTTTAAAACTAAGGTTTTGAATAAAACTTTTCAAAATCTTTTAACTATAAACATTTTTCTAAAAATGTCTAAAAATCTTTTGACTATAACGGTGCCGAAGAATTCCTGAGTTACCGACAAGGCCAAGACTGAGAAGTGTTATTTTAATATATATATATATAACTTGGATTATATATATTTGATGTAATTTTATTACATGATTGTTTGATGATTATTTTGATTTTTATACGAGGTATTTATACGACGTAGATTGTCACAAGAAACCCTAAATCCCCTAGTAAATTAATCGAAGCTATTCTCGTAGGAATTCTAGTTATCCTAGATCTAAAACCAAGTTGTGGATATTTATGATCCCAACAAATGATTGATATTCGTAGAAATATAGATATTAGTTGATTGCGATATTGAAGAAGAATTGGCGAGATTAAATCTGATATCGATGTTATGACGATCATTTCTTATAGAGTGGAGTTTGAAAAACGTTGCCACCTAGAAAGATGTCATCTGATTCGTTGTCATCCAATTCTTAAATTGAAATCGAAAGGGTGATTGTTGCACTTGAGGCTGTTATTGGAACCATTACCCAAAAGCCTCATTGCCACTAATACCTTTCCGAGAAGTCTAGTTGAATGATCAAGTCATTTCATATTAATGACTCATTTGATAATTGTTGTTGTAAGAGCTAATAGGATTGGAAATTTAGTGTTGATTCATATTGAGATTGTATTGCCTTTACAAGGCCGAAGAATAGGGTTGTAAGTATTGGAAGAATAAGGTAGAATGTCGAATTGAGTATAAAACTGGTTGAAACTTGAATGAAGTAAAATTTAACCTGTATGGAATATAAGATTGTTAATATAAGTCGTTAAGTTTTGTGATTGAATTATAAGGTTTTAATTGATTGTAGGTTCGTGTTAAGGGTTGTTCCTAGGCCATTGTCCAATAGCGAGGATGCCCAGTGTCCAAGAAATAAATTGAAGAAGTCTTCTTCTGAATTGGGACCGATGGATCTTCTGGGACATGTGGAACACCTAATGACTCTTGTAGATTAGTATTCATTGTGGTATATTTTAAAAGTAATCCCTAACTTAACTGAGACATCAGTTGGTAGGATAAGTTCTGAGAATTGTATGACATAGTGACACGTATTGTGTTACGGTACAATTTTGACTTGTTTGTGATTAATGAAAAATACTACCTTTGATTGCTAAATCCTACATGTATCGATGTTATCTATCTCTTATTGCTTCATCCTAACGTTCACATTAGTGATGCAACCATTGAACAAGTACTCATCTTGAATTGAGTTACGTTGTGGATTATTCTTTTTGAGTGCCATCAAGGTCATGAACCTCATGATTATTTGGCTAAGCTCATTTCTTATCATATTGTAGTTAGTTCTCGGTGAACAACTCTTCATCACTCTTTTGCAGATCACACATTATATTTATAAAGTTAAAACGGTATCCTTTGAGAAAATTTAATTTTCATCACAATAAGGATTATTCAAAGTAAGATTTATAAGTGATTAATATCAAAATGAAGTTGTTTATAAAACACTTTGGAAAATTTAATTGTATTCATAACAAAGAAAATCTTTGTAAATTTATTTTTGATTCTTATTTAAGAATTAAGCCTGAAAATGTTTTTATTATAAACATTATGATAAGATTTTGACGAACTGAGTATTGCATCGTTAATCTTGAAATTGTATATAGTTGCGCGCCTACATACAATTTGGAATGAACCATGCAAGGCTGATTAGTAGTCACCATAAAACTAATGAATAAACACTACATTTTCGTCGAAGATTGTGAAAGATTAAATTGTATGAGATCTGCAAAAAGTGCAAAAGGGACATATTGTTAGGGACACCTACATATGTGACTGTAGCATCTATTCTTCTGAATCGAATTTAATCATCTTTGGAAATTGTCTTATTTGACAATTGACAATTCTTTCTTGTCCAATTCTCCCGTAGTGAGATTCTTAGGAAAAGTATCTGATTACCGAGTGTTGATACCCGACTGGATGTATTGACGTTCTTATCATTTCTTATGATTTGATTTCATTTGAATGACCTGGGTAACGATCCGAGGAGCTTTCGAATGCGTACTCAAATTATGAAAACATGGGATATAATCATATTCGTTAAATGTTTTCGTCTGTACCAGATTTGAAATTCTATCGTGTAGATTAAGCATTGACCTTACTCTTTAGATAATAGTTATGTCTCCTGATATCCATGAATTTGTGAAGGATTATGAGTTATTATTAGTCTTTTGAGAAGTTCACATCTTATCGACGGCAACGAAACTGGAAAGTTAGTAGTGCCAGTAGAATGGATTGATTGATTATGACATGACGACATTGTCTTAATTGATGGGAACTCGAGTAGAATTCCCTTAAATGATAAGATGTTGATTATCAAAAGTGATCTAAATAATACTTGATGGATGATTTTATCCTGCATTTAGACTTGAAATTATACCGTGAATGGTTGTGAACTAGTTATAGATATTATAATCTAGAAGGAACCTAATATGTATGTATTAAAAGATGTTTATGTTATCTGAAACTTTAGTAAGTATATGTTGATGAATTACCTAGACCTTTGCCATTAAGGCAAGTTGAAATCGGTATTGATTATATTCCCGGTGTTACACCTGTGGCTTGTACATTGTACGTCAGCACCATCTAAATTAAAGGAATTACCGTACAACTAAGAGAGTTGTCGGAGAAAGATTTTATTATACCAAGCCTGTCATCATGAAGAGCTATGGTGATATCATTCCTTATATTTATAGATTACTATGACTGAGTAAATTGACAATCGAAAACGATATCCATAACTCGAAATGGAAGATTTGTTCGATCGTTTACAAGGTTCTAGCAAATTTGATCCATAGCATGGTTATCATCAACTTCGCATCTGCGAAAGAGATTATCTATTCCAATCACTACATCCGGTGCTTGTAATGAACATTATGAGCTCCACGTGATGTCGTTTGGATTGACCAATGCACATGTAGCATTCATAAATTCGGTGAATCACGTGTGTAGGCTGTAATTTGATAAATTCATGCTTGCGATCATTAAGGACCATTTGTTTGATTATAAGAATAAGAATGAGTTAATAATTAATTATAGATTGCCCTGAATTGGCCGAACAATTAAAAATTGTACCTTGAATATTTAACATAAGACTTAAGACTTAATCCTTTATATGAATTAACCGTGTGATTAATAGATAATGGAAGCTATATTGACTTTTCAAAAATTAGAACCATTAACGCTTAGGGATTAAAAACTTAATCATTTACATAAAATGACCGTTGGATTAATAATGGTAAGATGTATGCATATAGACTCTTCAAAAATTAAGAGCCCTTTTAAGACTTTGAATTTTACCAAAAAAAAAAAATGCAAATATATTTTGACAAATGTTTTAACAAAGGATTTTTAAGGGATTATTCCCTTATACACCAATCATTTAACTAAACTCCTGTTTAGGGGTAAATGATTGTGTATACCTCCAGACAACTTAAGAAGGATTGAGGAAATCATTTAAACCATGACTTGAAATTTGAAACGATACATTTTGCTTTTCGAACTAAGAAAACTTTAACCAAAGTATAAACAAAGGTTTTTCGAACATTTACGAATCTTATTAAATATTTTTGATAAATCAACAAAAATCTTGTTAATTAAATTCAAATTATTTTTTAACATTTTATATAATTGGTCAAACTAAGAAATTTAAAATTTTTACGTTTACGTTTCATAAAAATTTAATAATTATTATTTAATTAATTATAATAATTATCGACGCTTAAAACGTCGGATTGAGAAAAACTGATAAAAATGATAGATGAGACGTAACTAAAACAGAGAAAATGTGAAGAAATAATTTTTGAATAAATACGGACATGATAACTATTTCATCAGGAAGGTGAACATAATTACTGACGCATAATATAGAAAGAATATCTGAGTGAATTATGGACATGATAATTATATCATCATGAGAGAGGAATATAGATACCGACGCAGTATGTAGAAAAGATAAAGAACCAGTTAGGACATGTTCCTTATTAATGAAGGTGCAAAATAAATTGCCGAACGATATAAAAATAAACAATGTTTGTAAAAAGGATCATATAAATAGTGAAGGGTTTCACGGCTAATGTGAACCATTATAAGTGAGAAACCGATAGCGTTAAATGTTTTAAAGACCACATGTGATTGTCAAAATATGGAGGATTGTGAGATATAGTTATCTTGGAATTTGTAAGTATAAGTATTCTATTTATGTCATTTATGACTAAAAGTATCTTTGTCTGAAGAAGTTGTACTAATGGCAATTATGAAGGCAGACATCGCCTCATACATTAGTAAACGTCTAGCTATTACAAAGGTTATCATCTGAATTTGATTCGATTTGGGTCACCGTCGACAGACTGACCAAATCTGCTAATATCATTCCCGTTAATGATAAATGCAAAAGAATTATGTAAACATGGTGTGCCTGTATCGAACATCTATATCAAGATCCTCGCTTCGCATTGAATTTCTAGAGATTTGCTCAGAAGTCATTGAGAACGAACCTTGATGAGAGTACTATGTACCACCCCAATCGAAGGGACGAGGTAAAGTGACGATACAAAGTAATATAAGTGTTGTTTTATGTTTGAATGATTGACCTTTGGTAATAGACCGTATAATCGTTTTCCTTTGGAGAGATTATCACTGATAATCATCGTATTAGGATTGAGATCGAATCTTGATAGGATCTAAATATTAGAGCATCTGTAAGCAAGAGTTGAGATGAAGACATCTGACATACACCCATTGTGAGTTGGACATGTCTTTTAGGTTTAAGGTTTCCTATGATGGCGAACCTATCCTTGCAAAATACCTGACCCGCGAGATCTGAAATGATTGTTGAAATTAGGATTTGATTATTGACTACCGATAGTGGGCAAGAGGTTATGTGAATGTGAAATGTAGATCTTGAAGTGCCAAAAGGGTAGCGAAGTTATGCCACAATTTTTAACCTTGGGAAAATGAATTCATGATCTGACAAATCATGGGATATAAGTCCCCGTTGTATGGGACCATTGAGATGATGTAAAAGTTGGGATTAAAAGGCATATAAGCTGGATCTACCCTAGGACTTCAAGAACCACGTGAATTATGTTTCGTATATCGAACTTGATGGAATATCTATCAAGTGAGAATCTGATTATTCTTAGTAGAGCTTAGATCGGCGAAAAGTTGCATTCATCAAAAACCCGTGAATATCATGGATAGAGAAAGTAAGTCAACATTAAGCCTGATCTTATTCCCGTAGTTATGTTTGATGAAACTCGCGTATTATAATGGATTACACTTGTGAGAAAAGACCGAATGTGGAGGAAATACCCACATGGCTTTAACTCTATAAGAAGCGAGTAGTAAGGTAAGATGATCTTTGAGGACAAAGATCCGGTTTAGGGGTAAATGCTGTGACAATCCGTCAATTTATGGTTGATATTTTATTCTCGAATATTATTTAAAAACATTATTTTAATGTTACAATATGAACTCACTTATTTTTGGGAAGAAATTTGGATTTACGTCTTGAGGTAACATCGACTACGTTTAAACCGGAGGATTCTACGTTACGTGCTTACGTTTACATACACCGTCTTTGGTGACAGTCCGACATTTCGGAAAATAAATTTATCCGTGAATATTATTTTGGAGTTTTAAATTTGTGTTGGTTCATAAACTCACAAATTTACGAGAAGAGACTAGGACTTACGATTTTATTTTAACGTCCTTTACGACTAAACTGGAAACCTTAGGATTACGTATTTACGTTTTCGAACTCCGTTTTTGATGAAACAATTTTTATTGGATTCGTTTTATGACGTTGATTCATAATTTATAAAAACATTTTTCGTAAAACGACCCGAGGGCACGCAAATCGAGGAAACTAGAATCGAGGAGTACCCGTAAATAAATGGGGATGAGACAAGTGGGACACTTGTCCCACCCCCATCAAAACCGGCCACATTTAGCTACATAAACCATGAGGTGTTACAACCTCATGAACAAGTACACACTTGTCCACTTTAGCTTACAAGTTAAGCTTTACCACCACAAAAACTAGCTACCAAAACCATTTGTTCACTTACCACTCATGCAAACAACTTGTTTTCTCTCTTCCTCCCCATTCTTGGCCGTCCCATATTCACCAAAAACATCCATCATTGATGAAATTTAACCACAAAATCTTATGTTATATACACATATCTTGAAGCCCTCTTGAAGCTCTCTTGAATGGTGGTGATTATAACATCCATGGAGGAGTTTCCTTGGTGTCTTGAGGCTGATTTTCCATAAGGTATTCATGAAGAATGGTGTTCTTGAAGATGGTGTTGGCTATGCACAAGTTTCTCCATCAAAAACCATGTCCAAATCATAACCTACATCAACATGGTGGTATAAAGATTGTCCTCCTCATCTTCTTGTTAATTTGATTATGTAAACATGTATTTTATTTCCTATTTTATATGTATATGATGATTATATGATGATAAAAAAGTTATGTGGGGATTTGGTGTTGATAAACATGATTAAAAAGGTGAAAAACCATAAGAAACAAGGTTAAAATCTTCGTTAAATTTGTTGGCTGTATAAAACAGTAAAGAAACAGGTCATGGACTGATAAAATGATGAAGTAGAATCCATTTACAGTAAGCTATATGTCTTTTACACATGTGAGAGTTGGCCATGCAATGAAATCAAAATAATGAGTGAGATATGATCAAAACAAGTTTAAGGTATAAATCTGAGGTTACTGTTTTGGACGATTTTTAGAAAATACTTAAAGGATGATTTAACAGTAGCTATAGAAGAGTTAAATGGAGCACATATTATGTAGTTCATGTGATAAAAATTTGAGCTTCTATCTCCATATAGAACTCAATATATGGCAGTTTTGGTGAAAGTGAAGATAAAAATCAGATTTTTGGAAATTAAAGTATAATACTATTATATAAGCACTCAAAATTATATTGTATAAAATGTAAAGTTAAAACGCACTAACTCTTGGATTCTATTTATATAAATATGTAAAAGGTGGAATAAGTATATAAATTATAAAAATGGTAGTGGAATAACACTTATAAGTTATAAAACTATAAACTTGATTTTTACGACTTTTTCGGCTAATACCGTAAAAGTAACGTTTTTGTTAAATAAAACTTAGATGGTTGGACCCGTCTAATGTAAACTTTATAAAACTTATATACTGATATATAAACATGTATAACAAGTAAAAACCGATAAAACCCGAACTATAGGACATACGGACGTTAACGGACTAAATTAACGTTATTGGACTAACAATACAACAAAAATGGACTAAAACACTTATAAACTTATTATTGGGCTTAACCCATTTGGGCCCAACTTGTGAAGTTTAAGTACTGATAATATAAGTACAAAATAAGATTAAAATAAGTTAAATAACTTATAATAGGCTTATTGGACCTAAAACACGTAAATGGGTAAAACTAGTAAGCTAGTATAAAAGTTACCGACATATAACACTAAAACGAGTAAATGAGGATATGTAAACCCACTTGATCATCATATATATATAATCATCATATGTATACATAATTGTTATTTTTATAAAGTCATTGGAAATGAGTCTAAGACGAGTATTATTTGTCTAGGTTTCCGTGATTGAAGCACGTACCGTACGTCCGAATTGCCGATAACCCGCCTTCCCACATCAACGTGAGTTCATAGCCTCGCACTCTTTTAAATGTTTTTAAAAATGTTTTATAAACCCGCGAGGGAGATAACATGTTAGTTTTTATAAAATAGGACACCATTTGTCCCGATTGTTTGTTTATTGATTTTGGACCCGGATGATTGAATGACCCGATTGTATGACCCGATAAATGATTAATGGACCCGAGAGATGAAATAAAATGGATTATTAAAGTTAGGTTATGTCACTGAAAGTCCCATTAGCATGAATTGTGAACTACCGGGAGTTGGTAGACGCTTATTCATTTAATAGTACTATTTGGGGACGATCACCCCAGTTCGCGCCTTGACGGTTGATCCCCGTCGTGCCACATGACTGGTAAGCGAATTTATGTATGAGAAGATTTCCATAGCGTGATCTTTGTGACGACACGCTACTTTAGATGGGCAAAATTGGTATCGGGTTAGCTACCCGTTTTGGTTTAGTAAGGTAACAATGTCATGCGGCTTGTAATAATCCAAAACTAACGAAATACTACTAGACGCTTCGAATTACGATGTATTGCCTGACTACCAATACAGGGTCATACTAATGATATTATGATTGTGTTTTGGTTTTCATAACCATATTCATATAACGGTTTTTATTTGATTTTATACAACGTCATAAGACATATTGTATGATGTTTTACGACATTGGCTCGTATAATAATTTTTAAGGCAAATGCCTATATTATGATTTTCGATAAGGATTTATATAAAATGACTTTGGCTATTTTATGGCCTATTACAAAGATTTGTATAAAATGATTTTGGCTATTTTACGGCCTATTACAATGATTTGTACGAATTAATTTTTGGTACTAATTTTATACCAAAGTTATATTGATGGAATTTATTAAACTCTATGAATTCACTCTGCGTTATCGCTGACCCTTTTCTTTAACATGTTTTATCTCAGGTACTTGAAGGTAATTCTCGGGAATACGACAAGAATTCATGGCCCGCACTTAAACAATATTTTCCATTCAAATATTTTGTAAAACTTTATATGAAATGTAATGACTTGGGACCGATGTAACTTTGATATTTATGAATGGAAATGCTTTATTATTAAACGACGCGATTTTTATGCGTTGTCTATGATGTGAGTAATGTGCTATCCCGTAACACCAACGAGTCTTTCGCTGTATTGAGTTGTATAAATTTGGGGGTGTTACATCTTCGATCCCGGTATTTTGCATCATCAAAGGACTTAGTCCTTAGTACCGGTTGCTTTTTGGCATTGTTTATTGTTGTCCCATATAATATGTGATGATTAAAAAAGAAAGGTAGATAAAAGAAAGATGATTTCTAGAGAGAGAAAGTAGAGAGAGAAAAGAGAGAGAATGTTTGGAACTTGGTGAATATTAGATTGTGAGAAAATGATACAAACTGAACCAACACCCTTCCTAACATGCTAGGAAGGGTATTTATAGTTCCCTACATGTGGGTTAGATAATGGACTATGATAACTCGGATTTTACTCAGGTTAAAAAGATTCGTTGTACCAATCTCTTCGAATTGAAAAACTTGTGTTTAATGTGTGACTCTATTGTTCTTTGGTGAAACAAAAATGTGTCGTTGTAGTTTTTAAAATAAAAGGTGTAGAACTATTAAGTAAAAGTCAGGTAATTTAAATCCAATTCTAACTTAAAGTAAAAGGGTGCAAGTATTTAAATACGTGACTGAAATTAAAGGGCACTAAAGTAAATGACGCAAATTTAAAACTAACTAAGGCAAACTTAAAACGCAACTAAAACTTAAACTAAGGCAAGGCTAAAATAAAGCTAAGACAAATAATTTTAAAGTGCTATTAAATAAAAAGGCGGGAAAAATAAAACTTGAAAATAAAGGACAGAAATTTAAAAGCAGATAATAACAAAACCTGTAAGAATCCTTGATTCGGAAGTTCAAATCTTCCGAATGAACCGGCTTGACTCGGAACTTTTGAGTTCCGAGTGAAACAATCTTGAGTCGGAACTTCCCAAACCCCAAAACCTTGATTCGGAACTTTAGATTGATCCGGAACATTTTGAGTTCCGAATGAACATAAGTTGATCCGGAACTTTTTGAGTTCCGAATGAACCTCTTGACCCGGAACTTTGGTTCGGAAGAATTGATCCGGAAGATTTCGTCCGGAAGTTGACTCGGAAGATTCGTTCGGAACTTCTAATGTTCCGAATGAGTTGCTGACCCGGAACTTTTGAGACTTCCGAATGAGCACTTGCTGAGTCGGAACTTCCCCTTGATCCGGAAGTTTTCGTCCGGAAGTTTACTACTTCCGAATGAGCACTTGCTGAGTCGGAACTTTTTGACTTCCGAATGAACACTCCTCTTCTCTTGGTTCGGAAGATTCCTGGGAATACAGAAACACAAACAAACACTCCCGAAGAACAAGGGAATCACAGATACACGAATCTAACAACAAATTAATCAAAATCAACACAAATGTTTAACCAAATTAATAATGAAACGACAAACAATCATAAACAAACAATCAATATCAAGAATCTAACAACTTTAACCACAATAATCAAAAACCACTTGATCAAAATAAGAACATGAACATGAACACAACATAAACATAAAAATCAAAGATTGAGAAAGGTAGATGAGAGATTAACAAGATAAAATAAAGATTGATAAAAATTGAATGGAAACTTACTTGAAATTAAAGGAATTTAATGTGCAAGACAAGGTAATTAAATTGACAAGTATTTAAATGACATGAATTAAAGGTGCAAGGTAAGTAAAATGGAAGAGCTAATTTGTCAAGTTAGCCAACAAAGAAAAATAATAACCATCCTAATCTATATATAGGGGAGGATTAGGAAGCTTCCTCCCCTCCTTCATTTCTTCTTAATTGCGAGATTAAGTCCCTCCTTCTTTTAATCTTCATTAATTGCATCATTAGTCCTTTTCTCTTCTAATCTTCTTTAAACTTGGACTTTAAGGACTTTTTGGCTTGGGATTTCTTTGACTCGTCTATAAATTCTTCGATAAATTAGATTTGAGTTCTTCGGCTTTTGATAAACTTCCGTCTTTTGACTTTTTCTTCGATAAATCTTCAGAATTGGTCTTGGACTTCCGTTCTTTTTGCACTCTTGACTTCTCGACTTTGTCTTTCATCTTTTTCTTCAATAAAAGTCCGTAAATGCCCGTGAATTCCCGTGTTTTCTCCACTTTTCACCTTTTCGTCCTAAATCACAACAAAAACACAAACCACGCATAATTCCGACATAAAAGACATAAAATACACGTTTTGGTCCGGTTATTATTGTAATTAAGTGGTAGAAAAGATGTGTGTTTACACATGTATCAAATCCCCTACACTTGACCATTGCAATGTCCTCATGCAATGCATTAGTTACAAAGCACGTTTACATTTTTCATCATAATTAATCCACGTTGGCCTTTATTAAAGAGATAGAAACTATAAACATTCAAAGTAAAGAAATCAAAAGCATACCTTGGGTTTTGGAAATGTCATGAATAATCATCATCCTCAAGTTTTCACTTTCTCCAAACCAAGCTTAAAAACGAGATCATTGTCATTATAAGTTAGTAAACTATCACGAACTCATGTGGGCTAATGACTTACTTAGAGTCCCTTATTCCTAGGTGTATCTCTTATATTTTATTATTGTCTTGAATGATCACGAGGATGCATTTTTGACTTATTTCGATAGTTATTAAGTCTGAAAATAAAGTGAACGATTTAATCAATAGTTAGCTAAAGGACAAAATCTTTTAAAACTGTTTCTCAGGACTTCATAAAGTTCATATCTTGGCATAACTCGCTTCGCGGTTTGAGACCTTTCTCGGACCGATATTTGGCAGCGACTTCATACTTCAAACCTCGAGAGACGTTCATGAAATTATGGTCTTCTCTTCATAATGGAATTTCTTCACTTGATGTTTTGAGAGATTCATACTTGGACCACGACTTCTTCATTTTTCTCCAATCTTTATTTTGGACTTTGATATACAACGATCCGCCTCCTTTTATGACTTGGATCTATTTATCCTCATACCTTGTTAGGGTCTTTTCGGATACACTTCTCCATGACTTTTGGGGAGTATTTGCTTTTCGTCGTGTGTCTCGATCCTTCATATTGATTTTCGATAAATGATTCTTCACATCACTTTGGATCTTTAGCAACAAAATATAGCCCTCATGCCTTGTTAGGGCCTTTTCGGACTCGCCAATCTTCGCGTCCCGCTTCAATAAGTTATGCCTTGGCTATGAACTCTAATCCATACCGAGCAACTTTTAAACGATCTTGGGCTAGAAGCTAAGTAACTTTTCAAATCGTACAACCTTATTTATTAGCAGATAAATTTATTAGCAAGCAATGGGAGAATAGGCTTATAATTAACTCACATAAATTCACGAAAGAATACCGAACTTATAATTGGCTCTATCATCTCTCGTTCCCCACAGTTTAAAATCTCAAGTAATGAGACTCGTGGATGCTTAGCCTATTAAATCAAAGTTTTGGGTTTTCGAGTCGCCTATAGGATCTTGCAAATTCTTAGACTTTTTCAAGTTTTAGAAATCGCGTTTTAAAGTTCCCTTAATAAACGACTCTCTAGGATCAATTATAGGAACTTGCGAAAAGTTCTTGTTCTTAACCCGTGAGAGTTAAGACTTTCGCGTTTTATAGCTCCCTATGTAAAAGCCTAGCAAAACTTGACTTAAACACGTTAAGGATACTAGCTAGAGTAACTTAGATAAGTAAACTCGGGTTGAGTCAAAAGATTCACAACGTTTGAAAATTAAAACCACTTTATTAAACATTTATTCTAATAAGGAAAGAAAATAACTATACAAAGATAAAACTAATAGGCCAAAATAGATCAAAAATTTTGAAAAATGTCGAAAAATTGATTTTCCGGTTAAAATGAGGACAAATACAAGGAAAAGACCACTTAACTTCGATAGAAGTCTCCCCTACACTTAAGATAAACATTGTCCTCAATGTTTAAGCATGTGGGAATAAACTCCCCTACACTTAGGACATTGTGCACTTTGTTTAAATCTCGCTAAGGAAAAGACAACTAAAGAGATTCCTATTTTAATATTGGAAAATATAAAATAGTGAATCGAAAAGAGTTTAGGATAGAACCGGGAAGGAGTGGAACACGGAATCACGGGTCGTCAAGAATCATCAAGAGTGGATCATTGAGCGCTCGAATCCCTGATTAAGAAGTGAGGAGAGGAAATAGCAAACCAAAGGGTCTCCCCTACACTTATGGTAAAGAAAGCGAAAAGATAGATGCATGGGTTTCCTCCCAAGAAGCGCTTGGTTTTTGTTAACCGAGTCATGAGCCTGACTCGACCTTGATCATCAACGGAAGAAGCATGAAACATATCCACCAGGATCAAAGACATAGTTTTCGTCCATCAATAAGCACAAGCTTAAGGCGAACAAGGCAAGCCAAAGAAGTGGCAAGGTTCCCTTAAGCAAAGATGGAGCACGGTGGAAGCAAGGGTGAAGTGGTGCAAGCATATCTTCAATAATTCCAAAGATTTTTCCTTTTATTTCATCAGGTGGATACTGAGATGGCTGTAGAATGTCAATACCGGGGTCGAACACCTTTTCCTTTAGGGGAAAATAGCACTCAAGCTCAGCCGAGTGTGAAGAAGATCCGCAAAGAAGCACAACCTCGTCTTCAGAAGGGGGACAAAGAGGTGTCAAATCATATGTGCAACGGATATTGGTGTCAACCGGTTTCTTCTCCTTTGAAAGAATGTGCTTCAAATCCAAAGTAGGATCAAGACGATAATCTTCAAAGTCATACGGAGGAGCATCACTCTCATGAGGGAAGTAAGTGTTGAGAAATTCAGAGAAGTCTTCCTCAAATGAGTAATCGTCCAAAGTTGGATCGAGTGATGGCGGAGGATCTTCATCATGTGAAGAATCGCTCGAGAGAGTATCAGCCTCATCAAAATCATCGAAAGTGGGCAGCTCGGGATACTCAGAAGTACAATCAAAATCATCCGAATCTGAGCTAGAATCATCATCATCATAAGCATCAAAGACTGGTGGAGAATCATAAATGGGAGAAGCTGCCAAAGTAGGGAGAGAATCATCCACATCATCTTGAAAAAGTGGATTATCAGTAGAAGACTCGAATAGAGGATTGTCATAGACGGTAAAGTCATCGAGCACATTAATCATATTCACTGATGCTCGTCCATAGTATTTGCCTGTAAGCTTCACCATTTTAAAAATTTGTGAATCATTCCCGACTCTTAAGATTAACTCACCTTCGGCAACATCCACTAAAGCACGTCCGGTTCTCAAGAATGGCCGACCAAGTATTAAAGGAATACGAGGTTCCATTTCATAATAAACTACGACAAAATCGACCGGGAAAGTAAATGCGCCAACTTTGATGAACACGTCTTCGGCTATACCAACGGGGTAAGCGAGAGTGCGGTTTGCAAGTTCAAGAGTCATCTTTGTTGGAGTGAGGTCGGGTAATGATAGTGTTTTCCAAACACTCAGTGGCATTAAATTAATATTGGCCTCGAGATCAGCAAGGGCAGTAAATTATTCAGTTTTGTTGAACACGCAGGCAACACAAAACGACCGGGATCTCCAAGCTTTTCCGGAAGTTCTTTAAGAATAACTACAGAGTAGTTTTCATTTAAGCGTGTGTTGGCGAGTTCAATCAGCTTCTCCTTCTTGTTAAGCAATTCCTTAAATGCTTTAACAAATTTGGGCATGTGGACAAGTGCTTCAAGAAAACTAATGCTGAAGCCCATTTGAGAAATCATCTTGATATAGTTTGACACTTGAGAGTCCTCCTTTGTTATATCGTTGGTCTTGCCTAAGCGAGAAGGGTATGGGATTTTAGGTTTATAGGTGGAAGGTGAAGGTGTAGTCGGTAAAGGTTGAGATGTTGAAGGGTCCTTCCGAGATACATCGTCATTACGAGGCGGAGACGGTAATGGTGTACTAATACTAGGTGTAGGAGGAGTAGGGATACATTGTGGTGGAGGAGGTGTAGATGATGGGGGTGGGATTGGTGGTCCTACGATGGTAACTCCACTACGAGTAGTAATAGCACTCACATTGGCTCGCGGATTAGTGACGGTGTTTGAAGGTAGAGAACTCGAAGAAGAAGGTTGAGCGGCGGGCAAAAAACTAGCCAACAGATTCTTTAATTCATTCGTTTGAGTGCTGAAGGAGGATTGAATATTATCACGAACCTCGGTTCTAATCTCATTTCCTTGCTTCGTGATATCTCCTCTAAGATTGATAATTTGGCTTTGCAGATTCTTGATTTGCTCACCTTTGGTTCTCATGGTGGCTTCAACATTGGTGTTTATGGGTGGGTTTTGTTGGGCGAGTGGGTGATAAGGATTAAAAGCTCTTGGTGGGATTTGGTTGCTTTTATTGTAGTTGTTGGCGGGGTTTTGGTTTTGAGGAGAAAAACCGGGTGA
Organism: Glebionis coronaria; assembly: GCA_025667525.1. Lineage (NCBI taxonomy): Eukaryota > Viridiplantae > Streptophyta > Magnoliopsida > Asterales > Asteraceae > Glebionis > Glebionis coronaria. The sequence continues at coordinate 124,002,629 of CM046880.1, read as the reverse complement.
AAGGTAGTTGTTAGATCGGTAACTCAGCAGATTTCTATCCCCTTGTTGTCGAGCTTGGTAATTTTCCGGTGAATAATTACCGTAAGCCGCATACACATTTTCCAGATTTCCTTGTGTAGAAGGACAATCGGTGTATGAGTGAGGACCGCCGCATGTTTCACAAGGATTAGCAACCGCTTTAACTTGTTGTTGTTGTTGGTTTGAAGCTAGAAGCGTAATACTTTTGCTCATTTCAGTCATCATGCGGGTGAGTTCGGTCATCTCAGGGTTTGCTGAGGTAGAAGAAACATTGACTCTCGGGTTGTTCCTTGAAGAAGCAGAGGAATCCCAGTTTTTGTGGTGAGTAGTCATGTTCTCAATAAGCTCTCTACACTCCTCGGGTCTCCTTTTCATGAATGTGCCACCGGCGGCTGCATTAATCGTATCACGATCTCGAAAAGTCAAACCGTTGTAGAAAGTATCGATTAAGGTCACAGGGAGCATGTTGTGGTTTAGACATATATCGATCAAGACATTATATCGTTCCCAAGCATCAAAAAGAGATTCATCAGGGTCTTGCATGAAACCGCTGATCTGATTGCGAAGGCTCGTGACCATGGATGGTGGAAAGTAGCGCGATAAAAAGCGTTGAGTCATGTCATCCCAAGTGTGAATAGAATTCTTCGGGAGACGATCAAACCATTTCTCGGCATGATGTAATAAAGTATGTGGAAAGAGTTGTAGGCGAAGTTCATCCATTGTGACACCGGCCAACTTCATGCTTTGGGTGATTGTAATGAACTTGTCGAGGTGTTTGTTGGCATCATCATCAGGCAATCCACGGAATGGGTTTGTTTGTACTTGCTGAATCATGTGGTGCTTCAACGAAAACTCAGGAGCGTTGATTTGCATCGGCGCAATCGGTCCTCCTCGTCCAAACATTGTTGGTTGACAAAGTTCCTCCATGGTCCGAAGATCGGGCTGTGGAAGAACATTGTTGTTATTACTAGGGTGCGGTGGATTATTGTTGTTAACACCAGACATAGCTAAATCTTCTTGAGGCTCAGGCTCTTGATAATTAGAAGATCTAGTACGCATGCACCTACAAAGACAAAAGAAAAAGAAACCAAACACAAAAACAATATATATACACAAGAAAGATAAAATCTTTTTGGATTTTTGAAAATTTTAATTTTTATGTATGTTTATCAATTTTTAACTTTTATGATCTTTTGAATTTTTTATTTTTTTTTGCAAGAAAAATAACGCTCACAAGTGAACGGATCCCAAAAAGCAACGCGTCTCTCACAGAAAACCGTTAATCTTTACGAAAAGAGCCGGCATCGGCGCCATTTGATAACTCGGATTTTACTCAGGTTAAAAAGATTCGTTGTAACAATCTCTTCGAATTGAAAAACTTGTGTTTAATGTGTGACTCTATTGTTCTTTGGTGAAACAAAAATGTGTCGTTATAGTTTTTAAAATAAAAGGTGCAGAACTATTAAGTAAAAGGCAGGTAATTTAAATCTAATTCTAACTTAAAGTAAAAGGGTGCAAGTATTTAAATACGTGACTGAAATTAAAGGGCACTAAAGTAAATGACGCAAATTTAAAACTAACTAAGGCAAACTTAAAACGCAACTAAAACTTAAACTAAGGCAAGGCTAAAATAAAGCTAAGACAAATAATTTTAAAGTGCTATTAAATAAAAAGGCGGGAAAAATAAAACTTGAAAATAAAGGACAGAAATTTAAAAGCAGATAATAACAAAACCTGTAAGAATCCTTGATTCGGAAGTTCAAATCTTCCGAATGAACCGGCTTGACTCGGAACTTTTGAGTTCCGAGTGAAACAATCTTGAGTCGGAACTTCCCAAACCCCAAAACCTTGATTCGGAACTTTAGATTGATCCGGAACTTTTTGAGTTCCGAATGAACATAAGTTGATCCGAAACTTTTTGAGTTCCGAATGAACCTCTTGACCCGGAACTTTGGTTCGGAAGAATTGATCCGGAAGATTTCGTCCGGAAGTTGACTCGAAAGATTCGTTCGGAACTTCTAATGTTCCGAATGAGTTGTTGACCCGGAACTTTTGAGACTTCCGAATGAGCACTTGCTTAGTCGGAACTTCCCCTTGATCCGGAAGTTTTCGTCCGGAAGTTTACTACTTCCGAATGAGCACTTGCTGAGTCGGAACTTTTTGACTTCCGAATGAACACTCCTCTTCTCTTGGTTCGGAAGATTCCTTGGAATACAGAAACACAAACAAACACTCCCGAAGAACAAGGGAATCACAGATACACGAATCTAACAACAAATTAATCAAAATCAACACAAACGATTTAACCAAATTAATAATGAAACGACAAACAATCATAAACAAACAATCAATATCAAGAAATCTAACAACTTTAACCACAATAATCAAAAACCACTTGATCAAAATAAGAACATGAACATGAACACAACATAAACATAAAAATCAAAGATTGAGAAAGGTAGATGAGAGATTAACAAGATAAATTAAAGATTGACAAAAATTAAATGGAAACTTACTTGAAATTAAAGGAATTTAATGTGCAAGACAAGGTAATTAAATTGACAAGTATTTAAATGACATGAATTAAAGGTGCAAGGTAAGTAAAATGGAAGAGCTAATTTGTCAAGTTAGCCAACAAAGAAAAATAATAACCATCCTAATCTATATATAGGGGAGGATTAGGAAGCTTCCTCCCCTCCTTCATTTCTTCTTAATTGCGAGATTAAGTCCCTCCTTCTTTTAATCTTCATTAATAGCATCATTAGTCCTTTATTCTTCTAATCTTCTTTAAACTTGGACTTTAAGGACTTTTTGGCTTGGGATTTCTTTGACTCGTCTTTAAATTCTTCGATAAATTAGACTTGAGTTCTTCGGCTTTTGATAAACTTCCGTCTTTTGACTTTTTCTTCGATAAATCTTCAGAGTTGGTCTTGGACTTCCGTTCTTTTTGCACTCTTGACTTCTCGACTTCGTCTTTCATCTTTTTCTTCAATAAAAGTCCGTAAATGCCCGTGAATTCCCGTGTTTTCTCCACTTTTCACCTTTTCGTCCTAAATCACAACAAAAACACAAACCACGCATAATTCCGACATAAAAGACATAAAATACACGTTTTAGTCCGGTTATTATTGTAATTAAGTGGTAGAAAAGATGTGTGTTTACACATGTATCAGACTATATGTTTGGGCCGGGCTTTCCTTTTAGGCTTTAGTTACTTATGAATGAACTTTAGCTTAAAGTTAAGCTCGTAAAACACGACTAACCTACTACCTATTACAGCGTTCTTAAATACGATACATAATAAACATATGACCGAACATTCTTGTTTGACTCAATATTTGAGGCTAAATGATAGTTGTAAAATACGTCTTTTAGGAAAAAGAACGTAATTAGGGTAAGTATGACGGTTTAGGAAATCCGTGCACAAATGATCCAAAGTGGGGATCGTTCTCAAGGAGGATAGTGTGTTGTGTAATAAATGATTAATGATGTGGTTATGATTTATGAAAAAAGGAAAATAGAAAAGAGAATAGAAGAGAATGACAGTTACGATTATGAATTAAACTAAGACGAAAAGTCGTGCACGTAAAATCGTAAAAAGGCACCAAATTTAAAAATTACCTTAAAAATTCCTAGAAAAGTACAATAAATCCACAAAAATGTAATTAGAGTTTACAAAAAATCAAAAATCACTCAAACCTTTTACTTAATTAAATATTAATTTTTTAATGCTAATTAAAGCCCAAAAAATCAATTTAATTAAAAAAAGCCCAAAATGAGATTTTTTAACTTGTAAGCCTCTAAAATGACTTAACTAAATTTAAAACTATTTTTGAAAATTTTAAAATTAATTAAAATTATTTAAAAACAATAAAAACTATTAAAACTTAAAGTAATTCTAAAAATTAATCTAATGACAATAAAATTATTCAAAAAATTATAAAATTCCTAACTTAATGTATTTAATAATAAAATAATAATAAAATACTAATAAAAATCCGAAATTTATAAAAAATTCTAAAAGGTTGCAAACTAGTTTATTTTAACCTAAATAAAACAGAAATGGACTTAAAATTACAAAAATACCCCTATTGGGCCTTAAGATGGGCTAAATGACAAAATAGTCCCTTAATAGGCTTAAATTGGGCCCAAGAAGAAAAATTCAACCAAATAAGCCCAAAACTTCTAGTCTGACTTAAAATTTGATTTTAAAAACAAAACTCTGAAGGCCCGAAAGCTGAAAATGTGTTTAAGCTAGCTTATTTCAAAGCAGCTTATTCTTAATGCGCTTTTTGGCCCATTAAGCTATAAGATGATGCCATAAGCTAAGATTTGAAACACAAGCTTCTTTTGAGTTACAAAAGAGATATGTAAAAAGAAAATTTGAAAAAGCACAAACAAATAAGCCTGAAATAAGCCAAGACTCTCTTCACAAAACGACAAAATAGTCGTTTTTGAGTTCTAGACCACCTCAAGTGCTGATTCAAGTTTCAAAAGGTTTTAAATGACTTAATTAAGCAAAATAATCAAAAAGTTTTCCAATAAGCACACTAAATAAGCCAGAATAAGCAATTAAGCACTTATGTAAAAGTCAAATTGATTAGTTTTCTAGTCAAACTTAAAAGTCAAACCCTAATAAGCTCCAGATCAAATCAATGGGTCAAATAAGGAAGATCTATCACAAAAATATGTTGTTGCAAGTCTGGATAAGCCAAAATGGCTTATGAATAAGCTGTTTGATAAATTACACTAACATGGGCTAGTTTTGGAGGTTCAACAGTGGGAAAAGTTTCCACTGCTTGACCTTTTTGACCTTTTGTCTTATGTGACTTTTTTGTGGATTTAGGTTAACCAAAGGCACCCAAGTGATCAGTTAATCACAAGGAGTCAATAACAACAATCAAATCACAATTTCAATCAGCCAATCAATACAGTTAATTCAAAAAATCACCAGACTTGTACCAGATATGAACAATAGCAGTTTTGAACTCAATAAGCTTTTAAGCAAGAATAAGCGAACCAAACTTCACCAAATGCATACACAAGCTACAAATAATTCAAATGAACAAATATAAACAGGTTTCATGTATTGATTCAAAGTCTAGATCCATATTCAAGCAAATGAAAGTTACTGATGAACAAGAACAAGCAGTTATGATACTTTGCTGATATACTTGACCACAAATCCAATTTCAAACACTCAAATCTTCTTAACAGGTTACACAAACTTTGATTTTACACTTGTTAGCCCTAAACATGCATACACTCTAGGTGTTTCCAAAATCTTAGGTCAAAATAAGCAAAATCAAGTGAGTTATAGCACAATCTTAGATTTGATGTTTTAAAGCTGAAAACTTGCAGATATGAGCACACAACCAAGTATTAAGCAGACACAAACACTAAACAACACCTTCTAATAACTCAAAAACAACTTGTGCACTTAAATAGGTTAACCCAAACACCCCTTATCTTTTTCAAATCCAAATTTAACAAAGTATAAGTGTGAATTAGTGTTACCCAAGCCCAATCAAACACAATAGCAAGTATATTATGCAGTATCAAGAAATATTAAGCCACAAAAACAACAAGACCAATAGCAGAACTCAAAATCACAAAATTCAAGTATTTTGACAGATTTTTTGGTTCAAGAACTCAAACCTCATGTATGTACATCCACACTCGCGAATTTTTGAGCTGATGTGCCTAGCAAAACAAGGCACAAGCTTCTACAACAAGGCTGCTAAGATTCAACAAGGTTAGAACACAAAATATGAAAAACAGAAAGTAGAAAAAGGCTTGATTAATGCAACCTTTGTACCCACTCTTTGATTATCCCCAAACCATAAGCCTCACAACACCTTGATAACTCTTTATCAGGATGCTATGATCAACTTATAGCCCAAAAATTCCAAAGGTGTACCAAAGAACTTAGCAAAATATCAAGATTTTGAACTTTGAGCAATTTCTTACACAAAGTTTGAAAACAGGTTTTGAGATTCAACAATAGCAAACATATATCAATAACAAGTAACTAAAAAGATTGGTACTTGGAATTCGACACACAATTCAAACACATTTCATTAATAATGAAGGAGTATTTACATAATGTTGACCAAATAGAAAACCAAGAGCAACTAAAAATGTAAAGCCTAAATGCCTTTACATAGGCTACATGTGTTCTAGAAATGCAAAGAAAAACGTAAACCCTAAGCTGTGAAGTCCATTTTTAAAACTTGGAATCATGTGAAGGAATGTTGGCAGTTTGTGTGAGTTGTCAAAGGTGGAATTGTATCAATGGCTCACAAGGAGCTTAAGTTTGAAGCAAGATTCTTGGACGTTGGATGGCTGGCCTATTTTGGCATTTTCTCCCAAAACCATGTACAAGGGTTTAACATGTGACAATGGTTATGATCTGGCATAGGATTTAGGAGTTGGGTTATGTTTATGATTACCCTAATCATAATTCTGGAGGTGATGGAGGCCTAATTACAAGCCATTTAGGAAAACCCAATTTTGCTTATGAACATCAAGAGCAATGGTTTGATCTGTTTTTGTTTTTAAATGTGGTGTTAGGCACCTAATCTTTATTTAATAAAGATTAGTTAAAACCGGTGGTGAGTGGGGTGTGACATGGAGGATTGGTGGAAGGAGATTGGTGGTTTTAAGTTAATGGGGCACGTGTCATGCAATGGTTGGTTAAGGTAAGTATCTTTGTCTGCCAGCTTTAACCCCTTGTTTCTTTCTTTCTTGTCACTTGATGTTTAATAAGCCTAAAACGAATTTTCTTTGTTGACTTGTATTGTTGACTTCTTGGAGGACTAATATTGGCATTTCTTGATTTATGAGGGACCATTCTTGCCAATTCTTCAAAGTGGAGGGCCCTTTTGTAAATTTGACAAACTTTAAGGACTAATCTTGTAATTATGAATAAAAAAGGGTTTAAAGTGTCAATTATTCAATATTGGAGGACCCTTCTTGTACAATCTTCAAATCTTCAAGGGTGATTCTTGGAAAATCAACACTAGGGCTTGGTTCATTGTGCGGCTTCGTTTCCCGTGTTCGTTTTTGCTTGTTTCTTATGATCTTTTGTCATTTTCTCAATATCCGTACCTAAAATACACATGTAACAAACACAAGCATATATTTGGCATTTTTCATGATATTTTATGCATTTAAAGCCCGTTTTGGACGATGAGACTATGTATAAAAGCAGTCTCATCACTCCCCCATACTAAACCATTGTCGTGCCCTCAAGCAATGCTAGAATAAAGTATCGTAGCACCTCCAAAATTTATTTTTATGCACCTTTATTGAATAATAAACTAGCTATACTACTACTATTATTACTACTTGTGTTTTAGACATGATGTATGATTTTCATCGCAAAATGGGACTTTTAGGTTCATAGAATAAGAACACGTGAATGCTTCGTTAGAAATAATTTCGTCATCCTCGATTTTCACCCCAATCCCATGCTAATCGTGCAACGAGATCATTGTCATTATAAGTTAGTAATCCTAACACTACTCATATGCCCTAATCACGTACTTATCCTCCCATTTCCTAAGTTGTATCTCTTATATTTTATTTTGTCTTGAATGTTTCACGAGGATACATTGTTGACTTATGCGATAATAGAGATTTAGGTCTAAAAATAGAGTCATAACGGTGTAACCAAGACCATCGAATTAATAACCCCTCCTAATAGAAAACGATGTCAAAAAATTAAGTCAACAAGAAGGATCGATAAACACGGTTTTATAACGGTTTTGAACATGAGACTTATTACCAAGACTTTTATACGCCCCCTACCGGATGGGCCTTATTATCATAGGTTTACCTCTATCTTTTATTCAACTTCGCCATGAAGCTTTTATTATGACTTCGGTCTTGCCTTGCCTTTTATTTAACCTCGCCATGAGGTGTTTATTATGGCCAAAGACGTATATCCTCACGCTAAAAGCGAATTTTGGATCTTTAAAGCTTTAAAGATTAAGGCTTGATTCACTTTCAATTTCGCATAGATTTTTCGGCCTTGTGAGCTTCAAATTGTTTGCTTGATTTAAGTGAGCACTTGAAATCTTATTATTAGGTGAAGCTTTCGATTATTCGGGTTACCAATACTTCAAAACCGTGACGCTGGCGATACCTTAATGTCTTCCCAATTTAATTACATGGAAGTTACTAGAAAAAACTAGAAACCAACAATCAAGACTAAACCGCTAAGTCAATACTTATTAAGCAAAAAATATTTACAAGCGAAGGGAGAATAAGAAAACAACGAGAACACATGAGTTTTTGAAAGAATATGAGTATTCTACGTTTAGCATAGTAACTTATTATTAACTCTATCATTTCTCGTCCTCATTTAAGAGACTTAGCCTAATATGAAGTTAAGGAATCGAAGCTAAGTGCTCAACACGCACGGTCGAGTCAAAAATTACTCTTATTCTCGCCATCGGAAAATCTACATTCGTGTCTTCAAACACTTATAAAACATGAGAAAAATTTAAAATTTGGCCATTTTTAGCCTTATTTTGCAACAAAACGATAAACAAAAAGATAAACTTTGGAAAGCGTGAAGGTTTGTCAAGGCAAGTATCTATTCACCCCCCATACTAAAGTTACACATTGTCCTCAATGTTTTGAGTCTAAGGGTTGGAAACCCCATACTAGAGACGTAGTCGAATGCATAATCTAGCATGGAAAGGGTGTAACCGTTAAATTTAAAGCCGTTTATGAAGTGTGCTATAAACCTATGGTTAGAACATCAAAGGATAAATCATGGATATTGAGAAAGTCTTCAAAGCAAACGATCGAGTGCTCCCATAAAACGAATACGAGAGGCTCCAATCGTGAAGATCATGATCGTCTAAAAACCACATATCATAAACAATCATTGAATAAAGGTTGGAAGGGCACAAATCCCCTCACGTTACTACATTAGAAAGCGATAATATGTACATAGGATAAGCATGGGACTCCCCCACGAGGCACCTCGTTATTTATTACCGAGTCATGAGCTCTACTCGATCCCCTCAATACTATATCATTGGGGAAGGTGATGTTGATCCCAAACTTAGATCGATTTAGCTTTTTGTTAACGAGATTAAATCAAGTTTAACAGGTAGAGAAACTTTGTTGTATTGAACAATCTAAGTGTTATGCGGAATTTAACACTTAGAACAAAGAACAAAACAAAGTAAACCAAACTTTCATTTTGATTAATAATATCAATGAGGCCTCGTTTGGTTCGCAGAATGTCTTTAAGGGAATTGTAATCTTTGGAAGGAATTGTAATTTGATGTAATTGTAATTGAAAGAATAGGAATGTGTTGGAATTGTAATGTTGTGGAATTGTAATGAATAAAATCTAAGATGTGTTTGGTTGAGTCTGACCGTAATGTAATTCAATTTTTTTTATAAAACATAAAAAATTAATAGTTAAAATAAAATAGAATAATAAAAATAAAATAATAAAAACATAAATAATTTAAAATAAAATAAACTTGTTATTTTAATAAAAATATTATTTTAATAAAAATTATTATTTTTATAAAATTATTATTTTAGTAAAAATTATCATTTTAATAAAATTTATTATTTTAATATAAAATATTAATTTAATAAAAAATATTAATTTAATAAAAAATATTATTTTTTATTAAAAAAAATAATAATTTATATTATTTTAATATTTCAAAAGTTTAATACTAAGAAATATTTATATTAATAAAATATTAAAATAAATAATAATAACAATAACTAAAAAATAAATATATTTAGTTAAAATATAAAATTATAAAATAATAAAAAATAATAATGAAAATAATATAAAATAAAAAATATTAAAAAAATAAAAAATAAATTAAATAAATTAATAATAAATAAATATTATATAAAATAAATTCAAAATTTAAAAAAAATATAAATTCAAATATTATAAATTAATAAATAATAATATAAAAATAATAATAAATAATAGTAATTAATAATTAAAAAAAATTATTATTATTAATTTTTTAATTTTTTATTATATAATAATAAAAATAAATTTATTTTTATTATATTATTTTAATACAATAATATAATAATAAAAATAACTTTTTTATTATTAGATTATTTTCATATAATAATAATATAATAATAATATAATAATAATATTAAAGTTGATTATTAATAATTAATAATAATAATAATAGTGGTTTAAAGTATAAAATTACGAATTACGGCGTAATTCAAAACATTCCATCCAAGTTCCTATGTAATCTGAAATACATCATTTGATGTAATTGTAATGTCCCAATTACAATTACGTAGTATACCAAACACCATATGTAATGTAAAGTGAATTACATTCCCCTCATTCTGTGAACCAAACAGGTTATGTAATGTAATTGAATTACAATTACATCAAATTACATTCAATTACAACGAACCAAATGGGGCCTGAATGATTACAATGAAATTGTTATGAGATATGTGGAAGAGGTGTGTGAAAGGAATGTGTCTTATGTCTAACCCTAAGGCCTCCTTTTATAGGTTTAAGGAGCCTTGTACAAAAAGCTAAGATCAACTATTTAAGGAAGAGACATAAAATAAACATACTCAAATAACTTATTGACTAAATCTTTTAAACATTTAAGAATATATTCTGAATTCTTATCTTCATATTTTGTCCACCAGCTTGAAGAATTCATCATTGGCAGATTTAGTCCTTGTCTTTGTGTTAAGATTCTTCTTGTCAACGCCTTGATAATTCTTATCAGTGTCTCACCTGTCAGCGCCTCAATTCTTCTTCTCAGCGTTTGAAATCCCTTTGTCAGCGTCTGAGTGACTTAGCTAATTTTAATCCCAACAATCCTCCCCTAAACTTGATATCTACTTTAGTAATCAAGTTTCCGAATAAAATAAAACATACAGAGAGGATTCTTACAAACATGCTCTATCCCTGAATTTGAGTATGAATAAACCTCAAAAAGTCAACACTCAAACTTGATCTTAATCATCTTCGGAAATACATCTATAAAGTCTTTTGGATCATTCTTTATAACTTTTGTCACTCAAATTCAATTACTCCTCCCCTTTTTAAGACTCCTCTCCAAGATTAGTATCAAAGGACGGAACCATGAATATCCTCCATAGCTTCATATCAGCTTCGAAAACAACAAGCCTATAAATTCAAAACAATGATCTTTGACAATTTGTACCAGTTCTGTATTTTGCTTTTGCAAGCTAATACATATTTTTGTCAATTTAATTAATGTCAAAGGTTTCATACTATCCTCATCCACATTCAGGAAATGAATCCTCAAAGTTGATTCATAGGACATGGGGATGGACTTATTGATGATAAGAATGACTTGACCTGGAGTAAAGCTAGTGCCAATAGTCTCAGCCATCTCCATAACACTATACACCCTTGTGAAAGTGATCTCTGCTACTACTAGATGTCAATCACTAGGAAAAACATCTCAATGATCATTAGGCTTCCAGATATCCAAAATTTTGAAAAATGAAAGGATGATGAAACATTTTGGGACTATAAAGAAGTTTATAAATGATACCAGCTAAGATGTCATAGCATAAAATGGACTTACGAGTGGAAAACTTTAATTAGAACATAAACAAAGGTAATAATCCTAAGGAAATTAACTAGACTCTAATAAGCAAGAGTGACAAACACTATTCATGTATACACACATGCAAAAGTATGATAGACACACATGAACTAAAGAGTCCTTTGTTCAAAAATGCCCCAAAGAGAAAGTTAACTCAAATAAAACCTTTGAAACTCCTCAAGTAATCCCAAAAATATATATCTACCCCAAGTCACCCATACAACCACACCCAATTCTAGGTCAAAAGTCTTGGAAACATGCACAGTATATCAACTTTGCATGCTACAGTGCCTCACAAATTAGAAAACTAAATCGTACTCACCAGTGGTCACAATCTAGAATTGTGCAAGAGTGCTCTAAGAGTACCCAAAAACCTAGAGGTTTACCTCCCCTTAACAAAAGCATACAAATCATTATATGTGAAGAAGCAAAATTTTATCCTAAGATAGGAATGTAAACACTCCAACCATCAAAAATAAAAGTTTGCAATTCTGTATCCATCCAAATGTAGCTCAATTTTCCTGCATAGTTAGACAAAAACCACAAAAAACACACCAACAGAGGCTACCCTTTCCCACAATAATGGGTAGAGATAACATGTCAGTGGAGAAAAATAATAACAGTGGAAAGACCAACGCATGTTCCTTGAGCATCCAATATCCTAATATCCTTGATCATTAACCTACTTTTGGATAGTCTGCTCAAAAAGAAGACAAATTAGTTTTCTTTAGAGATCCAAGCCTTGTCAGACTTGGATCTATCTATTTGTTCAACTAGGGTGGTCTTATTCTTTACCACAAATCCCTGTTCATCCCTGTAAAACCCGCATGCTTTTACCATGAATAGTACCCTTAAGATCGTACGTACTAGATTAAAACTTTCCTATTATAGCATGATTACAATTACGTGTTAGGATTTTACGTATTACGTACGTGTTAGAACACGATAAGTATTTACTACGCACGAACACGCAATAACTATTTGAAAATAATTAATCACGAACATGCGATCATGAAATCATGAACGTAATTAAATCACGAACTATTATTAATTACGTATACATATTTATTACGAACACGAATAAATATATTAAGTCACGATCGATAACTAATTAAAACACGTAAATTACGAACACGAGAACACACGAGAACACACTATAATATTTAGACACGGGAAATGTATGGGTTACCCCATGTGGGACCCATACCACGAAATTAGGGAGGGAAGATGGGCTTAGTCCATCAATTTTTACTAAAACAAGGATTTAGGAAAGATTTTGGTCATTTTTCACTTTACAGGAAAACATCAAAAACCCTAAAAATATTTTCTCCTCCTCCTTCTTTTTATTTTTTTGTCGCCACCCATAAACACACCAAGGGGGTTTTTTGTTTGATCTTTGATCTTGGCTTTGGTGCAAGTGTTCGTGTTTGTTCATCCTTGTTTAGATCCACGCATTCGGAAAACTCTTTTAACCCTTTTCTTTTTGATTTGATCTATTAAATAAATTAAGAAAAAGATGTTTTTAAAACATAATTAAAAACATAGATCTAACATGAAAATGGGTTTGGAATAAATCAAAAAGGGTGTTTTAGGGGTGTTTGTTTGGCCGGCGCCTAAACCGAACCCCAAGGGGGTCTCGGTTTGGCTACTCGACCACCACCGAGACCATATGGTCCCGGTTGGGTGGTGTGGGTCCCACGGCAGCAGCAAGACAAGGGGAACCCCGAAGTGGTTCGGGGTATGGTGTCGATTTCATGTCCGGTTCATGGGTTCTAGTCAAGATCCGGTTCACGGTTTATGTTAAGATTATTTTTTTTATAATCATATGTTAAATTAAATTAATAAACATGACATGATTAATTTAATAACATGACTTAGGTTATATTAATTATTAAAATCATGAAATTATTAACCTAAGTATTTTATATTTTTAGACTTATAATTAATTAATTATTTAAAAACCTGGTTATAATTAATTAATTAACATGACTTAGGTTATATTATTAATAAATAATAATACATGGTTTAACCTAAGTATTTAACTATATTAAATTAAAAACATGATATACTTTAATTAAATATTTTAACCTATAGTTTATTTTAATTACATGAAATAATTAATAAACTATACATTATATCATATGACTTAGAAAATAATCATGAAAACACTTAGGCTTATATACTTAGCTTATTTAACCAACTTATATCTAATTATGGAAACTTTCTATTTTTAGAAACTTATTTAAATAAGGCAGCTAATCTATTTATGGAAACTTTCTATTTTTAGAAACTTATTTAATTCAGGCAGCTAATCTATTTATGGAAACTTATTTAAATAAGGCAGCTAATCTATTTATAGAAACTTTCTATTTTTAGAAACTTATCTATTTTAAGCAGTAATTCTATTTTTGGAAACTTTCTATTTTTGGAAATTTTCTATTTTTGGATACTTTCTATTTTTGGAAACTTTCTATTTTTGGAAATTTTCTATTTTTGGAAACTTTCTATTTTTGGTAACTTTCTATTTTTGGTAACTTTCTATTTTAGGAAACCTGCTATTTTTTAAAGTTACTTATTATTACACAATAAGTATAATAATACATGAAATACCAGAAATACTTAATCAGAATAGACAGAATATAAGATAAACACAGTTTAAGGCTTTAAATAGTAAAACATGATATGAACATATAAAATAAGCTAAGACATGACATAAAACCAGTTATGTATTTAGTAAGCAGATACTTATTAATGTATGTATTTATGTAGCATTAGTGATACGGAAGTAGGATTCCTCTCAGTTCATCTTCTTCGTTCACTGGACATATGGTACGGATTCCCGTCCTTTCAGTATGGACATTCTTTCCTTATTAGGATTCCCCTTATGCAGCCAACTGTTTTCCCAGTATTTGTTTTATATGTTTTTGAATTGCTTATGTTTAATTAGAATACCTAAATCCATATACATGCATGACCAGTTTCACCTAGTTATGGAGGTACCCTAACCATAACATTAGAGGCACTGATGTTATGACTTCACCACGGCGGAGTGATTGCTCATGGCGTCCCTTCAGCTTTTGGCCATTTATATTATATTTATCATGTGGGCGTTTGGGTGCATCCTAGTTACATGTTTCAGTCAGGATTTCATGGTGAATGTGGTGTGTGCCTTGCATCCTTCACAAGGAGCTGATCCATCCTACCCAGACCAGTATATTAAATTAGAGGCAGCCCCTCTAATTTGCATGATGAGGTCACCCCTCCAAGTATTCATGCACGGTGGATTTTCATGACCTATATTGGCTAATGGTAAAATATGTTAAACAATTTTCATAAGATAAACATAAGGCTTTTCAAACTATAAACAAGTTTTATGAACATGTTCCAGGTTTTGCAGAACTTATACATTTCCGCTGCTATTAAGTCTTTATTATGTTTAGTCATTCATACTATGTCTATATCCGTGCACTTAGCATTTTGCTCAGCCGTTACTTTCCTTTCCATGTCCCAAAACGGCAGGTACCGTAGGAAAGACTCGAGCATTTGGAGGACGTGCATAGGATGGAAGCTGCTAGAGACTTCTTTTCCTTTTTGCCTTCATATACTCATGCTTGTTTAGTCTTTCATTCATTTCTTTTGCTTTATTATGTTTTGGTCTTATGTTTGGGAACCGATGTTTGATTTTGGTTATCCCTATGGTCATGTAATGTTTTAGACATTTATCCTTGTATGCTTTGATGACACGCCATAATTACGCGTGACATTCCATTGTCAAAACGGGGTGTTACAATTATGGTATCAGAGCCAAGGCTTCGACCTGTAGGCTCTAAAACTTGACATGTGACTAGTGGGTAGTCACCAGGAGCTTCCTAAGTCAACGTTCGTTATTCTACGTATTGATGTTTTCAGCGCATTGTTGTTTTAACCATGATGTTTTCAGCACCTTGAGGTTTTAACCTTGATATTTTCATCGATGTTGTTTTACTAATATGGATGGACAACCGTCATTCATACTTAGTTATGTGTCATTGTTTCATGCATAATGTTCCTCGTGAACTGTGGCTATGTGGACTGAACCCCAGTAGTTCATAATTAGTCACATAAAATTTTTTCTGATAAGTTTTGACAGATGAGTTTCATTTATTTATGATTCATGTATCATTGTTGCAGAGATTATGACTAAGTAACGGTTGGTACAGGACTGGCCCTATTTAGTCGCATGTGCTTTTATCGAAACTTTTAACTTTGGGACCGACCCATAGGCGTCCCCTCGCCATGTCTTTTGTTTTGGGACCGACCCATAGGCGTCCCCTCGCACATATAAAGGTTTTTATAAACTACATTACGCATTCATGCATAAAATTTTCTCATGATTTATTGGCATAAATTTTTTTCATGTCCCCTCAGAAGTTACTGATGTGTCGTGGATAGTATAGTGATTTATTTGATATTACGTTATAGGGTAAATTAGAAAATTACCTTTAGGAAAAAGTAATAGACTAATAATACCAATGACGAATTCAATTAAACACGTTGGTGAGTCGAGTTCGTTGTACACGAAGATCTTATGAATTTGAGACGTTTTGCTTTTATTTGGACAATCGATTTGAATTGGTTTTCGGTTTTTAAACTACAAATTAAATCTACCAATTTTAAACTATTTAAAATAAACCTAAAGTGCATGAATCGTTCCCGAATTTAAATCTAAAGAAAACAAAATTTTATACTATATATTTTTATTTAAACTTAAATTTTACTTTAACTTTATATTTTTCTAAACAAACTATTTAAACAAAAATCATTTAAACTAAAATTTATTTAAAAACAATTTAATTAAAAACAATTTTAAAACTATTTAAACAATAAATATATATTTTCATTTTCTAAAACTTTATTTAATTTATTTTAAACTAATAGTTTTAAACTAATTAATAAAAACTAATTTTTTTATTAAAAGTTAATAAAATGATTTAGATTTAAAACTAAATTAAAACTTAACAAATGTTAAATAAAATGTGTGAAATAAATCTGACAGGACTAGTTAATATATTAATTAGTATTGGCAGAACTGTAATAAAAAGCTGGTGTGGTCCAGGTGGAAAACACGCTGGGCAGTGAGAAACTAGGTCTCGAGTTCGAGTCCTATAAATGGCATTTTTTTTGTGGAATTTATTATTTTTGAACAAAATTTGAGAATAACAAACCAAACACCCCCAATTCAAGGGCGCATGCAAGAATCTCAAACAGTAATTCACACTGAAAATGAAATAGCAGTAAACAAACCAGTTACAGTAATCAATTAAAACATCAACAATCAATACAAGAAAATTACTACAACAGTTAAACCAAAATCCAATTATAGAATGAAAACAAGCAAAAAATATTAATTCAGATAAACAAATTGCAAACTAAAACCAACTCAACTAATATGCAGTGACGTCACAGATTTGCGATGAAAGTAAGACAAAAACGTAGAACACTTAAAACTAGCACAACCAAATATCAAAACGTGAAAATTGAAAAGTAATACTCAAACTATCTGTATAAAAACCAGTTCTAAACCTATTCATTCAACTCCAAAAAAAAATGCAGACATCAATTTTAAAACTCAGTATACTGAACAATAGTAACTTCAACAGAGAACTAATCGCAAAAATAGGCATCAAATTCAGATTGGAAGCAGATTAAATAAACAAGAGTCAATAGCCAAAATCCCTAACAGCCTATTTCGAGCAGCAAATCAGTAAGCATAAGCAAATGCGTCGATACCCAATCTCAGCAGCTCAAAGCATTCAAGTCCTCTAGTAAACTTATCAATCTATAACAATAGCTATAATAACAAACGCTAGCCCGATAGGCGCATTACATCAGCAGGCTAAATAGAACTAAGCAGCAATTACATAAAATCAAGATCAAATAAGCAGCTAATTTACAAGCATCTCAAAAGCAGTAGCAAACATTCATATTATAAAAACGAGAAATAAAATACATCAGGTTAACAGATTCATAATGGACAAGATTATAGTGAACATTCGGAATCATAAGTCAAAAACAATAATCAGCAGACTATTAAATCAAAGATCAAAACAGGCAACCAATCAATTTAACACATGATAAATCAAATCATCATCTATAAAATACTAAAAAAAATAATACTAAAAACTAAGGAACTTAGATAGAGCTTGACCATTCTATGATGAACCGTTGGGATGTAGATGCGGCGCTGAGCCGTCTAATAAACTAAATCGCTACCACCATAAATCATCCTTCGACACCCATTTATCATGGATCAAACCATCATAACATTAAACTAACAGCTAACTTTCTTCGATTTATCAGTAGGATAAACCGGTTCCCAAACTTAGTCCAAATTAATCCCAATAAGTTATTTAGAAAGCTTTTAAGATTAAGCACAAGTTTAAATATCAAAATTAATATAAGACGAAATTTAATAACTTCGAGAATAATATAATAAAGTAAGCAGTGAAGCGAAACAAATTAAAAACTGTAAAATTTTATTGACTAAAAATTACTTCAAACATTACAAGATTTAAGAAAAGTAAATTCTATACTAATTTTGACATAATAACTCTACACTACGAAAAGGGATGATGATTACAGATTTCCAGGGGGTTTTTATAGGCTAGATGAGAGGGTGTGGGGTGAGGGTTTGTTGGTGAAGATCGATCTTGAACCGTTGGATGGGCATCTCGCATCATCTCTCTGGTTTGTTATGATCCAAGGGTGTGGATTCGCCCTTGTTCACTTGGATCGCCAACGTGGCACACTTTTGTGCTTCTTGTGCTACCTTGATGCTGAGGTGGTTCTTTTCCATTGGATGATTGGGAAAAATGAGCTGTTACTCCCAATCATATGATGCCACGTACCCAATCTTTTCCACTCCTGCCTTCCGAGATTAAGGGAGTTTTATTTCCACTCGTGTGAATCAACCGTGGGAATAAAACCCCCAAATAATATCAACTATTTATTTAACTAGGGTTTTGGAACAGTGCTTATGTTCGTCTAGTTTTCTTTGGGAGTAAGGTTAGAGAGAAAAAGGGTGCATAGGATATATCGAAACTTACGTGAATGAAAGTGGGTGATATAAACAAATGGGATAGAAAACGTGTCTATAAAAATGAGTGGTGATTGAGAGTCGATTGTATGGATGACGTGTGAAAACGAGAGTGGTGAGTGGGATTAATACGCGGTTTTATATATTTTGTGATAGAAATTGGTGTGAGTGGAAATAACGTGTTTTCACGTTTGGTAGAAAAAGCAAACCCTAGGCCCAATAAGCTTTCTTCATTCGTTTCATTTCATATTTTGGGCTTGGGCCCAATTGATATTTGTTTTTACATCCGTTTCATGGTGATGGGTCTTTAAGGCTTTTGGTTTATCAAAAATAAATACCATCTTCTTAAATGGGCTTTTAAGCCCATTTCCAAAATGTGGGTCCCACTTTGCCCAAATCACTTATTTAAATATTAAATCCTCTAAATCGAACTCGATTTTGGCTTCCTCGATCTTTATCATCAATCTCGTGTCGATAATTGCCGGTTTTTGCGAACTTGGTACCTACACACATTCAAACAAGAAAACAACATATCCAAGGCATATTTGATACATTTTGTGCAATATTTCATTGTTTTAAGCTACAAATGATATGAGTATTTAAGCTCATATCAAATTCCCCCATGCTAAGCAATTGTCGTGTCCTCACGCAATGATAAAATAAAACATTAACTACACAATTATTCAACTTTTGACATTTTATTTTGTAAAGACATAAAATAACTTTAAGGATCATAAAACTCAAATAGATTCATCGTCCTCGACTTTTCACTTTTCCATGCCAAGTGAAAAAACAAGATCATTGTTATTATAAGTTGGTAGACTAACACGAACTCATGTGGGCTAATTATTCACTTAGACTCCCTTATTCCTAAGTGTATCTCTTATATTTTATTGTTGTCTTGAATGATCACAAGGATGCATTGTTGACTTATTTTGATAATTTATTAGGCTGAAAATAAAGTGAACGATTTAATCAATAGTTAGCTAAAGGACAAAATCTTTTATTAGGCTGAAAAACTCCTTTTTGGACTTGGCTTCATTTATCCTTATACCTTATTATGGTCTTTTTGGATAGACTTCTCCATGACTTTTGGGAGTATTTTCTTTTCGTCGTGTGTCTCGATCCTTCATATTGATTTCTGATAAATGAATCTTCACATCACTTGAGATCTTTAGCAATAAAACATAGCCCTCATGTCTTGTTAGGACCTTTTTGGACTCGCCAATCTTCGCATCCCGCTTCAATAAGTTATGCCTTGGCTATGAACTCTAATCCATACCGAGCAACTTTTAAACGATCTTGGGCTAGAAGATAAGTAACTTTTCAAATCGTTCAACCTTATTTATTGCAAATAAATTTATTAACAAGCGCTGGGAGAATAGGCTCATAATTAACTCACATAAATTCCCGAAAGAATACCAAACTTTTAATTGGCTCTATCATCTCTTGTTCTCCAACAATGGATACTTAGCCTATTAAATCAAAGTTTTAGGTTTTCAAGTCATCTATAGGATCTTGCAAATTCTTATACTTTTTCAAGTTTTAGAATTTGCGTTTTAAAGTTCCCTTGATAGACGACTTTCTAGGATCAATTATAGGAGCTTGCGAAAAGTTCTTGTTCTTAACTCGTATGAATTAAGACTTTCGCGTTTTAAAGCTCCCTATATAATAGCCTAGCAAAACTTAATTCAAATACGTTAAGGAAAAGCTAAGGTTAAAAACCGAGTCGAGTCAAAAACTATTCTTATTGAAAGCCTACATTCGTGTCAAAAGCACTTATTTTATTTATTAAAACTTAAAAATAACACTAAAAATTTAAAATTTTATTGAAAAATGAGAAAAACAATGTTTGGACACAACAAAAGCAATTGCAAGCGATTATATCGATTGACTCCCCCATGCTAAAACCAAACATTGTCCTCAATGTTTCTTAGCTCAAGAGTAACACCCCCTTTCTAAAACACGAAGAGTCTAATGCAAAATCCTAGCATGGTAAGAGCACGCAAATCTATAAGCCGTTTATTAATTATGCCTCAAGATAAAACGTTAGTCGATAAAAATCAAGGTTAAGAAAGTGTGCCCCTTTTTGGCATGCAAAGAAAGGGAGATCAAGTGGACCGGCAAAAACCGAACACGAGAGTCTTCAAATAATAGGGTCATACCTAAGATCACAACACAACAAATCACGAGCACGAGCTTGAAAGATCAAGCCTTATTAGTTGTTAGAAAATAGAAAGAAGATAGAAAGTATGGGACTCCCCCACAAGGCACCTCGTTTTTGTTCACCGAGCCATGAGCTCGACTCGATCCCCGCATTCATTGGTCCTTAGAGAAAAAGGTAAAAACCGGCATATTGGAATAGAATCCAACATGAAGCACGATGCCGGGGTCAAAGATTGCATCCTCGTTGTCGGATGACAAACGAAAGGATGAAACTCCAACACTAATCTCCAAAAGGAGATAGTAGTCACAAATAAAGGAATGGATATAGCATGCTCCCCGAGATAAACTCGCACCGAGATGATAGAAAAATCTTTCATTTATTGCATTGGTGAAAGGCCGAGATTTCCCTAAATAAACGATTCCGGGATCGAATACCTCATCCTCGGTGGAGAAAGGAAAGGATTACACGGTGTCATCCCCCCATGCTAATCCTAAATCATATGAAGAACATGGAAATGGTGGGATAAAATCTCATCCATAGTAGAATCAACATTCTTTGCTTTAACGACCATTTCACCCTTAGAAAGGTGATCAATCGGATCATGGTACTCAATACGAGACACATGAAAAACCCGTACATTAAGGTCAAAGTGGGTGGGAGGAGGACTTGGGACGAAATCATCATCAAGTAAATTCTCTAAAAAGAGAGCGTCCCCCTCCGGGTCGATATCATCAACACCCGGTGGTATCGAATCATGAGAAGCAAGAAAAGTGTCAATCTCCTCCATAAGCGGATCACTATCCTCAACGGGAATAGGAGATGGAGAGAAAGACTTGGCATTAGGCTTAGAATTCAAAGCCTCGATCCTAGATATGAGAAGATAGACGTTGGATAATTTCTCACGAAGAATCACGTCTTCCACATCTAAATGAGTAAGTTCATCGGTGAACTTCTCAAGGATCGGAATAGTCAAATCAACCTCATTTCCCGGTGGAAATGGGTCTAAAGGAGCAAGTTCAAAAGTGAAATTCTCAAAATCGGATCACTATCATCCTCATTTCCCGGTGGAAATGGGTGAAGAAGAGTAGGTTCATCGGTGAACCCCTCAAAATCCGAGTCGTGAATATCATCTTTATAAGAAAGTTCATCTGAGAACTCCTCATTAGAAAATTCACTAGAAGTAGAATCATCCTCAAAATCTTCATTTCCATCACAATTTTCATCATTAGAATTGGAGAAAATATCAAAGTGAATGGAAGAAGTCGAGTCATCACAATGTGGCAAATCACACATCTCATTGGAAATACCGTCAAACTCTCTTGGGTTTTGGACAAGTATAGTGCTAATATGCTCGTCCCCCCTGCTTAGAGAATTTTCGAGTTCCACGGTGGAAGATTCATGAATAGGAGTGGTGATGTCATGAGAGATTTCCTCATCATTTAGGATGGGAGAATCCTCGGGCTCAATAGCCGGCAAGATACGAATAGGAAGCACAATAGCACTCGACGGAGGATGAAGAGCAATAAGATCTCTCAAAGAAATAGTACTATCCTCGTCATCATCCAAAAGAAGAGAACGCTTGAGTTCACGATTAGCAAGATATCTTTCTTCCTCGAGATTTTTTTATTTCTTTCGAATCTCAATGCTTAATCCATTATAATCTTGCGAAAGTTGTCTAATCCTTAGTTCACAATCTCGTCTAAATTCCTCATCAATTGTTTCTCCATGAAATCTACGACTTCCTAATTCATTTGTAATGTCATTAATCTCTTGATTAATTTGTCTCTTTTCAAGCAACAAATCTTCAATACTCTTTTCACCAACTTCAATATTTCTTTGGCACATTGTTTCAAGTCGTTCAATATCGAAAGAATATTGCGGAGATTGGTCAAAACCAGAAGGAATCGAATTATAGCAAGGATTAGGCTCATAAAAATTTTGATCTCTCGGTTGACAACAAAAACTCTCGTGAGGACCTCCACAATACTCACAACAAAGATATTGTTGTGATAAACTCGGTAAATCTTGTGGATAACAATTATCATTAAAGTTTTGATTGTAAATCGGTTCTTACTCGTAATTAAGCGAGAATCGATGCGAACAATCATTACCAAAATGAGAATTATCTCCACAAAACTCACATGAGGGTGTCTCGTATGTAGGGTGTGGAGGTGGATTGAAATCGAGAGAATTATTCAAAAAATTCGGATTTCCATATGAAGTAATCTCATTACAATAAGGACAAAATCCAACACGTATATCGTGACGTAAGTCATTTCCACAACGCTCACACGTGCACCACCGACATGGTATTAAACCATATAACGGTTCTCCACACCCAACACAATCGACGAAGGAAGAATTAAAATTTAGAGGGTGAGGAGAAAAAGAATTAAACATGATAGAGAATTAAGAAGATTATTTTTGGTATTTTTCATAAAAACGAGAATTTAGACAAGAAGAAGATTATTTTTGGTATTTTATTTGGTATTGCTCAATCAATAATGATCGATAAAAAACAAGGAATAAGGATAACTACTATGGAAGTAAATTACCCTCGGTCGACTTTGAAACGATAGGTGAAAACCTAAACGTCTCGAGGTTCAATAAGTAAACAACAAAAATAAGATTTATTACTACTTGAGTCGGCAAACCAATAATAGGTTGTCCCTCTCAATATACGCACAAGCAAGCGGGGAAACGAGGTGGCACAAAGCACTTAAAAACCTTTTTCCTTAGACGGCCTTTTATAGCACGTCGCCTTATACCCACCTTATAGTTTGTATAAATCGAGTTTAAACTTCTTATTAGTATTTATCTATTTTGCCTTTATTTTTGTTTTGGATTCGTCTACAATAGCTAGGTGATGAAATCCCAACTAAGGCTTATTTGAAAAGTATTTAAAATTATTGTTCTACGTAATACAATATATTATTCACAAAAAACAAGAAAAACGATACATACTATATAATAAAAAAAATAACAAAACTTTCTGAGGACGGAAAGGGTCTTCAAATCAACGATCAACAAATCTCCACAAATACGAATCGTACACAAGATCCCCGGCAGCGGCGCCAAAATTTTTGATGTGTCGTGGATAGTATAGTGATTTATTTGATATAACGTTATAGGGTAAATTAGAAAATTACCTTTAGGAAAAATTAATAGACTAATAATACCAATGACGAATTCAATTAAACACGTTGGTGAGTCGAGTTCGTAGTACACGAAGATCTTATGAATTTGAGACGTTTTGCTTTGATTTGGACAATCGATTTGAATTGGTTTTCGGTTTTTAAACTACAAATTAAATCTACCAATTTTAAACTATTTAAAATAAACCTAAAGTGCATGAATCGTTCCCGAATTTAAATCTAAAGAAAACAAAATTTTAAACTATATATTTTTATTTAAACTTAAATTTTACTTTAACTTTATATTTTTCTAAACAAACTATTTAAACAAAAATCATTTAAACTAAAATTTATTTAAAAACAATTTAATTAAAAACAATTTTAAAACTATTTAAATAATAAATATATATTTTTATTTTCTAAAACTTTATTTAATTTATTTTAAA
Source organism: Glebionis coronaria (assembly GCA_025667525.1). Taxonomy (NCBI): domain Eukaryota; kingdom Viridiplantae; phylum Streptophyta; class Magnoliopsida; order Asterales; family Asteraceae; genus Glebionis; species Glebionis coronaria. The sequence goes on along the minus strand of CM046880.1, from coordinate 123,978,168 downwards.
CTAATAGTTTTAAACTAATTAATAAAAACTAATTTTTTTATTAAAAGTTAATAAAATGATTTAGATTTAAAACTAAATTAAAACTTAACAAACGTTAAATAAAATGTGTGAAATAAATCTGACAGGACTAGTTAATATATTAAGTAGTATTGGCAGAACTCTAATAAAAAGCTGGTGTGGTCCAGGTGGAAAACACGCTGGGCAGTGAGAAACTAGGTCTCGAGTTCGAGTCCTTAAAATGGCATATATTTTTTTTTTGTGGAATTTATTATTTTGGAACAAAATTTGAGTAAAATAACAAACCAAACACCCCCAATTCAAGGGTGCAGGCCAGAATCTCAAACAGTAATTCACACTGAAAATGAAATAGCAGTAAACAAACCAGTTACAGTAATCAATTAAAATATCAACAATCAATACAAGAAAATTACTACAACAGTTAAACCAAAATCCAATTATAGAATGAAAACAAGCAAAAAATATTAATTTAGATAAACTAATTGCAAACTAAAACCAACTAAACTAATATGCAGTGACGTCACAGATTTGCGATGAAAGTAAGACAAAAACGCAGAACACTTAAAACTAGCACAACCAAATATCAAAACGTGCAAATTGAAAATTAATACTCAAACTATTTGTATAAAAACCAGTTCTAAACCTATTCATTCAACTCCCAAAAAAATGCAGACATCGATTTTAAAACTCAGTATACTGAACAATAGTAACTTCAACAGAGAACTAATCGCCAAAATAAGCATCAAATTCAGATTGGAAGCAGATTAAATAAACAAGAGTCAATAGCCAAAATCCCTAACAGCCTATTTCGAGCAGCAAATCAGTAAGCATAAGCAAATGCGTCGATACCCAATCTCAGCAACTCAAAGCATTCAAGTCCTCTAGTAAACTTATCAATCTATAACAATAGCTATAATAACAAACGCTAGCCCGATAGGCGCATTAAATCAGCAGGCTAAATAGAACTAAGCAGCAATTACATAAAATCAAGATCAAATAAGCAGCTAATTTACAAGCATCTCAAAAGCAGTAGCAAACATTCATATTATAAAAACGAGAAATAAAATACATCAGGTTAACAGATTCATAATGGACAAGATTATAGTGAACATTCGGAATCATAAGTCAAAAACAATAATCAGCAGACTATTAAATCAAAGATCAAAACAGGCAACCAATCAATTTAACACATGATAAATCAAATCATCATCTATAAAATACTAAAAAAAATAATACTAAAAACTAAGGAACTTAGATAGAGCTTGACCATTCTATGATGAACCGTTGGGATGTAGATGCGGCGCTGAGCCTTCTAATAAACTAAATCGCTACCACCATAAATCATCCTTCGATACCCAATTATCATGGATCGAACCATCATAACATTAAACTAACAGCTAACTTTCTTCGATTTATCAGTAGGATAAACCGGTTCCCAAACCTAGTCCAAATTAATCCCAATAAGCTATTTAGAAAGCTTTTAAGATTAAGCACAAGTTTAAATATCAAAATTAATATAAGACGAAATTTAATAACTTCGATAATAATATAATAAAGTAAGCAGTGAAGCGAAACAAATTAGAAACTGTAAAATTTTATTGACTAAAAATTACTTCAAACATTACAAGATTTAAGAAAAGTAAATTCTATACTAATTTTGACATAATAACTCTACACTAAGAAAAGGGATGATGATTACAGATTTTCAGGGGGTTTTTATAGGCTAGATGAGAGGGTGTGGGGTGAGGGTTTGTTGGTGAAGATCGATCTTGAACCGTTGGATGGGCATCTCGCATCATCTCTCTGGTTTGTTATGATCCAAGGGTGTGGATTCGCCCTTGTTCACTTGGATCGCCAACGTGGCACACTTTTGTGCTTCTTGTGCTACCTTGATGTTGAGGTGGTTCTTTTCCATTGGATGATTGGGAAAAATGAGCTGTTACTCCCAATCATATGATGCCACGTACCCAATCTTTTCCACTCCTGCCTTCCAAGATTAAGGGGGTTTTATTTCCACTCGTGTGAATCAACCGTGGGAATAAAAACCCCCAAATAATATCAACTATTTATTTAACTAGGGTTTTGGAACAGTGCTTATGTTCGTCTGGTTTTCTTTGGGAGTAAGGTGAGCGAGAAAAAGGGTGCATAGGATATATCGAAACTTATGTGAATGAAAGTGGGTGATATAAACAAATGGGATAGAAAACGTGTCTATAAAAATGAGTGGTGATTGAGAGTCGGTTGTATGGATGACGTGTGAAAACGAGAGTGGTGAGTGGGATTAATACACGATTTTATTTATTTTGTGATAGAAATTGGTGTGAGTGGAAATAACGTGTTTTCACGTTTGGTAGAAAAAGCAAACCCTAGGCCCAATAAGCTTTCTTCATTCGTTTCATTTCATATTTTGGGCTTGGGCCCAATTGATATTTGTTTTTACATCCGTTTCATGGTGATGGGTCTTTCAGGCTTTTGGTTTATCAAAAATAAATACCATCTTCTTAAATGGGCTTTTAAGCCCATTTCCAAAATGTGGGTCCCACTTTGCCCAAATCACTTATTTAAATATTAAATCCTCTAAATCGAACTCGATTTTGGCTTCCTCGATCTTTTTCATCAATCTCGTGTCGATAATTGCCGGTTTTTGCGAACTTGGTACCTACACACATTTAAACAAGAAAACAACATATCCAAGGCATATTTGATACATTTTATGCAATATTTCATTGTTTTAAGCTACAAATGATATGAGTATTTAAGCTCATATCAGTTACTATGTTTTTATGTCAAGTATGTTTTCATACTGTCATGGTTAACTTCAGTTTCATGCTGATTTTGTTATACACTCCTTCATGATAGATTGTTTCAGGTATCTTCATGATAATTTTCCGTCTTCATGTTGATTACGTCTTACGCCTCTTTTGTTATTTATGCTTTCATGCAAGGCATTGTTGGATTTCATTGAATTTTGCTTTCATGATAGTCATGGTTGGTTTTCATTGATCATACTGTCAGGCAAATCATCATTGAATTTTTTGTAACCACACTTTAACGTTTCTCGATACAACCAGAATGATGTCTATGCTAATACTGCCAGGTTATCATGATGGTTTCCCTAACCGTTTAACCGATATACCTTCCTTAAATCATGACAAATGATCAACCCCATACCGATCATTTCATGTGCATTCCGTGTGTACTCCATGTACCGTATTCCATGTGTATTTCACATACCTTAATCCGTGTGTATTTCACTTGCAATACTTCACGACTATTCGCTAGTCGATTCTAAATCATCTCATGCGTATGTTCACTTGCTGATATTCTACAAGATTGTCGATGCCGCACATAGCTTGGAGATGTTACTAAAGGTTGATGCTGCTGATGTTGGGAGACGCTACGAGATGCTGATGCTGTTCACAACCTGGAGCTCATACAAGACGAAGACAAAGGCGTTAGAGCAAAAGCAATTAGACGAGAAGATGCTTCACCATCAGACGATTTCCATAAATCATTGTCCCTAATTTTAGTTACATGTCACACGTCATTCGGCTGTCATTTCATCCATATGAGTGCAAACCGGTACCAGCCGGCCACTCAGTTGAATAGTTACATGAATCACGGTCATGAGAATGACCGTCATGGAACTAACAGACAGGACGATAGTAACCACTACTATGACAACAACTATCCTAGAAATCGCAACCGAGGCCCCGGCCGTGGACGTGCTCAGACATACAAAGGATCAGTAGTCCAACTGATCCGCCAAGTCTGGCATAATAACCTAATATTGTAATTCTATTGTTTTACGTCTCGAGACACATGTCAAGACATCAGTCAAGACTCATGTCTCACGTATACTTTCTGAAGACACATGTCAAGACATCAGTCAAGACACATGTCACACGTATACTTTCTGAAGACACATGTCAAGACACCAGTCAAGACATATGTCATGCTTATAGTTCCAAGACACGAGTCAAGACGCATGACTCACGTCCAACTATGGAACAATTCTAAGAAATTCAGGGTACCTTCCAAGGGTATATCCATTTTGTTGTGCCATGTATTAATCAGGCCACAAGAATTTCAATACCATTACCGGCGCATCAGTGAGAACTGTCACGTTGCCGATGTCACTTTCATTTCTTTCACCATATTTCATATATTCATGACCATGAAGGACGCCTTTCGTATCCCCACGTATACGAAGGTTTTCCTTCAGCTTAATGATGAGATCCAAGCTGCTAACGCATTTCCTCGGACAGACACGAGACGAATTTTATCCTAATTATGGACTATGAATAGCACACCATGCTACGATTCATAATTATGTATAGTAATGTTCAGGCTCCTGAATACATTCAGCTTGATTTTCCATCAGGAAAATCTGTACAAGTTATCTATGCTTACAAGCATGTGCGTTGTTAGCCATGGTCGCTAAAATTTTCTAGCTGTCAGTAAGACACGACTACTTATGTCCTTTTACGCATAGCCAGTTGATTTTTCCAAAATCTTCCTATACATTCCAGAGGAACCTACAAGGAGAAGGATGGTACCATGAGATTATGTGTCGACTACCGTCGATTTAAACAAATCACCATTCACGACCGTTATTCTCCTCCACGTATTGACAACATGTCCAATCAACCGTATGGTGTTAATCACTTTTCCAAGATCGAACTCATGATCATGCTGCCAACAGTGACGAGTGAAAGAGCAGGACATGTCCATGACTGTTATTCGTACACGACTCGGTCATGCTAGATTTATGATTTTAATTTAGTCCCATCAATGCTCTAGCAGCAAATGAGTTTCCATGAACTCATAAGCAAATTCATCAGTGTTTTTATTGAGGATAACCTGATTTCCATCTAAGCCTAGAGAAGAACAGGAAGACCATATCTGCACTATGTTGCAAAATCTATGACAAGCGAAATTTCACCCTGAAAATTTCCTATATCAGTTCTGGTTGATTACAGTGACACGCTGGATCACATGGAATTGCATGGTTAATCTTACCATGACTCAGCTTATGCGTAAAGGAGGGAACCCTACATTACATTAGGTGTTCTAGAAAATCCTACGCAAAGAGAAGTTTGGATTCATAGACTCAGAGTTTCGTAAACTCCTATGTAGCAAGTTCGATGAAGCAAGATACCGTTACGTTCATATCTTCATACCTGTCATACAAACAGGCTTAGATACGACACCAACAGACTGGGATGTTTTCATCATCTGAAATTGTGAATTGAAACGGGACAAGATCTCCATGGATTTTGGTCACCAGTTAAACGCAAATTTAGAAGAAGCATGATGCTATTTGGGTTATTGCAAACAGATTGATCAAGTCTGTAGAATCCTTACATCCGTAAGGCATTCAGAACCAACAGATTGATCGGACATGTTCCAGCCAAGGCTCATCCGACCACTTGGTAATCCCTCAGCTATCGGGTCAGACAAAGATTCACAATTGTACTCCTAAATTACTTCACGTCTTCATTCTGATTCCACGACTTGCTTTCGCGCTCGCGTTCATGACACTATTCACGTTCATGATCATATCTGGGCTTACGATTTTACGTTCATTTCGTTCTGGGAAGTTTTGCAAGAACTTAAGAGACCAGACCAAAGTTTAGTATAACTCTCCATCATCAGATAGACGTTTCACGTCATATTCCACGACTCACCTTGTAGCGTTTGGCGTTACCGCCATTATATTCTATGTTCACGATATGTTCCACATGTCATGTTCATTCCACATTCCTCATATCATGATCAAGATATGTTACACGTATCATGGATCACGATATGTTTACTCATACTACACTCGCCATATCTCCACATAGCAAGTTCAAAAATTTTCACGTATCACGTTCAAAATTTTTCACGTACTGCGTTTCTTTATGTCTCGCGCATCGTTTCTAATTATCCGTTAAGTCAGATTGTCTTGCATCGTAACGTTTCAGTTACCCTAGCACGTTAACTCTTATTTTTCTCGATCGAATTTAGGGGATCTACCTTCCGTTGATAACTAAGAATTTCTTCGTATTCCAAGTCAAGGTCAGGAGGACCAAGATTTATCATTAGTGTCAAGATCTTCTGAAGGAACCTTTCCAAGAGGGAGGCCACTTGGAAACGGACAAGTTCATCCGGACTTTTATCCGTTTTCTCTCATCAATTAGATATGTCCTTTCAGTCACGTCACGTTCCATGTCCTTTCAAGACATGTCACGTTCCACGTTCCTTCAACCATGTCACCTGTACGTTCTTTAATCTTACATACCCTCTCAGTTTGATTAGGGTATGTTTTTCTTTCAGTTACGTTATCAATAATTCGGGGACGAATTATTCTTTTTAGGGGGGAAGAGTTGTAAAACCCACATGCTTTTACCATGAATAGTACCCTTAAGATCGTACGTACTAGATTAAAACTTTCCTATTATAGCATGATTACGATTACGTGTTAGGATTTTACGTATTACGTACGTGTTAGAACACGATAAGTATTTACTACGCACGAACACACAATAATTATTTGACAATAATTAATCACGAATATGCGATCATGAAATCATGAATGTAATTAAATCACGAACTATTATTAATTACGTATATATATTTATTACGAACACGAATAAATATATTAAGTCACGATCGATAACTAATTAAAACACGTAAATTACGAACACGAGAACACACGAGAACACACTATAATATTTAGACTCGGGAAATGTATGGGTTACCTCATGTGGGCCCCATACCACGAAATTAGGGAGGGAAGATGGGCTTAGCCCATCAATTTTTACTAAAACAAGGATTTAGGAAAGATTTTGGTCATTTTTCACTTTACAAGAAAACATCAAAAACCCTAAAAATATTTTCTCCTCCTCCTTCTTTTTATTTTTTGGCCGCCACCCATAAACACACCAAGGGGATGTTTTGTTTGATCTTTGATCTTGGCTTTGGTGCAAGTGTTCGTGTTTGTTCATCCTTGTTTAGATCCACGCATTCGGTAAATTCTTTTAACCCTTTTCTTTTTGATTTGATCTATTAAATAAATTAAGAACAAGATGTTTTTAAAACCTAATTAAAAACATAGATCTAACATGAAAATGGGTTTGGAATAAATCAAAAAGGGTGTTTTAGGGGTGTTTGTTTGGCCGGCCCCTAATACGAACCCCAATGGGGTCTCGGTTTGGCTACTCGACCACCACCGAGATCATATGGTCCCGGTTGGGTGGTGTGGGTCCCACGGAAGCAGCAAGACAAGGGGAACCCCGAAGTGGTTCGGGGTATGGAGTCGATTTCATGTCCGGTTCATGGGTTTTAGTCAAGATCCGGTTCACGGTTTTTGTTAAGATTATTTTTTTATAATCATATGTTAAATTAAATTAATAAACATGACATGATTAATTTAGTAACATGACTTAGGTTATATTAATTATTAAAATCATGAAATTATTAACCTAAGTATTTTATATTTTTAGACTTATAATTAATTAATTATTTAAAAACCATGGTTATAATTAATTAATTAACATGACTTAGGTTATATTATTAATAAATAATAATACATGTTTTAACCTAAGTATTTAACTTTATTTAATTAAAAACATGATATACTTTAATTAAATATTTTAACCTATAGTTTATTTAATGACATGAAATAATTAATAAACTATACATTATATCATATGACTTAGAAAATAATCATGAAAACACTTAGGCTTATATACTTAGCTTATTTAACCAGCTTATATCTAATTATGGAAACTTTCTATTTTTAGAAACTTATTTAAATAAGGAAGCTAATCTATTTATGGAAACTTTCTATTTTTAGAAACTTATTTAATTCAGGCAGCTAATCTATTTATGGAAATTTATTTAAATAAGGCAGCTAATCTATTTATGGAAACTTTCTATTTTTAGAAACTTATCTATTTTAAGCAGTAATTCTTTTTTTGGAAACTATCTATTTTTGGAAACTTTCTATATTCGAAACTTTCTATTTTTGGAAACTTTCTATTTTTGGAAACTTTCTATATTTGGTAACTTTCTATTTTTGGTAACTTTCTATTTTAGGAAACCTGCTATTTTTGGAAAGTTACTTATTATTACACAGTAAGTATAATAATACATGAAATACCAGAAACACTTAATCAGAATAGACAGAATATAAGATAAACACAGTTTAAGGCTTTAAACAGTAAAACATGATATGAACATATAAAATAAGCTAAGACATGACATAAAACCAGTTACGTATTTAGTAATCAGATACTTATTCATGTATGTATTTATGTAGCATTAGTGATACGGAAGTAGGATTCCTCTCAGTTCATCTTCTTCGTTCACTGGACATAAGGTACGGATTCCCGTCCTTTCAGTATGGACATTCTTTCCTTATTAGGATTCCCCGTATGCAGCCAACTGTTTTCCCAGTATTTGTTTTATATGTTTTTGAATTGCTTATGTTTAATTAGAATACCTAAAGCCATATACATGCATGACCAGTTTCACCTAGTTATGGAGGTACCCTAACCATAACATTAGAGGCACTGATGTTATGACTTCACCACGGCGGAGTGATTGCTCGTGGCGTCCCTTCAGCTTTTGGCCATTTATATTATATTTATCATGTGGGGCGTATGGGTGCATCCTAGTTACATGTTTCAGTCAGGATTTCATGGTGAATGTGGTGTGTGCCTTGCATCCTTCACAAGGAGCTGATCCCTCCTACCCAAGACCAGTATATTAAATTAGAGGCAACCCCTCTAATTTGCATGATGAGGTCACCCCTCCAAGTATTCATGCACGGTGGATTTTCATGACCTATATTGGCTAATGGTAAAATATGTTAAACAGTTTTCATAAGATAAACATAAGGCTTTTCAAACTATAAACCAGTTTTATGAACATGTTCCAGGTTTTCCAGGACTTATACATTTCCGCTGCTATTAAGTCTTTATTATGTTTAGTCATTCATACTATGTCTATATCCGTGCATTGAGCGTTTTGCTCAGCCGTTACTTTCCTTTCCATGTCCCAAAACGGCAGGTACCCTAGGAAAGACTCGAGCATTTGGAGGACGTGCATAGGATGGAAGCTGCTAGAGACTTCTTTTCCTTTTTTCCTTCATATACTCTTGCTTGTTTAGTCTTTCATTCATTTATTTTGCTATATTATGTTGTGGGCTTATGTTTGGGAACCGATGTTTGATTCCGGTTATCCCTATGGTCATGTAATGTTTTAGACATTTATCCTTGTATGCTTTGATGACATGCCATAATTACGCGTGACATTCCATTATCAAAATGGGGTGTTACAATCCCTTTGTGACCTAAACACCCAATTTGTTCCAATGAGACTAGTAATGACCTTCTCAAGATATTTAAATCTATTGCAAGTCATTAAAATACCATTAAAATTAGAGTTTTTCTCTTGTTTAGGTTTCCAAGTTAAGTGAGATGATGCTTTAGACCCTTGACCCTTATTAACAAAGTATCTTTGTTTATATGGTCTAAAATAAGGTCTCATACCAAACTTGGAGCTGTTAGTGCTGCATTTGTGCCTGTCAGCGTTGAATTTGTTCCTGTGAGCACTGAATTTGTTCCTGTCAGCGCTGAATTTGTTCTTGTCAGTGCTGAATTTGTTCTTGTCAGCGCCCAAATTAGGGTTTGCTACAGGAACATACTGTTTGTTTAACCAAGTGTTGGTCTTTTGAAAGGTTCTTTGACCTTGGGTATTAGCTGCCTTAGAGAAGAAAGGAGCTGGTCTAGTAGCCTGTGGTCTAGTGTAGACAAAAGGTATATGGTTGACATTGGATGACCTATTGTCAGCGAATGAATTGTATCCACTGACACAATTATAGGCCAAATGTGAGAAGCTCCCACACGAGTAACAAGCCTTTTTGGACACAAACTTAGGCTTAGACTGATAAAACCCTATCCCATTAACACTTGCTTGGATTTTAAGTGACCTAGGTTTCCTATACATTTTTGCATATTTAACACTAGGTTGTTTCTTAATTGGGGAGCCAAGATTAACAGCTTTTCCAGTGATGGGATTGGTCACAGTGATAGATATAGATACTACTGGACTCTAAATGGGTGTAGGCACAAATGGACTCTCACTAAGCATCCTACCCTTAACAAACAAAGTGGGGTTGGCCTTCTTCCACTCTTCTAGGTCAATAACCTTTTGTTGATATTCCTCAACTAGAGAAAGGACTCTAGGTGGAGGAATAAATTCCTCTTCTTGGAGTTCTGAAATACCAGTCCAAGAGAGATCCTTTCTATGGACACCATAGAAGTTCCCTGCAGGTGGTGGAATAGCAGTATAATCTTTCATCCCAATCCCAGACAAATCCCTAGAATCTCGTTGTTCACTGACACATTTTTCTAGGGTTTGGCTTGCTTTATCAAACTTTTTAATTTTATTCCCTACATTTTCTTTATCCTTAAGGGCTTCATCTTACTTAAGCTGCATTTCTCCTTTGGTTCTCGTTAGTATATCTCTAACTACAATACTAAGTTTGAGGTCATGAGACAAAACATTAATTTGATCTTTTAAGTCAAATTCCATTTTCTTGTACTCAGACATAGTCTTTTCAGTTTGAATAAGTGCCACTTGATAATTTGAAAGTCTAGCTTTTACGTCAAACATCTGATTTCAATTTTAAAACTTCTTTATTAAGTCTTTCAGTATTTATCCTACAAGAAGAGTCATCACATACCTCATTATCAGATGACGAAGATGATTGGAACTTGTGGAACTTGAAGTAGACATGGCCTTAACTGAAAACATCATCAGACTTTTCTTCACCTTCTTCCTTAGCATCGTTCACCTCACCATATTGGATCTCGTTCTTCAAATCAAGGTTTCTCAACAAGCTCTGATACCACTTGTTGATCCCAAACTTAGATCGATTTAGCTTTGTGTTAACGAGTTAAATCAAGTTTAACACGTAGAGAAACTTTGTTGTATTGAACAATCTAAGTTTTATGCGGAATTTAACACTTAGAACAAAGAACAAAACAAAGTAAACCAAACTTTCACTTTGATTAATAATATCAATGAATGATTACAATGAAATTGTTATGAGATATGTGGAAGAGGTGTGTGAAAGGGATGTGTCTTATGTCTAACCCTAAGGCCTCCTTTTATAGGTTTAAGGAGCCTTGTACAAAAAGCTAAGATCAACTATTTTAGGAAGAGACATAAGATAAACATACTCAAATAACTTATTGACTAAATCTTTTAAACATTTAAGAATATATTCTGAATTTTATCTTCATATTTTGTCCACCACCTTGAAGAATTTATCATTGGCAGATTTAGTCATTGTCTTTGTGTTAAGATTCTTCTTGTCAACGCCTTGATAATTCTTATCAGCGTCTCACCTGTCAGCGCCTCAATTCTTCTTGTCAGCGTTTGAAATCCCTTTGTCAGCGTCTGAGTGACTTAGCTAATTTTATTCCCAACAGGTGATTTGGTCGAGGTAGTTCAAGGATGGAACTTCCCCGCCAAAGTAGTGCTTCAACCTATGTCCATTCACCTTGAAATTGGGGCCATCATTTTGAGCTAGCTCGATGGTCCCATAAGGAAAAACTTGAGTCACGGTGAATGGACCGGACCAACAGGATTTCAACTTGCCGGAAATTATTTTTAAACGAGAGCTAAAAAGCAACACTTGATCTCCAATGTTTAAAACCCGTTTTTTAATTTTTGAGTCATGAAACTTTTTAGTTTTTTCTTTATAAATCAATGAATTTTCATAAGCAATGTCTCTTAATTCATCCAATTCATTTAATTGCATTTTCCGATGTTTTCCCGCGGTCTCAATATCATCATTACAATGCTTAAGGGCCCAATAAGCTTTGTGTTCGAATTTAATTGGCAAGTGACAATTCTTCCCATTCACAAGCTTATAAGGAGTGCACCCGATGGGCGTCTTATGAGCGGTCCGAAAGGCCCATAAAGCATCATCCAACTTATCCAACCAAGATTGTCGGTTTTCCCCATTGGATCTCTCCAAGATCCTTTTCAATGCTCGATTTGAAACCTCGACTTGCCCACTCGTTTGTGGGTGATAAGCCGTAGAAAGCCGATGTGTAACTCCATATTTCCTTAAGACCCTTTCGAATTTGTCGTTACAAAAATGGGTTCCACGATCGCTTATGATCGCACGAGGGGTTCCAAACCGAGAAAACAAGCTTTTTAAAAACTTGACTACCACACGAGCATCGTTGGTGGGCAAAGACTTAGCTTCCACCCACTTAGATAGGTAGTCAACGGCGACAAGGATGTACTTATTACCACGAGATGATGGGAACGACCCCATAAAGTCAATTCCACAAACGTCAAAGTTCTCATACACTTGGATGATATTTTGTGGCATTCATCGTTTTGTGAGGCTTTTCCTTTTCGTTGGCATGAGTCACACGACTTCACAAGTGCATGTGCATCTCGGTAAATAGTAGGCCAAAAGGAACCAGCATCAAAGACCTTCTTAGCCATGAGATTAGAACCGTGGTGACCACCCGTGAGTCCCTCGTGACAAGCTCTAAGGATGTTAGAAGCTTTGGTGCCAAATACACAATGTCGAATGATTTGATCCGCACAAGTTCGAAACAAGTAAGGGTCGTTCCAAAAATAGAACTTGACGTTACGAAATAATTTTTGTTTTTGTTGAGTCGTCATACCCTTAATGATGAAGTTCCCCGCATGGTAATTTGTGATGTCCGCAAACCATGGGGTGGATGAATCAAGCTTAGAATTCACTACACCAAGTGTCTCGAGAGGAAATGTTTCGGTGATTTCCTTTGGCTCATAAACACTTTGGTGAGGATCTTCCAAACGAGAAAGATGATCGGCTGCTAGATTCTCGGCTCCTTTTTTGTCAAGGATTTCGATATCAAATTCTTGTACGAGGAGAATCCAACGAAGTAATCTCGGCTTTGCATCTTGTTTAGTCATGAGATACTTAATAGCCGAATGATCCCTATACACTATGCATCGAGTCAAGACGAGGTAAGGTCGGAATTTATCGAATGCATACACCACGGCAAGGAACTCCTTCTCCGTTTTAGTGTATTTTAGTTGAGCCTCGGTCATCGTCTTGCTAGCATAGTGAATAGGCAAGAAGTGTTTTTCATGACGTTTCCCCAAAACGGCCCCAAAAGCGTAGTCACTAGCATCACACATGAGCTCAAAGGGGAGGTTCCAATTGGGAGCAACAAGAATGGGAGCTTCGGTAAGTTTCCTCTTAAGGATTTTAAAGGCTCGTACACAATCTTCGTTAAAGACAAAAGGTGCATCTTTTTCGAGGAGATGTGTATTAGGTCGAGAAATCTTTGAAAATTCCTTGATGAATCGAAGATAAAAGCCCGCGTGGCCTAGGAAACTCCTAACTCCCTTAACGGTTTTTGGATGAGGTAATTTGGCGATGACGTCTACCTTAGCTTTGTCTACCTCAATCCCCGCTTTTGAAACCTTGTGCCCTAAGACGATTCCACTTTTAACCATAAAATGAAATTTTTCCCAATTAAGCACAAGGTTGGTTTCCTCACAACGCTTCAACATTCTCTCAAGATTCGACAAACACGAAGTGAACGAACAACCAAACACGGAAAAGTCATCCATGAAGATTTCCATCGTCCTCTCGATCATATCATGAAAAATAGCCATCATGCACCTTTGAAAGGTTCCCTGTGCATTGCAAAGACCGAATGGCATTCTACGATAAGCAAACGTTCCATATGGACACGTAAACGTAGTTTTTTCTTGATCACGAGGATCGATGGGGATTTGGAAGTAACCAGAAAAACCATCTAAAAAGTAATAGAAATCATTTCCCGCAAGACGCTCCAACATTTGATCCATAAAGGGCAAGGGAAAATGGTCTTTACGAGTGGCGTCATTTAGCTTACGATAGTCGATGCACACCCTCCAACCGGTCACGAGTCGAGTTGGAATTAACTCGTTGACATTGTTTGGCAAAACGGTCATTCCTCCCTTGTTACGGACACGATGAATAGGACTCACCCAAGGGCTATCAGAAATAGGGTAAATCATTCCCGCGTCAAGGAGTTTTAGGACTTCCTTTTTTATGACGTCGTGAATTTTGGGGTTCACCCTCCTTTGACATTGGATTGCGGGTTTGTAATCCTCCTTCATTAAGATTTTGCGGGTACAAAATTTGGGATCGATCCCCTTAATGTCAGATAATTTCCACGCAATTGCCCCTTTCTGATCCTTTAGAACATCGAAAAGTGCGGTTTTTTCATCATTCGAAAGATCTTTCGTAATAATAACCGGCAACTTTTCGTCCTCCTCCAAAAATACATATTCAAGGTGAGGAGGTAAATCTTTCAACTCGAGGATTGGTGGTTCCTCAATTGAAGATTTGGGCTCGATACTCATAACCTCCTCGGGTGGAGGAAATGGGAAATCATTAAGAAAATCCTTGATAATCGAGAAGTCCTCATCATTGTCGAGGTCTTCGTCACAAGTACGTTGAACATCGAATTCCTCCAACGTAAACCACCGCCTTCAAATGGAGTGAAGGTTGGTGTCGAGTTATCAAGAATGGGATCAAGCATTGTGGGATTGCCACTATTTTCATCATCACCAAAACCTAGAACTTCTTGTGAAAATTCCTCACAAACAACATCGACCATATCAACGAGGTTTTTGGTAGCAATGGAATAAACATGAGAAATTGGAGAATTTTGAGTTGCGTTTATAACAAGTTCCTCGTCGTTGAAATGTAAGGTGATCTTTCTAGCATGCACATCAATTAAAGCCATACACGTATCTAAAAACGAACGACCTAAAATGAGAGGAACTTGAGGATCCGTGGGAATATCGACAACGGTAAATTCTACCGGATAATAGAGCTTTCCCACTTTTACAAAAACGTCTTTGGCCAATCCACATGCGGGAATCGTGGAATGATCGGCCAACTCGATAGACATTAGTGAAGGAGTAAGATTAGGAAGATTGAGCGACTTGAAGATTGCAAGTGGCATCAAGTTAATACTAGCACCAAGATCGGCCAAGGCATAACATTCTTCCATATCTTGGATTGTACAAGGAATCAAGAATTTACCGAGATCACCCACTTTTTTAGGTATGCGGTTAAGATAAACCGACGAACAACTAGACAATTGTTGCAATTTATCCTTGCTGTTCAACATACTCTTGAATTTAGCGGCAAATCGAGGCATTCGTGACCAAAGCATCGGCAAAACTCACATTAAAATGAACATCACGAAACATTTTCATAAAAAGTTCAAATTGGTAATTGTCGCGCTCTTGACGTTTCTCCTTTCTAAGTTTCGATGGATAGGGCAAAGGTAGTGTGGGTTGAGGCATAGGCATAGGCTTTGGAATCTCGGGTTCCAAATGTGGTAATGGGTCAAATGTAGGTGTGGCATGAGCGGTACTTCGTGGGATTAGGAAATACTCCTTTTCGACCATCACCTCGGGTCCTTCCTCAATTGCTTCCTCCGTAGGAGCAATTGGTTGAGGAGTCGGTTCCTTAAGTGTCTTACCACTTCGCGTGGTAATCACTTTCATCTCTCCCTTAGGGTTTGATATGGTATTACTAGGAAGACTACTCGAAGACGGTTTGCACATTATAGCCTCAAACATGGATGAAATTTTATTCTCGAAAACAGATTGCCTCTTCTCGGCCTTAATCATCTCTTGTTTTATTTCATGTTGCCCTTGTTCCATTTTTTGTTGGTTTTGTTGTAACCTAGTTACATTTCCCTCCATTTTGTTTGTATGGATCTTAAGTTCATTTGCTAACTCATTTTTCAACTCCTTTTTCAAGTCATTCTTAAACCCGAATCTTAGGCTAATGATCTCTCTTTAAATATTATCAAACCTAGCATCGTTTCCATTTGCGTATTCAACAAATTCATTTGGAAGATCTTTCAAAGTTTGCAAACCTTTGTTGTTGTTTTGAAAATCAATGTTTTGATTTTTGTTTGAAACTTGATTGTTATTAGCCCCTTGATTCCCATAGTTGTTTCCTTTGTAATTGTTTTTGAAAACAACTTAATTGTTTCGATAGTTGTTGTTAGAATTTTAATTGGGAGCAAAACCCGGTGGAGTCAATTGATTGGATCAGGTAACTTGACCGTTTTGGTTGTAAGTTCCGGTGGCCGCGTAGGCACTCGAAGCGTTACCACCATTGGTAATGCACTCGGAGAAATCATGACCTCCACCACAATACGTACATGAAACCTCAACCGTTTTAGCCGTAGCGGGAGAACTTTGTTCACCAACTTTGAATTCAATCAAAAGACCTTTAAGCTTATCAAAGATTTTGTTTTCCAAGTTCGCCTCAATTTGGCAAGCATCGATGGTATTGGACAATGAAGGTGAAGCCGAAGACGAAGCCTTACGAACACTCGATGTGTTACGAGGACAATACACCTTAGATCTATTCTCAACTATCAACAATGCTTCCTCAACCGTTTTACACAAAAAATTACCACCCGCGGCGGCATTAAGATAATCCCTTTCATGATCATTAAAACCATTGTCAAACGTGTCAATTTGATGCAAGTCGGAAAAACCGTGATGAAGACACTCATGTAACATTTACTTAAACCTATTCCAAGCCGTTGAAAAACTCTCATTAAATTCTTGTGAAAATTTTGAAATCTCGTTTTCAAATGCGTAGTCTTAGAGGGCGAAAAAAATTGGTTCAAAAACTTAGAAACGAGATCCTTCCACGTCAATATAGAATTGGGTGGCTCTTTCTCTAACTAAATATTAGCGGGCCCCGCTAAGGAATACGGAAAAAGCATCATCTTAATTGAATCATTAGCAACATCCTTAAATTTGCAAGTGGCGGTAAGACGATTGAATTGGTGGATATGGTTGTGCGGGTTGTCCTTTTCATCACCGTGGAATTTGTTGTTTTGGATCATCGACAACAAACCCGTTTTCACATCAAAATTCTCCGCAAGGATGGCGGGAATAACAATAGCCTCTTCATAACCCTCGGTGGGTGCTTGAAGTAACTCCATCATAGTTCGATTCGCCATGGTTGGTTCTTCTTCTACGATAGGTTCGTCAATAAGAGACTCCTCACTAGAAAGATTAGGAGTAGGTGTGGACTCTTTTCGGTTTTTTCGTTTACGTGCACGTCTTGCTTGATTACGAGTAAGCATAAACGTCATGTACAACGTGGGGATGAGCAAAGAAGATTCTTTTTGGTGTTTTTAATTTTTCCAATTTTTTTGTGATTTTTGATTGTTTTTACTTTTTTTAGATTTTGTGATTGTATTAGGTAGACAAAAATCTACAAATCTCCTCCTTAATCAAATCTCTTGATTAAAGAAGCCTCGAGAAATGAAAACGATCACGTGAAGTGAACGCCTTCGATGACTTTAGAACGTTGGTGGAACACCAAACGTTCATGAGGGTTTAATCAAATGAAACCAAGAAAATATATATGATACTTAGATAATACTTTGGTTGGCAAACCCTCGATTAGCCCTTTTTTATCTAAATACGCACAAGCAAGCGGGGAAACGAGGCGGTGCGAAGCACTTAAGAGCCTTTTTCCTTAGGGTATATTTTATAATACCCACCTTATACCCACCTTATAGTTTGTGTTTTTCAAAATTAAGCTTCACGAAAGTATTTATCTATTTTTACTTTTCTTTCTTGTTTGAGATTCGAATACAATGATTGAGTAATGACCTCCCAATCAAGGTTGTGTTTTCACACTTTTGGAGTACTTGTGAACTTATTGTTCTACGTATACAATTTAGTAATAGTATTCACAAAAAAAACGAAAAACGATAATACGTATTAGTAGAGTGCTACTAATACAAATAGATATTATGGTTAGCATAGAAACAAAAAATTTTCAAATCAAAACACAACACGCCTCCCCGGCAGCGGCGCCAAAATGATAGTTGTAAAATACGTCTTTTAGGAAAAAGAACGTAATTAGGGTAAGTACGACGGTTTAGGAAAACCGTGCACAAATGACCCAAAGTGGGGATCGTACTCAAGGAGGCTAGTATGTTGTGTAAGAAATGATTAATGATGTGATTATGATTTATGAGAGAAGGAAAATAGAAAAGAGATTAGAAGAGAATGACGGTTACGATTATGAATTAAACTAAGACGAAAAGTCGTGCACGTAAAACCGTAAAAAGGCACCAAATTTAAAAATTACCCTAAAAATTCCTAGAAAACTGCAATAAATCCACAAAAATGTAATTAGAGTTTACAAAAAATCAAAATCACTCAAACCTTTTACTTAATTAAATATTAATTTTTAATGATAATTAAACACCAAAAAATTAATTTAATTAAAAAAAGCCCAAATGAGATTATTTAAGTTATAAACCTCTCAAATGACTTAACTAAATTTAAAACTATTTTTGAAAATTTTAAAATTAATTAAAACTATTTAAAAACAATTAAAAACTATTAAAACTTAAAATAATTCTAAAAATTAATCTAATGACAATAAAATTATTCTAAAAATTGTAAAATTCCTAACTTAATATATTTGAATAAAGAAAAATGAAAAACTTGTAAAAATCTAAATTTTAATTTTTAATAATAAAATAATAATAAAATATTAATAAAAATCCAAAATTTATAAAAAATTCTAAAAAGTTGCAAACTAGTTTATTTTAACGTAAACAAAACAGAAATGCACTTGAAATTACAAAATACCCCTATTAAGCCTTAAATGGGCTAAATGAAAAAACAGTCCCTTAATGGGCTTAAATTGGGCCCAATAAGAAAAAGTCAAACAAATAAGCCCAAAACTTCCACTATGACTTAAAATTTGATTTTAAAAACAAAACTCTGAAGGCCCAAAAGTTGAAAATGTGTTTAATCTAGCTTATTTCAAAGCAGCTTATTCTTAATGGGCTTTTTGGCCCATTAAGCTATAAGCTGATGCCATAAGCTAAGATTTGACAAACAAGCTTCTTTTGAGTTACTAAAGAGATCTGTAAAAAGAAAAGAGGAAAAAGCACAAGAAATAAGCTTGATATAAGCCAAGACTCTCTTCACAAAATGACAAAATAGTCGTTTTTGAGTTCTAGACCACCTCAAGTGCTGATTCAAGTTTCAAATGGTTTTAAATGACTTAACTAAGAAAAATAATCAAAAAGTTTTCCAATAAGCACACTAAATAAGCCAGAATAAGAAATTAAGCACTTATGTAAAACTCAACTTGATTAGTTTTCTAGTCAAACTTAAAAGTCAAACCCTAATAAGCTCCAAATCAAATCAATGGGTCAAATAAGGAAGATCTATCACAAAAAATAAGTTGTTGCAAGTATGGATAAGCTTAAATGGCTTATGAATAAGCTGTTTGATAAATTACACTAGCACGGGCTAGTTTTGGAGGTTCAACAGTGGGAAAAGTTTCCACTGCATGACCTTTTTGACTTTTTGTCTTATGTGACTTTTTTGTGGATTCAGGTTAAGCAAAGGCACCCAAGTGATCAGTTAATCACAAGGAGTCAATAACAACAATCAAATCACAATTTCAATCAGCCAATCAATACAGTTAATTCAAAAGATCATCAGACTTGTACCAGATATGAACAATAGGAGTTATGAACTCAATAAGCTTTTTAAGAAACAATAAGCCAACCAAACTTCACCAAATGCATACACAAGCTACAAATAATTCAAATGAACAAATATTAACAGGTTTCATGCATTGATTCAAAGTCTAGATCCAGATTCAAGTAAATGAAAGTTACTGATGAACAAGAACAAGCACTTATGATACTTTGCTGATATACTTGACCACAAATCCAATTTCAAACACTCAAATATTCTTAACAGGTTACACAAACTTTGATTTAACACTTGTTAGCCCTAAACATGCATACACTCTAGGTGTTTCCAAAATCTTAGGTAAAAATAAGCAAAATCAAGTGAGTTATAGCACAATCTTAGGTTTGATGTTTTAAAGCTACAAAGTTGCAGATATGAGCACACAACCAAGTATTAAGCAGATACAAACACTTAACAACACCTTCCAATAACTCAAAAACAACTTGTGCACTTAAACAGGTAAACCCAAACACCCCTTATCTTTTTCAAATCCAAATTTAACAAAGTATAAGTGTGAATTAGTGTTACCCAAGCCCAATCAAACACAATAACAAGTATATTATGCAGTATTAAGCAAGACTAAGCCACAAAAACAACAAGAACAATAGTAGAACTCAAAATCACAAAATTCAAGTATTTTGACAGATTTTTGGGTTCAAGAACTCAAACCTCATGAATGTACATCCACACTCACTAATTTTTGAGCTGATGTGCCTAGAAAAACAAGGCACAAGCTTCCACAACAAGGCTGCTAAGATTCAACAAGGTTTGGATACAAAATATGAAAAACAGAAAGTAGAAAAAGGCTTGATTAATGCAACCTTTGTACCCACTCTTTGATCCCCAAACCACAAGCCTCACAACACCTTGATAACTCTTTATCAGGGTGCTATGATCAACTTATAGCCCAAAAATTACAAAGGTGTACCAAAGAACTTAGCAAAATATCAAGATTTTGAACTTTGAGCAATTTCTTGCCCAAAGTTTGAAAACAGATTTTGAGATTTAACAATAGCAAACATATATCAATAACAAGTAACTAAAAAGATTGGCACTTGGAATTCGTAACACAATTCAAACACATTTCATTAATAATGAAGGATGATTTACAGAATGTTGACCAAATAGAAAACCAAGAGCAACTGAAAATGTTAAGCCTAAATGCCTTTATATAGGCTACATGTGTTCTAGAAATGCAAAGAAAAACGTAAACCCTAAGCTGTGAAGTCCCAATATTGCCCTTGCTGAATTTTTAAAACTTGGAATCATGTGAAGGAATGTTGGTAGTTTGTGTGAGTTGTCAAAGGTGGAATTGCATCAAAGGCTCACAAGGAGCTTAAGTTTGAAGCAAGATTCTTAGACGTTGGATGGCTGGCCTATTTTGGCATTTTCTCCCAAAACCGTGTCCAAGGGTTTAACATGTGACAATGGTGATGATGTGGCATAGGATTTAGGAGTTGGGTTATGTTTATGATTACCCTAATCATAATTCTGGAGGTGATGGAGGCCTAATTACAAGCCATTTAGGAAAACCCAATTTGCTTATGAACATCAAGAACAATGGTTTGATCTGTTTTGTTTTTAAATGTGGTGTTAGGCGCCTAATCTTTATTTAATAAAGATTAGTTAAAACTGGTGGTAAGTGGGGTGTGAAATGGAGGATTGGTGGTTTTAAGTTAATGGGGCACGTGTCATGCAATGGTTGGTTAAGGTAAGTATCTTTGTCTGCCAGCTTTAACCCCTTGTTTCTTTCTTTCTTGTCACTTGAAGTATAATAAGCCTAAAACGAATTTTCTTTTTAATCCAAGTTTCAGTTTTTAGACTTTTGCCCCAAATACTTTTCCAAAGTATTTTCAAGGGGATTTCTTGCCAATTCATGATTCTTGAAGGGTTGTTTTGGCATTTTCTTCAAACATTATGGTCTTGACTTGTATTGTTGACTTCTTGGAGGACTAATATTGACAAGTCTAGATTTATGAGGGACCATTCTTGCCAATTCTTTAAAGTGGAGGGCCCTTTTTGTAAATTTGACAAACTTTATGGACCAATCTTGTAATTATGAATAAAAAAGGGTTTAAAGTGTCAATTATTCAATATTGGAGGACCCTTCTTGTTCAATCTTCAAATCTTCAAGGGTTATTCTCGGAAAATCAACACTAGGGCTTGGTTCATTGTGCGGCTTCGTTTCCCGTGTTTGTTTTTCCTTGTTTCTTGTGATATTTTGTCATTTTCTCAATATCCGTACCTAAAATACACATGTAACAAACACAAGAATATATTTGGCATTTTTCATGATATTTTATGCATTTAAAGCCCGTTTTGGACGATGAGACTATGTATAAAAGCACTCTCATCACTAACAATCTCCCCCAATGAGAGGTCATTACCCTAGTCATTTGGAGATTTGTAAAGTTTACTACTCTCGCCAAAAATGAGTCTTGAACGTGTAATAATAGTCTTGTTCCTTCATGTTGTGATCTTGGAGCCTTTGTCGTTGTATTTCGACTTTGTCTTTTGATCTTGAGATCTTTAAATCATCCTTGACTTGTGTTTGCCATCTTGCGATCTTGTGTCTTCATCCACATGCTCACACTATTAATTGTTGAATATGTCTTTGGTCATGAGTATGTGGATTTGAATCTTTGACTTTGCTGAGTATACCGTAACGCCACCTTCTCGAGACAAAACATAGACACAGACTAAATGGATTTGACATTCGTCCTAAATCAGTAGCGTTTTACCTCCGGCCGGTCAAGAACGTTATACGATATTAAATACCGTACCTATGATTATATTCAATTAAGAACCTCCGTGACAGGGTTTCGCGGCAGTACTAGCCGTTCTCTTTACTCGACCGTCTCAAAGCAAGACTGCGAACATAAAGAGTGAATCAATTGGATAAATATCCGCTTGATTAAAGTCGTTAATTCAAATTCCTGGAACAAGTGTGATTCATAAAGAATCTTGACATTGTTGCTTTCCAGTTGATACAAGCTTGATTCATAAGAATCTCACAAGTCACCTACCGTAGCGTTGTTTGAGATTGACGCTAGAAGGATTTCCATTCGTCACTGTGAATATTGATGAATATCACTCTGAATGTTCTGGCAACACCATAAAGATATTGCGTAGAAACTTGAAACGAGTTTAAATCAGTTCAGAATTAAACTACTGTTGCTTTTCAATTCTACATATATTTAGTTCATAAAGAATCTTACATATGACATACCGTAGTGCTGTTTAAGGTTAACACTGGAAGGATTTCCACTCATCATTGTGAATACTAAGTAGTATCACTTTGAGTGTTCTAGCAATATTGCAAGGATATAGCGTAGGACTCTCTTGTTCGTCATCTGTGTGTTCTAATGAGATATGATTGATCTCTAGGCTCTAGACTGGATTTGTGCACTTTTAGTGGTTTGAGGCTGTAGCATATTGCCACCTATTCAATATCAACTATCTCGGAGTGAGAAAGCTAATAGAAGTTATGTTGATCTCCGTGACAATAAAACAAACTTATTTTGAGAGAAGCCTGAGTAGATAGGCAAGGGTTGTGCATACATCATTGGGTCCACGATGAGGTATCTTCATGATGTGTTGACCCGGTTTCTGCCTAAGTTTTATGGAGGGCTTCTTTGTTTACACCCTTTATCCTTACATTTCTCTTTCATTCTTCAACCCCTTCAATGCTTACCAAGACATCTTTACTAGCACCTTGTTGTGATTGTTCCAGTGCTAGCATCAGTACTTAGTTGGCATTTAGCTACGTTCACAATCTACTCCATCTTTCCTAAGGACTTCTAGTAATCTATTGGATTGTCCCGGGGAAGATCTCTCCGGTTCTGGTTGGATCATAGGACATAAACCTAATCACCCTTTTGACACAAATAACATCGTGAATAAAAGATGTTGTGGGTATGAGATCGTAACCATAAAACCACTTCAAATGTCTAACAAGGTGTTTGAAAAATAGTTAACACCTTGATAGTTTTGTCGTTTCAGAAATGCTCCCCCTTCACATGTGCATCGATAATCGAAAGTGTTTCGCACATGTGGGTAAGAGTTAAAAGTGCATGAGTCTTTCTATATAAGATCACATTTTAATCACATTTTCTCCCCTATCTCTAATATATAAAATCTTTTGATATTAGAGATACCAAATTTGATTAAAATATATTTTGAAAAATGGTCTTGAAAATCTTCGGGAGAAAGATGTGTCAATCTTTGTTAGCCCTATATTAATATAGTCAAACAAGAATGTAATAGGTCATCTTAGTCATTAATGGTCTTGTAATGTAATAGGTTAGTCGGGTTAACCGGGCTTGGACTTTAAGCTAATATTGTATAAGTTAGGGGCGTAAGCCCAAGCAAAGCCAAGCCCGACCCATGAACAAGCCCACAAAAGCCTCTTTAGGTGTGGCATATATAAACCCTCTTCCAATTGTGGAAGAGGTGTTGGTTTCTTTTACTTTCTCTCTCTAATAGTAAAAACCTTCCACCATCTCTCTAGTTTTCTCTCTCTACTTTTCTTCTCTTTCTCTCTCTAAATATTGTGTTATGGATTGAAGTGGGATGAACATTTGGTATCAAGAGCCTATAGTCGATAGGTGATTGAAGATTTATGGTTGGGTTCTTATTGATTTTGTGAGGTATTTAATCCATAATCCCTGATCCAAAAATTTTGTGTGTATTTTTTATGGTTTATTCTTGATACAAATCATCTACATAGTTGTGGTAGAGATTTGGTATTGTTCCTTTGGCTAAAAACACAAAAGTTTTGGGTGTTTGGATCAATTTTTGGCTCAAAATCACGTATTGGGATTGTTAGATCCGATAACAGTGGTAGTCGGCCAAAAATATTTTTATCTTCGGAATAATTGGTCTTATGCGAAGTACCTCCTAGGGTTTTGATATTGCGAAGTTACTTTGGAATAGTGGGTATATTGCGAAGTAAACTTGGATTTTGAAGTAAACTTATTCCTAAGTAAACTTGGATTCCGAAGTAAACATATTCCGAAGTAAACTTGGATTGAGAAGTCAAGATTCTGAAGTTCTAAGGAATTGCGAAGTGCTATTCCGAAGTTCAAAAGATTGTGAAGTTCTTTTATTCTGAAGTAAGATTATTCCGAAGTGGGATTCCGAAGTGGTTATTCCGAAGTGGGATTCTGAAGTGGGATTCCGAAGTGGGATTCAGAAGTGGGATTTCGAAGTGGTTTTCTGAAGTGATTTATTCTGAAGATCCTAAGGTAAACATTCTGAATTAAGCCAATTTTTTGCTTGAAGTGTTTTTAGACTTAGCCACCCTCTTGACTTGTCCCGGATCATAGTTTACAAAAAAAGAAAAAAAGAGTTTTTTGGCGGGAAAACCATGTTAAAATTTATTTTTTCCTAGACCATTTTTAGGCCATTTAAGATTCAATTTCAAATTTTTGCGAAACGATAAATTTTTCGACCCAAAATTCAAATTTTTAGGCCATTTTAGGTTTTATTTTTCGTCAAAATTTTTCACTTTTCAAAATTTTTCCATACTAGTTTTAGGCTATTTCTAACTCGATTTCAAAATTTGGCAATTTCAAATTTTCTCGATTTACTGTTATATCGGACTGAGGAATTTATTGTCGGACTGAGAAAAAATTGGAATTTTCGGAATTTCAACCACAACCAAATCACAACACATCCACTAAGATCTATAATCCATATACACCATATCCTCTTACTACATCCGCTCAATGGACATTTTCAATACAACGGATTCCACAACAACAACGTCTATGAATGCGGTGAGTACAGAGAAGATGTAGAATCTAGAGGTTCAGACATATATTGAGACTCCAATCAGTAAACCTACTAACAAGGATTCTACAACCAAAACTCTTCATGCAATCAAATACAAGATGTCGAAAGGAAAAGAGCGATGTATGGAACATTTAAAGTCACTGTAGTCACAGCTTCAGGTTCTTTCAAGAGAAGACCTAAAAGGCACTCTTCTTGGAATTGGATTCAAACGGGTATTCGCTCTACTATTTGGTCAAGATGTTGAGACATTCACCAGATCGATGCTACTTAATGTGAACCATCTTCAACAAGAACTTGACAGAGATGATTTTCACGAGCTTATATCCATGAAGGTCCTTTTAGCTCTCAACAATCAGTTCCAACAATTCATTGACTCAAGTGGCTTATCCAAAAACAATCGAGAGTTCACAAGCACATACTTTACCAAATATACTCTCGTAGATCTTCAAGCGTTCAAAGAGACACTTCTTCAACATATGAGTAATATAAAGAAGTCAATTGCTGAAAGAACACGCCATCAAAGACAATTTGAAAGAAGGGTGAATCAAAGACTGATGCAGATGAAAGAGAGCACTGTCGATAAAGATCAAGCATTGGATGCTTCTTCGGTTGATACAAAGAGCAGCAGAACAAAATCAGAAATGCAGCATACCAGTACCAGCTCAGGGAATGATCAAACAACAAATGATGGGAATACCAGACCCATTTATGATGATCAGCCAATGGCTATGGTACATTTAAATGCTGAATACGATGTTCCTCAACATACTGAGCAATATGAACCTATTTTTTACACGTATCTAGTGGAAAAGGTTAATAGCAATACCACACCTGATTCATCAGATACGAGTACTAATGGAGGAGAGACTTCCCAGGATGTTGATTCTAAGATTCACGAGCTTGAAACTTTGTTGGCTCAAAAGACAAAAGATTTTGAGGATGCCAAACTCGATTTTTCAAAGAAAAATAACAAATTTGAGGCTTATTTTGAAAAACTTGAAAAAGCAAATGTTGTTCTTGAACAAAAATTGGATCGTAAGATTCACGATTTCAACGCGGAATAAGAACATTTTGTGAAAGAAATAAATTTGTTAGAATCAAAGGTGGCTTCTCAAAATCCAAGTCCTTCGCCTGCTTCATTAACTAAATTATCTATGCAACCTATCGACATTATAGACAGTAATGACGCGAATGTTGATAACGACATATTTGATAATATGAACATTAAGTTAGAACAACGTGTCGCTCAATTACTTCTACAAAATGAGAAATTAAAGGCTCAGATTTAGGAAAAGGTTTGTGCACTGACAGCGGTGAAAAATGAATTAAGGAAGCTAAAAGGAAATAGTGTGGATACTAAGTTAGCAAAACAGTCATTCTTGGGGAAACCTCCTTCTCAATCATTCAGAAATTGCTTAGTTGCTAGACAACCGAATGCGTTTAAATCTGAACGACCCAAAACGTCTAACCCGAGGTTTGCATCCCAAGTTGACATGCATAGCAATTTGCCTAAACCAGTCACTCCACAATCTAGACCCTCCTTAAGAAATTCTGATTCTGCAAAACCCGATCACATGAATGCTTCAAGCAAATCTAGATCTAGCTCCAAGAACATGCCTAGGCGTAGTTCAAATGACATCGGTCATAAAAGCTATCTAGAGGATGCTAAGAAAAAAACACAAGCAATAGATAGGACGAAACCACAACCTAGGAGCGTTGATCACATATCTAGGAATTCCAGACCCTTCTATGATGTGCATAAATCTGCCAACCCTTGGAACTCTTGATCCTTCTCAGATGCTAAGCACTTTGTTTGCACGAAATGTAACAAATGCGTGTTTAATGCCATTCATGATGATTGTATAACTAAATTCCTGAACAAGGTGAACTAAACAGCTAGAGCACCTCAAAGACAGAACCCTAAAGGAAATAGGTTTTCTCTAACTAAGTCTTCTGATGTGCATGAGAAAACTATGACTCCTAGACCCTGTCTTAGGTGGATAGCTACGGGTAGAACCTTTAAAACAATCGGTCTTAGGTGGGTTCCTACTGGAAAGATATTTCCCTCTAGCTCGACAAAGGTTCAAAGTGTACCCCCACATAGTTCTCACAAGTATATCACTAACCCACATGCAAGCATACAAACTACTAATGAAAGTGCAGGTACCGATGTCACGGTTCAACGGGAACACAAAGGTCGAATATTTGTAACCCGTTCAACAAAAGACACTCTGAGAGTTTGGTTGCTGAAGAAGCAGATATCTGAGAAATACATGTCTCAGGGGTTTCACATGTGAGCTTCAACTTGACTTACAGTCACATACCAGACTATAACTCGAACGTCAAAGAAAGGGAACTTTATCTCTTCAACGTTAAGTTACCCTCAAAACGAGAAATTACTATTTCTCCAACACGAGCTTCTCTTAAAACTATTCTAAAGGTTTAAGCTCGTGTAATGGCTTTTAGTCAAATCATAGACTATAACCCGGCTCACAAAACAGGAAAGTTCATCCCGAGTATGACTTATCCTCATAACGAGAAATTAGCTTTTCTCAAACACGAGCTTATATTAAAACTATTCGAAAGTTTTAAGCTCGTGTAAATGACTTCTAAGCGCATCACAGCTTAGGACTCGGACCTCAAATAAGGAAAGTTTATCAAGGATGATAACTTATGCATCTCAACGAGAAATTCATATTTCTCGGTCATGAGCTTCTCATAAAAACATTCAAAGTTTTTTTAAGTTCATGAAAACGATTTCTAAGTAAATGTTAGCTTAGAATTCGAACTTCAACTTAAGGAAAGTTTGTCACGGGTGATAACTTATCCTTCACAACGGGAAATTTATTTTTCTCGGTCATGAGCTAGTTACAAAACAATCAAAGTTTTGAGCTCATGAAAAATGGACCCTGATACTAGTTTTTACTCAGTTAAATTGTTGTTCTCGATATCTTAACGAATTGATTCCCGGTTCAAAGTACGACTCAGTTGGTTTTGGTAAAACAAATATTTTTGGTTGATTTTAAATAAAATGTGCAAAACGATTAAAGTAAATGACGTTAAAGTAAAATGGCGTTAAAATAAATCTAAGTCTAATTAAAAGAAAGGGTGCAATATTTAAAAACTTTGAAAAGTAAAATAATTAAATGACTTAAATTTAAAGCGTGACGAAAAGTAAATTTGACGAAATATAACTTAAAAATAAAACAGAACAAAATATAATTATAAACCCTATTCCATCAGAATCCAGATCGGAAAGCTGTCACCACGTCCATCGGAATGTCAGATCGGAATATGGGAGTAAATCTATCGGAATGTAGAAAGATGCTACTTATCGGAATAATAAAAGTGCTATCTATCGGAATGTTGTTCAGATCGGAAAGCCTAGATCGCAATCCTAGATCAGAATGTTGCTGAGTAAAATCGGGTAGCACTTCGTCTTAGCAAACCTCAAGAGCCGTCGGAATATGCGATCGCAATGTGCGATCGCAATCCCAGATCGAAATGAGGGGGATGTTACTAGATCGCAATCCTCAGATCGGAATAGGCCGTCGCAATGTGAAATCCCTAGATCCAATTCTGTCACAATCGGAATGTGGAGAAGTCGAGCTGTCGCAATGCCAAATCTCTTACTTCCCGATGGAGCACAATTTCGTAATAAGCACAAGAACCAAATAAGCTAATTCTAATAAGCAGTAACCAATAACTTGAATGAAATGGAAAAGGACGAGATAATAAGAAACAAAGTTAAAATCTTTTCAAACACGAAATAAGAAAACGAAATGAACAAACTTTTAGAAAAATGAAACTTTTAAAGAACTTAGGAAAACAAGTAAGCTAAGTATGAAACAAGCCAATAAGATTGTCAAACTTATAGCTTATCTTATACAAAAACTTACACAAAATTAAAAAGGTAAACTTTTTAGTAAAATAAGCAAAGAGATTAAGCAATTGCTTGCTTAATCCGAATTTGTAACAAACCAAAAACAAGAAAAGTAGGATGGGAATGATGAAACGAACACTTGATCAAAGGTAAATGATGATTAAAGCAACAAAATTAAAGAACACTTACTTGGAATTAAAAGGTATTAAAAGTGCAAGACAAGTATTTAAAATGACATGAAAAGTAAATGTCCAAAAACTAAAATGGAAGAGCTAATTGTCACACTTAGCCAACAAATGAAATGAAATGAAATGGAAACTATTTATAAGGAGAAGGAGGGGAGGAAGGTTGGAAGCTTCCTCCTTTCTTTCTTTCTTGTCTCGTCTTTTCGTCTTTTAAATTCTTCGAATTTATCGACTTTGTCTCGGGATTAATTGAACTCGTCTTGTAATTTCTTCATAAATTAGACTTGAGTTCTTCGGCTTTATTAAACTTTCGTCTTTAGACTCTTTCTTCGATAAATCTTCAGAATAGGCCTTGGAATTCCGTTCTTTTTGCACTCTTGATCTCTTGACTTCGTCTTTTGTCTTTTTCTTTGATAAAAGCCCGTGAAAGCCCGTGTTTTCCTCCCTTTTCACATTTTGAACCTAAATCACAACAAAAACACAAACCACGCATAATTCCGACATTTACGACACAAAATACCCGTTTTGGCTTGGTTATTGTTGTAATTAAGTGGTAAAAGGATGGGTGTTTTCACACCTATCAAATCCCCTACACTTGACCATTGCAATGTCCTCATGTAATGCATTAGTTACAAAGCACGTTTTACATTTTCCATCATAATCAATCCACATTGGCCTTTATTAAAGAGATAGAAAATAACAAAACAAGTAAAGAAATCAAAGACTTACCTTAGGGTTTTGGAAATGTCATGAATGATCATCATCCTCAAGTTTTCACATTCTCCAAACCAAGCTTAAAAACGAGATCATTATTATTATAAGTTAGCAAACTAACACGAACTCATGTGGGCCAATTATTTACTTAGACTCCCTTATTCCTAGGTGTATCTCTTATATTTTATTGTTGTCTTGAATGATCACGAGGATGCATTGTTGACTTATTTCGATAGTTTATTAGGCTGAAAATAAAGTGGGACGATTTAATCAATAGTTAGCTAAAGGACAAAATCTTTTAAAACTGCTTCTCGGGACCTCATAAAGTTCATATCTTGGCATAACTCGCTTCACGATTTGAGACCTTTCTCGAACCGATATTTGGCAGCGACTTCATACTTCAAATCTTGAGAGACGTTCATGAAATTATGGTCTTCTCTTCATAATGGGAATTTCTTCACTTGAAGTTTTGAGATATTCTTCATACTTGGACCACGACTTCTTCATTTTTCTCCAATCTTTGATTTGGACTTTGATATACAACGATCCGCCTCCTTTTAGGACTTGGATCTATTTATCCTCATACCTTGTTAGGGCCTTTTTGGATAGATTTCTCCATGATCTTTTGGGGAGTACTTTCTTTTCGTCGTGTGTCTCGATCCTTCATATTGATTTTCGATAAATGATTCTTCACATCTTTTGGATCTTTAGCAACAAAATGTAGCCCTCATGCCTTGTTAGGGCCTTTTCGGACTCGCCAATCTTCGCGTCCCGCTTCAATAAGTTATGCCTTGGCTATGAACTCTAATTAATACCGAGCAACTTTTAAATGATCTTGGGCTAGAAGCTAAGTAACTTTTCAAATCGTACAACCTTATTTATTACAGATAAATTTATTAGCAAGCGATGGGAGAATAGGCTTATAATTAACTCACATAAATTCACGAAAGGATACCAAACTTATAATTGACTCTATCATCTCTCGTTCCCCACTATTTAAAATCTCAAGGAATGAGACTCGTGGATGCTTAGCCAATTAAATCCAAGATTTGGGTTTTCGAGTCATCTATAGGATCTTGCAAACTCTTAGACTTTTTCAAGTTTAGAATTCGCATTTTAATGTTCCCTTGATAAAAAACTCTCTAGGATCAATTATAGGAACTTGCGAAAAGTTCTTGTTCTTAACCCGTGAGAGTTAAGACTTTCGCGTTTTAAACCTCCCTATATAAAAGCCTAGCAAAGCTTGACTTAAACACGTTAAGGATACTAGCTAGAGTAAACTTAGTTAAGTAAAATCGGGTTGAGTCAAACTATTCACGACTTTGAAAAATTTAAAACCACTTTATTGAAAATTTATTCTAGGAAAGAAAATAAAAAACGCTATCAAAGGAAAAACTACTAGGCCAAAATAGATTAAAAATTTTGAAAAATGTCGAAAAATCACATTTTCCGGTAAAAAAATGAGGACAAATTAATGGAAAAGCCCACTTAACTTCGATAGAAGTCCCCCCTACACTTGATATAAACATTGTCCTCAATGTTTAAGCATGTGGGAGTAAACTCCCCTACACTTAGGACATTCTGCACTTTGCTTAAATCTAGCTAAGAAAGAGACAACTTAAGAGATTCCTATTTTAAAATTGGAAAAATATAAAATAGTGAATCGAAAAGAGTTTAGGATAGAACCGGGAAGATGGAAACACGGAATCACGGGTCGTCAAAAGTCATCAAGAGTGTGTCTTTGAAGCTCTAATCCCTGCATATCATAAGAAAGAAAACAAGAAACACCAACGGGGCTCCCCCTACACTTATGATGAAAACAGATAAAGATAGATAATCGGGTTGCCTCCCGAAGAGCGCTTGTTTATATTAACCGAGTCACGAGCCTGACTCGTCCCCGAGTTAAATGGTCCATGGGGAAGCCTCGAATGTAATACCGGGATCAAAGACCTTGTCCTCGTTCCCGGAGGACATCAACAAAGGGGAGGCGGGATGATAAGTCTTAAATGGGAAAAAAGTCCTTTCAACATACGAAAAGTATGTGAAGTCGTGAGCTACGGGAGGTGGGGTAGGTAAAGGAATCAAATTGTCATCCCCCAAAGACAATTAATGCTCAGAAAGCGGCAAAGCCGTAAGGTTAGCAATCATATAATAATCAATGTCACCTCCCGGGTCAAAGCACTCATCCTCCGTAATAGTGGCTAAAGGAGTGGATGAAAGGTGCTCGGGAGGAGGACTTGGGACAATACCTTCCTGCAGCAAATTATCAAAAATAATATCCCCCTCCGTTTCATCATCATTAATACCCGGAGGTATTGAGTGAATGTCGATTTCTTCTAGCAATGGGTCATTATCTTCAACGGGAGGAATAGATGGAGGTAAAGACTCGGAGAGAGGAGGAGAAGTCAACTCTTCAATTTGAGCAATAATAAGATTCACTTTCCGTAATCTGTCGCGAAGAATCACGTCTTCCACCTCATCTATAAGAGCAAGTTCATCGGTGAACTTCTCGTAAGCCGGAGAGAATAACTCGTCATCGCCCGCATCTCCTTGTGGAGATTGAGAAATTTCAAAAGTGAAATTCTCATAGCGTGGAGAAAAATCGTGATCATTAGGATCGACCTCTTCTGTAAGAGCAACATTGTCCTCAGACTCCATAGCAGTCGGTATGTCACAAACCTCATTATCAAAGAATTTGTCGAGACCAAAATCACTAATCTTACTCAAGGAATCACCATCCTTAGACGCATTAGGAATATCGAGAGTAGGAGTAGCAACTTCAGAAGATGGGTCGAGAGCGTAGACATTATCGTCGTCATCATCATTATAATATACGGGACCATTCCAATTAGGAGTGACATAGTCGGCTAACTCTTCCTTGATAACCTCCACATCTTTAAGAAGCTCATGAAGCAAATTTTGTTGTTCATCTCCCCGAGTATGTTCAATTAAACCAATTCTATCCCACGCTTTAATTAAACATTTTGGTGTAGAAAAGAAGGGAAAACGACCAAATTGGCTCAAAAATGTGTTGGTGGATTTCAAGGTTTCGTCAACATCAAGCAAAGGTTGCCTTTCCTAATGCAAGTCAGCTCGGATTTGAGCTAAACTTTCTAGAACATAATTCAAAGTAGTGAGTTGTTGGTCAAGACTAATTTGCTGAGAGGATTGATGATTGAGGGTGTGATGTGGGGGCTCAAAGTTATACACACTGGGATGATAGCACAGAATTTTCTCAAATACGTTCGACGGTTCACAAGAAGAAGCATCGTGAGGCCCCCCCACAAATATAGCACCACGGGTATGGAGAAAAACCGGGTGCGTCATGTGGATAGCTATTACCATTGTCATAAGTGTAACCTAGTTCTTGCCCGTGACCTTACGGGTATCGAACCGGGCACTAAACATGCCAATGATAATCGCTTCCACAATACATGCAATAGGGAGGAGTAAGTTCATTAGAAGTAAAGGATGAGTTAATCGAATTACACGATGGACAAAATCCTATTTGTGAATCGATGGAAATGGGAGGAAGGTCTCTTCCGCATCGCTCGCATGAACACCATTGACATGATTCGCTCCCATATAGTCGTCTACAACACCCGACGCAATGGACATAAGAATCCATAAAGAAGAATAGATAAGCAAGAAGAATATTTTTTTGTGCAAAACTTTGAAAAAGAAATGCTTTTTTATGATTTTTCAAATGTTTTTGGATTTTTGAAAATATTTGACACGAAAAATAACGCTCACGAGTGAACGGATCCCGAAAGCCAACGCGTCTCTCACAAAAAACCGTTAATCTTCACGAAAAGAGCCGGCAGCGGCGCCATTTGATACTGGGTTTTGCGCAGTTAAATTGTTGTCCTCGATATCTTAACGAATTGATTCCCGGTTCAAAGTATGACTCAGTTGGTTTTGGTAAAACAAATATTTTTGGTTGATTTTAAATAAAATGTGCAAAACGATTAAAGTAAATGACGTTAAAGTAAAATGGCGTTAAAATAAATCTAAGTCTAATTAAAAAAAAGGGTGCAATATTTAAAAACTTTGAAAAGTAAAATAATTAAATGACTTAAATTTAAAGCGTGACGAAAAGTAAATTTGACGAAATATAACTTAAAAATAAAACAAAGCAAAATATAATTCAAAACCCTATTCCATCGGAATCCAGATCGGAAAGCTGTCACCACGTCCATCAGAATGTCAGAACGGAATATGGGAGTAAATCTATCGGAATGTAGAAAGATGTTACCTATCGGAATAATAAAAGTGCTATCTATCGGAATGTTGTTCAGATCGGAAAGCCTAGATCGCAATCCTAGATCGGAATGTTGCTGAGTAAAATCGGGCAGCACTTCGTCTTAGCAAACCTCAAGAGCCGTCGGAATATGCGATCGCAATGTGCGATCGCAATCCCAGATCGGAATGAGGGGGATGTTACTAGATCGCAGTCCTCAGATCGGAATAGGTCGTCGCAATGTGAAATCCCTAGATCCAATTCTGTCACAATCGGAATGTGGAGAAGTCGAGCTGTCGCAATGCCAAATCCCTTACTTTCCGATGGAGCACAATTTCGTAATAAGCACAAGAACCAAATAAGATAATTCTAATAAGCAGTAACCAAAAACTTGAATGAAATGGAAAAGGACGAGATAATAAGCAACAAAGTTAAAATCTTTTCAAACACGAAATAAGAAAACGAAATGAACAAACTTTTAGAAAAATGAAACTTTTTAAAGAACTTAGGAAAACAAGTAATCTAAGTATGAAACAAGCCAATAAGATTGTCAAACTTATAGCTTATCTTATACAAAAACTTACACAAAAGTAAAAACGTAAACTTTCTAGTAAAATAAGCAAAGAGATTAAGCAATTGTTTGCTTAATCCGAATTTGTAACAAACCAAAAACAAGAAAAGTAGGATGAGAATGATGAAAAGAACACTTGATCAAAGGTAAATGAAGATTAAAGCAACAAAATTAAAGAACACTTACTTGGAATTAAAAGGTATTAAAAGTGCAAGACAAGTATTTAAAATGACATGAAAAGTAAATGTGCAAAAATTAAAATGGAAGAGCTAATTGTCACACTTAGCCAACAAATGAAATGAAATGAAATGAAATGGAAACTATTTGTAGGGAGAAGGAGGGGAGGAAGGTTGGAAGCTTCCTCCTTTCTTTCTTTCTTGTCTCGTCTTTTCGTCTTTTAAATTCTTCGACTTTATCGACTTTGTCTCGGGATTAATTGAACTCGTCTTGTAATTTCTTCATAAATTTGACTTGAGTTCTTCGGCTTTATTAAACTTCAGTCTTTAGACTTTTTCTTCGATAAATCTTCAGAATAGGCCTTGGACTTCCGTTCTTTTTGCACTCTTGATCTCTTGACTTCGTCTTTTGTCTTTTTCTTCGATAAAAGCCCATGAAAGCCCGTGTTTTCCTCTCTTTTCACATTTTGAACCTAAATCACAACAAAAACACAAACCACGCATAATTCCGACATTTACGACACAAAATACCTGTTTTGGCTTGGTTATTATTGTAAGTAAGTGGTAAAAGGATGGGTGTTTTCACACCTATCAAATCCCCTACACTTGACCATTGCAATGTCCTCATGCAATGCATTAGTTACAAAGCACGTTTTACATTTTCCATCATAATCAACCCACATTGGCCTTTATTAAAGAGATAGAAAATAACAAAACAAGTAAAGAAATCAAAGACTTACCTTAGGGTTTTGGAAATGTCATGAATGATCATCATCCTCAAGTTTACACATTCTCCAAACCAAGCTTAAAAACGAGATCATTGTTATTATAAGTTAGCAAAGTAACACGAACTCATGTGGGCCAATTATTTACTTAGACTCCCTTATTCCTAGGTGTATCTCTTATATTTTATTGTTGTCTTGAATGATCACGAGGATGCATTGTTGACTTATTTCGATAGTTTATTAGGCTGAAAATAAAGTGGGACGATTTAATCAATAGTTAGCTAAAGGAAAAAATCTTTTAAAACTGCTTCTCGGGACCTCATAAAGTTCATATCTTGGCATAACTCGCTTCATGATTTGAGATCTTTCTCGGACCGATATTTGGCAGCGACTTCATACTTCAAATCTTGAGAGACGCTCTTGAAATTATGGTCTTCTCTTCATAATAGGAATTTCTTCACTTGAAGTTTTGAGATATTCTTTATACTTGGACAACGACTTCTTTATTTTTCTCCAATATTTATTTTGGACTTTGATATACAACAACCTGTCTCCTTTTAGGACTTGGATCTATTTATCCTCATACCTTGTTAGGGCCTTTTTGGATAGATTTCTCCATGATCTTTTGGGGAGTACTTGCTTTTCGTCGTGTGTCTCGATCCTTCATATTGATTTTCGATAAATGATTCTTCACATCTTTTGGATCTTTAGCAACAAAATGTAGCCCTTATGCCTTGTTAGGGCCTTTTCGAACTCGCCAATCTTCGCGTCCCGCTTCAATAAGTTATGCCTTGGCTATGAACTCTAATTAATACCGAGCAACTTTTAAGCGATCTTGGGCTAGAAGCTAAGTAACTTTTCAAATCGTACAACCTTATTTATTGCAGATAAATTTATAAGCAAGCGATGGGAGAATCGGCTTATAATCAACTCACATAAATTCACGAAAGGATGCCAAACTTATAATTGACTCTATCATCTCTCGTTCCCCACAATTTAAAATCTCAAGGAATGAGACTCGTGGATGCTTAGCCAATTAAATCCATGTTTTGAGTTTTCGAGTCATCTATAGGATCTTGCAAACTCTTAGGCTTTTTCAAGTTTAGAATTCGCATTTTAAAGTTCCCTTGATAAACAACTCTCTAGGATCAATTATAGGAACTTGCGAAAAGTTCTTGTTCTTAACCCGTGAGAGTTAAGACTTTCGCGTTTTAAAGCTCCCTATATAAAAGCCTAGCAAAACTTGACTTAAACACGTTAAGGATACTAGCTAGAGTAAACTTAGTTAAGTAAACTCGGGTTGAGTCAAAATATTCATGACTTTGAAAAATTTAAAACCACTTTATTGAAAATTTATTCTAGCAAAGAAAGTAAATAACGCTATCAAAGGAAAAACTACTAGGCCAAAATAGATTAAAATTTTTGAAAAATGTCGAAAAATCACATTTTCCGGTTAAAAATGAGGACAAATTAATGGAAAAGCCCACTTAACTTCAATAGAAGTCCCCCTACACTTTATATAAACATTTTCCTCAATGTTTAAGCATGTGGGAGTAAACTCCCCTACACTTTGGACATTCTGCACTTTGCTTAAATCTTGCTAAGAAAGAGACAACTAAAGAGATTCCTATTTTAAAATTGGAAAAATATAAAATAGTGAATCGAAAATAGTTTAGGATAGAACCGGGAAGACGGAAACACGAAATCACGGGTCGTCAAAAGTCATCAAGAGTGTGTCTTTGAAGCTCTAATCCCTTCACATCATAAGAAAGGAAACAAGAAACACCAACGGGGCTCCCCCTACACTTATGATGAAAACAGATAAAGATAGATAATCGGGTTGCCTCCCGAAGAGCGCTTGTTTATATTAACCGAGTCACGAGCCTGACTCATCCCCGAGTTAAATGGTCCATGGGGAAGCCTCGAATGTAATACCGGGATCAAAGACCTTGTCCTCGTTCCCGGAGGACATCAACAAAGGGGAGGCGGGAGGATAAGTCTTAAATGGGAGAAAAGTCCTTTCAACATATGAAAAGTATGTGAAGTCGTGAGCTACGGGAGGTGGGGTGGGTAAAGGAAGCAAATTGTCATCCCCCAAAGACAATTGATGCCCAGAAAGCGGCAAAGCCGTAAGGTTAGCAATCATATAATAATCAATGTCACCTCCCGGGTCAAAGCACTCATCCTCGGTAATAGTGGCTAAAGGAGTGGATGAAAGGTGCTCGGGAGGGGGACTTGGGACAATACCTTCCTGCAGCAAATTATCAAAAATAATATCCCCCTCCGTGTCATCATCATTAATACCCGGAGGTATTGAGTGAATGTCGATTTCTTCTAGCAATGGGTCATTATCTTCAACGGGAGGAATAGATGGAGGTAAAGACTCGGAGAGAGGAGGAGAAGTCAACTCTTCAATTTGAGCAATAAGAAGATGCACTTTCCATAATTTGTCGCGAAGAATCACGTCTTCCACCTCATCTATAAGAGCAAGTTCATCGGTGAACTTCTCGTAAGCCGGAGAGAATAAATCGTCATCGCCCGCATCTCCTGGTGGAGATTGAGAAATTTCAAAAGTGAAATTCTCATACCGTGGAGAAAAATCGTGATCATTAGGATCGACCTCTTCCGTAAGAGCAACATCGTCCTCAGACTCCATAGCAGTCGGTATGTCACAAACCTCATTATCAAAGAATTTTTCGAGACCAAAATCACTAATCTTACTCAAGGAATCACCATCCTTAAACGCATTAGGAATATCGAGAGTAGGAGTAGCAACTTCAGAAGATGGTTCGAGAGCGTAGACATCATCGTCGTCGTCATCATCATAATAGACGGGACCATTCCAATTAGGAGTGACATAGTCGGCTAACTCTTCCTTGATAACCTCCACATATTTCAGAAGCTCATGAAGCAAATTTTGTTGTTCATCTCCCCGAGTATGTTCAATTGAACCAATTCTATCCCACGCTTTAATTAAACATTTTGGTGTAGAAAAGAAGGGAAAACGACCAAATTGGCTCAAAAATGTGTTGGTGGATTTCAAGATTTCGTCAACATCAAGCAAAGGTTGCCTTTCCTGATGCAAGTCGATCAGCTCAGATTTGAGCTAAACTTTCTAGAACATCATTAAAAGTAGTGAGTTGTTGGTCAAGACTAATTTGCTGAGAGGATTGATGATTGAGGGTGTGATGTGGGGGCTCAAAGTTATACACATTGGGATGATAGCACGGAATTTTCTCAAAGACCTTCGACGGTTCACAAGAAGAAGCATCATGAGGCCCCCACAAATATAGCACCAAGGGCATGGAGAAAAACCGGGTGCGTCATGTGGATAGCTATTACCATTGTCATAATTGTAACCTAGTTCTTGCCCGTGACCATACGGGTATCGAACCGGGTACGAAACATGCCAATGATAATTGCTTCCACAATACATGCAATAGGGAGGAGTAAGTTCATTAGAAGTAAAGGATGAGTTAATCGAATTACACGATGGACAAAATCCAATTTGTGAATCGATGGAAATGGGAGGAAGGTCTCTTCCGCATCGCTCGCATGAACACCATTGACATGATTCGCTCCCATATAGTCGTCTCCAACACCCGACGCAATGGACATAAGAATCCATAAAGAAGAATAGATAAGCAAGAAGAATATTTTTTTGTGCAAAACTTTGAAAAAGAAATGATTTTTTATGATTTTTCAAATGTTTTTGGATTTTTGAAAATTTTTGACACGAAAAATAACGTTCACGAGTGAACGGATCCCAAAAGCCAACGCGTCTCTCACAAAAAACCGTTAATCTTCACGAAAAGAGCCGGCAGCGGCGCCATTTGATACTGGGTTTTGCTCAGTTAAATTGTTGTTCTCGATATCTTAACGAATTGATTCCCTGTTCAAAGTACGACTCAGTTGGTTTTGGTAAAACAAATATTTTTGGTTGATTTTAAATAAAATGTGCAAAACGATTAAAGTAAATGACGTTAAAGTAAAATGGCGTTAAAATAAATCTAAGTCTAATTAAAAGAAAGGGTGCAATATTTAAAAACTTTGAAAAGTAAAATAATTAAATGACTTAAATTTAAAGCGTGACGAAAAGTAAATTTGACGAAATATAACTTAAAAATAAAACAAAGCAAAATATAATTCTAAACCCTATTCCATCGGAATCCAGATCGGAAAGCTGTCACCACGTCCATCGGAATGTCAGATAAGAATATGGGAGTAAATCTATCGGAATGTAGAAAGATGCTACCTATCGGAATAATAAAAGTGCTATCTATCGGAATGTTGTTCAGATCGAAAAGCCTAGATCGCAATCCTAGATCGGAATGTTGCTGAGTAAAATCGGGCAACACTTCGTCTTAGATGTGCGATCGCAATGTGCGATCGCAATCCCAGATCGGAATGAGGGGGATGTTACTAGATCGCAATCCTCAGATTGGAATAGGCCG
This sequence comes from Glebionis coronaria, assembly GCA_025667525.1. Classification (NCBI taxonomy): domain Eukaryota; kingdom Viridiplantae; phylum Streptophyta; class Magnoliopsida; order Asterales; family Asteraceae; genus Glebionis; species Glebionis coronaria. Next base: position 123,937,780 of record CM046880.1, on the reverse strand, counting down.
TCACAATGTGAAATCCTTAGATCCAATTCTGTCACAATCGGAATGTGGAGAAGTCGAGCTGTCACAATGCCAAATCCCTTACTTTCCGATGGAGCATAATTTCGTAATAAGCACAAGAACCAAATAAGCTAATTCTAAGAAGCAGTAACCAAAAACTTGAATGAAATGGAAAAGGACGAGATAATAAGCAACAAAGTTAAAATCTTTTCAAACACGAAATAAGAAAACGAAATGAACAAACTTTTAGAAAAATGAAACTTTTTTAAGAACTTAGGAAAACAAGTAAGCTAAGTATGAAACAAGCCAATAAGATTGTCAAACTTATAGCTTATCTTATACAAAAACTTACACAAAAGTAAAAAGGTAAACTTTTTAGTAAAATAAGCAAAGAGATTAAGCAATTGCTTGCTTAATCCGAATTTGTAACAAACCAAAAACAAGAAAAATAGGATGAGAATGATGAAAAGAACACTTGATCAAAGGTAAATGAAGATTAAAGCAACAAAATTAAAGAACACTTACTTGGAACTAAAAGGTATTAAAATTACAAGACAAGTATTTAAAATGACATGAAAAAGTAAATGTTCAAAAATTAAAATGGAAGAGCTAATTGTCACACTTAGTCAACAAATGAACTGAAATTAAATGAAAACTATTTATAGGGAGAAGGAGGGGAGGAAGGTTGGAAGCTTCCTCCTTTCTTTCTTTCTTGTCTCGTCTTTTCGTCTTTTAAATTCTTCGACTTTATCGACTTTGTCTCGGGATTAATTGAACTAGTCTTGTAATTTCTTCATAAATTATACTTGAGTTCTTCGGCTTTATTAAACTTCCGTCTTTAGACTTTTTCTTCGATAAATCTTTAGAATAGGCCTTGGATTTCCGTTCTTTTTGCACTCTTGATCTCTTGACTTCGTCTTTTGTCTTTTTCTTCGATAAAAGCCCATGAAAGCCCGTGTTTTCCTCCCTTTTCACATTTTGAACCTAAATCACAACAAAAACACAAACCACGTATAATTCCGACATTTACGACACAAAATACCCGTTTTGGCTTGGTTATTATTGTAATTAAGTGGTAAAAGGATGGGTGTTTTCACACCTATCAGACCCGCAAGGGAAGTGTACGTTTCAGTGCGCTTTCTGAAAGCAATAGAAGAGAAGTCTTCTATCATGACTATTTTAAAACCGTTGAACACAATTTTTCAAGAATTTCTCAAAAGGTTTTTCTAAATCTTTCAAAATTGTGTGTTCATCACTTCCTTCCTCATAATATGGTTTTTATATCTCAAAAATGTCATATGTTATTTTGATCAATTTTTTAGGGGGAGCGTTTTAAAATCAAGCCTTTAATGTTGTTGGGTACATCTCAAAGTTGTCATTTTATGTATCCAACACATTCCGAAAATGATATAAAATTGTCAAATGTAATATATTATATCAGAAAAGGCATCTTATCTCCGTACCTCAACATATTTTGTGGTGTCATTTTTCCAATATTTTTTCTCAAGACCCACATATATTGTTGAGGGGGAGCGACCCGACTACAAATGTTCCATGATTCATGTGTGCACGCATTTTTCTCTCCCGTCGATTTTCAGAAAATTGTCACATTTTAATAAATTGGTATCTCTAATATATTATGTTTTTATATTAGAGATAGGGGAGAAAATGTGATTAAAAAATAATATATCACAACATGTGATCTTAAAGACTCAAGTGCAACTCTTTCCTTTACATGCTAAACTATTTCGTATACCGATGCATGTGTGTAGGGGGAGCTTTTTGGAAATGTAAAACTTTCAAAGTGTTAAAAGTTTTGATTTTTATCAAGCACTTTGAATGGTTTTCAATGGTTTTATGGTTACGATCTATACCCAAAACAGCCTACTATCCACGATGGAACATTGGAGTCAAAAGGTGGTTTAGGATAGGAAACTAAGTCCTATGATCTAACCAGAACCGGAGGGATCTACCCAAGGACATTCCATAGCTAGAAATAGTTGTCCTTAGGAAAGATGGATTTGAATGAGGCTGAATGCGGACCAATTACTTAATTTAGCATTGGAACAATCACAACAAGGTGCTAGTGATGACGTATTGGTAAGCATTGAAGGAGTTGAATATTCTATGCAACTTAGGCAGAAACCGAGTTTACACATCTTTTGAAGACAAGTATCATGGACCCAGTGATGCGATGAACAACCCTTCCCCAGCCATTCGAGTTTCTCTCAAAAGAAACTTCTCTCATTGTCACGGAGATCAACACATATCTATTGACTTTCTCACTCCGAGTTAGTTAATAGTGAAAAGGTGGCAGTCTGCTCCAGCCTCTGATTACCAAAATTCACTTATCGAGTCTAGAGCCAACAGAGATCAATCTATCATCTCATTAGGACACAATCGAGTCCTACGCATTATCCTTGTGGTACTGCCAGAACATCTGAGTGATACAGTTCACAATGAAGATGGAAATACTGCTTGAGTCAACCTCAAACAAGCTCATGGTAGGGAACATGTGCGATTCTACACGAATCGAACTTGTGAGAACTTGAAAGCAACTAAGTTTGGATTCTTAATTGATTCAAACTTGATTCCAAGTTTCTTCACAAAATCCGTGTGATCTTGCCAGAACATTCAGATTGACACTAATTAGTGTTCACAGTGACGAATGGAAATCCTTCCAGTATCAACATCAAACATCATTGTGGTAGGTAACTCGCAAGATTCTCTATGAATCAAGCTTGTGATAAACAGGAAAGCAACAATGGTGCGATTCTTATAGAATCAAACTTGTTCCAGGAATTCTGAATTGACGACTCTAATCAGACGGATAATTTATCCTTATGATTCACTCTTTACGTTCGTAGTCTGCTTTGAGAAGGTCGAGTAAAGAGAACTGGCTACTACCACCAGAAAACCCTGTCAAGGAGGTTCTTAATCGAATCTAACCGATCACAGGTACGTTATCTGATACCATCTAACGTTATTCACTGACTAGAGGTAATACGCTACCGAGTTAGGATGAAATGTTCAAAGCCATTTTATCCGTGTCTATATATGTTACTGCATATCAAGAAGGTGGCGTAGCTGTGTACTAACCGATGTCGATTCAGAAGTCACAAGAGCACAAGATGGCGATAATCAAGATACCTAAGAATGTAAGAATGTAATAGGTCATCTTAGTCACAAGGAGCACAAGATGAAGATCTCAAGCACTTAAAGTCAAATGACAAAGTCTCAAGATAAAGATCACAAAAGCATGAAGGAACAAAGCCGTTACAAATAAGATCAAGACCAAGATACAAGACCTAAGAAGGAAGATCATCTCCACAAGAATATATTCTCTCTATCATCGTATGCATTTAAAGATGAACGATACATTGGGGGAGATTGTTAGCCATATATTTTATATAGTCGAACAAGAATTTAATAGGTCATCTTAGTCGTTAATGGCCTTGTAATGTAATAGGTTAGTCGGGTTAACCGGGCTTAGACTTTAAGCTAATATTGTATAAGTTAGGGGCGTAATCCCAAGAAAAGCCAAGCCCGGCCCATGAACAAGCCCACAAAAGCCTCTTTAGGTGTGGCATATATAAACCCTCTTCCAAGTGTGGAAGAGGTGTTGGTTTCATTTACTTTCTCTCTCTAATAGTAAAAACCTTCCACCATCTCTCTAGTTTTCTTCTCTACTTTTCTTCTGTTTCTCTCTCTAAATATTGTTTTATGGATTGAAGTGGGATTAACAATCTTTGTATGAAGTTGAAATGTTCCCCCTAAAAAATTGATCCAATTAAATTGTCATTTTGAGGATGTGATCCACATTAAACTTTTGAGGATAAGAGTTGTTGAACACATAATTTTTGTATGATTTTGAATAATCATTGAGAAATTCTTGAAAAAATTGTGTTCAACATTTTTCGAAAAACTCTATTTCTTTTTGGCGAAGAGGTTTTTCTAAAGCATAAACTTGAGATCATAGAATTTGAAAGTGATTACAAGCCATTGTGTTGAGCTCAAAACGTTGAGGGTAAGTGTACTAAATCGTACACTCCCCCGTCAATATAGATCTGGGTTGCAATCTGAAAGTGATTACAAGCCATTGTGTTGAGCTCAAAACGTTGAATGTTTTGTGACAAGCTCAACCCGAGATAGATTGCTCTACCCGTTGTTAGGAAAAATCGTCCAAAATAGACATTTTCCTTTATTAAAAATAGAAATGACATGTTTTGAAAAATATTTACAACTTTCATTCAAGCTTTATGTACACACTCGTGTCGTTATTGAGCGACATTTCTAGGCACGACCATATTATCGATACTGAAAGACATGTCGAGAAGAATATTTTTGGATTTTGAAAGATTTTTAATTTTGTGTTTTGTTTTTATATGTTTTATATTTTTGTATTTTGCTTTTTCAATGATATTTACAAGTAGATGTTTGATAGGTGAATCAAGCAGGCACCTTTGCCAGAATCTCCAGGTCTGCTGGAGCCAAACTTCTCATACCAATTTGCTTAACGAGGTACTCAAACCGATCTTTCGACAGAGCATTCGTAAACAAGTCGGCTAATTGGTAATCCTTTCCAAAAAAGTATAGTTCAACGATACCTCTTTCAACTTGTTCCTTTATGAAGTGGTATCTGACATCAATGTGCTTTGTTCAGGAATGCTGTACCGGATTGCTGGAGATGGATATGGCCGACATTGAGTCATAGTACATAGGTACTTTATCAAAGTGGAAGCCATAATACGTAAGTTGTGTTCTCATCCATAGAACTTAAGCACAACATGCGGATAAAGACACATACTCCGCTTCGGCTGATGAAAGTGATGTGCAATCCTGCTTCTTGGAAGACCATCCCAGAAGCTTATCTTGACCCAGAAATTGTGCACCACCAGAAGTACTTTTTCGTGTATCAAGACACCCTGCATGATCAGAATCTGCATAGGCCGTTAGAAAGAAACCAGTTTCCCTCGGATACCAGAGTCCCAAATGAATGGTATTCTTAAGGTACCGAAAGATCCGTTTAACCTCCTTGAGGTGCTTTTTAGTAGGTGGTGCTTGATAACATGTAGCATGTGAAATATCGGGTCTGCTTGCTGTCAAGTACATGAGGGAGCTGATCATGGAACAATATCGCGTTTGATCTATAACATTTCCCTCCAAGTCGGCATCTAGCGATGTTGTTGATAAAGGTGTCCAAATGGGGTCACATGAAGTCATACCATGCTTTATGATTATCTCTTCACAGTACTTAGCTTGGTTAATAAAGATACCACTTGGGGATTGGTGAACTTGAATTCCAAGAAAGAATTTTAGTTCGCCCATCATTGACATTTCAAATTTGTTGTGCATTACTTTTTCAAACCCTTTTGAAAGTTTTGGGTTTGTAGACCGTGTCATCAACATAAATCTGCACAAGGAAAATGTCATACCCATATTTATAAGTGAACAAAGTTAGATCAATGTAACCTTTTGAGAAACCTTTGGATACAAGAAATGTTAGACTTACTTTTTGGTACGCTGGCGCCTTTCACGTGAGTTGGACTAGATATACATCCATTGCTATACGCAGGGACTTATTATGTAAAGGATGGATAGTCTAGTTTAGTTAGGCCTATAAATACCCCCATGACTCTCCATGGGGTGTGGAAGTTTAGTGTCATTTTATATTTTTATTGTTTTCACATGAAATAATACACACACTTTCCTTCACCTCTCTCTATCTTTCTCTCACTAGAAGTATATCATATCCATCATGTTCTTTGATCATCCCCGACCCCCCGACCCAAGGTGGTTTTTGATGCTTGTCAATTGGTATCAGAGCTTACCGGAGGTGTTTTGTATCCGTGTGAGTTGATGTTTGTGTTGTGTTATCAGATTCACGGTTGGTACTTTTCTGATTCGTTTTTTTAATCTGATTTTATCATGTTTTGTTATTATCATATTCTTCGAATATGTTAAAGTCTAAAAATGGTTGTCAAATTTGTGTTTGGTTTATCATTTTTTTGTCCATATCTGCGTCTTGTCATGTTTATGTCCATAGTTTTTTGGTACTCGTTTAGTTTTTTGTCCCTGTCAATACATCAATAGCTCTTATCTGTTTGGGAAAAAAAGGACAAAAACTAATGAAGCATATCCATTTTTTTGGGGTTACCAAAAAGTTGGTCAAAACCCCTTTCCGATGGTCACATTCAGATGACGTATTCCGATGAGGAGACACAGATACATTCCGATGGCATCTTCAGATGGCTTATTCCGATGGGGAGACACATATACATAGCGATGGGTTTGACTGACTCATTCCGATGGGACTCATTGCGATGGGTGGTTTGACCCATTGCGATGGAGAGTTAAGGCTACATTCCGATGGATTATTTTTGAAACATTCCGATGGAAGTGAAAAACATTGCGATGGGTGATTTTTCATAACATTGGGACTGTTGGTTTTTGACTCATTACGATGGCATGGCTTTATTATTGCGATGGATTTTTTGGATTCCGATGGATAGATACGATCATTGCGAAAGCATTGTTTCTAAATATTGCGATGACTCACATTTCAATATCAAAATCAACATTTAACATATCACCTTTTAACTCCACAACACCAAATCACATCTATATTCTAAACCATCGTCTCCAAAACCTAACTAGACTCGATTTATAGACTAAAAACACAAAGTTATACTCGATCTCAGATTGTTTCGTGTGGATCTTTTAGACAGTGACCAATTTCAGATCTTGACCATGAAACTTTAATCATCATCGATCATAAAATACTCAATCATATCTACTTACCCGTGACATTCACAGCTCTTGCAGCCATCAACAACAAAACCAACACCATCAACTGGCAACATCAAATGATCTCAATTTTTGTTAACACGTTTTTTCAATCTTTAAAAAAAAAAATTTATGTTTAACTCATCATTATAGATCTTTGTGAGGACAAACCCTTCTTTATTTTCGAATTTTTTTTACTGATTTAAAACAACTTTGTTGTAATCAGTGTTCTATTCAGTTTAATCTCTAAAACATCACCATTAAACCTACCTGAGATTAATCGAATTGATCTTGTAGTCGTGTCATTCACTGCATGTATGGGATTCGGCCCTAGAAGACAATCGTATGATGGTGTAATTTATCTCGTGGGTTTGAATATCATTGATGTATAGATCGTGATGTCATTCTTCAGGGATTTGATTTAGAAGGAGAGGATGGCTGATCAGTGTTATATAATTGATTAGATGGGATCGAAGTTTTGTTTGAGATTGAAAATGGATTGTGGTTTTTATTCGTTTGTCATAGATGGTGGAGTCGGTGTAAGAATGAAGTTTGATGGGAGCAGAATTGACAAGCATCAAAAACCACCTTGGTTCGGGGGGTCGGGGATGATCAAAGAACATGATAGACATGATATAGTTCTAGTGAGAGAAAGTTAGAGAGAGGTGAAGGAAAGTGTGTGTTTTATTTCAAGTGAAATGAAAACAAAAGAAAAAGACAGTAAACTTCCACACCCACATGGAGAGTCATGAGGTGTATTTATAGGCCTATCTCATCTAGACTATCCCTCATATACAACTTTAGTCCCTGCATATAGAAAAAGGTATATATCTAGTCTAACTCACGTGAAAGGCGCCAGCTTACCAAAAAGTAAGTCTAACAATCTCCCTCCAAGATGGTGACTTACTTGAGTTGTTTACAATGATTCCTACAAGCAAAAATAAAGAAAAATAACAAGCGTGAATTCCAGCATTCTTTGAGACAGTCTTCATCGACCTTCATCTTCTTGAATAATCCAGCTCTATTTCTTCAGCTTGTAGAAACTAGTTTAGTTTTACTCCCTCCCAACTAGAAGGCCTCTATTTAAACAAGCATTAAAGACTACTCCCTCCCAAACAGATCCTTCAGAGAAAATCTGTAGGAGGTGATAGCGTCATCAACATTTTGTCACAAGTTGAGGCAATCCGAGTCTTGATTCTATGAGAAATTGCCAGAAGTACACACTCTATCCCGAACATGAAGTCAAACTATAGCACCAGAGTCAATTAAGTCCCGGAAATGCACATTTCTCCTGACAGAACAGTGATGATATAAAGTTGCCACATTAAAGTCAATTAAGTCCCGAATGTAGACAACTTATCCCTTTATATAGAAATGGTAACACCAAAGTCAAGTGACCCCGCATGTACACATTTCTCCCTCCAGGATGATACCTATTAAGGGAATCATCCTTCATGTGTGTACGTAGTATGCCAACTGGAACCGCTTACTTAGTAACCAATACTATTTGAGAAGATGTCAACAATATCTCTAAAAAAAATGCTCTCTTGATCACCCCGAACTGAATCCCCTTATCAATTCTGTTGGCTATTGATAGTGACCACTGATGAAGATAACCCGATAATCCTAACTTGAAATTGAAGTAGAATTCCCCAAACTTGAAGTTAAGCTTGCACTATTGTAGAATGAAGAGCGATGCAGAGAGTTCTTAAACGTACCATATACCAAAAGTCGGTAAAAAAAAGGTACAACTTCTCTAAAGTACCCTATTCCCAAAAACAGGCGGTATAAGAAAAGGTACTACATCTCTTGAAGATATCCACAACAGCAAGTGCGTGTGACACTGAGAACCGCAACGAAGCTCCCAAAAATGATAGTTATCCATGTCGTCGTCCATCCTCTCTTTGACATTAGAAACTAGATACATCAAGTCTTATTCATAACCGTATATGCTCTAGCAAGTTATCTTATAAAGTTGTAAGTACTCCTTTAAAGATAAAATTATAACCCCTCTAAAAAATCTCACTTCAACCTCAAATAAGTAGCATTGAATCATCTTCGTAATCACATAAACCGTAATAGCCGTTAGGAATTTAGGTGAATTTTGGATAAGGATCGTTTTAGTGTATTGTATCGTGTTTGTTGTGTTTGTTGTGTTTGTTGTTTGTGAAAAAAATATGATCGAAAACGGATATCGGCCTTGAATGTCACTGTTTAAACGGCCCTCCAAAGTAATAAAATCCTGTCACATAAGCATTTAACCCGACAAATATTTTACTACTCGGTTCTTTCGAAATATCCGGCTCAATCCACTAATAACTCCTGTAATCCACATAATACCTCATAATTAATTTTGCGCCATTCGGATATAAAATCAGTCATCCTGAATACGATTGAAAAACTAATCGGCCCACTATATGCCTTCGATTAGAGTACTAATCGGTCCGTATTCGAATCACCAACATATCTGATTAACCAAACCATTTGCCACATGCGGACAAAATATTCAATTAAGCGGACCAAATATTCAACAAAAGCCCGATTAAAGATTTATCAAACGCAGCCCAATCCCATATCATAACAACAGAAAGCCCATTATAACCTTATGGAACTTATATGCGGCCCATTTGAGATTATACAACCCGATCCATATGTTGTATACATTACGACTCAACCCTAATTTATCTCACAATAATACCTAATCACACCAAACCCACTTTCGTTTCTCGTAACCTTCGCCCCCATTCTCATCTGATCCCCATCTCAAACTTCAGTTAACCAGAATAAATCAAATCCCATATCATTATGATAAACTATGAAGACATGAAAATCACAACTACATCTTCAGCAATCTATTACGATATTCATCATCTCTCGATCATTCACCTATCTATATGACACCCTCTAACGCAACAACCATATTAAACCCCACATATATTTGAATCTAACAAGAACCAAAGAGGTTTGCACGAGTCTTCAAGATGAATTAAGTATGGTCTCGGGTAGGTTGCATGTTTGTTTTTGTTTGAGATCGAGATACAGAATGAGTCTAACATGCTTGTTATACTCAAGTATTAACAATCTCGAATATTAAAACGGGTGAAAACCCTATATGGATCTATGATGAGATGTTAGATGATACTAGATTTTGCTAGTTAAAAGTTCCTTTTTTTCTCGCCGTCTAATCGAATTGATCTCTGGTTCAAAGTGTGACTCATTCCTTCTTGGTGAACAAAAAGAAGGTTTGGTTATCTAAAGCTAATTATAAAATAAGTGCAATTTTAACTCTACTAAAATTAATGAAAACAAATAAACAAGCTAATATAAAAACAACTATTAAAAACAAATATGAAAACGAAACAATTAATAAAAATAAAACTAAAACTAAAAATAAACTTTCGACTTAAAACTAAAACTTACTAAATAAAAATGAAAGAAATGGGATTATAAAGTTAGTTTAAAAAGTAACGTGGCAAATATTAAAGCGGGCACTTAATAAATGTTAAAACTAAAACTTTTCAATAAAATACTAATACTAAAATTTGCGGAAAAATTAAATTAAAAATAACTGACTTTCAAAATAAAAATTAAAACGACTTTAGGATAAAATTAAATCAAAAACAGTCTAAATGTTTAACTATGGGGAACATGTTCCCCATGGGGGAACATCAACTTTTGGAGGGAAAATGACTCTTAGTCGGAATGTATTAGCAATCTTATCCGGAATATTTGTTTTGCCAAAAGTTATCCGGGATATTTTGTAAATGCTAGCTATTCGGAATAAATTTTACAAGTTGTTATCCTGAATATTTTTTTATCCGGAATAAATTTTGGTAATCCAGAATAATACAAAATTGAAGCTTATCCGGAATCAGAAAAAAAAGGTTTATCCGGAATCCTAGTTAGCTCTTATCTGGAATCAGGTTTGGTGCCATTTCTTATCTGGGAACCTGTATTAATACTAATCCGGAATAATAGAAACTAGTTTATCCGGAATATGAAGAAATCAGGCTTATTCGGAATACTAGGGTTTAACAACCCAGATAAGAACAAAATAAGCAAAACTAAATAAAAATAAGCTAGAAACAAATAAGCACTTAACCAAAAATTTAACCAAATCAATTTTAAGAAAAAGAAATAAGACACAATTTAAAAACTTTAAAAACACTAAATAATCTAAATATTTAAAATCAACTTTTTATAAAAATAAACTATTAAAACCATTTAATTAAAAATAAGACAAACACAATAAACTATAAGAACAATAAGCTAAAACATCAAACACATGAGAAACATTAAGAACAATCAAATAAGCAAATCAATAATCAAACAAGCATAAAGATTAAACCAACTACATAATTAACCAAATCAAAATATAAGATTTAAAAAGAAGAAAGGTAGAATGTGAATGATTAATAAAAGCTTGAATTAAGATGAAAATTAAAGATTCAATATTACAAGATTAAAGATGAAAACTTAAGAACATGAAATAAATCTAGAGAGAGAAAGTAATTAATCTACTCATACTCCTAAAATTTAAAAAGTAAACTAATGACTAAAATTAACTAACTAACAACCCTCCTAATGAAATATTAGGAGGGTATATATAGGAGGAAAGGAAGGTAGGTGTTGATGTATCTCTCTTTCTTTCTTTGTCTTTTCGTCTTTTAATTTTTTCGTCTTTCTCGACGTTGTCTCAGGATTTGTCGATATGAAATGAACTCGTCTTCTAATTTTCTTCTTTTATTAGATTTGGTTCTTCGAATTCGTTAAACTTCCGTCTTTAGAATATTTCTTCGATAAATCTTCAGAATAAGCCTTTAACTTCCGTTCTTTTTGCACTCTTGATCTTTTGACTTCGTCTTTTGACTTTTTCTTTGATAAAAGCCCGTGAAAGCCCGTGTTTTTCTTCCTTATTCATCTTTTGGTCCTAAAACACAAAAAAAACACAAACCACGCATAATTCCGACTTTTACAATATAAAATACACGTTTTGGTCTCGTTCTAATTATAATTAAGTGGTAAAAGGATGGGTGTTTTCAGACCTATCAAATCCCCTAAACTTGACCATTGCAATGCCTTCATGCAATGCATTAATTACAAAGCAAGATTTACATTTTCCATCATAGTTAACCCACCTTGGCCTTTATGTAACACAAGACATTAAGGAAACTTAAAGAGATAGAAATTTACAAAATATTTGAAGGAAGAAAACAAGTAAAGAAATCGAAGACTTACATTAGGGCTTTGGTTGTCATGAATGTTTATCACCCTCAAGTTTCACGTTCCCCATATCAAGCTTAAAAACGAGATCATTGTTATTATAAGTTAGCAAGCTAACAATCACTCATGTGGCTCAATTATTCACTTAGACTCCCTTATTCCTAGGTGTATCTCTTATATTTTATTGTTGTCTTGAATGATCACGAGGATGCATTGTTGACTTATTTCGATTGTTTATTTAGGCCGAAAATAAAGTAGGATGATTTAATCAATAGTTAGCTAAAGGACAAAATCTTTTAAAACTTCTTCTCGAAACCTCATAAAGTTCATATCTTGGCATAACTCGCTTCATGATTTGAGACCTTTCTCGGATCGATATTTGGCATTGACTTCATACTTCTAATCTTGAGAGATGATCTTGAAATAATGGTCTTCTCTTCATAATAGGAATTTCTTCACTTGAAGTTTTTGAGAGATTCTTCATACTTGGACCACGACTTCTTCATTTTTCTTCAATCTTTATTTGGGATTTTGATATACAACGATCCGCCCCCTTTTAGGACATGGATCTATTTATCCCCATACCTTGCTAGGGTCTTTTTGGATAGACTTCTCCATGATCTTTAGGGGAGTATTTGCTTTTCGTCGTGTGTCTTGATCCTTCATATTGATTTTTGATAAATGATTCTTCACATTACTTTGGATCTTTAGCAACAGAATGTAGCCCTCATGCCTTGTTAAGGCCTTTTCAGTTCGCCAATCTTCGCATCCTGCTTCAATAAGTTATGCCTTGGCTATGAACTCTAATTAATCCCGAGAGACTTTTAAACGATCTTGTGCTAGAAGCTAAGTAACTTTTCAAATAGTACGACCTTATTTATTGCAATTATATTTATTAACAAGCGATAGGAGAAAAAGCTCATAATTAACTCACATAAATTCTTGAAAGAATACCAAACTTATAATTGACTCTATCATTTCTCGTTCTCCACAATTAAAAATCTCAAGGAATGAGACTCGTGGATGCTTAGCCTATTAAATGAAAGTTTCGGGTTTTCAAGTCATCTATAAGATCTTGCAACTTCTTATACTTTTTCATGTATATAATTCGCATATTAAAGTTCTCTTGATAAACGACTTTCTAGGATCAATTATAGGAACTTGCGAAAAGTTCTTGTTCTTAACCCGTAAGAGTTAACTCTTTCGCGTTTTAAAGTTCCCTACATAAAAGCCTAGCAAAACTTGATTTAAACATGTTAAGGATACTAGCTAGAGTAAACTCAAATAAGTAAACTCGGGTTGAGTCAAAAGATTCATGACGGACCTAATATATCAAAGACATCAAAACTTGTTAAAACCATTTTACTTATTTATATTTCTATTTACTTTATTCTTGAAATGAAATATATACATACGATGCGATGACAAAAGGAAAGAACATAAAAGAAGATAAATGAAACATACTACTAGGCCAAAATAGATTAAAATTTTTGAAAAACATCGAAAAATAATGAGGACATATTCATGGAAAAGCCCACTTAACTTTGATAGAAGTCCCCCTACACTTGATATAAACATTGTCCAATGTTTAAGCATGTGGGAGTAAACTCCCCTATACTTAGGACATTGTGCACTTTGTTTAAATCTTGCTAAGGAAGAGACAACTAAAGTGATTCCTATTTCAACATAAATGATAAAATAATGAATCAAAAGAGTTTAGGATAGAACCGGGAAGATGGGTACATGGAATCACGGGTCGTCAAAAGTCATCAAAAGTGGATCTTTGAAAGCTCCAATCCCTGCACATCATAATAAAGAAAACAACAAACAACAACGGGGTCCCCCCTACACTTATTATAAAAACGAATAAAGAAGGATAGATAATCGGGTTGCCTCCCGAGAAGCGATTTTTTTCTTAACCGAGTCACGAGCCTGACTCGACCCCGAATTAAATGGTCCATGGGGAAGCCTCAAATGTAATACTGGGATAAAAAATCTTGTCCTCAGTCTTGGAGGAACATAATAAATGAGAGGTAGGAGGATAAGTCTTGAAGGGTAGAAAAGTCCTCTCAACATACGAAAAGTATGTGAAATCATGATCCACGGGAGGTGGGGTGAGTAAAGGAATCAAAATGTCATCCCCAAAACACATATGATTATCACTGAGCTGCAAACCCGTAAAGGTGTCAATCATAGAATGGTCAATGTCACCTCCTGGGTCAAAGCACTCATCCTCAGTAATGGTGTCTAAGGTATGGGATGAAAGGTGCTCAGGAGGGGGATTTGGGACAATATCTTCATGTATTAAAGTATCAAAAATAATATCCCCTTCCGTGTCATAATTATCATTACCCGGAGGTATTAAGAGAATGTCGATTTCCTCCATAAATGTGTCATTATTCTCAACAGGAGTAAGAGACAGGGGTAATGACTCGTGTTAGCCCTATATTTTATATAGTCGAACAAGAATGTAATAGGTCATCTCAGTTGTTAAATGGTCTTGTATTGTAATAGGTTAGTCGGGAAAACCGGGCTTGGACTTTAAGCTAGTATTGTATAAGTTAGGGGCGTAAGCCCAAAACAAAGCCAAGCCCGGCCCAAGATGAAGCCCACAAAGGCCTTAGGTCGTGGCATATATAACCCTCTTCCACATGTGGAAGAGGGTGTTGGTTCATTTCATAAAACACATAGTTTTAGTGTAAACCTTCCATTTCTCTCTCTTTTCTCTCTCTACTTTCCTCTCTTTCTCTCTCTAAATATCTCTTCTAAATCTTGTGTTATGGATTGAATGGGATTAACATTTGGTATCAAGAGCCTATAGTGGATAGGTGATTGAAGATTCGTGTGTGGTGTTCTTGATTTTTCGTGGCTTTTTTGATCCATATCTCACGTCCCATTTTTCTTTTTGTGTTTTTATGGTATTTTCTTGATACAAATCATCTACATACTAGTTGTAGTGATTTGGGTATCTTGGTTTTGGCTAAAACACAAATTTTTTGGATCAAAAGTTGCGAAATTTCTTGTTTGTCTTCATTCCGAAATTCAAGCAACTGTTACCATCGGAAAGTACAATTGTGTGGGATTTGATCGCAATAATCTTAGGATTCTACTTTGCGATCACTGTATTGCGATACCTTATTCCGATCTGGATATTCCGATCGTGCATTGCGATCTGGGATTCTGACGGGTTTAAGGGTTTTTTAAGTCGTTACTCTGTCCAAATTGTCTCAGCCACATTCCGATCTAACATTGCGACAGCACATTACGATCTTAGCATTCCGATCGGGACATTACGATCTGGACATTACGATCTGAGCATTGCGATCTGAGCATTCCGATCTGGACATTCCGATTTGACATTCCGATCTGAGCATTCCGATTTGACATTCCGATCTGGACATTCCGATCTGAACATTGCGATAGATCATTCCGATCTGAAAATTCCGATGGACATTCCGATGGATATTTTGTTTGAGTAATTTTTAGACTTAGCCACTATCTAGACTAGTCCCGGAACATAGGTTACACGAAGATTAAAAAAAAAGAGTTAAAATTTTTAGGTCAAGTAAATTCAAATTTTTTCCCTACTAGTTTTTGGCTATTTCTAACTCAAATTCAAAATTTTGCGATACAAAATTTTTCGGCTTACCGTTTTGTCAGACTGAGAAATTTATTGTCGGGCTGAGAAAAGAATTTTTGAATTTTCGGAATTTCAATTTTAACCACACATCATCACAACAAATCCACTAAGATCTGCAATTCATCCACAAGTATTCACCATGTCTAACAACAACATCAACATTGCAACTGCTAATCAAATTCGTTTGGAACAAGGTGGCAACGGTAACCCACCTGTGCTCACTGCCGGTTGCTACGTTTAATGGAGATCTCGTTTTCTCAGATTTCTCGATGGAAAAGAAAACCGAACTGCTCTTCGTCACTGCCTTGAGAATCCACCTCCAGTTTTTGAATTTAGACCAATTATAACACAGGCAGAGGATGGTACTTCATCAACTATACGAGCTATGGAGGATTTTGACACATGTTCTGCTGAGAAAAAGAAACTCTTCCAAGCTGAAGCTGATGCTGTAAATTTCATACTCACTGGAATTGATAACGATATCTATTCCACAGTTGATGCATGTCCTAATGCTATGGAAATGTGGAATGCAATTCATCGATTGAAGCAAGGTGAGTCAATCAATGTTCAAGATCTCGAGACTAATCTACTTTGGGAGTTTGGAAAATTCACATCTGAAGATGGTGAATCCATTGACTCATATTACTCGAGATTCTACAAAATGATGAATGAGCTTGTCAGAAATCAGTGCACCATATCCAATCATCATCCCAATGTTCAGTTTCTACTTCAACTCAAACCGGAATGGCAAAGGTTTGTTACTTTGGTCAAACAAAGGGAGGATATCAAGACTATATCTTACCACAAACTTTATGATATCTTGAAACAACATCAGAATGAAGTGAATGAACTAAGGGCTGAAAAGGCAGAACGGTCTGCTAATTCTATTGCTTTTGTGGCTGGTACTTCAACAAAACCCGTTCCCCGTCAACAACCACCTACTCATTCCTCAAAGTCATCAAGCTCATCCACCAAACCTCTAGTTGCTGCTAAACACAAAGCAAAAGCAAATGTCCCCACTCCACCTCCAAAGTATGACACCGAGTCAGATGGAGACAGATGATGAACAAACTTCAAGGGACAAGAAGATTGAAGAACTCATGTCTTTACTCACCCAACTTACAAGAAGATCTACAAACCTACCAACAACAACCTCAGATCATCATCCAATGCTAGGTATAAGGAAGTTGATCATGCACCTAGGTATGATCGTGATGCTAGGTATGATAATCAGAGGATGCTGAATCAAGTTGGGGCTAGAGATACTGTAGGCACTCCGGTTGTGCAGAAGACTGGGATTCAATGCTTCAACTGTAAGGGATTTGGGCACATGGCTAGGGAATGCAAGAATCCAAAACGGGTTAAGGACTCAGGGTATCACAAGGAAAAGATGCTGTTGTGTAAGAAAGAAGAAGCAGGAATTCCACTAACAGCAGATGAAGTTGACTGGCGTGATGACACTGATGATGAAGCCGATGATCAAGAGCTAGAGACACATTATGTGTACATGGCAAAGATTCAAGAAGTGCTTCCAGAGACTGCTGATACTTCTGGACCTATCTTTGATACTGAGCCAATTGAAAAGGTACCAACAAATGATAACTATAATGTGTTTGCTAATGAACGACGGCATCCTGAGCAACCCGAAAGCATCAATGACACATATGTAATGGACACGGAGGATAGCAATATCTCTACGGATTCACAGCATATGTGTAATGATGAAGGTAATGCTGCTCAGGATACTGACTCAGATGAGGACCGTGATTTGCTTGCGTCTATAATTGATTCTTTAAAACATGAAATTGAGGAAAACAAAGATGCTAATAAACGTTTGAAGCAAGCAAACACATCCTTAGCCGAGGAGATAGATAGGCTTAAAGAGTGTGATTATGTAAAAGAAGCTGATCGACGAGTTGTAATAGCTAATGGTTTGGTATATGAATGTAAGGTGCTCAACGAACAATATTGTTCTGAAGTAACACACGAAATTCATATGTCAAAACAGAAGATATCGGAACTTGAAGAACAACTGCTACTACATAAACTCCAAATTACTGAATTAGAGTCGGTTAACAAAGAACAAACTGAGCTTTATAAAACTCGTGAAGAAAAGGATATTGAAACAATTCTTGCTTTGGAAAAGAGAGTCGACACGTTAAACAACATTGTTTACAAAACGGGTCAGTCTATTCAAACTATGAATATGCTCAATAGAAATATGAAAACGAGTTTTGTCAAGCCTGAATATCTCAAGAAAGTTCAAAGTACCAAGCCTGCTCTTTATGATATCGGTTGTTATGTTGATAATCTTGCTCTTATGCTTTCCCCTGACTGCGACGAAATCATTCGTCAACAAGAAGAAAGTCGATCAAACTTAAGTGATTTAATAAACCTTTCTGATTCTAACAATCATATTAAGTTTGTCCCTCAAAAAGAACTTTCAAAAGAACAAAAGATATATAATAGTGTTCCACCACCAAGTGATGAACCACAAAAGAAAGTTTTTTTAAAAAGGAGTTTCAAAAAGCAATCAATTTTGTTAGAAAAGCGAATTTTGGATGAAAAACGTAAATGGGATGAGAAAAGCAAAAGTGTTCAGCAATTTGAGTTTATAAAACAAGGGGTTTTAAATTTGTACAAAGGTGTCGTCGACTATGAAAAAGTTTCTAGGGATACCATTTGGAATATTAAACCTAACCCACAAGTAGAAGTCGTCATTCAACAATGTATTGTTCCAACCATTGATGATCTTTCAAAAAATGTGGAAATGTTTTATACAGCTCTCACTGAGGAAATGTTAACTGATTTAAGTTATGTTAAATCTCTTGAAAATGAAGTTGATTTTCTTCAAATTAAATTAAAGACACAAGAACACCAACTTTCTAACGAAATTGATCAACTTTCTAAGGAATACTTTTATGCTGACCATATGAATGCTATACTTGGTGTGTATACCGATCTTGATCAGTATTGTCATGTAGCATGTCTAGCGTCAGAATCGGACGAGAAATGTCGCAATCTTGAAGTAGAGCTTTAAAAACAAATTCAGTCATACAACAAACTTTCGAAAAACTTTTCTCAACTTGAGAAACACTCCATTTCTCTTGAACTTGCTTTACAAAAAGGTGAAAAATCTCATAATCATAAAAAGTGTCAAGAAATGTCAGCTTCTTCGTTTCGTCTACTAAATGAAAAAGATTTCGAAATAAATGATTTGAAAGCTCAGCTAAAAGAACGGGACATTGCCATAAGTGAGTTACAGAAACTCATTGAGAAAATGAAAGGAAAGTCTGTTTTGGGTAAACCATCCGCTGTTCGTCAACCGAATGCGGTTAAATGCCCTAAATCATCTATTTTGGGACAATCCCCACAGACTTTGCCTAAGATAGGAAATGATAAGAGCACTAATGTGATAGCACCTGAAATGTATAAGATGAACACTAGGTCCACTCAAACTGGAACAATGCAGTTACCTCAGAATACTAGGAAAACTAATCAACGTGTGTCTTCTTCTACAGGAGTAAATCCCACTACTAGTGTTAGCGGACCACAGCTTAAGAGCACTAGAATTGAAGATAGAGTCATGCCTAACAATAGTCAAGGGAAGAAGAAGGAAGTAGAAGATCACCGTAGGAATTTTAAGTTTTCTAAGAATAAAACGTCTGTAACTGCTTGTAATTATAGTTTAAATGCTAAGACCTCGAATGTTGAAGTTGTTTGTGTTGAATGTGGAAAATGTGTTCGTACTTTCAATCATGATGCTTGTGCTCTTAATCATAATGGCGTGAATACTAGAACTAGGAAGCCTATTCCTGTGCCCACTAGTACTAGACAACCCACAAGAACTTTGAACCAATCCACTGATCAACCACTTAAGAAACTAAGTGCGTTAGACTCCACTACTCTACGTAAACAAAACAGATTAAAGAAGCTATATGAGAACATGATTAGGACATGTACACAAGGGTATTCGAGATTTACACCACCCGGATACAAATGGGTACCTAAGTTAACCACTTTAGTGATTGGGTCTAGGAATATCAGCTTGCCTGTAGACTTTGCATCTAGGCCCACTACTATTTTGGAACCCGTTTCTATCAAGGGCTCCCATTTGTCAAATGCTACATTGTCTTCTAATTCTTCTGCAGCTCGTCGAAATCATCCTATTCATAATGGACTCCGGGTGCACAAAGCACATGACGGGCAATCTCAAGCTTCTCATTAACTTCGTGGAGAAGTTTCTGGGTACGGTACGGTTTGGAAATGATCAATTTGCACCGACACTCGGATATGGAGACTTGGTTCAAGGGAATATGATATTAGCATTTTCAATGGGTTCAGATTAGTCTCGGTATCCTCTCGAATTGATCTAAGTCTTAAGTGGAATGATTGTTCTTGGTTACTAAATAATGGGGTTTGGTTTTCTATTCTAATAAGAAGTGGAAATGAAGTTTAAGTCAAAGGCAATTACTTCAATTAAGATTAACAAAAACTTGGTTGCAAATTTAAAGTTCAAATTAAAATCAAATTAAATTTAGAATTTAAAGTTCAAATTAAAATTAAAGTTAAAATGTAAATTGTGAAAAATGAGTAAAGAAACAGTCAATAATCAACAGTAACACAGTAACTAAACTCAAAAATAACTGATTCGGAAGTTTAGACCTTGATTCGGAACTATCTGATTCGGAAAACACTATTCACTCATCCGGAACTTAAGGCTGATTCGGAACTTACTCATCCGGAACTTTCCGAATGAATGTTCATTCGGAACTTGCTGAGTCGGAAGTTGCTGATTCGGAACCTTCAGATTGATTCGGAACTTTCCGAATGAAAAGGTTGATTCGGAACTTTTGTCTCGTCCGGAAGTCACTGGTTCGGAAGTTTTAAACTTCCGAATGAAGAACTGGTTCGGAACTTATGACCTGATTCGGAACCTTCCGGATGAAGGTTGATTCGGAAGTTGCTGATCCGGAAGTCACTGATCCGGAACTTAGTGTTTGGTTCGGAAGTTTCCGAATGAAGCCTTCATTCGGAACTTATGACCTGATTCGGAACTTTGGAAACCCAGATACAGAAACAGTAACGAAGAACACGGAACACAGGTTTTTAATCAAAATCAAATCAAACACTTAAAAAGGTTTTACCAAATTAAACACAAATCATTTAGACAATATAAGCAACAAATCCCACTAACAAAAACACAAATCCAAACAACTTTTGAAGATCAAATCAAGAAAAATGAAACTTAAGAACTTGAAGATAAAGATGAAGATGAACAAGATTAATTGGAAAGATTAAACAAGAACTTGGTATTAAATGATGGATGTTTTGACAAGATGAAACAAAGGTTAAAATTACAAGATTGAAGAACTAAAAAATAAAAAATCACCAATCACCCTAGTGGTGATGGTGTTAAACGAACCAGGAGAAAGAAAAAGGAGGAAGAACGAAAAACTAGCTAGCCCCAAAAATGTGTGTGGGATGGCCTATTTATAGGTGTTTCCTTTGGTTGGTGAGTGGGCTTTCTCCCGTTCTTCGTGTCTTTTCGTCTTTTCAGAAAAGTTTCCGTTTTCGATTCTGATTCGGGATTTGTTGTCGATTAAATTCAACTCGTCTTTTAATTTCTTCGTTTAATAGACTTGAGTTTCTTCGACTTATATAAATCTTCCATCTTTGGTCCTTTTCTTCGATAAATCTTCGAATAGGCCCAGCGACTTCAAATCTTTTGCATCTCTTGGACAATAGACTTTATCTTGAGTCTTTTTCTTCAGTAAAACCCGTGCAATCCCATGTTTTCTTCAATATTTATCCGGTTGTCTCTGAAAACACAATAAACACAAAAACCACGCATAATTCCAAACAAATGATATTAAATACGTGTTTTGGTCTCGTTTTAGCCCGAATTAAGTGGTAAAAGGATGGGTGTTTACACACCTATCAAATCCCCTACACTTAACCATTGCCATGCCCTCATGCAATGCTTGGTGATAAAGCAAGTTTACACTTTTCTCATAATTAATCAACCTTGGCCTTATTTAAAATACTACTAAACAAAAATTAAAGAAATAAAACTTCAAAGGTAACAAAGGATAGAAAGCCATTTTCACTTGAAAATAGCTACATGGAAATAACTTGTAGAGAAATCGATGACTTACATTAGGGCTTTGGTGCTGCGAAGATTTATCACCCTCAAGTTTCACGTTCCCTAAACTAAGCTTAAAAACGAGATCATTGTTATTATAAGTTAGCAATTCAAACACTTACACACATGGCTTAATTAAATGCTTAAACTCCCTTATTCCTAGGTGTATCTCTTATATTTTATTTTTGTCTTAGAATGATCATTAAGATGCATTTTTGGACTTATTTCGATAGTTTATTAGGGCTGAAAGCAAAGTAGGACGATTTGATCAATAGTTAGCTAAAGGACAAAATCTCTTAAAACTGCTTCTCGGGATATCAAAAAGTTCATATCTTGGCATAACTTGGTTCACGATTTGAGACCTTTCTCGGGCCGATATTTGGCATGTACTTCATACTTCATATCTTCGAGAGACGTTCTTGAGATAATGGTCTTCTCATCATAATAGAATTTCTTCACTTGGAGACTTTTGAGGGGTACTCCAACTTTGTTGACCACGACTTCATGATTATTTCTTCAATCTCTAATTGGGATTTTGAGATACAACGATCCGCCTCCTTTTCGGACTTGGATCTATTTATCCTCATACCTTGTTAGGGTCTTTTCGGATAGACTTCTCCATGATCTTTATGGGAGTTGATTGCTTTTCGTCGTGAATCTTGATCCTTCATATTGACTTTAGGAATAATGCTTTTCACATCACTTTGGATCTTCAGCAATAAAATTGAATCCTCATGCCTTGTTAGGGCCTTTTCGGACTCGCCAATCTTCGCGCCCCGCTTCATAAGTTATGCCTTGGCTATGAACTCTTATCATTACCGAGCAACTTTTAAACGATCTTGGGCTAGAAGCTAAGTAACTTTTCAAATCGTAAGACCTTACTTATTGCAGATAAATTATTAGCAAGTGATGGGAGAATAGGCAAATAATTACACTAAGTGAGCTTGCGCAAGAATACCGACTTATAATTGACTCTATCATTTCTCGTCCTCCACAATTTAAAATCTCAAGTAATGAGATTCGTGGACACTTAGCCTAATAAACCAATTAAGGTCTATATGGTTAAGGATACTAGCTAGAATAAACTTGGATAAGTCTATTCGGGTTGAGTCAAAATAAACGCAACGGGCCTAATATGTCAAAGATTCCTAAACTAGCTATACCACTTTATTAATATTTTTGACTTTATTGCGGAATATATACATATGAAAGCAACGATAAAAATTTGAAAAATACAACTAAATGGCCAAAGTTAATAAAAAATTTGAAAAATGTTGAAAAATAGGATTTTCCGGTTAATTGAAGGCATTTTCATGGAAAAGTCCACTTAAAACTTCGATAGAAGTCCCCCCTACACTTAAGATAAACATTGTCCTCAATGTTTAAGCATGTGGGAGAAGGTTCCCCTACACTTAGGACATTGTGCACGTTGGTTAACTCAAGTTAAGGAAGAGACGACTAAAGTGATCAATTTCAAATGTGAGTATGAAGAAAATTGAATCACGATAGTTGAGAGATAGAACCGGATTTCGGATAAACACGGGAGCACGGTTCTTCAAAGATTCCAAGAGTGCACTTATCCCTGTAATCACATCACCACAAAGACAAACGCATATACAAGGCCCCCCCTACACTTAGGGGATTAAAACATACAAGGATAGATACTCGGGCTGCCTCCCGAGGAGCGCTTGTTTTTGATAACCGAGTCACGAGCCTGACTCGACCCAAAATTAGTTCATGGGGAACGTGGTGAGGGATGGAATCACCTCCTTAGAGGTGTCCTCACCAAAGTACAACTTCACTCGTTGGCCATTCACCTTAAAATTTGGTCCATTAGGTTGAGCAAGCTCGAGAGTACCATATGGAAAAATTTGGGCAATGGTGAATGGGCCGGACCAACGAGATTTGAGCTTGCCCGAAAAGATTTTCAACCGAGAGTTAAAAAGTAAGACTTTGTCTCCAACATGGAACTCTCGGTTTTTGATCTTGGAGTCGTGAATGAGCTTAGTTCTTTCCTTATAGATCAAAGAGTTTTCATAAGCCTCATTCCGAAGTTCATTCAGCTCATTGAGTTGGATCTTGCGTAGGTCACCGGCTTTGTTTATATCAAAATTGGCCCACTTCAAGGCCCAATAAGCCTTGTGCTCCAACTCAATGGGGAGGTGGCACGCTTTCCCGTACACAAGACGATAAGGCGTACAGCCGATCGGGGTCTTGTAAGCAGTACGGAAAGCCCACAAAGCATCATCCAATTTATCAGCCCATGCGGCACGATGCTCTCCCACGGTCCTTTCAAGAATTCGCTTCAGCCCTCGGTAGGATATTTCAGCCTGGCCATTAGTTTGTGGGTGGTAGGCTGTGGAAAGACGATGATTTACACCGTACTTAGCCATGACTCTAGCAAATTGGTCATTGCAGAAATGAGTCCCACGATCACTAATAATGGCGCGAGGCACACCGAATCTAGCGAATAGAGCTTTCAAAAAGTTACAAACCACCCTTGCGTCATTAGTAGGCAAAGCTTTGGCTTCAACCCACTTCGAAACGTAGTCAACGGCTACAAGGATGTATTTGTTTCCTTTAGACGAAATGAATGGCCCCATAAAGTCGATACCCCAAACATCAAAAATTTCACATTCTTGAATGAAATTCTGAGGCATCTCGTCTTTATGTGTGATTTTGCCTTGCTTTTGGCAAACATCACATCGCTTGACCATATCGTGAGCGTCACGGTATATGGAGGGCCAATAAAATCCCGAATCAAACACTTTCTTAGCGGTGTAATTGGGACCAAAGTGACCACCGGTGGGTCCTTTGTGGCAAGCATCAAGGATGTCCGACGCTGCCGGTCCATCAACACATCGGCGAATTATCAAATCAGCACATTGTTTGAATAGGTAAGGGTCGTCCCAAAAGTAAGTCTTGATGTCGGTAAAGAACTTCTTCTTTTGCTGGGACGTCAACCCTTCCTTGAGAATTCCACCCGCCAAGTAGTTTGCAAAGTCCGCAAACCACGGGGTTTCATTCGGCTTCGAGTTTATAGACATTAAGGTCTCCAAGGGAAAAGAATCATTGATTTCTTTGGTCGGATGATCCCCTTGGTATGGATCCTCAAGTCTACTAAGATGGTCCGCGGCTAGGTTTTCTGCTCCTTTTTTATCGCGGATTTCGATTTTAAATTCTTGGAGCAGCAAAACCCAGCGAAGAAGTCTTGGTTTGGAATCTTGCTTTGTCAACAAGTACTTCAACGCGGAATGATCGGTATACACAATGGTGGTAGAAAGGACAAGATAGGGGCGGAATTTTTCAAAAGCATAGACAACAGCTAAAAGCTCTTTTTCGGTTGTCGTATAATGCAATTGTGCCCCAGTCATTGTCTTGCTAGCGTAATGGATCGGTTGGAAGTGTTTGTTCACTCTTTGTCCAAGAACCGCTCCAATAGCAAAATCACTAGCATCGCACATCAACTCAAAAGGAAGCTCCCAATTAGGGGTAACCAAGACGGGTGCCTTGGTTAGCTTATCCTTAAGCGAGTTGAAGGCTTCAAGGCACTCTTTGGAGAAGATAAAAGGAGTATCTTTTTCCAAGAGGTGGGTCATCGGGCGAGCGATTTGAGAAAAATCTTTGATAAATCGGCGGTAGAAGCCCGCATGACCCAAGAAACTTCTCACACCCTTCACAGTTGAAGGTGGAGGCAACTTTGCTATAACATCAACTTTAGCACGGTCTACTTCAAGACCGGCTTTCGAAATTTTATGTCCAAGCACGACGCCTTCTTTTACCATAAAATGGCATTTTTCCCAATTTAGAACAAGGCGAGTGTCTTCGCACCGCTTTAGCATACGTTCTAAATTGGCAAGGCAAGCAGAGAAGGAATCCCCGAAGACCGAGAAATCATCCATGAAGACTTCCATGGTTTGTTCAACCATGTCATGGAAGATAGCTAACATACACCTTTGGAACGTCCCTGGCGCATTACATAAGCCAAAAGGCATTCTTTTGTAAGCGAAAGTGCCATAGGGACAAGTGAATGTAGTCTTCTCTTGATCTTGGGGATCGATGGGTATTTGAAAATAACCCGAGAAACCATCCAAAAAGCAGTAATATTCATTACCGGCTAATCGTTCAAGCATTTGGTCCATGAAAGGTAGAGGGAAATGATCCTTTCTCGTGGCATCATTGAGTTTGCGGTAGTCTATACAAACTCTCCACCCAGTAACGAGACGAGTGGGAATCAACTCGTTGTGTTCATTGGGAACAACGGTTATTCCGCCCTTCTTGGGCACACAATGGATTGGACTAACCCACGGTGAATCCGAAATAGGGTAAATCATACCCGCATCAAGAAGTTTGATAACCTCAGTTTTGATGACTTCATGGATTTTTGGATTCACCCTTCGTTGGCTTTGAATAGTGGGCGTATAGTCGTCCTCCATGAGAATTTTGTGCGTGCAGAAGTGAGGATCAATTCCACGGATATCCGAGATTTTCCACGCAATAGCCTTCTTGTGAGCTTTCAACACCGCAACGAGGCGAGTCTTCTCTTCATCTTCCAAATCCTTTGCAATAATGACGGGCGACTTCTTGTTGTCGTCAAGGAACACGTACTCGAGATGTGGCGGCAACTCCTTTAGTTCCAAATCCGGAGGATTTTCGACGGGAGGCGTTTTCAACGTCGGAGTATCGATAGCAATGACCGTGGGAGATGGAGGTGAAGGATTGTCTTCGGTGAGAAGATTGTCAAAGAAACTCATATCTTCATCCCCCTCGGTGGGAGAATCATTAGTAGCTAAATTCGCATCTCCCATGGCATCTTCAAGATTGTTCCAGAATAAATCACTATCTCCAAATAGAGACAATGAGGAATCAATGGAGGACACGGTCTCAACAGTGGGAAGAGAGGTAGGAATACTTTTGCAAGCATCATTAAAGTGTTCTTCACAAGCCTCATCAAGAACGTCAATACAATTAACGCTCTCATATGAATAAGGCTGTTTAGACAACTTTCCCATGTTGAAGACTACTTTGTCGTCACCCACTCTCATGATAAGCTCTCCGGCTTCAACATCAATAAGAGTGCGACCGGTCCTCAAGAATGGACGACCAACAATAAGTGGCACACGGGGGTCCATGTCGTAGTCGACGACAACAAAATCAGCAGGGAAGGTGAATTTGTCAACTCCTACAATAACATCTTCGGCTATCCCCACTGGATAAGCAACCGTACGGTTGGCCAATTCCAAAGTCATTTTAGTGGGGACTAGCTCTGGGAGAGATAATTGCTTCCAAACACTTAGAGGCATGAGATTTATACTGGCACCTAAATCGGCTAGGGCCATGCAATTCTCTACTCCCGGGAAATTGCAAGGGATAAGAAAACGACCCGGATCACCAAGCTTAGTTGGCAATTTCCTTAAGAGCACTGCGGAGCAGTTCTCATTAAGTTGGGTGTTGGCAATATCGAGGAGCTTTTCCTTGTCGCTCAGAAGGTCTTTAAACATTTTAGCATACTTGGGCATGTGAGCGAGAGCCTCAGCGAAGGAGATATTGAAATTCAGTTGTTTAAACATTTTAAGAAAGTTAGAAACCTGAATATCATCCTTGCTCTTTTGCTTCTCTTTCCTCAACCTAGAAGGATAAGGTATATTGGAAGAAGAGGAAGGCTTTGGGAGTATAGGATCGCTCACAACCACGGGTGGAGGAGGGGTAGAAAGAAGAGGTGGAGAAATTGGGGAAGGAGAAGGATGAGGAATGGGAGCAAGCGACTCGTTTTCCTTGGTCACAACCACCGGTGGCAGTATAGGAAGCTCGGGTTCCTTGGTACCTTTACCACTTCTAGTAGTGATTGCTTTCATCTCCCCTCTTGGGTTCGCAACGGTGTTACTCGGAAGAGTACCCGAAGAAGAGGGTTGACTACTTTGGAAGAAACTAGCCATCATGTTCCTCAGATCATTAGTCTGGCTATCCAACGTGTTTCTCATATCAGCTCGCAAATCATTTCCTTGCTTGACCAGGTCTGCCTTCAAATTGCGCACTTCCTCTTGGAGATTTCCCACTATCACATCATTGGTCCTCATATAGGTGGCGACCTCTTGGTGTAGTGCAGTGTTGGTTTGGTTGGAAGGAGCATTGTATGCAGGTGGTTGGTAAGCTGGTTGTTGGTAGATTTGATTGTTACGTTGAGGCGGTTGTTGCTGCTTGTGAGGTGGGACGTATGGTTGTCGAGGTTGTTGTTGTTGTTGAGTAGGGCGGTTAAGGTTTTGTTGTTGGTTTGGGTTGGTTGGAGGAAAGCCAGGTGGTGAAAGATAGTTGTTGTTGCGGTAGCTAAGCAAGTTACGGTCACCTTGAGGTCTAGCTTGATAAGCAGGTTGTTGGTAGGTGCCATATGCCGCATTCACATTCTCAGCAGGGTAATCTTGGGTGGCGGTACAAGTTGTGTAAGAGTGGGGACCACCGCATATCTCACAAGGTTGGCTGACAGCGTTCACTTGTGCATTTTTGGCGTTGTTGCTGTTGTTGTTGCTGACGGTGTGGGTGACAAGCGATTCAAGAAGCGTAGTGATTTTGTCTAATCGCTTGTCGCTGTCATTAGTGCTAGCACTAGCAACATTGGTCCTAACGCTCTTGGTTTGCACACGAGACTTGTTCTCAATGATATCCCAAGCAGCATTGGAAGTCTTAGCCAATAAATTACCCGCTGAGGCACTATTCAGTGAATCTTGGTCACTCATGCTTAAACCATTGTAAAAAGTATTTATTTGATGTACTTTGGTAAAACCATGTTGTGGGCATTTTCTTAAAAGATCTTTGAAACGATCCCAAGATTCACTGAATGACTCATCGTACTTTTGTTCGAAATTTATGATTTCATTCCGCAAAGCGGTAGTACGAGAGGGTGGAAAAAAGTAGTTGATAAACTTTGTTTCCAAATCCGTCCACGAGAGAATACTCTGTGGCGGTTCCTTAGCAAGCCAATGCCGGGCTTGTCCCTCTAAAGAAAAGGGAAAAAGTTGTAACCTTATAACCTCCTGTGGAACCCCATTGAACTTGACCGTGTTGGTGAGTTGTAGAAATCTCTTGATGTGGTCATGTGGGTCATCAATGGTTCGTCCCAAGAATGGCTGAGCGGAGACCATCTGGATAAAGCCTGACTTGAGCTCGAAATTGTTGGCGGCAATTGGCGGTATAACAATTGGATCCGTGTTGCCATCGACATGAGCTTGCAGCAGTTCAATCATTGGGCGATTATCCGGAAGATGCTCATTGTTGTTGTTATTCATGTTGTTGAAAGGTGGGTTGTTGTTGTTATTATTGTTGTTCGGAGGTGGTATGTTATTGTTGTTTTGTACACCAGCCATGTCTAAGTTATCGAGAGGCTCGGGCTCTGGATAAGACGTGGATCGAGTGCGCATACACCTGCAAAAGAACAAACAAACAAAACAAAAATATTTTTGGTTTTTATTGGTTTTTTAATTTTTAGGATTTTTTGAAAATTTTATATTTTTTAGTGTTTTTGAATATTTTTGAAAAAGTAACGTTCACGGGGAACGGATCCCAAAATCCAAGTTCTACAAAAAACTTTTGATCTTAACGAGAAGAGCCGGCAGCGGCGCCATTTGATATTAGCATTTTCAATGGGTTCAGATTAGTCTCGGTATCCTCTCGAATTGATCTAAGTCTTAAGTGGAATGATTGTTCTTGGTTACTAAATAATGGGGTTTGGTTTTCTATTCTAATAAGAAGTGGAAATGAAGTTTAAGTCAAAGGCAATTACTTCAATTAAGATTAACAAAAACTTGGTTGCAAATTTAAAGTTCAAATTAAAATCAAATTAAATTTAGAATTTAAAGTTCAAATTAAAATTAAAGTTAAAATGTAAATTGTGAAAAATGAGTAAAGAAACAGTCAATAATCAACAGTAACACAGTAACTAAACTCAAAAATAACTGATTCGGAAGTTTAGACCTTGATTCGGAACTATCTGATTCGGAAAACACTATTCACTCATCCGGAACTTAAGGCTGATTCGGAACTTACTCATCCGGAACTTTCCGAATGAATGTTCATTCGGAACTTGCTGAGTCGGAAGTTGCTGATTCGGAACCTTCAGATTGATTCGGAACTTTCCGAATGAAAAGGTTGATTCGGAACTTTTGTCTCGTCCGGAAGTCACTGGTTCGGAAGTTTTAAACTTCCGAATGAAGAACTGGTTCGGAACTTATGACCTGATTCGGAACCTTCCGGATGAAGGTTGATTCGGAAGTTGCTGATCCGGAAGTCACTGATCCGGAACTTAGTGTTTGGTTCGGAAGTTTCCGAATGAAGCCTTCATTCGGAACTTATGACCTGATTCGGAACTTTGGAAACCCAGATACAGAAACAGTAACGAAGAACACGGAACACAGGTTTTTAATCAAAATCAAATCAAACACTTAAAAAGGTTTTACCAAATTAAACACAAATCATTTAGACAATATAAGCAACAAATCCCACTAACAAAAACACAAATCCAAACAACTTTTGAAGATCAAATCAAGAAAAATGAAACTTAAGAACTTGAAGATAAAGATGAAGATGAACAAGATTAATTGGAAAGATTAAACAAGAACTTGGTATTAAATGATGGATGTTTTGACAAGATGAAACAAAGGTTAAAATTACAAGATTGAAGAACTAAAAAATAAAAAATCACCAATCACCCTAGTGGTGATGGTGTTAAACGAACCAGGAGAAAGAAAAAGGAGGAAGAACGAAAAACTAGCTAGCCCCAAAAATGTGTGTGGGATGGCCTATTTATAGGTGTTTCCTTTGGTTGGTGAGTGGGCTTTCTCCCGTTCTTCGTGTCTTTTCGTCTTTTCAGAAAAGTTTCCGTTTTCGATTCTGATTCGGGATTTGTTGTCGATTAAATTCAACTCGTCTATTAATTTCTTCGTTTAATAGACTTGAGTTTCTTCGACTTATATAAATCTTCCATCTTTGGTCCTTTTCTTCGATAAATCTTCGAATAGGCCCAGCGACTTCAAATCTTTTGCATCTCTTGGACAATAGACTTTATCTTGAGTCTTTTTCTTCAGTAAAACCCGTGCAATCCCATGTTTTCTTCAATATTTATCCGGTTGTCTCTGAAAACACAATAAACACAAAAACCACGCATAATTCCAAACAAATGATATTAAATACGTGTTTTGGTCTCGTTTTAGCCCGAATTAAGTGGTAAAAGGATGGGTGTTTACACACCTATCAGAATATCACTATAAAACGGGTTTATTACGTCGAGGGACTGAATCACAATTTATTTTCGGTTGGTCAATTTTGTGATGCGGATTTAGAAGTGGCTTTTCGGAAATCTACTTGCTATGTTAGAGACTACGATGGGAATGACCTTCTTACAGGTTCTCGTGGTTCCGATCTCTACACAGTAACTATTCAAGACACATCTTCAACAAATCCGATTTGCTTAATGGCTAAAGCTTCATCATCTCAAGCATGGTTATGGCATCAACGATTGTCACATCTCAACTTTGACACCATCAACTTGCTTTCGAAGAATGATATTGTGACCAGTCTTCCTAAGTTGAAATTCGTCATAGACCATCTTTTGTTCTTCTTGTGAGTTGGGGAAAGCAAAACGGAAGTCTTTCAAATCAAAGACTACCCCAAGCTCAAAAGGACGATTGGAACTTCTACACATGGATTTATGTGGTCCCATGCGTGTAGAGAGTATTAACGGGAAAAAGTATTCTAGTGATTGTTGATGATTACTCTAGATACACATGGACTTTCTTCTTAAGTTCCAAAGATGAAACACCAGAGGTTCTCAAAAACTTTCTCAAGATGATACAACGCAATCTTCAAGCTCAAGTCTTAACCGTAATAACGGATAGGGGTACTGAATTTTTAAACAAGAACTTGCAATCTTACTTTCAAGAAGAAGGCATCGAACATCAAACGTCTATTGCTCGAACTCCTAAACAAAACGGCGTTGTCGAAAGACGGAACCGTACTTTGGTGGAGGCTGCTCGAACAATGCTTTCTGCTTCAAAATTACCGCTATTCTTCTGGGCTGAAGCAATTGCAACTGCCTGTTATACTCAGAATAATTCTCTCGTCATCCCTAGACATGAAAAGACACCTTACCACATCATCAATGGCAGGAAACCTACTGTAAAATTCTTTCACGTATTTGGATCTTTATGCTACATCCTTAAAGACGGTGAGAATCTCGACAAGATGAAAGAAAAAGGTGATGCATGTATTTTTGTGGGGTATGCTACATTGTCGAAAGGAGATCGGGTCTACAACAAGAGAAGAAAGATCATTGTCGAAACAATTCATGTGAACTTTGACGAATTGCCACAAATGGTACTTGATCACAACAGCTCAAGTCCCGCACCTCAATGTCCAACAAGGGCACCTACACACAACAGTGTACGTCCCGTGCAAGAATGTCAACAAAGTACTCCTACAGCAGACTCGACGGATACGACACATATGAATGAGTTGGTTGATTTATATTATCCAATGTTTGATGAATATTACTATGGAAACAATCAAGTTGTGTCAAAGCCTTCCGCTGTTACCACTACTGATGCACCCGAACAAAGTCAAAAAGACACAACTACATCTACTTCAGCAACTGTTGCTCAAGAGACAATTCCAGTGGATACTCAACAAACTCTAGAAACCATCATACAACCAACATCACAAACCGTAAATGCTGAAGGAGGAAACAACAATCAAGCAGTCGATGCACAACCTGACGAAGAAGAATTTATCAACCCGTTCGGTACATTGGTACACGAAATCGGAGAGTCTTCTACTCAACATGTTGATCCGTCCAACATGCATACATTCTACCAACCATATCCATCCACTCACCATTGGACACGTGATCATCCATAGGTACAAGTCATTGGAAATCCTTCACAACCGGTTCGAACACGAAGATAACTCGAAACTGATTGTGACGTGTGTATGTATGCACTCACCGTGAGTTCAACTGTACCTACAAACATCAAACAAGCTATGACTGATCATGCATGGATTGAATCAATGCAAGACGAAATTCATCAGTTTGAACGCCTAAATGTTTAGGAACTTGTTGACAGACCCTATGGAATGTCAATTCTAGATTTCAAATGGATCTAGAAAAATAAACTGGATGCAGAACAAACCATCATCAAAAACAAATCTCGTCTTGTGGTTAAGGGATACCGTCAACAAGAAGGCATAGAATACGATGAATCATTCGCTCCAGTCGCTCGTTTGGAAGCTGTCAGGATATTCCTTGCTTATGCTGCACATAAGGGCTTCACGGTTTTTCAGATGGACGTTAAAACTGCTTTTCTCAACGGTCATTTGAAGGAAGAAGTGTATGTGAATCAGCCGGAAGGATTCATCGATCCTCATCATCCTGACAAAGTCTATCGTCTCAAGAAGGCTGTATATGGACTTAAAAAAGCTCCCAGGGCATGGTACGAAGAACTTTCAAATTTCTTGGTGTCCAAAGGATTCTCCAAAGGTTCTATTGATCCTACTCTCTTTACTAATAAATATGGGGATGACATAATGCTGTTGCAAGTTTATGTTGATGACATTATTTTTGGTTCTACGAACTCAAAACTTTCAAAACGTTTTGAAAAATTAATGCACAGCAGATTTGAAATGTCAATGATGGGGGAGCTAAAATTCTTTTTAGGCCTCCAGATTCATCAATCCCCACGTGGTATCTTCATTAACCAAGCTAAGTATGCTCAAGAGATACTTAAAAAGCATGGTATGAACTCATGTGCTCGCGTTGGTACACCATTGTCGACCACATCCCTAGACGCTGACTTGTACTCATATCCCGTAGATCAAACGCGATATCGCAGTATGATCGGGTCACTTATGTACCTTACAGCCAGCAGGCCTGATATTCATCATGCCACATGTTATTGTGCACGATATCAAGCCAGACCTACTGAAAATCACCTCAAAGAGGTTAAACGGATCTTTCGGTACCTTAAGAATACCATTCACATGGGACTCTGGTATCCGAGGGAAACCGGTTTTCATCTAACGGCTTTTTCAGATTCTGATCACGCAGGTTGTTTTGATAGTCGTAAAAGCACTTCTGATAGCATACAATTTCTAGGGGAAGACAAGCTTGTCAGCTGGTCATCAAAGAAGCAGGATTGCACTTCACTCTCATCAGCTGAAGCAGAATATGTGGCTCTATCCGCGTGTTGTGCTCAAGTCCTCTGGATGAGAACTCAACTCATGGATTATGGCTTCCACTTTGATAAAATACCTATGTATTGTGACTCAAAGTCGGCCATATCCATATCTTGCAATCCGGTTCAGCACTCCCGCACCAAGCACATCGATGTCAGATATCACTTCATCAAGGAACAAGTGGAACGCGACATCGTGGAATTATACTTTGTCAGAACTGAGTACCAGCTGGCAGACTTGTTTACAAAAGCTCTATCAAAAGATAGGTTTGCGTATCTCGTTGGCCGTCTTGGTATGAAGTATATGACTCCAGAAGACTTGGAGGTTTTGGCAAATGAAGCTGCTTGATACTCTCTAATAATGACTTCTAAGCACATCACAGCTTAGGACTCGGACCTCAAATAAGGAAAGTTTATCACGGACGATAACTTATCCTTCTCAACGAGAAATTAATATTTCTCGGTCATGAGCTTCCTATAAAAACATTCAAAGTTTTTAAGTTCATGAAAAATGATTTCTAAGTAAATGTCAGCTTAGAACTCGAACTTCAACTTAAGGAAAGTTTATCACGGATGATAACTTATCCTTCATAACGGGAAATTTATTTTTCTCGGTCATGAGCTAGTCACAAAACAATCAAAGTTTTGAGCTCATGAACAGCGGACCCGAAAGGGGAGTGTACGTTTCAGTGCGCTTTCCCTAAGCAATAGAAGAGAAGTCTTCTATCCTGATTATTTTAAAACCGTTGAACACAATTTTTCAAGAATTTCTCAAAAGGTTTTTTCTAAATCTTTCAAAATTGTGTGTTCAACACTCCCTTCCTCATAAGTGGTTTTTATATCTCAAAATTGTCATATGTTATTTTGATCAATTTTTGAGGGGGAGCGTTTTAAAATCAAGCCTTTTAATGTTGTTGGGTACATCTCTAAAATTGTCATATTTTATGTATCCAACACATTCCGAAAATGATATGAAATTGTCACATATAATATATTATATCGGAAAAGGCATCTCAACTCCGTACCTGAACATATTTTGTGGTGTCGTTTTTCTAAAATTTTGTCAAATTTTGTCTCAAGACACACATATATTGTTGAGGGGGAGCGACCCGACTGTGTTCCATGATTCATGCGTGCACACATGTTTCTCTCCCGTCGTTTTTTCGAAAATGTAATATTTTAATCAATTGGTATCTCTAATATTATATTTTTATATTATAGATAAGGGGAGAAAATGTGATTAAAATGTAATATATCGCAACATGTGATCTTAAAGACTCAAGTGCAACTCTTTCCTTCACATGCCAAACTATTTCGTATATCGATGCATGTGTGTAGGGGGAGCTTTTCGAAAATATAAAACTTTCAAGTGTTAAAAGTTTTGATTTTTATCAAACACTTTGAATGGTTTTCAATGGTTTATGGTTACGATCTATACCCAAAAGAACCTACTATCCAAGACGGAACGATGGATTCAAAAGGTGGTTTAGGATAGGAAACTAAGTCCTATGATCCAACCAGAACCGGATGGATCTACCCAAGGACATTCCATAGCTAGGAATAGTTGTCCTTAGGAAAGATGGAGTGGAATGAAGCTGAATGCGGACCAAGTACTTAAGTTAGCACTAGAACAATCACAACAAGGTGCTAATGATGACGTATTGGTAAGCATTGAAGGAGTTGAATATTCTATGCAACTTAGGCAGAAACCGGGTCAATACATCTATTGAAGACAAGTCATCATGGACCCAGTGATGCAATGCACAACCCTTCCCAGCCATTCGAGTTTCTCTCAAAAGAAACTTGTCTCATTGTCATGGAGATCAACACGTATCTATTGACTTTCTCACTCCGAGTCAGTTAATATTGAAAAGGTGGCAGTCTGCTCCAGCCTCCGATTACCAAAATGCACTTATTGAGTCTAGAGCCAAACGAGATCAATTTATCATCTCATTAGGACACAATCGAGTCCTACACATTATCCTTGTGATATTGCCAGAACATCTGAGTGATACGATTCACAATGAAGATGGAAATCCTGCTTGAGCCAACATCAAACAAGATCATGGTAGGTAACTTGTGCGATTCTCTATGAATCAAACTTGTGAGAACTGGAAAGCAACTAAGTTTGGATTCTTAATTGATTCAAACTTGATTCCAGGTTTCTTCGCAAAATCCATGTGATCTTGCCAGAACATTCAGAGTGACACTCATTAGTGTTCACAGTGACGAATGGAAATCCTTCCAGTGTCAACATCAAACAGCACTGCGGTAGGTAACTCGCAAGATTCTCTATGAATCAAGCTTGTGACCAACTGGAAATCAACAATGGTGCGATTCTTTTAGAATCAAACTTGTTCCAGGAAATCTGAATTGACGACTCTAATCAGACGGATAATTTATCCTTATGATTCACTCTTTACGTTCGCAGTCTGCTTTGAGACGGTCGAGTAAAGAGAACTGGCTACTACCGCCGGGAAACCATGTCAAGGAGGTTCTTAATCGAATCTATCTGATCACAGGTACGGTATTTAATACCGTTTAACGGTCTTCACCGACCGGAAGTAAAACGCTACCGAGTTAGGGTGAAATGTTCAAAGCCATTTCATCCGTGTCTATATATGTTGCTGCATATCAAGAAGGTGGCGTAGCTGTGCAACCGATGTCGATTCAGAAGTCACAAGAGCACAAGATGGCGATAATCAAGATACCTAAGAATGTAAGAATGTAATAGGTCATATTAGTCACAAGGAGTACAGATGAAGATCTCAAGCACTCAAAGTCAAATGACAAAGGCTCAAGATAAATATCACGAAAGCATGAAGGAACAAAGCTGTTACAAACAAGATCAAGACCAAGATACAAGACCAAAGCAGGAAGATCTCCTCTACAAGAATGTATTCACTCAACCATCTTATGCTTTTTAAGCATTTTAAGATGACCAATACATTGGGGGAGATTGTTAGCCCTATATATTATATAGTCGAACAAGAATGTAATAGGTCATCTCAGTTGTTAAATGGTCTTGTATTGTAATAGGTTAGTCGGGAAAATCGGGCTTGGACTTTAAGCTAATATTGTATAAGTTAGGGGCGTAAGCCCAAAACAAAGCCAAGCCCGGCCCAAGATGAAGCCCACAAAGGCCTTAGGTCGTGGCATATATAACCCTCTTCCACATGTGGAAGAGGGTGTTGGTTCATTTCATAAAACACATAGTTTTAGTGTAAACCTTCCAATTCTCTCTCTTTTCTCTCTCTACTTTCCTCTCTTTCTCTCTCTAAATATCTCTTCTAAATCTTGTGTTATGGATTGAATGGGATTAACAACTCGGTATTAGGAGCAGAATTCAACGCTTCAATTTTAGCAATAAGAAGATGAACTTTCAGTAATTTGTCGCAAAGAATAACGTCTTCCACCTCATCTACAAGACCAAGTTCAGTGGTGAACTTCTCGTAAGTCGGAGAGAATAAATCAACATCGCCCTCATCTCGCGGAGGAGATTGAGAAACTTCAAAAGTGAACTTCTAATAGCATGGATAAAAATCATCATTAACAGCAACCTCGTCCGTAAGCTCCGCAAAAGTAGGTACATCACAAACCTCCCCAAAGAATTTGTCGAGAGCAAAATCACTAATCTCACTCGATGTATCACAATCCTTAGACGTATTTGTGATATCGAGGGAAGGAATTACAATTTCACTAGGATGTTGAACAACAAGATCATTCCAAGAAATAGTATTCTCATCGTCATCATCATCATAATAGTATGGACGCACCAGAGGAGGAATATAAGCACTAAGATTAGATACTTGCTCTTGTTGATTTTCCTCTTGACATTTTTCGAGATATTTATTGAAACATTCATCAATTTTAAGAACTTGATTCAAAAGAGTGGCTAGTGACTCATCAGGAATTGCAAAAGAGGGTTGATGATCGAGGGAGTATTGTGGGGGCTCAAAATTTTGAAAACTGGAATTATAGCATGGATGTGGCTCATAATAATTCATCGGCTGAGAAGAATTAGAACACGGATTTGGCTCATAATAATTCATCGGTTGAGGAGAATGAGAACACGGATTTGCTCATAATAATGCATCGACTGACAAGAAAAGGTATCTTGAGGGCCCCCATAATTGTTGCAACACGGGTATTGAGAAAAACCCGGTGCATTTTGTGGATATGGATCGTCATACATGGGACAGGGTGAAATAGTGTCATTGGATGGGAAGGATGAATTGAAGTATGAATTGATCAAATTACACGATAGACAACGTCAAAATTCGTAATTAGGGATATCCATTCCACACCGTTCGCATGAACACCATTGACAGGATTGACTACCAGAAGATGGTCTTCCACACCCTACGCAATAGACATACGAATCCATGAAGAATTAAAAATAAGAAGGGTTGAGAAAAAGAATTAAACACAATAGAGGATTAAGAGGAATATTTTTGGTGCAAAACTTTTTGAAAAAGAAATGCTTTTTATGATTTTTTAAATGTTTTTGGATTTTTGAAAATTTTGATTTTTAGGTTTTTTTGAAAAATTTTGACTAGAAAAGTAACGTTCAAAAGTGAACGGATCCCAAAATCCAACGCGTCTCTCACAGAAAACCGTTAATCTTCACGAAAAGTTCGAGTCTAATCGAATTGATATCCGGTTAAATGTGTGACTCATTCGTTCTTGGTGAACAAAAAGAAGGTTTGGTTATCTAAAGCTAATTATAAAATAAGGGCAATTTTAACTCTACTAAAATTAAAGAAAACAAATAAACAAGCTAATATAAAAACAACTATTAAAAACAAATATGAAAATAAAACAACTAATAAAACTAAAACTAAAAATAAAAATAAACTTTCGACTTAAAAATAAAATTACTAAATAAAAACTGAAATAAATTTGATTATAAAGCTATTTTAAAAAGTAACGAGGCAAATATTAAAGCGGGCACTTAATAAAAGTTAAAACTAAAACTTTTCAATAAAATACTATTACTAAAACTTACGGAAAAATTAAACTAAAAATAACTGACTTTCAGAATAAAAATTAAACGACTATCGGATAAAATTAAATCGAAAACAGTCTAAATGTTTAACTATGGGGAACATGTTCCCCATGGGGGAACATCAACTTTTGGAGGGAAAATGACTCTTAGTCGGAATGTATTAGCAATCTTATCCGGAATATTTGTTTTGCCAAAAGTTATCCGGGATATTTTTGTAAATGCTAGCTATTCGGAATAAATTTTAGAAGTTGTTATCCTGAATGTTTTTTTATCCGGAATAAATTTTGGTAATCCGGAATAATACAAAATTGAATCTTATCCGGAATCAGAAAAAAAAAGGTTTATTCGGAATCCTAGTTAGCTCTTATCCGGAATCAGGTTTGGCGCCATTTCTTATCCGGGATCCTGTATTAATACTAATCTGGAATAATAGAAACTATTTTATCCGGAATATGAAGAACTCAGGCTTATTCGGAATACTAGGGTTTAACAACCCGGATAAGAACAAAAATAAGCAAAACTAAATAAAATAAGCTAGAAACAAATAAGCACTTAACCAAAAATTTAACCAAATCAATTTTAAGAAAAAGCTAATAAGCCACAATTTAAAAACTTTAAAAACACTAAATAATCTAAATATTTAAAATCAACTTTTTATAAAAATAAACTATTAAAACCATTTAATTAAAATTAAGACAACACAATAAACTATAAGAACAATAAGCTAAAACATTAAGAAGAATCAAATAAGCAAATCAATAATTAAACAAGCATAAAGATTAAACCAACTACATAGTTAACCAAATCAAAACATAAGATTTAAAAACAAGAAAGGTAGAATGAGAATAATTAATAAAAGCTTGAATTAAGATGAAAATAAAGATTCAAGATTACAAGATTAAAGATGAAAACTTAAGAACATGAAATAAATCTAGAGAGAGAAAGTAATTAATCTACTCCTACTCCTAAAACTTAAAAAATAAACTAATGACTAAAATAAACTAACTAACACCCTGCTAATGAAAGATTAGGAGGGTATATATAGGAGGAAAGGAAGGTAGGTGTTGATGCATCTCTCTTTCTTTGTTTGTCTTTTCGTCTTTTAATTTTTTCGTCTTTCTCGACGTTGTCTCGGGATTTGTAGATATGAAATAAAATCGTCTTTTAATTTTCTTCATTTATTAGATTTGGTTCTTCGACTTCGTTAAACTTCCCTCTTTAGACTATTTCTTCGAAAAATCTTCAGAATAGGCCTTTGACTTTCGTTCTTTTTGCACTCTTGATATTTTGACTTTGTCTTTTGTCTTTTTCTTCCATAAAAGCCCGTGAAAGCCCGTGTTTTCTTCCTTTTTCAACTTTTGGTCCTAAAACACAAACCACGCATAATTCCGAATTTTACCACATTAAATACACGTTTTGGTCTCTTTTTATTATAATTAAGTGGTAAAAGGATGGGTGTTTTCACACCTATAATTAGACGCAAAAAAATCTTTTTTAAGATAAAAAAACGTTTAAACAAATCTGAGGTCTATTTGTTTTCTACTTTTGAGTCAGAATCGAGTTTAATTTTTTGTGATTAGTAGAAGGGATTAGGAGACGATGGGATTAGGATTAGATGTGGATTTGTGGAGGTATAAGGTAATTTAAGGCTGTTATGTTTGGTGATGGGTCTCGGTCAGTTTTTTTTTTCTAAACAACATGGTCTGAAGTATTTATTTTTTAGCCATCACAATGTAACCAAATCTCTCCATCGGAATCCAAAAAATCCATCACAATAATAAAACCATGCCATCGCAATGAGTCAAAAACCAACAGCCCCAATGTTATGAAAAATCAGCCATCGCAATGTTTTTCACTTCCATCGGAATGTTTCAAAATTAATCCTTCGGAATGTAGCCTTAACTCTCCATCGCAATGGGTTAAACCACCCATCGCAATGAGTCCCATCAGAATGAGTCCCATCACAATGAGTCAGTCGAACCTATCGCAATGTATATGTGTCTCCCCATCAGAATAAGCCATCTGAAGATGCCATCGGAATGTATTTGTGTCTCCCCATCGGAATACGCCATCTGAATGTGATCATCGAAAAGGGGTTTTGACCAACTTTTTGGTAACCCCGAAAAAAATGGATCTGCTTCATTAGTTTTTGTCTTTTTTTTTCAAACAGATAAGAGCTATTGATGTATTGACAGGGACAAAAACTAAAAGAGTACCAAAAATAATGGACAAAAAACAGTGTATGACGAGGCAAGACATGAATAATGGACAAAAAATGATATATCGAGACATTAACAGATGAAAATAGAAATTGATGAAACATGTACACCAACCTTGAATTAGGATAGTACAAACCATCCATGAATCTAATAACGCGCGAATCTAATAACACGACACTAGCACAAACACACATGGATATAAAACACACCCGGTTAGCTCTGATACCAATTGACAAGCATAAAAAACCACCTCGGTTCGGGGGGTCTGGGATGATTAAAGAACATGATAGACATGATATAGTTCTAGTGAGAGAAAGTTAGAGAGAGGTGAAGGAAAGTGTGTGTTTTATTTCAAGTGAAATGAAAACAAAAGAAAAAGACACTAAACTTCCACACCCAATGGAGAGTCATGGGAGGTATTTATAGGCCTATCCCATCTAGACTATTCCTCGTATACAACTTTAGTCCCTACGTATAACAAAAGGTATATATCTATTCCAACTCACATGAAAGGCGCCAGCTTACCAAAAAGTAAGTCTAAC
The DNA here is from genome assembly GCA_025667525.1 of Glebionis coronaria. NCBI lineage: Eukaryota > Viridiplantae > Streptophyta > Magnoliopsida > Asterales > Asteraceae > Glebionis > Glebionis coronaria. The sequence goes on along the minus strand of CM046880.1, from coordinate 123,896,005 downwards.
AAGAAATTTCGAGAGCTCATCCCACCACGCCCTTGGAGCTTGCTTGAGTCCATAATGTGCTTTGTGGAGACGATACACCTTGTCCGGATAATGAGGATTAACGAATCCTTCCGGCTGCGTAACATAGACTTCTTCCTTCAAAGGACCGTTAAGAAATGTTGTCTTCACGTCCATTTGATAAACAGTGAATCCCTTATGTGCAGCATAAGCAAGGAAAATCCTGACCGCTTTCATACGAGCAACTGGTGCAAATGAATCATCAAAATTAATTCCCTCTTTCTGGCCATACCCCTTAGCAACAAGCCTAGATTTTTTTGATGATAGTGTTTTCTTCATCCATCTTGTATTTCTAGATCCAACGAAGATTTAATGGAATCACATTGTATGGTCTATCAACAAGTTCCCAGACTTTAAGTCTTTCAAATTGTTGTAGTTCATCCGTCATTGATTCAATCCAAGCATGATTAGCCATGGCTTCTTTGATGTTTTTCGGTTCAGTTGTACTCACGGCGAATGCGAACATACAAACATCGCCATCGGTTTCTAATTGTCGTCTTGTACGAACCGGCTATGAAGGGTTTCTAATTACTTGAACCAAAGGATGATCTCGGGTCCAATGATGTGTTGAGGGATGTAGTTGGTAGAACGCATGCATATTTCACTATCAAGGGTTTGCAGCTTGAGCTTGTTCGAGGTACTTGGGACTTTAAAAACTAGGTTGACCCTTGAAAAATGACCGAGGTGCTATCATTCAAACGGTTTGAATAGAGTCATGCGTTTTATAAACAACCTTTTTCAAAAAATCGACTTGTTCTTCGAGATCCTTTACTATTACAGTATCTTTGCCTTGTCTATTTTTGAAATCTTGTTTTATTTTTTCAACCTCTTGTTTCTTTTCGTCAAGAATTTTAACTGTTGGGAATAAATTTAGGCCAGAACACTTGAACGCTGACAAGAACAACTTAAGCGTTGACAAGAGCAAAGTGAGCGCTGACAGCATAAGCGTTGACAAGATAAAGTCAAGCGTTGACAGATTGAAGACAAGCACTGATGGAAGATGTGAGCTACACGTATATTATATTCTAGATTACTTCTAGTAAGGATAGAAACGACAATGTATTTTCTATGTTTATCTTTACCTAGAATAGTTGATTCGTAGCTTATTGTACAAGACTTCTTGTTCTATAAAAGAAGATCTTTTAGGTTAATGTTTAATATCAGTTTTCATAGTATTCACAAGTTAAACCTTTCATTGTAATCAACACGATTATTCTAATACAAGTGAAAGTTTGTTTAACATCATTGTGTTTTAGATCAAGTGTTAATTCCGCATAACACTTTGTTACTTTACTCATAAGCAAAGGTTTCTCTACGCGTAGTACTTGATTTAATCTCGTATACACAAAGCTTAATCGATCTAAGTTTGGGATCAACAAGTGGTATCAGAGCTTGTTGAGAAACTTTTGATCTTTAAGTAACGCAGAACCCTAAAACACCAAAAACCCTAAAAACCCTAAAATTCTCAAAACCCTAAAAACATCATGTCTGGCACAAATCAACCTCCTGCTTTGCTACAAAACAACTTCTCAAACCCTAGTATCAAAATTCCCATGTTTGATGCCAGGAACTTTGAGCTTTGGAAGTCCAATTTTGAGCAATACATAGCTATTCATGACTACACTCTTTGGGAAATTATCGAATATGGGAACACATTCGATAAAGCAGCAAAGATTACTGCTGCTATTGCCACAAGGACAGCTGTTCCTAATTGTCCTGAATCTGATAAGGTGGAAAAGCCTGAAGATGGGAGAGCTGTTGCTGTTGAAGATATAGCCAAGAAGAGGGTGGACATGAAAATCTTGAATATCTTGAAACATGCCCTAGGTCATGAGAATCAGCACAAGTACAAACGTTTTGAGTCTGCAAAAGAGCTTTGGGAAGCTCTTGAAGTAGCACATGGTGGCAATGCTGACACAAAAGAAGAAAAGAAGAAGCAACTCTTGCATGAGTATGCTGTCTTTAAAGCTCAACCTAATGAGAATCTCAGCAGTGTGAGAAGTAGACTTCTTGACATCACAAGTCAACTTTCCTTCATGGGAAAACAGATTGATGACCCTGAATTGAATGCTACTTTTCTCAAAAGCCTTGGTGATGTATGGAAGATTGAGACAAGATCTATTCTTGTCAATAATACCCACAAGACTTCCAGGTTTGATGACATCTTCAACAAGTTAAGACTGTTGGAGAATGAATGGCAATTGGAAAGTGATAACAAATCTTCCAGCAGCAACATGGCCTTCTTTTCACAAAGTGAAGGCCAATTTGATTCCATGAACTTCTATGGACATTCAGCAACTGGATCTCAAGGTGTCAGCGCTGGATGTCAATCTGTCAGCGCTGGATCATATCCTGTCAACGCTTTGTACTCAAGCGCTGACACACACAATCATGGCGCTGATAGAATTAAACCTGCTGGTTTTGATCTTGATACTGTGTGTGCATTCATTGCTTCTTTGCCTAGTGATTCAAGGATTACTTATGAAGATCTTGAGCAGATAAGTGATGAACAATTGGAAGAGATGGATATCAAGTGGACTATGGCTCTTGTAAGTTTAAGAGCAAACAGGTTCAATAAAAGGTTCAAGAAGAAGATGACCTTTAATGCTAAGGATGTTGCTGGCTTTGACAAGTCCAAGGTGGAGTGCTACAACTGTCATAGGATGGGGCACTTTATGAGGGAATGTAGATCTCCAAGGAGATCTGATGCTGGGAAGCCTTCAAGCCAAATGATTAAGAGCCCAGATCCCAAGGCCATGGTTGCTGTTCAACAAATTGATGGTGTTGGAGAATAGGATTGGAGCTGGATGGCTAAGAATGAGGAAGAGGACAGAGCTTTGGTTGCTGAAGTTAAAGAAGAGCATGCTGAATATGCTCTCATGGCACATTCCTCCTCTTCATCAGATAATGAGGTATATGATGATGCTTTCTGTTCTAAGGGCTGTCGTTTAAATACTGAAAAATTAAAACAAGAGATAGTTAAATTATTAGATGAGGCAAGTACTGAAAGATGCAAAGTATCTAACTATCAAGTTGCTCTTACCCAAACAGAAAAGACAGTATCTGAGTATAAGAAAATGGAGTTTGATTTAAAGGATCAAATAAATATCTTAAAACATGAGTTACATCAGAGTAAGGATGTTCAAGATATAGTAAATAGGGTTAATCTTGATTTGATAGCTCAGTTAGAGGAGGCTAACAAAAATAAAGATAATGTGAGTCTTAAAATCCAGAGATTTGATAAGGCCACACAATCCCTAGGAGAGTGTGTTAGTAAACAAAGAGACTCTAAGGATATGAGTGGGATTGGGATGAATAATTATACTGTTGTTCCACCACCAGCTGGGGATTTCTATGGTGTCCAATCAAAGGACTTATCTTGGACTGGCTTGCCAGAATGCCAAGAGGAGGAGTTCATTCCTCCACCTAGAGTGACTTCCCCAGTTGAGGAATATCAGCAAAAGCTGACTGACCTAGAAGAGTGGAAGAAAGCTAACCATACTTTGTTTGTTAAGGGAGGGTTATTGTGTGAAAGTCCAAATGAGCCCACACCAATCACGAGCCCTGATCCCAAACCTATTAAGATCACACACCCTACCACTGGCAAAGCTGTTGACCTTGGCCCACAAAATGTTAGAAAACCTAGTGTCAAATATGCAGAGATGTATAGAAATACTAGGTCACCAAAAAGCCAAGTTAGTACTCATGGAACAGGCTTCTTTGCTTCTAGACCTAAGACTATGTCTAGAAAAGCTTGTTACACATGTGGTAGCTTCTCACATTTGGCCTACAAATGTGTCAATGCTTCCAATGTCAACGCTGATAGGAACCATTTCAGCGCTGACAAAAGTCAACATAGGTCAAACACTGTCAGACCCAATACCTTTGTGAACAACAGTTCACAAGTTGTTAGACCAGCCCCATTCTTTTCTAGAGGGTCTAACACACAAGGCCTAAGACCTTTTCAAAAGTCAAACACTTGGTCAAATAGGCAATGGGTTCCTGTAGCAAACCCTAGGTTCAACGCTGATAGGAGTAATCGGGGCGCTGACAAGAGAAATTTCAGCGCTGATAGAAACACTGCTAAACCTAGGTATTTGCAACCACAGGGAAATAGGTCTAAAGCTTCTACTAGCTTAACATGGAGACCAAAACAAGACCAGAACCCTAATTCTACAGGTATTTCTATGACATGCAACAGGTTTCATTATATTTCAAAGGCATTGTCAACACCAATTGGGGTTAACTGGGAATTTCATTCAAACAGGGATGAAAATGGGGTTGTTATGAGAACCAAGTCTGTTCTTGTTGAACAACCAAATGAATCCAAGTCTTCCAAGGCTTGGGTTCCCAAAGAAAACTAATGTGTTTTCTTTATGTGCAGGGCATTCAGAAGAAGATCAATGACTATGGATACTGGGATAGTGGATGCTCAAGGCATATGACAGGAAAGGAAGACTATCTGACCAATTTCTCTCCTATTCAAGATGGTGATAAGGTATACTTTGGAGGTGGCTACGGCACAATCACAGGAAAAGGAACCCTTGTCACCAACAATCTAAGGTTTGATAATGTCTTCTTGGTAAAAGATCTGGATTATAATTTGTTTAGTGTATCACAAGTGTGTGATAACAAAAATAAGGTTCTTTTCACAGATACTGAGTGCTTGGTGTTAAGCAAAGATTATAAGCTCCCTGAGGAGAAATACATAGATTTTAGAACACCAAGGCATAAAGACATATATAATGTGAATCTTAATGGAATTAAGGTAAATAATAAAATGTCATGTCTGTATGCTAAAGCCTCAATAGATGAAAGTAATCTTTGGCACAGGAGACTAGGGCACATAAACTTTAAGAATATTAATAGGCTTGTGAGGCTTGGTTTAGTTGATGGTTTGCCTGAAAAGGCTTTCCACAATGACCACTCTTGTGTTGCATGTCTTAAGGGCAAGCAGCACAAGGTCTCATTCAGGTCTAAACAGGTGCACTCTAGTTCTAAACCACTTCACTTATTGCATATGGACCTCTTTGGTCCAACTAATATAGAAAGTTTGAAGGGTAAATCATATTGTTTTGTTATTACTGATGATTACTCTAGGTTTACATGGACTTTCTTTTTAGCCAAGAAAAGTGAAACTGCCCTAAGTCTGATTAATTTCATTAACCAGATTGAAAAGAAAAATGGTAATGAGGTCAAAATTATTAGAAGTGACAATGGGGGTGAGTTTAGAAATCAGTTGTTAGATGATTTTTGTGCCAAGAAAGGGATTACTAGGCAGTTTAGCATAGCTAGAACTCCACAGCAAAATGGAGTTGCTGAAAGGAAGAATAGGACCCTTATTGAAGCAGCCAGAACCATGTTGGCTGATGCCCACTTTCCTATAGCCTTTTGGGCTGAAGCTGTTAACACAGCTTGTTATGTTCAAAATAGGGCATTGGTCAACAAGATACATAATAAGACACCTTATGAATTACTTTGGGGAAGGAAGCCAAATATTGGTTTTCTAAAGCCTTTTGGATGTCATGTAGTTGTTCTAGAAACTAGTGAGGCCCTAGGTAAATTTGATTCAAAAGGTGATGAAGGCTACTTCATGGGTTATTCAGTGCAGAGTAAAGGATATAGGGTTTACATTAAAAAGGAAAAACGTATACTTGAAAAGGTACATGTTAGGTTTTTAGAAAGTAAACCTGGTGATCCTGAGAGTGGTCCAAATTGGTTGTTTGACTTAGAACCTTTGTCTAGAGCTTTAAATTATATGCCTGTTACTGATCCAGACATTGTGAAGGTAACTTCAAGTGTTTTGGAAAAGAGAATTGGTAATGTTTCAGGTATACAGGTTGCTAAGGAGGATGGACCACCAGCAGTTAAATCATCTCCCACACAAGAATTTGTTACACTTCCTATATGGACAGATGAGTATTATGCTGCTGCTACTGCTGCAAGGAAAGATAATGGTGGTGTTCAAATACCACCAACTACAAACATGCATGATTCTTCAGGCGCTGACAAAGGGAAATCAAGCGCTGACACGACCAATTCAGACGCTGATGGCTCCAACGCTGACAACACCAGTTCAAGCGTTGTTAGCCCAAACGCTGATAAACAAGGATCAGACTTTGGAGACACCTTTACACAGCTTTTCTCTTCCCATTTTGAACAAGGTGGACCTTCCAATGTCCATGAAGGGATTTCTGTTGATCAAGAAGAATCTGAGGAAGAAGATATTGGCAACATGGAGCGTGAAGTTGAGGACACCAGACTTTTTGAAGGAGGAGTTCTCACTTCCACAGCTAAGGATCACCCCACATCTCAAATCATTGGTGATGTTATGGCTCCAGTTCAGACAAGAAGATCCCATCAAGGTCTTGGTGGATTTATTGCCAATATACACAAGAAGGTTGATACCCCTCTTGTACAAGCATGTTTGTTTGCCTGTTTTCTGTCACAGGAAGAACCCAAGAAGATTTTTGATGCTCTCAAAGAACCAAGTTGGGTGGAAGCAATGCAGGATGAGCTTCACCAATTTGCTATACAAGATGTTTGGGAGCTGGTTGATTGTCCTAGATATGTGAGACCAATTGGGACAAGATGGGTTCTAAGGAACAAGAAAGATGAAAGAGGCATTGTGGTCAGAAACAAGGCACGTTTGGTAGCTCAGGGTTATACACAAGAGGAAGGAATTGATTATGAAGAAGTTTTTGCACCAGTTGCAAGAATTGAAGCTATAAGAATTTTTCTAGCTTATGCCTCTTGTATGAATTTTACTGTTTACCAAATGGATGTGAAGAGTGCTTTCCTCTATGGGACAATTGTTGAGGAAGTATATGTCATGCAACCTCCTGGTTTTGAAGATCCTGAAAATCCAGACAAGGTTTATAGAGTAAAGAAAGCAATGTATGGACTTCATCAAGCCCCAAGAGCATGGTATGGTACATTGTCCACCTACTTGGTGGAAAATGGTTTCAAGAGGGGCACCATAGATCAGACCTTGTTTACAAAGAAGAAAGGAAAACATGTGTTGCTTGTGCAGGTCTATGTTGATGACATCATTTTTGGGTCTACTGATCCAAAAATGAGTGAGGAATTTTCCAAGCTCATGACAGATAAATTCAAGATGAGTGCAATGGGTGAGATGAACTTCTTTCTAGGGTTACAAGTTCAGCAGAAAGAAGATGGTATCTTCATCTCCCAAGACAAGTATGTAGCTGAAATCTTGAAGAAATATGGTTTTTCTCCACATGAGAAGGAGGCTTCCACTCCTATGGATAGGCAATACCCTTGGGGAAAAATTGGAGCTGGAAAGGATGTGGATGTTAGGCACTATAGGTCAATGATTGGTTCATTAATGTATCTTACAGCCTCAAGACCTGACATCATGTTTGCTGTGTGTGCATGTGCACGCCATCAAGTGACTCCCAAAGAATGTCACCTTTTTGCTGTGAAGAGAATTTTTAGGTACCTAAGGTGTTATCCAGATCTTGGATTATGGTACCCAAAAGATTCTCCATTGGACCTTATTGCATATTCAGACAGTGATTATGGTGGTGACAAGTTTGATAGGAAATCCACAACTGGTGGATGTCAATTTCTTGGGAGCAGATTAATATCTTGGCAATGCAAGAAACAAACAGTGGTGGCCAACTCTACAACTGAAGCAGAATATGTTGCAGCAGCTGCTTGTTGTGGACAAGTCTTATGGATTCAGAATCAGCTGTTGGATTATGGGTATAATTTTATGCATACCAAGATTTTTGTAGACAATAACAGTACTTTATGCATTATTAAAAATCCTGTACATCATTCTAAAACCAAACACATAGAAATTAGACATCATTTTATAAGAGATTGCTTTGAGAAAGGTTTAATACAACCAGATAGGGTAGACACAGAAGATAATGTGGCTGATTTATTAACTAAACCTTTTGATGCTGGAAGATTTCAATATTTGGTAACAAATATTGGAATGGTTAATCTTACTTAATATGTGTTTTTGGAATCTTTTTGTAAAAGTATGTACAGGATAATGCATTGTTATTGGTCTTTGGGATGATTTAGATTTTCCACATTATTTTTCTAACACTGACAAAGGTAAATGTAACGCTGTCAAGTGTTATTTTGCCGTTGTGAGAGATATTATTGTCTAACGCTGACAAGAGTTCCTTCAACGCTGTTAAGTGTTGTCGGGACGCTGTTAGCAACAAATGTTAGTTTTGTGGTTTTCATCTAAATGTGCAGATAATGGTAGCTTTATGCCATTGGATACAGAGTTGCTTATGGATCTTTGAAGAGCTATTTGGACATGTTTTGTTTATGGATGATGGTTGGAATATTTATATTCCTATCTTGACATAAATTTTTATTGTTCATATATATATTTTGAGGACTCATGTATCATAGTTTGAGGGGAGGTTTAAGGAACCTTTAGGACTCTTGGGTATTCTTAGAATACTCTAATCACAATTCTAGATTGTGTCCACAGGTGAGTATGGGTTAGTTTTACTAAACCATGAGGCACTGTAGCATGCATAGTATATCAACTTTGCATGCTGCCAAGACATTTTTGGCCTAGAATTGGTTGTGGTCTGTTGGGAGGCTTGGGAATCCTTTTGATATGGGTTTTACCTGGGAGTAACAAGGATTTTATGAGGTAACTTGGTTGTTAAGAATTTTGGTTAGCAAGGGACACTAGAGGACTGTTATGTCTATCTTGCTTATGCAAGTGTGCATAACTGGACAGTGCTTGCCGCCCTATGATAATTATCAGCTTTTTGTTATCTTCTCTAGGATAAATTACTTGTTAAGGTCATTTTTTTTACTTTTTAAAACAATTTTATTTTTGGACGCTGACAAGATTTTTCCAAGCGTTGTTGTGACCAAAATGGACGCTGACATGGCTTTAGGCGAACGTTGACAGGATTATAGCCGTTGGGCGTTGATGGGTTATATTTGACCGTTGACAAACAATGGGACCTACCCAGTTGTAACTTTTTGACATATTTTCAAGCCGTAATTTTAGGAGTTGTTACTTTCATTAAATGCATGAGATAACTTATAAACTTTTTCAATATTTTCATGATTGATTTTTGAAAATCTTTGCCTATTTTTGGGCCAATCATGTGCATTCATCCACTCCTATAAATTTGGCTCCTATTTTAAACAGGGTATCTATAATTCTTGTCTAACACTTTTCTCTTATCAACCTTCATCTTTTATACATCAAATTAACAGCTTTCATCGATGGCACCAAGATTTAACTCAGCAGAATTGGATTTGGGGTTCAAGTCTCAACACAACATGATTGCTTATCTTGTTGCTGATAATACTTTGTTCCCTCAATACACTCAGATGGTGGAGTATTTGAATGCATCCCCATTAAGGTATGCTCTTTCTCATGCACCACTCATTCCAGTCACACACATTAAACAGTTTTGGAACACTGTTAGTTCCTCAACAGTTAATGGAGTGACAACATTGAATTCTATTGTACATGGGAGACCTTGGGTGGTTACTGAGGCCTTGGTACGCCAGGCGTTGCATCTTAATGATGCTGATGGTATAACCATGCTTCCCATATCTGAAATAGAACAAGGGCTTAGGGCTTTGGGATACCCTATTCCTGATGAAGGTACTCTTAATAAGTACCATAAGCAGGAATTTCCCCCAGCCTGGAAGTACCTAATTCACATTCTCCTTCAATGTTTGAGTCCCAAATGTACTGCACACAATGAGATCAATAGATCCATTGCAACTGCTATTGTGTGTATTGAAACAGGGCAAAATTATAATTGGTCTAAAATGATTTTTGAAGGAATGTGTAAAAACAAGGGGACAAAAATGACTTTAGCTTATCCCCGTTTTCTGCAAATGGTTTTTGATGCTCAAAGATATTGTTCAAGGGATCACAATGACTTTTATAAGATCCCTGAACAAAAGAAGGCTATTTTTACCAAGATGAATTCACCACCTCATAGAGACCTACCTTTAACCCAAGCCATGCTTGCTGTTATTGCAGCAGCACAACCCCAACCAGACCCCCAACCTCATATTGACCCTCAACCACAACTTGAACCTATCCCTGAACCTTTACCCTCACCTGACCAAATGCAACTTGACCAAAATCCCTTTGATGCTGACACATCTAATGTGGGCGTTGATGTGCCTATTTCCAACGTTGACACCCAACCATCACAGTCCCAAACACCCCTTAACCAACCCACATCTACACCATCTTCTACACCATCTTCCACACCACCAGAATATAGGTTGATTAAACGCCAAAGGACTGCTGGAGTGTTCTCCTCTGGTGGTCCTAGCCATGTAGCAGAGAGAACCACCACCACAAGTGTGGCTGGTGACCTGGATGAGGCTGAGACTATTGGTTCTGGCTTAGAAGCTGGCCAAGCCAGTCCCACCATAATTAAGTCCTCATCCATGCCCAATGAACCTAACTTGGGAGGTCAAATTCCCATTTTGGAAGAGGGCAGACTGGAACCAATGACGCTTTTAGAATTGACGGCTGTCTGCATTAGCTTGCAAAAGCAAAATGCAGACTTAGTACAAATTGTCAGTAACCAAGGCCTTGAACTCAAAGAATTGAGGGAGAGGATAGTTGTTTTGGAGAGTGCTCATTCAAGGGGAGGTATGGAGGAGTCTTCCAAAGGGGAGGAAGCAAGAAATCTGAGTGATAAGAGCAGTCAAGATGGTCAATCATTGGATATTGCTGAAGCTCTTACTAGTTTGAAGGAACAAAAAGGTTTTGATACGTCCTTAATCTCTCCAACAAATTTAAATTTATCATTTACAGATATGTTGAGGGAGGTTACACAAGGCGCTGAGGGAAAATATTTGAGCGTTGACAAGACAAGTTTGGACGCTGACAGAAGTATTTTGGGCGCTGATAGAGGAAAATTGGGCGTTGACAGATCTGCATATGGAGGTGATGTATTCCAGTCATCATCTATCATTAAAGATGTTCCTACTCAGGTATTATCATCTACCCTACCAACAATTGAACCAACAGATAAGGGTAAGGGTAAGTTGGTAGAAGAAAGTGTTCCAAAGAATGCAGCTCAGGTTGAATTTGATAGAAGATTGGCTGAGCAAATGATGGAACAAGGTGAGAAGGAAAAGTCACCATTTGTTGTGACTTCTGAGGAAGAAAGTGATGGAGCTAGCTCAGATTCAAGTGTGATGATTGTTGAACCAGAAAGACTTGAGTATGGTGATGAGCTTGCTAGGGAAAAGCTGAGAGATTTGAAGTTGCAAATTGATTTTGATATGCCAGAGGTAGTTCAGATGTACAATTCTTGGGAAGAAAGCTGTATGGATAATCCAGACTTGACCATTTCAGACCAGATATGGGGTTTGGAAATTCTTCTTAGAGTTCAGCAGGATTGTAAGGTGATGTTGAAGTACAGGGCAAGCAACATTCTCTCTGAATTGAAAAGGGATAGAAGGAAGCTCTACTTTATGTTGCTCAAATGTCATGGAGTTGGATGGACACATCAGAAGCTGAAGGCTTTGACATTTGATGAGTTGGAACATAGGGCTTATCCTATTTGGGTGAAAGTGCAAGAAGAAAACACTTTCAGACTTCTTTCAGATGAAAGAAAGGAGCAACTTGCAGAAGAGATGGCAATCAAGAAAGCTATGATAGTTCCTAGACCAGTAAAGAAGGGATTTATTCTTGAGTTTCCAAAAGATATGTCTCAACTGTATCCAAGTGAAGCAATCATTAGAAAGAGCCTTAGGCTCTCCCCATTAGAAGCTTCAGATATGGTGCATGTGTTACCACTAGATTCCAGGAATCCAATTGTAAGTTATGAGGAAGATGAATGTGGATTCTGGAAAATTGGAAGATTTGGCAAGGAGGTACACACTTTTACCACTCTCATATCTTTATTTGCAAGTTGTGACAGAGAAGACTTGGTAGACCTTTGGAGGTTGCTAGAGACCAAGTATGAGGCTGAAGCACCAACTTCAGCTAATGGAATAAAACTTTGGACCACATTCAAAAGAATGTGTGGGACAAAAGAAGAAGATCCTGAAATATGGAAGGATCTTGAAGATGACCTCAGTGGTCTTCAATGGAGGTTATATTCAGCTGCAGGTGTATACCATTTGAGTTCTACAAAGTTTGCTGAGTATTTACTTGTAGATGCTCAGTATTTCATATCCAAGGCTGTTTTGGAGAAGATGAAGGACACCCAGTTGGAGATAGACTATACAAGTGACGTGGCAAAGAATTTGATCAGATTTATTTATTACCAATATGATAAGGTTTGTCAGACTCCTCCAAGTTCTTAATGTTTATTCAGAAACTTGATCATAAGAGTGGATATCAAGTTTAGGGGAGGATTGTTGGGAATAAATTTAGGCCAGAACACTTGAACGCTGACAAGAACAACTTAAGCGTTGACAAGAGCAAAGTGAGCGCTGACAGCATAAGCGTTGACAAGATAAAGTCAAGCGTTGACAGATTGAAGACAAGCACTGATGGAAGATGTGAGCTACACGTATATTATATTCTAGATTACTTCTAGTAAGGATAGAAACGACAATGTATTTTCTATGTTTATCTTTACCTAGAATAGTTGATTCGTAGCTTATTGTACAAGACTTCTTGTTCTATAAAAGAAGATCTTTTAGGTTAATGTTTAATATCAGTTTTCATAGTATTCACAAGTTAAACCTTTCATTGTAATCAACACGATTATTCTAATACAAGTGAAAGTTTGTTTAACATCATTGTGTTTTAGATCAAGTGTTAATTCCGCATAACACTTTGTTACTTTACTCATAAGCAAAGGTTTCTCTACGTGTAGTACTTGATTTAATCTCGTATACACAAAGCTTAATCGATCTAAGTTTGGGATCAACATTAACAGAATCGGTGGTATTCTTAGAAAGACTATGTTCAAGTTCATTAACTTTTGTTGTGGCAAGGTGCATTTTTTGACGTTCATCACTTAATAAAACATTAAATTGACGATTTTCTTTAGTTAACAAAGCAAGAGCTTCATTGTATTTATTTTCAAAATCGTCCTTTTTAACGTTAATAACACGACTTTTGTACCCCTCAAGCTCTTTGGTATTTTGAAGAAGATCATCCCTATAACTATCTATTGTCTCACTAGATTTTATAAGAGTGGATTTGCTTTCTTCAAAGTTTTGAGTGAGCGTCGCGTTTGCCTTCTTTAATTGCTTTTAACTCTTTCTATTTTCATTCACATCTTTTTGTAAACTAGCAATTAAATTAGCAAGCACGACATGCTCCTCGTCATCATACTTATTTGCATGTTGATCATCCTCAAACTCATTATTGCACATGTCTGATGAATCGGGTGTGGTATTGCTATCAACCGTTTCCATCATACACGTGTCAGTAATTGTTGTTGGTAGATCACTATGCTCATATGTATCACCAAACACATTATATTCATCATCATGTTGTACCTTATCAATTGGATCGGTATCAAAGATAGGACCATTGTCATCTTCAGTGACGTTAAGGACCTCACGAATCTTTGTCATGTATGAATAATATGCCTCGAGTTCTTGGTCGGAGATTTCATCATCTGTGTCGTCAAGCATTTCTCCTTCCTCAGCTGATAACTTGATCCCAGCTTCCATTTTCTTGAACGGCAGCATCTTTTCTTTATGATTACCATAATCTTTAACCCTCTTTGGCTGCTTGCATTCCCTACCCAAATGCCCATAACCTAGACAGTTAAAACACTGAATCCCACTTTGTTGCACAACTTGAGTACCAACAGTTTCCCTATTTCTAAAAACAGTAGCAACCCTCTGATTATCATACTTCACAGGTTGTCGGTCATACTTTGGAGGACTCTCAGCACGCCTTCGTGTGTCATTCCTTGGAGGACTCTGAGCATAGTTGTTCCTCGTGTTAGATGATGTTATGAGGTTGTTGTTGGTGGGTTTGTAGATTTTCCTGTATTGTTTCATAATGAAAGCCATTTTTTGCTTGAACTCCCTATCCTTTTGAGCTAGTTTTTCATCACTGTCTTCTTTGGATGATTGCTCAGGTGTGGGTGATGGTGCTCTTACAACTTCTTTGCCTCGGGATCTTGTTGGAGTATGTGACTTAGAGACAATGGATGATCGTGGTGATGATGATTGAGTAGAGTAGGTCTTTGGAGCACGAGAATGATAAGTTGGGTAATGTTGAATGGTAGACACCAAAGCAAGTGGATTCGAAACCTTTGCAGCACGTTCAGCTCGAAGTTCATTTGCCTCATTTTGAAATTGTTTCAAAATGTCAAAGAGCGTGTGATATGAAACTTTGTCTAACGTTTTTTGTTGTTTCACCAAGGTGACAAACCGTGTCCAGTCTGGTTAAAGTTGATGTAGAAATTGGACATTGACTTGCATAGTGGAAACTTGCAAGTTGTTTCGGGTCATGTCATTCATCATTTTGTAGAATCGGGAGTAATAAGAATCATATGATTCCCATCCTTTGATGTAAACTTGTCAAAGTTTCAAAACATCTTAGTTTTCATGTCTTGTTTGTTAAGTGATTCACCTTGTTGCAATCTTTCAATAGTCGTCCAGATTTCTTTAGTAGTAGGGCATGCATCAACTGTGGAATAAATATCATCTCTTATGCCACTGAGAATTAAGTAGATTGCTTCCTTCTCTGCATCAAACTAAGCACGATTCTCTGCTGTGAGATCGTTTCTCTTTTCATCACGTTCATATGCTGGTTGTTCATCAGTTGTGTCTGTGGCTGGTACTGCAGGAACTTTTATCCTTGAGAATTTATAGGGTCCATAAAAAATTCATTGCCTTAAAGCATCACCGTTAGATTTTGTGTCAAGATAACGTAGAAAACAGGATTGTCATTGATCATATCATCCTGACACAAGCATTAGTGGTCTCTCTTTGTTACCCGCCACCATTATGTTGTTGTTCGTCACACGATATTCTGCAGTAGAATCCATCTCAATATTCTCTGAAATGATGAAGTGAATATAGATCTTAATTAGATGTAATAGTGATTGTTGTTGAAGAGAAAAAGTGTTGAAATCCCTTAAAAATGTTCTTGAAATTTTTTAAGTGTATTTTTGGAATTTTTCAAAAAAATCCTCCAAGAACTTCTATCGGAATACCTCAAAGAACTTCTATCGGAATATTCTATCGAAATATACTATCAGAATGTTCTATCGGAATGTTCTACCGGAATGTTCCATCGGAATGTTCTATCGAAATGTGCAATCGAAATATCTATCGGAATGTTCAATCGGAATATGGATCGCAATATTCAATCAGAATATGGATCGCAATATTCGATCGGAATATCTATCGCAATATTCGATCGGAATATCTATCGCAATATTCGATAGGAATATCTATCAAAATATTCGATCGGAATATCGATCACAATATTCGTTCGGAATATCTATCTCAATATTCGATCAGAATATCTGTCGGAATAGTTGATCGCAATGTAGAAACCCTAAAGCGTTTGCGATAGGAATGCTGGATCGCAATGATGATATTGTCCGAAACTTGAGATAAAAAGTAATATTTTTGATAAAGAAATTCGTGACTTTAACCAAACCAAAACAACCAAATCCCTACCACAACTATGTAGGAGATGTATATCAAGATTTATAGCACGGAAAATACAAAAAAATTTGAATTCGAGAGATGATATATGGAGTAAATCATACGAATCAGATAAAATCACAACAACCAATCACAAGTCTACCCGATGGAGATTGATACCAATTGTTGTCCCATATAATATGTGATGATTAAACAAGAAAGGTAGATAAAAGATAGATGATTTCTAGAGAGAGAAAGTAGAGAGGGAGAAAAGAGAGAGAATGGTTGGAACTTCGTGAATATTAGATTGTGAGAAAATGATACAAAATGAACCAACACCCTTCCTAACATGCTAGGAAGGGTATTTATAGTATGTGGGCTTGATAATAAACTATATGCTTAGGCCGGGATTTCCTTTTAGGCTTTAGTTACTAATGAATGAACTTTAGCTTAAAGTTAATCCCGTAAAACACGACTAACCTATTACCTTTTACAACGTTCTTAAATACGATACATAATAAACATATGACCGAACATTCTTGTTTGACTCAATATTTTGAGGATAACATTTATCATGTAAGCCCCACCAAAAATGACCATACCATGATTATCCCTAAATGATCACATTTATGGGGATTCGAGTCGAGCTTTTGACTCGGTTATCAAAAACAAGGTGCCTCGTGGGGGATTCTCATGCTTATCCTTGTAAATATTATCGTTATTCTAATAGTGTAACGAGGGGACTTGTGCTCTTCCAACCTTTGTTCCGTGGTTGTTTGTGATTGTGATTTATTAGGTTCATCGTCATCATTGAAGCCTCTCGTGTTCGTTTTGCGGATCACTCGAGCTTCGATCGTTGCCTTTTGAGATTTCGATATCCGATGATATCCTTTAATGTTCTAACGTTTATCTTATTAGCATAATTCATAAACAGCTTTTAGGTTATTCGTTTTACCCTTTCCATGCTCAAGATTAAGCATTCGACTTCGTCTCTAGTATGGGGGTGTTTCACCCCTAGACTCGAAACATTGAGGAAAATGTTTAGTTTTAGTATGGGGCGGGGGGTGAGTAGATGCTTCACCTTGCTTACGTCATCACACAATCCAATTTTCATCTTTTTGTTATCGTTTTTATGCAAAATAAGGCTAAAAATGGCCAAATTTTAAAAAATTTCTTGTTTTTCGTAAGTGTTTAAGACACGAATGTAGGTTTTCTGATGGTGAGAAAAAGAGTAATTTTTTTACTCGACCGTGCGTGTTGAGCACTTAGCTTCAAACTTTTTAGGCTAAGTCTCTTAAATGAGGACGAGAAATGATAGAGTTAATTATAAGTTACTTAATCTTTCACGATCTCATGTGTAGTAATTATTAGCTTATTCTCCCCACGCTTTTGTTTAAATAAATGCAATAAGTAAGGTCGTACGATTTAAAAGGTTACTTAGCTTCTAGGACAAGATCGTTTAAAAGTTGCTCGTGTTCGAATAGAGTTTATAGCCAAGGCATAACTTATTGAAGTGGGATGCGAAGATTGGCAAAGTTCCAAAAAGGCCCTAACAAGGCCTGAGGAACTTCATTTTGTTGCTAAAGATCCAAGATGATGTGAAGTATTATTATTCCAAAACCAATATGAAGGATCGAGACACACGACGAGAAGCAATATACTTCCCTAAAGATCACCGAGAAGTCTATCCAAAAAGACCCTAATACTTGGCTTTTTAGGCCTAGTATGAAAGTTCGTAGTTCCGATCTTTTCGAATTGAAAACCGGTCTAAAGTGCGACTCAATTGTCTTTTGGTGAATCAAGAGAATGGTTTGGTTTGTTTGTTTTAAACTACTAGCAAGTAATTAAAGTGTCGTTGAATAAAAGGGAAGTTAAAAGATTAATATTGAAATCACAAGTAAAATAAATATATGGAAACTTAAAGGTGATAATGGAAAGGTACTAACTCACTAAATAAAACTAACACTTTGAAAATTTTCAGAAAATAAAAAGTACTATAAGAAAGTGATATCGAAAGAAACCAAAACAAGCCAAAAAGGCCCCCGATCGGAATGTTTTCCGATCGGTTGATCGGAAAGAGGGTAGGACAACAATCGGAATAACCGAGATATGGAGCCTATCGGAATGTGTACAAAATGCTACCAATCGGAAAGTTCAACAAGGTTATAAATCGGACAAATCCCAATCGAAACAAGCAAAGACCTTACCGTCGGAATATGGATAAAGCCACCAATCGGAATGCTTAGTGATGCCAGTCGGAATTCACAAAATGGGGTCAAATCGGAAAACAAAACCCTTTTCCGATTGGACTCCAATCGGAAAGGGTGAAATGCTGCTGGTCGGAATAAGGGGCCGATCGGAAAGGGGTTTTAAGCCCCCTTTTCCGAAAATTGTGGGAATTGGTTATGATGGTGTACCGGTCGGAAAACTCAATCGGAAAGGGGATTTAACCTCCCTTTTCCGAAAATAAAGGGATTTGTTTAGGCTAGATGATAAGCTAAGTTCAATAAGCTACTATCCAAAACTTATCAATCCAAATACTTAACCGAATCAAATAAGCACTTTAATCAACTTATCTAACTCGAAATCAAGCAACTTTTTAGATCAAACAATAAAAACATAAACTTTTTAATAAAACTTTTTAATAAGAGAAATAAGGTAATCATAAAAATAAGCCAATAAGCACAAAAGTCTTAAAGCTTATTCAAATGAAAACTTATAAAATGATCAAAAGATCAACTTTTTAAGCACGAAATCAATTAGAACAACACGGATCTTATGATATTCGCACCAAAATCAATCTTAAATCAAAGAAAAGTAGAATGAGATTAAGAATTAAAAGCTTAAAATGAACTTGATTAATAAAAATAAGCAATACAAAGTGTTTAATCTTGAAAGATTAAAAGAAAAAGATGAACTAGTGAGAGAAAGTTTAAGACTTTCTCTCTCTAAAAACTAGAGAAAACTAAAAAGTGAAAAATTAACTAAAAATCTAACCACCTTCCTAATGACTATTAGGAAGGTATTTATAGGGAAGGTGGAAGGAGTGCATGTGTTGCATCTTCTTTCTTGCTTTCTTCACGTTTTCTCGACTCGACTTTAATTCTTCGTCTTTGTCGTCTCGGAATTTGAACTTGTCTTTTTAATTTTCTTCTTCTATTAGACTTAAGTTCTTCGACTTCGTTAAACTTCCGTCTTTTGACTTTTTCTTCGATAAATCTTCAGAATAGGCCTTGGACTTCCGTTCTTTTTGCACTCTTGATCTTTTGACTTCGTCTTTTTGCCGTTTTCTTCAATAAAAGCCCGTGAAAGCCCGTGTTTTCTTCCTTTTTCATATTTTGGTCCTAAAACACAATAAAAACACAAACCACGCATAATTCCGACTTTTACGACATAAATCACACGTTTTGGTCTTGTTATTATTGGAAATAAGTGGTAAAAGGATAAATGTTTTCACACTTATTAAATCCCCTACACTTGACCATTGCAATGCCCTCATGCAATGCATTAATTTTAAAGCACGGTTTACATTTTCCATCATAAATAACCCACTTTGGCCTTAATTAAATACTAAACATAAAAGATAGAAATAAGTAAAGAAATTAAAAACTTACATTGGGTTTTGGCGGCCATAAACGTTTATCATCCTCAAGTTTCACGTTCCCCATACCAAGCTTAGAAACGAGATCATTGTTATTATAAGTTAGCAAACTATCACGAACTCATGTGGGCCAATTATTCACTTAGACTCCCTTATTCCTAGGTGTATCTCTTATATTTTATTTTTGTCTTGAATGATCACGAGGATGCATTGTTTGACTTATTTCGATAGTTATTTAGTCCGAAAATAAGGTGAACGATTTAATCAATAGTTAGCTAAAGGACCAAATCTTTTAAAACTGCTTCTCGGGATATCAAAAAGTTCATATCTTGGCATAACTTGGTTCGCGATTTGAGACCTTTCTCGGGCTGATATTTGGCAGCGACTTCATACTTCGAATCTTCGAGAGACGTTCTTGAAATTATGGTCTTCTCTTCATAATAGGAATTTCTTCACTTTGAAGTTTTTGAGAGATTCTTCATCTTTGGACCACGACTTCTTCATTTTTCTCCAATCTTTATTTTGGACTTTGATATACAACGATTCGCCTCCTTCTAGGACTTGGATCTATTTATCCTCATACCTTGTTAGGGTCTTTTCGGATAGACTTCTCCATGACTTTTGGGGAGTTCTTGCTTTTCGTCGTGTGTCTCGATCCTTCATATTGATTTTCGATAAATGATTCTTCACATCACTTTTGGATCTTTAGCAACAAAATGTAGCCCTCATGCCTTGTTAGGGCCTTTTCGGACTCGCCAATCTTCGCGCCCCGCTTCATAAGTTATGCCTTGGCTATGAACTCTCGTCATTACCGAGCAACTTTTAAACGATCTAGGGCTAGAAGCTAAGTAACCTTTTAAATCGTACAACCTTATTTATTAGCAGATTAATTTATTTAGCAAGCGGAGGGAGAATAGGCTCATAATTAACTCACATAAATTCACGAAAGAATACCGATCTTATAATTGACTCTATCATCTCTCGTTCTCCACAGTTTAAAATCTCAAGGAATGAGACTCGTGGATGCTTAGCCTATTAAATCAAAGTTTTGGGTTTTCGAGTCGCCTATAGGATCTTGCAAATTCTTAGACTTTTTCAAGTTTAGAAGTCGCGTTTTAAAGTTCCCTTGATAAACGACTCTCTAGGATCAATTATAGGAACTTGCGAAAAGTTCTTGTTCTTAACCCGTGAGAGTTAAGACTTTCGCGTTTTATAGCTCCCTATATAAAAGCCTAGCAAAACTTGACTTAAACATGTTAAGGATACTAGCTAGAGTAAACTTAGGCAAGTAAACTCGGGTTGAGTCAAAATGTTCACGACTAAGAAAAATCTAAAACCACTTTATTAAAAATTTATTCTCGCAAAGGAAACATAACAAAGGCAAATACAACTATACAACTAGGCCAAAATAGATTAAAAATTTTGAAAAATGTCGAAAAATCAAATTTTCCGGTTAAAATGAGGGCAAATTCATGGAAAAGACCACTTACTTCGATAGAAGTCCCCCCTACACTTGAGATAAACATTGTCCTCAATGTTTAAGCATGTGGGAGTAAACTCCCCTACACTTAGAACATTGTGCACTTTGTTTAAATCTTGCTAAGGAAAGGACAACTAAAGTGAATTCAATGTGAACATATAGAATATGAAATATTGAATCACAAGAGTTTAGGATAGAACCGGGAAGATGGGAAACACGGTATCACGGTTCGTCAAAAGTCATCAAGATGCTTTCTGAAGCTTTAATCCCTGCACAACACAAGAAACAAGACAACAAACATATGCGGGGTTCCCCCTACACTTATTATGAAAGCAGTAAAGGATAGAACACGGGTTGCCTCCCGAGAAGCGCTTGTTTTTGTTCACCGAGTCATGAGCCGGACTCGACCCAATTTTAGTTCATGGGGAACGTGGTGAGGGATGGAATCATCTCTTGAGAGATGTCCTCACCAAAGTACAGCTTCAAACGCTGGCCATTCACCTTGAAATTGGTCCCATTTGGTTGAGAAAGATCAATGGTCCCATATGGAAAGACTTTGGCGACGGTGAATGGACCAGTCCAGCGGCTCTTCAACTTGCCAGAGAAGATCTTCAACCGAGAGTTAAAGAGTAAGACTTGATCACCAACGTGGAACTCTCGGTTCTTGATTTTAGCATCGTGGATAATCTTCGTCTTCTCCTTGTAGATCAGCGAGTTCTCATAAGCTTCATTCCTCAGTTCATTTAGCTCGTTGAGTTGAACCTTGCGATGATCACCGACTTTGATGATGTCGAAGTTAGCCCACTTTAAGGCCCAGTGCGCCTTGTGTTCCAGCTCGATGGGTAGGTGGCAGGCTTTCCCGTACACAAGACGATAAGGTGTACAACCGATCGGGGTCTTGTAAGCAGTATAGAAAGCCCACAGAGCATCATCTAACTTATCGGCCCACGCGGCCCGATGCTCTCCCACAGTACGCTCCAAAATTCTCTTCAAGCCACGATTGGAAATTTCGGCTTGCCCATTGGTTTGGGGATGATAGGCGGTGGAAAGACGGTGAGTGACACCATACTTTGCAATGACTCTTGCAAATTGATCGTTGCAAAAATGAGTCCCGCGGTCACTGATGATAGCACGAGGAACGCCAAATCGAGCGAAAAGCTGCTTCAAAAAGTTCACAACCACCCTCGCATCATTCGTAGGAAGAGCCTTAGCTTCAACCCATTTAGAGACGTAGTCGACGGCGACGAGGATGTACTTGTTCCCTTTGGATGATGGAAATGGCCCCATAAAGTCGATGCCCCATACATCAAAGATTTCACATTCTTGTATGAAATTTTGAGGCATCTCATCCTTATGTGTGATCTTGCCTTGACGTTGGCAAGCATCACAATGCTTAACCATTTCGTGAGCATCACGATAAATGGTGGGCCAGTAGAATCCAGAATCAAACACTTTGTTAGCGGTGTAGTTGGGACCAAAGTGACCACCGGTGGGTCCTTTGTGGCAAGCTTGGAGGATGTCAAAAGCTGCCGGTCCGTCAACACATCGAGAATAATCAGATCAGCACACTGTTTGAATAGATAAGGGTCATCCCAAAAGTAAGTCTTAACATCATTCAAGAACTTCTTCTTTTGTTGGGATGTTAACCCTTGGATGAGAATACCACCCGCTAAGTAGTTTGCAATGTCCGCAAACCACGGGGTGCCATCAAGATTGAGATTTATAGACATTAGAGTCTCCAGGGGGAAAGAGTCATTGATCTCTTTGTTCGGATGATCCCCCTGATAACGATCCTCAAGTCGACTCAGATGATCCGCGTCCAGGTTTTCGGCTCCCTTCTTGTCACGAATTTCAATGTTGAATTCTTGAAGGAGTAAAACCCAGCGAAGAAGTCTTGGCTTAGAATCGTTCTTAGTCATCAAGTACTTCAACGCGGAATGGTCCGTGTATACGATGGTGGTGGATAAAACAAGATAGGGACGAAATTTCTCAAAAGCATAGACAACAGCTAAAAGCTCTTTTTTGGTTGTCGTATAATGCAATTGAGCCCCCGTCATTGTTTTGCTAGCATAGTGGATTGGTTGGAAGTGTTTATTCACTCTTTGGCCCAGAACCGCACCAATAGCAAAGTCGCTAGCATCACACATCAATTCAAAAGGCAGCTCCCAATTAGGGGTAACAAAGACCGGTGCCTTAGTTAGCTTATCCTTAAGAAGATTGAAGGCTTCGAGACACTCTTTAGAAAAGATAAAAGGAGTATCTTTTTCCAAGAGGTGGGTCATCGGGCGAGCGATTTTAGAGAAATCTTGAATGAATCTACAATAGAAACCCGCATGACCCAGAAAGCTTCTCACACCCTTCACGGTTGAAGGTGGAGGTAATTTGGCTATGACATCAACTTTAGCACGGTCGACTTCAAGACCGGCTTTAGAGATTTTGTGTCCTAGCACAATGCCTTCTTGTACCATAAAATGGCATTTTTCCCAATTCAGAACAAGGCGAGTGTCTTCGCACCGCTTAAGCATACGTTCCAAATTGGCAAGGCAAGAAGAGAAGGAATCCCCAAAGACCGAGAAATCATCCATGAAGACTTCCATGGTTTGCTCAACCATATCATGGAAGATAGCCAACATGCACCTTTGGAAAGTCCCGGGGGCATTGCATAAGCCAAAAGGCATTCTTTTATAAGCAAAGGTGCCATAGGGACAAGTGAATGTTGTCTTCTCTTGATCTTGGGGATCGATGGGTATTTGAAAATAACCCGAGAAACCATCCAGAAAGCAGTAATATTCATTACCCGCTAAGCGTTCAAGCATTTGGTCCATAAAAGGTAGAGGGAAATGATCCTTTCTCGTGGCATCATTGAGTTTGCGGTAGTCTATATAAACTCTCCACCCAGTAACGAGACGGGTAGGAATTAACTCGTTGTTTGCATTGGGCACAACGGTGATTCCGCCTTTCTTAGGCACACAATGGACTGGACTAACCCATGCTGAATCCGAAATAGGGTAAATCATACCCGCATCAAGAAGTTTGATAACCTCTTTTTTGATGACTTCATGTATTTTAGAATTCACCCTTCGTTGACTTTGAATTGTGGGCTTAAAGTCGTCCTCCATGAGAATTTTATGTGTGCAAAAGTGAGGATCAATTCCACGGATGTCGGAGATTTTCCAAGCGATAGCTCTTTTATGCTTCTTCAACACAGCGACAAGTCTTGCTTTTTCGTCTTATTTCAGATCCTTAGCGATGATGACCGGTAGCTTCTCGTCGTCTTCCAGGAAAACGTACTCAAGATGAGGCGGTAGGTCCTTAAGCTCGAGAGTAGGAGGATCCTCGATAGATGGTGAAACTAACGATGGATCATCATTAGTCACCTCTTTAGGAGCAGGAGGAGACAACGGGTCCGCATTGAGAAGTCTCTCAATAGTACTAATATCTTCATCCCAATTGGTGGACAAATTATCATACTTAATATCGAGAGGACCCAAGCTAGCTTCGAAATCATCCAAGTCACTTTCTCCGAAAGGAGTCAATGCTGGAGCAATTGAGGCAACGGTCTCAACATTGGGTAGAGAAGAAAGAGTACTTTTGCAAGCATCATGAAAATGTTCTTCACAAGCCTCATCGAGAACGTCAATAGCATTAACACTCTCATATGAATAAGGTTGCTTAGAAATCTTACCCATGTTGAAGACAATTTTATCGTCACCAACTCTCATGATTATTTCGCCTGCGGCTACATCAATAAGAGTGCGACCGGTCCTCAGAAATGGACGTCCAACGATTAATGGAACACGGGGATCCATCTCGTAATCAACGACGACAAAATCCGCCGGGAAGGTGAATTTATCGACGCCAACAAAGACATCTTCGGCTATCCCCACTGGATAAGCAACCGTACGATTGGCTAATTCCAAAGTCATTTTGGTGGGGACTAGCTCGGGGAGAGATAATTGCTTCCAAACGCTTAAGGGCATTAAGTTTATACTGGCACCTAGATCAGCTAGGGCCATGCAATTCTCTACTCCCGGGAAATTGCAAGGAATCAAGAAGCGACCCGGATCACCAAGTTTGGTGGGCAATTGCCTTAAGAGTACTGCAGAGCAATTCTCATTAAGGTGGGTCTGAGCAATGTCAAGAAGCTTTTCTTTATCACTTAGAAGATCTTTAAACATCTTAGCGTATTTGGGCATGTGAGCGAGAGCCTCGGCAAAGGAGATGTTAAAATTCAGTTGTTTAAACATTTTAAGAAAGTTTGAAACTTGAATATCATCCTTGCTCTTTTGCTTCTCTTTCCTCAACCTTGAAGGATAAGGTATATTGGATGAAGAAGAAGGCTTTAAGGGAATAGGATCACTCACAACCATGGGTGGTGGGGAAATGGGGATAGAAGGTGAAGGAGGTGAAGAAAGTTGCTCTTTTTCCTTGTTCACAATCACGGGTGGAGGTGTAGGAAGCTCGGGTTCCATATAACCTTTTCCACTACGAGTGGTGATTGCTTTCATCTCCCCTCTTGGATTCGCAACGGTATTACTCGGAAGTGTACCCGAACAAGAGGGTTGATTACTTTGGATGAGCGAACCAATCATATCACGAAGGTGAAGAGCTTGATTGTTAAAAGAGTTTTGCATGTTGGCATTAATATCATTGCTGTGTTTGGCCATATCATTCCGTAGCTCTGCTCGAATATCGCTCCCTTGTTTCACCATGTCATTCTTCAAGTTGACAAATTGACTCTGAAGATTTGTCACCATCTCACGATTAGTCTTCATGAACGTCTCGACGTCTTGGTTTAGAGCCATCGGTTGATTGAGAGGTGGAGCTTGAGAATTTCCTTGAGTTGGGTATGGGTTTCTTTGGGATTGATATTGATTTTGAGCACGAGGTTGAGATTGGTTGTTTCGGTTGTAGCTTTGTTGTTGGTTTTGGTTTGCAGGAGGGAAACCAGGAGGAGCAAGATAATTGTTGGAACGATAACTTTGCAAGCCACGGTCTCCTTGAGGGCGAGCTTGATAGCCTCCCGTGGGATAAGTGCCGTAAGCTGCGTTAACGTTTTCAGAATAATTGCCTTGGGTAGAAGGACAATCATTATAAGAGTGAGGGCCACCACATGTGTCACAAGAAATAGCAACGGCTTTAGCTTGTTGAAAGTGGTTTGTGGCCATTGCCATGAAATTCTTGTTCATTTCAGCGAGTTGTCGAGAAATTTCAGACATTTTAGGATTGGAGGTAGTAGAAGAAACATTGACTCTCGAGTTAGATCTTGAGGATGCGGATGAATCCCAATTCTTGTGGTGAGTAGTCATGTTTTCGATCAACTCTCGGCACTCCTCCGGTCTCCTTTTCATAAAAGTACCACCGGCGGCGGCATTGATCGTGTCACGACCACGAAAAGTGAGACCATTGTAGAAGGTGTCAATGAGAGGTACGGGGAGCATATTGTGATTAGGACATCGGTCGATCAAATCATTGTAACGTTCCCAAGCATCAAAAAGCGATTCATCATTCTCTTCCATAAATCCACTGATTTGGTTACGAAGGCTAGTGACCATGGATGGGGGAAAGTAGCGCGATAAAAAGCGTTGAGTCATGTCATTCCACGTATGAATAGAATTCTTAGGAAGACGGTCAAACCATTTTTCGGCATGGTGAGAAAGTGAGTGTGGAAAAAGTTGGAGGCGAAGGTCATCCATAGAAACACCGGGGCACTTCATGCTTTGGGTAATGGTAATGAATTTGTCGAGGTGTTTGTTGGCATCATCATCCGAAATTCCACGAAACGGGTTCGTTTGTACTTGTTGTATCATGTGATGCTTCAACGAAAACTCCTGAGCCGTGACGTGCATTGGCGCAATCGGGCCTCCGCGTCCGTTCATGGTGGGTTGGCACAATTCCTCCATGGTTCGTAAATCAGGTAGAAGGACATTGTTGTTGTTGTTGTTGTTGTTATTCAAATTGTTTTGAGGTGGGTGATTATTGTTGTTATTAACACCAGCCATATCTAAATCTTCAAGAGTCTCGGGCTCAGAATAGTTGGAAGATCTAGTACGCATGCACCTGCAGAAGAAAAATATACACAAAGAATATAATATTTTTGGTTTTTATAGATTTTTTAATGTTTTTGTATTTTTGAAAAGTTTTGAAATTTTTATGGATTTTTGGAAATTTTTATAGCAATGAAAATAACGTTCAAAGAACGGATCCCAAAATTCAATGCGTCTCTCACTAGAAACCGTTTATCGTAATGAAAAGAGCCGGCAGCGGCGCCATTTAATACTTGGCTTTTTAGGCCTAGTATAAAAGTTCGTAGTTCCGATCTTTTCGAATTGAAAACCGGTCTAAAGTGCGACTCAATTGTCTTTTGGTGAATCAAGAGAATGGTTTGGTTTGTTTGTTTTAAACTACTAGCAAGTAATTAAAGTGTCGTTGAGTAAAAGGGAAGTTAAAAGATTAATATTGAAATCACAAGTAAAATAAATATATGGAAACTTAAAGGTGATAATGGAAAGGTACTAACTCACTAAATAAAACTAACACTTTGAAAATTTTCAGAAAATAAAAAGTACTATAAGAAAGTGATATCGAAAGAAACCAAAACAAGCCAAAAAGGCCCCCGATCGTAATGTTTTCCGATCGGTTGATCGGAAAGAGGGTAGGACAGCAATCGGAATAACCAAGATATGGAGCCTATCGGAATGTGTACAAAATGCTACCAATCGGAAAGTTCAACAAGGTTATAAATCGGAATACGGGACAAATCCCAATCGGAACAAGCAAAGACCTTACCGTCGGAATATGGATAAAGCCACCAATCGGAATGCTTAGTGATGCCAGTCGGAATTCACAAAATGGGGTCAAATCGGAAAACAAAACCCTTTTCCGATTGGACTCCAATCGGAAAGGGTGAAATGCTGCTGGTCGGAATAAGGGGCCGATCGGAAAGGGGTTTTAAGCCCCCTTTTCCGAAATTTGTGGGAATTGGTTATGATGGTGTACCGGTCGGAAAACTCAATTGGAAAGGGGATTTAACCTCCCTTTTCCGAAAATAAAGGGATTTGTTTAGGCTAGATGATAAGCTAAGTTCAATAAGCTACTATCCAAAACTTATCAATCCAAATACTTAACCAAATCAGATAAGCACTTTAATCAACTTATCTAACTCGAAATCAAGCAACTTTTTAGATCAAACAATAAAAACATAAACTTTTTAATAAAACTTTTTAAGAAGAGAAATAAGGTAATCATAAAAATAAGCCAATAAGCACAAAAGTCTTAAAGCTTATTCAAATGAAAACTTATAAAATGATCAAAAGATCAACTTTTTAAGCACGAAATCAATTAGAACAACACGGATCTTATGATATTCGCACCAAAATCAATCTTAAATCAAAGAAAAGTAGAATGAGATTAAGAAATAAAAGCTTAAAATGAACTTGATTAATAAAAATAAGCAATACAAAGTGTTTAATCTTGAAAGATTAAAAGAAAAAGATGAACTAGTGAGAGAAAGTTTAAGACTTACTCTCTCTAAAAACTAGAGAAAACTAAAAAGTGAAAAATTAACTAAAAATCTAACCACCTTCCTAATGACTATTAGGAAGGTATTTATAGGGAAGGTGGAAGGAGTGCATGTGTTGCATCTTCTTTCTTGCTTTCTTCACGTTTTCTCGACTCGACTTTAATTCTTCGTCTTTGTCGTCTCGGGATTTGAACTTGTCTTTTTAATTTTCTTCTTCTATTAGATTTAAGTTCTTCGACTTCGTTAAACTTCCGTCTTTTGACTTTTTCTTCGATAAATCTTCAGAATAGGCCTTGGACTTCCGTTCTTTTTGCACTCTTGATCTTTTGACTTCGTTTTTTTCCCGTTTTCTTCAATAAAAGCCCGTGAAAGCCCGTGTTTTCTTCCTTTTTCATATTTTGGTCCTAAAACACAATAAAAACACAAACCACGCATAATTCCGACTTTTACGACATAAATCACACGTTTTGGTCTTGTTATTATTGGAAATAAGTGGTAAAAGGATAAGTGTTTTCACACTTATTAGACCCTAACAACGTATGAGGATAAATATATATAAGTCCGAAAAGGAGGCGGATCGTTGTATATCAAAATGCCAAATAAAGATTGAATAAAAATGATGAAGTCGCGGTCCAAGTTTGAAGAAATTCCATATATGAAGAAAAGATCATTATTTCAAGAACGTCTTCCAAGATTTGAAGTTCGAAACACATGCCAAATATCGGTCCGAGAAAGGTCTCAAATCGTGAAACGAGTTATGCCAAGATATGAACTTAAGGAGATTATGAGAAGCCGTTTTAAAAGATCGTGTCCTTTAGCTAACTATCAATTAAATCATCCTACTTTATTTTCGGCCTTAATAAAATATCGAAATAAGTCAATGATGTATCCTCGTGATCATTAAGACAAAATAAAATATAAAAGATACACCATAGGAATAAGGGACTCTAAGTACGTAATTAACACTCATGAGTAATGACTGTGTTGCTAACTTATAATAACAATGATCTCGTTACACGCTTAGCATGGAATTGGGTGAAAATCGAGGATGACGAACTTATCTATATGAGGAATTCACGTGTTCTTATTCGTTGAACCTAAAAGTCACTTAATCGTGATGAAAACAATAAATTATGTCTAAAACGCATGTAGTAGTTTATTTAAATTTACGTTATCAATAAATGTCACATAAAAATGAATTTTGGAAGTACTATGATACTTAGTTCTAGCATTGTGTGGGGACACGGCTATGGTTTAGTATGGGGGAGTGATGAGATTGCAATTTAATAAGTGTGAAAACACTTATCCTTTTACAACTTAATTATAATAATAACCAAGCCAAAACATGTATTTTATGTCGTAAATGTCGGAATTATGCATGGTTTCTGTTTTTGTTGTGATTTAGGATCAAAATGTGAAAAGGGAAGAAAACACGGGCTTTCACGGGCTTTTATCAAAGAAAAAGGCAAAAGGCAAAGTCAAAAGATGAAGAGTGCAAAAAGAACGGAAGTCCAAGGCCTATTCTGAAGATTTATCGAAGAAAAAGTCTAAAGACGGAAGTTTAATGAAGACGAAGAACTCAAGTCTAATAAATGAAGACATTATAAGACAAGTTCAATTAATCCCGAGACAAAGTCGAAAATTTCGAAGAATTTAGAAGACGAAAAGACGAGAGAAGTAAGAAAGGAGCAACACATGCTAACCTCCCTAATCTCCTATAAATACCCTCATAATGTCACATTAGGAGGTGTTGACTATTTGACACATAGTTCTTCCACCTTTAATTTCATGTCATTTACTTAATTGTCATTTAATTTCCTTGTCTTGTACCTTTAATTTCTTGCCTTTAATTTCAAGTAAGTCTTTTAATTTTGTTATTGAATCTTATTTTTAATCAAGTTTTTTTATAAATCTCTCATTCTACCTTTCTTGTTTTCCTTAATCTTTATGTTTATGTGCTTATTGATATGCTTATTAGATTAAGTGTCATGTTTTTGTGTTTTTGATTGTTTTGGATTATTGATTTTATAGCTTATCTGTGTTTTTCTTAAATTTACTTAAGTGTTTATTAAAGTTATTTTATAAAAAAGTTGTTTTTAAATACTTTTATTATTTAGTGTTTTTAAAATTTTTAAAATTTTAGCTTTTTAGCTTTTTCTTATACGTGTTTTGGTTAAGTTTTTAGTTTAGTGCTTATTTGGTTCATAGCTTATTCGATCTTGCTTATTTACTATTCCCTACTGTTATTCCGATTACCACCATCGGAAAGGGGTTTTGAGATTCCGACCAGCATTCTGTTTTGGTAGCATTCCGATAAACCCCCATCGAAAAACGTTTTTGCATTCCGGCGGGGATTCCGACCAACATTTCGACGAGGGTGTTTGTTTGGTATTCCGATAGGTGTTGGAGTCCTTCATTCCGACAGAAGCTTTCTGATCTGGATTCCGATTAGTATTCCGATAGGTGAGTTTTATTCCGACGGATACTTATTCTGATTGCATTCCGATTGCAATCATTCCGATGGATACACATTCCGATGGGATTCCGACAGGATTCCGATGGGAGGGTATTCCGACAGGTTTAGTTTTATTATTTTGCCTTAGTTTTATTTTTAAGTTTGCATTATTTTAAGTTTTCAAATTTTAATTTTCATCAAGCTTTAATTTTACGTCATTTAATTAATTTACTTTTAAAGTCTTAATTTCTCGTCATTTACTTTTAAGATTTTTAATATTGCACCATTTACGTTTTAATTAGTTTTAGCTTTAATGACCGTCATTTTACTTTAAAGTTTTGCACATTTATTTTTCAACAACGACCATTCTAGTATATTATCCACCAAAAGACAACTGAGTCGCACGATAACGTTTTTCAATTTGAATCGACACGAGACGATAACTTTTTACATACAAAATCTCAGTTATTAAAATGGCGATGCTTCCGGCTCTTTTCGTAAAGATTAACGGTTTTCTGTGAGAGACGCGTTGAATTTTGGGATCCGTTCAGCCGTGAACGTTATTTTTCCTACTCAACAATTTTCAAAAATCCATAAAAATTAAAAAATTTCAAAAATCCAAAAAGATTTTTATTTTTATTTACACGTACATATATATTCTCTATTTTTTTGGTATCTTTTTCTTTTTCTTTTGAAGATGTATGTGTACTAGATCTTCAACTTATTCAGAGCCCGAGACTCGTGAAGATTTAGATATGGCTGGTATGCAAAACAACAATAATCCACCCCACCCCAACATGAATAACAACAACAATGTTCCCCCACTCGATCTTTGAACAATGGAGGAGTTGTGTCAACTTACGATGAATGGACGAGGAGGACCGATTGCGCCGATGCAAATCACGGCTCTAGAGTTTTCGTTGAAGCATCACATGATCCAACAAGTCCAAAATACTTGTCCATTTTGCGGATTACCGGATGATGATGCCAACAAACATCTCGACAAGTTCATTACCGTTACTCAAAGCATGAAGTTGCCCGGGGTTACTATGGATTTTCTTTGCCTTCACCTATTTCCACACACCTTATCCCACCATGCCGAAAAATGGTTTGATCGTCTTTCGAAGAATTCAATTCATACATAGGATGAGATGACTCAACGCTTTTTGTCGCGCTATTTTCCACCATCCATGGTCACGAGCCTTCGGAATCAAATTAGTGGATTTACACAAGAACCTGATGAATCACTTTTTGATGCTTGGGAACGATATAATGTTTTTATCGATCGATGTCCAAACTACAACATGCTCCCCGTTACCTTAATTGATACTTTCTACAACGGTTTAACTTTTCCTGATCGTGATACGATTAATGCAGCCGCCGGTGGCACATTTATAAAAAGAAGACCTGAGGAGTGTAGAGAGCTTATCGAGATCATTACTACTCACCACAAAAATTGGGATTCATCCGCATCTTCAAGGAATAACCCGAGAGTCAATGTTTCTTCTACTTCTTCAAACCCTGATATCACCGATTTGACCCGCGCGATGGCCGAAATGAGCCAAAATATGCAACTCTTGGCTACAAATCAACAACAACAAGTTAAAGTTGTAGCAACTTCTTGTGAGATTTGCGGGGGTCCTCATTCATACACTGATTGTCCTTCTACTCATGACAATCCGGAAAACGTGTATGCGGCTTATGGTAACTATTCAACGGAAAACTATCAAGCCCGACCTCAAGGTGATCGTAACTTGTTAAGTTACCGTTCTAACAACTTTCTTTCACCCGGTTTTTCTCCTCAAAACCACAACCCCAAAAACTACAATAGAAGCAACCCAAACCCACCTCGAGCTTCTAATCCTTATCACCCACCCGCTCAAAAAGCACCACCCATTAATCAAGATGTTGAAACTTTCATGCGGACCCAAGGAGAGCTAGTTAAGAATCTGCAAAGCCAAATCATCAACTTGAAAGGAGATATCACTAAGCAAGGGCATGATATTAGAACCGAGCTTCGACGTGATATGCAAACATCCTTCACCAATCAAACAAATGATTTGAAGAATATGATGGCTAGTTTCTTTCCAAGTACTCAACCCTCTACTTCGGGCTCTCTTCCTTCAAATACCGTCACCAACCCAAGAGCGAATGTGAGTGCTATTACTACACGAAGTGGAGCAACCTTAGTAGGACCATCTATCCCTCCCCTAGTTACTCCATCTACACCTCTTCCACCACCATTTATCCCTCCTACTCCCACGCCTAGTAGTAGTCCTCTATTACTGTCTCCACCTCTTACTGAAGTAGTACCCAACAAACACCCTTCACCAACCCCACCTTCCACCTTTAAACCTTCAACATCTCAACCTTTACCTGCTACACCTACACCAACTAAACCCAACATCCCTTATCCTTCTTGGTTAGACAAGAGCAAATTGCTTACTAAAGAGGATGCTCAAGTCACTTCTTTTATGAAGATGATCACTCAAATGAATTTCAACATTAGCCTCGTTGAAGCACTTGTCCAAATGCCGAAATTTGTGAAAGCATTCAAGGAATTGCTTAACAAGAAGGAAAAGATGGTTGAGTTTATTAACACACGCTTAAATGAAAACTGTTCTGTAGTCATTCTTAAAGAACTTCCAGAAAAACTTGGAGATCCCGGTCGTTTTGTGTTGCCATGCATTTTTAACCAAACCAAAGAATTTACTGCCTTAGCCGATCTCGGGCAAGTATAAATTTGATGCCTTTAAGTGTTTGGAAAACACTATCATTACCCAACCTTACACCAACAAAGATGACTCTTGAGCTAGCAAATCTAACTCTCGCTTACCCCGTTGGTATTGCCGAAGATGTGCTTATTAAAGTTGGCACCTTCACTTTTCCGGTCGACTTTGTTGTTTTTGATTATGAAATGGACCCTCGTATTCCGTTAATACTTGGTCGACCATTCTTGAGAACCGGAAAAGCCTTAGTCGATGTTGCCGAAGGTGAGTTAATCTTAAGAGTCGGGAATGAGGGACAAGTTTATAAAATGTGGAAGATCACAACCAAACCCAATGGAAGAGAATCAACGAATATGATTAATGTGCTTGATGATTTTATCGTCTACAACAATCCTCTTTTTGATTCTTGCTATGATAATCCACTATTCAAAGATGATGTGGATGATTCTCTCTCCAATTTAGATCTTCCACCAATTCATGAGTCTCCTCCAATTTATGATGACTATGATGATGATTCTAGTTCTGACACGAATGATTCTGATGATTTTTCTTCTGAGTATAAAGACATGCCAACATATGATGATTTTGATGATGTCGATACTCTTTCGAGTGATTCTTCACATGATGACCTTACACCTACTTTTGATGAAGATCCTCCACCAATAATGCTTGATCCTACTTTGGATGACTACTCATTTGAGGAAGATTTTGCTACTTTTCTCAACACTTACTTCCCAAATGAGAGTGATTCTCCTCCTTTGGACTTTGATGATGCTCTTTATCCTCCTTTGGATATGAAGAAACCCGTTTCAAAGGAGAAGAAGCCAGAAGACACCAATATCCACAGTACTTATGTCTTGACACCTCTTTATCCATCCTCTGAGGATGAGATTGTGAGATTTATGAGCGGATCCTCTTCAAGGTCTACTGAGCCTGAGTGTTATTTTCCCCTAAAGGAAAAGGTGTTTGATCCCGGTATTGTAATTTTTAAGCCATCTCAGTATCTATCTGATGAAATAAAAGGAAATATTTTTGGAACTTATGGAGATATGCTTGTGATGCATCATACTATCTACCACCGTTCTCAATCTTTGCTCAAGGGAACCTTGCCTACTCTTCTTTGGCTTGCCTTGTTCACCTTAAGCTTGTGCTATTTGATGGATGAAAACCATGTATTTAATCCTGGTGGATGTTCTTCAAGGTTATTACCATGCTAATCAAGGTCGAGTCAGGCTCACGACTCGGTTAACAAAAACAAGCGCTTCTCGGGAGGCAACCCGCAGTATCTATCCTGTTCTTCCGTTTTTATAATAAGTGTAGGGGGAGACCCTATTATGTGTTTGTTGTTTTCTTTCTAATCATGTGCAGGGATTCGAGCTTTCAAAGATACATTCTTGATGACTTTTGACGACCCGTGATTCCGTGTACCCGTCTTCCCGGTTCTATCCTAAACTCTTTTGATTCACTATTTTATATTATTCAATATTAAAATAGGAATCACTTTAGTTGTCTCTTTCCTTAGCAAGATTTAATCAAAGTGCACAATGTCCTAAGTGTAGGGGAGGTTACTTCCACATGCTTAAACATTGAGGAAAATGTTTATATTAAGTGTAGGGGGGACTTCTATCGAAGTTAAAATTTATTCTAGCAAAGAAAGAAAATAACTATAACTAAGGTTACTTCCACATGCTTAAACATTGAGGAAAATGTTTATATTAAGTGTAGGGGGGACTTCTATCGAAGTTAAAACTTAGATAAGTAAACTCGGTTTGAGTCAAAAGATTCACAATGTTTAAAAATTAAAACCACTTTATTAAAATTTATCCTAGTTGTATTTACCTTAGTTATAGTTATTTTCTTTCTTTGCTAGAATAAATTTTAATAAAGTGGTTTTAATTTTTAAACATTGTGAATCTTTTGACTCAAACCGAGTTTACTTATCTAAGTTTACTCAAGCTAGTATCCTTAACGTGTTTAAGTCAAGTTTTGCTAAGCTTTTATTTAGGGATTTTTAAAACGCGAAAGTCTTAACTCTCACGGGTTAAGAACAAGAACTTTTCGCAAGTTCCTATAATTGACCCTAGAAAGTCGTTTATCAAGGGAACTTTAAAATGCGAATTCTAAAACTTGAAAAAGTCTTAGAGTTTGCAAGATCCTATAGATGACTTGAAAACCCGAAAATT
The DNA here is from genome assembly GCA_025667525.1 of Glebionis coronaria. Classification (NCBI taxonomy): domain Eukaryota; kingdom Viridiplantae; phylum Streptophyta; class Magnoliopsida; order Asterales; family Asteraceae; genus Glebionis; species Glebionis coronaria. The sequence goes on along the minus strand of CM046880.1, from coordinate 123,860,405 downwards.
TGATTTAATAGGCTAAGCATCCACGAGTCTCATTCCTTGAGATTTTAAATTGTAGAGAACGAGAGATAATAGAGTCAATTATAAGTTTGGTATTCTTTCATGAATTTATGTGAGTTGATTATAAGCTTTTTCTCCTATAGCTTGTTAATAAATATATTCGCAATAAATAAGGTCGTACGATTTGAAAAGTTACTTAGGTTCTAGCACAAGATCGTTTAAAAGTTGCTCGGTATTAATTAGAGTTCATAGCCAAGGCATAACTTATTGAAGCGAGATGTGAAGATTGGCGAGTCCAAAAAGGCCCTAACAAGGCATGAGCGCTACATTTTGTTGCTAAAGATCCTAAGTGATGTGAAGAATCATTTATCAAAAATCAATATGAAGGATCGAGACACACGACGAAAAGCAAATACTCCCGTAAAGATCATGGAGAAGTCTATCCAAAAAGGACCTAACAAGGTATGAGGATAAATAGATCCAAGTCCTAAAAAGAGGCGGATCGTTGTATATCAAAATCCCAAATAAAGATTGGAGAAAAATGAAGAAGTCGTGGTCCAAATATGAAGAATCTCTCAAAACTTCAAGTGAAGAAATTCTTATTGTGAGGACCATTATTTCATGAACGTCTCTCAAGATTTGAATTATGAAGTCGCTGCCAAATATCGGTCCGAGAAAGGTCTCAAATCGTGAAGCAAGTTATGCCAAGATATGAACTTTATGAGGTCCCGAGAAGCAGTTTTAAAAGATTTTGTCCTTTAGCTAACTATTGTTTAAATCGTCCTACTTTATTTTTGGCCTAATAAACTATAGAAATAAGTCTACAATGCATCCTCGTGATCATTCAAGATAACAATAAAATATAAGAGATACACCTAGGAATAAGGGAGTCTAAGTGAATAACTGGCCCACATGAGTTTGTGATAGTTTTCTAACTTATAATAACAATGATCTCGTTTTTAAGCTTGGTTTGTGGAACGTGAAATTTGAGGATGATAAACATTCATGACATTCCAAAACCCTAAGGTAAGTTTTTGATCATTTTACTTGTTTTCTTCTTTTGAATATTTTGTAATTTTCTATCTCTTTAATAAAGGCCAAGGTGGATTGATTATAATGGAAAATGTAAAACTTGCTTTGTAATTAATGCATTGCATGAGGACATTGCAATGATCAAGTGTAGGGGATTTAATAAGTGTGAAAACACTTATCCTTTTACCACTTAATTATAATAATAACCAACCCAAAACGTGTATTTTATGTCGTAAATGTCGGAATTATACGTGGTTTGTGTTTTTGTTGTGATTTAGGATCAAAATGTGAAAAGGGAAGAAAACACGGGCTTTCAGGGGCTTTTATCGAAGAAAAAGACAAAAGACGAAGTCAAAAGATCAAGAGTGCAAAAAGAACGGAAGTCCAAGGCCTATTCTAAAGATTTATCCAAGAAAAAGTCTAAAGACGGAAGTTTAATGAAGACGAAGAACTCAAGTCTAATAAATGAAGACATTATAAGACGAGTTCAATTAATCCCGAGACAAAGTCGAAAAAGTCGAAGAATTTAGAAGACGAAAATACAAGAGAAGAAAGAAAGGAGCAACACATGCTAACCTCCCTAATCTCCTATAAATACCCTCCTAATGTCAAATTAGGAGGTGTTGACTATTTGACACATAGTTCTTCCATCTTTAATTTCATGTCATTTACTTAATTTTCATTTAATTTCCTTGTCTTGCACCTTTAATTTCTTGCCTTTAATTTCAAGTAAGTCTTTTTATTTTGTTATTGAATCTTAATTTTAATCAAGTTTTTTTATAAATCTCTCATTCTACCTTTCTTGTTTTGCTTAATCTTTATGTTTATGTGCTTATTGATATGCTTATTTGATTAAGTGTCATGTTTTTATGTTTTTTATTGTTTTGTATTATTGATTTTATAGCTTATTTGTGTTTTTCTTAAATTTACTTAGGTGTTTATTAAAGTTATTTTATAAAAAAAGTTGTTTTTAAATACTTTTATTATTTAGTGTTTTTAAAAGTTTTTAAATTTTAGCTTTTTAGCTTTTTCTTATACGTGTTTTGGTTGAGTTTTTAGTTTAGTGCTTATTTGGTTCATAGCTTATTCGATCTTGCTTATTTACTATTCCCTACTGTTATTCCGATTACCACCATCGGAAAAGGGTTTTGAGATTATGACCAGCATTCCCTTTTGGTAGCATTCCGATCAACCCCCATCGGAAAATGGTTTCGCATTCTGGCGGGGATTCCGACCAACATTCCGACGAGGGTGTTTTTTTGGTATTCCGATAGGTGTTGGAGTCCTTCATTCCGACAGAAGCTTTCCGATCTGGATTCCGATTAGTATTCCGATAGGTGAGTGTTATTTCGACGGATACTTATTCCGATTGCATTCCGATTGCAATCATTCCGTCGGATACACATTCCGATGAGATTCTAACGGGATTCAGATGGGAGGGTATTCCGACAGGTTTAGTTTTATTATTTTGCCTTAGTTTTATTTTTAAGTTTGCATTATTTTAAGTTTTCAAATTTTACTTTTCATCAAGCTTTAATTTTACGTCATTTAATTAATTTACTTTTAAAGTCTTAATTTCTCGTCATTTACTTTTAAGAGTTTTAATATTGCACCATTTACGTTTTAATTAGTTTTAGCCTTAATTACCGTCATTTACTTTAAAGTTTTGCACATTTATTTTTCAACAACGACCATTCTATTATTTTATCCACCAAAAGACGACTGAGTCTAACGATAACGTTTTTCAATTCGAATCGAGACGAGACGATAACTTTTTACATAAAAAATCTCAGTTATTACAATTATACATAGTCTCATCGTCCAAATCGGGCTTAAAACGCTTAAAATATCATTAAAATACCCCAAAATATGCTTGTTTTTGTTCATTGTGTATTTTAGGTACGGATATCGTGAAATCAACAAAAGATCACAAGAATCAAGCAAAAACGAACACGGGAAACGAAGCCACACAATGAACCGGACCCGAATCATAAATTTCCAAAATGGTCCTTGAACTTTTGAAGATTTTCAACTTTGGTCCCTCATCTTTGAAGATTGGCAAGAGAGGTCCTTGGAGAAATCATTTTTTGGCAACAAAGGACCTCAATGTTAGAAGATTATACTAGAAAATCCCTTGGAATATGATGAAATTACAAGAAAAGTCCTTGAAACAAGTTTTCATAACCTTTTGTGGCCAAAATGAAAGAAAGAAAACTTATATAACAAAGGAGTGGGAGTTATATGCTACTAAAACCTATTTGACAACTATTTGGGATTCAAGGGAATAAACTTGGGTAGAAAAGAAACCTCACACCAGCCACTCATCATTCGCCACATCACCCACTAACCCTTACCAGCCAATCACAATATTCCCCTACTCCACGTCAACTTTCCACCAACACCCCCTCTTAACCTGTTTTTTAATTTATATAAATCAGTTTTAAACAAATTTTATATAATTAAACTAGGAGGGAAACAAGAACTGTTTATCACCACCCCCTAATCCACCCCTAATCTTCCTATATAAACTCTAATCTGGATATCACACATATCAAAGGGTTTTGGCCCTAACTTTTCTAGATTAACAATTAAGTATGTCGACATCCCATCCCAACCCTCAAACCACATGACACCTCACTCACGTGGTCCCACCAGTGTTCTCCTGTCACACCAAAAGAGGCAAACTTGGAATCCTAGCAGAATATCAACGCCCCAGCTTCACTTCTTGTTCTCCAAGGACTATTTCAAAGGCCAAGATCATTTCAACATAGTTGGACTTCATCAGGCATCACATGGGAACAAATTGACCAAGATTAGAACATTCAGTCAAGGGACTTTTTAGGAATTTAATTGATTAGGGTTTCATGTATTTTTAATATTCTAGATTATTCCTTTCATTGTATATATAGTGGTCGACCTGTAACCCCATTCTCTTGTTCTAAATATTGGACTTGTAAATATTTTTTTATTAATAGTTAAAGTATTTAAAAAATCCTTGCAAGTTTAATATTATTAGTTCCATATATCTCTTGTTTTAGTACAATCTTTAAATTCTAGTAATATTGTTTTGATAACTTTTAATTTATCAAAGGTTTTTGTTCAAGAAATTTTTTGGCAAAAAGGTTTTGAGATCCAAGGATCCTGATTTTATTTGCAAGGGGAAGTGACAGCAGAACCATGTGACTAGTTTAAGGGTTCTTGTTAAGTTCTTGTTGGTGAACTTTGAATCTTTCCAAAAGTTGGTTACAAAAAGTTGTTTCTCCAACATCTGCTTATTTTGTTTATTTGAACTGTAGCACAAGCTAAAGCCACAAGCTTTTGACAAAAGCTTGTGACCTTAGTTTCTTCTTATCACCTCTCTTTTGTTTTTGTTTCAACATGATACCTTTGAAGATATTGAGAGGGTGTGACTGCAGTAGTCTCCCTCTCAGTTCTCTACATCAAACCAGCCTATCCAAAAGCACACAAGCTTATCCTTTTGAGCTAATAGGAGATGGTATTATCAGCCATAGTGGAGCCCGGATGTGGGTTCCACAAGGTATAAAACCCTGGGCTTGAACCCTCCTTTTTGGTTATAAATTTGTGAACTTGGTATGGATTTGAGAATAGTTGGTTTGCATGCTTGATTACTATTTTGTTTATGATCATTGGTTGATTATATGTGTGTTTTATTTGATTAGAAGTAAGTTTCAGTGTTTTTGTTTGAAGAGTCCTTGTTAATTCTTGTTTTCAGTAGATAAAGGAGTGTTTGGATCTGCTATTTGTCTGTCTTTGGTGACACAAGAGTGGGATGGAATCAGTCTAAACATGCTCAGTAGGTCTTGTTAAGAGTGTTTATAGTTTTGGTTTCAGGTAATATAGGAAAAAATAGAGTTTGCTTGTTAGATAAATCTGTCACTTTAATCAGTAAGCTAGAACAAGGTGGATTTGTGATTTCTAGTTATGTAATCTTGCAATATGTTGAAGTATATGTTCATCTAGGGATTGGATATTGTTAGTTATAGTTTGGTTGTGTTTTGTGTTAATTTTGGTGGTTTAAAACTCACCTTAGTGCCAAGTTTATTAGCAATATATGCCCAGACCATACCAGCCATATCAGTAATTCATTTTTGCTAGATTTCGTGTGATTCTTGTGTTTGAGTTGTGTGTTTTTTAATCTAACTTGACTCCCCACACTTCCATGAGTGTGGGGGTGCCTTTGTATTCCAAAGAAATCAACAAACAAGCTAGAAATCAACCATTTTCTCTTTTCTGTGACCAAGCAGTGGGAAAAGTTCCCACTGTTAGTGTGTTTGTAGCCACTGCTACACTACAAGACAAACAAGATCTGGGCAGTCACTATCAACTTTTTCATTGTTTGTCTTTAGTGCTGATTTATTAGCTTTTTCTATATTTTTAATTTTTTCAAGTCTTAGATAATTATTTTAAGAATTTTCAGTTAGTTAGTTTTTATTTACTGTTTATTTCAATATTTTTAGAATTAATTTCAATTTTAAATAGTTTTTATTAAACTGTCTTTTGTCTTTTAGTGTAAAAAAGTGATATTTTTCAGTTTTTAAAATTGTCTTAGTTAAATTAAAATATTTTAAGATTTTTAGAAAAGAAAGTTCACTGTTCACTTTATTTATGTATTTTTTTAGATTTAATTTAAGTTAAATTAGGTTTTTATTCAAACTGTTTTTGTCTTATTAGGTTAAAATTTACCTTTTTCAAACTTTTCATTTTTCGACTATTTAGTAATATAGTTTAGGATTTTTCAAAAAGTCAAATTAGTTTTAGCATTATTTTATTATTTTTTATCATTATTTTAGTTTATAAATTGTTTTTAGCATTTAAAAAATAGAAAAATAGTTTCTAAAATTTAGGAAAATAATTTTTAGTTATTAAATAATATAAGTGAGATATTTGTTTGATAAAAATAATATTTTAGGCTTTTTGTTAATTATATTTAATTTTAGGCTTTAATTAGAATTTAAAATTGAATGTTTAATTAATAAAAAGTTTTAAAATTTATTTATTTAATTTTTGTTCTTTTTTATATTATTTTAAACTTAGTTTTAATTTTTAGCTTAATTTTTAATTTCGTCGCGTTTTACGTATTTACGTCATCGTTTTTACGTTTAGTGTAATCGTAGTGTAACTCGTCTTCAATTTTTTCTCTCTTTAAACCTAAAAACGACACTAATCCAAACTTGATTTTATTATATTGGCCTAACATACACACCTTCACCGAGAACGAACACGCACTTATTCGATTCATCGGTTTTCCTAAACCGTCGAGTTTAATACTTGCCACATACGCGTTTTTCATAAAACGTGTATGATTTACCTCAATCAGTAATAACCTGCGAAAGATCTAAATCTTTTGATTTCATATAAGTCTCAAATCTATTTTTCCAATAAATAAAACTATCGGTTTTAAAAAGAGGTGGTCTTTGCATAGATTGCCCTTCTTGATACTTGTTGGAATCCATAGATCGATTCATGTTTTAAAATACAATATATTTTAAAAAGGCTTGAGCAACCACGCTCTGATACCAATTCTAGAAACTAGAAGGGGGGGGGGGGTTGAATAGTTTCTTAAATTTACTTGTCTAAAGATGTTTTTTAAAAATCCTTTTCAAAAACTTAGGCTTGAGTATTTATGTGAAACCTTCTTATACGAACAAGGTATAGTGCAACTAAACTAATAATTACAAGTATAAAGAATAATGAATGTAAAGAGATAAGGGAAGGAAAGATCAAACCAAACACCAAGGATTTATAGTGATTCGGCAACGAACCTCACTCCTCGTTCCTACTCCACTCCTCAAGTACTCCTTACACGAGAGTTCATTAATCAACAAGCTCCTTAAGGTGGAGAAACCGTACACAACGTTGCTTATCCAATTTCTGACTCTAAGCTAAAAGTCGAGTCCTAATCTTAGCTAGGACCAATCTACACGAATATACTTTAAGGACCAAGTATTAACCTTAATACATACAAAACTTCCAAATAGACACAACTACTTGGATCTTCACAATAATGACACAACAATGAATAAATAAGTTTGGATCTTCAATGGATCTTTGAGGTACACACAACACTTCAAGGATGAAAGTGTTCTTCTGTTTTCACTTTGAGAGGAAGAGATGGGAGGAGAAAGATTCACTTCTAAACAAGTAGTAATCAACCAAATGACCAACAATTTGAGTGATTTAAGAAGTATGAAAGAATCTGGAAATGTATGTGCAAAAGAGGTGAAGAGAAAATCTGAGAATGGTCTACTATTTATAAGACAAACTTCCAATAGCTATATATGCCCGCGGTGCCTTATTGGAGCCTGTGGTTCCTTATTGATAAGGAATCGCCATAGCCACTAAGGAACCGCCGGAGTAGACTCCGCTCCTTTTTGTCTTTTAGTGGTATGGTTCGAATCTGGAGATTAGAATATCCTGAAAGGATATTCCAAACCTAGATAGAATATGCCAATTTCAAATTTTCAAATATTAAAATAATTAATTTAACAAAGCATTTTCTTAAAAAGAAAGTTTAATAAAAAGTTGTCACACTTAATAAAAAGTGAGTTTTAAGAAAAGATTAAATTCTTGATCACTTAATTAGGATGAGTACTTGTTTGTACGTACCTTAAGTGTAACACCCCATTTTGATAACGGAATGTCACGCGTAAATATAGCGTGTCATCAAAGCATACAAGGATAAATGTCTAAAACATTACATGACCATAAAAAGGAAATACCGGAATCAAACATCGGTAGTCTAAAAGTAAAGCTCATCACACACAAACATAAGTACTGTAAATGAAAGGACTAAACAATGTCCATGGAAAGAGTATCAAAGTATAGATAATGCATAAAGTAAAGAAAGCCTAGAAAGCTTCCAGCCCATATGCACGTACGCTTAAAGTCGAAGAGCGTCCCTGAGTACCTGCCGTTTTGGGAACATGAAAAGGAAAACGGCAGAGCAATACGCTCAGTGCACGGATGTATAATAAAGCATGAATAATATAAGCATATAAGCATATAACAGCGGAAGAAACTAAGTCCCGAATAACCTGGTTAAGTCTTAGTAAAACTTGTTTTATAGTTTGAAAAGCCTTACGTTTATCTTATAAAAACTGTTTAACATATTCTACCATTAGCCAACATAGGTGATGAAAATCCATCGTGCATGAATAATTGGAGGGGTGACCTCATCATGCAAATTAGAGGGGCTGCCTCTAATTTAATATACTGGTTTTGGGTAGGAGGGATCAGCTCCTTGTGAAGGATGTAAGGCACACACCACATTCACACTGAGTAATCTACTGAAAACATGTAACTAGGATGCACCCATACGCCCCAAATGATAAATGTAATAATAATATAACCAAAAGATGAAGGGACGCCACGAGGAATCACACCGCCGTGGGGAAGTCATAATACCAGTGCCTCTAGTGTTATGGTTATGGTATGTCCATAACTAGGTGAAACTGGTCATGCATGTATATGGCTTTAGGTATTCTAAATTAAACATAAGCAATCAAACATATAAACTTATACTACGTGAAAACAGTTGGCTGCATACGGGGAATCCTAATAAGGAAAGAAAGTCCATACTGAAAGGATGGGAATCCGTACCTTATGTCCAGTGAACGAAGAAGACGAACGGAAGAGAGACCTACTTCGGTATCACTAATGCTACATAAATACATACGTGTATAAGTATCTGATTACTAAATACGTAACTGATTTCATGTCATGTCTTAGCTTATTTTATACGTTCATGTCATGTTTTACTGTTTTAAGCTTTATACTGTATTTATCTTACATTCTGTCTATTCTGATTAAGTATTACTTGTATTTCATGTATTATTATACTTGTTGTGTAATAATAAGTAACTTTCTAAAAATAGCAGGTTTCCTAAAATAGAAAGTTTCCAAAACAGGAAAGTTACAAAAAATAGAAAGTTTCCTAAAATAGAAAGTTTTCAAAAATAGAAAGTTTCCAAAAATAGAATGTTTCCAAAAATAGAAAGTTTCCAAAAATAGAAAGTTTCCAAGAATAGAAAGTTTCCAAAAATATAATTACTGCTTAAAATAGATAAGTTTCTAAAAATACAAAGTTTCCATAAATAGATTAGCTTCCTTAATTAAATAAGTTTCTAAAAATAGAAAGTTTTCATAATTAGATATTAGCTGGTTAAATAAGCTATAGGTTAAAAGTATTTAATTAAATATATTATGTTTTTAATTAAATAAAGTTAAAATAGTTAGATTAAAACATGTATTATTAATTACTAATAATATAACCTAAGTCATGTTGATTAATTAATTATAGTCATGCTTTTTAATAATTAATTAATTATAAAGTCGAATTAAAAATAAATACTTAGGTTAAAATTCATAATCTAATAATTAAATTTATAACCTAAGTCATGTTAATTAAATTAAATATGTCATGTTTTATTAATTTAATTTTTAACATATAACTATTAAAATCATAAACCTTAACATAATCAATGAACCGGATCGTGACTAGAAACCATGAACCGGACCCGTAATCAACACCATAACCCGAACCAATGTCGAGGTTCCCTTTGTTTGCTGCTGCCGTGGGACCCACACCACCATACCGAGACCATGAGGTCTCGGTGGTGGTTCATAAGCCAAGCCGAGACCCCCCTTGGTCTCGGTTAGGCGTCGGCCAGCATCAAACACCCCTAAAAACCCTTGTTTGATTTACCCATGATCATTTACATGTTTTAACAAATGTTTTTAATTAGTTTTTAAAAACATCATGATTTTATGTGGATTAACAAATCAAAACATAAAAGAAAAAGGTTAAAAAGGTTATACCAAATGCGTGGATCAAACGAGGATGAACACACACGAATGCTTGTACAAATTCAAGATCAAAAATCAACCGAACACCCCTTTTTGATGATGGTAACCGGCGGCCAAGGGAGAGAAGGAAGAAAAAGATTTAGGGTTTTTGTTATTTTTCCTGTATTGTGAAAAATGACCAAGATTTTCCCTATTTCCCTTGTTTTGTAAAAATTAAATGGGCTTGGCCCATCCTCTTGGTGTAGCCGCGGGTAGGGGGCCCCACATGGGGTAACCCGTACCTTTTCCGAGTTTAATTATTATAGTGTGCTCGTGTTTTATCGTGTTCGTGTTTTTATGTGTTCTAATTGATTATTGATCGTGACCTAATATATTTATTCGTGTTCGTAATAAATATATACACGTAACTAATATTAGCTCGTGATTAATTTACGTTCATGATTTCATGATCGCATGTTCGGGATTATAATTATTATTTGAATAATTATCGTGTGTTCATACGTAATAAATACTTATCGTGTTATAACACGTACGTAATACTTAAAATTCTTATATGTGAGCGTAAACATGCTATAAATGGAAAGTTTTAATCTAGTACGTACGATCATAAGGGTACTATTCATGGTAAAAGCATGTGGGTTTTACAACACTTCCCCCCCTAAAAAGAATAATTCGTCCCCTAATTATAGATAAAGTAAACTGGAAAATAAGAACATACCCGAATTAAAAATATGAAATGAGGGTAAGAAGCTCGGATAGACTCCTCTGTTTCCCAAGTGGCTTCCCGCTCGGTATGATCCCTCGAAATAATTTTGACTAATGGAATCGTCTTCCTTCTCATGACTCGTTCTTGTCTGTCAAGAACTCGTTCGGGTAATTCTATGAAAGTGAGATCTTCACGTCTCTGTTCCAGTGGATACAGAACCATGTGAAGGGGATGATACTGGTACCCTTTGAGTAAGGACACATGAAACACATTGTGTACATGCGAAAGCTGCGGAGGTAACGCTAACCAGTAAGATACTTCACCGACTCGTTCAATGATATCAAACGGTCCGATGAAACGAGGACTGAGCTTCCCTTTAATCTCGAAGCGTCTAACACCACGTGCCGGTGAAACCTTAAGAAGACGTGATCTCCTACGTTAAAATGTATGTCCCTATGATGCTTATCGGCGTAACTCTTCTGACGTGACCATGCTTCTTGAAGTTTCTGCTTAGCTACTGCGACCCTCTCATTAGTCATCTCTGTGATCTCTGGTCCTTCAAGTTTTCGCTCGCCAACCTGATCCCAGCAGATTGGGGCGGGACACTTTCTGCCATACAACATCTCAAAAGGACCACATTTGATACTTGCGTGCCAACTGTTGTTGTATGCAAACTCCAGCAAACAGATATAATCGTCCCAATCACCCGTCCATTCCAACACACATGACCTCAACATGTCCTCCAATGTCTGAATCGTTCGCTCCGACTGCGCGTCTGTTTGAGGATGAAAAGACGTGCTAAGCTTAAGTTGTGTACCCCAAGCTTTCTTCAGAATCTTCCAAAATCGCGAAGTGAATCGAGGATCTCTGTCTGAGACGATGCTGGGTGGAGAACCGTGGAGTCCCATGATCTCTCTTCTATACGTATCGGCGAGTTTACTTACCGAATCTTCCTTGCGGATCGGTAAGAAATGAGCTGATTCGGTAAGTCGATCTACGATAATCCAAATTGCATCGTGCTTCCTTTTGGTAGGCGGAAGACCAGTAACAAAATCCATGGTGATTTTGTCCCACTTCCACTCTGGGATATCTAACAGTTGAAGGAGACCAGCAGATCGCTAATGCTTGATCTTAACCTGCTGGCAGGTAAGACATTTGGAGACGTAAGTGGCCACATCCTGTTTCATACCACTCCACCAAAAGTACTGCTTGATGTCATGGTACATCTTAGTCGAACCAGGATGTATAGAGAATGGGGAGCTATGAGCTTCATCTAACAAGGTTTTCCAGAGTTCTTGATCATCAGGAACACAAAGTCTCGTGACCTACCATACGATACCATCTGTATCTACTCTAAATATCGTTTGTTTCTCCAAACTTTGAACTATCGCCTATATTTCTCCATCATCTTTCTGAGTTTCCTTGATCTTAGAGAGTAACTCGGCTTCTACTCTAAGATTAGCCCAGTAATCGTGTTGTCCACGTACCATGATCTCGATGTCTAGTCGCTTCAAGTCTCTTAGGATTTCCTCCTCAATTTTAATGTCGTTGATCATTCCGGACTTCCTGCTAAGTGCATCTGCTACTACATTCGCCTTTCCGGGATGATACTGTAGATTAAGTTCATAATCCTTCAAAAGCTCTAACCATCTCCTCTGCCTCTTGTTCAATTCACGTTGAGTGAATATATACTTCAAGCTCTTGTGGTCTGTAAAAATGTTACATGATTCTCCATATAAGTAGTGCCTCAATATCTTTAATGCAAACACGACTGCAGCAAGTTCCATGTCATGCGTAGGGTAATTTTCTTCATAAGGCTTATGCTGCCGTGAAGCGTACGCGATCATTTTCCCATGTTGCATGAGAACACAGCCAAGTCCCTTCCCCGATGCATCACTGTAGATTTGAAATCCACCCGTACCAAATGGGAGAGTAAGAATAGGTGCAGATACTAGCTTCTGCTTCAGGTCTTCAAAGCTCTTCTCTCGTTCTTCAGTCCAGACGAATTTCTCCCCTTTCCGCATCAGTTTGGTCAATGGTAGTGCTAAGCGGGAAAGTTCTTCATAAACCTACGGTAATAGCCAGCTAAGCCTAAGAAACTGCGAACTTCAGTCGCTGATGTCGGCCTCGACCACTTAGTAATAGCCTCAACCTTCGCTGGATCCATAGTGATTCCTTTTGCTGATACAATGTGACCTAAGAATGCCACCTTGTCTAACCAGAACTCACACTTGGAGAATTTAGCATACAGCTGCTTCTAGCGAAGAATCTGTAGTACTGTACGATGATGGTCATCGTGTTCCTCCTTGGACTTTGAGAAAAATAGGATGTCATCGATGAAGACAATGACGAACTTGTCCAGAAATTCATGGAAGATTCTGTTCATCAAATCCATGAACACTGCTGGAGCATTGGTCAGGCCAAATGGCATGACTACAAATTCGTAGTGACCATAGCGAGTACGAAAAGCAGTCTTGGCGATGTCCTGCTCCTTAACCCGTAGTTGATGGTAGCCTGACCTAAGATCAATCTTGGAGAAGTGTTTGGCCCCTTGGAGTTGGTCAAACAGATCGTCTATACGCGACAGTGGATACCTATTCTGGATAGTAATCTTGTTGAGCTCACGATAGTCTATGCAAAGACGCATACTGTCGTCCTTCTTCTTAACAAATAAGACCGGTGCGCCCGATGGAGATGCGCTCGGGCGAATGAAACCTCGTTCTAGAAGTTCTTGCAGTTGATCCTTCAGCTCCTTTAACTCTATAGGAGCCATGCGATAAGGAGCTTTGGATATCGGTTCAACTCCTGGAATAAGCTTGATATTAAATTCCACTTCTCGTGCAGGTGGTATGCCCGGAAGTACTTCTGGAAATACATCTTGGAATTCCGACACTATTGGTTGATCCTGAATTGATGGAGATTCAACATCCATGTCGTGAACCGTAGCTAGATAACCCTCGCAGCCATGTGATAGTAGTACACACGCTTGCAGGGTAGATATAATTTGTACAGACCTTATGGGTACGAACCCGTTGTGAATGTACTCTGGTGCATTAACATCACCGAAGATAACTCGATATGAATGGCAGTCTATGGTAGCATGATGCTAGGATAGCCAATCCATGCCCAAAATCATGTCAAAGTCATTCATGTCCAACGGAAGTGCGTCAACAGGACGAACCTTATCGTCAAATTCTAGGGGAAGACTCTTGTATACATGGGTTATGCGTACAGAGTCCCTCAAAGGCGTGGAAATAGTAAGTCTATTATCTAGTGGCATGGGGAGAATCCTAATGTTCCTGGCATAAGCAGTAGAAATGACCGAGTGAGTAGCACCCGTATCAAATAGCACACACGCAGCCTGACCATAGATATACAAGATTCCAGTGATTGTACCTGTAGACTTGTTGGCCTGGTCTCGAGATGTCGTGTAGACACATCCAGTGGTTGGAGGTGGCTTGGTATCAGCATGTCCCGATGTGCCCTGCATCTCGCCCTTACGGCAGTCCTTCATGATATGGCCAGGAAGACCAGACTTGAAGCATGCATCAGTGTTACGACGACATGACCCTGGGCGCCTACGGTGGCAAGTAGAGCAAAGATGATGAGTATATCCTCCAGCAGGTGCTCTGGCTGGCTGAGGACCTGATAAAACATTTTACATGAGACATGATAATAGGGTACAAAGGACAATGCGAATAATCGTAAGATTGAATACCAGTGATAGCTGGACGGCTAGGTTGTGAACCTCTCTGGTTCTGGTCCCTACCGTTTCCATGGTTCCTGGTAGAAGATTTGCTAAAGTGTCAGAATTATGAGTTATAACATGAAATCATAAGAAAATGCGTAAGTATTAGGACCTGCTGCCGTTGGAGTGTCCAGCGTTGTTACGTTAATTATCATTACCGCCACGCCTATCCGTAGCAGAACGGTCGTTAGTCTGACCGTTTCCCTAGGGCTGATTAGGCTGCTGCTGAGTAGCCGGCTGAAACCGGTCCCCTGTTTTCTGCCTGGAAGAAACAATTTAAAGAGATGAATAATTGACATATATAGAAAGAAGACGTATTTGTCACCGCTTGAATACGAATGTTTACCTGTTCTCGGGTCTACAGCTTCCCCGAACTCATCTCTCTCCTACAGCATCTCCAGCCTACGTGCTACATCGGCCACTTGTGCTACCGTATCCAACGGACCACCTCCTAAGTTATTGGCAATCATTGGATTAAGAGCCCAAGGAAAATGTAGTGCCTGCTCTTCAGTGGTGCCCGCAGCTGCTCTCAGGACACCGGTAAAGCGAAGAAAATGTTGCATGAAGTCATTGCTGTCTTAGTCAGGTCGCTGTCTAATGGTATAATATTCCCTCATGATCCGATTCCTTCCTTCCATGGGGAAAATGTTAGGCGGGGGAGGATAGTTGTCGTTCTGATGAAGGATGTCTTGCATATCTGCATCGGCAACTGCAACCATCTCCTAGATATTGTTTGTGTTTGCCATCTGACAGTATAACATAAAACATATGATTAAACAGATTAAAACGTAAAATATACATATACATGAAAAAAAAATTATACCAATAAATCAAGAGAAAATTTTTATGCAACAAAATTTGTATATGAATTCATGATGCAGTTTTATGAAAACTTTTGTATGCTCGAGAGTGAACGCCTATGGTCAATTCACCCAAAATAAAAGACATTGCGAGGGGACGCCTATGGGTCGGTCCCAAATTTAAAAGTTTCGATAAAACACATTCGACTAAATAGGGCCAGTCCTGTACCAACCATTACTTAGTCATAAACCTGCGACAATGACATTTATATGTATGCATAAAAATAATGAATGCATGAAAACGACTGTCAGTTCTAGGAAGACCATAGTGACTACCCACTAATCACAGGTCATATTTTGAGAGCCTACAGTTCGAAGCCTTGGCTCTGATACCATAATTGTAACACCCAATTTTGATAATGAAATGTCACGCGTAATTATGACGTGTCATCAGAGCATACAAGGGTAAATGTCTAAAACATTACATGACCATAAAAAGGAAATACCGAAATCAAACATCGGTAGTCCAAAAGTAAAGCTCATCACACACAAACATAAGTACTGTAAATGAAAGGACTAAACAATGTCCATGGAAAGAGTATCAAAGTATAGATAATGCATAAAGTAAAGAAAGGCTAGAAAGCTTCCTGTCCATATGCACGTACGCTTAAAGTCTACGAGCGTCCCTGAGTACCTGTAGTTTTGGGAACATGAAAAGTAAAACGGCTGAGCAATACGCTCAGTGCACGGATGTACAATAAAGCATGAATAATATAAGCATATAAGCATATAACAGCGGAAGAAACTAAGTCTCGAATAACCTGGTTAAGTCTTAGTAAAACTGGTTTTATAGTTTGAAAAGCCTTACGTTTATCTTATAAAAACTATTTAACATATTCTACCATTAGCCAATATAGGTCATGAAAATCCATCGTGCATGAATAATTGGAGGGGTGACCTCTTCATGCAAATTAGAGGGGTTGCCTCTAATTTAATATACTGGTTTTGGGTAGGAGGGATCCGCTCCTTGTGAAGGATGCAAGGCACACACCACATTCACACTGAGTAATCTGTTGAAAACATTTAACTAGGATGCACCTATACGCCCCACATGATAAATGTAATAATAATATGGCCAAAAGCTGAAGGGACGCCACGAACAATCACACCGCCGTGGGGAAGTCATAACACCAGTGCCTCTAGTGTTATGGTTATGGTACCTCCATAACTAGGTGAAACTGGTCATGTATGTATATGGTTTCACGTATTCTAAATTAAACATAAGCAATCAAACATATAAACTTATACTACGGGAAAACAGTTGGCTGCATACGGGGAATCCTAATAAGGAAAGAAAGTCCATAGTGGAAGGACGAGAATCTGTACCTTATGTCCAGTGAACGAAGAAGACGAACGGAAGAGAGTCCTACTTCGGTATCACTAATGCTACATAAATACATACGTGTATAAGTATCTGATTACTAAATACGTAACTGATTTCATGTAATGTCTTAGCTTATTTTATACGCTCATGTCATGTTTTACTGTATTAAGCTTTATACTGTATTTATCTTACATTCTGTCTATTCGGATTAAGTATTACTAGTATTTCATGTAATATTATACTTGTTGTGTAATAATAAGTAACTTTCTAAAAATAGCAGGTTTCCTAAAATAGAAAGTTTCCAAAAATAGAAAGTTACCAAAAATAGAATGTTTCCAAAAATATAAAGTTTTTAAAATAGAAAGTTACCAAAATAGAAAGTTTCCAAAAATAGAATTACTGCTTAAAATAGATAAGTTTCTAAAAATAGAAAGTTTCCATAAATAGATTTGCTGCCTTAATTAAATAAGTTTCTAAAAATAGAAAGTTTCCATAATTAGAAATAAGCTAGTTAAATAAGCTAATTATATAAGCTTAAGTGTTTTCTGATCATTATTCTAAGTCATGTTGTTATAAAGTATAGTTTATTAATTATTACATGTAAATTAAATAAACTATAGGTTAAAAGTATTTAATTAAACATATTATGTTTTTAATTAAATAAAGTTAAAATACCGAGGTTAAAACATGTATTATTAATTACTAATAATATAACCTAAGTCATGTTGATTAATTATTTATAGTCATGGTTTTTAATAATTAATTAATTATAAAGTCTAATTAAAAATAAATACTTAGGTTAAAATTCATGATCTAATAATTAAATTTATAACCTAAGTCATGTTAATTAAATTTATTATGTCATTTTTTATTAATCTAATTTTTAAAATATAACTATTAAAATCATAAACCTTAACATAATCAATGAACCGGATCGTGACTAGAAACCATGAATCGGACCCGTAATCACACCATACCCCGAACCAATGTCGGGGTTCCCTTTGTTTGCTGCTGCCGTGGGACCCACACCATCATATCGAGACCATGAGGTCTCGGTGGTTGTTCATAAGCCAAGCTGAGACCCCCCTTGGTCTCGGTTAGGCGTCGACCAGCATCAAAACACCCTTAAAAACCCTTGTTTGATTTACCCATGATCATTTACATGTTTTAATAAATGTTTTTAATTAGTTTTTAAAAACATCATGATTTTATGTGGATTAATAAATCAAAACATAAAAGAAAAAGGTTAAAAAGGTTATACCGAATGCGTGGATCAAACGAGGATGAACACACACGAATGCTTGCACAAAATTAAAGATCAAAAATCAACTGAACATCCCTATTTGATGATGATAACCGGCGGCCAAGGGAGAGAAGGAAGAAAAAGATTTAGGGTTTTTGTTATTTTTCCTGTATTGTGAAAAATGACCAAGATTTTCCGTATTTCCCTTGTTTTAGTAAAAATTAAATGGGCTTGGCCCATCCTCTTGGTGTATCCGCGGGTAGGGGGCCACACATGGGGTAACCCGTACCTTTTCCGAATCTAATTATTATAATGTGCTCGTGTTTTATCGTGTTCGTGTTTTTATGTGTTCTAATTAATTATTGATCGTGACCTAATATATTTATTCGTATTCGTAATAAATATATATACGTAATTAATATTAGCTCGTGATTAATTTACGTTCATGATTTCATGATCGCATAATCGGGATTATAATTATTATTTGAATAATTATCGTGTGTTCATACGTAATAAATATTTATCGTGTTCTAACACGTACGTAATACTTAAAATTCTTATACGTAAACGTAAACATGCTATAAAAGGAAAGTTTTAATCTAGTACGTACGATCTTAAGGGTACTGTTCATGGCAAAAGCATGTGGGTTTTACATTAAGTGATAATGGTTGAAATGAAAAATACTTGAACTCAAGAATTCGTTTTTCGTTGTTTTCGTAAATGCTTGTTTTTACATATTATTGTAATCAAAACAAAGCGAGACCGAAAAATGGAAGTAACGTTTTTAGGCATCATTGCATTAACAAATTTAAATTAGAAGGTCAATATAATAACCTATGTAAACTAAGTCTAAAATTCATTAAAAAGAACAAATTGCTAAAATCAACTAGGACCAAGCTTGAAAATAAGATTAGTGAGCTAAGAGATAAATTAGCTCAGCTTGAGAGATATAAATAAGTTAATTTAGGTTTCTAAGTTATGAAAGTCCTAGACAAGAGAATGAGGATCTCAAGAGCACATCCAATAACTTGGAAAATTTCATGGACAATACTAGTGCTCTTGATGATATGTTAAGTAGACAAATTCATTCTAGGGAAAGACTTTGGTTGGGATTTAACAGTAATGAAGCATCTACTAGTGAACCAAAACAAGTAAGGTTTTCAGAATAATGTCCCACTGCTCGCGGTTCGCCAAAGTATGGGGCAGTTCCATATCAATATGGAACCGCAGGTTGCAATATGGAACCGCGAATAGAAGATGATTTTGGTGAAAATCCATAACTTTTTGAAAAGTCTATTTTAGGTAAAGGACCAAAACATCATGTGGTTAACAATGTTAAATTACCTATTATTGATAAAAATGAACTTGATAAATTCTAAAAGCCTTTGAGCAAACCATTAATGGGAATGAAAAATTTATCAAGACAATCATCTACTCCTCCAAAAGTACGAAATGAATCAAGGCCAAGAAGTAGAACAACTACACCTAAAAGGAATGATAACTCTAAGTCACGACCTAGGAGTAAAACACCAACACCTAGAAACAATATGTTGGAAATACGTGTTACGTATAAAGAAAGTCTCGGTCACTCCAACAATATAGTTATAGGCTCGTAGTAGTGTTTAAGTAACATTTATTGGATAACCCAACCCATGAGCATGTTCATGGGCCGGAGGCCCAAGTCCATTAAGGACTTGGGTATATAAGCCTCTTTCCACCATGGAAAGAGGTGTTGGTTGTTTCATTTCTCACTTTTATAACACATAGTTTCTTTCATTTCTCTCTCTAAGTTTCTCTCTCTAGAAAACATCAACCCTCTTGAATATAAAGATTATCATTGTTCTACAACTGGTATCAAGATCTATGGGATGAAATAAAGATTGGTTTTGTGTGTTCATACTTTTCTAAGTGTGTTCATGTGTTTTTGATTGATTTTTCAAAAAGTTACAAAATTTTTTCGTGTTGTTTGATTACAGGTGATCTATATCTCTTCTAAATAGTTCTAGTAACGATTTGGTGATATTCGTTTGGTTAGAATCACGAATTCTAAGGTAAAAATCCATTCTTTCTTGTTGTTCTTAAGTCTCGACTTATTTTTTGGGGTACGATCTGATTTTGTGATTGCATAAACCCTGGGGGTTTCTACTTGTGATCCATAGTCACGATCCAATACTACCATCTAAACTGCGATCACAAGTACGATCCACGTTACGATCTGTGACCACGATCATCACTACGATCCAGGCTACAATCAAAGGGGTACGATAGCTTACTACGATCCAGGATACGATAGCTTACTACGATCCAGGCTACGATAGCTCACTAAGATCCAGGCTACGATAGCTCACTATGATAGCTCAGTACGATCCAGAGTACGATCAGGTTACGATTTCTAGGTGAGTACGATCCAGGCTACGATCACTTGAGTAGGATAGGATAATACGATCAGGTTACGATTGCTTAAGTAATATATGTGAGTACGATCCAGGATACGATCACTTGAGTAGGATAGGAGAGTACGATCAGGACACAATCAGGGAGTACGATCAAGATACGACCTGGGAGTCCGTTCTAGGAGTACGATCAGCTATCATTTGCAACACTTAGAGGATTTTTCATCTTTGCATTTATTTGGAGACATTAACAAGAACACACAATCAAAAGATCATAATATGTTTATTTAAACAACATTCAAACACATAATCTTATTTCATTGGTCGATCATTTTTGATAATCTTTTTTCAAGGGATCATAAAATGAATTCTAATTCATACATGCCAACCATGACTTCGCTTACCGATATCTCAATCATCTCGGGTACCGACACTCGCCCACCTTTGCTAATCAAAGATTTATTTGAATCATGGCAAGGTCGAATGAAAACGTACATCATGGGCAAACCCAATGGTCAACTTATGCTTTAATCATTTGAAAAAGGTCCAATAGTCAACAATGTGACGAGGGAAAGGTTGTATCATGAGTTGACCGATGCCAACAAAATCATTGCCGATGCAGATGAAAGGGCCGTTCAGACAATACTTCAAGCCCTTCCACCCGATATCTATAGAATGGTAAGTGAACACACAGTGGCAAAGAATCTTTGGGATCGATTAGCTGTTTTGTTACAAGGGACCTCTCTAACTAAGCAAGAACGAGATTGTCAATTGTATGACTTGTTTGATAGGTTTACATACATTCCAGGGGAAACTCTTCACGATTACTACTGGCGTTTCACTACTCTGATGAATGATATGAATGTGTATAATCTAAGAATTGAACAGTTTCAACTAAAAACAAAGTTCTTGAACACGTTACCCCAAGAATGGAGTCAGTATGTCACCGATGTTAAGATGATTCGAGATTTGCACAAGTCCAATTTATATCAACTATATGCCTTCTTGCAACAACACGAGAAGCATGTGATCCAAAAACGACTCTCTCAGGGATCTTATCAAGAACCACTGGCATTAATGGCAAACCATCCGACACTGTCATACAACAACTCTCCGCTTGCTTTGGGACACCAATCT
This sequence comes from Glebionis coronaria, assembly GCA_025667525.1. NCBI lineage: Eukaryota > Viridiplantae > Streptophyta > Magnoliopsida > Asterales > Asteraceae > Glebionis > Glebionis coronaria. Next base: position 123,839,139 of record CM046880.1, on the reverse strand, counting down.
TCCTTTCAACCATTGTATCAAACACCAAGCTTCCCACATTACTTGATCTTGCCACAACTGCCTACATCTTATCACCAACAATACAAGCAACCAGCAACATAATCACAAGGAGATTCACATCCGTTACCTTATCCTTCACACCAGTATTCACCTTATCAACCTCCAACAAACCCTTCTATTACCTATCAACAACTTGAGGCTCCTCAACCCTATTACTCACAACAAGTTAGTGCTCCATCAAATCAACTTGTAGCTCAATCAGCACCAGCATTTTACTGTGATGATGAGATCCCTGTCCTTGAGTTTAGACAAGTGGATAGTCCTACTGATATACTTGCTTAAATGTATGTTTATCTCACTCAAACATTGAACAAACGAGGTTATAGAGGTCCAACAACAACTAACAATCAGTTAAGGAACTCTTCTAACTCTCGACAACAGGCTACAATTCAGGATGGCAGAGTCATGGTGCAACCACTTCAGGGGAGACCCAATTCATCTACTGCTGGTGCACGTTCATCTAACACTGCTGCTACAAGAGGTAATACCACTGGCAAAACGAAAGTGATTATATGCTACAATTGCAAAGGGGAATGGCACATGGCCCAAGAGTGTAAGCAGCCCAAGAGGAAAAGGGACGGCACATGGTTTCAGGAGAATATCTACTTGGTGAATGCTCAAGCCCAAGGATGTGAGCTCGATGAAGAAGAGTTGGCATTTCTCGCAGATCCGGGAGCCGTGGACACTGACGGTCTCATAGCAGCCATCACAAACAATGCCGCATATCAATGTGATGATTTGGATGCATACGACTCTGACTGTGATGATCTCAGTACCGCCAAAGCAGCTCACATGGCAAATCATTCACTTTATGGAGCTGATACAATTTCTGAGGTACCACATACTGCTACAGATACTACTATTGTACCTTATCAAGTTGAGCAAGTGTCTGAGTATTCGGAACAGCCTCCGGTGGTTAGTAACTCAATCGAGGAGACAAACAATGATAGCAATATCAATGGAAGTCCCCAGACTTTGAGTGAACCGCAACCGGGAGCTATTACGACTACGAATTCGTCTGCTCAACCTAATTTGGTTATGGTCTCAGCATCTTTGCTTAGCCAAATGAATAATGCGGTCCTTGAAACCCTCAGTGTTAATCAGACATTATCTGCCGAGCTTGCTTTGCATAAGGAAAAGGTTAAAACCTTAGAATTAACTCTTGTGTCCACTACCTTAACCAATCCTGAATTTGATAGGTTTAGGCAAGTCCAAATGGATAATCTGCTAGAAATTGAGAGTTTAAGAGAAAATCTTTCGAAAGAACTTAAAGAAAAAGAGTCAGTCGTTAATAATATTCAAAAACTACAAACGGATTTCGAAATACTCGAGTCTAAAAGAGTTGAAACGGAAATTAAGGCGTCTGAGAGAGTTAAAAAGACTAAAATTTTGCGTTTAAAATTATACTCTGCTTCGCATTTAGTACACTTGTTTCATTCTTCATTTCAAGAGTTCAATCTATCGCATCTAATAGACCTACCACCTAACCCGGGGTATGCAAATCAAGCATTTCACCACAACCCACGACTTTATGATGCAACTAAGTTAGGATTGGTATTAGATCCGATTGTGTTTGTAAATGAATTTGAGAGCATGACACCATATGAAGAGAATCGGTTAAAATTACTTACTACATATCCTGAATATGACTATGCTCAAATGAATGCAACAAATGCTAAGATAGATCTTAGAACTCGATTTAATATGCAAAAGAAAACTATCCAAACATCCACTTTCATGCCTACTAGAGAATGCCTTAGTATAATTTCTACACTCGTTAACTCGGACGAACCGAAGGAAATTCCTAAGAATCTTCCACCGGTAAGTACGGTAAAGCTCAGCTTGGAAGAGATTGAGCGATACCTTACCGAGTTTGACAAGGTCATCCTGGAATGTACGACTTCAACGGCTCTAACCGCTGGAGAATGGGCTTTCGAACACATGAAAATGGTGTTTGAGAAAGAGATCGTTCCGTTTGTGAACCATATTAAAAATGAAGTCTATAATCTATCGGGAAATCTAAATTTTGAAATTGGTGAAGTTCAAAAAGTTTTCTATGAAATGGAAGATGCTTATGAACAACATTTAAATGAAAAAGAAAAGATTTTATCCGAATATGACCGATTCTTAGAACATATAGTGTCTCTCGAAGTGATGCAAGTTGTTACTCTTAAATATGCTCATGAGATTTCATCTACTACTGTGAATAACCGTGATGATGTGCATGTTATGTCTGTGAATATTTTTGCGCCTGTGATTAATGTAGATAATCATTCTTTTCATGAATCTAACGCTGAATTTTTAGAGCTTCAAGATTCTTATAACACACTTTCAAAACGTTTTGCTGAGCTTCAACAACATTGTATATCTCTTGAAATTGAAAATCAATCTAAAAATGAAACTCTTTCAAAAACAAATGAGTGTGAAAACTACGTTGAGACAAGTGACAAGATGATTCAGGTAGTTCAAGCCTTAGAGGAAGAAATTATGAGACTTAAGAGAGAATCAGTAGCAGAGAAATTGGAACTAGAGGCTGCAGAAATTAAGAACCATGCCCTAGAAGATAGAATTACTTATATGATAGGGGAGCTTGATAAAGTAAAGCAGGGTTTCTCAGATATTTATGGTTCATTAGAAGAACGCTTCGCTTTTAATGCGGCAGAGCAAAAGTCACTCGTTTAACAATTGAACCATAAGTGCGAGGAAATCTCTGACTTAAACATTAAACTCGTAGAAAAAAACACGGTTTTGGCTGAATTAAAGGAGACACTTCAACTCAAAGGACAAGAAGTTGTTGATAATCCAGCCACCATCTCTGCCTCGACCTCTAATGCTCCCAAACCTAACCCACGTGTGCTATATCGGGATCCAAAATTTAAGAATAGTCCAACTAAGTTTGCCACATACATGAAAAATGCCTTATAACATGCTGATCTTGCTAGAAAGATCGTTGATGACATGCGTGAACTAGATCCCACAAGTCATCTTCTATATGAGTTTTTCTTATATGTGGATCGCGTTCAGGATTGTTTAGCAATCTTAGAGTACATTGGGCAACCGATATCTGTACCCCCGAAACAGCAAACCCCCACCATTGCCATTACTCCATTCAATAAGAATCCAGGATCTAAGCCTATTTTAAACACACCTATCAAGGCTACGTCAAAATATGTCACTAATGTTCCCATGGCTTCTACAAGAGTAATTATGTCTACTAAGGCTAAAGGAACTCAAGACAAGAAAGATAGGATCAAGCCTTCCACTAGTAGGACTGCCAAAAAGAAAGTAGAAGTTCACCCTAGGAATGTTATTTCAGTTTCAAAAAAAAAGAATCATGTATCTAAGACAAAAGGATTTGCTTCCGTGCAGAAGCCTAAGAAAAATGTGAATTTGAATTTGCGATGTTGGAATTATAATGAATGCATGTTTTCTTAGCGTCATGATTTATGCCTTGTTGGTCACGTGAATGAAATGTATGCTATTAGGAACAACCTTGAATGGATTCCAACAGGGAAGAAATTCACCCAGGTTGGTTGGCAATGGAAACCCACTGGTAGGACCTTTACTGCTAATGGAACTAACTGCCCTTTAACTAGGATCACATCCACGGAAGTTAGGTCTCAGCGTCCTTTAAGTAGGAACACTAGCACTAAGAAATGGAAAAAGCGCCCTTTAACTAGGTCTGCCCCCACTATTGTGCCTAATAGTGAAGAAGTACCTCAGGATCTTAGACAATTAGAATCTAAGCCGACATTTAGGAAGCAAGTTTGGAAGCCTAAGAATTCTTCAGTTAGCAAATCTAAGATAATTATATCTGTACCTGCTAACACAGAGGAACTTCTAGATTCCGATACATCGTCCTTGTCTTGTGATATTTTCAGGTGGTCTAAATCATCCCCTGGTACTTGGACTCTGGATGCTCAAAGCATATGACCGGAGATCGCTCGATGCTCAGAAATTACGTCAGCAAGTTTCTTGGAATGGTTAAATTCGGCAACGACCATATTTCGAAGATCATGGGTTATGGTGAATACCAAATTAGGAATGTTACGATTTCAAGGGTTTATTATATGGAGGGACTTGGTCACAATCTATTTTCAGTGGGACAATTTTGCGATTCAAACCTTGAAGTGGCCTCTCGACAACATACTTTCTTTATTCGCGATCTTGCAGGAAATGATTTGTTAAAGGATTCTCGAGGGGATAATCTCTATACACTGTCTATTCAAAACATGATGGCCGCCTCTCCTGTTTGCCTTCTTTCCAAAGCATCTAAGACCAAGTCATGGTTGGGCATCGTCGGTTATCTCATCTCAACTTTGATGCTATAAACCATTTGGCTAAAAACGAACTTGTTCGTGGTCTTCCAAAACTTAAGTTCGAAAAGGATCATTTATGTTCCGCGTGTTATTTGGGAAAAAGCACCAAGAAATCATACAAACCTAAAGCTGAAGACACCAACCAAGAACCACTGTATCTTTTGCACATGGATCTTTGCGGGCAAATGCGTACGGCTAGTGTGAGTGGTAAAAAATACATCCTCGTCATGGTGGATGATTTCTCAAGGTTTACATGGGTAAATTTTTTAACATCCAAGGATAAATCACCAGAGTATATCATTACTTTCTTAAAGATGATCCAAGTACGTCTTAATGCTACTGTTCACCGCATTCGCACTGATAATGGAACTGAGTTCGTTAATCAAACTCTACGAGACTATTATGAAAAGGTAGGTATTTCACATGAAACTTTTGTTTCCCGCACTCCATAACAAAACAGTGTCGTGGAAAGACGTAACCGTACACTTATGGAAGCTGCTAGAACTATGTTGATTTATGTGAATGCTCCTTTATTCTTATGGGTTGAAGCAGTGGCAACCGCATGTTATACCCAAAACCGCTCCATCGTTTCTAAACGTCATGGTAAAACTCCATATGAGCTACTTCATGGACACAAACCCGATATTTCATTTCTTCATGTGTTTGGTGCACTGCGTTATCCAAATACAAATAGTGAGAATTTGGGCAAACTTTAACCGAAGGCTGATATTAGAATTTTCATTGGTTACTCGCCTGCAAAGAAAGCTTACCGAATTTATAACCGTCATCTTGGCAAGATTGTAGAAACTTTGGATGCCGATTTTAATGAGCTGGCAGCGATGGCTTCTGAGCAACACAGCTCTGAACCCGCATTACATGAAATGGGAACCGGTACAATCAGTTCTGGATTAACTCCCAACAATCCTACTTCTCCATCATTTATACCACCTACAAGGCCCGAGTGGGATGAGTTATTTCAACCGATGTTTGATGAATTTTTTGATCCACCTAGTAATGATTCTCCAGCACCTACAGCAGTAGCTCCGTTTCCCGAAGTAGTTGCTCAAGATAATAGAAATCAGTCTGAGACATCTACTGTTACTCTTGAACTAGATGTCCCATCACCCACCTATTCTCAAACTACACTTGAATCATCACTCCCACTCGTTCCTAATGATGTTGAAGAGGATCCCTATGATCACGATTTGGAATATGCTCACTTACAAGAGCTTCCCTTCTTTGGTTCACAAATACGTGAAGACCCTAACAGTGCGTCTACCTCAGAGGAAGCTCCTACAATCGTTCACTCCCGACCACCACGGATTGAAAATCACATTACAAAATGGACAAAGGATCACCCAATCCGCAATATTATTGGGGACATCAATCGACCAATCTTAACACGTCACCAACTACAAGAACATGCATTATATTGCAACTTTGATGCATTTCTTTCTGACACTGAACCTAAAAACTCGCAACAAGCCATGACTAAATCATCTTGGATTGAAGCCATGCAAGAGGAACTTAATGAATTTCAACGTCTTGAAGTGTGGGAATTTGTTCCTTTACCCAGCAACATTGAAATCCTTACACTGTTGTGGGTATATAAGGTTAAACTCGATGAGTTAGGTGGAGTGCTAAAGAACAAAGCTAGATTGGTTGCTAGAGGTTACAAACAAGCTTTGGGTATTGACTTTGAAGAATCCTTTGCTCCTGTTGCACGATTGGAGGCGATTCGACTATTCCTCGCATATGCTACTCACATGAACATGATTGTCTACCAAATGGATGTTAAGACGTCATTTCTCAATTGTGAATTAAGGGAAGATGTCTACGTAAGCCAGCCGAATGGATTCGTCAACTCGGAGTATCCTAATCACGTGTACAAGCTCAAGAAGGCTCTTTACGGGTTGAAACAAGCTCCACGCGTGTGGTACGATCTCCTATCGTCTTATCTCATCTCGAAAGGCTTCTCCAAAGGCAAAGTGGACACAACAGTATTTATTCTCAAGGAGGACAACGACATGATTCTGGTACAAATTTATGTTGATGATATAATATTTGCTGCTACTAATGAAAGACTGTCTGACCCTTTTGAGAAAATTATGTCCACACGTTTTAAGATGTCGATGATGGGAAAAATTTCATTTTTTTAGGGTTGCAAATTTCTCAGAATCTCAGAGGCATCTTCATTAATCAATCCAAATTTGCTCTTGAATCATTAAAGAAGTATCATTTTGAAAACTGTGACCCCGTCGATACTCCAATGGTGGAGAGATCCAAGTTAGATGAAGATAACGAAGGGATAGCTGTCGATCCTAAACTTTATCGTGGAATGATTGGCACCCTTCTCTATCTGACTGATAGCAGGCCTGATTTGCAATTTGCTATATGCATGTGTGCCCGGTATCAGGCTCGACCTACCGATAAGCACTTACATGTTGTGAAAAGGATCTTTCGGTATCTTAAAGGAACACTTAATCATGGTCTATGGTATCCGAAGGATTCCTCTATTGCAATAATCACATATGCAGATGCGGATTATGTTGGGTGTCAAGATACTAGACGTAGCACTTCTGGCAGTGTGCAACTTCTTGGAGATAGACTTATTAGTTGGGCATCTAAAAGGCAGAAAAGTATTGCAATATCAAGTACAGAGGCTGAATACATTGCTATGTTCGGTTGTTGTGCTCAAGTTCTTTGGATGAGATCACAAATAACTGACTACGGTCTTGGATTCAACAAAATCCAGATGTACTGTGATAACAAAAGTGCAATTGCTCTGTGCTGCAACTATGTTCAACATTCCCGGGCAAAGCACATTGACATACACTACCACTTCATCAAAGAGCATGTAGAAAATGGAGTGATCGAACTGTACTTCGTCAACACGGAGTATCAGCTGGCAGATATATTCACAAAGGCCTTAGATCGAGGACGTGTCGAGTTTTTAATCAAAAAGCTAGGCATGAAATCATTCTCACCAACGACACTTAAGGAGTTGACAGAAGAATCTGAAGAATAGTGGTGGTAAACTATTCTCGAGTATCCTTTGATCGTGATCTTGTATATTATCGTATATATTTAAACCACCAAAAGAAAAATACAAAAATATAAAACATAGAAAAACCATAAAAAATATAAAACATAGAAAAACCATAAAAAATATAAAATCAAGAAAATCCAAAAATATTCTTCATTTTTTAAATCGGGCATGTCTTTTAGTACGGTAATATTTACGGCCTTAGAAATGTCGATTAAAATTGACACGGCACCATAAATAGAGTCTGTATAAAAGTTGTACATGTTTTAAAATATGCCCATAATGGCTTGTAGTTATTTCAGACTGCAACCCGCTTTTCTTATTAAAGTCACGTACTTCTTTTGAAAACGTTGGCTCACAACGGGAATTAATTTTCTCGGGCAATGTTTACTTTAAGACCTTGTAAGGGACTAAGTTTATTTTATAACTTGGTCTAACACAAATCAGTGTACGTATCAGTGCACTTATTTTGTCAAAATAAGAGAAATATTATTGCCACCAGAATCGTTCCAACAAATCACTAAACCAGAAAACGTCTTCATGGATATTTGTTCTTTTTATAACAATGACTACAGCTCTTTAAATAAAAAACGGGTCTACGTTTAAGGGGGAGAAAATATTATACTGCTTTTGGAATTATAATTCATCTTCAAAAAGGGTCTTCAAAAAATATAAACCAACCATTCTCATCATTATATGCTTTGTATGCTTTCTATGGGGTTTGTTGTCGTGTTTGTTTTCAAAGTTAAGACGTTACGGGTTTAGGTGTTGGTTAGTTCATGTGTTTTTACATGTGTTTATTTAACATCTTAATCCTTGGGGAAAAACATTGCACATTTGCAACAACGGGGACCAAGTTGCAATTTCTTGCAACTTGGTTTGACCAAAGTCAAATATATCCCCCCTTTTTCGTCTCTTAATCATAACTGTTACACACACAACTAAACACTCCAACCGCCATTGTTAGAGCTTCGTTTATCCTTCTACTTGGGCTAATCGTTTGTCTGATCTAGGTATCCTTATTGCTATCAAGTGCTTATTATTTAGATGATTATATCACAAATCTTTTCATGACTCAAATATGTATCCATTGAATCTGAACTAATTTAGGGTTTACAGATTCTTGATAAAACTGAGTTGTATGTGGTGGGATTCGTTCATCTTGCCTAGATTAACATTGGTTTTCCCCAGTTTGGACTATAACAGCTTCTAGGTCCCGTAATCGAACTCTTAAGCTTTTCCTAGGTTCTATCGCCATGAATACGATCCATGACTACAATGGCTTCTCGTCGCATTTATTGCGATGGCATCACTGCGATGAACTCGCTGCGATGGCACATTACGATGGGCTCATTGTGATGAGTCCATTGCGGTGGTCCGTTGCGATGGGTCCGTTTCGATGGGTCCAATGCGATGGGTCCATTGCGATGGGTCCGTTGCGATGGGTCCGTTGCGATGGGTCCCTTGCGATGGGTCCGTTGGGATGGGTTCGTTGCGATGGGTCCGTTGCGATGGGTCTGTTGCGATGGACTTGTTGCGATGGCCTCGCTACGATGGACTTGTTGCGATGGACTCGCTATGATGGACTTGCTGCAATGGGATCAATACGATGGGTTCAATACGATGGGTTGAATGCGATGCATAGTTACGATGGGCAGCAAATTTGCAAGTTTGGTTAGATTTGTTAAGCACTACTATGGACTTAGTTTCACAATGCCTTTACTTTGAATGTCTTTTAGATTGCGATAAGGGTTACATTGTAACACTTGTTAGGCTTGTAATAGACTTTAAGAACTGTGCACATGCCAGAGACTATCTAATGAATTCGGCCTAGACAACACTCCCACTTTATTAGGTTTTTAGTAAATTAGGGCCACTAAAACGAAACCAAGTTATATTGAAATTAAATAATTTTATCTCATAAGAATAGTTGAAAGGTTTCTTATTACAGAAGTTCATCTTATTTAATAAGTTGACTATTCTGTAGACAAAAGAGATACAAATTACTTATTCAATGTCTTGTGTTTTGCATCCAGGCCATGGAAGACAATGTTTCATCGTTTTCTAACCCTGTGTTCAAGCCTACTGAAATCTGGGTTGTGGATACTCCAAAAATTACTGAAGTAGTGGTTGAAACTAAACCAAGACCAATTGAGGTTGTGGTTGAAACTAAACCTAGACCTACTGAGGTTTTGGTTATGACAACAAAGAAATCCAAATATTCAAAGAACTAATGCTAGGTCGTTATCTCCTTAGAATATTGTTTGTGGCATATCTTTCATAATTCTAGGTGTGATTCTGAATGTATGAACTTTGTCCATATAAACTATGTTTGTATTTTGTTACTCAATCATATGTGGTGACATTTGTTGTGATTTATTTCCAATGCTTAGGATTTACAGAGTTTATGAGATATATATATATATATATATATATATATGTATATATCAAGTGTGCCTGTGTTTATCTAAAAGCAGGAAAATGTCGATAACCGAAGAAGAACAAAAACGACTAGATCTTATCCTTGTTCCACTCAATGCTAGAATGCAACATGCACCAAACAACTTTCGTCTGAAAGACGATTTCGATCCTTCTTTGGCGGCATTCAAAATTGCAACGAATATCCTAGATTGTTCACCAATAAAGGATGCATTACGTGTCACTGCATCAGTTCCTGAAGTATACATGCACGAATTCTGGGCAACAGCCACAATCACATAGTCAAAACAATTGTCAAAGAATATTATTGCTTTTACTCTTAACAACAAAGACTTGACACTTGAATTGTGTCAATTTAGGCAATTATTCAAGCTTCCTAAGTTAGCAAAAGGGGAACACTTTGTGCCTGACCCAGATTCAGAAGAACTGCTTAGAGTAATCCGAGAATTGAATTATGAGGGTGAAATTGGTTTTATTTCTCAGTTTAACACGTCACATATTGGGCAACCTTGGAAAGCAATTGTCACTACCTTAGTAAAATGCCTTACGTCCAAGATTTGCGGATCAGACGCAATGCGACCCTCTCAGGCAATTATCTTTTGGGGTCTCTATACTGGATCTAAAGTGGACTATGCATCACAACTTTTGGAGGAATTCTGTCATCAATTCACAAGTTCCAAGAGGAAAGTGGTGCATCTCCCATTTCCAAGGTTCACAAAACTCATTATCAATTTCTTCATGAAGAGTGACCCAGATATTGATCCTCGTGGGAACTTCTTCTATCATACTCAAGATAGTAACGATGTGTTAGACACTATGGCAGCGGATAATCAATTCCCAAAGTATAAGCTCAGACCAGCTCCAGTGCCAGACATCATGATGAATGATGGAATCAGGGAAAGTGATCACTACAGAGAGATGCTACAGGATATTGAAGCACAGTTCAAACGAGCAAATGCAGATCCCTCTGAGAAACAATCAGATACGCAAAAAGGTAAATGAAAGAAGAGAATTTCCAAGCGCCAATCGGCTGCTTCATCAAAAGATAAAGGCACAGGGAAAGAGCATTTAGTTGATGAAGATGCTGAAGAAGCTGAGATGACCCAAACTGAGGAAGACAACAAAGATGTACCACTAAGAAGGCCAAAGAAAGGAAAGCCAACCAAAGGTAAAGAAGCACTTTTTGCTTCAGCTGAACCAGCTAAGTGATTGTAGTGTATTACTACTCTTTAGGAAAAGAGCGTAAATAGCGGAAAGTATCAAACAAATGACTTTAAGAAAAATCAAGTGTTAATGACCCAATCAAATAAAAGATGAGAAAGTTCGTTTCCCAAGGAGGTACATGTGTGTGTTTTAACTTGTAATTATTTGAGATTAATATTAAGAAGAATGGGGATGAAAGGATGAAAAGACGGTTACGTTAAAATTACACTACGACGTAAACGTAAAGCCGTGAAAAACTACCCAAATTAAAAATTTAACTAAAACCAAAAACAAAGTAAATAAAAGATTAAAAAGAAGTCAATAATAATATAAATAAAGACAAAAATCCAACAAAGATATTTTAAAACCTTTTATTAATTAAATATTTAATTTTAAATGCTAATTAAAGCCCTAAAATTAAATACAACTAATTCAAATGTCTAAAATATGATTTTACTGAATAATTACTTAACTTATATTATTAGAAGACTAAAAAGAAATTTTCTAAAAATTAAAAGCTATTAAAACTATTTTTAAAACTCTAAAAATGATTTAAAATGATTAAAAACTAATTAAACTTAAAATAATTATAAAAATAAATCTAAAAGCTATAAAAATATTCTAAAAATGGGATAAGTCCTAATTAATGATAAAGAACCTAGGAAAAATGAAAAAGAAATAAAAATAAAACTTTTTAAATTTAATAATAAAATAATATTAAAATAATGAGAAAAATAAAAAGTTTATAAAATTAATTCTAAAAAATTTCTAAAATCTTAAAATAATCTAACTAAGAGAAAAACACAAATTAAAGTTCCTAAAACCTATTCAATAATTTTATATTGAATTTTAAAGTTGCTTAAACATCCTAAAATCTTATAAAATTAAAAATAAGCCAAATTGAAAACCTAGTAAGCTTTAAACCTCAAAAATGTTATTTAAAAGCTAAAAATTATTTTTCCTAAAAATTAAAACTCTTTTTTCTATTTTTTAATGATTTTATAAAAAACGTATAAAGAAAAATGCAAAGAAAATAATTTAATAATGGGAAAATTAAGAAAACTAGCTAGAAAAATCTTAAATCCTATAAAGGTCCTAGGAAAAATTGAAATAAGCAAAAACGTTAAACCAATAAGCTCAAATGAGCTTATTTGCTCACGACTTTTATTAATAAGCTAGAAATGAAAAGGGTTTAAATAATGTTTGAAACCAAACTAGAACATAAGAAAGCGTCTAGATCAACGGTAGTTCCCCTACTCCTCCTTTCGAGAGGTCTGGGGTTCGAGTCCAGTTGCGGGCGACTTTTTGCCAATTATTTTTTTTTTTTCTTTTCCCAATCAATCAGTGACCTTCTTGCTTGTTAATTACCAATCCAATACACCTTTTTATCCAAGAATCAACAAAATGAAGATCAAAATGTGGCCAGCTGGATTATGGTTGCTGATGAACAAGTGTGAGTGCACACTTGAGCACTTTTGGAACCAAGAGGGGCTTGGCTGCCTTGTTGTGGTGGATGATTTTGGACAAAGGGGGCACCCTTGTGCTCTTTGAAGCACAAGGAGTCAAGAACTAGTAACAAATAAACACTTAGCACACAAAGATGATCAAAACAAAGCACACAAGGGCAAATCAAGTTTCTGTGATACTATGACCAGGTTTGGTGGCTATAGAGCTAAGCTATTAGCAATTTAATGAGATTCAGACTCCAAGCTTTTGCACACACAATCACCAATCAACATATAAACCAAATCAAACCTTAAATCACCCTAACACTTTAACAGATTTCAAATGCTTAGAGCAAATTATGAATAAAACAAGCAGAAAATTGCCAATGCAAATTTAGCTATGCTATTTCCAATTTTATCACTCAAGCTTACTTAAAACCTGTCCCAATCTTACTTACCAACTAGCAAGTAACCTATGGCAACCTGTTACAACTTCCTAACACTTTTTCAAAGCACTAATCAAAACTATTACCCTGCTAAATCATATATCCAAACACCCTTTTAAAACTTGTGAAAACGTTTTTTACAAACCAAATCCAATTCAAACTTCACCAAACTGAATCCAAACTTCCTAAACATGCATAACAAACTCACAAGAACACAAATCCAACACCTTAAACCAGCAAATAACACTTTTCACAAAATCTCACCTAAGCATACACTTTTTCTGAAAATTTCAAAAAGAGAAAAAAGAATTACCTTAGAACCCTACATCCAGGGTTCTAGTGGATGAAAATCCACCTCCTACCAACTGGGGTTGGTGCTGATCCTTTAACAGCAACACATTCCAACACCTGCTAAGACAAATAAAAAAAAAGCAAAACTCAAGCACAATATGTAAAACTTGTTTTTACTTTCTTTCTTTATTAAACCTTTCCAAAAACTCTTTGAACCTTCTTAATACGTTTTAAAAAACACTTAATCACCAAACACATTAAACTTCTTAACACAGATTCCTTGAAACAATTTTTCCAAGAAAAATCTCAATATCACAAAACCTTTAAATAATTTTGAACCTCAAAATTACTTAACCAAATAACAAATGGAACTCAGTTTTCCTTCAACACTTATACCAACTTTAAATAAACATAAAAAGGAATTATAATGCTTAAAACAAATACCAAACTTTTATTTTAATTAAAGAGGATTACAAGATTTTTGAAGAAAAACTGGAACAAAGGAAGGATGAACAGGCTCATCTCCTTTTATACTACTCTTAAGACTATTCTAGAATCATAAAATACAAACCCTAATCACTACAAAAGCTCCAAAATGCCCTTTTTCCTTCTAGACGATTTTTGGTGTTTGAGCTGTCATATTTGATCCTGGGCGTTCCTTTGTGCGTTGGGAGTAAGCAATAAACCTCAGTTGTTGATTTAGGACACGTCATTATGCTTGGAGCCCAAGTCGTGTTCTGATTGGTTGAAAGGGGAATTGGGGGTGGGGTCTACAGTAAGTGGGAAGAGGGTTTTATGTGTGGGATTTGTTCCTGCGTGTGGGAATCACACGTGGGCAAGAGTAATTGATTTTTACCCAAGGTTTAAGTGAGGTGAAAACTGGGGGTGAAAAGGATAAACAGTAACTCTGTTTGATCCGTATTTGGGGGAAAAGGGTTTGTTTGGCGCAATTTTAGTTTAAACGTTTCAAAGTGCACACATTCAGCCCTTGTGTTTTGATATTTTTGGCAAATCAAGTTTTCAGCCCTAAAACCCGATTTCCTTTGTAAATAAGTTTCACCACTTTACATTTTTGGCACAAATCTTTTGGAAAAAGGTTTCAAGGATCATTTTTGCCATTTTGAGTAATTTCAAGGGCTGATCTTGGACAATCTTGATCTTCAAAGGTCTTCAATGTCTCTTAATCTTCATGAAGGACCATAATTGACAAATTGATTTTGTTGAGGGACCAATCTTGTCATTTCTTCAAAGTTGAAGGACCTTTTTGCAATTTTGACAAACTTAAGGGACCAAACTTGTAATTATTAATATACAAGGGTTTTAAGTGTCATTTCTTCATTCTTGGAGGATCAATCTTGTTTGTCTTCAAATCTTCAAGGGTTCTTGTTGAGAATTCCATGATTAGGGCCCGGTTCATTGTACGGCTTCGTTTCTCGTGTCCGTTTTTCCTTGTAATTTGTGATCTTTTGTCTTTTTCACGATATCCATACCTAAAATACACAAGTAAACAAACACAAGCATATATATGGTATTTTATGACATTTTTATGTATTTAAAGCCCGAAAAGAATGATGAGATCATGTATAAATGCCATCTCATCACTCCCCCATACTAAGCCATTGCCGTGCCCTCACGCAATGCTAGAATAAAGTATCTAAGCATCACCAAAATTCATTTTTATTAACCTTTATTGAAGAGTAAAAGACTTGCAACATACTACGAGAATGTGTAAAGACATAATGTATGATTTTCATCACCAAAAGGTGACTTTTAGGGTCAAAGAATAGAAACAAGTTAATGTCCCTTAGAGTAAACTTCGTCATCCTTGATTGTCATACATTCCATGCTAAGTGCAAAAACAAGATCATTGTTGGTACAAGTCACAATGCTAACACTACTCATACGCCCAAATTGTGTAATCCTTTTTCTCCCCGCAATCCTAGTTATTATAAAAGGAAATGGGTTACTAGCATTTTTTATCTATTTGTCATGGATCACAAGTGATTCATATTGACTTATTTGAGTAGTTATTAGTCCGAAAGCAAAGTAACACGATTTGATCAATAGTTAGCCGAAGGACAAAATCTTTTAAAACGGCTTCTCGTGTATCTCCTTAAGTTCATATCTTGGCATAACTCGTTTCACGATTTGAGACCTTTCTCGGACCGATATTTGGCATGTACTTCATACTTCAAATCTTGGGAAGACGTTCTTGAAATTATGGTCTTCTCTTCATATTTTGGAATTTCTTCACTTGACGTTTTTGAGAGATTCTTCATATAGGACCACGACTTCATCATTTTTCTTCAATCTTTACTTTGGATTTTGATATACAACGATCCGCCTCCTTTTCGGACTTGGATATATTTATCCTCATACCTTGTTAGGGTCTTTTTGGATAGACTTTCTCCATTATTTAGGGGAGTAATTGCTTCTCGTCGTGTGTCTCGATCCTTCATATTGATTTTGGAATAATGATACTTCACATCATCTTTGGATCTTTAGCAAAAATAGAGCTCCTCATGCCTTGTTAGGGCCTTTTTGGATAATCGCCAATCTTCGCGTCCCGCTTCAATAAGTTATGCCTTGGCTATGAACTCTATTCAACCCCGAGCAACTTTTAAACGATCTTGCGCTAGAGGCTAAGTAACCTTTCAAATCGTACGACCTTACTTATTGCAATTATGATTTAATCCTAATGCATTGATCTTATGGGAAGAAAAAGCCACAATTAAAAACATATGAGTTTTTGAAAGAACATTTTCATGTTCTACGTTTAGCATGATCACTTGTCTAACTCTATCATTTCTCGTTCTTCACTATATAAAGACCTCTAATTAAAGAGACTCGTGAATACTTAGCCATGCAAGTCAAAATTAAGCCAAATTTGGATTAGCTTTCATTAAGACTATATCAAATCAAAGTTTTGGGTTTTCAAGCCACCTATAGGATCTTGCACTTTCTTGGACTTTTTCAAGTTTAGAGAATGCGTTTTATAGTTCCCTTGATAAGTGACTTTCTAGAATCAATTATAGGAACTTGCGAAAAGTTCTTGTTCTTAACCCGAATGAATTAAGACTTTCGCGTTTTAAAGCTCCCTATATAAAAGTCTAGCAAAACTTGAATTGAGCGGGTTAAGGAATGTAAATGGCTCCAAATGCCCATCAAGTCAAAAATTAACTCTTATTCTACCCAACGGAAAATATACATTCGTGTCTTAAAAACACTTATGAAAACTAAGAAAATTTTTTAAAATTTGGCCATTTTTAGCCTTATTAGCAAAACAAAACATTGAAAGTTGGAAAACGTGAGGGCGTAGCAAAGCAAGTACCTATTCACCCCCCCATACTAAAAGTAAACATTGTCCTCAATGTTTCGAGTCTAAAGGTGGAGCACCCCCATACTAGAGACGAAGAGTCGAATGCTTAGGATCTAGCATGGAAAGGGTGATCAACAACATATCTAAAGCCGTTTATTAAGTATGCTAAAAGATAATTGTTAGAACAATAAAGGATATGTCATGGATTCGTGAAAAACTTCTTCAATCGAACGATGGAGGCTCACGTAAACGAACACGAGAGTCTTCAATTGTAGATGATGATGATGATCTAGATAACACAATCACAAACAACCACGAGACAACGAGTTGGAAGGGTACAAGTCCCCTTATTAGTGAATATAAAAGATAAGAATGGGATCTCCCCCACGAGGCACCTCGTTTTTGATTACCGAGTCATGAGCTCGACTCGATCCCCTCAAAATGTGAACATTTAGGGAAATTCATGGTATGGTCAATTTTTGATGGGGCTTACATGATAAAAAAGGCCCAAAAAGCAACCGGTATAAAGGACTAAGTCCTTAAATGATGCAAAATACCGGGGTCGAAAATGGCGTTCTCGTTTCCATTGGAAAAACAATTCAACGCCACTTCAACATGTGCCATAAACTCAAAGAGTTTAAAGAAAAGAGATGAGAAGTAGAAGGGTGAGACAATTGGTAAGACAAACTTTCGAGCTACTCGAGGTAGACTCGCACCAAGCAAATAGATATAGTTTCCATTTATTGCATCGGTGGAAGACCGAGATTTCCCTTTACATGAAATTCCGGGATCGAATATCTCGTCCTCAGTGGACAAGGATGAGGGAACATAAGGGGCTTCCCCCATACTAAAACCACACAAAACATCGTCAAAAGGAGTAGACGAGTTCGTAGCACTCAAAACACGTGGTGATGACGGAGTTAGATTTGTAGAAAAATCAATTAAATCACATTTAAAATCATTTCCTTTTTTATCTTTTGAACTCTCCTTATGAAAACCCTTTTTGATTATGTCGAAAACATTCGATGTTTCTAAGACGATGTTAGTTACACTAAAAATTCTCACATTTTGAAACCGTTTTGGTTTTGGTGGTGGCAAGTTCTCAAAACGTTTATCGACGAAGAAAACCTCCCCATCGGGGCCAACATATTCATCATCCGAAAGATCTTCCGTAGAAACCGGCAACTTATCAACACTTTTCAAGAATGAATGCTCGAGGTGAGGCGAAGGATTTTTCGATTCAAGTATTGATGGTTTCTTCTTTGTAGGCTTAGCACTCATAACCTCCACCGGCGGAGGAAATGGTAAATTGTTTTTGGCGACATTCCCTAAAACTCTTGGTGAAAATTCTTTGCAAACGACATTGGTCGAATCACCATGGTTTAAAGTTGCAATAGAATAGACATGAGAAAGATTGGAGTTTTGTGATGCGTTGATGACAAGTTCTTCTTCATTGAAACGAAGGGTGATTTTACGAGCATGAACATCGATAAGTGCTCTTGATGTATCCAAAAATGAACGTCCCAAAATGAGAGGAACTTTTCGATCAATAGGAATGTCTACAACGATAAAGTCAACGGGATAGTAAAACTTTCCGACTTTAACAAAAACGTCCTCGGCTACTCCACATGCTAAAATCGTAGAATGATCGGCCATCTCGATAGACATGTTCGAAGGAGTAAGAGCCGGAAGTGAAAGCGATTTGAAAATCTCAAGAGGCATTAAATTAATACTAGCGCCAAGATCGGCCAAGGCGTAGCATTCCTCCATATCTTGAATAGCACACGGAATCAAAAATTTACCGGGATCACCGACTTTTTGTGGTATGCGGCTAAGAAAAACCGATGAACAACTAGACGATTGTTGTAACTTCTCTTTGTTGTTTAGCATACTTTTGAAGTTTGTGGCAAATCGAGGCATCATGATAAGAGCGTCGGCAAAACTTATGTTAAAATGCAAATCACGAAACATTTTCATAAATAGCTCAAATTGATAATTGTTCTGTTCTTGTGCTTTCTCTTTGTTTCGTCTCGAAGGGTATGGTAAAGGTGGTGTGGGTTGGTCATTAGGCAACGGCCTTGGAAACTCGGGTTCCACAATTGGTATTGGTTCAACCGTAGGTGTGGTTTGAGCGGTACTTCGTGGGATTGTAATATGCTCCTTTTCGACCATCACCTCGGGTTCTTTCTCGATTTCCTTCTCCGTAGAAGTACTTGTACGAGAGATTGGTTCTTTGAAAGTTTTGCCACTTCGTGTAGCAACAACCTTCAATTCTCCCCTCGGGTTGTTAATGGTATCACTAGGAAGACCACCCGAAGAAGAGGGCTTACACATGATTGCTTCAAACATCTTAGCCATTCGGTCCTCAAATTTTGATTGCCTAGCATCCGCTTTTAATAACTCTTGCTTAATCTCATGTTGTCCTAATTCCATCTTTTGTTGATTTTGTTGAAGACGTTGGACATTTCCTTCCATTTTATTTGCATGAGTTTTAAGTTCATTAGCAAGTTCATTTTTAAGCTCGTTTTTCAACTCGGATCTTAAGCTAATCATCTCACGTTGCATATTATCAAATTTAGCATCATTTGCTTTTGCATAATCCAAAAATTCTCCTTGCAAATTTTTCGTGTGAGCATTTTGAAAACCTTGTGTAGTGTTTTGAAAATCACGGTTTTGATTTTGATTAGAGATTTGTCCATTCCCACTTTGATAATTCCCTTTGTTGTAATTGCGTGTGTTGCCTTGGTAATTACCTTGGTTGTTGTTGTTGCGATAATTATTAGCATTTTGGTTTGGTGGAGCTTGATTTTGGCGGGAACCTTGGCCGTTTTGGTTATAAGTTCCCGTTGCTACGTAAGCACTCGAAGTGTTACCATCCGCGGTAATGCACTCGGAAAGATCATGAGCTCCCCCACAAGACAAACAACTCTTAGCAACCGCTTTAACCGAAGCGGAATTGGAAGCTTCTTGAGCCTTCCAATGGGACATAAGATTAGCAAATCTATCAAAAAACCGATTTTCCTCATTAGCTTCATCATGTAAGGCATTAATGCTACGAGACGATTGTGACGAAGATGACGAACCCATATTGGCAACACTCGGTGTGTTACGAGGGCTATAAACCTTAGATCTATTTTCAATGATTTGTAAAGCCTCATTTGTCGTCTTGCACAAAAAATTACCACCCGCGGCGGCATTCAAATAATCTCGTTCATGATCATTAAGCCCATTATAAAAAGTATCCACTTGATGTAATTCCGAAAAATCATGGTGTGGACATTCATGTAACATCTCTTTAAATCGTTCCCATGCCATTGAAAAACTTTCATTATTACGTTGCACAAATCGTGAAATCTCATTTTTTAAGTGTGTTGTTTTAGATGGTGGAAAAAACTTGTTCACAAACTTAGAAACGAGATCGGCCCATGTCAAAATCGAATTTGGCGGTTCTTTCTCGAGCCAAATTTTTGCGGGTCCATCCAACGAGTATGGAAACAACATCATCTTAATGGCGTCATGTGGAACATATTTGAATTTGCTAGTAGCGGTGAGACGGTTGAAATTCCTAATGTGGTAATGCGGGTTGTCTTTTTCGTGACCTCTAAACTTATTTGCTTGCAACATCGACATTAAACCCGTCTTAATCTCGAAATTCTCCGCAAGGATGGCGGGAATTACAATAGCCTCTCCAAAACCCTCGGTGGGTGCTTGTAGCAACTCCATCATAGTACGATTAGCCATGACGACTTCTTGTTCTACAATAGGTTCAACAATTGGAGGTTCTTCAACAATCAACGATCCTTGATTTGCTTGCTTTTGAAGACGTTTACGAGCTCGTTTTGCTTGATTACGAGTGATCATAAACTTCACGAAGAATGGGAGGTGAGCAAAGAAGATTCTTTTGGGTGTTTTGTGGATTTTTCAATTTTTTTTGTGTTTTTGATGATATTTAATTTTTTTGGATTTTGGTGTATCTTCGTAGACAACAATCTACAAAATCTCTCCTCGAATCAAACTCTTGATTAAAGAAGCCTCAAAGGAATGAAAACGATCACGTGGAGTGAACGCCTTCGAATGACTTTAGAACTTTGGTGAAAACCAAATTGTTCAAGAGGGTTTAATCACAAAGAAAACCAAGCAAATATAGTATACGTATTAATACTTTGGGCGGCAAAACCCTCGATTAGCCTTCAATCTTAAAATACTCACAAGCAAGCGGGGAAACGAGGCGGCGCGAAGCACTTAAGAGCCTTTTTCCTTAGGGTATATTTTATAATACCCGCCTTATACCCACCTTATAGTTTGTATTTTTCAAAATCGAGCTTCACGAAAGTATTTATCTATTTTTGCCTTTTCTTTTTGTTTGAGATTCGAATACAATAATTAGGAGATCAAATCCCAATTAAGGTTGTGTTTTCACACTTTTGGAGATATTGTATATTGATTGTGATACTTAATACAATATATTAATAATATTTGTACAAGAAAAAACCAAGAAAACCGATAATACGTGTTAAGGGAGTTCCACTTAACACAAATACTTATTATGGATAATATCAAAAACAAAAGCTTCCAAATTAAAGCACAACACACCTCCCCGGCAGCGGCGCCAAATTGATTGTAGTGTTTTACTACTCTTTAGGAAAAGAGCGTAAATAGCGGAAAGTATCAAACAAATGACTTTAAGAAAAATCAAGTGTTAATGACCCAATCAAATAAAAGATGAGAAAGTTCGTTTCCCAAGGAGGTATATGTGTGTGTTTTAACTTGTAATTATTTGAGATTAATATTAATAAGAATGGGGATGAAAGGATGAAAAGACGGTTACGTTAAAATTACACTACGACGTAAACGTAAAGCCGTGAAAAACTACCCAAATTAAAAATTTAACTAAAACCAAAAACAAAGTAAATAAAAGATTAAAAAGAAGTCAATAATAATATAAATAAAGACAAAAATCCAACAAAGATATTTTAAAACCTTTTATTAATTAAATATTTAATTTTAAATGCTAATTAAAGCCCTAAAATTAAATACAACTAATTCAAATGTCTAAAATATGATTTTATTGAATAATTACTTAACTTATATTATTAGAAGACTAAAAAGTAATTTTCTAAAAATTAAAAGCTATTAAAACTATTTTTAAAACTCTAAAAATGATTTAAAATGATTAAAAACTAATTAAACTTAAAATAATTATAAAAATAAATCTAAAAGCTATAAAAATATTCTAAAAATGGGAAAAGTCCTAATTAATGATAAAGAACCTAGGAAAAATGAAAAAGAAATAAAAATAAAACTTTTTAATTTAAATAATAAAATAATATTAAAATAATGAGAAAAATAAAAAGTTTATAAAATTAATTCTAAAAAATTTCTAAAATCTTAAAATAATCTAACTAATAGAAAAACACAAATTAAAGTTCCTAAAACCTATTCAATAATTTTATATTGAATTTTAAAGTTGCTTAAACATCCTAAAATCTTATAAAATTAAAAATAAGCCAAATTGAAAACCTAGTAAGCTGTAAACCTCAAAAATGTTATTTAAAAGCTAAAAATTATTTTTCCTAAAAATTAAAACTCTTTTTTCTATTTTTTAATGATTTTATAAAAAACGTATAAAGAAAAATGCAAAGAAAATAATTTAATAATGGGAAAATTAAGAAAACTAGCTAGAAAAATCTTAAATCCTATAAAGGTCCTAGGAAAAATTGAAATAAGCAAAAACGTTAAACCAATAAGCTCAAATGAGCTTATTTGCTCACGGCTTTTATTAATAAGCTAGAAATGAAAAGGGTTTAAATAATGTTTGAAACCAAACTAGAACATAAGAAAGCGTCTAGATCAACGGTAGTTCCCCTACTCCTCCTTTCGAGAGGTCTGGGGTTCGAGTCCAGTTGCGGGCGACTTTTTGCCAATTATTTTTTATTTTTTTTTTCTTTTCCCAATCAATCAGTGACCTTCTTGCTTGTTAATTACCAATCCAATACACCTTTTTATCCAAGAATCAACAAAATGAAGATCAAAATGTGGCCAGCTGGATTATGGTTGCTGATGAACAAGTGTGAGTGCACACTTGAGCACTTTTGGAACCAAGAGGGGCTTGGCTGCCTTGTTGTGGTGGATGATTTTGGACAAAGGGGGCACCCTTGTGCTCTTTGAAGCACAAGGAGTCAAGAACTAGTAACAAATAAACACTTAGCACACAAAGATGATCAAAACAAAGCACACAAGGGCAAATCAAGTTTCTGTGATACTATGACCAGGTCTGGTGGCTATAGAGCTAAGTTATTAGCAATTTAATGAGATTCAGACTCCAAGCTTTTGCACACACAATCACCAATCAACATACAAACCAAATCAAACCTTAAATCACCCTAACACTTTAACAGATTTCAAATGCTTAGAGCAAATTATGAATAAAACAAGCAGAAAATTGCCAATGCAAATTTAGCTATGCTATTTCCAATTTTATCACTCAAGCTTACTTAAAACCTGTCCCAATCTTACTTACCAACTAGCAAGTAACCTATGGCAACCTGTTACAACTTCCTAACACTTTTTCAAAGCACTAATCAAAACTATTACCCTGCTAAATCATATATCCAAACACCCTTTTAAAACTTGTGAAAACGTTTTTTACAAACCAAATCCAATTCAAACTTCACCAAACTGAATCCAAACTTCCTAAACATGCATAACAAACTCACAAGAACACAAATCCAACACCTTAAACCAGCAAATAACACTTTTCACAAAATCTCACCTAAGCATACACTTTTTCTGAAAATTTCAAAAAGAGAAAAAAGAATTACCTTAGAACCCTAAATCCAGGGTTCTAGTGGATGAAAATCCACCTCCTACCAACTGGGGTTGGTGCTGATCCTTTAACAGCAACACATTCCAACACCTGCTAAGACAAATAAAAAAAAGCAAAACTCAAGCACAATATGTAAAACTTGTTTTTACTTTCTTTCTTTCTTAAACCTTTCCAAAAACTCTTTGAACATTCTTAATACGTTTTAAAAAACACTTAATCACCAAACACATTAAACTTCTTAACACAGATTCCTTGAAACAATTTTTCCAAGAAAAATCTCAATATCACAAAACCTTTAAATAATTTTGAACCTCAAAATTACTTAACCAAATAACAAATGGAACTCAGTTTTCCTTCAACACTTATACCAACTTTAAATAAACATAAAAAGGAATTATAATGCTTAAAACAAATACCAAACTTTTATTTTAATTAAAAAGGATTACAAGATTTTTGAAGAAAAACTGGAACAAAGGAAGGATGAACAGGCTCATCTCCTTTTATACTACTCTTAAGACTATTCTAGAATCATAAAATACAAACCCTAATCACTACAAAATCTCCAAAATGTCCTTTTTCTTTCTAGACGATTTTTGGTGTTTGAGCTGTCATATTTGATCCTGGGCGTTCCTTTGTGCGTTGGGAGTAAGCAATAAACCTCAGTTGTTGATTTAGGACACGTCATTATGCTTGGAGCCCAAGTCGTGTTCTGATTGGTTGAAAGGGGAATTGGGGGTGGGGTCTACAGTGAGTGGGAAGAGGGTTTTATGTGTTGGATTTGTTCCTGCGTGTGGGAATCACACGTGGGCAAGAGTAATTGATTTTTACCCAAGGTTTAAGTGAGGTGAAAACTGGGGGTGAAAAGGATAAACAGTAACTCTGTTTGATCCGTATTTGGGGGAAAAGGGTTTGTTTGGCGCAATTTTAGTTTAAACGTTTCAAAGTGCACACATTCAGCCCTTGTGTTTTGATATTTTTGGCAAATCAAGTTTTCAGCCCTAAAACCCGATTTCCTTTGTAAATAAGTTTCACCACTTTACATTTTTGGCACAAATCTTTTGGAAAAAGGTTTCAAGGATCATTTTTGCCATTTTGAGTAATTTCAAGGGCTGATCTTGGACAATCTTGATCTTCAAAGGTCTTCAATGTCTCTTAATCTTCATGAAGGACCATAATTGACAAATTGATTTTGTTGAGGGACCAATCTTGTCATTTCTTCAAAGTTGAAGGACCTTTTTGCAATTTTGACAAACTTAAGGGACCAAACTTGTAATTATTAATATACAAGGGTTTTAAGTGTCATTTCTTCATTCTTGGAGGATCAATCTTGTTTGTCTTCAAATCTTCAAGGGTTCTTGTTGAGAATTCCATGATTAGGGCCCGGTTCATTGTACGGCTTCGTTTCTCGTGTCCGTTTTTCCTTGTAACTTGTGATCTTTTGTCTTTTTCACGATATCCATACCTAAAATACACAAGTAAACAAACACAAGCATATATATGGTATTTTATGACATTTTTATGTATTTAAAGCCCGAAAAGAATGATGAGATCATGTATAAATGCCATCTCATCACTAAGCAAACCATTTCTGAAGCCAAACAACTACGTATTACTATTCAGGGAAGCAGAGTGGAGGCTTTTGCAACATATAAAGGATCATGCTCAATAATGTTTGATGACTTAGAGGAACTTGGTGAACCTGATGCAGATATTGCATTTTATGAAGATCCTACCGATGAAGATGCTTATGAAGATGCTGATAACTTCCATTTTGAATGTCGTGAGCAGAGTGAAGAAGATGGTAGCAGTGCAAACACAGATACAAGTTTGATGTATCGAGACGCCAATATCACCACGTCCTTACCAGAACCAACTCACATAGTGGTACACGATGATGCTCATGCAACTTTCATACCAGAAACTCAACTTCAAAGTAAGTCTACTTCTGGCTCTAACGATGTTATGAAATATCTTAATTTGGAAGGGGAGGGTGTCGAGGTTACAAATACTGACCCATCGACAAATGAAGACATGGTGGATGTTCCCATAACTACTGTTACATCAACCACCACTCCACCATTATCCACCTCGGTCATCAGTGAAGTCATAACACCAACTATCACACCAGCACTTGTTGAACAACCGGTATCAACCACCATCCTAACCACTGAATCTACACCGTCATCAACAGCTGAACAACCTGTATCAACTACCACCTCAATCACTGAATCTACACCAACACCTATCCTTGAACAACCCGTATCATCCACCACCACTTTAATAGTTATGGTTACACCTCCACCATTAGAATAACAAGTATCATCCATCTCCAATCGATTCCTCACAGTTAGTGATCCATTGATCCAGTCTCTTCAACAACAGCTGGAGTATCAAGCTAAACAAATAGCTACACTGACTGAACGATTCACCACTCCCGATACACAACCTCTCAAGGAACCGCAACCTGATGAGCTTACACTTCAGAAAATATCCGATAGAGTGTCTAAACTTAAAGCCCAACACAAATCATATCTTGGAGAGAAGAAAACTCATGACAAAGAGAATGCTGTTCTTCTTGGGTCAATTGATGAGAAGATGACCAAGATCATTCGACGAGAAGTCAAGTCATATGTTGATCAACAGCTACCAACTTTTTTCGGTAATGGTTTATCTACCCTTCAACTAATGACATTGTTACAGACACGTCTGATAGATATGGGAGCTCATAAATCAAAATACAAACGAAAAGTTCTGCAATATCTCAACAAAGCAATTATTAAAGATACACCAGCAGACACTACCGACTCTGAGTCCGACAATGAAGACGAACTAGAGTAGGAAGATGACGAGGGTAATGGTGATCAGGATGATGGTGAAAATGATCAAAATGAGGAAGAGGACGAGGAAGCAGAGGATGAGGAAGAAGAGGATGAGGAAGAAAAGGATAAGGATACAGATGAAGATGAAGATGAGGACGAGGATGAGGATGACGATGATGATAATGACGACGGTAAAGGAACCAACCAGGCTGATAACAATGATAAAACGGGTACTAATGCCGAAGAGTCAAATCAGGATGAAAGTGATAAGGCTACTGAGAAAGGTATTGAGAAATCTGTAGAAAGCGTTGCTGAAACCGTAGAAAAGACGGTGGAGTCTACTGTACCAAAAACTCAGCATATTGACACATGTATATCTATTGATCCAGTTATTACTACTGAGTCTCATAGTGAATCTGTAGAATATATGCAAGAAGACGAAATTCCTATGTCTACACAACAAGAGGAACCCACAGGGTCATTGCTAGAAGAAGAACCTCATGATGATATACCGGTGACGCAAGAACAACCATCAACACCATCTGAAGATCAGCACATCACTAATATGGAAGTTGAAGATTTAAATGTGCCAGAACCAACGTTTGTTGAATCTCTTATCATCGATGACACGGTACAGGAGCAACTCTGGCTCACAAATGCAGCACGACAGCATCCTTTCGACACAGCAACTGAAATGGAGCTGACTCAATTCTTGAACAATCCTATCGATTTCTCGGCCTTTCTAAGGTATTCTCATGGGAAACCGACAATGACTTCGGATCTTATCAAAATGGCAGCCGCAAATGTGGATTTCTTTGATACCTTGAAGATCAGCCATAATGAAGCAGAATATCATTTTAACGAGCTTACAAAGGCCATGAGAGCAACAACTACGAGAATTTAGACTCCAGTGTTACGACCTCTCACAACCACAGTCATCGCGGTTCTTCAACTATCCCAATAGAACACTTTGTATCTCATGATCTCGAGTACCTTGAAAAAGGCGCGAACAAGTATGCTACATCACTCACTATGATCAAGGCAATCAATTTGGAGATTGTACCATGGATAGAAGACAAAGTACCTGATGCGTTATGGAGAAAGGAATTGCTCAAGTTTTATGACACTTATGTATCACTTGGCATCTCTCACTGGACTCTAAAGAAAAGGTTAGCTTACAATCACTTCCATCGTCCAAAGAGAGGTTCTTCTATTGTCTCAGCTCACAGAATCAAAATCATTCAAGGAGCAACCACTCAGACGGTATTCGGCTATCATTACTTGAATGTAATCGTGTTCAAACATACTGATGAGAAAGAATACCGAATTGATGAAAGTGATCTCCAGTATCTTTAACTTGAAGACATCGAAGATCTTCTATTGTTAATGGCTGAGGAAAAAGTCGACCATTTACCACCTGAGATAGTCATTGCATTGATCTCCAACTTTCGTCAATATGCTAGGAAAATCGTCATCCAAAACCGGGTGGAAGATTTTCAACTTAGAGTGGAGAGCTATCAGAAGCAGCTAAACATGGAACGTCCCCATACAACTCCACTCAGTAATTTCCATAAGAACAATAAGGTTTACATGGGGACCACAACGCCGGAAGTAGGGATTTTTTATCCAAATGAGACTGGCGTCATGCAGTATATGCGATTCTCCGAACTGCACAAATTCAGCGATGGTACGCTCAAGCATGTTCGAGATGATCTGACGGTTCTCAATGCCGACCTACCGCTTCCAGCAGTCAAGTACACATGGACAAGCCAATGCAAAAGAGGATCTAAGTACGCGATCAAGAAGATCGAGGAACTTCTACGGAAGCGCCAGTTGCTACGAAGTGTGGAATGATTCATCGGTGGACGACCATATGGAGCTCACCATAGGTTCACGGAACGAGCCATTTAACTATGGTTCGTCTTATAACTGGTCAACTCCATATGTCTATAATTGTGAATATGTTAATTTTTGTATAATCAGCTTTTATGGCTTGTTGTAGTGTAAAAGTATGATATTTTTCAAGAATTTCTCTCGAAATTCTAAATCTTTCAAACATATCGTACTCAAGCACTACAACTAACCCTCATTAATTTGAGGGGGAGCATTAATATGTTCTTTGGCCAACATCTAATTTCATTTTATTACCCAAAGACCGGTTAATCCTTAATATCCAGAATACTGATGGTTAACATTTTGGAAAAGGGAGGAAATGGGATTAAGGAGACTTAATGATACTTGGCTAAACATTGAAAAAGGATTAAAAGATAAACCAACTTAATATGTGTAATGCACATGTTAAGGGGGAGCATTTTTTATGAATCAAAATACTTAAGGCACAAAAACTTTGATTACAATATCACAAGTGCTTTAAGTGATTTTTCAAGGATTTTTTCATTGTGACAATACTTGCCCAAAACACACTTAATTCACGACGGATGTGGTGACAAAAGGGTGGTAGGTATAGGTATTAGTCCAATGATTCATCAGAACCAATGGAATCTTCACAAGGACAATTCCCTAGATAGAATTAGAAGTCCTAGGAAAGATGGAGAATGATTGTGAACGTAGCTGAATGCCGACCAAGTACTTAAGCTAGCACTGGAACAATCACAACAAGGTGCTAGTGATGACATATTGGTAAGCATTGAAGGGGCTGAAGAATGAAAAAGAATTGTAAAGATAAAGGGTGTAAAGAAAGAAGCCCTCTTTACAACTTTAGGCAGAAACCGGGTCAATACATATGCTATTGAGATCATTTTTAAATGATTCTCGATATTGAAGATAGACATCATGGACCCAGTGATGCAATGCACAACCCTCCCCAGCTAACTCAAATATCTCTCAAAAGATATTTGTTTTAATCAAACGGAGATCAACACGTTATCTATTGGTTTATTCACTCCGAATAGACTAATATTGAATAGGTGGCACTCATCTCCAGCCATCGCTCACTAAATCAAAACACACTATAGAGTCTAGAGCCACGAGATCATCAAAAGTCTCATTAGGACACTTTACATTTATTCCTTGCTTCTTCACACACTGTGAAAAGTAAGATATCTTTATGAGTCCTACACAGTATTCTTGTAATATTGCTAGAACATCCGAGTGATACGCAAGTATTAAAATGAAGATGGAAATCCTGCTTGAGCCAACATCAAACAAGCTCATGGTAGGTGACACGTGCGGTTATTTAAGAACCAATCTTGTGAAAACTGGAAAGAAACAGTAGTTTAATTCTTAATTAAACTTAAACTCGCTCCAGGCCTCTACGCATTATCGTATGATCTTGCCAGAACACTCAGAGTGACACCCTTTAGTGTTCACAGTGACGAGTTGAAATCCTTCCAGTGCTAACATCAAACAGCATTTGGTAGGTGACAAGCAAGATTCTATTTGAATTAAGTTTGTGACAACTGGAACGCAACGATGGTGAATATCTTAATTGAAATTCACTTGTTCCACGTTTCATGAATTGACGGCTTTAATCATAAGGATTTTTAATCCAAATGATTCACTCTTTATGTTCGCAGTCAGATTTGGACGGTCAAATAAAGAGAACGGGTTTACCCACGAAATCCTCTCAGGAAGTTACTTAATTGAAACTATCCGTCACGGGTACGATATCTAATATCCTCCAACGGTCTTCACCGACCAGAGGTAAAATGCTACCGAATTAGAATAAAATGTCAAAGCTATTTTATTCGTGTCTTATTATGTTGCTGCATTCGAAGACGGTGGCGTTGCGGTGTACCTGTTGAAGACGTCCTCACATACTTAATCCTTTTGCATCAAATACTTCTGCAAATTCAAGAAAGTATGACCTAAAAGTCTTCCGGTGTATCGACTCTGAAACTTTCAAGAATTCAACAAAGGATAAGTGTGTGGGACATGAAGTCATGAAGAGGCGAACATCACAAGAAGATAAACACTGCACGTGAAAGGCCAAAAGATCGTGTTTTAAAGCAAAAGGCTGATATTATTCAACACATATTCACAAAAAGAAGAAAATTAAAGAAAGAAAGATAAAGTGGACTAGGAGCTCAAGAACAAGATCTAACATGCTAGATTAGGACTTTGTAAATTTGGAGTGACCTCCTTTTGGGGGAGATTGTTGGAAATACGTTTTACGTATAAAGAAAGTCTCGGTCACTCCAACAATATAGTTATAGGCTCGTAGTAGTGTTTAAGTAACATTTATTAGATAGCCCGACCCATGAGCATGTTCATTGGCCGGAGGCCCAAGTCCATTAAGGACTTGGGTATATAAGCCTCTTTCCACCATGGAAAGAGGTGTTGGTTGTTTCATTTCTCACTTTTATAACACATAGTTTCTTTCATTTCTCTCTCTAAGTTTCTCTCTAGAAAACATCAACCCTCTTGAAACATAAAGATTATCATTGTTCTACACAATAATAACTCTCAGCCTCGATAAAAGACTCCTAAGAAAAACAATTGACATCAAAATGCTGATATGAATTGGAATAATTTTCAACAATGTTTTTCTTCGTGGAGCATGTGTCCTCCATTCATGCATCACAACCAAATGCAAGGGATGTTTGGAACTAATAACTTTGGACCCATGAGATATTGGGGACCAAATGTTTGATTTTGTGTGTTGTTACCTAGATATGCGTGGGAATCGATTTGGAGCCTGATGAGTAGATTAAGGATAGTGGTTGTTCTAAACACATGACGGGTAATCGAAGTTTGTTCTCTACTTACAAAGCATATAATGGAGGTAACGTCACTTTCACTAGTAAACTACATGGTAACATCATTGACAATGGTACGGTTTCTCTTGACTCTATGACCATTTAAAATGTTGAGCACGTAGATAACTTAGGGTTTAATTTACTAAGTATAGGTCAAATTTGTGACAATAAGTGTAAGGTCGTCTTTTCGGAACATGATAGCGAATTCGTAAAAGATGGAAAGATCATTGGAAAAGGTGTTAGAAAGCATGAGCTTTATGTCATGAAGGTCAATAGGAAGTCGAAGGACAACTTATGTCTAACAACTTTAGATGATAGTTCTACTCTTTGTCATTGGAGATTAGGTCACGCTAATATGCGTTTAATTCAATGTTTAGTTTCTAAGGAGTTGGCAAGACACCTCCACAAGATTAAGTTTGATAGTCACTTTTGTGATGCTTGCAAAGTTGGGAAGCAAGTTCACTCAATTCACAAGGCTAAGAATTTAGTATCGACCTCTCGGTACCTAGAGCTCCTACATATGTATCTCTTTGGACCTTCCCCCATACAGAGTTATGGAGGTAACCTTTATACCTTAGTTATAGTTGATAACTATTCTAGATTCACTTGGACTAGATATTTTGTTACTAAGAATGAAGCTTCTGACTACTAAGAATGAAGCTTTTGATCATTTCGAAACCTTTAGTCGAAGGTTACAAAATCAACTAGGATGTTCAATTGTTTCTATTAGAACGGATCATGGTAGGGAATTTGATAACGAAGTGCAATTCGGTGCCT
This sequence comes from Glebionis coronaria, assembly GCA_025667525.1. Taxonomy (NCBI): domain Eukaryota; kingdom Viridiplantae; phylum Streptophyta; class Magnoliopsida; order Asterales; family Asteraceae; genus Glebionis; species Glebionis coronaria. The sequence goes on along the minus strand of CM046880.1, from coordinate 123,807,431 downwards.
TTTGTGAAGCTCATGGTATTACCCATAACTTCTCGGCTCCTCGCACTCTGCGGCTTTGTTTGGGTGATTTGATATAATAATCTGTTTAGCTTATTGCGAGAACGTTGATTACGTAGTGTTTCAGTAGTCAGCTCAAAATAATATTAGTCCGAGTAATTCTATTATGGTGGTGGTTTAGGAGATCTTATTCCTGGTTTCAGTAGCTTTAAGGCTTAACTCGCAAGAATAGCGTTTCGTGTTTTTTTGTACATCTTATGCAGGTTTCTGTTTTCAAGAAATCAAGTTGTTAGTTTCAGTGGGTATAGAATGGATCAGTTAGTGTTTTTAATCCAATTCAGATTTCTGATTCGACATTCAGCCTTAGATAGCAGTCTAGTAATAAGTTTAGTTCTTTTGCTTTGTTCCTGTTTGGAGCAAGCTGTTGACAGCCTTTGGATACCAGCTTTAGTGAGATTTTGATTCTAATTTGGTCTTCCATGGAGTTCATTTTGTTAGAAGTAATCAGTAGCTAAACAAATGCTCACTATCAATGAATTAGAAGTTCGGTTTTCTTTTCATGTCGTTTGTGTAGGGCAATGGCGATGTTCAGTTTAGAAAGATTAGTGATTCGTAGTCATCGCTGATATGGTCTGATTGGATGTGCTTATATAGTAGCAGTAGCAGGTGTAGCTTCGTTTTCGATATTAGTCATAAAGCCGGCTCAGCGCCGCGCTTCTTCAACAGCGGACTGGCCTGGACTCAGGCTAGTTCTCCATTTTAATTTCTGCATTTTTAACGTAAATAGTAGTGTAATCTTTGCTTGCAAATTGTTCAAATTTACTTGAAAGATAATTTTAGGCAACTGTGTTAGTTGAGTGCATTTTTTTGAATTCATTAGCTGTTAATAGTTCTTGTAAAGTGTAGAATAGAGTAAGTGTAGAATACTAGTTACTGTATTAATGTAGTCACTGTAATGTGGTCTTATTTGCTTGGTATACTTAGTTGAACTTTTGTTGTTAATCTTTAAGTAGTGTTTGGTTAAGTAGGTAAAGTGAGATTTAATTGCTGCAACTGTAAACTTCCCATTGAATGATCAATTAGGTGTTTTTTTTTACAAGTTTTAAACATAGACTTCTAATAGAAAGCAAGTCATACAAAAAAAAAGTCAACAGGGTCAAATACGTGTATTCAATAGCAGACTTATGATTCTATCAATTTACAAGTTTTGCTAGTAAAAAAAGTATAGTCTTTCATTTTGAATTCATGCGTTTCATTTTACAGTCCAAGCAAATGAATTTTGTTACCATCATTTTCTTTAGTTAAGTGTTGAATAATGATTGGGCCCAAGTTAATGCTAGTGGATTTATACTAGTTTACTTGGTAAAAGGCCAATTAATTGGATTTGTATTGCTATTATATTTGCTTATCTTTCGTAAATGATTTTTAGTACAAATTTTATGTAGAATTAAGTTTAGTTTTACAAAAAATAGATTTAGTTTTATAAATTTGTATTTTGCTTTTTAATTTGTGCATTTAATTGACGTAATTGAAATTTGTTTTTAGATTAGTACGTATACGTAGGTGATATAGAGTATTTTTACTTCTTTTTTTTAATTGCTTTGTGCCAATTAGACATAAATTCCAAAAAAAGATCTTACAACCAAAAACAATCAAGTCTTTGCTTAAAACGTTATATCAATTCGAATCGAGCTGAGAAGACAACTAAACTAAAAAACGAAATATTGCACTGAACTGAAATTCTTGATAGAACTTTGATCCTACTTGCATTCTCAACTATTACTACTAAAATCTATCAGGAATCATTCTTAAATCTGAACTTGCTGAATTGAATGACAAATACTAACTACTTTTACCCAGTTTAAACTGAACTGATCAAAAATTATAAAGAAAAGCTTCTTTTAAACTAGAACTGAATCCCAATTATCTACTAACTAAACCTCGTGAACAGTAACATCATTAGGTTTTTATTTCTTGAACAGTAAACGAAGGAGTAGAATATAGAAAAACTCAAAACTTAATCCAACTAGATTAACTGCTTAATCAAATGAAACTCTCGATATCAATAGAAATCAACAAAAATTTAAAAGAGATTAAACAAAAGCTTGAAACTTTCATTAATGGAGGAAAAAGATGAAGGATCGGTTACAAAAGTTAACAGAAAACTAATTCTGTTTCAAAAGCTAAACAAGAAAAGATGAGAGAAAATTAAAACTCCTAACTAACTCTAACCTATCTATGTGTAATCTACTCCTAAGCTAACCGCTTGAAATGATGGCCATCGTCTTCCTTTTATAGGCGTTGAAAGGAGGTGAGATGACGTGTTCTCGCCAATGAGGAGTGGACACGTGGAAAATACGAGGATAAACTCGATTACTCCATCTTCAATCCATTTGGGCGTTTCTTTATTCTTGAGTCTTGATCTAATTCATTAATACCGTCTTGTAGAGGAGAAGATAAGGAACATTTTTGTAGTTATACTCTTTGGCTGAAACCCCTTGGATCGTTCTTGATAAATGGTTGCAGGTGCGATGGTGGAAAGGAGAAAGATCGTCTCTCTCTCTCTTCACGTTGAAGATGAAGACGAGTTTGGGTTTGTGTCTTTGACCGGTTTGGTCAATTGACCAAAGTAAATACAACTTTTCCCATTAATTGACTTTTTGGTCCTTTATCTTTTTTTATCTCTTTCAAAATGTATATAAAAGCTTTTAAGTAATCTCTTTTCATCCTTCATCATTGTAGAAATTGCACTTTAAGCCCTTGATCTTTGAAAACTTGGCAAATAAGGTCCTTGAAAGCATCTTTCGTCCTTTTCTTCATCTTTTGTGATATAAATCCCTTGAAAACGCATGTTTGCTCAGAGATGTATCTTTTTCCCTGAAAAACACATAAAACACAAATACACGCATAATTCTGATATTTTAAAGTTAAATATAAGGTATTTGACTGTGTTTTGAGTGGTTTTTGGATCATTATTGATGAGTGTTTTCACACTTATCAACTCCCCTCCACTTGACCATTGCTATGTCCTCATGCAATGCAGCATTTTAAAGCACCAAGTTACACTTTTCTCATAATTAACCAACCTTGGCCATTTTATGATTTGATAGACTAAACTATACTACATGATGAATGATTTTAAATATTTACAATGCAATGCAAAGAAAACAATTCTATTTATATATTTTTGATTTTTATTAAAATGGTTTTGATGGAAATAACTCATAAAGAAACCAATGACTTGAATTAGGGCTTGGGTACCATGGACATTTATCACCCTCAAGTTTCACTTTCCCCATACCAAGCTTAAAAATGGGATCATTGTATTCACAAGTAAAAAGTGCATCAACTTATTCATGACAATTAAATGTGGAACCGGTTATTATTTGAGCAAATTGCTTGTGAGCAAATTTGTCATTATTTCAAGTGTGAAGTATAAGAAATGTAAAATCCAAAAATAAGGAAGAACGGTTTTAATCCTAAGTAATCCTCTCATCCATTTCATGAAAAACCGCTCACAATTAATATAAGTCCGTTTCAAGAATAATAAGTCATTCGCCTTATGTGTAAAATCCTCATGTCATGCTTTCATAAGTAGCTACACACTCGCTAAGGAAAGAAAAATAAAACTCACGCAATAATTTACATCCGCCATCTTTTTGTGACTTTGGATCTTCAACCCCGCAACCCGTCAAGGTAATATTGGATTGGAGCAATCTATTGAATCCCCGCAACCCGTCAAGGTAATATTGGAACTCAATAGTCACTATAATTAACACCACACTGCCCCTCTTGGGAGTCTTGTATTATTTTTTTTTCTTCTTTTTTTTTTCTAGCCACTCATTTTTTTTTTATATAAGCCGCTCTTATTTTCCTTTATTCCTCACAAAGAAAGTAGAAAAGAATAAAAAGAAAAACACCCGCTAAATATTGAGCATGACATAAGTCTAGTACACATAAAACGTTCTAACTTAGAATCCTAAGACGTACTTATATCAACCATGAATGATTAGACAAAAATGCATAAGAGATTACAAACCAATTAAAACCGTTCTTGATTATTTATTAACAATTATATACATGCGAAGAAAATAGAGGTAAAGAAGAGAAGGGTTTAGCCACAAGTAATTATCATGAAGTTTATCTAGCCCTTTTACACTTGCTTCAACTCTATCATTTCCCATTCTCCACAAATTTAAAATCTCAAATAATGGGATTGGTGGATGCTTAGCCTAATAGACCAATGAAGGACTACATGGTTAAGGATACTAGCTAGAGAGTGCTAAGATAAGCAAACTCGGGTTGAGTCAAAATATCCATGGTGGGCCTAATATGTCAAAGAAGTCTAAATTTGTTAAAACCATGTTTTATTATATTTTTCTCTTTTTTATATCTTTTTGATGAAAAATAAAAAAGAAATATATACAATGCAAATGTGTTATGCAAATGAAAAATGATTGATGCAAAAATTATGAATGCATATTTTTTTGTGGCCAAAGTAGATCAAAAATTTGAAAAATGTTTGAAAAATTAATTTTCCAAGTTATCATGAAGTTAAGGCAATGGTCTAGGTAAGGTCACTTCGATAGAAGTCTCCCCTACACTTAAGATAAACATTGTCCTCAATGTTTAAGAGTATTGGAGTGAACTCCCCTACACTTATGACATTGATAACTTTGCTTAACTCAAGTTAGGAAGAGACAACTAAAGGGTATTCATTTTAAACACAAGTGTTGAATATCACAATAGCAAAAACTAATCGAAGTAAACCAGATACACGGGCCTCCTCCATAAGCTCCAAGCATGAAATGAGAGAGAGCAACCCTTGAAACAAACACCAAACGACGAAGAAAGGCACCCCTCCACTTCAACTCTACTATAACATCCTTTTAATTAAACTTAACCTATTGAAAATCTACTCTACGTTTTCTAACCTAGTTATTCAATGCTTGAGTTTTTTATAACCCTAAGTCGCTAGCTCGACTCGGCCCCGAATTAGATTGTCCTTGGGGAAACCATCATGGAGAATAAAGGATATCACTTTGAAGCACATCTCACATGATACACTCAAACTTAGCACGTTGCCATTTACTATAAGATTTACAATATCCGCCTCGATAAATGGAACGGTCCAACGTGTCTCAAGTTTGTCCAACATACGAAAGCTCTCATATATGAAGCACCCCAGGATCAAATACAAAGTTTCCATCTCGACAAGTGAACAACTCCAAAGTAGGTAGCATCACCAAAGTAAGCTCATACAAAAAGCCCATATCAATCGAAATCTCACTCTTAAGTGGAGTAGATTAAAACCAATTTTTCCCAAATATACGTATCCCGGGATCAAAAACCTTTCCCTTCATGAGAAAATAAGAAAATGAGCTCATATCAACCATATAATATTCCCCCTTAGTGATCAAAGCATCATGAGAATATGAAGGTGTAGGTATCAAAACATTCATAACTATTATGTCCATATTGGGCTCATCATCATCATCAAAAGGTGGGTAATCTTCCATAGAAGGCATAGTGAAAGGAGGATCAATAGAAATAGTATCTTATGGAGGAGGTGTAGTCTCTATGTTCCCAAAAAGCAATGTAGTAATAAGACGAACCTCCTCTTCCAAATTAGAAACACTATCGTCGACCTCTATATCAAAATGTGCAAGAGTATCCTCTATGGTGGTATCAATCTCCATAAGAGAGTCCATATCAAAGGTTTTGAGTTCTAAAGGTGCCTTAGATGAAAAAGTATCAATCTCTAAGAGGAAAGGATCTTCATCAATAACCAACTTCAAGGGTGGGAGGGTGGGAACATAAAGCTCAAAAGGAGGTGTATTAAGGAGAGAATCACTCAAAGGGATGATATGATCATGAAAATCAATAGGTGTATCCTCAAAAACCAGTGAAGGATGATCAATTAAGAGTTCTTCTTCTATAGACTCATTATTAGGTTCTTCACACTCCTCAAAAAGTGGGTTATTAAAACATGTCTCAAAAAGAGGATTTGAATGTATCACAAAATCACTTAGAGGAATAGGTAAAGGAGGCATAGAAGAAATGGAGTCATCATCATCAGAAGTAAAAGACTCATCACTATCATAAGGATCATCAAAGGTTTCATCACAAGAATCATAAGGTGGTAGAGGAAAAGGATCCACTTTTCCTATAGGAGCAAACTCTTCATCCAAATTAGAAATGTTATCTTGACAAGACAAATCATCAGATGATATAGCATAAGACGCGTCACTATAATCACAATTTTCATCCTCTATTTGTGGAAAGTCTTTCACAAACTCTTCCTCAATCTCATTATCCCTTTCTTTAAACAATTCATCAAGATCAAAGTCACCAAAATCACTAATAGTAGCATGAAGGTCAACATGTGATGAAATCTCAATGTGATCATGAGGAGAAAAGGTATCAATACAAAGCTCGTCACATGGTTCATTGGAAACACACTCAAGCTCTCTTTGGATTGGGATAAGGTTCTCAATACTAGAAACGGTTAATTCATCCAAATTGGTGTTTGTATTAGTGCTAAGAGGCTCGTCCCCCATGGTGAAAGAGTCGGTGGGTCCCATGTGAGGTAAAGGTGATGAAGGTGTGTATGGCTCAAGTATAGTCGGTGGAGAGATGGAAGGGTCTATAATAGGAACATCACTAAGTGTATCATCCTCAACATCTACTCTCAAAGAAGGCTCATCATCAGGTAAAGCATCGTTCGGTCTCATGTGTTGCAAGATGTATGTGCTCAAGCCTAAGATTTTCGGATCAGTTGCCTCTTGCATTGACTCAAGTGCTTGCATTACCATATTAAAAGCGTCTTTACTCAAGAAATGATAAATGCCTTGATTGTTAACGGTTTTTTTATTAGGACTTTGAAAATTTTCTTCATTTTGAAAATCGTCTTGATTTAAAAATTCTTGATTTTGAAAATCCTCATCAAACCCTTGATCATAATTACTCGCGTATAGATCACAATTATTTTCATTATGCGATGCTCCACAAGTCGCACAAGGCCCATACATAGCTCGATATTGCTCGTCTTGTAATATCTCCATAATAGGACGAGTATCCATGTGTGGCAAAATGGTCGAATGTGAAAACCTTTGATTTTGAAAGGTGTCTTGATTATGGCATGGAAAATTCTCATCATTTTGAAAGCCTTCATTGTTTGAAAATCCTTGATTATGAAAGGTTTCTTGATTATAGCCTTGAAAATTATCATTGTTTTGAAAACCTTCATAATTGGAAAATCCTTGGTTTTGGTATGGCACATTAAAGGTTTGATCATGAAATGATGGTGGAGGTTGTGATGAAAAACCGGAATAGTCCATATAGTCATTACAAGTGTAGTCCATTTGAATGTTAGGTCGAAAATTAGGGTTCTCGGTTCCATTGTAAGCATATCCCTCCCCATAATAACCATTGTTTTGATCACATAAATACGTATCGTGTGGACCACCACAAGTCGAACAAGGCGAATAATTAGCGTTGGCGAATCGTTGTTGCAAAATCTCCAACATGGAACGAGTATCCATGTTTAACAAGGTGGCCGAATGTATATACAAGTATAATGACGTTTAAAAGCTTCCTCGGGGAAGGAAGTAATACACCAAAGGTGGTATGTTTACACCTGCGCGAGAACACGTGTAAGTAAACACGAGGAATGAGGGAGTAGCCCTCGGTCGACTTTTGAGAGAGAAGAGATTATCTCCCTCGAGGTTCGATATAAAATATCCACAAGAAAGTATATATATAATTACTACTTGGGTGCAAGACCCCCAATAAAGCCTTCCTTCTTAGAATACGCACTAGTGAACGGGGGGTTAGGTGGCGCGAAGCACTTAAGTACCTATTGACCCTTAGATGGCATTTTATAGCACATCGCCTTTCTATTCACTTTAGTAGTTTGTATTCGTCGAATTATTGCCTATTGGAAGTATTTATCTATTCTTGCTTAATTAAATTCGATCGATACGCGTGTCAAGGACCGGAACGCCCCTCAACACGGTGTATTGCCTCGGCAATACTTATGGAGATAGGTAACTTGGTTGTTCGTATCTACGTATAATTATTTACATATAATAACATATCAAAAATATTTTTGTATTTATGTGATTTTTTAAGAAAAATACTATATGTACGTAAAAAATCGAGGAAAACCGATATAATATATATTTTTGGATGTAATCTTTTAGGAAAAAGATTACTTTTTGGATTTTTTATTTTTTTGGTTCAATTCTTTAGGAAAAGAATTGATTTGTTGATTTTTTTATTTTTTTTGTATTTTTATCTTTTTGTTTTTTTTATCTTTTTGATTTATAATATGTAAAAATAACGTTCACAAAGTGAACGGATCCCAAAATCCAATCGTCTCACTCGAAATCGTTAATCTTCACGAAAAGAACCGGCAGCGGCGCCATTTAATATTTCGTTTTTTAGTTTAGTTGTCTTCTCAGCTCGATTCGAATTGATATAACGTTTTAAGCAAAGACTTGATTGTTTTTGGTTGTAAGATCTTTTTTTGGAATTTATGTCTAATTGGCACAAAGCAATTAAAAAAAAAGTAAAAATACTCTATATCACCTACGTATACGTACTAATCTAAAAACAAATTTTAATTACGTCAATTAAATGCACAAATTAAAAAGCAAAATACAAATTTATAAAACTAAATCTATTTTTTGTAAAACTAAACTTAATTCTACATAAAATTTGTACTAAAAATCATTTACGGAAGATAAGCAAATATAATAGCAATACAAATCCAATTAATTGGCCTTTTACCAAGTAAACTAGTATAAATCCACTAGCATTAACTTGGGCCCAAGCATTATTCAACACTTAACTAAAGAAAATGATGGTAACAAAATTCATTTGCTTGGACTGTAAAATGAAACGCATGAATTCAAAATGAAAGACTATACTTTTTTTACTAGCAAAACTTGTAAATTGATAGAATCATAAGTCTGCTATTGAATACACGTATTTGACCCTGTTGACTTTTTTTTTGTATGACTTGCTTTCTATTAGAAGTCTATGTTTAAAACTTGTTAAAAAAAACACCTAATTGATCATTCAATGGGAAGTTTACAGTTGTAGCAATTAAATCTCACTTTACCTACTTAACCAAACACTACTTAAAGATTAACAACAAAAGTTCAACTAAGTATACCAAGCAAATAAGACCACATTACAGTGACTACATTAATACAGTAACTAGTATTCTACACTTACTCTATTCTACACTTTACAAGAACTATTAACAGCTAATGAATTCAAAAAAGTGCACTCAACTAACACAGTTGCCTAAAATTATCTTTCAAGTAAATTTGAACAATTTGCAAGCAAAGATTACACTACTATTTACGTTAAAAATGCAGAAATTAAAATGGAGAACTATCCTGAGTCCAGGCCAGTCCGCTGTTGAAGAAACGCGGCGCTGAGCCGGCTTTATGACTAATATCGAAAACGAAGCTACACTTGCTACTGCTACTATATAAGCACATCCAATCAGACCATATCAGCGATGACTACGAATCACTAATCTTTCTGAACTGAACATCGCCATTGCCCTGCACAAACGACATGAAAAGAAAACCGAACTTCTAATTCATTGATAGTGAGCATTTGTTTAGCTACTGATTACTTCTAACAAAATGAACTCCATGGAAGACCAAATTAGAATCAAAAGCTCACTAAAGCTGGTATCCAAAGGCTGTCAACAGCTTGCTCCAAACAGGAACAAAGCAAAAGAGCTAAACTTATTACTAGACTGCTATCTAAGGCTGAATGTCGAATCAAAAATCTGAATTGGATTAAAAACACTAACTGCTCCGCTTCTATACCCACTGAAACTAACAACTTGATTTCTTGAAAACAGAAACCTGCATAAGATGTACAAAAAAACACGAAACGCTATTCTTGCGAGTTAAGCCTTAAAGCTACTGAAACCAGGAATAAGATCTCCTAAACCACCACCATAATCGAATTACTCGGACTAATATCATTTTGAGCTGACTACTGAAACACTACGTAATCAACGTTCTTGCAATAAGCTAAACAGATTATTATATCAAATCACCCAAACAAAGCCGCACTGAATTGAAATTCTTGATAGAACTTTGATCCTACTTGCATTCTCAACTATTACTACTAAAATCTATCAGGAATCATTCTTAAATCTGAACTTGCTGAATTGAATGACAAATACTAACTACTTTTACCCAGTTTAAACTGAACTGATCAAAAATTATAAAGAAAAGCTTCTTTTAAACTAGAACTGAATCCCAATTATCTACTAACTAAACCTCGTGAACAGTAACATCATTAGGCTTTTATTTCTTGAACAGTAAACGAAGGAGTAGAATATAGAAAAACTCAAAACTTAATCCAACTAGATTAACTGCTTAATCAAATGAAACTCTCGATATGAATAGAAATCAACAGAAATTTAAAAGAGATTAAACAAAAGCTTGAAACTTTCATTAATGGAGGAAAAAGATGAAGGATCGGTTACAAAAGTTAACAGAAAACTAATTCTGTTTCAAAAGCTAAACAAGAAAAGATGAGAGAAAATTAAAACTCCTAACTAACTCTAACCTATCTATGTGTAATCTACTCCTAAGCTAACCGCTTGAAATGATGGCCATCGTCTTCCTTTTATAGGCGTTGAAAGGAGGTGAGATGACGTGTTCTCGCCAATGAGGAGTGGACACGTGGAAAATACGAGGATAAACTCGATTACTCCATCTTCAATCCATTTGGGCGTTTCTTTATTCTTGAGTCTTGATCTAATTCATTGATACCGTCTTGTAGAGGAGAAGATAAGGAACATTTTTGTAGTTATACTCTTTGGTTGAAACCCCTTGGATCGTTCTTGATAAATGGTTGCAGGTGCGATGGTGGAAAGGAGAAAGATCGTCTCTCTCTCTCTTCACGTTGAAGATGAAGATGAGTTTGGGTTTGTGTCTTTGACCGGTTTTGTCAATTGACCAAAGTAAATACAACTTTTCCCATTAATTGACTTTTTGGTCCTTTATCTTTTTTTATCTCTTTCAAAATGTATATAAAAGCTTTTAAGTAATCTCTTTTCATCCTTCATCATTGTAGAAATTGCACTTTAAGCCCTTGATCTTTGAAAACTTGGCAAATAAGGTCCTTGAAAGCATCTTTCGTCCTTTTCTTCATCTTTTGTGATATAAATCCCTTGAAAACGCATGTTTGCTCAGAGATGTATCTTTTTCCCTGAAAAACACATAAAACACAAATACACGCATAATTCTGATATTTTAAAGTTAAATATAAGGTATTTGACTATGTTTTGAGTGGTTTTTGGATCATTATTGATGAGTGTTTTCACACTTATCACACTCCATAATCAAATGGGGTAGTTGAGAGGAGGAATAGGACTATCTAAGAGATGAGTAGGACTGATGTTCGTTTGCAAGTCTTAAATTTATATTACAAGGTTTAGACAAAACAAGGGACTAGAAGACAAACACGGGCAAGTATACCCTTTCGTTCGTAATATAGCTTTGTGTGGTAAACCAGGATCGTTCTCTGAGACTTAGTTTGTTTTGGTAATCAAGATAAGAATTGAAGAAATAAATGGTTGAAGTAATATCAATAATAACAAATATGAATAATATGGGATAGTTCGTATAAGTTCGTGATGATGATAATAATGATCGAGATATGTTTATGTAGGTAAAGTTGATAATCCTTTTTCGTCAAAACGGCGTTTACACAATTTACTTGAGTTGATTCAAGACTTACGTTTATTTAAGAGATAAAGCTTAAAACAAGTTGCCAACAAGTTCAATATTTTATCAAGTTTCTATGCGGATTTCTCCAACCAAAGATTTATGACCATAGACAAGTTCTAGAAAACTTATTATAACAATTTGCGTTTCTCAACGCCAAACTATCGTAACAAATCAACTTAGATAAAATATTGTTTGTACAACTAGGAGGTAAAATGGTTCTACAACATTAGCTTGAAATCATTTATAAAGGATCATATCATAGCATCATCAATAATTATAGTCACATACCCATATAGTCACAAATAGCTTAGCCTAACATAGTAATCAAAGTAACAATTGGAAAATAGTAAGAGAACATCATACTTAGATTGGATTGAATAAACGAGTACACAAGTGTCACGATTGTATCGTTCTTCCAAGAATCGAAGAGTGGAATACTCTCGTTACAAGTATCTCTCAAAAGTGGAAAATACTGAAAATTTACTAAAAGGACTAAAATACTCGAGCTATGGAGTATTGAAAGAGAGGTGTGTGTAAAATGAGTGGAAATGGCCTCTATTTATAGTGTTGTCTGGGATCAAATGTGCGCCGCACTTCTCCTCTAGTGCGCCGCACTTTAGAGATGAGAATGTGCGCCGCACTTACAACTTTGTGCCCCGCACTTCTGGGTGATTCAGAATCTTCTTTTAATAACTTTGGCTTTATTGCATATTGAGGCCCCTTCTTTGTATATCTTCACTTTGCTCCTTCAAACTTTATATCTGCATATAAAACACAACATATTATGTATCGGAAGCTCTTATTTATACTACAAAGTGGCATTATAATGATAGATCGAATATGTATAATTAGGTCGTTATCAAATTCCTCCACACTTAGATATTGCTTGCCCTCAAGCAATCAAAGCGAGAAAACAAATTCAATTTTAAAAATACTTTTAAGTGTTGTGAAGTATGATAGGAAAATGATTTAATTTTTATGAATAACAAAAGCAAATGACAAAATATTTTCCGCACCTCACATGGATAGTGTTTGGATTTTAAGTTCACACAAATGTCACTCACAAAAGGGTAAATGTAAGATAACACTCAATTAGCTCGGTCATAAAATATATAACTACCATAGGTTTGTACAAGACATATAAACATAACCGTTGCGGCGTGAGCACCAGATAAATATTCAAAGAAGCAAAACGTGATAAATGATGTGGGTGTAGGATCAAAAAGTATATGCCTTTGTCAAAGTCATAGAACAAACTATACTAGAATACTTGACAATTTTTTTTACTTTTCTTTTTCATACATTTTTATTTTTTTATTTTTTTATTTTTTTTAAGAGAACATCATAAACTCTATAACTTGACAAGTGGTTAGGCATAGCATATAAGGATATTGGTACAATGGATAATATAACATATGCGTACGAGTGCCACATATTTTAGTAAGCCAGTGTAGCTTAACTAAAATGATATAAGGGTGATTTTATTTTGCTTCCTCTCGAAAATATCTATAAATTAATCTCACTGCGTTTAGAAAATGATGATCAAGCATAAATTCTAAAGCATACTAGATTATCGGCTTTCACACAAAATAGAGAAATATAAGGCTAAGTTTTTCGCACATATTTGGGAAATGGATTTTGGGATAAATTATAATGTCAATCAATGAGATTTTTGCTTTGCTAAAAACTTCTTTATTTATGAAACATATATTTTTTTTTTGGTTTTCAAAAAGATTTTCATGTGGAGAAATTTATTATATATATTATTTTTCAATTTTTTCTATTTGTCACCTCCTCCACCCTTAAGTTGAACATGGTCCTCGAGGTAATAACTGATAAAATATTAAAAATAGGAAAAATGCAAAGGGAAACGAGAACTTCCCGGGGCTTATTAGAAAATTGCAGGACACCGAGAGATGAATCCAGCTTACAGCTCCAATTTTCTTATTTTCCTGCATGCTATAAAACAAAACAAAACACATGCAGTATATACACGGACTGTTTTATTTATTTACAGGTCCTCCTCCACACTTAAGTTGAAAGATGGGGATAAAATACGGATTGCCTTCCGAATAGCGCTAAGTTTAGAGTCTTCAGCCAGACTCGACTACTCGGATCTATTTTAAGAAGAAAGGAATTTCTTCTCCTTCGATTTCATTACAGTGTTCATCTTCATGGTAGAGCTTAAGTCTATGCCCACTGACTATAAAGGTGCTATTATTTTGACCGATAATTCAACATATCCAGAAGGATATTGGTGTTTCACTAGATAAGGTCCAGTCCATCTCGAAGTAAGCTTAGGCTGCTTGAATTTATACTTTGAGATAAAGAGAAGTACTTTGTCTCTTTTTTGAATTCTTTTATTTTTCGTAATTTACGATCATGCCAAATTTTGGTTCGTTCTTTATATAATCGTGAACTTTCATAAGCGTGATCTCGAAATTCATCTAACTCGTGAAGTTGAAAGTTACGTTTTTCTCCGGCTGCTATAAGATATGCGTTGCAGTTTTTATGTGCCCAATATGCACGGTGTTCAATTTCTATTGGTAGATGGCATGTTTTACATACAACAATTTGTATAGTGTGCTTCCAGTTGGTGTTTTTAATGCGGTACGAAAGGCCCATAGAGCATCTTCTAATTTTTTAGACCAACAAGCAGGGTTGTTTTGAACGGTCTTTTAAAGTATATGTTTGAGAGATCTATTAGTGTTTTCAACTTGGCCACTCGTTTGAGGGTGGTAAGATGTGGAAAATCGATGGTTCACTCCATATCTTTTCATAATATTTTCCATGAGTTTATTACAGAAATGAGTTCCTCTAGCACCTATTAGTGCTTTTGGCATTCCAAAACGACAGAATAATTTCTTTAAGAATGCGATAACAACTCTTGCATCGTTTGTTTGTAAAGCTTGAGCTTCAGCCCATTTCGATACTTAGTCGACGGTGACTAAAATATATTCACATTTGTAAGATTTAGGAAATGGTCCCATGAAGTCGATACCCCACACGTCAAAGATTTCACAGACTTGGATATTATTTAGAGGCATTTCATATCTTTTAGAAATATTTCCAATCCTTTGACATGCTTCGCATAGTCGTACTAAGTTATGAGCTTCACGCATATTTGTTGGCAAATATAAGCTAGCGTCGAACACTTTTTTAGCGGTGGTGTTCACGGCGTAATGTCCTCGAGCCGGTCCGTAGTGACATTCATCGATAATTTTTCTAGATTTAAATCTGGAAATACAACGTCGGATTATTCCATCGGGACAGGTTCTAAATAAGTAAGGATCATCCCAAAAGCATTTTTTTAGTTCAGAGAAAAATCTTCTCTTTTGTTGGTGCGTCATTCCCTTTCGTAAAATACCTACAGCCAAATACTTTGTAAAGTCTGCGAACCATGGTGTATTGTTAGTACTTACTTGCATTATATGCTCCTCGGTAAAATCATCGATTGCATCATCACTAGAATCATCATTCACTATGCAAGATAAGATCGGTAGCAACATTTTCATCTCATTTTTTACCTTTAATTTCCAAAATCAAATTCTTGTAAAAGCTTCAACGACTCAGGCTTGGTTATGGCATCAACGTTTATCTCATCTCAATTTTGATACCATCAACTTGCTTTCCAAGAAAGATATTGTGAGAGGCCTTCCAAGCTTGAAATTTATCAAGGATCACCTTTGTTCTTCTTGTGAGCTTTGTAAAGCTAAACGAAGTAGCTTCAAGACAAAGACTACACCAAGCTCTAAAGGACGATTTGATCTTCTTCATATAGATTGTGTGGTCCCATGCGTGTTCAAAGTATCAATGAGAATAAATATGCTATGGTAATTGTTGATGATTACTCAAGGTACACATGGACTCACTTCTTGAGGTCCAAGGATGCAACACCCAAAGTTCTCACCAAGTTCCTTAAACTGATACAACATGGTCTTCAAGCTCAAGTAAAAGTGGTTCGTACTGACAGAGGCACATAATTTTTGAATGCAACTCTGAGGAACTATTTTGAAGCCGAAGGATTTGAACATGAAACATCTATTGCTCGAACACCCGAACAAAATGGCGTTGTTGAAAGACGAAACCATACTTGGATGCTCGAACATTATTATCCGCTTCAAATCTTCCACTATTCTTTTGGGCCGAAGCCGCGTCTACCGCATGCTACACACAAAACCGATCCTTAACTATTCCAAGACACGAACAGACACCATATCACATAATTCATGATCAAAAACCTTCACTCAATCACCTTCACGTTTTTGGATGTACTTGTTACATTATATGAAATGGTGAGAATTTGGATAAGATGAAATAAAAAGGTGATGCATGTATTTTAGTGGGATATGCAACTCGGTCTCAGGGATATAGAGTTTACAACAAGAGAACAAAATTGATAGTCGAGACTATTCATATCAGATTTGATGAATTACAAGAAATGGCACTTGAACAAAACAATTTAAGTCCCGATCCACAACGACACACGACTACTGTTCACAACCGCACGGAACTCGGAACTCAATACCACAGCAATGAACCGTCAAGTTCAAAGCTGGTTCAAGGAAATGTTCCAAGAGCAGATATGACAGTCAACACGACAATTGAAGAGTTGGAAATGTTATATGGACCAATGTATGATGAGTATTTCACGGGGGAGAAACATGATGTATCGAAGTCTTCCGCTGTCACTAATGATAAGAATGATGATACCGATCATCGTCAACAAAAGGATACAACTTTATCTACTTCAACACGGGTTGCTGCAGATTTACCTCCTCAGATTATCACATCAACAACCGCTCCAACAGCGTCCACAACTACTATCATTGCTCCAGAGAACACAAATCAAGCAGACTATGCATTAAATGACGAAGACGACTTTATCAACCCATTCGGTACACCAATACACGAAACTAGAGAGTGTTCTACTCGCCATGTTGATCCGTCAAATATGAATACGTTCTATCAATGAAATCCTTCAACACATCATTGGACCCGAGATCATCATTTGGTACAAGTCATTGGAAATCCTTCACAGCCCGTTCCTATAAGACGACAACTTGAAACTAATTGTGATGTTTGTATGTTCGCACTCATCATGAGTACAGCTGAACCAACAAATATTAAAGAAGCCTTGGCAGATCACGCTTGGATTGAATCGATGACGGATGAACTTCAACAATTTGAAAGACTTAAAGTCTGGGAACTTGTTGACAGACCATACGATGTAATACCATTAAATCTTTGATGAATCTGGAAAAATAAGATGGATGAAGAGAACACAATCATCAAGAATAAATCTAGGCTAGTGGCTAAAGGGTATGGCCAGAAAGAGGGTATTGATTTTCAAGAATCATTTGCACAAGTAGCTTGTATGGAAGCGGTCGAGATTTTCCTTGCTTATGTTGCACATAAGGGATTCATCGTTTATCAAATAGACGTAAAGACGGCGTTTCTTAACGGTCCTTTGAAGGAAGAAGTCTATGTCACTCAGCCGGAAATATTCGTCAATCCTCATTATCCTGACAAGGTGTATCGTCTCCACACAACACTTTATGGACTTAAGCAAGCTCCAAGGGCGTGGTACGACGAGCTCTCGAAATTTCTGGTATCCAAAGGTTTCTCAAAAGGTTCCATTGATCTAACTTTGTTCACTTATAAATATAGGGATGACATTTTGCTTGTGTAGATTTATGTTGATGACATTATTTTCGGGTCCACAAACCCAAAACATTCAAAATGGTTTGAAAATGTAATGCACAACAAATTTGAAATGTCAATGATGGCAAACTAAAATTCTTTCTAGGAATTCAAGTTCACCAATCCCTAAGTGGTATCTTTATCAACCAAGCTAATTATTGTCAAGAGATAATCAAAAAGCATGGTACGACCTCATGTAACCCCGTTGGGACACCATTATCAACCACATCCCTAGATGCTGATTTGGAAGGAGATGCCATAGATCAAACGAGATATCGTTCCATGATCGGCTCCCTCATGTACTTAACAGGAAGTCAACAAGATATATCACATGCTACGTGTTATTGTGCACGATATCAAGCACGTCCCACTGTAAACACCTCAAGGAGGTTAAACGGATCTTTCGGTACATTAAGAATACCATTCACATGGTACTCTAGTATCCGAGGGAAACCCATTTATTTCTAACGGCCTATTCAGATTATGATCATGCAGGGTGTCTTGATACACGAAAGAGTACTTCTGGTGGTGCACAATTTCTAGGTCAATATAAGCTTGTGGGATGGTCTTCCAAGAAGCAGGATTGTACGTCACTATCATCAACCGAATCGGAGTATGTGTCTCTATCTGCATATTGTGCTCAAGTTCTTTGGATGAGAACACAACTCACGCATTATGGCTTCCACTTTGATAAAGTACCTATGTACTGTGACTCAAAGTCCGCCATAGCCATCTCCTTCAATCTGGTATATCATTCCCGCAAGAAGCACATTGATGTCAGATATCACTTCATTAAGGAACAAGTTGAAAGGGGTATTGTTGAACTTTACTTTGTTGGAACTGATTACCAATTAGCTGACTTGTTTACAAAATCTCTTTCGAAAGAGAGGTTTGCGTATCTAGTTAGGCAAATTGGTATGAGATGTTTGACTCCAGAAGAACTATAGATTCTGGCAAAGAAGCCTGCTTGATCTATCTATCAAACATATACATGTAAATATTAATGAAAAAGCAAAATACAAAATTAAAAATCTTTGAAAATCCAAAAATATCCTTCTCGACATGTCTTTTAGTATCGATAATATGGACGTGCCTAGAAATGTCGCTCAATAACGACACGGGTGTGTAGATAAAGCTCGAATGAAAGTTGTAAATATTTTTCAAAACATGTCATTTCTATCTTTTATAAAGGAAATTGTCTCTTTTGGACAATATTTCCAACAACGGGTAGAACAATCTATCTTGGGTTGAGCTTGTCACAAAACATTCAATGTTTTGAGCTCAACACAATGGCTTTTAATCACATTCATATTTCAAGCCGGATCTATATTCACGGGGGAGTGCACGATTTCGTGCTCTTACCCTCAGCAAAAGAAGAGAAATCTTCTTACACTTGAGTGGATTCGTCAAGACATTCAAAGTCTATGAACTCAAGTTTATGCTTTAGAAAAACCTCTTCGCCAAAAAGAAATAGGATTTTTCAAAAACCATTGAACAAAATTTTTTCAATAATTTTTCAATGATTATTCAAAATCTTTCAAAAATTATGCGTTCAATAACTCCCATCCTCAAAAAGTGAAATGTGGATCACATCCTCACAATGACAATTCAATTGGATCAATTTTTTTTGGGGGGGGGGAGCATTTCAACTTCATGCAAAGATTGACACATCTTTCTCCCAAAAACATTTTAAGACTATTTTCACAATATATATTTTAATCAAAGTTGGTTTCTCTAATATCAAACGATTTTATATATTAGAGATAGGGGAGAAAATGTGATTAAATTGTGATCTATATAAGACTCAAGCACTTTAACTCTTACCTACATGTGCGAAACACTTTCGATTATTGATACACTGATTTTGCTATGGGTTCTAATTTTCTCTCTCGGTATCCTCTCGAATTGATTTCCGGTTAATTGTGTGAGATTAGTTGTTCTTGGTGAAACAAATATTTTTTGGTTTTGGAAAATAAATGAGCAAGACTAAATAATAAATGATGAGAAATTAAAACAAATTAAAATGTAAACGATGCGATATTTAAAACTTTGAAAATAAATGACGAGAAATGAAAGGACATAAAATTAAAATTTAACAAAAAGTAAATGACGCAAATAAAAACTTAAACTAAAAAAAACGTGAATAAAAATTCAAATAAATAAAAAGGCAGGAAGAATCAAACTTGGAATTAAAAGAAGAAAACTTAAAAATAAAAACAAATAGAACCTTGATTCGGAAGTTTCAAACTTCCGGATGAACAGGCTTCATTCGGAACTTTTGCCTTCTGGATGAAGCTTGCTTCATTCGGAAGTTTTGGTCTTCCGGATGAAGGTTGCTTCATTCAGAAGTTTTGGACTTCCGGATGAAGGTTACTTCATTCGTAAGTTTTGGACTTCCGGATGAAGGTTACTTCATTCGGTACTTTAATACTTCCGGATGAAGCTACCTGGGAATGATAAGAATACAGAAACCACAAACCCGTAGAACAGGGGATAAACAGTAACGCGATTTATCCTAAAATAACCAAAATCAAACGAACGATTAAACCAAAACAACCAATAAGCATCAACTAACAATAATCAATCAAAACAAATCATCAAAACTAACAAACATAACCAAATTAATCAAAACCCACTTGATCAAAATCATAAAAACTCAAGAACATGAACAATGATGAATAAGAACAAATCAAACTAGAAAGGAAGAAGATGATGAATTAAAAGCTTAATTAAAAAGTAAGGATTCAATAACAAAAGCTTAAACACAAATTAATCTAGAGAGAGAAAGCATGAATCTAGAGATAGAAACTACCTACTCCTAATCTAATCCTAAAACTAACCAACCCTCTCACATGTTGTGAGGGTGGTATTTATAGGAGAGGGGAGTGGTTGGTGGCTTCCTCTTTCTTTCTTTCTTTCTTGGTCCTTAGTCTTTCAGTCTTTCAGTCTTCTTAAATTCTTCGACTTTTCAGACTTCGTCTCGGGATTTCTTTGAACTCGTCTTGTAATTTCTTCATAATTTAGACTTGAGTTCTTCGGCTTTTAGTAAACTTCCGTCTTTTGACTTTTTCTTCGATAAATCTTCAGAATTGGTCTTGGACTTCCGTTCTTTTTCCACTCTTGATCTTTCGACTTCATCTTTCGTCTTTTTCTTCAATAAAAGCCCGTGAAAGACCGTGTTTTCCTCCCTTTTCACATTCTGACCCTAAAACACAATAAAAACAAAAACCACGCATAATTCCGCCATTTACGACATAAAATATACGTTTAGGTCCCGTTTTAATGTAATTAAGTGGTAGAAAAGATGGATGTTTTCACACCTATCAAATCCCCTACACTTAACCATTGCAATGCCCTCATGCAATGCTTAGAAATAAAG
Source organism: Glebionis coronaria (assembly GCA_025667525.1). NCBI lineage: Eukaryota > Viridiplantae > Streptophyta > Magnoliopsida > Asterales > Asteraceae > Glebionis > Glebionis coronaria. Next base: position 123,786,578 of record CM046880.1, on the reverse strand, counting down.
CAAAGTTTACACTTTCCATCATAATCAACCTACCTTGGCCTTTATTAAACAACTAAGGAAAATCAAAAAGATAGAAAACAACAAGATGCAAGAAGGAAGAAACATGTAAAGAAATCTAAGACTTACATTAGGGCTTGTGTGTCATGAATGTTTATCACCCTCAAGTTTCACGTTCCCCATGCCAAGCTTAAAAACAAGATCATTGTTAGTACAAGTTAGCATAACAAACATTTACTCATGCTGTTCAATTAATCACTAAAACTCCCTTATTCCTATGGGTATCTCTTATATTTTATTTTTGTCTTAGAATGATCATGAAGATGCATTGTTGGACTTATTTCGATAGTTTATTTAAGCTGAAAGCAAAGTAGGACGATTTGATCAATAGTTAGCTAAAGGACAAAATCTCTTAAAACTGCTTCTCGGGATATCAAAAAGTTCATATCTTGGCACAACTTGGTTCACGATTTAAGACCTTTCTCGGGCCGATATTTGGCATGTACTTCATACTTCATATCTTGAGAGACGTGCATGAGATAATGGTCTTCTCATCGTTCATAGAGTTTCTTCACTTGGAGATTTTTGAGAGGTACTCCAACTTAGTTGACCACGACTTCATGATTATTCTTCGATCTCTAATGGGGATTTTGAGATACAACGATCCGCCTCCTTTTAGGACTTGGATCTATTTATCCTCATACCTTGTTAGGGTCTTTTCGGATAGACTTCTCCATGATCTTTACGGGAGTTGATTGCTTTTCGTCGTGAGTCTTGATCCTTCATATTGACTTTAGGAATAATGCTTTTCACATCACTTTGGATCTTTAGAAATAAAATGGAATCCTCATGCCTTGTTAGGGCCTTTTCGGACTCGCCAATCTTCGCGCCCCGCTTCATAAGTTATGCCTTGGCTATGAACTCTTATCATTACCGAGAAACTTTTAAACGATCTTGGGCTAGAAGCTAAGTAACTTTTCAAATCGTACGACCTTACTTATTGCAGATAATTTATTAGCAAGTGATGGGAGAAAAAGATCATAATTAACTCACATAAGTTAATGAGAGAATACCAAACTTGTAACCAACTCTATCATTTCTCGTTCTCCACAATTTACAATCTCAAGGAATGAGACTTGTGGATGCTTAGCCTAATAAACCAATTAAGGTTTACATGGTTAAGGATACTAGCTAGAGTGAACTTGGATAAGTAAACTCGGGTTGAGTCAAAATATTCACAACGGGCCTAATATATCTAAGATATCTAAACTTGCTAAAACCATTTTATAAAAATAAGAGACAAATAGAAAAAATAAAGGGAAATACAACTAGGCCAAAATAGATTAAAAATTTTGAAAAATGTCGAAAAATTGATTTTTCGGTTAAAATGAGGGCAAATACAAGGAAAAGACCACTTAACTTCGATAGAAGTCTCCCCTACACTTAATATAAACATTGTCCTCAATGTTTAAGTATGTGGGAGTGAACTCCCCTACACTTAGGACATTGTGCACGTTGTTTAAATCTCGCTAAGGAAGAGACAACTAAAGAGATTCCTATTTGAATATTGAGAAATATAAAAATAGAGAATCGAAAAGAGTTTAGGATGGAACCGGGAAGAAAGGAACACGGAATCACGGTTCGTCAAAAGTCATCACGAGTGTGTCTTTGAAGCTCTAATCCCTGCACATGATACGAAAGAGAACAAGAAACACCAACGGGGCTCCCCCCTACACTTATGGTGAAAATAGATAGATAATTGGGTTGCCTCCCAAAAAGCGCTTGTTTTTGTTAACCGAGTCACGAGCCTGACTCGTCCCCGAATTAAATGGTCCATGGGGAGGCCTCAAATGTGATACCGGGATCAAAGACCTTGTCCTCGTTCCCGGTTGACATCAACAAAGGAGAGGCGGGGGGATAAGTCTTGACAGGGAGAAAGGTCCTTTCAACATACGTATAGTATGTGAATCTAGGATCCACGGGAGGTGGGTTGGATATAGTAAGCATATTGTCATCCCCCAAAGACAATGGATGCTGAGCAAACTGCAAAGCCGTGATGGTATCAATTATAGAATTGTCATTGTCACCTCCCGGGTCAAAGCACTCATCCTCATTTCCCGGTATAAAACGAGTAGAGTAAAAGTGGTACATCACCTGCTTGGGTGTGCACGTGGGAGGAAGAGGTGGCAATATAATATGAGAAGTATGAGAACAATTACCTTCCACCGGCGTCCCTTTTTCAGTAGACATCATGTAATAAATCCTCCAGAAAAAGTATATCTCCCTCCACATCAGAATACCCGGATATGAATTCCACTGGTGTATCAATATTAAGAAACTCATCGATCTCAGGAATGTGAAAACCATCATCACTAAGGAGTGAAGTATTTTGCTTTAGAAATTCCTCCTCGTCGAAAATAACCTCAATATCGTCATCACTCTCCTCATTATCTATAGGGCCAATAATATGCTCAGGGATATGAGTACTCGTCTGATCTTGCGGCTGTAAAAAGGACTCCATACAAGTTCGCAGCGTGTGTAAAAGCTCTTTCGTTTGCTCTTGAAAAGCTGTAGCAAGATCGTCAATTGGTTCTTGGTAACTCATCCCGTGACGAGGTTGATGATCGATTGAGTGTGGTGGGGGCTCAAGATTGTGAAAACCGAAATTATAGCACGGTTGTGGCTCATAGTTGTTCATCGGTTGACAATAATAGGTATCATGAGGACCCCCACAGTTGTGCAAACCGGGTATGGAGAAAAATCAAGTGCGTCCTGTGGATAACTATTATCATTGTCATAATTGTACCCTGGTTCTTGCCCGTGACCATACGGGTATCGAACCGGGCACGAAACATGCCAATGAGAATCGCTTCCACAATAGATGCACGGGGGAACAGGATGTGGGTTCAAAAAGAATGAATTAGTCGAGTTGCACAAGGGACAAAATCCGGATTGTGTGTAGTCGATATTGTTTCCACACCGCTCACATGTACACCATTGGCAAGAGTTGTTCCCAAATAATTGTTTCCCACACCGGACGCAATGGACATAAAAATCCATAAAGAAGGATAGATAATCAAGAAGAATATTTTTGGTGCAAAACTTTGAAAAAGAAATGCTTTTTATGATTTTTCAAATGTTTTTGGATTTTTGAAAATTTTTTTGAAAAGAAAAATAACGTTCACAAGTGAACGGATCCCAAAATCCAACGCGTCCCTCACAAAAAACCTTCGATCTTCACGAAAAGAGCCGGCAGCGGCGCCATTTGATACACTGATTTTGCTATGGGTTCTAATTTTCTCTCTCGGTATCCTCTCGAATTTATTTCCGGTTAATTGTGTGAGATTAGTTGTTCTTGGTGAAACAAATATTTTTTGGTTTTGGAAAATAAATGAGCAAGACTAAATAATAAATGATGAGAAATTAAAACAAATTAAAATGTAAACGGTGCGATATTTAAAACTTTGAAAATAAATGACGAGAAATGAAAGGACGTGAAATTAAAATTTAACAAAAAGTAAAGGACGCAAATAAAAACTTAAACTAAAAAAAACGTGAATAAAAATTCAAATAAATAAAAAGGCAGGAAGAATCAAACTTGGAATTAAAAGAAGAAAACTTAAAAATAAAAACAGATAGAACCTTGATTCGGAAGTTTCTAACTTCCGGATGAACAGGCTTCATTCGGAACTTTTGACTTCCGGATGAAGCTTACTTCATTCGGAAGTTTTGGACTTCCGGATGGAGGTTGCTTCATTCGGAAGTTTTGGACTTCCGGATGAAGGTTACTTCATTCGGAAGTTTTGGACTTCCGGATGAAGGTTACTTCATTCGGAACTTTAATACTTCCGGATGAAGCTACCTGGGAATGATAAGAATACACAAACCACAAACCCGAAGAACAGGGGATAAACAATAACGCGATTTATCCTTAAATCAACCAAAATCAAACGAACGATTAAACCAAAACAACCAATAAGCATCAACTAACAATAATCAATCAAAATAAATCATCAAAACTAACAAACATAACCAAATTAATCAAAACCCACTTGATCAAAATCATAAAAACTCAAGAACATGAACAGTGATGAATAAGAACAAATCAAACTAGAAAGGAAGAAGATGATGAATTAAAAGCTTAATTAAAAAGTAAGGATTCAATAACAAAAGCTTAAACACAAATTAATCTAGAGAGAGAAAGCATGAATCTAGGGAGAGAAACTACCTACTCCTAATCTAATCCTAAAACTAACCAACCCTCTCACATGTTGTGAGGGTGGTATTTATAGGAGAGGGGAGTGGTTGGTGGCTTCCTCTTTCTTTCTTTCTTTCTTGGTCCTTAGTCTTTCAGTCTTTCAGTCTTCTTAAATTCTTCGACTTTTCAGACTTCGTCTCGGGATTTCTTTGAACTCGTCTTGTAATTTCTTCATAATTTAGACTTGAGTTCTTCGGCTTTTAGTAAACTTCCGTCTTTTGACTTTTTCTTCGATAAATCTTCAGAATTGGTCTTGGACTTCCGTTCTTTTTCCACTCTTGATCTTTCGCCTTCATCTTTCGTCTTTTACTTCAATAAAAGCCTGTGAAAGACCGTGTTTTCCTCCCTTTTCACATTCTGACCCTAAAACACAATAAAAACACAAACCACGCATAATTCCGCCATTTACGACATAAAATATACGTTTAGGTCCCGTTTTAATGTAATTAAGTGGTAGAAAAGATGGGTGTTTTCACACCTATCAATTATCGATATACATGTGAAGGGGGAGCATTTCTGAAACGACAAAACTAGCAAGGTGTTAAATGTTTTTCAAACACTTTGTTAGAATTTAAAATGGTTTTATGATTACGATCTCATACCCACAACATCTTTAATCCACGACGTTATTGGTGTCAAAAGGGTGGTTAGGTTTAAGTCCTATGATCCAACCAGAACCGGAGGGATCTTCCCAGGGACAATCCAATAGATTATTAGAAGTCCTTAGGAAAGATGGAGTAGAATGTGAACGAAGCTGAATGCTGACTAAGTATTGATGCTAGCACTGGAACAATCACAACAAGGTGCTAGTAATGATGTCTTGGTAAGCTTTGAAGGGGTTGAAGAATGAAAAAGAAATGTAAGGATAAAGGGTGTAAAGAAATTAGTCCTCCATACAACTTAGGCAGAAACCGGGTCAACACATCACGAAGACAACGCATCATGGACCCAGTAATGTAATGCATAACCTCTCCCCAACTGACTCAGGCTTCTCTCAAAAGAAGTTTGTTTTATTGTCACGGAGATCAGCACGACTTCTATTGAGTTTCTCACTCCGAGATAGTTGATATTGAATACGTGGCATCTGCTCCAGCCTCCGACCACTAAAAGTGCACAAATCGAGTCTAGAGCCAAGAGATCAATCAAATATCGTTAGGACACACGAATGGCGTTCAAGTGAGTCCTAAGCTATATCCTTGCGATATTGCTAGAACACTTGGAGTGATACTACCTAGTATTCACAATGATGAGTGGAAATCCTTCCAGTGTTAACATCAAACAGCACTGTGGTAGGTCATGTGTAAGATTCTTTATGAATTGAACATATGTAAAACTGAAAAGCAACAGTGGTTTGTTTCTTTATCGATTCAAACTCGTTTCAGGTTTCTACGCAATATCTTAATGGTCTTGCATGAACATTTAGAGTGATATTCATTAATATTTACAGTGCCGAATGGAAATCCTTCTAGCGTCAACATCAAACGGCGCTACGGTAGGTAACTTGCGAGATTAGTTATGAATCAAGCTTGTGTCAACTGGAAAGCAACCACGGTAAGATTCTTTATGAATCAAACTTGTTCCAGGAATTTGAATTGACGAATTCAATCAAGCGGATATTTATCCAATTGATTCACTCTTTATGTTCGCAGTCTTGCTTTGAGATGGTCGAGTAAAGAGAACGGCTAGTACAGCCGCGAAACCCTGTCAAGGAGGTTCTTAATTGAATTTACCTAATCACAGGTACGATATTTAATATCGTCTAACAGTCTTCACCGACCGGAGGTAAAACGCTACCGATTTAGCACGAATGTCAAAGCCATTCAGTCCGTTTCTATATTTTGTCTCGAGAAAGTGGCGTTACGGTGTACTCAGCAAAGTCAGAGATTCAAAATCACATACTCATGCCCAAAGATTCCGCAAATCTGATGATCAAAATCTTCCTTATCAATTAATGTAGAGGAATGACCTCTTTTCAAAGGAGATTGTTAGCAAGCTTTCAAGATAGTGCAAAGTATAAGCATGTGGATAAAGACACAAGATCGCAAGATGGCAAAGACAAGTCAAGAATGATTTGAAGATATCAAGTTTAAAGGCAAAGTCTAAAGACAACGACAAAGGCTCAAAGATCACATCATGAAGGAACAAGACTACTATTACACGTTCAAGACTCATTTATGACGATATTCGTAATCAACATTGATCTCCAAATATCGAAGGGGAATGACCTCACATTGGGGGAGATTGTTAGCCTCAAAATATTGAGTCAAAAAAGAATGTTCGATCATAGGTTTTTATTGTAATATTTATTAGAACGTTGTAATAGTTAGTTAAAATAGTCATGATATTACGGGCTTGATGGCTAGCTTAAAAGGCCTCTTTCAAGGTACTAAGCATTTATTCAAGCCCGACCCAAAACATATATAGTCCAATAGAAAGCCCGCATGTGGGTGGATTATATAAGCACCCTCCTAGCATGTTAGGAGGGTTGGTGGTTCTCATTTTCTCTAATCTAATTTCACATAGTTAATCACCTCTCTCTCTACTTTCTCTCTAGAAATCATCTATCTTTCTACTTTATTTCTTATAATCAATCATGGTGAAGTGAATAATTATGAGAACAACAGATTAGATTTTAAAAACAGTTAATATAAACATGTTATGGGTTAAATTAAAACACAAATAAAGGATTGGTTTGGTTTGTTGTGGTTCGGCAGCCCTAACCGAGAGTCCTAAGACTCTCGATGCACCAATTTTGTCCACAACCGAGACCCCTAGGGGCTCAGTGTGTGAGTTGTGTTACACGGTGGGAACCACCGGCTATTGTCGGTGGCTAGGTTGCTTGAACAGGGAGAACGTGAGGAAGCAGGGGGAACCACCGGATTAAGCCGGTGGGAACCAATGTCCTGGCAGGGCCAACCACGGCGCCGCAACAGCCATGCCTGCCGCCATTGGGCTGCGCAGCCACCAGTCGCCACCACACCCGCGACTGTAGGTGATGGTTGGTGTTTGGGTTTTGGTTTTGTCTCGGGTATCGTGCTCGGGATTGTTTTCTAATTATTTTTTCAACATTAATTAAATTTATTCTATGCTTAACTAATTAATTTAATTAAAACATGACTTAGGTTAATTTATTAATACATGTTTTAGCCTAAGTATATTTTATCATTTACTTTTAGACTATAGTTTTATTAATTACTTATTTTATACATGAACTTATAATTAATTAATAATGCATGACTTAGGTTTATTAATAAAAATAAATAATACATGTTAACCTAAGTATTATACTAGACTTAATTCAATTAAACCATGACTTAATTAAATTTATATAACCTATAGTTTATTAATTAACCATGATATGTTATTAATTAATAAAATATGTACTATCATTATTAATTAATAATCAGACATAACCTATAGTATTTAATTAATAAACTATACTATTAATTCTGTGACTTATAACTTTTAACCAATTAACACTAGCTTATGTTATTAGCTTATTACTCCAACTTATTTCTAATTTTGGAAACTTCAATTTTAGGAAACTTACTATTTTTGGAAAATATCTATTTTTAGAACCTGTTCTATTTTTTGAAACTTTCTATTTTTAGAAACTTTCTATTTTTGGAAACTTTCTATTTTTGGAAACTTCTATTTTTGGATACTTTCTATTTTTGGAAACATGCTAGTTTTAGAAAGTTACTTATTATTATACTACAAGTATAATAATACGATAATACAAGATAATACATAATTAGAAGACAGGAAATACATGAATAACACAGTATATCATTTAAAACAGTAAAATAAAACAAGAACATATAAATCAAGTTAAGAAAATGCTATAACCCAGTAACATACTTAGTAATCAAACAACTCATACATGTCCCTTATTTATGTAGCATTAGTGAGGTCGGAGTAGGACTTTGCATCTTTTCATCTTTCCTCGTTCACTAGACATAAGGTACGGATATTCCGTCCTTCAGTCGGACATTCTCTTTCCTTATTAGGATTCCCCGTTTGCATCCAACTGTTTTCTCCACGTAATTGTTTTATATGTTTTGATCTGCTTATGTTAGTTTTAAATGCCTAATACATATACATGCATGACTTTGTCACCTAGTTATGGAGGTACCACAACCATAACATTTGAGGCACTAGTGTTATGACTTCCCCACGGCGGAGTGATTGCTCGTGGCGTCCCTTTACTGTTTTAGCCATATATTTATATTATCATGTGGGGTGTATGGGTGCATCCTAGTTACATATTTTTATAGGATTTTCATGGTGAATGCGGTGCGTGCCTTGCATCCTGCACAAGGAGTTGATCCCTCCTACACATACCTATTAATTAGAGGCATCCCCTCTAACTTCATGATGAGGTCATGCCTCCAAGTATTCATGCACGGTGGAACGTCATGACCTATATATGCTATTGGCTAACTAATACAGTTTTTATATAAAAACATAAGTCTTTTCAAACTATAAAACCAGTTTTATGATCATGTTCCAGGTTATCTAGGAGTCATACATTTCCGTAACTATTAGTCTTATTATGCTTATGTCATTTCATGCTATGCTTGTATATCCGTTCAATGGTGTTATGCTTAGTCGTTTTCCCATTCATGTTCCCAAACGACAGGTACTCAGGGACGCAACTAGGACTTGAGAGTATTTCCCATACATTACATTACTTCATTTCTTTATGTATTTCCCATTCATGTTCCCAAACGACAGGTACGGATGGAAGCTATCTAGCCTTCATTACTTTATGTATTTCCCATACATTACATTACTTCATTTCTTTGGACATCGTTTAGTCCTTTTCCATTTCAGTACTTATATTCATGTGTGTGAGCTTATGTTGGACTACCGATGTTTGATCCGCTATTTCCTTTTATGGTCATTTAATGTATTTTGGACATTTACCTTGCATGCTTTGATGACACGCCATAATTATCCTATAATATTCCATTTATCAAAATGGGATGTTATAATTATGGTATAAGAGGAAAGGTTTCGACCTGTAGGCTCTAAAAACATGATCTGTGATTAGTGGGTAATCACTATGGTCTTCCTAAAACTGGCAGTTTGTTTTCATGCATTTGTTTCTTGTATCATTGTCGAATTTTGACTAAGTAATGGTTGGTACAAGACTGGCCATATTTAGTCGCATGTGCTTTTAATCGAATCATTTTGTTTTGATGTCCGACCCATAGCCGTTCATCCTCGTCATGTCATTTTGTTTTGGTGAACCGACCCATACGCGTTCACCCAAACCCATGTCATTTTCGTTGGCCATGCATTTATACACTGTTTCATGCACACAAAAAAACATGTTTATAAAAAAAATCATGTTTATGTGCATAAAAAAATTTCATGTTTATATATTATGTTCCAATCGGCTTAATCATTGCATTTCGTTTTTTACTGTCAGATGGTTCTCACACGTGAACAAGAACAACTGAATGTAGCAGTTCAAGCTGCTATGCAAACTCTACTTCCTCAACTGAGGAATGAGATTCGGGCCGAGGTATAAGCCGGTAACAATCAGCACCCTCACCAGAATCAGAATCCTCCTCCTCAACCTCCAGCTACCCTGATCATATGGCTGGAGCGGTAAATTTTTCAAAGAGACTGACAACCCCGTTAAGGCTGAGAGCTGGATAGCTCACTGATATGAGTGATTTTACTCATATCAATTATATAATAAAACAATAAATAAATGCATAAATTGTGAGAAAATGGCCTTGTATACGTTTGTTTGTTGTTTAATGTGTGTAGGTACCGAAGTTCGCGAAAATCGGCAAAAACCGACACGAGTTTGAAGAAAAGATCGAGGAAGCCAAAACAAGTCCGTTTTAGTGGATTTAGTCTTTTATGAAGTTAATTTGGCTTGTGGGTCCCACATTTGGGTATTGGGCCCAAAAGCCCATTAAGAGGTTCAAGTTATCTATATTGTGGATCATAATCCCATTTACTTGAAAAATTAATTTGGGACGAATTTAGTTATTGGGTTACAAGCCCGTACTAAACAAATCATGGGCCTTAATACCGTCGAATGATTTACAAGAGCTAAAAGTTAAATTAACTTTTCTGTCACACCATTTGACCAACACATTCATTCACAAAATCCTTTCGATATTTACAAAGTAAACTTCTCCTTCATCCCCAAACCTATAACTTTACTGTTTACCCAAACCCTAAACAACAAAATTTGGGGCTTTTCACTTATTAATAGCGCGTGACACACACGCCTCTTAATTAAATGCTAAGAAAATCGGATCATGAAGATGGGAAGGAGTTAGTGACATGGCTTCTCTTCCCTGTTTTGATTGGCTCTTACACCTCATCTCCTCAAATCATCCAATAAAATGAAGCCATCTCAGCATCAAACTAAAACAACGAGCACAATGTATTGCCACATTGGCGATCCGTGTGCTAGTGTGCATATCTCAGCCGTAAGATCAAGATGAGAGAGAAGAATGAAAAAATTAAAGGCCAAGATTCAAGATGCTTGCTCAACAACCTTCCACCAAGGGCCTTGGGGGTTGGCTATAAAAAACCCCCTATTTCCTGTAATTTATCATCCGTTTTTCTAGTTTGTGTTATAATGCTAAATTAGGTTTAGAAGTTGTATTTTCTCTTTCAAATAGTGTAAAACTTATTTCAGATTTAATAAAAGTTTAATTTCAGTTTTATCTTGTTTTTATAATTCTTTCTTAAAGCTTCTTATATACGAGTGTGATTTTATATAATTCCTAAACATAAAAGTGTTATATTCGTGATTATTCATTTAAGCTGCTTAATAGCTTTTATGAGTAACTTAAGCTGGAAAATTCGGATCACTCTCATTCCCACTGAATGAGTAAAGAAAAGAAGGATATTTAGTTGCTGTAAATCGAGTTATAATGGTGGTTCGAGTTGTTTGTGATGATGTGTTAATGGTTTGTATGATGACGAATGGTAGTCGTGCTTCGGTTCAATAAGGAGGCTCAGCGCCGTCCTTCTTATCAAAGGATTCGTCAAAGGTTTTAATCCTTTTTAGTTATATTTTAGTTTACATGTTTTTTTTATGATTCTACTTAGTTGAGTTAAGTTGGTTGATAAATTTGTTCATTGTATAAAGTGTCTGCTTAGTTTTTCATGATATTTTATGCATTTAATGCCCGTTTTGTACGATGAGACTATGTATAAAAGCAGTGTCATCACTCCCCCATACTAAACCATTGTCGTGCCCTCACGCAATGCTAGAATAAAGTATCGTAGCACCTCCAAAATTCATTTTTATTCACTTTTATTGAATGATAAACTAGCTACACTACTACTATTACTACTACTTGTGTTTTAGACATAATGTATGATTTTCATCGCAAAATGAGACTTTTAGGTTCATAGAACAAGAACACGTGAATGCTTCGTTAGAAATAATTTCATCGTCCTTGATTTTCACCCCAATTCCATGCTAAGCATGCAACGAGATCATTGTCATTATAAGTTAGTAATGCTAACACTACTCAAATGCCCTAATCACGTACTTATCCTCCCATTTTCCTAAGTTGTATCTCTTATATTTTATTTTGTCTTGAATGTTTCACGAGTATACATTGTTTGACTTATGCGATGCTAGATATTTAGGTCTAAAAATAGAGTCATAACGGTGTAACCAAGACCATCGAATTAATAACCCCTCCTAATAGACAACAATGTCAAAAAATTAAGTCAACAAGAAGGATCGATAAACACGGTTTTATAACGGTTTTGAACATGAGACTTATTACCAAGACTTTTAGACGCCCCCTACCGGATGGGCCTTATTATCATAGGTTTACCTCCATCTTTTATTCAACTTCGCCATGAAGCTTTTATTATGACTTTGGTCTTGCCTTGCCTTTTATTTAACCTTGCCATGAGGTGTTTATTATGGCCAAAGACGTATATCCTCACGCTAAAAGCGACTTTTGGATCTTTAAAGCTTCAAAGATTAAGGCTTGATTCACTTTAAATTTCGCATAGATTTTTCGGCCTTGTGAGCTTCAAGTTATTTGCTTGATTTAGGTGAGCACTTGAAATCTTATTATTAGGTGAAGCTTTCGATTATTCGGGTTGCCAATACTTCAAAATCTTGACGTTGGCGATACCTTAATGTCTTCCCAATTTAATTACATGGAAGCTACTAGAAAAAACTAGAAACCAACAATCAAGACTAAACCACTAAGTCAATATTTATTAAGCAAAAAATATTTACAAGCGAAGGGAGAATAAGCAAATAACGAGAACACATGAGTTTTTGAAAGAATACGAGTACTCTACGTTTAGCATAGTAACTTATAATTGACTCTATCATTTCTCGTCCTCATTTAAGAGACTTAGCCTAATATGAAGTTAAGGAATCGAAGCTAAGTGCTCAACACGCACGGTCGAGTCAAAAATTAGTCTTATTCTCGCCATCGGAAAATCTACATTCGTGTCTTCAAACACTTATAAAACATGAGAAAAATTTAAAATTTGGCCATTTTTAGCCTTATTTTGCAACAAAACGATAAACAAAAAGATAAACTTTGGAATGCGTGAAGGTTTGGCAAAGCAAGTATCTATTCATCCCCCCATACTAAAGTTAAACATTGTCCTCAATGTTTCGAGTCTAAGGGTTGGAAAACCCCCATACTAGAGACGTAGTCGAATGCTTAATCTAGCATGAAAAGGGTATAAATTAATAGTCGTTTATGAAGTGTGCTAGAAACCTAAGGTTAGAACATAAAAGGATATATCTTGGATATTGATAAATTATTCAAAGTAAACGATCGAGTTCTCCCATAAAACGAACAAGAGAGCCTCCAATCGTGAAGATCAAGATCGTCTAAAAACCACATATCACAAACAACCACGAAAAAAAGGTTGGAAGGGCACAAATCTCCACACGTTACTAATTTAGAAAGCGATAATATGTATATAGGATAAGCATGGGACTCCCCCACGAGGCACCTCATTTTTTATTGCCGAGTCACGAGCTCGACTCGATCCCCTCAATACTAATTATCATTGGGGACGGTGATTTGGTCGAGCTAGTTTAAGGATGGAACTTCCCCGCCAAAGTAGTGCTTCAATCTATGTCCATTCACCTTGAAATTGGGGACATCATTTTGAGCTAGCTCGATGGTCCCTTAAGGAAAAACTTGAGTCACAGTGAATGGACCGGACTAACGGGATTTCAACTTGCCGGAAAATATTTTTAAACGAGAGTTAGAAAGCAACACTTGATCTCCAATGTTAAAAACCCGGTTTTTAATTTTTGAGTCATGAAACTTTTTAGTTTTTTCTTTATAAATCAATGAATTTTCATAAGCAATGTCTTTCAATTCATCCAATTCACTTAATTTCATTTTCCGATGTTTTCACGCGGTCTCAATATCATCATTACAATGCTTAAGGGCCCAATAAGCTTTGTGTTCGAGTTAAATTGGCAAGTGACAATTCTTCCCATACACAAGCTTATAAGGAGTGCACCCGATGGGCGTCTTATGAGCGGTCCGAAAGTCCCATAAAGCACGTCCAACTTATCCGACCACGATAGTCGGTTTTCCCCAATTGATCTCACCAAGATCCTCTTCAACGCTCGGTTTGAAGCCTCGACTTGACCCTTCGTTTTTGGGTGATAAGCCGTAGAAAGCCGATGTGTAACTCCATATTTCCTTAAGACCCTTTCGAATTGGTCGTTACAAAAATGAGTTCTACGATTGCTTATGATCGCACGAGGGGTTCCAAACCGAGAAAAAAACTTTTCAAAAACTTGACTACCACACGAGCATCGTTCGTGGGCAAAGCCTTAGCTTCCACCCACTTAGATAGGTAGGCAACGTCGACAAGGATGTACTTATTACCACGAGATGATGGGAACGGCTCCATAAAGTCAATTCCCCAAACGTCAAAGATCTCACACACTTGGATGATATTTTGTGGCATTTCATCGTTTTGTGAGGCTTTTCCTTGTCTTTGGCATGAGTCACACGACTTCACAAGTGCATGTGCTTCTCGGTAAATAGTAGGCCAAAAGAAACCGGCATCAAAGACCTTCTTAGCCGTGAGATTAACACCGTGGTGACCACCCGTGGGTCCCTCGTGAAAAGCTCTAAGGATATTAGAAGCTTCGGTGCCAAATACACAACGTCGAATAATTTTATCTGCACAAGTCCGAAACAAGTAAGGGTCATTCCAAAAATAGAACTTGACATCACGAAAGAATTTTTCTTTTTGTTGAGTCGTTATACCCTTGATGATGAAGCTCCCCGCATGGTAATTTGCGATGTCCGCAAACCATGGGGTGGATGAATCAAGCTTAGAATTCACTACACCAAGTGTCTCGAGCGGAAATGTTTCGGTGATTTCCTTTGGCTCCTAAACACTTTGGTGAGGATTTTCCAAACGAGAAAGATGATCGGCCACTAGATTCTTGGCTCCTTTTTGTCAAGGATTTCGACATCAAATTCTTGTAGGAGGAGAATCCAACGAAGTAATCTTGGCTTTGCATCTTCTTTAGACATAAGATACTTAATAGCCGAATGATCTGTATACACTATGCATCGAGTCAAGACGAGGTAAGGTCGAAATTTTTCAAATGCATAAACCACGGCAAGGAATTCCTTCTCCGTTGTAGTGTATTTCAATTGAGCCTCGGTCATCGTCTTACTAGCATAGTGAATAGGCAAGAAGTGTTTTTCATGACGTTGCCCCAAAACGGCCCCAATAGCGTAGTCACTAGCATCACACATGAGATCAAAGGGGAGGTTCCAATTGGGAGCAACAAGAATGGGAGCTTCGGTAAGTTTCCTCTTAAGGATTTCAAAGGCTCATACACAATCTTCGTTAAACACAAAATGTGCATCTTTTTCGAGGAGATATGTGATAGGTCGAGAAATCTTTGAAAAATCCTTGATGAATCGACGATAAAAGCCCGTGTGGCCTAGGAAACTCCTAACTCCCTTAACGGTTTTGGGATGAGGTAATTTGGTGATGACGTCTACCTTATCTTTTTCTACCTCAATCCCCGCTTTCGAAACCTTGTGCCCTAAGACGATTCCACTTTTAACCATAAAATGACATTTTTCCCAATTAAGCACAAGGTTGGTTTCCTCACACCGCTTCAACATTCTCTCAAGATTCGACGAACACGAAGTGAACGAACAACCAAACATGGAAAAGTCATCCATGAAGACTTCCATCGTCTTCTCGATCATATCATGAAAAATAGCCATCATGCACATTTGAAAGGTTCCCGGTGCATTGCAAAGACCGAATGGCATTCTACGATACGCAAACGTTCCATATGGACACGTAAACGTAGTTTTTTCTTGATCACAAGGATCGATGGGGATTTGGAAGTAACCGAAAAAACCATCTAAAAAGCAATAGAAATCGGTTCCCGCAAGACGCTCCAACATCTAATCCATGAAGGGCAAGGGAAAATGGTCTTTACGAGTGGCGTCATTCAACTTATGATAGTAGATGCACACCCTCCAACCGGTCACGAGTCGAGTTGGAATTAACTCGTTGGCATCGTTTGGCACAACGGTCATTCCTT
Organism: Glebionis coronaria; assembly: GCA_025667525.1. Classification (NCBI taxonomy): domain Eukaryota; kingdom Viridiplantae; phylum Streptophyta; class Magnoliopsida; order Asterales; family Asteraceae; genus Glebionis; species Glebionis coronaria. The sequence continues at coordinate 123,770,745 of CM046880.1, read as the reverse complement.
CCATCTTAGGGACACAATGAATAGGACTCAGCCAAGGCCTATCGGAAATAGGGTAAATCATTCACGCGTCAAGGAGTTTTAGGATTTCCTTTTTGATGACATCATGAATTTTGGGGTTTACCCTCCTTTGACATTGGATTGCGGGTTTCTAATCCTCCTCCATTAAGATTTTGTGGGTACAAAATATTGGATCGATCCCCTTAATGTCGGATAATTTCCACGCAATTGCCCCTTTGTGATCCTTTAGAACATCGACAAGTGCGGTTTTTTCATCATTCGAAAGATCTTTCGCAATAATAACTGGCAACTTGTCGTCCAACTCAAAAAATACATATTCAAGGTGAGGAGGTAAATTTTCAACTCGAGGATTGGTGGTTCCTCAATTGAAGATTTGGGCTCGATACTCATAACCTCCTCGGGTGGAGGAAATGGGAAATCGTTAAGAAAATCCTTGATAATCGAGAAGTCCTCATCATTGTCGAGGTCTTCATCACAAATACGTGGAACATCGAATTCCTCCAACGTAAAACCACCACCTTCAAATGGAGTGAAGGTTGGTGTCGAGTTATCAAGAATGGGATCAACCATAGTGGGATTGCCATTATTTTCATCATCACCAAAACCTAGAACCTCTTGTGAAAATTCCTTGCAAACAACGTCGATCATATCAACGAGGTTTATGGTAGCAACGGAATAAACATGAGAAATTGTAGAATTTTGAGTTGTGTTTATAACAAGTTCCTCGTCGTTGAAACGTAAGGTGATATTTCTAGCATGCACATCAATTAAAGCCATAGACGTATCTAAAAATGAACGACCTAAAATAAGAGGAACTTGAGGATCCGTTGCAATATAGACAAAGATAAAGTCTACCGGATAATAGAACATTCCCACTTTCACAAAAACGTCTTCGGCAAATCCACATGCGGGAATCATGGAATGATCGGCCAACTCGATAGACATTAGTGAAGGAGTAAGATTAGGAAGATTGAGCGACTTGAATATTGCAAGTGGAATCAAGTTAATACTAGCACCAAGATCGGCCAAGGCATAGCGATCTTCCATATATTGGATTGCACATGGAATCAAGAATTTACGGGGATCACCGACTTTTTAAGGTATGCGGTTAAGATAAACCGATGAACAACTAGACAATTGTTGCAATTTCTCCTTGTTGTTCAACATACTCTTAAAGTTAGCGGCAAATCGAGGCATCATGACCAAAGCATCGACAAAAATCACATTAAAATGAACGTCACGAAACATTTTCCTAAAAAGCTCAAATTGCTAGTTGTCGCGTTCTTGACGTTTCTCCTTTCAAAGTCCCGATGTATAGGGAAAAGGTGGTGTCGGTTGAGGCATAGGCATAGCCTTTGGAATCTCGGGTTCCAAATTTAGTAATGGGTCAACCGTAGGTGTGGCATGAGCGGTACTTCATAGGATTGGGACATACTCCTTTTTTACCATAACCTCAGGTTCTTCCTCAATTGCTTCCTCCGTAGGAGCAATTGGTTGCGGAGTCGGTTCCTTAAGTGTCGTACCACTTCGTGTGGTAATCACTTTCATCTCTCCCTTAGCGTTTGATATGGTATTACTAGGAAGACTACTCGAAGACGGTTTGCACATTATAGCCTCAAACATGGATGGAATTTTATCCTCGAAAATAAATTGCCTCTTCTCGGCCTTAATCATCTCTTGTTTTATTTCATGTTGCCCTTGTTCCATTTTTTTGTTGGTTTTGTTGTAACCTAATTACATTTCCTTCCATTTTGTTTGTATGGATCTTAAGTTCATTTGCTAACTCATTTTTCAACTCCTTTTTCAAGTCATTCTTAAACTCGGATCTTAGGCTAATGATCTATCTTTGAATATTAACCAACCTAGCATCATTTCCATTTGCGTATTCAACAAATTCATTTGGAAAATCTTTTAAAGTTTGCAAACCTTTGTTGTTGTTTTGAAAATCATTTTTTTGATTTTTGTTTGAGACTTGATTGTTATTAGCCCCTTAATTCCTATAGTTGTTTCCTTTGTAATTGTTTTTGAAACCAACTTGATTGTTTCGATAGTTGTTGTTAGAATTTAGATTGGGAGCAAAACCCGGGGGAGTCAATTGATTGGAGCGGGTAACTTGACTGTTTTGGTTGTAAGTTCCCGTGGCCGCGTAGGCACTCGAAGTGTTACCACCGTTGGTAATACACTCGGAGAAATCATGACCTCCACCACAATACATACATGAAACCTCAACCGTTTTAGACGTAGCGAGAGCACTTTGTTCACCAACTTTGAATTCAATTAAAAGACCTTTAAGCTTATCAAAGATTTTATTTTCCAAGTTCGCCTCAATTTGGCAAGCATCGATGGTATTGGACAATGAAAGTGAAGCCGAAGATGAAGCCTTACGAACACTCGATGTGTTACGAGGACTATACACCTTAGATCTATTCTCAATTATCAACAACGCTTCCTCAACCGTTTTACACAAAAGATTACCACCCGCGGCGGCATTAAGATAATCCCTTTCATGATCATTTAAACCATTATAAAACGTGTCAATTTGATGCAAGTCGGAAAAACCGTGATGAGGACACTCATGTAACATTTCCTTAAACCTATTCCAAGCCGTTGAAAACTCTCATTAAATTCTTGTGAAAATTTTGAAATCTCGTTTTTTAAATGCGTAGTCTTAGAGGGCGGAAAAAATTGGTTCACAAACTTAGAAACGAGATCCTTCCCCTTCAATATAGAATTGGGTGGCTCTTTCTATAACCAAATTTTAGCGGGCCCCGCTAAACGGAAAAAGCATCATATTAATCGAATCATTAGAAACATCCTTAAATTTGCAAGTGGCGGTAAGACGACTGAATTGGCGGATATGGTTGTGCGGCTTGTCCTTTTCATCATCGCGGAATTTGTTGTTTTGGATCATCTACAACAAACCCGTTTTCACTTCAAAATTCTCCGCAAGGATGGCGGGAATAACAATAGCCTCTCCATAACCCTCGGTGGGTGCTTGAAGTAACTCCATCATAGTTCGATTCACCATGGTTGGTTCTTCTTCTACGATAGGTTCGTGAATAGGAGACTCCTCACTAGAAAGATTAGGAGTAGGTGTGGACTCCTTTTGGTTTTTTTGTTTAAGTGCACGTGTTGCTTGATTAAGAGTAAGCATAAACGTCGCGTACAATGTGGGGATGAGCAAAGAAGATTCTTTTTGGTGTTTTTAATTTTTCCAATTTTTTTTGTGGTTTTTGATTGTTTTTACTTTTTTTGGATTTTGGTGATTGTATTAAGTAGACAAAAATCTACAAATCTCATCCTTAATAAAATCTCTTGATTAAAGAAGCCTCAAGGAATGAAAACGATCACGTGAAGTGAACGCCTTCGATGACTTTAGAACGTTGGTGGAACACCAAAACGTTCAAGAGTGTTTAATCAAATGAAACCAAGAAAATATATATGATACTTAGATAATACTTTGGTCGGCAAACCCTCGATTAGCCCTTTTTATCTAAACACGCACAAGCAAGCGGGAAAACGAGGCGACACGAAGCACTTAAGACCCTTTTTCCTTAGGGTATATTTTATAATACCCGCTTTATACCCACCTTATAGTTTGTGTTTTTCAAAATTAAGCTTCGCGAAAGTATTTATCTATTTTGCCTTTTCTTTCTTGTTTGAGATTCGAATACAATGATTGAGTAATGACCTACCAATAAAGGTTGTGTTTTCACACTTTTGGAGTACTTGTGAATTTATCGGCTACGTATACAATATAGTAATAGTATTCACAAAAAAACGAAAAACCGATAATACGTATTAGTAGAGTGCTACTAATACAAATAGATATTATGGTTAGTATAAAAACAACAATTAATTAAATCGAAACACAACACGCCTCCCAGGCAGCGGCGCCAAAATGATAGTTGTAAAATACGTCTTTTAGGAAAAAGAACGTAATTAGGGTAAGTACGACGGTTTAGGAAAACCGTACACAAATGACCCAAAGTGGGGATCGTTCTCAAGGAGGCTAGTGTGTTGTGTAAGAAATGATTAATGATGTGATTATGATTTATGATAAAAGGAAAATAGAAAAGAGATTAGAAGAGAATGGCGGTTACGATTATGAATTAGACTAAGACGAAAAGTTGTGCACGTAAAACCGTAAAAAGGCACCAAATTTAAAAATTACCCTAAAAATTCCTAGAAAATTGCAATAAATCCACAAAAATGTAATTAGAGTTTACCAAAAATCAAAAATCACTCAAACCTTTTACTTAATTAAATATTAATTTTTTAATGCTAATTAAAGCCCAAAAAATCAATTTAATTAACAAAAAGCCGCAAATGATATTTTTTAACTTGTAAACCTCTAAAATGACTTACCGAAATTAAAAATTATTTTTGATGTTTAAAATTAATTAAAACTATTTAAAAAAAAATTAAAAACTATTAAAACTCAAAATAATTCTAAAAATTAATCTAATGACAATAAAATTATTCTAAAAATTGAAAAATTACTAACTTAATGTATTTGAACTAAGAAAAATGAAAACATGTAAAAATCTGAATTTTAATTTTTAATAATAAAATAATAATAAAATATTAATAAAAATCTAAAATTTATAAAAAATTCAAAAAAGTGGCAAAATAGTTTATTTTAACCTAAATAGAACAGAAATGCACTTGAACTTACCAAAATACCCCTATTTGGCCTTAAAATGGGCTAAATGACAAAACAGTCCCTTAATGGGCTTAGAATTTGGCCCAATAAGAAAAAGTCAAGCAAATAAGCCCAAAACATCCAGTCTGACTTAAAATGTGTTTAAGCTAGCTTATTTCAAAGCAGCTTATTCTTAATGGGCTTTTTGGCCCATTAAGATATAAGCTGATGCCATAAGCTAAGATTTGACACACAAGCTTCTTTTGAGTTACCAAAGAGATCTGTAAAAAGAAAATTTGAAAAAGCACAAGAAATAAGCCTGAAATAAGCCAAGACTCTCTTCACAAAATGACAAAATAGTCGTTTTTGACTTCTAGACCACCTCAAGTGTTGATTCAAGTTTCAAAAGGTTTTAAATGACTTAATTAAGCAAAATTGTTGGAAATACGTTTTACGTATATAGAAAGACTCGGTTACTCCAACAATGTAGTTATAGGCTCGTAGTAATGTTAAGTTTCATTTATTAAATAGCCCGACCCATGAGCATGTTCATGGGCCGGAAGCCCAAGTCCATTAAGGACTTGGGGTATTTAAACCTCTTTCCACCATGGAAAGAGGTGTTGGTTGTTCATTTCTTACATTTCAATATACAAGTTTCTTTCACTTCTCTCTCTAAGTTTCTCTCTCTAGAAAAACATCAACTCTCTTGATTTATAAAGATTATCATTGTTCTACAATTGGTATCAAGAGCTATGGGATGAAATAAAGATTGGTTTTGTGTTGTTCATACTTTTTTAAGTGTGTTCATGTGTTTTTGATTGATTTTTCCAAAAGTTACAAAATTTTTTCGTGTTCTTTGATTCCAAGTGATCTACATATCTTCTAAATAGTTCTAGTAACGATTTGGTGATATTCGTTTGGTTAGAATCACGTTTCTTCAAGGTAAAAATCCTTTCTTTCTTGGTGATCTCAAGTCTCGGACTGTTTTTTAGGGATACGATCTGACTTGGTGTTTGCATAAACCCTGAGGGTTTCTACTTGTGATCCTTAGTCACGATCCATTGTTGCGATCATAACTTAGATCCACGCTACGATCCACCATTGCGATCAAGTAGTACGATCTATAGGTACGATCCACCATTACGATCAAGAACCAATTGCTTAGTATGATCCATCAGCACGATCCATAGTACGATCAGGTCGCTACGATCTGGGTAAGATCACGTTTGCTACGATCAGTCTCGCTACGATCAGGGTACGATCAGTATCACTACGATCATGGTACGATCAGTCTCAATACGATCAGGGTGCGATTAGTCTCAATATTATCAAGGTGCGATCAGTCTAACTACGATCAGGGTACGATCAGGTTAGGATAGGGGAGTACGATAGCTCACTTGGATAGGGAGTACGATAGCTCACTAGGATAGGGGAGTACGATCGCAATACGATCTGGGAGTCCGATTAGAGTACGATCAGCCATAGTTTTTCAACACTTAGAGGATTTTCCATCTTTGTTTTTATTTGGAGACATTAGCAAAAACACACAATCAAAAGATCTTAATATCTTTAATTACACAACATTAAAACACATAATCTTATTTCATTGCTCGATCATATTTGATAATTTTTTTTCAAGGGATCACAAAATGAATTCACATTCATTTATGCCAACTATGACTTCACTCACCGATATATCGATCATTTCGGGTACCGATACTCGCCCGCCTTTGCTCATCAAAGATCTATTTGAAGCATGGCAATGCCGTATGAGAACATATATCATGGGCAAACAAAATGGTCGACTTATGCTTCAATCAATTGATAAAGGACCATTAGATTGGGGAGAGGTTACCGTCAACAATGTGACAAGACCAAGGGAGTATCATGAGTTAACCGATGCCAATAAAATCATTGCAGATGCCGATGAAAGGGTTGTTCAGACAATTCTTCAAGCCCTTCCACCCGATATCTTTCGAATGGTGAGTGAACATACAGTAGCAAAGAATCTTTGGGATCGACTTGCGGTTTTGCTACAAGGGACATCTCTCACTAAGCAAGAACGAGAGTGTCAACTGTATGATTTGTTTGACAGGTTCACATACCTTCCAGGGGAGACACTTCATGATTTTTATTGGCGTTTTACCACTTTGATGAATGACATGAATGTCTATAATCTAAGGATTGAACAGTTTTAGTTAAACACCAAGTTTTTGAACATACTACCCCCTGAATGGAGTCAATATGTGACTGATGTCAAAATGATTCGTGATCTACACAAGTCAAATTTAGATCTACTCTATGCTTTCTTACAACAACATGAGAAGCATGTGATCCAAAACCGAATTTCTCAAGGACCTTATCATGAACCAATGGCATTATTGGCAAACCATCCTACACTGTCATACCACAACTCTCAGCTTGCTTTAGGACACAAATCTTCATATCAACCTGTGTATCAAACACCAAGCTTTCCACAGTACTCAATTCTGCCACCACCGCCAACATCTTATCACCAACCAGCAACATCATCATCACAAGGAGATTCACACCCATTACCTTATGCTTCACACCAGTATTCACCGTATCAACCTCCTACCAACCTTGCTAGTACCTATCCACAACTGGAGGCTCCTCAACCTCATTACTCACAACAAGTCAGTGCTCCAACCAATCAGACTGTAGCTCAAGCAGCACCAACTTTCCACTGTGAAGATGACATCCCTGTCCCTGAATTTAGACAAGGAGATAGCCCTACTGAAATCCTTGCTCTGATGTCTGCTTATTTAAGTCAAACATTGAACAAACGAGGTTACCGAGCTCCAGCAACAACTAACAATCAGTTAAGGAACTCGTCTAACTCTCGTCAACAGGCAACAATTCAGGACGGAAGAGTCATGGTGCAACCACTTCAAGGGAGATCGAATTCGTCTACTGCTGGTGCACGTTCATCCACTACTTCTGCTACAAGGGCAAACAACACTGGTAAAATGAAGGTGGTTATTTGCTACAACTGCAAAGGGGAAGGGCACATGGCCCGAGAAAGCAAGCAGCCTAAGAGGAGAAGGGACGACACATGGTTTAAGGAGAAGATTTACCTGGTGAATGCTCAAGCCCAAGGCCGTGAGCTTGATGCAGAAGAATTGGCATTCCTTGCAGATCCGGGAGTAGCGGAAACTGATGGTCTCACAACAGTCATCACCAACAATGCTGCATATCAATGTGATGATTTGGATGCACATGACTCTGATTGTGATGATCTTAACACCGCCAAAGCAGCTCTTATGGCAAACCTTTCACTATATGGAGCTGATACCATTTCTGAGGTACCAAATACTGCTACAGATACTAGTATTGTACCTTATCAAGTTGAGCAAATATCTGAGTATTCGGAACAGCCTCTGGTGGTTAGTAACTCAATCGACGAGACAAACAATGATAGCAATAACATTGCAAGTCCTCAGACTTTGAGTGAACCAAAACCGGGAGCTCTTACGACTATCAATTCGTCTGCTCAACCTGATTTGGTTAGGGTCCCGGCATCTTTGCTTAGCAGAATGAATAGTACGATCCTTGAAACCATGAATGCTAATCAAACTTTATTGTCCGAGCTTGCTTTTCATAAGGACAAGGTTAAAACCTTGGAAATGACTCTTGTGTCCACTACCTTAACCAATCCTGAATTTGATAGGTTTAGGAAAGTTTAAATGGACAATCTGCAAGAAATTGAGAGTTTAAGAGCAAATCTTTCGAATGAACTTAAAGAAAAAGAGTCAGTCGTTACTAATTTTCAACAACTTCAAACGGATTTTGAAATTCTTGAGTCCAAACAGCTTGAATTGGAAATTAAGACGTCTGAAAGAATAAAAGAAACGGAAATTAAGCTTTTAAAACAATATGCTGCTTCACATCTAGTATACTTGTTTCATGCATCATTTAAAGAGTTCAATCTATCGCGTCTTATAGACTTACCACCTAACTCGGGGTATGCAAAGCAAGCGCCTAACCACAACCCACGACTTTATGATGCAACAAAGTTAGGATTGGTATTAGATCCGATAGTGTTCTCATATGATTCTATGACACCATATGATGAGAAGCAGTTAAAATTACTTTCTACATATCCTGAATATGATTATGCTTAAATGAATGCAAAAAATGCCACAATAGATCTTAGAATTCGTTTTAATATGAAAAAGAGAACTCTCCAAACATCCACTTTCATGCCGACTAGAGAATGCCTTAGTATAATTCCTACACTTGTCAACTCGGACAAACCAAAGGAAATTCCTAAGAATCTTCCACCGGTTAGTACGGTAAAGCTCAGCTTGGAAGAGATTGGGCAATACCTTACCGATTTTGGCAAGGTCATTTTGGAATGTACGACTTCAACGGCTCAAACCGCTAGAGAATGGGCGTTCGAACACATGAAAACGGTGTTTGAGAAAGAGATCGTTCCGTTTGTGGACCATATTAAACAAGGAGTCTATGATCTAGCGTGTAATTTAAGTTTTGAAATTGGTGAAGTTCAAAAAGTTTTCAATAAAATGGATGATGCTTATGAACAACACTTAATTGAAAAGGAAAAGATTTTATCAGAATATGACCACTTTTTAGAACATATGGTGTCTCTCGAAGTGATGCAAGTTGTTACTGTTAAATATACTCTCGAAATTTCATCTACTGTGAATATTTGTGATGATGTGCATGAATCTGTGAATACTGTTGAACATGTGAATACTGTAGAAAATCATTCTTGTCATGAATCCAACGTTGAATTTTTAAAGCTTCAAGATTCGTATAATACACTCTCAAAAAGTTTTAACGAGCTTCAACAACATTCTATATCTCTTGAAATTGAGAATCAATCTAAAAATGAAACTTTTTCAAAACTAAATGATGGTGGAAACTCCGTTGAGACAAGTGATAAGATGATTCAGATGGTTCAGAATTTAGAAGAAGAGATGATGAGAATTAAGAGAGAATTACTAGAAACAAAAACAGAACTAGAGGCTGCAGAGACTAAGAATCATGTCCTAGAAAATAGAATAAATTCTATACTAGGAGAGCGTGAACAAGTAAGGCAGGGAGACTCACAAATTTCTGGTTCAATAGAAGAACACCTCGCGTTTAATGCGACAGAGCGAAAGTCTTTAAATGACAAACTGAACAAGAAATGTGAGGAAACCTCTGACCTAAAAATTCAGCTCATAGACAAAAACATGGTTCTAGCAGAATTAAAGGAGACACTTCAACTCAAAGGACGAGAAAGTGTTGATAATCCAACTACTGTCTCTGCCTCGACCTCTAGTTCTCCCAAAACCAACCCACGTGTGTTATATCGGGATCCAAAATTTAAGAAAAGTCCCACTAAGTTTGCCACATATATGAAAAATGCATTAGAACATGCTGATCTAGCTAGAGAGATTGTTGATGAAATGCGTGAACGTGATCCCACAAGTCATAGTGTATATGAGCTTTTATTATATGTGGATCGCGTTCAGGATTGTTTAGCAAACTTAGAGTACATTGGGCAACCGATATCTTTACCATCTAAACAACAAACCACCATTTCCATTACTCCATTCAATAAGACCCCAGGAGCTAAGCCTGTTTTAAACACACCCATCAAGGCTAAGTAAAAATCTGTAACTAATGTTCCCTTAACTTCTACAGGAGTAACTGTGTCCACTAAGGCTAAAGGATCTCAAGACAAGAAAGATAGGATCAAGCCTTCCACTAATAGGACTGAGAAGAAGAAAGTAGAAGTGCACCCTAGGAATGTTATTTCAGTTTTAAATAAAAAGAATCATGTAGATAAGACAAAAGGTTCTCTTTATGAGTGGAAACCTAAGCAAAATGTGAATTCTAATGCGAAATGTTGGAATTGTAATGAATGCATGTTTTCTCAGCATCATGATTTATGCCTTGTTGATCACGTGAATGAAATGTATGCTATTAAGAACAATCTTGAATGGTTTCCAACAGGGAAGAAATTCACCCAAGTTGGGTGGCAATGGAAACCCACTGGTAGGACCTTTACTGCTAATGGAACTAAGTGCCCTTTAACTAGGATCACATCCACGGAAGTTAGGTCTAAGCGTCCTTTAAATAGGAACACTAGCACTAGGAAATGGAAAAAGCGCCATTTAACTAGGTCTACCCCCACTATTATGCCTACCAGTGGTAATGTCCCCAGTCAAAAAGTACCTCAGAATACTAGACAACTAGAATCTAATCCAACCACTAGTAAGAAAATCTGGAAGCCTAAAGTTTCGTCTGATAGCAAATCTAAGATAATTGTATCTGTACCTGCTAACTCAGAAGAACAATTAGAATCCGATACATCGTCTGTGTTTGGTAATATTTTTAGGTCGTCGAAATTATTATTTGGTATTTGGACTCGGGGTGCTCCAAACATATGACTAGAGACCGCTCGATGCTCAGAAATTTCGTCAGCAAGTTTCTAGGAACGGTTAAATTCGGCAACGACCATATTGCAAAGATTATGGGTTATGGTGAATACCAAATTGGGAATGTCACGATTTCAAGGTATTATTATGTGGAGGGACTTGGTCACAATCTATTCTCAGTAGGACAATTTTGCGATTCAAACCTTGAAGTGGCCTTTCGACAACATACTTGCTTCATTCGCGATCTTGCAGGAAATGATTTGTTAAAGGGTTCTCGAGGGGATAATCTCTATACTTTGTCTATTCAAAACATGATGGCCGCCTCTCCTGTTTGCCTACTCTCCAAAGCATGTAAGACCAAGTCATGGTTGTGGCATCGACGGTTATCTCATCTTAACTTTGATGCTATTAACCATTTGGCTAGAAACGAACTTGTTCGTGGTCTTCCAAAACTTAAGTTCGACAAGGATCAATTATGTTCCGCGTGTTCATTGGGGAAAAGCACCAAGAAATCTTACAAACCTAAAGCAGAAGACACCAACCAAGAACCACTGTATCTTTTGCACATGGATCTTTGCGGGCCGATGCGTACGGCTAGTGTGAGTGGTAGAAAATACATCCTCCTCATAGTGGATGATTTCTCAAGGTTTACATGGGTAAAGTTTTTAGCTACCAAGGATCAAGCACCAGAGTATATCATTACTTTCTTAAAGATGATCCAAGTACGTCGTAATGCTACTGTTCGCCGCATTCGGACTGATAACGGCACTGAGTTCGTTAATCAGACTCTTCGAAATTATTATGAAAAGGTTGGTATCTCTCATGAAACATCTGTGGCTCGCACTCCACAAAAAAATGGTGCCGTTGAAAGACGTAACCGTACAATAATGGAAGCTGCTCGAACTATGTTAATTTATGCGAATGCTCCTTTATTCTTATGGGCTGAAGCAGTGGCAACCGCATGTTATACCCAAAACCGCTCCATCATTCGCAAACGTCATGGTAAAACTCCATATGAGCTACTTCATGGACACAAACCCGATATTTCATATCTTCATGTGTTGGTGCACTTTGCTATCCAAATACAAATAGTGAGAATCTGGGAAAACTTCAACAGAAGGCTGATATTGGAATTTTCATTGGATACTCGCCTGCAAAGAAAGATTACCGAATTTACAACCGTCGTCTTGGCAAGATAGTAGAAACTTTGGATGTCGATTTTGATAAGCTGACAGCGATGGCTTCTGAGCAACACAGCTCTGAACCCGCATTACACGAGATGGGAACCGGTACAATAAGTTCTGGATTAATTCCCAACAATCCTACTTCTCCATCCTTTATACCACCAACTAGGTCCGAGTGGGATAAGTTATTTCAACCTATGTTTGATTAATTCTTTAATCCACCAAGTAATGATTCTCCAGCACCTATAGCAGTAGCTCCGATTCCCGAAGTTGTTGCTCAAGATAATGGAAATCTTTCTGAGGCATCTACTGTTACTCTTGAACCAGATTTCCCATCCCCCACCAATTCACAAACAACACCTGAATCTTCACCCCCACTCGTTCCTAATGATGTTGAAGAGGATCTATATGATCACGATCTGGAATATGCTCACTTACAAGAGCTTCCCTTCTTTGGTTCACATATACCTGAAGACCCTACCGGTGCGTCTACCTCAGAGGAAGCTCCTGCAATCGTTCACTCCCGACCACCACAGATTGAAACTCACAACACAAAATGGACAAAGGATCACCCAATCCTCAATATTATGGATGACATCGATCGACCAGTCTTAACACGCCATCAACTCCAAGAACATGCATTATATTGCTATTTTGATGCATTTCTTTCAGACACTGAACCTAAAAACTAGCAACAAGCCATGACCAAATCATCATGGATTGAAGCCATGCAAGAGGAACTTAATGAATTCCAACGTCTTGAAGTGTGGGAATTAGTTCCGTTACCCAGCAACGTTGAAATCTTGACATTGTTGTGAGTATACAAGGTTAAAATTGATGAGTTAGGTAGTGTGCTGAAAAACAAAGCTAGATTGATTGCTAGAGGTTACAAACAAGCTTTGGGTATTGATTTTGAAGAATCCTTTGCTCCTGTTGCACGATTGGAGGCAATTAGACTATTCCTTGCTTATGCTGCTCACATGAATATGATCGTCTACCAAATGGATGTTAAGACGACATTTCTTAATGGTGAATTAAGGGAAGATGTCTATGTAAGCCAGCCGAATGGATTCATCAATTCAGAGTATCCTAATCACGTGTACAAGCTCAAGAAGGCTCTTTACGGGTTGAAACAAGCTCCACGAGTGTGGTACGATCTCTTATCGTCGTATCTCATCTCCAAAGGCTTCTCCAAAGGCAAAGTGGACCCAACATTATTCATTCTCAAGGAGGACAACGACATGATACTGGTACAAATTTATGTTGATGATATAATATTTGCTGCTACTAATCAACGTTTGTCTGACCGTTTTGATAAAATTATGTCCACACGATTTAAGATGTCGATGATGGGAAAATTTTCATTTTTCTTAGGGTTGCAAATTTCTCAGAATCCTAGAGGCATCTTCATTAATCAATCCAAATTTGCTCTTGAATCCTTAAAGAAATATCACTTTGAAAACTGTGACCCCGTGGATACTCCAATGGTGGAGAGATCCAAGTTAGATGAAGATAAGTACGGGATAGCTGTCGATCCTAAACTTTACCATGGAATGATCGGCACCCTTCTCTATCTGACTGCTAGCAGGCCTGATTTACAATTTGCTATAGGCATGTGTGCCCGGTATCAGGCTCGGCCTACCGAAAAGCACTTACATGTTGTGAAAAGGATCTTTCAGTATCTAAAAGGAACACTTCATCGTAGTCTGTGGTATCCGAAGGATTCCTCTATTGCACTAATTTCATATGCAGATGCAGATTATGCCGGGCGTCAAAATACCAGACGTAGCACTTCTGGCAGTGTGCAACTTCTTGGAGATAAACTTGTTAGTTGGGCATCAAAAAGGCAGAAAAGCGTTGCGATATCAAGTACTGAGGCTGAATACATTGCTATGTCCGGTTGTTGTGCTCAAGTTCTTTGGATGAGGTCACAATTGACTGACTACGGTCTTGGATTCAACAAAATCTCGAGGTACTGTGATAACAAAAGTGCAATCGCTCTATGCTGCAACTACGTTCAACACTCTCGAGCAAAGCGCATTGACATCCGCTACCACTTCATCAAAGAGCAAGTGGAAAATGGAGTGATCGAACTATACTTCGTCAACACTGAGTATCAGCTGGCAGATATATTCACAAAGGCCTTAGATCGAGGACGTATCGAGTTTTTGATAGAAAAGCTAGGCATGAAATCATTCTCACCAGCGACACTTAAGGAGTTGACAGAAGAATCTGAAGAATAGTCGTGCTAAACTATTCTCGAGTATCCTTTGATCGTGATTTTGTATACTATCGTACATATTTAAACCAACAAAAAAATATAAAAAAATATAAAACATAGAAAAACCATAAAAAAATATAAAACATAGAAAATCCATAAAAAATATAAAATCAAGAATATCCAAAAAATATTTTTCGTTCTCAAATCGGGCATGTCATTTAGTACGGTAATATTTACGGCTTTAGAAATGTTGATTAATATTGACACGGCACCATAAATAGAGTCCGTATAAAAGTTCTACAAGTTTTAAAACATGCCCATTATGGCTTGTAGTTATTTCAGACTGCAACCCGCTTTTCGCATTAAAGTCACGTATTTCTTTTGAAAACGTTGGCTCACAACGGGAATTAATTTTCTCGGGCAAGGTTTACTTAAAAACCTTGTAAGGGACTAAGTTTACTTTATAACTTGGTCTAACACAAATTTGTGTACGTTTCAGTGCACTTATTTTGTAAAAATAAGAGAAATCTTATTACCACCAGAATAGTTCTATAAAATCACTTACCCGTCAAATGTCCTCATTAATAGTTGTGTCCTTAAAATCATTGACTACAACTCTTTAAATAGAAAACGGGTCAGGGATTAAGGGGGAGCAAATATTAACTCTTCGTGGAAACAAATTTGTTCGTTAAAAGGGATTATCAGAAAATATTAGTTATTCTTCATCATCGGTTATGTTATGTGTGCCTTGTGTGATATAGAATCTTATGCATAGGTCATTAAAATTTTGGCGTTAAGTATTTGTGGTCGTGTTTGTGAGCGGGTTTATTTTTTTTAAGTTGATTCATTTAACTTTAACTAAAAATTCTAAAACAGGGGGACCATTATTTCACTTTTTGCAAAATAGGTGGGTGCTTGACCAATTTGACCAAGTCAATACCTTTCACCCCCCTTTCCCCGTCCTTACTGGAAACACACAAACACATCTTCTATCCGTCATTGTTAAGACCTTGAGCTCCAGTTGATCTTTGATTCGTGACTTATCACTTGCTGCATATAATCTAGGTATTCTATCTTGTTTAAGTTGCTCTCATTTAATCGGTTTCATCTCAACACATCAAAACAGTACCGTTAGATCATATCCAAGATTTAGGGTCTCGTATTTTTGCTATGGATATGGTATGTAGGTTGTGAGATTTGTTCTAAATACTTAGATGGTCATTGGGATTGCCCAGAATCACTTAAAACATTGCCTAAGTTCCAGATCGAGAAGTCAATGTTTGAGATCGAATCCCTGTCACGGATTTCGATGCACATTACGATACCATCATTGCGATGCCTGTCATTGCGATGAGTCATTGCGATGACTCATAGCGATGGGCTCACTACAAGAAAATGAGCCTAAAGCAACATTTAACAAGCAACACTTGTCAAAGGTGTTGCCTTTTTAATAGCATTAGTAATAAGGCAACATTTTTAAAATAAGTGTTGCATATTGCAATCTAAAGCGACATATTTTTAAGGCGCTGCCAATTTGATGGTATAAAGCAACACTTCTAAGAAAGTGTTACAATTAAGACAATTAAAAAATATGAAACTCATAGAAAAAATCTAAATAAGCTCACCCAAATATTTTGGCTCTTTCTTCTCCCTCTCATTCTCCCCGCTAAGAATTTCCCCAAAATCTCAAACCCCAAAAATTTCCCTCTATGTTCGGCTAACTCACCCACTCACCCACTCACCGACTCATCTCTCCTTATCCTATTATCTATTCAAAATCTTAAAACCGCAAAATCTCCATTCAACCCCCATCTCGAACACATCGCATATAGATTGTTATCTCGAACAGAAAACACCACATCTTGTTTCCATCTATCATCAACCACCACTTTGGATTTAAGGTTCCGATTTTTGCTCTATAAATCTTACTTCCTTTTAGATCTGGGGTTTCATCTTCAATTTTTTGGTTAATTCTTATATGTATACTAATTGTCTTAGGATATATGCTAAACAACTTAGAACTTTAATTATTAAATTTAGTCCTTTGCTATCAAACCTATGATTCATAAGTTTACTTTCCCAAAACCTAAACATATAACCATAGTGATATGAATTATAATTTAAACATAAAGTTGATTGCTTTAGGTACTAGTTAAAATATTATGAAAGTGTCTGCTTAGAAATTACTTTGATTTGTTTCTTGAGATGAAGAAGAATACCTATTGTATTTTAAACATACATTTTTTTAATCATAAGTTGTTGTAACCGATTCTAGTTTATGTTTATATGTTATTTTACATTGTGATATAAAGGTGATTTAATCATATGTTTAGGTTGCTATGTTTATGTACCTAACTTTTGGCGCTATGTATGGTTTTTTAATGCCTAGTAGATTAGTAAGTATACTGGTATGGGTTGATTGCTTTCTAAATTACAAGTACATATACAATATACAGGTCTTTAAAAGTGGTAATGAAAGGTGTTGTTTGGCACTAAGTTTAAAATGGGTACTTGAACTAGTTAACCATATCAGGGTGTATATCAGTGACCTTGTGCAAGGCACTCACACCTATCACAAGTATACTACAATCAATGACATTGACCTGGATAGTTACCAATTCGATTGTGGCTTGAGCTGGCGCACCTATGAATTTTATAATGTTGTCTATCTTGGGACCTTCTATGAGAAAAATGTCAACAGTCGTAGTCACTCGATTCTTTAAATACTTGACTCCTTGGGTGTAAGCGTGTTTAAGTGGGTAGTATAATTGTGAGTAGGGGTGTTATCGGGTCGGTTTTCGGGTCTTATCAGGTCAGGTTGATACAGTCTTAATTTTTAAAAACTCACCTGTTACCCAACTCGATAAGTAATCGTGTTATCGGGTTCGGGTGGCATTATTGTCGGGTTTATTAGGTTATAATATATGTCCAGCGTACTCTATGTATATCAACTAACAAGTAGAAAACTTGTATATTTTTTGTAATGAAAGCCCAATAAAGCATTACTGTATTATTTGCAAATTAACATTACTAAAAAAATCAAGTCAGAGTAGGTAACTAAAAAGCAGTAGAAAACATGTATATTTAGGCGTCCAAAAACTTCAGTAGGTAACTGATAAGTAAGAAGCAGTATTTGTCTAAGACGTTCAAGTAAAAAACTCCTAGTAAAGTTCTATAAATTACACATCTGCCTAAATTGTTATTAACCTATCTCGCCATACCATATCTATATGGGACACTACTAGAGAATATGGAATTATGGAGAAAGGTCACGAGCAGTATACATGAAATTAGTGATGGGTTTTTAATCCTATACACTAATAAAAGTTACTGTATTACTTTAAAATAAAAACACGATTTTCGAGTTGACCCAATAACCTGACAACAATAAATATTTAACCATAACCTGACTCGATAACACTATCAGTTTATCGTGTTTGGGTCATAATAACCCGAAAATATTTTTTAACCCCGATAAGCCTTATCCGATGCAGGTTTGAGTCGGGTCGTACCGACCCTACTGACACCCCTATTTGTGATTGTAGATGAAGTCTTGCACAGAGATCATGTACAAACATCAACTGAGTATATGTAGATAATATTCAGAATCATCTTTATCAAGTGTAGAGCCACTGATGCAAAAAGTACATAATGAGATATGTGTTGTGGATGGTGAAATTGTAACGGCTATCCGTCAACAGGTGATGCTATGTTCTCTTATGGTTTTGCTTTGAAGAAAAACAAATTACATCTATTTCTATGCCACAACTATTTTGTGGTCTCGGGATCCTTATTTCATCTAACGCTTACCTGTAACTATTTAATTCCAAATCTAGAGTATCTCAGGGTCAAAAGCAAAGGAGGACCTGGCTGTAGCTACAAGTGATTTGAAGGTCTGTTTATATTCCATTTGTTGTTGTCGATTAGGATTCTTTTATATGAAGATATTCAGTGAACTTGATCTTTGAATGATCTACACTAGTTAAGTTGGATGTTCCGTTTTCTTAACTCATTTATAAAGTTATAGAAATTAAAAGAAAGGTCGAGGAAAGTGAAACAATGGTTCCACAAATATGTGACATTAAAAAGATGGATTTTCAAAGAAGCATATTATAACTACAATCATAGTCCCACATCTTCTTACTACGCTAGGTCAATCCTCTGTTATGGTTTACGACTGGAATTAACTATACTTATTTCCGGTCCATTTGATTGCTTTCTAGATAAATACTAATTTTGATGTTTGAAATGTTTCCCTTAAATAACATATATGTTTGAAAACTCCCTTGAGAGTGCTATGCATCTCATACAAAGTCTAATTATTAATTTGTATTAGTCTACATGTTCTTACTAAAAATACCCACTTTGACTGTGACAGTATCTACCATCTAACAAATTCAAGTAATGGCTCAAAGCGTCAATATAAAGAGGGTTCTGCACAATCAGAGGTATGTACTATGTATGATTTATTTAGAGTGGTACTTAGTAAAAGCTTGTATCTGAGCACATTATTTTTAGTTTTCATTTTTACCTTTTATCAGCTAAATTACTTTTTTACAACTAAATGATACCATCCTTTTCTAGTTAGATAAATGCGTATGAAACCAATTCTATAAACAATGAGTCTGCTTCATTCATTATACATGTTAGAGATCTGAGCATTTAAGTGCAAAATTGCAACTTGATGCATAACCTAGCTGACTACTAAAGAGGTTTCCTCATGTATTTGTTAGAACCTATGAGCATCTATTTTTTATTCTGACATATATGATCTTTTATACCCAAAGATCACTGAGTTGAGAGATAAGTTTAAGAACATTAAACATATTCTCAAGTCTCATGTGTTTTCTAACTTTTCCATGTGTGTTTAGTTTTGTTTATTTTGGAAGAAACTATTGCTATTCTAGTTGATGTGTAGATGTGACTGTTGTAGTTCTCAATAGTCCTCGGTATTTTTTTTCTTTTCATTTATTAGCTCTTCTAAACATCCCATTATTTAGATGATAGAAATGCTAGATAAAAACCTAAAAGCAATGCACTTCAGTTATATATACATGCTGACTGTTACTTGTCTTGCCAATTTGTTTTTTTCCTTTATTTTTCTTTTATCCCAGCAGGGAAAGAGTCAGAAGACATCTATTTGCTGCAACAATTATTAGATGCATGCTTAGTCGTTGATGCACTGGAACCATCAGTGAAGGAAGAGCTGGTGAAGAATTTCTGCGATAGAGAACTTATATCTTATCAGCAGATATCTGATGGAGCTCGTTTGTTTTTACATAATTACTTTACACTCCCTGTCTAACTATAGCTTGTCTTTTATTTTGACCTAGTATTTTATTTCTTTTCAATTATTATTTGCATCCCATCAGAGCTAGCAAAGTTGGATAAAATAGAGAGGAAATATGCTTGGGTCAAACGATATTTAAGAACTAATAAGGAGATATAGAGATCGTTCCCACTTCCTAGCATGTTGATACATTCTCTAAATTCACTTCTAGAATATGGGACCAAAACCAAGTATATATGATGCATTAACAAGTAGCAGTGAACTTTAGTTTTTGAATGGTAGTGTAAATGTTAGGAGTTTCAAGCCCAAAACAGTACGCTTGATGGAACCTAAAAATACTCACCTTGTTACTACTTTTATGGTAGATTGTAAATCACATTGTTATTTTAGTGTGATTGTGTGAAGTCCCAGGATTTGCTTCAAAATATGGGCAGTTGTGAGTTGCTTCAAAATGAGTTTTTTTATGCTTAGTTGGTTTTTCTGGAAGCTCGTTGATAACTTTTATCTAATCCTTTAAAGGTTTACTGAATAGCAAGTGCTTACTTGTGGATAATCCTTCTTTAGGCATAGTTATTATGAACTGTAATATGCATATTTATGGGTTTTAATGCATATTCTATTACTAAGATTACTTGAAACTGTGGACGGTTTTAATATAGAATGTTTACCTTTGTTGGAATTATCACGTTATATTACATGAAAATGAAAATGCAGTTTTAAGTTTTTTGGCATAAAAATGTATGAAAATCTGCAGCACTGGCTTATTGATGAGAAAGGTCGAGATTAGTTTGTTATTCATTTTGGATCACACACAGAGGACATGTGGAATGATGCAAGACAAGTGTGGGCTGATCTTGTTTACAAACGCCTTGTAATTGTATGTTCTCTCCTTTCTTTCTAGTCCATTTCTTTTTAATAGTAAAATGTTGCTTACGTTGAAGTTTCTTCTTGTCTACAGTTCTGGACGGAATCTTTTGTACAATGGTCTCCATTGGGTATTTACTTGGCCATTGTTCACCAATAGGGAGCTACTGTTTGGGTGGTGCTTGTACATTCAACTTCCTGATGCGCTATGCTCATCTACATGTTGTGTATAGTTTGTTAGACTACTTATGTGTGTTTTCCATCACCTTTTCTGCACGTGATCAAAATTTTGCTATTTTATAGGTAAAATTATTGATTTATCAATCGACGAGAAATATATGGTTACGTATAGCAACCATGAACCAAGCAACCCCCGAGATGAGTGGTTAACTACTTTGGCAACAAAGGTATACTTAAGTACTTGCGATTGTTTCTTAAAATCGATATTGAATGTGATTATCATGAAAGAAGTTGGCGTGTCAAGTAAAAGCAAGAATTAATGTATGGAGTAGTGCGCCTGTTTTAAAGGCGAGTTATCACCAATGTTGCTATAAGGAATGAATAAAAGGCGAGTTATCACCAATGTTGCTATAAGGAATGAATTTTTAACTCGTATTCTATAAAATACTACATGTTGCAATAGTGTAAATTACTTTTTGGTGTAGTTCTAGTTTGACTAGGAGAATAAATGGTTATATGGTGATAAATGTAACAATTTCACCACACCTCATAGTCTCTCGTAGGAACCTAACGTCATGTATGTTATAAGGTCTATTGGTTCTATACTGATTGCGTCTTTAGTTAGCTATTTAAATGGTATTTGATAAATTTATAAGAGTTTTTTTTTATAATAATTTTATAACTAAATATACAGACTAATATATTTACTAATGGTACTAGTCCTATTCATGTGTAGCAGGTTATGCTGCTTTGGAGCTGGCTACGTTGCTTTGGTGCACTTAATCAACAAAGTTGTATGTGGAGATTGAAAAAAGGATGTCAAGATTTTAGGATTTCGAAAAGATAACTTTTTGTTCTATTGTATGTTAGTTATATTACATGATCAAATGAGTCAAAGTACAGTATCATATATTGTATTGTCTTTGATTGAATGGAAATATCAATCTATATATACTAGACTTGCATACAAATTGGTTTTTTTTCTGAAATTACGACATTTTTAGTATTGCTGTAGCATGGAACAAAAGTGTTACAGATTGTTACGAAAAGTGTTGCACTCATATGATATAAACACGAGGATGTGTTGCAGTTGATACATAAAAGTGTTGCATACTTATTGGTTGCAAATAAAGAAGTGTCGCATGTCAATGTGAAAAGTGTTGTTTTTAGGTCCAAAGTGTTGCACGTATGTTCAAAAAATGCTGCATTTTTTTGTATAAGTGTTGCACTTTATTGTGAAAAGTGTTGCATTTCAAGTTGAAAGTGTCGCACATTAAAATATCACAATTTCATAAACATATGCAACACTTTGAGAAAATGTTGCATATTTGAATATAAGTGTTGCATATACCTAAGGCGACGTTGCATAACGTAGCACTTGATAAAGTGTTGCCTTATGCATAATGCAACATTTTAAAGACATAATACAACACTTCATGAGTGTTGCCTTAACTCTATTTTGTTGTAGTGGCTATGGCGATGAGTCATTTCGATGGCTCATTGCGATGGCTCATTGCGATGTGTCATTGCGATGGTTCATTGCGATGGGTCGTTGCGATGGGTCATTTCGATGGCTCGTTGCGATGGCTCATTGCGATGGTCATTACGATGGCTCATTGCGATGGCGTATTGCGATGGCGTATTCCGATGCGTCATTGCGATGGCTTCGCACTAGGTATTGCGATGGGTAATATTGCGATGAATTTTCATTTATTCCGATGGAAATTTACTTATTGCGATGGACATAGATATTGCGATAGGACTTTAATTCATTAGGATTTCGATGCTTGATTCATTGCGATGGCTTGGATAGGATTCTGATGGATTGATACATTGCGATGGACTTAGGATTCTTATGATTATGCACTTGCTTTAGAATAAAAATGTCTTTGGCCTTTATGTCATTATCCTAAGTGTATTGTTAAAAGTAAGGACCTTGTTCATCTGATGTATGTGTGAATGTTGTGGTAATAATTGCCATGAAATGTTCCTGTGTTTTAAATTGGCATAGACTTAAGACATCTACATATTTTGTGTATATCATTTGTGCTTATGTCATCAAAGCATGAAAATGTCAATAACAGAGGAAGAACAACGACTTCGTGATCATGAACTTGTTTCGCTCAGTAATAGGCTTCCATATGCTGAGAACAACTCTCGATTACAAGATGATTTTGATCCGGCCTTACCAGCTTTCAAAATAGCCACGGATATCCTAGACATATCACCCATCAGAGACACACTCAGATGTACTGCATCTGTTCCCGAAGTCTACATGCATGAATTCTGGAACACTACATCTTTCTCCAAAAAGACTATCTCTTTTGAACTGAACAAAACACCAAGGGTACTCAACTTAAGCATTTTTCGGAAATTGTTTAAACTTCCTAGGTTGGCACAAGGAGAACAATTTGTGGCTAACCCAAAGAATGATGAAATGCTTCGAGTCATTCGTGCCATGAATTATGAGGGTGAAATCAACAACCTTTCGCAATTTAACACTTCACACATAGGGAAACCCTGGAAAGCACTTATCACCATCATCGTCCAGTGTCTTGCTGGAAAAACTAGGGGCACCGATGCAATGAGACCACCACAGGCTCACTTATTTTGGGGATTGTATACTGCATCCAAAGTCGACTATGCACTTCTTCTATGGCAAGAATTTTGTTATCAGTTTACTGGAACGAAGAAGAAATCTATGCATCTTCCATTCCCGAGATTCACCAAGCTCATTATCCACCATTTTATCAAGAATGACCCAACCATTGACACTCGCAGGAATTTCTTCTATCACACCAAAGATGATGATTATGTGATTCTCTCAATGAATGCAGACTGTAATTCCACAAAGTATGCATTACTTCCTGCACTAGTACCCGACACAATGCTTAATGATGGAATCAAGGAGAGTGATAAATACCAAGAGATGCTTAATGATATTGACGCACAATTTAAGCGTGCAAATTCACATCCTTCAGAGAAGCAAAAAGGTAATCGCAAGAAACGAGTTTCAAAGCGCCAATCAGCTGCTTCTAAAGATAAAGGCCCAGGAAAAAGGCAAATTGTTGATGAAGATGATGAAGATGAGCTGATCCATACTGAAGAAGAATAGGAAGAAGTACCACTCCGCAGGCCTAAGAAAGCAAGGAAAGCTAAAGGCAAAGAGGCAAGTGTTGCTCCAAATGAACCTGCTAATGACATTGCTACAGACATGTCTGTTAGATTTGGGAGCTCATAAATCGAAATACAAACGCAAAGTTCTGCAATATCTCAACAAAGCAATTCTTGAAGAGAAACCTGCAGACACTACCGACTCTGAGTCTGACGATGAAAATGAGTTAGAAGAGGAAGATGACGAGGAAAACGGTGAAAAGGATGATGAGGATAAGGATAAGGAAGGAGATGAGGAGGAAGAAGAGGATGAACAAGGAAAGGATGAGAATGAAGATGAAGATGAGGACGAGGACGAGGATACAGATGATGATCAGGATGACGATGATGATAATGAAAAGGGTAATGAAGTCAACAAGGGTGATAAGAATGACGACAGTGGTACACATGCCGAAGAGACAACCAAGGATGACAATGATACGGCCACCGAGAAAGGTTTAGAGGACACTGCAGAAAAGATTGCTGACACCACAAAAAAGACACTGGAGTCAACAGTATCAGAAACTCAGCAGGTTGCTACAGGTATATCTACTGCACCAGAATTCACTACTGATTCTCACATCGAATCTGTAGAATATATGCAAGCAGAAGAACCGACAGAGACAATGCTTGAAGAAGAACCTCACGATGATATACCGGTGATGCAAACTCAACCTTCAACATCATCTGTAGTTCAGCATGACGATGATATGGAAGTTGAAGATTTAAATGTTCTAGAACCGACATTTGTTGAATCCCTTATCATCAATGATAACAAGAGCAACTTTGGCTAACAAATGCAGCACCACAGCATCCATTTGACACTGCAACTGAAATGGAGCTGACTCAATTCCTCAACAACCCTATCGACTTCTCGGCTTTTCTAAGGTATTCTCATGGGAAACCGACGATGACCCTGGATCTGATCAAAATGGCAGTTGCAAATGTGGACTTCTTTGACACGTTAAAGATCAGCCATAATGAAGCAGAATATCACCTGAATGAGCTTACAAAAGCAATGAGATCGACAACTACAGGAATTCAGACTCCCGTGTGGCGACCTCTTACACCAACGGTCATCACCGGTTCTGCCACTATCCCAATAGAGCATTTTGTCTCTCACGATCTTGAATACCTTGAAAATGGAGCAAAGAATTATGCCACGTCATTAACAATGCTCAAGGCTATTAACTTGGAGAATGTTCCATGGATAGAGGATAAAGTGCCTGAGTCAATATGCAGAAAGAAGCTGCTAAAGTTTTATGATACCTATGCTTCACTTGGCGTATCTCACTGGAATAAAAAGAAGAAGTTAGCTTATAATCACTTCCATCGTCCTAAGAGAGGTGCTTCTATTGTCTCAGCTCACAGAATCAAAAGCATCCAAAGAGCAACCACTCAGACGGTCTTCGGTTATGATTACTTAAATGTAATTGTGTTCAAACGTACCGATGAGAAAGAATACCGCATTGACGAAAGTGATCTCCAGTACCTTCAACTTGAAGACATCGAAGATCTTTTGTTGCTATAGGCTCAAGAAAAATTTGATCATCTATCACCAGAGATTGTCATAGCCATGAGCTCCAACTTTCGTCAATATGCCAGGAAAATAGTCATTCAAAACCGGGTGGAAGACTTTCAACTTGGAGTAGAAAGCTATCAGAAGAAGCTAAACCTGGAACGTCCCCATACGACTCCACTCAGTAATTTCCATAAGAACAAGAAGGTCTACATGGGGACAACAATGCCAGAAGCAGGGATCTTCTATCCAAATGAGACTGGGGTCATGCAATACATGCGCTTCTCAGAACTGCACAAATTAAGTGATGGAACGCTAAAGAATGTTCGAGATGATCTGTCGGTTCTCAATGCCAACTTACCTCTTCCGGCAGTCACATACACCTGGACAACCCAGTGCAGAAAGGGGTCATCGTACGCAATCAGGAAGATTGAGGAACTTCTAAGGAAGCGCCGGTTGCTACGAAGTATAGAACGATTCGTCGGTGGACGACCATATGGAGCTCACCATCGATTCACGGAACGAACCAATTAATTTTGGTTCGTCTTATAACAGGTCAACTCCATATGTCTATAATTGTGAATATGTTATCTTTTTGCTTTATCAACTATTGTGGCTTTTTGTAGTGTAAAAGTATGATATTTTTCAAGAATTTCTCTCGAGATTCTAAATCTTTCAAACAAATCATACTCAAGCACTACAACTTACCCTCATTAATTTGAGGGGGAGCATTAATATGTTCTTTGGCCAACATCTAATTTCATTTTATTCCCCAATGACCGGTTAATCCATTAATATCCAAAATATTGATGGTTAACATTTTGGAAAGGGGAGAAAATGGGATTAAGGAGACTTAATGATATTCGGCTAAAACAATGAAAAAGGTTTAAAAGATAAACCAACTTAACATGTGTAATGCACAAGTTAAGGGGGAGCGTTTTTGATGATCAAAATACTTAAGGCACAAAAACTTTGATTTTAATATCACAAGTGCTTTAAGTGATTTTCAATAATTTTTCATGGTGACTATATCAACCCAAAACACACTTAACTCACGACGGATGTGGTGACAAAAGGGTGGTAGGTATAGGTATTAGTCCAATGATTCATCAGAACCGATGGAATCTTCCAAAGGACAACTCCCTAGATAGAACTAGAAGTCCTAGGAAAGATGGAGAATGAATGTGAACGTAGCTGAATGCCTACCAAGTACTTAAGCTAGCACTGGAACAATCACAACAAGGTGCTAGTGATGGCGTATTGGTAAGCATTGAAGGGGTTGAAGAATGAAAAAGAATTGTAAAGATAAAGGGTGTAAAGAAAGAAGCCCTCCTTACAACTTTAGGCAGAAACCGGGTCAATACATATGCTATTGAGATCATTAGTTAATGATTCTCGATATTGAAGAAAGCCATCATGGACCCAGTGATGCAATGCACAACCCTACCCATCTAACTCAAATATCTCTCAAAAGGTATTTGTTTTAATCACACGGAGATCAACACGTTATCTATAGGTTTATTCACTCCGAATAGACTGATATTGAATAGGTGGCACTCATCTCCAGCCATCGATCACTAAATCAAAACGCACTATCGAGTCTATAGCCACGAGATCATCAAAAGTCTCATTAGGACACTTTCCATTTATTCCTTGCTTCTTCACACACTATGAAAAGTAAGAGATCTTTTATGAGTCCTACGCAGTATTCTTGTAATATTGCCAGAACATCTGAGTGATACGCAAGTATTACAGTGAAGATGGAAATCCTGCTTGAGCCAACATCAAACAAGCTCATGGTAGGTGACACGTGCGGTTCTTTACGAACTAATCTTGTGACAACTGGAAAGAAACAGTAGTTTAGTTATTAATTGAACTTAAACTCGTTCCAGGCCTCTACGCATTATCGTATGATCTTGCCAGAACACTCAGAGTGACACTCTTTAGTGTTCACAGTGACGAGTGGAAATCCTTCTAGTGTTAACATCAAACAGCACTTGGTAGGTGACAAGCAAGATTCAATTTGAATCAAGTTTGTGACAACTGGAAAGCAACGATGGTGAATATCTTAATTCAAATTCACTTGTTCCAGGTTTCATGAATTGACGGCTTCAATCATAAGGATTTTTAATCCAAATGATTCACTCTTTATGTTCGCAGTCAGCTTTGGACGGTCGAATAAAGAGAACGGGTTTACCCGCGAAATCCTGTCAGGAAGTTACTTAATTGAAACTATCCGTCACGGGTACGATATCTAATATCGTCCAACGGTCTTCACCGACCGGAGGTAAAACGCTACCGAATTAGAATAAAATGTCAAAGCCATTTTATTCGTGTCTTATGCTGTGTACCTGTTGAAGACGGCGGCGTTGCTGTGTACCTGTTGAAGACAGTGGCGTTGCGGTGTACTTGTTGAAGACGTCCTCACATGCTTATTCCTTCTGCATCAAATACTCCTGCAAATTCAAGAAAGTATGACCTGAAAGTCTTCCGCTGTATCGACTCTGAAACTTTCAAGAATTCAACAAAGGATAAGTGTGTGGGACATGAAGTCACAAAGAGGCGAACCTCACATGAAAATAAAGACTGCACGTGAAAGGCCAAAAGAACGTGTTCCAAGCAAAAGGCTGATATCATTCAACACATATTCACAAAAGAAAGAAAAAGAAAGAAAAGAAGACTACGAGCTCAAGAACAAGATCTAACATGCTAAATTAGGACTTTGTAAATTTAGAGTGACCTCCCTTTGGGGGAGATTGTTGGAAATACGTTTTACGTATATAGAAAGTCTCGGTCACTCCAACAATGTAGTTATAGGCTCGTAGTAATGTTAAGTTTCATTTATTAAATAGCCCGACCCATGAGCATGTTCATGGGCCGGAAGCCCAAGTCCATTAAGGACTTGGGGTATTTAAACCTCTTTCCACCATGGAAAGAGGTGTTGGTTGTTCATTTCTTACATTTCAATATACAAGTTTCTTTCACTTCTCTCTCTAAGTTTCTCTCTCTAGAAAAACATCAACCCTCTTGATTTATAAAGATTATCATTGTTCTACAAAAATAATCAAAAAGTTTTCCAATAAGCACTAGCAATAAGCCAGAATAAGCAATTAAGCACTTATGTAAAAGTTAACTTGATGAGTTTTCTGGTCAAACTTAAAAGTCAAACCCTAATAAGCTCCAGATCAAATCAATGGGTCAAATAAGGAAGATGTATTACAATAAATAAGTTGTTGCAAGTCTGGATAAGCCAAAATGGCTTATGAATAAGTTGTTTGATATTTAACACTAGTAGGGGCTAGTTTTGGAGGTTCAGTAGTGGGAAAAGTTTCCACTGCTTGACCTTTTTGGCTTTTTGTCTTTTGTGACTTTTTTGTGGATTCAGGTTAAACAAAGGCACCCAAGTGATTAGTTAATCACAAGGAGTCAATAACAACAATCAAATCACAATTTATATCAGCCAATCAATACAGTTTAATCAAAAGATCACCAGACTTGTACCAGATATGAATAATAAGCAATTTTCACTCAATAAGCACTTTTAGCAAGAATAAGCCAGCCAAACTTCACCAAATGCATACATAAGCTATAATTAATTCAAATGAACATAAATTAACAAGTTTCATGCAATGATTCAAAGTCTAGATCCAGATTCAAGAAAATGAAAGTTACTGATGAACAAGAACATGCAGTTTTGATACTTTGCTGATATACTTAACCACAAATCTAATTTCAAACACTCAAATCTTCTTAACAGGTTACACAAACTTTGATTTAACACTTGTTAGTCCTAAACATGCATACCACTCTAGGTGTTTCCAAAATCTTAGGTCAAAATAAGCAAAATCAAGTGAGTTATAACACAATCTTAGATTTGATGTTTTAAAGCTGAAAACTTGCAGATATTAGCACACAACCAAGTATTAAGCAGATATGAACACTACACAACACCTTCCAATAAATCAATAACAACTTGTGATCTTAAACAGGTTAACACAAACACCCCTTATCTTTTTCAAATCCAAATTTAACAAAGTATAAGTGTGATTTAGTGTTTCCCAAGCCCAATCAAACACAATAACAAGTATATTATGCAGTATCAAGCAAGATTAAGCCTCAAAAACAACAAGAACAATCGTAGAACACCAAATCACAAAATTCAAGTATTTTGACAGATTTTTGGGTTCAAGAACTCAAACCTCATGAATGTACATCCACACTCACGAATTTTTGAGCTGATGTGCCTAGAAAAACAAGGCACAAGCTTCCACAACAAAGCTGCTAAGATTCAACAAGGTTAGAACAAAAATATGAAAAACAGAAAGTAATAAAAGGCTTGATTAATGCAACCTTTGTACCCACTCTTTGATTATCCCCGAACCACAAGCCTCACAAAACCTTGATAACTCTTTATCAGGGTGCTATGATAAACTTATAGCCCAAAAATTCCAAAGGTGTACCAAAGAACTTAGCAAAATATCAAGATTTTGAACTTTGAACAATTTCTTGCACAAAGTTTAAAAACAGGTTTTGAGATTCAACAATAGCAAACATATATCAATAACAAGTAACTAAAAAGATTGGCTCTTGGAATTCGTCACATAATTCAAACACATTTCATTAATAATGAAGGAGGATTTATAGAATGTTGACCAAATAGAAAACCAAGAGCAACTGAAAATGTAAAGTCTAAATGACTTTATATAGGCTACAAGTGTTCTAGAAATACAAGGAAAAACTTAAACCCTAATGTATTAAAGTTCCTAAAATGCCCTTTAGGAGTTTGAAAACTTGGAATCATGTGTTGTTGCTTTGGCAGTTTTGTGAGTTGTCAAAGGTGGAATTGCATCAAAGGCTCACAATGAGCTTAGGATTGAAGCATCTTTCTTGGGCGTTGGATGGCTTGCATATTTTGGTAGTTTCTTCAACCTTCGTAGCAGGGGAATCATGTGTGGGACAATGGGGTGATGTGGAATGGGGTTTGGGAGTTGGGTTATGATAAAGAGTCCCTTAATCATAATTCTGGAGGTGATGGATGCCTAATTGCAAGTAATTAGGAAAAACCTAATTATGTTAAGGAAATGATGAACAAGGTGGTTTGATCTGTTTTTGTGTTTAAATCGTGTGTTAGGCGCCATATTAAAAAATTTATAAGATTAGTTATTAATCTGGTATAAGTGGGATTTGAGGTGGCATTTTGGTGAGTTTTCATTGGTGGAGAGTGTGAGTGGGACATGTGTCACCCCCTCACAGGTCTAGGTAAGTTCTCTTGTCTGCCCACTTTGGTACCTCTTTTTTCCTCTTTCTTTCATTCATTGTTTAAACAGCCAAAAACGTAATTCCCTTTATAAATAAGTTTGGTTTTTTCTATTTTGTCCACCAAACTTTTCCAAAATGTTTTAAAGGGTATTTCTTTCCATGTTTTGATATTTGAAGGGCTGATTTTGGCATATCTTCATTCTTCAAGGTGTTGACTTGTTTGTTGACTTCTTGGAGGACTAATAATGACAAGTCTTCATTTTTGAAGGACCATTCTTTCCAATTCTTCAAATCTTCAAGGGTTATTCTTGGAAAATCAACATTAGGGCTTGGTTCATTGTGCGGCTTCTTTTCCCGTGTTCGTTTTTGCTTGTTTCTTGTGATCTTTTGTCATTTTCTCAATATCTGTACCTAAAATACACATGTAAAAAACACAAGCATATATTTGGCATTTTTCATGATATTTTATGCATTTAAAGCCCGTTTTAGACGATGAGACTACGTATAAAAGCAGTCTCATCACCCATACATTACATTACTTCAATTCTTTGGACATCGTTTTGTCCTTTTCCATTTCAGTACTTATATTCATGTGTGTGAGCTTATGTTGGACTACCGATGTTTGATTCCGGTATTTCCTTTTATGGCCATTCAATGCTTTTTGGACATTTACCTTGAATGCTTTGATGACACGCCATAATTATCCTGTGATATTCCATTTATCAAAATAGGGTTTTATAATTATGGTATCAAAGGAAAGGTTTCGACCTGTAGGCTCTAAAAACATGACATGTGATTAGTGGGTAATCACTATGGTCTTCCTAAAACTAGCAGTTTGTTTTCATGCATTTGTTTCTTGTATCATTGTCGAATTTTGACTAAGTAATGGTTGGTACAAGACTGGCCATATTTAGTCGCATGTGCTTTTAATTGAATCATTTTATTTTGATGAACCGACCCATAGTCGTTCATCCTCGTCATGTCATTTTGTTTTGATGAACCAACCCATAGGCGTTCACCCAAACCCATGTCATTTTCGTTGGCCATGCATTTATACACTATTATACATCCGACACACCATATTGTGTAACAGGGCAACTTGCTTATTTGTTTTGCTTTCATCTTTTACCTATTAATCTTTACCTTCACTTAAAGCTTTCTTTTCATCCATGGTGCCAAAGTTTAAAACCAGTGATGCTGTTTTGGAGTTCAAAGATCAACATAATATGCTTGCATATTTGAAAACTGATGATGAACATCCTCAATATACTCAGATGATAGATTATCTGTTGGCTTCTCCTTTAAGGTATGCTTTAACTCATGCTCCTGCCATCCCTCTCACATACATCAAACATTTTTGGAACAGTGTAGTTCCACAACAGTTGATGGAGTGACAAGAATAAAGGGCATCATCCATGGGAAACAATGGGTGACCACTGAGGCTTTGGTTCGCCAAGCCTTGCATCTTAATTATGATGATGGTGTGGTCTCCCTTCTCAAGGAGTTTCTACATGATGGTCTTCGAGGCTTGGGGTATATACTGCCCCCTAAAGGGAAAATAAATGAATATTTTAAGGGCCAATTCCCCCCAGCCTGGAAGTTTTTGATACATGTCCTCCTATAATTCCTTAGTCCCAAATGCTCTTCATTCAATGAGATCAACCGAACAATCGGGAGTGCTCTTGTGTGTATAGTAAATGGGCAACTTTATATTTTTTCAAAATGACACAACTAGGGGTAGCAAGATGACTCTTGCTTACCCTAGGTTTTTGCAAATGATTTTTGATCTCCAAGAAGACTGTGGTAGGGATCATGAAAACTTTTATGAGATCCCTACACAAATGAAAAAGCTTTGTTAATCTCAACACTAAACCATACCCAATTCCCTTGACCCCACCCATGCTTGCTGTTATTCAAAAGCCTTACATTCACCAGCACCAGAACCTCAACCAAACCCTATCCCTGAACCACCTCATGGAGAAAAACCACCATCACCACGTCCACAACCACATATTGAACCAGATCTTACAGCCGCTGATATTTCTATGTCAGCCGCTCACACTTCTGTCCTAGCCCCAGACACCTCCTATATAGACCCAAACACCTCTTCTGAATCACCACCTCAAGAACTTCATGTAGCCAAAAGACAAAGGACCACTGGGGTGTTCTCCCTTGGTGGTCCTAGCCATGAAGCGGAGATAACCACCACCACAAGTGTGGTTGGTGATATAGGGGTGGCTTGACCTATTGACCCTATTATAGGTCAAGCCACATCCGTTGTAGCTAAGTCCATCACCACGCCCCATGATTCCACATTTGGGATTGAGTTCCCTCATATGGATGACGGCAGTATGCAACCTATAACTAACTTAGAATTAACAGTACTCTGCATGAGCTTGCAAAAGCAAAATTCAGAGTTTGTACAAAGATTGAAAGCTCAAGACCTTGAACTTAATACGTTGAGGGAGAGGATTGTTGTATTGGAGTCTAGACGCAGGTTTGTGGAATAGGATTCTTCCAAAAGGGAGGAAGAATAACCAACGGAATCCTTTATTGCAAGAGATAGAAGTTTAAAAGAAGGGTCATTTGGTGAGAAAGAGATAGTTGCTGTTTTAACAGGGATGAAGAATAAAGAGTAGGAAAGGTTTGATTTGTCTAAGTGTCTTTGGTGACACCTACACAGCTATCATTTGTGGAATTGATGAAGCAACAAGAAACTAGGCCATTCGCTGACAAAGTTATTGTACACGCATGTACTTTATTGGAAGCCGCTGACAAACCAACAGATGTATCCCAACCATCATTGGTGATTAAAGATGTTGCTACAAAGGTATCCCTATCTAGTTTACCAATTATAGATCCTATGGATAAAGGAAAAGGCAAATTGGTAGAGGTATAAGTCCCCAAGGATGATGCACAGGTTAAGTATGATGCTATGTTAGCCCAACAGCTGGGTGAACATGAAAGAAGAAGGGGACTGAGAAAGGGGGATATTGAAGCTTAGATTAGCTTAAAATCTGAGACTTTGAGAAAGGATGGTGAGAGTGATTGTGATGAGGAGGAAATTGGTGGTCATGGTTTTAATTCAAATATGGAAGAAGAACCAACAAAGTTAGAGTATGGAGAGGGTGAAGCAGCTTTGGAGAGGCTTAACCAACTTAAGCTGGAAGTTGATTTTGATATTCCTACCATTTTAGATATATATTTTAGGTATTAGAGGGAGGTTTTGTAAAATTCTTATATTCCTTTGACTGACAAGATTTGGGGGTTAGAGGTTATGATTAAAGTTCAAAGGGATTGTAGAACCAATTTGGAAAATAGGGAAAATAGAGTTTTAAGTGAGAACAAGACTGCAAGAAGGGTATTGTACTATATGCTTCTAAGATGTTATCATACTACGTGTACATACACATACCTAAGGAAGTTATCATTTGAGCAGTTGGAGTATCTAGCCTATCCAATTTGGGAATATGTTTGTGAAGAAAATACATACAGGTGGCTTTCTGCTGAGAGACAGGAAGAAATTGAAGAGGATTTGAAGATAAAGAAAGCATCTATTGCTCCTAGGCCTGTGAAGAAGGGAGGAAAGTTTATGTTCCCTGAGTTTAGCCCATTGGATCCAAAATACAATGAGGGTCCTTTAAAGAAAAATATGGAGATTTCTCGTTTGGAAGTTGGTGATCTTGTTGTTGTGATTCCACTTGACTTCAAGAATCCTATTGTTAAATATGCAGAAGATCCAACAACAGGTGTCTGGGTGATCACAAAGTATGGGGACAAAGTTCATATGTTCACATATTTTATGTCCTTGTTTTGTAGCATCGATAGAGAAGATTCGGAGACTCTTTGGAGTCTGTTAAAGGAAAAGTATGAGGTTGAAGCACCCACTTCTCAAAATAGAATAAAGATATGCACAACATTCAAGAGAATGTTTGACCATGATGAAGCACATCCAGTATGGCTGGATTTGGGTGATCCAAGTACTTTGGGGTGGCGTTTGTATTCGGCTGTTGGTATTTTTCATCTCTGCACAACAAAGTTTTCAGAATTCTTGTTGGTTGATAGGAAGTATCCTTGGTCAAAAGATGTTTTGAAGAAGATGATGAGCACCAAGCTTAAAGTGGACTACACCAGTGGAATAGCAGTTGACTTGATGAAATTCATCATTTCTCAATTATCAGAATAGGTTTTATTTGTAAGAATCCTCTCTATGTTTTGTTTTTATTCCGAAACTTGATGATTAGGGGTAATATCAAGTTTAAGGGAGAATTGTTAGGAATAAAATTAGTCAAGTCTACTAGCCATTGACAAATGATATCATGCCGCTGACATAGTGTTATTAAGCCGTTGACAGAATAGGCCCATACAAGATTTATCAAGCCGCTGTCAAGATTTAGAAGTCAACACGTTTTGTTATATTAGGAAGATATGCATGAACATTATGTTTTGTATGTTTATCTTAGTATATCTTCCTTGAATAGTTGAAAAGATAACTTTGTGTACAAGGCTCCTTGTGCTTATAAAAGGAGGCCTTTCGGTTTATGTTTTGTATACTTTCATCACTGTTTTATTCATCGTTATTATCAATCAAAGTTGAAAGTTTGGTAGACGTTCTTTGTTATTTGTTCTTTATGCTAAGTATTAATTTTGTATAATACTTAGTTTGTTGAATATACAAAGTTTATCAAACGTATTATACTTGAACTAATCTCGATAATACACAAGTTTAATCGATCTAGATTTGGGATCAACATTGTGTTAGACCGCCATATTTTTGAGCGAGTTTCCAATATTATCAAGGATCTTTTTGCAAAACCTTGGTTTGAAGAACCGATTTATGATGAGGAAATCCATAATATCGATGATCTTTCAGATGATGACCTTTATGTTGACCTGGAGCAGGATTTTCTTTATTGATCATCATTTTGAAATATCTATCATCCCCTCCCACCCATGACCTAAATGTCCAAATGTCTAGTGTGCCTAGCATCGAGTTTGAGACCCTCATCTGAGTAGTATGCCTGTTAAGTTAGAGACGCCTAAGCGTTTTAGTGTGCCAACCAATGTTTTAGAGACACCTAATATATTTTATGTTTTAAATGGCAAAACAGGTTCTCATAAAGAGAAAAATGTTAAAGATTTTAAAATGTTTAATCAAATTGATGAGTCTATTTTAACATCGTCATCACCGTTTGTTGAGCTTACTACCACCTGGTCTACACCTTTTGACGACGATGAGTGTGGAGTTAGTGTGGTGGAAGCCCCATTTGAGTCCTCCCACTTTTCCACCGAGGAAGAGATATTTGATCCCGGAATCGCATTTTTAGAGAAATCTCAGTCTTCCACCGATGTAATAAATGGAAAAATCTTTTCATTTACTTGGTGTGAGTTTAGCTCGAGTAGTTCATTGTGACCCACCCTTCTATCTACTTTCTATTTTCTTTGATCCCTTTGGGATGTTGTGCGAAGTGACGTTATCTCATTTGTCATCACACAACGAAGACGTTGTCTTCGACGCTGGTATATGCTTCATCAAAGGACTTAGTCCTTAAATACCGGGTTTACAGTTTCCAGGTTCTGGTATTGACCCTTAACATGTTATCCCTAAATGACCACATTTATGAGGATTCGAGTCGAGCTCATTACTCAATTATAAAAACTGAGATGCCTCGTGGGGGAATCTCATGCTTACCCTTGTATATATTATCGCTTTTTAATGAGATTTAATGTGAGGAGACTTGTGCTCTTCCGACCCTTGTTTTTGTCGTTGTTTGTGTATGTGATTATCTAGGAATCATTGTCATCATTGAAGCCTCTCGTGTTCGTTTTTCGTATCACTCAAGCTTCGATCGTTTTCTTTGAAGAACTCGATATGCGATTGATAGGTGTGAAAACACCCATCCTTTTACCACTTAATTATAATAATAACCAAGCCAAAACGTGTATTTTATGTCGTGAAAGTCGGAATTATGCGTGGTTTGCGTTTTATTGTGTTTTAGGACCAAAAGATGAAAAAGGAAGAAAACACGGTCTTTCACGGGCTTTTATCGAAGAAAACGAGAAAAGACGAAGTCAAAAGATCAAGAGTGAAAAAAGAACGGAAGTCCAAGGCCTATTCTGAAGATTTATCGAAGAAAAAGTCAAAAGACGGAAGTTTAATAAAGTCGAAGAACCAAGTCTAATTAAAGAAAAAATTATAAGACGAGTTCAATTTTTATCGATAAATTCCTGACGACGTCGAGAAAGACAATGAATTTAAATCGAGTCGAGACAAGAAAAAAGAAACAAGAAAGCATCAACACTCCTCCTCTCCTCCTAGATAAACTCTCCTAATATGTCATTAGGAGGAGTTAGTCATTTTAGGAGTAGATGGATTAGTTTTAGGAGTAGGAGTAGTGTCATTCACTTTACTCTCTAGCTTTTCTTAAATGTTTTAAGCTTTTTCATTAAGCTTGTAATTTGAATCTTTAATCTTAATCTTAATTTCAAGCTTTTTCAATTAATCATTCTCATTCTACTTTTCTTAATCTTTTTAATATTGTTCAATTTTGATAATCTTGTAGTTTGTTAATCATGTTCTTGATTGATTGATGTTTGTGTTTGATTGTTCTTACTGATATTTTAGTGTTTGATTTTTATATCTTATAGTGTTTTAGTGCTTATTGAGTTATTTTTCTTATTTTTAATTAAGTGCTTATTAGTTTATTTTTATAAAAAGTTATTTTTAAATATTTTTATTATCTAGTGTTTTTAAAAGTTTTTTAATTTTGTCTTATTAGCTTTTTCTTAAAATCAATTTGGTTAAGTTTTAGATAAGTGCTTATTAGTATTTTGCTTATTTTTGGTCTTTAGCTTATTTTCATTTTAATCTTATCCGGGTTTTTACAAACCCTTGTTTCCCGTATAAAGCCTAGATTTTAGTTTTCCCGGATAAACATCTTTTTTAGACATTCCGGATAACATCCAAAACAATTATCTCGGATAGTACAAAAATTGTGGAACCCGGATAAGGAGTAAATTTCATTAACCGGATTAGACAAAAATAACAAATCAGGGATGAGAAAAAAAACTTCCCGGATAAGCATTTAGCTCAAAACCCGGATAGTCCATATAGTACAGATCCCAGATAAGGAAAAAGAAGTTTTACCCGGATAAGCATACAACCATAGATTCCGTATAAGAATTCAATAGATTGACATGCTAGTGTGCCTGCCTGCTTATGCTTTTCCCGCCAAAATGAGATGCTAGGTTGCGTGCTTGAGCTACTAGCTTGGTTGTTTGTTTTTTAATTAATATTGTTCTGTAATCGTTTAGTTTTATCTGAAAGTTGTTCCGATTTTTATTCTGAAAGTCACGTATTTTTAGTTGAATTTTTCATCAATTTTTAGTATTAGTATTTTTTTCCAAAAGTTTAAGTTTTATCTTTTATTTAGTGCCCGCTTTGGCTTTTGTCTCGCTTAGTTTTAAAGTACCCTCTTAGTTTTATTTTCTCCTTTTCCATTACGTAAATTTTATTTTCGAGTCAAAAGTTAATTTCTTCGTTTAGTTTTATTTTTAATTAATTGTCTCGTTTCCATATTTGTTTTTAATATCGTTTCTTTATTATTTTTCATTCGTTTTAATTTTTAGTTTATTCCTTTTATATTTTGTCATTTCCTTTTAAAGCTTTATTTTTATCTTTAATTAGTTTTAGACAACGACACCTTTTCTTTTATTCACTAAAGATGACTGAGTCGCACTTTAAACCTTTTTCAGTTCTAATCGAGTCGAGACAAAACAAACTTTTTAACTAGCAAAATCATTTGTATCATATGGCGCCGCTGCCGGCTCTTTTCGTGAAGATTAACGGTTTTTTGTGAGAGACGCGTTGGATTTTGGGATCCGTTCACTTTTGAACGTTATTTTCTTGCCAAAATTTTTCAAAAATCCTAAAAATTAAAAAAAATTCAAAAATCCCAAAAACATCAAAAAAATCATAAAAAGCATTTCTTTTCAAAACGTTTTGCACCAAAAGTATTCCTCTTACTTCTCTATTGTGTTTAATTCTTAATGGATTCGTATGTTGCTTGTGCAGGGTGTGGAAGACCATTGTATGGTTTTCAAACATGTCAATGGTGTACATGTGAGCAGTGTAGAAATGATATCGACAATACATAATTTGGATTTTCTCCCTCGTGCAATTCGATTAACTCATCCTTTGCTTCTAATGCACTTACTCCGCCCTCTTGCATATATTATGGAAGCGATTCTCATTGGCATGTTTCATGTCCAATTCGATACCCGTCTCACGACGAGCAAGAACCGGGTTACAATTATGACGATGGTAATAGCTATCTACAAGAAGCACCGGGTTTTCCTCAATACCCGTATTGCAACATTTGTGGGGGCCCTCACGATACTTCTTATTGTCAGCCGATGAATTATTATGAGCCAAATCCGTGTTCTAATTCTTTTCAACCGATGATTTATGATGGACCACATCCGCGCTATAATTCTGGTTTTCATAACTTTGAGCCCCCACAATACACCCTCGATCATCAACCTTCTTTGAATCCGAATGACGAAACACAAGCCCTTCTTTTGCAACTTCAAGAAGCCGTAGTTCAACTAGAAGAAGCATGGGAGAAGGAAAAGCGACAACAAAAAGAGCAAGTATCTAATCTTAGTGATTATACTCCTCCTCTTGTGCGTCCATACTAATGTTATGATGATGACGAGGATGATATATATGATCTCAATCCATCTTCTGAGATTACTACTCCTACTCTTGATATCCCAAATGCGTCTAAGGATTGTGATTCATCGAGTGAGATTAGTGAATTTGGTATCGACAACTTATTTGAGGAGGTTTGTGATGTCCCTACTTTTGCTGAGCTTACGGACGAGGTCGCTCTTAATGATGATGATTTTTCTCCATGCTATGAGAATTTTACCTTTGAAATTTCTCAATCTCCTCCGGGAGATGAGGGCGATGTTGATTTATTCTCTCCGACTTACTAGAAGTTCACCACTGAACTTGGTCTTGTAGATGAGGTGGAAGACGTTATTCTTCGCGACAAATTACTCAAAGTTCATCTTCATATTGCTAAAATTGAAGCGTTGAATTCTGCTCCTATTTCATAGTCTTTACCACCGTCTATTACTTCAGTTGAGAATAATGATACAGCTATGGAGGAAATCGACATTCTCTTACTACCTCCGGGTATTCATGATGATGATACGGAGGGGGATATTCTTTTTGATAATTTTCTACATGAAGATATTGTCCCAAGTCACCCTCCCGAGCACCTTTTATCCCAACCTTTAGAAACCATTACCGAGGATATGTGCTTTGACCCGGGAGGTGACATTGACCATTTTATGATTGATTCCTTTACAGCTTTGCTGCTTAGTGACAATCAACTGTCTTTTGGGGCTGACATTTTGATTCCTTTACCCACCCCACCTCCCGTGGATCATGAGCTCACATACTTTTCGTATATTGAGAGGACTTTTCTACCTTTTAAGACTTACCCTCTCGCCTCTCCTTCATTGATGTCCTCCGGGAACGAGGAAAAGGTCTTTGATCCCGGTATTACATTCGAGACTTCCCTATGGACCATTTAATTCGGGGACGACTCAGGCTCGTGACTCGGTTAACAAAAACAAGCGCTTTGGGGGAGGCAACCCGATTATCTATCTATCTTTATCTATTTTTAGAATAAGTGTAGGGGAGACCCTTGTATGTGTTTGTTGTTTTCTTTCTTATCATGTGCAGGAATTCGAGATTTCAACGATCCATTCTTGATGACTTTTGACGACCCGTGATTCCGTGTACCCGTCTTCCCGGTTCTATCCTAAACTCTTTTGATTCACTATTTTATATTCTTTAATATTGAAATAGGAATCACTTTAGTTTTCTCTCCCTTAGCAAGATTTAAACAACGTGCACAATGTCCTAAGTGTAGGGGAGTTTACTCCTACATGCTTAAACATTAAGGACAATGTTTATATTAAGTGTAGGGGGACTTCTATCGAAGTTAAGTGGGCTTTTACTTGTAATTGTCCTCATTTTAACCGGAAAATTGATTTTTCGACAATTTTCAAAAATTTTGATCTATTTTGGCCTAGTTGTAGTTACCTTTTTATAGTAATTTCTTTCTTTGCTAGAATAAATTTTAATAATGTGGTTTTAATTTTCAAACGTTGTAAATCTTTTGACTTAACCCGAGTTTACTTATCTAAGTTTACTCTAGCTAGTATCCTTAACGTGTTTAAGTCAAGTTTTGCCAGGCTTTTATATAGGGAACTTTAAAACGCGAATGTCTTAACTATTACGGGTTAAGAACAAGAACTTTTCGCAAGATCCTATTATTGATCCTACAGAGTCGTTTATCAAGGGAACTTTAAACTACAAATTGTAAGAAGATGCAAGATCCTAGAGACGACTTGAAAACCCAAAACTTTGATTTAATTGGCTAAGTATCCACGAGTCTCATTCCTTGGGATTTTAAATTATGGATAACGAGAGATGATAGAGTCAGTTATATGTTTGGTATTCTTTCGTGAATTTATGTGAGTTAATTATGAGCTTTTTTCTCCCATCGATTACTAATAAATTTAATTCCAATAAATAAGGTTGTAAAATTGAAAAGTTACTTACCTTCTAGCCCAAGATCATTTAAAAGTTGCTCGGTATTAATTAGAGTTCATAGCCAAGGCATAATTTATTGAAGCGGGATGCGAAGATTGGCGAGTCTGAAAAGGTCCTAACAATACATGAGGGCTACATTTTGTTGCTAAATATCCCAAGCGATGTGAAGAATCATTTATCAAAAATCAATATGAAGGATCGAGACACATGACGAAAAGAAAATACTCCCCTAAAGATCATGGAGAAGTC
Organism: Glebionis coronaria; assembly: GCA_025667525.1. Lineage (NCBI taxonomy): Eukaryota > Viridiplantae > Streptophyta > Magnoliopsida > Asterales > Asteraceae > Glebionis > Glebionis coronaria. The sequence goes on along the minus strand of CM046880.1, from coordinate 123,729,117 downwards.
TATCCGAAAAGACCCTAGCAAGGTATGAGGATAAATAGATCCAAGTCCTAAAAGGAGGCGGATCGTTGTATATCAAAATCCAAAATAAAGATTGGAGAAAAATGAAGAAGTCGTGGTCCAAATATGAAGAATCTCTCAAAAACTTCAAGTGAAGAAATTCCTATTATGAAGAGAAGACCATAATTTCAAGAACGTCTCTCAAGATTTGAAGTATGAAGTCACTGCTAAATATCGGTCCGAGAAAGGTCTCAAATCGTGAAACAAGTTATGCCAAGATATGAACTTTATGAGGTCCCGAGAAGCAGTTTTAAAAGATTTTGTCCTTTAGATAACTATTGATTAAATCGTCCTACTTTATTTTCAGCCTAAATAACTATCATAATAAGTCAACAATGCATCCTCGTGATCATTTAAGACAACAATAAAATAACCTAGGAATAAGGGAGTCTTAATGAATAATTGGGCCACATGAGTTTGTGTTACTTTGCTAACTTATAATAACAATGATATCGTTTTTAAGCTTGGTTTAAGGAACGTGAAACTTGAGGATGATAAACATTCATAACAATCAATAGCCTTAATGTAAGTCTTTAATCTCTTTATTTGTTTTTCTTCCTTTAATTATGTTTAATAAAGGCCAAGGTGGGTTAACTATGATGGAAAATGTAAATCTTGCTTTGTAACTAATCCATTGCATGAGGGCATTGCAATGGTCAAGTGTAGGGGATTTGATAGGTGTGAAAACACCCATCCTTTTACCACTTAATTATAATAATAACCAAGCCAAAACGTGTATTTTATGTCGTAAAAGTCGGAATTATGCGTGGTTTGCGTTTTTATTGTGTTTTAGGACCCAAAGATGAAAAAGGAAGAAAACACGGGCTTTTATCGAAGAAAACGAGAAAAGACGAAGTCAAAAGATCAAGAGTGCAAAAAGAAAGGAAGTCCAAGGCCTATTCTAAAGATTTATCGAAGAAAAAGTCTAAAGACGGAAGTTTAATGAAGTCGAAGAACCAAGTCTAACTAAAGAAGAAAATTATAAGACGAGTTCAATTTATATCGACAAATCCCGAGACGACGTCGAGAAAGACAAAGAATTTAAATCGAGTCGAGACAAGAAGAAAGAAAGAAGAAAGCATCAACACTCCTCCTCTCCTCCTATATAAACCCTCCTAATATGTCATTAGGAGGAGTTAGTCATTTTTGGAGTAGATAGATTAGTTTTAGGAGTAGGTGTAGTGTAATTCACTTTCTCTCTCTAGCTTTTCTTAAATGTTTTAAGATTTTTCATTAATCTTGTAATTTGAATCTTTAATCTTAATTTTAATTTCAAGCTTTATTCAATTAATCATTCTCATTCTACCTTTCTTAATCTTTTTAACCTTGTTCAATTTTGATAATCTTGTAGTTTGTTAATCATGTTCTTGATTGATTGATGTTTGTGTTTGATTGTGCATATTGATCTTTTAGTGTTTGATTTTTATAGCTTATAGTGTTTTAGTGCTTATTGAGTTATTTTTCTTATTTTTAATTAAGTGCTTATTAGTTTATTTTTATAAAAAGTTGTTTTTAAATATTTTTATTATTTAGTGTTTTTAAAAGTTTTTAAAAGTTTTTAAATTTTGGCTTATTAGCTTTTTCTTAAAATGAATTTGGTTAAGTTTTTAGATAAGTGCTTATTAGTATTTTGCTTATTTTGGGTCTTTAGCTTATTTTCATTTTAATCTTATCCGGGTTTTTACAAACCCTTGTTTCCCGTATAAAGCCTAGATTTTAGTTTTCCCGGATAAACATCTTTATTAGACGTTCCGGATAACATCCAAAACAATTATCGCGGATAGTACAAAAATTGTGGAACCCGGATAAGGAGTAAATTTCATTACCCGGATTAGACCAAAATAACAAATCTCGGATAAGAAAAAAAAAATTCTGGATAAGCATTTAACTCAAAACCCGGATAGTCCATATAGTACAGATCCCGGATAAGGAAAAAGAAGTTTTACCCGGATAAGCATACAACCATAGATTCCGTATAAGAATTCAATAGATTGACATGTTAGTGTGCCTGCCTGCTTATGCTTTTCCCGCCAAAATGAGGTGCTAGGTTGCGTGCTTGAGCTACTAGCTTGGTTGCTTGTTTTTTAATTAATATTGTTCCGTAATCGTTTAGTTTTATCTGAAAGTTGTTCCGATTTTTATTCTGAAAGTCACGTATTTTTAGTTGAATTTTTCATCAATTTTTAGTATTAGTATTTTTTCCAAAAGTTTAAGTTTATCTTTTATTTAGTGCCCGCTTTAGCTTTTGTCTCGTTTAGTTTTAAAGTACCCTCTTAGTTTTATTTTTTCCTTTTCCATTACGTAAATTTTATTTTCGAGTCGAGTTCGTTTAGTTTTATTTTTAATTAATTGTTTCGTTTCCATATTTGTTTTTAATATAATTTCTTTATTATTTGTCATTCGTTTTAATTTTTAGTTTATTCCTTTTATATTTTGTCATTTCCTTTTAAAGCTTTATTTTTATCTTTAATTAGTTTTAGACAACGACACCTTTTCTTTTATTCACCAAAGACGACTGAGTCGCACTTTAAACCTTTTTCAATTCGGTTCGAGTCGAGACAAAACGAACCTTTTAACTAGCAAAAACATTTGTATCAGCGATGATATCCTTTTATTACTAACGTTTATCTTTTAGCACACTTTCCATGCTAGATATTAAGCATTCTAGTATGGGGGTGTTTCACCCTTAGACTTAAAACATTGAGGACTATGTTTAGTTTTTGTATGGGGGTAAATAGATATTTGTTTTGCTAAGTCTTCACGCGATCCAGTTTTCATCTTTTTGTCTCTAACAAGTGCAAAATATGGCCACATTTTAAAAAAAATATCGTTTTCATAAGTATTTAAGACACGAATGTAGGTTTTCAGTTGGCGAGAATAAGAGTAATTTTTTATTCGACTAGGCGGGTTGAGCCCTTAGCTTTGTTCCTTAACTATATTAGGCTAAGTCTCGTTAAATTGAGGACGAGAAATGATATAGTCAAATATAAGTTTCTATGCTAAACGTAGAGTATTTGTATTCTTTCAAAAATTCATGTGTTTAAAACTGTTTGCTTATTCTCATATCGCTTGTATATAAATAAATTGTTAATAAATATTGTTTTAGCGGTTTGATCATTTTGTTGATTTTTAGATAATTCTAGTATTTCCATGTAATTAAATTGGGAATACATTTAAGGTTCGCCCTCGTTACAGATTTGAAGTATTGGCACACCGAATAATCGAGAGCTTTCCAATAATAATCTTAAGTTCATCTCACCCAAAATCAGCAAATATTTTGAAGCTCAAAAGGCCGAAAATTAATGTGAAATCAAAGTGAATGTCTTAAAACCTTAAAACTTTAAAGATCTAAAATTACCTTTCGAGGTTGAGGATATACGTCTTTGGCCATAATAAAACCCATCCGGTTAGGGGGTCAATAAAATACAAGGCAAGACCGAAGCCCTTAAATGCCAAGGTAAACCAAAGATAATAAAGCCCATCCGGTAGGGGCATATAAAAGTCTTGGTAATAAGTCAAATGTTCAAATCCGTTGTAAAACCGTGTTTACCAAAACTTTCTCGTCGACTTAATTTTTTAACATTGTCGTCTATTAGGAAAGGCTACTAATTAATGGTTTTGCTTACACCGTTTGAACTCTATTTGTACCTTAATCTCAATTCGCATAAGTCAAAAATTTATCATCGTGATCATTCAAACAAATATAAAATATAAGAGGTACCCATTAGGAATAAGGGAGTCCAAGTACGTGATTAAAGCATCTGAGTAGTGTTTGCATTACTAACTTATAAACGACTATGATCTTGTTTCACGTTGAGCATGAAATTGAGTGAAAATCGAGGGCGACAAAATTCTTTCTATGAAGCATTCACGTGCTCTTGTTTTATGATCCTAAAATTCACATTTACGTGATGAAAACAATACATTATGTCCAAAACGTATCTAGTTGAGTTAATTTTCAATAAATGCTCAATAAAAATGAATTTTGGAACTGCTACGATACTTAATTCTAGCATTGCATGATGACACGAGAATGATTTAGTATGTGGGAGTTGATAAGACTCTAATTAAACATGTTTTCATACCTCAAAAAGGACTTAAAATACGGAAAATAACATCAAATTTGTGCAATATACTCTTGTTTTCTCTATTTTTGTGTTTGCAGGCACGGATATCGTGAATTCACTTGGAGATCACAAAATAAGCAAAAACGAACACGGTAAATAAACTAGATTTGAATTTACCAAAATACCCTTGAAGAATTGAAGAATTACAAGAATGGTCCCTCAAGTTTCACAAGTTGTCACTTTATACCCCTCAAATATCAAAAAGTTCATAGGGGTCCCTAAAGTTTGAAGAACGTTCAACATTAGTCCTTGAAGAAGTAAAATATGGCAGAATACGCCCTTGAACAAGTTTATAGAAAGACAAAGACCAAAAGTGCAATTTCCTAAACTTTATAACAAAGGAAAATTGCCTTAATTCTGTTTTAGCAAAGTGAGGGACCAATGGGTAATTAACCCAAAGCATTGTAGAGGACCATAGTTGCCAAACTCACCAAAGTATCAACTATGTTAAGTCAACACCTAGTCAACAAACTTTAAAGGGGCAATTGGTCAATTCCTAAAGTTATACAAAGAAGGAAAGTTAGATGATTTTACTTTCTACATATGGAGGACCTAAACTGACATTTTGCAAAGTTCAAATGATTTATTTAATTGTTTATTGGGAGCTAAACAACAAAATACTTCCCAATATAGATCAAACCATGCACTGCTACTCCCATCAACCCTACCCATTTGCCAAATATGAAATACCCCAATTGTAAAACCCGCATAAAAAATTTGTTAAATCAAAACTTTTAATATTTAATTACTTATCGACAAATAATAAGTATATTAAACACAACATGACAAGATATAACACGAACTTAGAATTTACGAATATATGATGCACGAGAATACAAGTTAAGACACGAAATAAATAATAAACGAGCTTCATCTTAACAATAAATCTTACAAGACTTATAAAGGCCCAAGGCCCGGTCCACTAAGGGAGCTAATAACAAAACATATGCATGTTTCTTTCATTACAACAAATCGGAAAAATAAAAGAAACCCTAATTGGATTGTTGGTGCCGTCGGCCATTAAAAGAAAAAGAGGGGAGAAAACATTGTTTGATCTTGAATCTTACGGGGTGGTTCGTGTTTATTCATACCCATATCACATCCTACTCGGTAATCCTCAATCTTAATCTTTTATTTATTTCAAGGATTTATTTATAAATTAAATTGATCATAATAGGAACACGTGAATTAATAATCAATGCAAGAAAGAATCATGTTTATTGGTTTGGCATGGACACCGAGAACCCTATAGGGGTGCTCTCGGTGGTAATAAACCATTGTAAGCCGGAGCCTAAAGACTCTCGGTGGGTATTCTGGGCATTGCAGCCACAACCCACAAGACCTTAATCGGTATGGATCGGTGGGTACTACTGGCCTAACAACGACAAGCTAAAACTGGTCGGGGTAGGATGTTGAGGGCAACCGCAACCCTAAAAGGAGGCCACGATGGGAACTTTAGGCTTGACAGCCATAAATTTTAGGCAGCAGTACGGACTTGTGCTGGCAGCCGCAACCACACAAAGGGGGTGTTTGGTTATTTTTGGCTAAATTGTTCCGGCTTATGTTCGGCTTATTATGAGCCGGTTAATTAATTCATAGACTTATTATGAACTGGCTTAACTTAAATTGGACTTAGTTAACATGGGCTTATTGTTATTTTACTTAATTATAAATTTCTTATTAAGACTCAAGGCTTAATTTATAATCAATTATAAATCCATGACATATTATTAATTTATAATTAATTATAAATCATGACATATTATTAATTAATAATTAATTATAAATTCATGACAAATTAAAGTTATGTATTAAGTTAGGCTTTATTAATATTTGACTTATTTAAATCATGACTTATTAATATAATGCTTATAATTAACCATGGCTTAATAATTCATGACTTTTATGCTTATTAAGATTAGACTAAGTTATATGTGCTTATTGAGTAATTGGCTTATTTAATATACTTATTGGATCGTCTTATTTGATTAAAATAAGTTACATGATTTGAACAAGTTGAATTACCTACGTATATTAATTGAGCTTATTACTATTTTTGGAAAGTTACTATATATGGAAACCTGCTATTTTTGGAAAGTTACTAAACATGGAAACCTGCAATTTTTGGAAAGTTACTAAATATAGAAACCTGTTATTTTTGGAAAGTTACTGTATATGGAAACTTCTATTTATGGAAAGTTACCAATTATGAAAATATAAAGTATAATAACACAAGAATCATGAAATACATTAATCAAGAACGCATGAACGTATAACATTAAGGAAAGACACGATAAAATCATGAATAAGTAACCCATACCAAGAACAAGTAACTTATACATGAACAAGTAACAGATACACGTCCTTTAAACATATAGATCACGTGAAGTCAGAGTAGTACTTTTCCGCTATTCATCTCTCTTACCGATTATTGGACAAAAGGTACGGATATTCCGTCCTTCAGTAAGGACATTCATTTATATTCATGATTACGATTCCCCGTTTGTTATGCCACATGTTCACCCCAGTTTCATGTTATAAAACTTTTTGTGTTTGCAATGCTCTCAGTATTATTTATTTCATGACCCACGTATTGCCCGAGCTATATACATGCATGACCATGACTTACATGATTTACCACCTAGTTATGGAGGTACCATGACCATGACATATGAGGCACCTGTGTCATGACTCTTCCACGACGAGAGTGATTTCTCGCGGCGTCCCTTCATGTTACACGTTATATTACAAGTTGGCCATTATTATTATTGTTGATACACAAGTTGGGGTAGACCGAGCTAGACCCAAATTATGCTTAATATGGGGTCTTGTGGACTCCGGATCTTGCACCAAGTGAAATTTGCTTTGAGGACCCTGCGTACTAAACAAACACCGTTAGGCTTACTGTGGGTTTGTGACCTACGATTAGACTCCAGCGTGAGAGTAAGTAATCGATTTGAGTATCTAGTGTTTAGGGTATTATGTGTATCGTACCTTTGTGGAACCTGTGGGGTTCCTTGTATACCCGAGAGAGTCCTGGCTGGGCTCTCCTACTCTTGCTGCCAAAGGAAGAGATAATGACCTAAATTAACTTGATCTTTATCGTATAACCAAGGCAAGTGTATATCTCTGTAAAATGCTCATTAAAAACTTATGAACAGTACACGTGAACAGTAACTTATGAAAACACGGTAAAATTTAAACTTTCCATTTATAATATTAATACACGTGTCATGACAATAAATAACGAACAATCATGAATATTATAAATGTGACACGATCACGAACACTAAAATCACGAATAATAAATCACGAACATGCACGTAAATTATTTAACACACGAAAAACTACGGGTTTACCCTATGTGGGCCCCATTGCCGCGGCAAGACAAGAGAGGGAGGCCAAGTGGGCCTTTTGGCCCAAAACCATTTTTATTAAAACCTCTGGAGAGTTATTTTATCTCATATTTTTAGGTTACAGAAAATTGTCCTCGTCCTCCTTGTTTTCACCATAGCCGCCAGCCACCATAGCACAAAGGGCAAACCCGGATGATTTTTGGAATTTTTTAATTATTCGTGATCACCGTTTCATTCTACACGCATTGGTATATTCAGAAACCTTTTCTATTATTTTATTTCCTTATGATTCCATGTTTAAAAATTAATTAATCACATGAACGCGTAAACACCGAAACCCCCAAAGGGGGTGTTCAGTTTGTTTTTTATCACCACCACCGAGACCATTAGGGTCTCGGCTTGGTTGGTCTTTGGTTGGCGCAGCAAGGGAACCCCGACCAAGGGTCGGGGTGTGTTTGTTTCCGGTTTATGGTGGAGCCGAGACACCACCGAGGCCCTAAGGGGTGCTCGGTTGGTGTTGGTTGTTCGGACCCGAGACCAAGGGACCCCGACTTCGAGTCGGGGTATGATTGCATGTTTAGTTATTTGAGTAGTGTCAACCGAGATCCTTTCCAAGGTCTCGGTGGGACTTGATTATAGCTTATTTGATTCGGCTTATATTAAAACACGGGCTCGGGATGCGGGTTTTTATAAGAACTATTTTTATAAAACATGTCATATTAAACTTTAGGTAAATTGATTTATTTAATTAATTCATGTATAACCTAAGGTATTTATACATAGTTATTTTAATTAAACATGTATTTTAATTAAAATAATATAACATATAGTTCAAATAAATTAACCGGTTATTTAATTAACCAACTATAACCATGACTTGAATTGTACTAATTTAACTTCACTTATTATTTATAAGTCAACTTAATTCTAATTATGGAAACTTACTGTGACACCCTAGAATCGAGGTCATTAACGATACCCTAAATTACGCTAATTTTTGAAATTTTTGATAAATTTTAATTTCTATAATTATAAGTATTTTGGTTAAGACCGATGTTCGAGGTTATAATTTTTACGGTTGACGTTTTGAGAAGGACGATGACGATTACGATCCCGAGAGATGCCCAATTTTATATAATTTTTGACGATTTATCGATAATGTAATTTTTCGAGAATTTTATTTACGGTTCGTGTTAAGTTGAGTCGGGTGAGTTTTATAGCCTTCCAAGTACATTTAAAATATCCCAAAAATATTTTGGAGCGTTCGGGAAGATTTCCGACTCCCGTAAAATTTTCAAAATTGACAAATGAGTCAAACCCGCAAAGTTTTGAGGTCGTTTTCTATTTAAGGACAAAAGAAGCCCAATATTGCACAAAGGTCCCTCCTAACTATCAAAAAGGGCCAAAGTTGAAACACACACAAACACATACAACATTTCACCAAAAATCAAAACCATCACTCCCTCTCTTCTCTCTCAAACCCACGGCACACCCAACCCAAACAAAAATCCACCTAAAATCTTTTCTACTTGATTTTTCAAAAATCTAAGGTTAGACCACGCTTAGTTTGGTTATTACCCACCTATTCATGTGCTCAAATCCAACATGCATTGATAAAAATTTTTCAAGATTTTTCATATGATCCAAATTCGTTTTTGTGGCTAATTGAGCTAATGCATGTTGATATTTAGTGTTATGGAAGTATAAACACCATGAAAACCCACCAAAATTAATTTGGTTGTGGTGATTTGGTCACCCAAACCCCACGGCAAAGGGGGTGTTTGGGGAGCCATGGTGGTTGTTGAATTTGCATGTTATATTTGTGTTTGGTTTGTTGTTTTAGAGGGATTCATATAGGTTTTATTACTTGCATGTCTATTTTCTTTGATTCTTGATATTGAGATTGGTTGATCAATAGGGGTAGGATGGAAGTTTGATGTTAGGATATGTTTGGGAAGGCTTAGGATGATGTTTAGTGTTGGTTAGAAGTCTTGGAATCGAGTCTAAGCATGTTTTTGATATGGTTATTTTTAGGCAGAAACATTTGGTCTATTTTGGAAAAATGATTTTTGTTCCAGGTCTTGGAAACTAAATATAGTGATAGAGGGTTTTTCTAGCTTTAATTTGGTATAAGGTAGAGCCCGTGACTCAAAACGAGCTAAAAGTTATGACATTTTAAAGATCGGGTACCGGGAGACGAGGACTTTCACAATCCGGATTTGTGCAAAGTTTTAGTCAAATCCCGAGGGTCACAAGTATAATTTGGTGAATGATCAAGGGTCAAAACTTGGTCCCTAACCTGTACAAATGAGTCTATATGTTGACTTATGAGTCAAGGAAGTCAAAGGTATTTTTCATATAGGTCAAAGTGGTCAAAATTGGTCGAAGCGCAATTTCAGCCCGTAAAATGTAGTCGTGGAAATGAGTTGCGTGACGGGTCGTAAAAGTGAAAACTTTTGTTGGGCTTAAAAACATGTTATCTACAGGTCATATAGGATTTTTGGAAATTTTGTCAAATTTTATAAGCATGGTTTAATAAGGTAAAACAGCCCGTACTTTAGTCAAGTACCGGCGAGAACGTGTAAAAATGGACAACGTAGGTTATAAGAATGAATGGTATAAAATGAATGATACTTGTTGTTTTTGTTTTTGGCGTGAGTTATATTGGTCTTAAGTGACTTATATATATGTATTTTATACAGTACCGTAAGTATGTAAATGAGATTACTCATTACGCGTTATTTGTGATAGGTGTTGATTTACCCGGGCATCCGTTACATCGTCAGTGAACACTCCTCGAACTACCGACTACTTAATATCTAAGGTGTGAATTTATAGCCTCGCTTATATTATTTCAAATTGTTTTACCCGCGAGGGAAATGCATGCTAGTTTTTAAAAGGAACGTATATCATGAATGATTGTTAGACCCGAAAGTTGCCTTAGAAATTGTGTTGAGTACCAAAGTTGCAAAAGTCCCTAAATTCATGAACTATTAACTATTGTCTTGCCCTTGCGAAGGGGGAAATAGCCGCTTATGCAATTTGTAGTACTACGGGGTTAACGACCCAATGCTAGCCGAGAAGCTGTACTTATAGTAAGTTCTGCGGTAGATTATTTTGTATGAGAAATAAGGTATAATTGCAACTGATGCCTTTAGAAGGGGCAATGGTTTCATCTGAATCATGCCGGTATATTTACGCGGGTGATTGAGTTAACGGATTAGTGTCATGAGCTTAAACACAATTGTCAGTATCCTGATTATAGTTTGTTTGATCGACAAGACTATAAATGATCACGAATGGTTTTTATTATATATACGTTCAAATGGATTGAAAAACCTATGAATTCCACTCAACGTTTTCGTTGACCAAATTTTTGGCATGTATTTCAGGTAACCGCTGAGCAGTAGGATGGAGCATGCATGGGATGGATGTTGTGTGATCGGCTTGGTGTCCGCTTGTTTTTCCCTCCTTTTCTACTTAAACAATTTTTATGATTAATGTCATGTGGTTGTAAAACTGAAGTTTTTGGGGTTGAGATTCATGGGGACCGAAAACGCTAAACTCTGTGCACTATTTGGGGTTGGAAAAACTATGGACATGTATCATCTAACAATCTTAAATGTTGAATTTTTAAGACGACGTCTTTTTAGCGTCGTTTGATATCTCTTGTGTGCAATGAATACTGTGTAGCACCCATTGTTGTAGTTCCGCTGCGCATAACAATTGTGGGGGTGTTACAGATTGGTAATCATAGCCACGAGTTATAGAGAACTAGGTCGTTTTTAAAAATCCTAAACTATAACTTTTGGTGTCGTAAGAAAGGGTCCAAGCACACACAACTATCCTGCATGGCTCCGGTAAGATTTATTGTTGTATTTATGGCATTTGACGTATACTTTTGAGTAAAGTATATATGTGGGTAATTATTATATAAGTATGGAATTACTATATGTAGACGTTAAATTTTACGTGAAATATCCGACATCGTAATTTTCATATTTATCATGCATGAGCATCATATTATTACATTTCGGGCATATGTACCACCTTTGCATTGCATTTGCATGCATATATTTATAATTATCGTATAATTACTTATGTACCCTCCGAAATTCGCTGTTATTGCAGGAATGGCCGAGGTACCGCCCAACGATAAGGGGAACGATTACGTCGTAGGTCACGAAGGGGGACCGTTTCCTCCGAACCCGCCGGACAATAATAATGGATGGATCGCTCCAGAAGACGAAATAGGGCCGGAAAACGACAATGGCGAAAGTGAGGTGGATAATTTCAGCATGAGTAGTGACGACAATGAGGATTCCGAAGAAGAGCCCGAGGAGCTATTGGATGATGGCATTCCCGAGGATGCCGTAGGCCAGACCGAACCCGAATTGTTTCAATCCCCGAGTTCGCCGAAGGGTTATGAGGTACCACCGACCGGTCGTTATGAGCAGCAACCTTTTGATCGCCCGATGGACAATAGTAATGGGAGCAGTGGAGAGTCATCCAAGTCGCCATCGATTCATGAGAATATTGCAAGGGTCTATTTTCCGAGACCGAGTCACTACTGGGATCCCGCAGGTCGTTTGGGGAGGATGGAAAGGTTAATGTATGAGCGGTTTGTAGTTGAGACTAGGGTGATTAAGAAGTTTGATAAGACTGAAAGGGAACATCAAAGACTGTTGGAAAGGACTTCAAGAATTGCGTATGATGGGATGATGAACACAAGTGCCATCAACAGTTTGAAATCAATGGTTGCGAATTTAAGTGCTAGTTTTGATCGTGTGAGGGAAGATCAGATGAGGTTGTCGAGGATGCAGAGTTGGGAGCATCGTGTGAGGGATTCATTGCCCCCGGATTGGAGATTCGTGGACGATGTGGAGATGGAGGCGAATGACTTCATGGTTCAGCCGCCTACTGGAGATGCTTGTATTTCGGTGGGAAATCAAGTAGCGATTGAGCATGGATCCACATCAGGGACGAGAAAGGAAACAGAATGTGGGCCAGATGAGAAAGGAAAGGGAAAAGTGGATGATGTGGATGAGGACGTGAGTGATGAGGAAACCGAGGACGACGACGAGCCGCCATCCAAGAGGCCGTGTGGATCACCACATGCCTAGTTACTTGTTTTGTATTTTTCTTTGATCATTGTAATAGAACTATTTTAGACCTTTGTATGATGGTATTATGACGAGAAACTCAAGTACTTGATGTTTTGTGGTGAATGATTGTAGTGGCATTACTTGTCACGATTTTGGTTAACTATCAATACAATCTATGTTACCTTTCATGATCTGTGATATGTCTTAAATTTGATCTTTTGTGGTGTGAATTGATGAATATTAGTAACTCCGTAGTGATGTGTCGTTGTATGTATTTTATGTCTGGGAAACTTGATATGAATACTTACATTGTTTTTCTATTTTTCTTGTCTTGCAGAAAGAGATATTCGATAAAACAATGCCTCCAAAGTTGACTGCCGATCGTGTTAACAACATGATTCAGGAAGCGATAGCTAATGCGTTGCAAGCGGACCGAGCTGGGAGAAATCAGGATCCAGGAAGGAACGCGGGGAGACAACCAGCCCCAAGAGTGTGTACCTATTCAAGCTTTATGAAGTGCGGTCCTACGCAGTTCCGTGGATCGGGTGGAGCCCTAGAACTTAGGCGATGGTTGGAAAAAGTTGAGAGTACGTTTGAAATCAGTGGTTGTGCAGAGGCGGATAAAGTAAAGTTTGCAGCAGCTACATTTCTGGATGATGCGTTAAGCTGGTGGAATACCCAGGTAGCTACGGTGGGATTGGCTGTGGCGAATGCGAGAACGTGGAATGAAACCAAAGCTTTGTTGACCAAGAAGTTCTGCCCAGAGGAGGAATTGGGGCAATTGGAGGACGAATTGAGACATTTGACCTTAAGGAACAACGATATAGCTGCTTACACCAGGAGATTCAACGAGTTAAGTCTTTTGTGTCCGGACATATTTGCCAATGATGCCAAGAAAATGAAGCAGTATATTAAGGGTTTATCTAGCAACATCAAAGGTGAAACAACTTCGTCGAAACCTGGAACGTTTGATGAAGCGGTTCAAATGGCACACGCTTTGATGGACGTTAAGCTTCAGGATAAGCAGAACTACATTGCTGAGGGTAACAAAAGAAAATGGGAGGCAGCACAAGGCAATCAATCCCAAGGCCAGAACCGAGGAGGAAATCGAAACAACCAAGGGCCGAACCGTAATCAGCAGTTTAATCAGAGAAGGAACGAAGGAATGAGGGCAGTGACGAACCCTAGAGGTGTGAAAGTGAACCCCCATTGTGGAAAGTGCAACTTATATAATGTTGGAAACTGCCCGCCGGCATGCGGCAAATGTGGAAAGGCAGGTCATAGGACTGCTAGTTGTCGAACGGGAGGAGTAGCCACTGGGGCTAATGCTATTAGGATGAGAGGATGTTATAGCTGTGGAGAAAGAGGGCATGTGCAAGCGAATTGCCCAAAGACAGGGAACAGACGGGGAGGAAATAATGCGGCAGCTGTGTATCAAGTGGGAACTGCTGATAAACCACAAGGTCCCAATGTGGTTACCGGTACGTTTTTGCTAGACGCTTGTTATGCTAGTATTTTATTTGATTCTGGCTCCGACAAGAGTTTTGTAGACGTTGGATTTAGTCGTCATATCGATAGAGAACCGGTGTTGTTAACGACTAGTTATAATGTTGAATTAGCCGATGGAAAAATTGTTAGTACAAATTCTATACTGAAAGGGTGTACCTTGAAGTTAGGAAACTACGCTTTTAAAATCGACTTGATGCCTATAGAGCTAGGATCGTTTGACGTGATTGTGGGAATGGATTGGCTAATGGCGCATAGTGCTACGATTGTCTGTGGTGAGAGATTGGTGCAGATTCCGCTGAGGAATAGGGTTTTGACGGTAAAGGGAGACGAATGCACTTCTCGTTTGAAGGTGATTTCGTGTTTGAAGATGATGAAGTACGTAGAGAGCGGATGCGATGTGTTTTTGGCACAGGTTTCGAGCGATGGTGATGTAGAGGCGAGGATTGAAGAGGTACCAGTTATTTGCGAGTATCCGGACGTTTTTCCAGACGAGTTGCCAGGTTTACCGCCTAACCGTGAGGTCGAGTTTCGAATTGATTTAGTGCCAGGAGCTGCACCGGTTGCCCGAGCACCTTATCGCTTAGCACCATCTGAGTTAAAGGAGTTAGCGGATCAATTGAAGGAGTTGATGGACAAAGGATTTATTAGGCCGAGCTCATCACCTTGGGGAGCGCCAGTGTTGTTCATAAAGAAGAAGGATGGTTCGTTTAGAATGTGTATTGACTATAGAGAACTCAATAAGCTGACGGTTAAGAATCGGTACCCATTACCGAGGATTGATGATTTGTTCGATCAATTACAAGGTTCCAGTGTATACTCAAAGATCGATTTAAGATCAGGGTATCATCAACTGCGTGTAAGAGAGGAGGATATTCCTGTAACTGCCTTTCGTACGCGGTATGGACACTTTGAATTTCGAGTGATGCCGTTTGGGTTGACAAACGCGCCTGCTGTATTCATGGATCTTATGAATCGCGTGTGCAAGCC
Source organism: Glebionis coronaria (assembly GCA_025667525.1). Classification (NCBI taxonomy): domain Eukaryota; kingdom Viridiplantae; phylum Streptophyta; class Magnoliopsida; order Asterales; family Asteraceae; genus Glebionis; species Glebionis coronaria. Next base: position 123,713,976 of record CM046880.1, on the reverse strand, counting down.
GTATCTAGATAAGTTTGTTATTGTTTTCATCGACGACATACTTATTTACTCTAAGAGTAAGGAGGAGCACGAGAAGCACCTAAGAAAGATTTTGGAGTTGTTAAGGAAGGAGAAACTGTATGCAAAATTCTCTAAGTGTGAGTTTTGGTTGGAATCAGTGCAGTTTCTAGGTCATGTGATTGATAGTGAGGGAGTTCGTGTAGATCCTGCTAAGATCGAAGCGATCAGGGAATGGTCAGCACCGACGACGCCGACTGAAGTTCGACAGTTTTTGGGTTTAGCGGGGTATTATAGAAGGTTTATTGAGGGATTTTCGTTGATTGCGAAACCATTGACGCGGCTTACCGAAAAGAATAGGGTGTATGAATGGGGAAATGAGGAAGAGCTTGCTTTCGAAACACTCAAGGATAAGTTATGTTCCGCGCCGATTTTATCATTGCCTGAAGGAACCGAAGATTTCGTGGTGTATTGTGATGCGTCTCGTAAAGGTTATGGAGCAGTATTAATGCAACGTGAAAAGGTAATAGCTTACGCGTCGAGGCAATTAAGGAAGAACGAGGAGAACTACACGACGCACGATTTGGAATTAGGAGCGGTAGTGTTTGCGTTGAAGCTGTGGAGACACTATCTGTATGGGACAAAGTGTGTTGTATTCACTGATCACAAGAGTTTGCAGCACATTTTAGATCAAAAGGAGTTGAATATGCGACAAAGACGATGGGTTGAACTACTGAGTGATTATGATTGTGAAATTCGCTATCACCCTGGGAAGGCGAATGTTGTAGCGGATGCATTGAGTAGGAAAAGAACGGGAGAAACCTTTGAGGGTTAGAGCTTTGGTGATGAGTGAGAGCGTTGACTTAACCGAAACCATACTGAAGGCTCAGGAGAGAGGATTGATGAAAGGGAATGTTGAAGCCGAAAACTTGGGACGAATGTTGAAACCTCTTTTTGTGATTAGATCTGACGGACTAAGATATTTTGAGAATCGGATTTGGTTACCATTGTGTCCATCTGAGGAAGGAAAGCCTGGAGTTCGAGAATTGGTTATGAATGAGTCGCATAAGTCGAAGTATTCGATACATCCTGGATCGGATAAGATGTACCACGACCTGAAGAAAGTTTATTGGTGGCCGAATATGAAGGCAGATATTGCTCGTTACGTCAGTAAGTGTTTGACTTGCGCGAAGGTTCAGGCAGAACATAAGAAACCATCTGGATTGTTGGTACAACCGGAAATCCCAGAGTGGAAATGGGAGAAAATCGCAATGGATTTTGTGACGGGTTTACCTAGGACTCCTAGTGGAAGCGATATGATATGGGTAATTGTGGATAGGTTGACGAAATCTGCTCATTTCTTACCTATGAAGAAGACGGACAGCATGGAAAGACTCGCCAGCGTGTACGTGAAGGAGATCGTCTGTAGACATGGAGTGCCGTTATCGATCATTTCGGATCGCGACAGTAGATTTACGTCGGAATTTTGGAAATCGCTTCAACGTGCGATGGGAACTGAACTGAGTTTAAGCACGGCTTATCACCCGGAAACTGACGGCCAGAGTGAACGAACGATTCAAACGATGGAGGACATGCTCCGAGCGTGCGTGATTGATTTTGGAGGAAGTTGGGAACGCCACTTGCCTCTAGTGGAATTTTCGTACAATAATAGTTATCACGCGAGTATCAAAGCGGCACCGTTCGAAGCATTGTATGGAAGGAAGTGTAGATCGCCCGTGTGTTGGAGTGAAGTAGGGGAAAGTCAATTGACTGGACCCGAAATGGTATTAGAAACGACAGAGAAGATCGTGCAGATCAAGAACCGACTACTTGCTGCGAGAAGCCGACAGAAAAGTTATGCTGATAACCGAAGGAAACCGTTGGAGTTTGAGGTTGGAGATATGGTTATGCTCAAGGTATCGCCATGGAAGGGTGTAATTCGTTTTGGAAAGAAAGGAAAGTTGAGTCCGAGGTATATTGGACCGTTTAAGATCGTTGAACGAATTGGACCAGTAGCGTACAAGTTAGAATTGCCGACCGAGCTTAGTGCTATTCATGACACGTTCCACGTATCGAACCTGAAGAAGAGTTTGGCGGACAAGGAATTGGTGATTCCTTTGGACGAGATTCGACTAGACGACAAAATGCACTTTGTGGAAGAACCTGTGGAAATCATGGACCGGGAGGTCAAGCGGTTGAAGCGTAGTAGGATTCCCATTGTGAAGGTCCGATGGAATTCTAAGCGTGGACCGGAATACACCTGGGAACGTGAGGACTTTTTCAAGGAAAGGTATCCTCATCTGTTCCAGTAAGACGAAATGTGAGTACAAGAAGAGGCGAGCGCCGGGACGTCGCTCTCTTTAAGGAGGGGTGGATGTGACACCCTAGAATCGAGGTCATTAACGATACCCTAAATTACGCTAATTTTTGAAATTTTTGATAAATTTTAATTTCTATAATTATAAGTATTTTGGTTAAGACCGATGTTCGAGGTTATAATTTTTACGGTTGACGTTTTGAGAAGGACGATGACGATTACGATCCCGAGAGATGCCCAATTTTATATAATTTTTGACGATTTATCGATAATGTAATTTTTCGAGAATTTTATTTACGGTTCGTGTTAAGTTGAGTCGGGTGAGTTTTATAGCCTTCCAAGTACATTTAAAGTATCCCAAAAATATTTTGGAGCGTTCGGGAAGATTTCCGACTCCCGTAAAATTTTCAAAATTGACAAATGAGTCAAACCCGCAAAGTTTTGAGGTCGTTTTCTATTTAAGGACAAAAGAAGCCCAATATTGCACAAAGGTCCCTCCTAACTATCAAAACGGGCCAAAGTTGAAACACACACAAACACATACAACATTTCACCAAAAATCAAAACCATCACTCCCTCTCTTCTCTCTCAAACCCACGGCACACCCAACCCAAACAAAAATCCACCTAAAATCTTTTCTACTTGATTTTTCAAAAATCTAAGGTTAGACCACGCTTAGTTTGGTCATTACCCACCTATTCATGTGCTCAAATCCAACATGCATTGATAAAAATTTTTCAAGATTTTTCATATGATCCAAATTCGTTTTTGTGGCTAATTGAGCTAATGCATGTTGATATTTAGTGTTATGGAAGTATAAACACCATGAAAACCCACCAAAATTAATTTGGTTGTGGTGATTTGGTCACCCAAACCCCACGGCAAAGGGGGTGTTTGGGGAGCCATGGTGGTTGTTGAATTTGCATGTTATATTTGTGTTTGGTTTGTTGTTTTAGAGGGATTCATATAGGTTTTATTACTTGCATGTCTATTTTCTTTGATTCTTGATATTGAGATTGGTTGATCAATAGGGGTAGGATGAAAGTTTGATGTTAGGATATGTTTGGGAAGGCTTAGGATGATGTTTAGTGTTGGTTAGAAGTCTTGGAATCGAGTCTAAGCATGTTTTTGATATGGTTATTTTTAGGCAGAAACATTTGGTCTATTTTTGAAAAATGATTTTTGTTCCAGGTCTTGGAAACTAAATATAGTGATAGAGGGTTTTTCTAGCTTTAATTTGGTATAAGGTAGAGCCCGTGACTCAAAACGAGCTAAAAGTTATGACATTTTAAAGATCGGGTACCGGGAGACGAGGACTTTCACAATCCGGATTTGTGCAAAGTTTTAGTCAAATCCCGAGGGTCACAAGTATAATTTGGTGAATGATCAAGGGTCAAAACTTGGTCCCTAACCTGTACAAATGAGTCTATATGTTGACTTATGAGTCAAGGAAGTCAAAGGTATTTTTCATATAGGTCAAAGTGGTCAAAATTGGTCGAAGCGCAATTTCAGCCCGTAAAATGTAGTCGTGGAAATGAGTTGCGTGACGGGTCGTAAAAGTGAAAACTTTTGTTGGGCTTAAAAACATGTTATCTACAGGTCATATAGGATTTTTGGAAATTTTGTCAAATTTTATAAGCATGGTTTAATAAGGTAAAACAGCCCGTACTTTAGTCAAGTACCGGCGAGAACGTGTAAAAATGGACAACGTAGGTTATAAGAATGAATGGTATAAAATGAATGATACTTGTTGTTTTTGTTTTTGGCGTGAGTTATATTGGTCTTAAGTGACTTATATATATGTATTTTATACAGTACCGTAAGTATTTAAATGAGATTACTCATTACGCGTTATTTGTGATAGGTGTTGATTTACCCGGGCATCCGTTACATCGTCAGTGAACACTCCTCGAACTACCGACTACTTAATATCTAAGGTGTGAATTTATAGCCTCGCTTATATTATTTCAAATTGTTTTACCCGCGAGGGAAATGCATGCTAGTTTTTAAAAGGAACGTATATCATGAATGATTGTTAGACCCGAAAGTTGCCTTAGAAATTGTGTTGAGTACCAAAGTTGCAAAAGTCCCTAAATTCATGAACTATTAACTATTGTCTTGCCCTTGCGAAGGGGGAAATAGCCGCTTATGCAATTTGTAGTACTACGGGGTTAACGACCCAATGCTAGCCGAGAAGCTGTACTTATAGTAAGTTCTGCGGTAGATTATTTTGTATGAGAAATAAGGTATAATTGCAACTGATGCCTTTAGAAGGGGCAATGGTTTCATCTGAATCATGCCGGTATATTTACGCGGGTGATTGAGTTAACGGATTAGTGTCATGAGCTTAAACACAATTGTCAGTATCCTGATTATAGTTTGTTTGATCGACAAGACTATAAATGATCACGAATGGTTTTTATTATATATACGTTCAAATGGATTGAAAAACCTATGAATTCCACTCAACGTTTTCGTTGACCAAATTTTTGGCATGTATTTCAGGTAACCGCTGAGCAGTAGGATGGAGCATGCATGGGATGGATGTTGTGTGATCGGCTTGGTGTCCGCTTGTTTTTCCCTCCTTTTCTACTTAAACAATTTTTATGATTAATGTCATGTGGTTGTAAAACTGAAGTTTTTGGGGTTGAGATTCATGGGGACCGAAAACGCTAAACTCTGTGCACTATTTGGGGTTGGAAAAACTGTGGACATGTATCATCTAACAATCTTAAATGTTGAATTTTTAAGACGACGTCTTTTTAGCGTCGTTTGATATCTCTTGTGTGCAATGAATACTGTGTAGCACCCATTGTTGTAGTTCCGCTGCGCATAACAATTGTGGGGGTGTTACACTTACTATTTTTGGGAACTTTATATTTTTGGAAACTTTCTATTTTTGGAAACTTACTATTTATGGAAACCTCTATTTTTAGAAGTTACTTAGTATTACAATACAAGTATTATAATACACTAATACATGAATAATACACAATAGAACATCATAATAACTACAGTTAACACAGTAAACAGTAAAACATGACAGAATACATATAACAAGCTAATAACACACGAAACCAGTAAAACACATGTAATTCAGACAACTCATACACGTCCATACTTCTTATGTAGTGTTATCCGTCAAGGCGTATTAGTCTTCATCGTTCCTGTTAGCTTCTATTGGACATAAGGTACGGATTTCCCGTCCTTCAGTAAGGACAATCTCTTCCTTCATTAGGATTTCCCGTATGCAGCCAACTGTTTTCCCAAGTAGTTATAGATTAAAGGATTATGTTTATTAGTTACCTTAGCCATATACATGCATGACCAGTTTCACCTAGTTATGGAGGTACCATAACCATAACACTAGAGGTACTAGTGTTATGACTTCACCACGGCAGAGTGATAGCTCGTGGCGTCCCTTTTCAGTTATTTAGCCATTTTATTATTATAGTATCATGTGGGGCATATGGGTGCATCCTAGTTACATGTTTCAACCAGGATTTCATGGTGAATGTGGTGTGTGCCTTGCATCCTTCACAAGGAGCTGATCCCTCCTACCCAATGACCAGTTAATTAGAGGCAACCCCTCTAATTGCATGATGAGGTCTCCCCTCCAAGTATTCATGCATGTTGTTGACCTCATGACCTATATTTTCTATTATGGTACATTAACTAATATAGATTTTCATAAGTAACATAAGCTATGTTTTTAGAACTAAAACCAGTTAACATGACAGACAACTAGGTTTTCCAGGACTTATTCATTTTTGCTGCCATTCATGCTTTATATTCTTTATATGCTTCCATACTCTATGTTTTTCCATGCTTTATTGTATATCCGTGCACTGAGCCTTATGCTCAACCGTCTACTTTTCCATGTTCCCAAACGGCAGGTACCCAAGGACGCAAGTAGGAACTCCAGAGTATGTGCATTTGGATAGGAAGCTATTCGACCTCTTTTACCTTATGCATTTATTCCTACTTTATCATACTTTACTTCTTTTGGACATTGTTTAGTCCTTTCCATTTACAGTATTTATATTGCTTGTTTGTGAGTTACTAGACTACTGATGTTTGATTCCGGTATTTCTATTTATGGTCATGAATTTTTTGACATTTACCTTGCATGCTTTGATGATACGCCATAATTTACTGTATCACTCTATCGTATTAAATGGGGTGTTACAATTATGTTATCAGAGCCAAGGTTTTGACCTGTAGCTCTATAAAAATAACCTGTGACTTACGGGTAGTCACCAGTGTCATCCTAGAATTGATAGTTGGTTTTCATGCATTCATTCATTTTCATTTTTATTTCATGTATGCATATCATTGTAGCAGGTTTATAACTAAGTAATGGTTGGTACCAGACTGGCCCTATTTAGTCGCATGTGCTTTTATTGAAACTTTTAACTTTGGGACCGACCCATTGGCGTCCCCTCTCCATGTCTTTATTTTGGGTGAATTGACCATAGGTGTTCACTCCCGTTCATATGAAAGTTTTTATAAACTGCATCATGCATTTTTACATTGTTTCATGCATTATAAACTGCTTCTTGATTTATACATTGTTCATCCATTCTTATGTTATCTCATTTCAGATTTATAATTTATGTTGCATTTTGTTGTTTAAACTGTCAGATGGTGAACAATCTCAATACTCCATATTTAACCGCAGCTGTCAATGCAGCTCTGCAAGCCCTACTTCTGTTGGGTCCACTAGATATGGATCTTGCAACCTGTTAATGATGGTGAACGACTTCTGTAATCACAAGTCTATTCACAGAGATACTCTAGATGAAACACACAGTATAAGTGCGGAATACAAATACTATGAATAAGAAGAAACATAATAACTATAATAACTTGATCATTACTAAGGATTTCTACTATTAATATAAACTAAATAATGTTTGATGAAGGTGTGTCTAACCCTTATGCCAATGGTTCCTTTTATACTACAACGAAACCCTAATACAGCATTAAACCAAAACGTGTAACTTCTGATATGCTCATCCTTTCCTAACATATCTCATGCATATTCTAACAAACTACTCAGAATAATAATGTTTGACTTTCTACTAGACCAGGAGCACGTGTTCCTCCTACTACTACTAGGACCAGGAAGAACTACATACCTCCTAGCATACCTATTAAAAATGTCTATTACAGAGGTCCTAACAATCCTCCCCTAAACTTGAATTTGACTTGTTGAGTTCAAGTTTCCTGGTAGATCTTGCAAAACAGCTTGATGATTGGAACAACAACAAACAGGAGCAGCATAACCATCAGCATGAACAACATAAAGACTGCTGCAACAAGTAACACCTAGAAGCTTCTTGAAAGCTTGAAACAGATCTGCACCTTGTTGAATCTTGACAGCAACATGAGCAGATTTGATGAGCCTTTACCAAGTAGCTACTCACTCTTGGGTTAGCTAGTCATTGTGGTAGAATAAGCATCACCCTGGGAGACGAACCCAACCCAACTCTTAGAATGTGAATCAATGGTGAGTGGGGGTACCCTAATGATTTTAGGAAAATCATCATAGCCGTCAACGGATTTGATATGAGTCCTTACCAGAAGCCGTACCCTTCCGGACTAGCCAACTCTTAGCAATGAAGCATCGGTGAGCTGAAAACCCTATAGCTTTGAGCAAGCTATTACAGCTATCAATGAATTTGATATAGATCTTTACCAAGAGCCGTACCCCCTTGGACTAGCCACTTTTCAGTCTAAGACCAAGGCAAGTGAAAACTATCCAATTTTGGGTAACCTGGCAACCATCAATGGATTTGATAATCACACCAGAGCCGTACCCTCATGGTGAATCAACTCTTTCTTGTCTGTTAAACATGGTGAGTTGAGCACCATTTGTTGTGTGGACTGAGTCCAACACCAGAAGTACCTCTCAAAACAGTCCAAGTGTGAAAATGACAAGTGGAAAACAATGTCATGATGAAAAAGTATAAGCAGATATTATATTATTTACAAGTTTCGAAATCCATCACATGTTTAAAGTATAAGCAGATATTATATAAATGTATGTTTTTTTTAATATTTTTTTATTTATTTTTTTTTAACTATAAAATGTGAGTCACCAATCACTGTACATATTAGTGAAAAGAATGTTAGTATAACACAAGAATAGAAGAACCAAACCAATCACTTACTAGAAGCTGCAACGTTGTCTGCATGCAGCCGGGCTTGAATACATTCAACCAAGGTAGTGGCCATGGCAGACTCATTACCAGAAGGAGCATTAGATACCAGCAGATCACATTCCAGCATAACTTCCATGGTAGCATTGGTCAATGGATACTCCATATCCGTAAGCATAAACAAAACGGCACCAATCTCAAGCTCTAACACATGAACACCACAACCAACACACAACTTCCACCTCCTTATCACCCATCGAGGTTGATCCTTCCATACACCTGCATGGGGAGAATCAGGAGGGGAATGTAACATCAGCTTCAAATCACCCCAAATAGTCAACCCATGCCAGTTGGGAAGCTCACTCGGAGACTTAGGAATCTCAGCATCCACCAAACCATACAACAACATAAGATCATGACGCTTCACCCAGGTCAAAATGTTTTGCAATCCAGAGACATAGCGAGTGTAACCATCACTAGTAGTAAACTTATGAGTAAAGGTACCACGAGAAATAGGATATGGCCGAACTTCCCAAGCTACAATCACACCCTTGCCCATGTGCAACTCCGTCTCAGTATCTGAAGCAGCATCAATGAGATTGGTAGGATCTCTCTTCTCAAAGGGGACAGACTTACCACGACGAGCCTTATTCTTTCTAATAGAGCGGCGAGGTGAAGGGACACCAGAAAAAGATTCATCCTTGACCTTTCCAGCAGCAGTAGCATCAGCAGTAGGATAAAAAAAGTCCTTACCAACCATAGGATCAAATTTAGCTGCACCAGCGGATAAGGTAGGAAGTGGTTCAGTCACCGGTGTTGATGTTGGCTTCACAGCAGGAGTAACATGAGTGGGATTAGTAGTAGGATTTGTAGTAGCTTCATTGGTGGTGGTAGTATCAACATGAGAGTTTGTGGGATTAACAGTTGAAGAGGTGGTGGTAGGAACAACAGAAGAAGGAGCACTAAAAGATGGAACCCTAGAAGTATCCTTGTGAACATTCGACGAAGATGTGGGAGCAGCAGCAGGCTTAGAAGTAAGGACAACACGAGGAGGTGGGCGATAAATCAAGTGTTAAGGTACATGTGTATTTTGACGCTTGATCATCTTTGTGTAAAGATATTTAAGCTCATCAAATGACAACCTCCTCACCCTTTCCCATGTACATCCTGTCTGATAGTAAGCAGCCGATTGATTCTTAACATATTGCTGCATCAACCTTCTCTCATTAGTACGCGACAAATGTCTGTTACGCTTCTCTTCACGAAGATGGGCAGCAAGAGACAACTGTTGTTTACGCATCAAATCCATTGCCCGTTGAACACAATTGCCTTGAGTCACATCAGCACCCAACAAATCTGTGAACTGCGAGTAGTCAAAAGTAAGTATGGTAAGCACCCTCATCAAGTCATTGTCATTCCAATGCATGGAGTTATGCCTCAACTACTCACGTCTTTTCTGTTGAAGAGATTCATCCTCAGCCCTGACCTGTTGGTCAAGCTCCTTTTGCAATCGCTGAACAGCCTCTTCCCCAAATATTTCTTCCTCTAATTGTCTGCGAGTACGCTTCTTGGAAGGAGAGGGTGCATCATTCATATGGGCTTTACCCTTGGGATCATGAGAGGGACCAGCAGAAGGACCAGCAGAAGGACCAGCATAATCATCCATTGGCTTGGGATCAGCAGCAGCATTAGGAATGCATGAAGGACTAGGAGGAGCAGGCAAATCATCACTCGGCTTATCAGCAAAGGCAGCCCTGGCCAAGATAGTCAGCCCATCCTCCTCAACATCTTCATCATAATCAGAAAGCACAACTTTCTTCTTTTGGCGCTTCAACTGTGAATCCAATGCTTAAACCTTGTTCGCCAATGGAAGAACGAAGTCTCGTGTGAGCTTGCGGTGCTGATTGAGGTCATCTTCCAAAGAAACAATCTTTGCATAATACATGTTTATACGAGATAGCAAAGAAGTTATAGTAACAGGTTCCTCAGCTTCCCTACCAAGAGGACTTGGCTTGGGGGATGCATCATTGGGACTAGAAGCAACAGATGGGTCATCCATATGACCATGAGAGTTGGAAGGCTACTTAGCAGAGTGCCGAGCTGGGCTAGGAGGGGAAGTATCAGCAAATGGGGACTCATGTGGGCGAGAAGAGGGGGCAACTTTTGAGGTGGATGGCATTTCTACCACCACCTCTCTAGTTGGCTCCTCAACCTCCATATGAGGCACACCAGTAGCAGGGTGCTCCTCCTCCATAGGATCATTCTCCAATGGAAGTTCCTCCCCGGCTTCATCAGCCGGAGGAATCACATTAGGATCCCCTTGGGCAAGGCCCATCATAGCATCAGTAAGAGGCCTCAAAGGACCCTTATAACCAAGTGCCATATTCGCATACACCTTGGAACTAAGCTTTGGGGTCTCATATTCCTCTCTATTTCTAGGTAGGCACATAAGTATTTGCTGCAAAAACCTAGGGTACATCAAGAACTTCTTCCTAGAGCCAGTATCATTAAGGTTACAAATCATGCCATCAAACAAGTAACAAGAAAAGTTAAAAGTACGACCCTGAGCAATACACATCAAATCAATAGCAAGGGGGATGGGAAACACATCCCAACTCCCAGACTTTGGACTCAAACAATGAACCAAGAAATGAACCAGTAGCTTCCATTGAGGGGCAAATCTATTCTTCTAGAAGTTAAACTTCCCCCCATGATTATAACCGATAGCAGCCATACCATCCAATACCTCGGAATTGGGAATAGAGACAATGCCATCTTCATCCTAAAGATGAAGGGCAGATCTAACAGATGCCTCAGACACCACATATGAGCGACCATCTATGGTAGCATGGAGCTCTAGTGGGCAACCCAAAACATCAACGAGGTGGGCAGTTGCCCAAAACTGACGTATAACAGTGATGAGATGGCTTTTATACATGATCTCATCGTTCTTTTCGGGCTCTAAATGCATAAAAATGTCATAAAATACCATATATATGCTTGTGTTTGTTTACTTGTGTATTTTAGGTATGGATATCGTGAAAAAGACAAAAGATCACAAGAAACAAGGAAAAACGGACATGAGAAACGAAGCCATACAAAGAACCGGGCCCTAGTTCATGAATTATCCAAGAAACACCCTTGAAGACTTGAAGATGTACAAGATTGATCCTTAATTTATGAAGAAATGTGATAGGTGTGAAAACACCCATCCTTTTTACCACTTAATTACAATAATAACCGAGCCAAAACATGTATATTATGTCATTTATGTCGGAATTATGCATGGTTTATGTTTTTGTTGTGATTTAGGATGAAAAGGTGAAAAGTGGAGAAAACACGGAATTTCACGGGCTTTTATCAAAGAAAAAGACGAAAGACGAAGTCAAGAAGTCAAGAGTGGAAAAAGAACGGAAGTCCAAGACCAATTCTGAAGATTTATCGAAGAAAAAGTCTAAAGACGGAAGTTTACTAAAAAGCCGAAGAACTCGAGTATTATTTATGAAGAAATGTCGAGACAAGTTCAAAGAAATCCCGAGACAAAGTCATTAAGTCCAGGATTAACAAAAGACTAAGAAGAAAAGGACTTGAGTGTGCAATTAACGAAAAGAGGAAAGAGGGAGGAAGCTTCCTAAGCTCCTACCTAATCTCCACTATAAATAGCCATTAGTTACTTCATTTCTTGTTGTTGGTGGCTTGACAAACCACTCTTCCACCATTTTCATTTCTTGTTAATTACTTTCTTGCATTTTAATTTCTTGTTATGCACTTTTAATTTCTTCAATTCAAGTAAGTCTTTTAGTTTTGGAAATTTATCTTTTAATCAAGTTCTTATTTTTTAATCATCTTCTTCTACCTTTCTTATTTGGCTTATCTTTGATTCATGTTCATCCTTGATCTTATTTCATCTTAATGCTTATTTTGTTTAATGTTTTCTTAAAAGTTCATCTTTTTATTGCTTGATTTAAAAGTTTGCTTATTTTAAGTTTTGATAAGTTGTTATTTGTGATTATTGGTTTCGTTTCATTATTGATTCGTTCTAGTTTTGGTGTGAGCTTATTATTATAACTTATTACTAGCCTATTCTCGAATTACATATAAATCGGAAAGGGAAAACCCCTTTCCGATCAGTTATTCCGATCAGCCACCCCTTATTCCGATCACTAGATCGAAAAAGGGTTTATAAACATTCCGATTCAGCACGTTTTTACTTATTCCGATTGCGTGTGTTTTCTAAGCATTCCGATCGGAATCTCTTTCCCACATTCCGATTTGACTCTGTTAATGGTATTCCGATTGGATGCCTTACCAATCATTCCGATTGCTTTGCTTTCTTGTATTCCGATCACGCTTACTTTCCAATCTGGATCCATTCCCAATATTCCGATCATGCCCGTTTGCTCATTCCGATCATTACTTTCCGACGGTGGTACATTCCGATCGGATTCCAATTGGATTCCGATAGGGTGTATTCCGATTGGGTATTTTGTTTTGTTTTAATATTTTGTTTTAGCTAAAGTGTCAATTTTTCTCGTTGTATTTTTAGTTCATTTTAATTTCGTTTTGTATTTTTATTTAATTGTCGATTTACTTTTTGCTAAGTTTTAATTTTACGTCATTTAAATTCTCGTCATTTACTTTTAAAGTTATAAATATTGCACCGTTTACGTTTTAACTACTTGTAGTTTTAATTACCCATCCTTTATTTTAAAGTCTTGCACATTTAATTTACCAAAACCAAAAATATTATTTTCACCAAGAACAACTGAGTCGCACATTTAACCGGAAATCAATTCGAGGAGATACCGAGAAACGAACTTTTTCAACTAGTAAAAGCCGTGTATTAAATGGCGCCGCTGCCGGCTCTTTTCGTGAGGATTAACGGTTTTATGTGAGTGACGCGTTGGCTTTTGGGATCCGTTCACTTGTGAACGTTATTTTCGTGCCAAAATTTTCAAAAATCCCAAAAACATTTGGAAAATCATAAAAAGCATTTCTTTTTCAAAGTTTTTGCACCAAAAATATTCTTCTTGTTCATCTATTTTTCTTTATGGATTCTTATGTCCATTGCGTCGGGTGTGGGAGACGATTGTACGGGAACGATTCTTGTCAATGGTGTACATGTGAGCGGTGCGGAAACGATATCAACAATACACAATTCATTTACGGATTTTGTCCTTTGTGCAACTCGACTAATTCATCCTTTTTGAACCCACCCACTCTTTCCCCGTGCATCTATTGTGGAATCGATTCTCATTGGCATGTTTCGTGCCCGGTTCGATACCCGTATGATCACGGGCAAGAACCGGGGTACATTTATGACAATGATAATAGCTATCCACAAGACGCACCCGATTTTTCTCCCGACCCATGTTTCCAAAGTTGTGGGGGTCCTCACGATATCTATTATTGTCAACCAATGAATTATTATGAGCAAAATCCGTGTCCTCATTTTTCTTCACAAATGGATTATTAAGAACCAACCCCGGTTTCTAATTCTTCTCAACCGATGAACTACTTTGAGCCACAACCATGTTATAATTCAGGTTTTCAACAATTTGAACCCCCACAACACATCATCAATCATCAAGCCTCCTTCGAACATGTGAGCTCCCACGAACAATGGTCCACTCTTGTTAAGCAAGGTCAACAACTTCAAGAAGCTTTCAACAAGATCATCGAAAAATGTCAAGAGGATCAACGACAAGAGCAAATATCGAATATCGAGACTTATACTCCTCCTCCGGTGTATCCATACTATTATGATGATGATGACGATGAGCCTACTATTTCTTGGAATGATCTTACTGCTCAATGCCCTAGCGCTATTGTCATCCCTCCTATCGATATCCTAAACGTGTCTAAGGATTGTGATTCGTTGAATGAGCTTAGTGATGTTGGTCTTGATAAAGTGTTTGATGATGAGGTTTGTGACATACCAGCTGCTATGGAACTTGAGGACGACGTTACTCTTACGGAAGAGGTCGATCCAAATGATGACGATTTTTCTCCAAGCTATGAGAATTTCACTTTTGAAATTTCTCAATCTCCACTGGGAGATGCGGGGTGATGACGATTTATTCTCTCCGGTTTAAAAGAAGTTCACCGATGAACATGATCTTGTGGATGAGGTGGAAGACGTGCTTCTTCGCGATAGATTACGGAAAGTGCACCTTCTTATTGCTCAAATCGAAGCGTTGACTTCTCCTCCTCTTTCCACGTCTTTGCCTCCATCTATTCCTCCCGTTGAAGATAATGACCCATTGCTGGAAGAAATCGATCTCCACTCCATCCCTCCAGGTATTGATGATTATGACACGGAGGGGGACATTATTTTTGATAATTTGCTTTGTCCCAAGTCCCCCTCCCGAGCACCTTTCATCCACTCTGTTAGAGACCATCACGGAGGATGAGTGCTTTGACCTGGGAGGTAACATTGATTATGCTATGATTGATACCATTACGATTTTGCCGTTTGCTCAGCATCCATTGTCTTTGGGGGAGGACAATGTGCTTACTTTACCCAACCCACCTCCCGTGGATCTTGATTTCACATACTTTTCGTATGTTGAAAGGGGTTTTCTCCCATTCAAGACTTATCCCCCCGCCTCTCCTTTGTTGATGTCAACCGGGAATGAGGACAAGGTCTTTGATCCCGGTATTACATTCGAGGCTTCCCCATGGACCATTTAATTCGGGGACGAGTCAGGCTCGTGACTCGGTTAATATAAAAAAGCGCTTTTTGGGAGGCAACCCAATTATCTATCTATTATCACCATAAGTGTAGGGGGAGCCCCGTGGTGTTTCTTGCTTTCTTTCTTATCATGTGCAGGGATAGATCTTCAAAGACACACTCTTGATGACTTTTGACGAACCATGATTGCATGCTCCCTTCTTCCCGGTTCTATCCTAAACACTTTTCGATTCACTATTTTATATTTCTCAATATTAAAATAGGAATCTCTTTAGTTGTCTCTTCCTTAGCGAGATTTAAACAAAGTGCAAAATGTCCTAAGTGTAGGGGAGTTTACTCACACATGCTTAAACATTGAGGACAATGTTTATATTAAGTGTAAGGGGGACTTCTATCGAAGTTAAGTGGCCTTTTCCTTGTATTTGTCCTCATTTTAACCGGAAAATCAATTTTTCAACATTTTTCAAAATTTTTGATCTATTTTGGCCCATTAGTTTTTACCTTTGTATAGTTATTTTCTTTCCTTATTAGAATAAAGTTTGAATAAAGTGGTTTTAATTTTCAAATGTTGTGAATATTTTGATTCAACCCGAGTTTACTTATCTAAGTTTACTCTAGCTAGTATCCTTAACGTGTTTAAGTCAAGTTTTGCTATGCTTTTATATAGGGAGCTATAAAACGCAAAAGTCTTAACTCTCACGGGTTAAGAGCAAGAACTTTTCGCAAGTTCCTATAATTGATCCTAGAGAGTCGTTTATCAAGGGAACTTTAAAATGCGATTTCTAAACTTGAAAGAGTCTAAGAATTTGCAAGATCCTATAGACGAATCGAAAACCCAAAACTTTGATTTAATAGGATAAGCATCCACGAGTCTCATTCCTTGAGATTTTAAACTGTGGAGAACGAGAGATGATAGAGTCAATTATAAGTTTGGTATTCTTACGTGAATTTATGTGAGTTAATTATAAGCCTATTCTCCCATCGCTTGTTAATAAATTTATCTGCAATAAATAAGGTTGTACGATTTGAAAAGTTACTTAGCTTCTAGCCCAAGATCGTTTAAAAGTTGCTCGGTATGGATTAGAGGTCATAGCCAAGGAATAACTTATTGAAGCGGGATGCGAAGATTGGCGAGTCCGAAAAGGCCCTAACAAGGCATGAGGGCTACATTTTGTTGCTAAAGATCTAAAGTGATGTGAAGAATCATTTATCAAAAATCAATATGAAGGATCGAGACACACGACGAAAAGCAAAAACTCCCCAAAAGATCATGGAGAAGTCTATCCAAAAAGGCCCTAACAAGGTATGAGGATAAATAGATCCAAGTCCTAAAAGGAGGCGGATCGTTGTATATCAAAGTCCAAAATAAAGATTGGAGAAAAATGAAGAAGTCGTGGTCCATATACGAAGAATCTCTCAAAATTTCAAGTGAAGAAATTCCTATTATGAAGAGAAGACCATTATTTCATGAACGTCTCTCAAGATTTGAAGTATGAAGTCGCTGCCAAATATCGGTCCGAGAAAGGTCTCAAATCGCGAAGCGAGTTATGCCAAGATATGAACTTTTTGAGGTCCCGAGAAGCAGTTTTAAAAGATTTTGTCCTTTAGCTAACTATTGATTAAATCGTTCACTTTATTTTCAGCCTAAATAACTATCGAAATCAGTCAAACAATGCATCCTCGTGATCATTCAAGACAACAATAAAATATAAGAGATACCCCTAGGAATAAGGGAGTCTAAGTGAATAATTGGCCCGCATGAGTTCGTGTTAGTTTACTAACTTATAATAACAATGATCTCGTTTCTAAGCTTGGTTTGGAGAAAGTGAAAACTTGAGGATGATGATCATTCACGACCTTTCCAAAACCCAAGGTATGTTTTTGATTTCTTTACTTTGAATGTTTATAGTATTCTATCTCCTTAATAAAGGCCAAGGTGGATTGATTGTGATGAAAAATGTAAACTTGCTTTGTAACTAATGCATTGCATGAGGACATTTCAATATTTAAGTGTAGGGGATTTGATAGGTGTGAAAACACCAATCCTTTTTACCACTTAATTACAATAATAACGGAGCCAAAACATGTATTTTATGTCATTTATGTCGGAATTATGCGTGGTTTGTGTTTTTGTTGTGATTTAGGACGAAAAGGTGAAAAGTGGAGAAAACACGGAATTTCACGGGCTTTTATCAAAGAAAAAGACGAAAGACGAAGTCAAGAAGTCAAGAGTGGAAAAAGAACGGAAGTCCAAGACCAATTCTGAAGATTTATCGAAGAAAAAGTCTAAAGACGGAAGTTTACTAAAAAGCCGAAGAACTCGAGTCTTATTTATGAAGAAATGTCGAGACAAGTTCAAAGAAATCCCGAGACAAAGGCATTAAGTCCAAGATTAACAAAAGACTAAGAAGAAAAGGACTTGAGTGTGCAATTAAGGAAAAGAGGAAAGAGGGAGGAAGCTTCCTAAGCTCCTCCCCAATCTCCACTATAAATAGCCATTAGTTACTTCATTTCTTGTTGTTGGTGGCTTGACAAACCACTCTTCCACCATTTTCATTTCTTGTTAATTACTTTCTTGCATTTTAATTTCTTGTTATGCACTTTTAATTTCTTCAATTCAAGTAAGTCTTTTAATTTTTGAATCTTATCTTTTAATCAAGTTCTTATTTTTTAATCATCTTCTTCTACCTTTCTTATTTGGCTTATCTTTGATTCATGTTCATCCTTGATCTTATTTCATCTTAATGCTTATTTGGTTTAAAGTTTTCTTAAAAGTTCATCTTTTTATAGTTTGATTTAAAAGTTTGCTTATTTTAAGTTTTGATAAGTTGTTATTTGTGATTATTGGTTCCTTTTCATTATTGACTCGTTCTAGTTTTGGTGTGAGCTTATTATTATAGCTTATTACTAGCCTATTCTCGAATTACATATAAATCGGAAAGGGAAAACTCTTTCCGATCAGTTATTCCGATCAGCCAACCCTTATTCCGATCACTAGATCAGAAAAGGGTTTATAAACATTCCGATTCAGCATGTTTTTACTTATTACGATTGAGTGTGTTTTCTAAGCATTCCGATCGGAATCTTTTTCCCACATTCCGATTTTGACTCATGTTAATGGTATTCCGATTGGATGCCTTACCAATCATTCCGATTGCTTTGCTTTCTTGTATTCCGATCACGCTTACTTTCCGATCTGGATCCATTCCCAGTATTCCGATCATGCCCGTTTGCTCATTCCGATCATTACTTTCCGACGGTGGTACATTCCAATCGGATTCCGATTGGATTCCGATCGGGTGTATTCCGATTGGGTATTTTGTTTTGTTTTAATATTTTGTTTTAGTTAAAGTGTCTATTTTTCTCGTTTTATTTTTAGTTCATTTTAATTTCGTTTTGTATTTTTTTTTAATTGTCTATTTACTTTTCGCTAAGTTTTAATTTTACGTCATTTAAATTCTCGTCATTTACTTTTAAGGTTATAAATATTGCACCGTATACGTTTTAACTTGTTGTAGTTTTAATTACCCGTCCTTTATTTTAAAGTCTTGCACATTTAATTTACCAAAACCAAAAATATTATTTTCACCAAGAACAACTGAGTCGCACATTTAACCGGAAATCAATTCGAGGAGATACCCGGAAACGAACTTTTTCAACTAGTAAAAGCCGTGTATTAAAATGACACTTAAAACCCTTGTATATTCATAATAACAATTTTGGTCCCTTAAGTTTGTCAAAATTACAAAATGGTCCTTCAACTTTGAAGAATTGGTAAGTTTAGTCCCTCAACAATTCTAAATTGTCAATATTGGTCCCTCATGAAGTCAAAGATACAATGAAGACCTTTGAAGATCAGGAATGTCCAAATTCAGTCCTTGAAATATTCAAAAGTGGCAAAAACAACCCTTGAAAACCTTTTGCCAAAGTTTTGGGGCAAAAGTGTGAAGTTTATAACTTTAATAACAAAGGGAATGAAGTTTAATGGCTGAAAAACATGATTTACTAGTTCTGCCAAAGACCAAGGACCAAAAGTGTGCATATGAAACATTCAAACTCAAAAATGCGCCAAGCACATATACACTCCACCAAAACCGGATCAAAATGTTTACTATTCACCTTTCACCCCCAATTACTATCTCACTTAAACCAAAGGGTAAATCCCAATTACCTTGACACACGCTTAATTCACACACTCTAAATCCTATCCCACACACAAAACCCTCACTCCCACTCACCAAGGGACCCCACCGTTCAAACCCGTCCACCTATCACATCAAACCTTAACCTCCAAGGTATGCCACGTGGACAAATCAACAACTGAGACTCCTTGCTTGGTTAAAAAGCAAAAATGAACAATCAGGATTCATTTGGACAGCTCAAACATCAAATGCGTCTAGAATATTCAAAGGCATTTCAGGAACTTCATAGCTAGGGTTTTCACTTGTAATCTCAGCCCTTGTGGCCTATATAAGGACTCCTCAACATGTGAGAGAGCCTTGTTCCAGTTTTACTCTTTAAAAATTGTAATTACTTTTTATCATTTATAAAAGTTGGTATTTTAAGAAAATTGTATATCCTTTTTATGCTTTTGAAAGTTGGTGTTGTTTAAGAGTGATTATGAGTTCCATTTGATGTTATAAAGGTGTTTAGATCTTGTGGTTTAAACACATTTTTATGTTTGGTAAGGTTTTCAAGTTTGAAATAAGCTTGAAAACAGTCATATGTTTTTGATTATTTACTTGTACTAACCCTTAACCAAAAGACATAATCTCTTACAAGCTTGTTGACACCAAGCTTGTGAAGGGATTTGAGCCTTCGGTTGGGTTGTTTGTTGCTTGTGTTGAAGAAATAAAGTCCTTGAGTTTCTGCTTTGAAACATCAACCAAGGCACATCTCGTCTTCTTTGTTCAAGTACCTTGGTCTTGTTCTAGTTGTTGAACAAGGTCCAAGGAGCATTGTTGATCCTCCTAGGAAGTTGTGAAGGATAGGTATAACCTCTTGTTAAGATTCCTCTAAAAAAATTCATGTTATTGTCTGATTTTTACTTTGCTATGTGATTTATTGTTCCTGTGTTTGTGGTTTGTATTTTATTGTTGGTATCTCTTAATTGTCACCTAGTTGAGCTATTTGAACCATAAAATCAGTAGGTTGCTTGTAAAAATAAAAAGTTTGTTTGAAAAAGGGGTAAAACAAGGATGTTTGGGATTATTGGATCACAAGGCCTTGTGTCCTTGTGCCCTTTGTTCTTAGGGTTTGGGGAGTCTAAACAAGTCATATGCAACAAGTTTTAGTCACTGGTTATGTTTCAAAAGGTTTGGAAAAAGGATTTCAAGTTTTGGAAAAATCTGAAAAAGTGGTTTGAAATTGGTCAAACACATCAGATCCAATAAAATATTTGTTTGTTGGATCTAAGGTCTGAATTCAGGTTTGGGAAGAGTTTAGGTGATAAGCGATCTGTACATTATCTGTTTGTTGAAGTTGGTGGCTTATTGAGGGTGCTAGAGCTTATCAAAGTTGGTTGAAGTGGTCAATTGCATCAGCAAAGTGACCACCTCATTTTGTACTTGCATTTGCTGTTCTAGTGTATGCCCTGCTTGTTTATCACTTGGAACTTGATTTTGTGCTGGTTGTGAGTAGATTTGGCTATTTGGTTTGCTTTGTTGCTAGCTTATAAGCTCACTGGCTTATTAAGCCTTATTTGCCAAAATCTGTCATCAATTGGTCAACTGACCTCTTGATTCACAAGGACTCCTCCTTGAGTTCTTCACAAAAGTTGCTTATAACAAGCCTATAAACCATCCCTCATCATTTGGTGAATTTTGGAACACTTTGACTATTGGTCAAATAAGCACAATTTGGCTTATTTTTAGAACTGTTTATTGGTACATGCAACAACTTGCCTTTTGTAATAGGTGTCATTTTTCTCAGCTTAATTACAAATCTGGAAGGTTACAAGTCATTTGGTTAAGCTTTTGCTAGAAAACTAGCTTATTTGGCTTTTTCAGCCAGCTTATTGGTTCAAACAACTTATTCTACTTGGCTTATTAGGGTTTACTTTGTTGATTAGTCTTAGTTAAGCTGTTTTTGAGCTCTTGCAACAAACTAGAGCTTCTGAAACAGCCTAGAACTCTAACCCGACTATTTTATATTTTAGTGAAATTATACTTTGCTTATTTCTGGCTTATTGAGTGTGCTTTTTCAAAATTTCTTTTGATAGATCACTTAGGCAACTCAAAAGAAGGTTGTGTATTTAAGCAAAGCTTATGGTATTTGCTTATTGGTTAATGGGCTTATTGGCCTAATAAGAATAAGTTGTTGACTATTTAAGCTGTGATAAGCTCAAAACCAGCTTTTGGGCCTTCAGACTTTTGTGTTTAGAATTGAATTTTGAGTCATATAGGGCTTTTTCAGGTCATTTGGGCATGTTTGACTTTTTGGGCCCAAAAGCCCATTAAGGTTGATTGTTTAGTTTTTAGCCCATTTGGGGGCCCATTAGGGGTATTTTGGTAATTTCACTTTCATTTTCTGATTAATTAGTTTAAAATAAACTAGTTTTCAAGTTTTTATAATTTTTTATAATTTTTGGATTTTTAATATTATTTTATATTATTTTATTATTATTTTTCAAATTCCACATTTTTGCACTTTTTATATTTTTCTTAGGTTTAATACATTAAAATAGGGTTTTTGCAACTCTTAGATTAATTTTATCATCATTTTTCTAATTTCTAGAATTATTTTAAGTTTTTAATAGATTTTAATCATTTTAAATAGTTTTAATTAGTTTAGAAATTTATAAAAATAGTTTTTAATCTTTTTAGGTCATATTAGAGGTTTATAAAGTGAAAAATTTTTATTTGGGCTTTTTTATATTTATTTTGATTTTTAGGGCTTTAATTAGCATTTAAAAATTAATATTTAATTAATTAAAAGGTTTGAAAAAGTTTTGATCATTTGTAAACTCTTAGTTTAATTAATTTGATTTTTGGTAATTTTTTGGGAAGTTTTAGAATTAATTTTTATTTTAGCTATTTTTACGGTTTTAATTTTGTCGTCTTATTAATAAATTTCACGTCTTCGTCTTTCTATTTTCTCATCCCCTTCTTTCAAATATTAATCTCAAATGAATTACGAATTATTCACACACATATACCTCCTTGGGAAACGAAATTCATTGGGTCATTAGTGTTTGATTTTCCTAAATCATCACATAATACTTTTCGCTTTTACGCTCTTTTTCCTAAAAGACGTAAGTTTACCACAATCATTTTGGTGCCGCTGCTGGGGAGGTGTGTCGTGATTCAATTTGTCTTGTTGTATTTAATATTAACCATAAATAGTATTTGTATTAGTTGAAATCTACTAATACGTATTATCGTTTTTTTCGTTTTTTTGTGAAATTATTATTACTATATTGTATTAAGTATCACAACAAATAAAAAATATCTCCAAAAGTGTGAAAACACAACCTTAATTCGGATTTGATCTCCTAATTATTGTATTCGAATCTCAAACAAAAGAAAAAGAAAAAATAGATAAATACTTTCGTGAAGCTCGATTTTGAAAAATACAAACTATAAGGTGGGTATAAGGCGGGTATTATAAAATATACCCTAAGGAAAAAGACTCTTAAGTGCTTCGCGCCGCCTCTTTTCCCCGCTTGCTTGTGAGTATTTTGAGATTGAAGGCTAATCGAGGGTTTTCCCGCCCAAAGTATTATTACGTATCATATATATTTGCTTGGTTTTCTTTGTGACTAAACCCTCTTGAACAATTTGGTTTTCACCAAAGTTCTAAAGTCACTCGAAGGCGTTCACTCCGCGTGATCATTTTCATTCTTTTGAGGCTTCTTTAATCAAGAGTTTGGTTCGAGGAGAGATTTGGTAGATTGTTGTCTACAAAGATACACAAAATCCAAAAAAATTAATTAAAAACAATCAAAAACACAAAAAAATTTGAAAATTCACAAAACACCCAAAAAGAATCTTCTTTGCTCACCCCCCATTCTTCGTCAAGTTTATGCAAACTCGTAATCAAGCAAAACGAGCTCGTAAACGTCGTCAAAGTCAAGGAAATCAAGAGCCTTTGATTGAAGAACAACCTCCAATTGTTGAACCTATTGTAGAACAAGAAGCTATCATGGCTAATCGTACTATGATGGAGTTGCTTCAAGCACCCACCGAGGGTTTTGGAGAAGCTATTGTGATTCCCGCCATCCTTGCGGAGAATTTCGAGATTAAGACGGGTTTAATGTCGATGTTGCAAGCAAATAAGTTTAGAGGTCATGAGAAAGACAACACGCATTACCACATAAGGAATTTTAATCGTCTCACCACAACTAGCAAGTTTAAGGATGTTCCAAATGACGTCATTAAGATGATGTTGTTTCCGTACTCGTTAGATGGGCCCGCTAAAATTTGGCTCGAGAAAGAACCGCCAAATTCGATTTTGACATGGGTGATCTCGTTTATAAGTTTGTGAACCAATTTTTTCCACCATCTAAAACAACACATTTGAAAAATGAGATTTCAAGGTTTACGCAACGTAATAATGAGAGTTTTCAATGGCATGGGAACGATTTAAGGAAATGTTACATGAATGTCCACACCATGATTTTTCGGAATTGCATAAATAGATACTTTCTATAATGGGCTTAATGATCATGAACGATATTATTTGAATGCCGTCGCGGGTGGTAATTTTTTGTGCAAAACAACCGATGAGGCTTTAAAGATTATCGAGAATAGATCTAAGGTTTATAACCCTCATAACACACCGAGTGTTACCAATATGGGTTCGTCATCGTCGTCATCGTCTCGTAACATTAATGCCTTACATGATGAAGCTAATGAGGAAAATCGGTTTTTCGATAGGTTTTCGAATCTTATGACTCAATAGAAAGCACAAGATGCTTTGAATTCCGCATCGGTTAAAGCGGTTGATAAGAGTTGTTTGTCTTGTGGTGGAGCTCATGATCTTTCCGAGTGCATTACCGCCGGTGGTAACACTTCTAGTGCTTACGTAGCAACGGGAACTTACAACCAAAACGGCCAAGGTTCCCGCCCAAATCAAGCTCCACCAAATCAAAATGCTAATAACTATCAAAACACCAATCAAAATGGTGGTTATCACGGTAATTCACGTAACTACAACTAGGGGAATTATCAAAGTGGGAATGGACAAGTTTCAAATCAAAACCAAAACCGTGATTTTCAAAACACTACACAAGGTTTTCAAAATGCTCACACTAAAAATCTTCAAGGAGAATTTTTGGATTATGCTAAAGGAAATGATGCTAAGTTTGATAACATGCAACGTGAGATGATTAGCTTAAGATCCGAGTTGAAAAACGAGCTTAAAAACGAACTTGCTAATGAACTTAAGACTCATGCTAACAAAATGGAAGGAAATGTTCAACGTCTTCAACAAAATCAACAAAAGATGGAACAAGGACAACATGAGATTAAGCAAGAATTGTTAAAAGCGGATGCTAGGCAATCAAAATTTGAAGACCAAATGGCAAAAATGTTTGAAGCAATCATGTGAAAACCCTCTTCCTCGGGTGGTCTTCCTAGTGATACCATTGCAAAACCGAAGGGAGAAATGAAGGTTATTACTACACGTAGTGGTAAAACTTTCAAGGAACCAATATCTCGTCCAAGTACTTCTACGGAGAAGGAAATCGAGAAAGAGCCCGATGTGATGGTCGAAAAGGAGCATCTCACAAGCCCATGAAGTACCGCTCAATCCATACCTACGGTTGAACCAATACCAATCATGGAACCCGAGATTCCAATGTCGTTGCCTAATGTCCAACCCACACCACCCTTACCTTACCCTTCGAGACGAAACAAAGAGAAATTGCAAGAACGTAACAAACAACAAATCGAGCTTTTTATAAAAATGTTTCAACAAGTTCATTTTGATGTAAGTTTAGCCGACGCGTTGTTATATATGCCTCATTTCGGTTCCACTTTTAAAAGTATGATGAATGATAAGGAAAAGCTTTCAAAGCTTGCTAATTGTTCTTCAGTTTATCTTAACCGCATACCGGAAAAAGTTGGTGACCCTGGAAGGTTTCTCATTCCTTTTGATATACAAGATATGAAAGAATGCCTCGCCTTGGCCGATCTTAGTGCGAGCATTAATTTGATGCCATTTTCCATTTGGAAATTGCTTTCGCTTCCGGCTCTTACTCCTTCGAACATGTCTATCGAGATGGCCGATCATTCTACGATTTTAGCATGTGGAGTAGCCGAGGATGTTTTCGTTAAAGTGGGGAAGTTCTACTGTCCTGTTGATTTTATAGTAGTTGGAATCCCCGTAGATCCTCAAGTTCCTCTAATTTTAGGTCGTCCATTTTTAGACACCTCGAGATCGCTTATCGACGTTCATGCTAGAACTATTACCATGAGATTCAACGAAGAGGAACTTGTTATAAATGCTAATCAAAACTTGACACTTTCTCATGTTTATGCAATCACTACCATCAATCACATCGACTTAGTTGATGTGGTTTGCGATGAGTTTTCACAAGAAGTGTTAGGTTTTTCCGATAGTTCGTCAAGTGGCAATCCCACTATTTTGGATCCGATTCTTGATAATTCTACACCAAATCTCACTCCATTCCAAGGAGGCAATTTTACTTCAAATGAAATCGACAATGAAGATGAGGTGATTATTGGTAATGATACTTCTATTCCACCAATTCTTCCGCCGATGGAAGTTATGAGTGTTGATCAAAAATCTTCAATCGAGGAACCGGCTATCCTTGAATTGAAAGATCTTCCATCTCACCTTGACTACGCATTCTTGGAAGGTGATGACAAGTTGCCGGTTATTATTGCAAGAGGACTTGCTAATGATGAAAAAACCGAGCTCTTGATAGTTCTTAAAGCTCATAAAGGGGCAATTGCGTGGAAAATTTCTGACATTAAGGGTATTGACCCAAAATTTTGTACTCACAAGATTTTAATGGAGGAGGACTACAAACCCGCAATTCATAGTCAAAGAATGGTAAACCCCAAAATTCACGATGTCATAAAAAAGGAAGTTTTAAAACTCCTTGACGCGGGAATGATTTATCCTATCTCCGATAGCCCATGGGTGAGCCCAATCCATTGTGTTCCTAAAAAGGGATGAATGACCGTTGTGCCTAATGAAAACAACGAGTTAATTCCCACTCGTGTTGTGACCGGATGGAGGGTGTGTATTGACTATCGAAAGTTAAATGACGCCACTCGTAAAGACCACTTTCATTTGCCCTTCATGGATCAAATGTTTGAGAGACTCGCGGGAAATGAATTCTATTGCTTTTTAGATGGTTTTTCCGGTTACTTTCAAATCCCTATCGACCCTCGTGATCAAGAGAAGACCACGTTCACGTGTCCTTATGGAACATTTGCTTATCGTAGGATGCCTTTCGGACTTTGTAATGCATCAGGTACGTTTGAACGGTGTGTGATGGATATTTTTAACGATATGATCGAGAAGTCGATGGAAGTGTTTATGGATGACTTTTCGGTGTTTGGCAATTCGTTCACGTCGTGTTTATCTAATCTCGAGCAAATGTTAAAACGTTGTGAAGAAACCAATCTTGTGCTTAGTTGGGAAAAATGTCATTTTATGTGTAAACAAGGAATCGTCTTAGGACATAAGGTCTCGAAAGCGGGGATTAAGGTCGATAAAGCTAAGGTAGACGTCATCGCCAAGTTACCTCATCCCAAAACCGTTAAGGGAGTTAGGAGTTTCCTAGGCCACGCGGGCTTTTATCGTCGTTTCATCAAAGACTTTTCGAAAATCTCTCGACCTATGGCACACCTTCTCGAGAAGGATGCTCCTTTTAATTTCAATGAGGATTGTGTTAGAGCTTTCGAAACTCTCAAAAGGAAACTTACCGAAGCTCCCATTCTTGTTTCTCCTAATTAGTAATTACCCTTTGAAATCATGTGCGATGCAAGTGATTATGCTATAGGGGTCGTCTTAGGGCAACATTATGAAAAACATTTCCGTCCTATCCATTATGCTAGTAAGACGATGACCGAGGCTCAATTAAAGTACACCACAACGGAAAAGGAATTCCTTTCCGTGGTCTATGCTTTTGAGAAATTCCGACCTTATCTTGCTAACTAAAAGAATCATGTACACCGAACATTCGGCTATCAAGTATCTCTTAGCTAAGCAAGATGCTAAGACGAGATTGCTTTGTTGGATGCTCCTCCTCCAAGAATTGGATGTCACCGTGCTTGACAAAAAAGGAGCCGAGAATCTAGCAGCCTATCATCTCTCTCGTCTAGAAGATCCTCACAAAGATGTTTTCGAGAACAAGGAAATCACCGAAACATTTCCTCTTGAGACTCTCGGTGTAGTGAATTCTAAATACACCACCCCATGGTTTGCCGACATTGCAAATTACCATGCGGGCAATTTCATAATAAAGGGTATGACGACACAACAAAAGAGAAAATTATTTCATGACGTCATGTTCTATTTTTGGGAAGAGCCTTATCTCTTTCGGGTTTGTACGGATCAACTCGTTCGACGTTGTGTTTTTGGTGCCGAAGATTCTAACATCCTTAGAGCTTGTCACGAGGTACCCACGGGTGGTCACCACGGTGATAATCTCATGGCTAAGAAAGTGTTCGATGATGGCTTCTTTTGGCCTTCTATCTATCGTGATGCACACGCACTTGTGAAGTCGTGTGATTCGTGCCAACGTCAAGGAAAATCGTCTCAACGTGATGAAATGCCACAAAACATAATTCAAGTGTGTGAGATTTTCGACATTTGGGGAATAGACTTTATGGGGCCGTTCCCATCGTCTCATGGTAACAAGTACATCCTCGTCGCCGTCGACTACCTTTCTAAGTAGGTGGAAGCTAAGGCTTTACCTACTAATGATGCTCATGTGGTAGTGAAATTTTTGAAGCAACTATTCTCTCGATTCGGAACCCCTCGTGCTATTATAAGCGATCATGGAACCCATTTTTGTAATGACCAATTCGTGAAGGTCTTAAAGAAATATGGAGTTACTCATCGTCTTTCTATGGCTTATCACCCGCAAACGAGTGGGAAAGTCGAGGTTTCGAACCGAGCTTTGTAGAGGATTTTAGAGAGGTCAATTGGAGAAAACCGTGCTTCATGGTTCGACAAACTCGATGACGCTTTATGGGCCTTTAGGACCGCTTATAAGACACCTATCAGTTGTACTCCTTATAAGTTAGTCTATGGGAAGAATTGCCATTTGCCCATTTATTTGGAGCATAACGCATATTGGGCCCTTAAGCATGCAAACTTTGACTTAAAGACCACGGGAGATCACCGGAAAATACAATTGGATGAATTGGATGAATTAAGAGATAATGCTTATGGAAATTCATTGATTTTCAAAGAAAAGACTAAAAAGTTTCATGATGCAAAGATTAAAAACCAGGTTTTTAACGTTGGTGATCAAGTGTTACTTTTTACTCTCGATTAAAGATATTTTCCGGAAAATTGAAATCTCGTTGGTCGGGTCCCTTCACCATTACACAAGTGTTTCCTTATGGGACCATCGAGATAGCTCAAGATGATGGTCCTAACTTCA
This sequence comes from Glebionis coronaria, assembly GCA_025667525.1. Lineage (NCBI taxonomy): Eukaryota > Viridiplantae > Streptophyta > Magnoliopsida > Asterales > Asteraceae > Glebionis > Glebionis coronaria. The sequence continues at coordinate 123,685,216 of CM046880.1, read as the reverse complement.
AGGTGAATGGACATAGGCTTAAGGACTACTTTGGTGGGGAAGTTCCTTCATTGGATGACCTCGACCAAGTCACCTTCCCCAATGATAATTAGCATTGAGGGGATCGAGTCGAGCTCATGACTCGGTAATCAAAAACGAGATGCCTCGTGGGGGAGATCCCACGCTTATCCTTTTTTATGCTTTTATAATAAATAATGAGAGGGGATTTGTGCCCTTCCAACTCGTTGTCTCGTGGTTGTTTTTTATTGTGTTTTCTAGATCATCATCATCACTACAATTGAAGACTCTCGTGTTCATTTACCTGAGCCTCCATCGTTTGCTTGAAGAAGTTTTTCACGAATCCATGACATATCCTTTATTCTTCTAACAATTATCTTTTAGCATAATTAATAAACAGCTTTAGATTATTGTTGATCACCCTTTCCATGCTAGCTCCTAAGCATTCGACTCTTCGTCTATAATATGGGGGTGCTCCACCTTTAGACTCGAAACATTGAGGACAATGTTTAATTTTAGTATGGGGGTAAATAGATACTTGCTTTGCTACACCCTCACGTGTTCCAACTTTCAATGATTTGTTTTGTTTTGTTGCTAATAAGGCTAAAAATGGCCAAAATTTAAAATTTTTCTTAGTTTTAATAAGTGTTTTTAAGACACGAATGTATATTTTCCGATGGGTAGAATAAGAGCTAATTTTTGACTTGATGGGCATTTGGAGCCCTTTACATTCCTTAACCCGCTCGATTCAAGTTTTGCTAGACTTTTATATAGGGAACTTTAAAACGCGAAAGACTTAGCTCATTCGGGTTAAGAACAAGAACTTTTACCAAGTTCCTATAATTGATCGTAGAAAGTCACTTATCAAGGGAACTATAAAATGCATTCTCTAAACTTGAAAAAGTCCAAGAAAGTGCAAGTTCCTATAGGTGGCTTGAAAACACAAAACTTTGATTTGATATAGTCTTAAAGGAAGCTAATCCAAATTTGGCTTAAATTTTGACTTGCATGGCTAAGTATTCACGAGTCTCTTTAATTAGAGGTCTTTATATAGTGAAGAACGAGAGATGAATGAGTTAGACAATTGATCATGCTAAACGTAGAACATGAAAATGTTCTTTCAAAAACTCATATGTTTTTAATTGTGGCTTTTTCTCCTATAAGATCAATGCATTAGGAATAAAAATAATTGTAGTAAGTAAGGTCGTACGATTTGAAAGGTTACTTAACTTCTAGCACAAGATCGTTTAAAAGTTGCTCGGGGTCGAATAGAGTTCATAGCCAAGGCATAACTTATTGAAGCGGGATGCGAAGACTGGCAAAATTCCAAAAAGGCCCTAACAAGGCATGAGGAGCTCTATTTTGTTGCTAAAGATACAAGATGATGTGAAGTATCATTATTCCAAAATCAATATGAAGGATCAAGACACACGACGAAAAGCAATTACTCCCGTAAAGATCATGGAGAAAGTCTATCCAAAAATATCCTTACAAGGTATGAGGATAAATATATCCAAGTCCTAAAAGGAGGCGGATCGTTGTATATCAAAGTCCAAAATAAAGATTGAAGAAAAATGATGAAGTCGTAGTCCTAGTAAGAAGAATCTCTCAAAAACGTCAAGTGAAGAAATTCCAAAATATGAAGAGAAGACCATAATTTCAAGAACGTCTTCCCAAGATTTGAAGTATGAAGTACATGCCAAATATCAGTCCGAGAAAGGTCTCAAATCATGAAACTAGTTATACCAAGATATGAACTTAAGGAGATACACGAGAAGCCGTTTTAAAAGATTTTGTCCTTCGGCTAACTATCGATTAAATCGAGCTACTTTACTTTCGGACTAATAAATACTCAAATAAGTCAATATGAATCACTTATGATCCATGACAAATAGTAAAAAAATTCTAGAAACCCATTTCCTTTTATAATAACTAGGATTGCAGGGAGAAAAAGTATTACACAATTTGGACGAATGAGTAGTGTTATCATTGTGACGTGTACCAACAATGATCTCGTTTTTGCACTTAGCATGGAATGTATGACAATCAAGGATGACCAAATTTACTCTATAGGACATTTACTTGTTTCTATTCATTGACCCTAAAAGTCACATTCGTGATGAAAATCATACATTATGTCTTTACACATCTTCGTAGTATTGTTGCAAGTCTTTTACTTTTCAATAAAGGGTAATAAAAATTGAAATTTGGTGATGCTTAGATACTTTATTCTAGCATTGCCTGAGGGCACGACAATGGCATAGTATGAGGGAGTGATGAGATGGCCTTTATACATGATCTCATCGTTCTTTTCGGGCTCTAAATGCATAAAAATGTCATAAAATACCATATATATGCTTGTGTTTGTTTACTTGTGTATTTTAGGTATGGATATCGTGAAAAAGACAAAAGATCACAAGAAACAAGGAAAAACAGACACGAGAAACGAAGCCGTACAAAGAACCGGGCCCTAGTTCATGAATTATCCAAGAAACACCCTTGAAGACTTGAAGATGTACAAGATTGATCCTCAATTTATGAAGAAATGACACTTAAAACCTTGTATATTCATAATTACAAGTTTGGTCCCTTAAGTTTGTCAAAATTACAAAATAGTCCTTCAACTTTGAAGAATTGGCAAGTTTAGTCCCTCAACAATTCTAAATTGTCAATATTGGTCCCTCATGAAGTCAAAGATACAATGACGACCTTTGAAGATCAAGAATGTCCAATTTCAGTCCTTAAAATATTCAAAAGTGGCAAAAACAACCCTTGAAAACCTTTTTCCAAAGTTTTGGGACAAAAGTGTGAAGTTTATAACTTTAATAACAAAGGGAATGAAGTTTAATGGCTGAAAAACATGATTTACTAGTTCTGCCAAAGACCAAGGACAAAAAGTGTGCATATGAAACATTCAAACTAAAAAACGCGCCAAACACATATACACTCCACCAAAACCGGATCAAAATGTTTACTATTCACCTTTCACCCCCAGTTACTATCTCACTTAAACCAAAGGGTAAATCCCAATTACCTTGACACATGTTTAATTCACACACTCTAAATCCTATCCCACACACAAAACCCTTACTCCCACTCACCAAGGGACCCCACCATTCAAACCCGTCCACCTATCACATCAAACCTTAACCTCCAAGGTATGCCACGTGGCTAAATCAACAACTGAGACTCCATGCTTGGTTACAAAGCTAAAGTGAACAATCAGGATTCATTTGGACAGCTCATGTATCAAATGCGTCTAGAAGATTCAAGGGTATTTTAGGAACTTCATAACTAGGGTTTTCACTTGTAATCTCAGCCCTTGTGGCCTATATAAGGACTCCTCAACATGTGAGAGAGCCTTGTTCCAATTTTACCCTTTAAACATTGTAATTCCTATTTAAAATTTATAAAAGATGGTTTTTCAAGAAAAAAGTAATTCCTTTTTATGTTTTTGAAAGTTGGTGTTGTTTAAGAGTGATTTTGAGTTCCATTTGATGTTATAAAGGTGTTTAGATCTTGTGGTTTAAACACGTTTATGTTTGGTAAGGTTTTCAAGTTTGAAATAAGCTTTAAAACAGTCATCTGTTTTTGATTATTTACTTGTACTAATCCTTAACCAAAAGCCATAAGCTCTTACAAGCTTGTTGACACCAAGCTTGTTGACACCAAGCTTGTGAAGGGATTTGAGCCTTTGGTTGGGCTGTTTGTTGCTTGTGCTGAAGAAATCAAGTCCTTGAGTTTCTGCTTTGAAACATCAACCAAGGCACATCTCATCTTCTTTGTTCAAGTAGCTTGGTCTTGTTCTAGTTGTTGAACAAGGTCCAAGGAGTATTGTTGATCCTCCTAGGAATTTGTGGAGGATAGGTATAACCTCTTGTTAAGATTCCTCTAAAAAATTTCATGTTATTGTTGGTATCTCTTAGTTGTCACCTAGTTGAGCTATTTGAACCATAAAATCAGTAGGTTGCTTGTAAAAATAAAAAGTTTGTTTGAAAAAGGGGTAAAACAAGGTTGTTTGGGATTATTGGATCACAAGGCCTTGTAGCCTTGTGCCCTTGGTTCTTAGGGTTTGGGGAGTCTAAACAAGTCATATGCAACACGTTCTAGTCACTGGTTAAGTTTCAAAAGGTTTGGAAAAAGGATTTCAAGTTTTGGAAAATCTAAAAAAAGTGGTTTGAAATTGGTCAAACACATCAGATCCAATAAAATCTTTGTTTGTTGGATCTAAGGTCTGAATTCAGGTTTGGGAAGAGTTTAGGTGATAAGCTATCTGTGCATTATCTGTTTGTTGAATTTGGTGGCTTATTGAGGGTGTTAAACCTTATCAAAGTTGGCTGAAGTGGTCAATTGCATGAGCAAAGTGACCACCTCATTTTGTACTTTCATTTGTTGTTCTAGTGTATGCCCTGCTTGTTTATCACTTGGAACTTGATTTTGTGCTGCTTGTGAGTAGATTTGGCTATTTGGTTTGCTTTGTCGCTGGCTTATAAGCTCACTGGCTTATTAAGCCTTATTTGCCAAAATCTGTCATCAATTGGTCAACTGTCCTCTTGATTCACAAGGACTCTTCCTTGAGTTCTTCACAAAAGTTGCTTATAATAAGCCACATTGACGTTTGGTCAAATAAGCACAATTTGGCTTATTTTTGAGAACTGTTTATTGGTACATGCAACAACTTGGCTTTTAATAACAAATCTGGAAGGTTACAAGTCATTTGGTTAAGCTTTTGCTAGAAAACTAGCTTATTTGGCTTTTTCTGCCAGTTTATTGGTTCACACAGCTTATTCTACTTGGCTTATTGGGGTTTTCTTTGGTGATTAGTCTTAGTTAAGCTATATGTGAGCTTTTGCAACAAACCAGAGCTTCTGAAACAGCCTAGAACTCTAACCCGACTATTTTGTCTTTTAGTGAAATTATACTTTGCTTATTTCTGGCTTACTGAGTGTGCTTTTTCAAAATTTCTTTTCACAAATCTCTTAGGCATCTCAAAAGAAGGTTGTGTGTTTAACCAGAGCTTATGGCATTGGCTTATTGCTTAATGGGCTTATTGGCCTAATAAGAATAAGTTGTTGACTATTTAAGCTGTGATAAGCTTAAAACCAGCTTTTGGGCCTTCGGACTTTTGTGTTTAGAATTGAGTTTTGAGTCAGATAGGGCTTTTTCATGTCATTTGGGCCAAGTTTGACTTTTTGGGCCCAAAAGCCCATTAAGGTTGACTGTTTTAGTTTTTAGCCCATTAGGGGTATTTTGGTAATTTCACTTCCATTTTCTGATTAATTAGGTTAAAATAAACTAGTTTGTAAGTTTTTAGAATTTTTTTTAATTTTTGGATTTTTAATATTATTTTAATATTATTTTATTATTATTTTTCAAACTCCACATTTTTGCACTTTTTATATTTTCTAAGGTTTAATACATTAAGATAGGATTTTTGCAACTCTTAGATTAATTTTATCATCATTTTTCTAATTTGTAGAATTCTTTTACGTTTTTAGTAGATTTTAATCATTTTAAAGAGTTTTAGTTAGTTTAAAAATTTATAAAAATAGTTTTTAATCTTTTTAGGTCATTTAAGAGGTTTACTAAGTGAAAAATCTTTATTTGGGCATTTTTATAATTATTTTGATTTTTACGGCTTTAATTAGCATTTAAAAATTAATATTTAATTAATTAAAAGGTTTGAAAAAGTTTTGATCATTTGTAATCTCTTAGTTTAATTAATTTGATTTTTGGTAATTTTTTTTGGGAATTTTTAGAATTAATTTTTATTTTAGCTATTTTTACGGTTTTAATTTTGTCGTCGTAGTAATAAATTTCACGTCTTCGTCATTCTATTTTCTCATCCCCTTCTTTCAAATATTAATCTCAAATCAATTACGAATTATTCACACACATATACCTCCTTGGGAAACGAACTTCATTGGGTCATTAGTGTTTGATTTTCCTAAATCATCACTTAATACTTTCCGCTTTTACGCTCTTTTTCCTAAAAGACGTAAGTTTACCACAATCAAACAGTATCATACACAGTGGGGCAAACAGTGAGAGCATGCCTTAGATTGAAACCTTCATTGTATTCCAGGATGTCTGTGAACTCTTCTCTTTTAGGACCTTCGCCAAGATAGGCCACCTTGTTGATGATTGAAGCAGTGGAAGAGGATTGATTGAAGAGGGTGAAGAGTAGGAGCGTATGTGTGTGTACGGTCGGGATGATTGAGTCAAATGAGGGATTTGACCATAAATAATGGTCATAAAACTGTTCATTGACCCCTAATTATGAGGGTTTCCCTTTCAAAATTAAGTCATTAATGCAAGAGTAACCACTTGCCCCTTAAACCATTATTTGAAAATCCCAGTTACCAAAGATAAACCAAAAAGATATACACCAGAAGTAACTCGTGTTGAATGAAAGTCAAAACGCGTAAAGGTCAACACTAGGAGCACCAAGTGGTCAATGAAAGTCAACGAAGTGAACAGTGACCCAAAATCGATACTAGAAGCCAACCATGAGTGAAATATAAGGGTTTGTACCCACTAGGAGCAGAAGACTGCCACTAGGAGTAACAAAAATCTTCCACTAGAAGTTGCACACACCGCAAATACCCATGAAACCTGTTGTTAGGATCTACCATATGTTAGACTGTGCAATGAAATATGTACAATAAGCCTCCCCTTAGGTTTAGCCTCCCCTCAATCCTAGGCCTCAAGAATTGACCATATCAATGTGAATCACCAAGTGGTTAAATCTCGGACCATCAAATGCTTTAGTTAATAAATCAGCAACATTACCATCCGTATGCACTTTAAGAACCTGTATCAGCTTCTTCTCATTGACATCCCTTATAAAATGATGCATAATCTCAATATGCTTGGTTCGTTGATGAAAGTCAGGATTCTTCACAATCCAGATAGTTCTTTGATTGTCGATGAAAATTTTGGTGTTCATGAAGTTGAACCCATAATCCAGCATCGGATTTTGTATCCACAATACTTGTCCACAACAACTAGCAGCTGCTACGTATTCAGCTTCTGTTGAAGAGGTAGCTACTATTGTTTGTTTCTTACATTGCCATAAGATAAGTCTTCGACCAAAAAACTGACAACCACCAGTAGTATATTTCCTATCGTTATTGGCACCTGCATAGTCACTATCACTATAGGCTTCAAGAACAAAAGGTGATTCCCTTGGATACCACAAGCCTAGCTTGGGTTGTGCCTTGATATACTTGAAGATTTTTTTGACTGCCTTCATGTTAGATACGGTTGGAGCCACCTGATGTCTTGAACAAGCACTTACTGCAAACATGATGTCCGGACGTGATGCAGTCAAATACATGAGTGAGCCAATCATTGACCTGTACATGTGAACATTTACCGGAGGATCTGGCTCATTCTTGAGTTTGACTTTAGTGACTTCATAATGTGTTGTTGCTGGTCTAAGAGGTTCCACATCAAACTTCTGAAGAATCTCATGAACATACTTGTCTTAACTTATGAAGATACCATCCGAATGCTGCTTGACTTGAAGACCAAGGAAAAATGTGAGTTCTCCCATGGCACTCATCTAAAATTCGCCTTTCATTAGTTGTTCAAACTCATCACACCATTCCTTCTTAGTAGAACCAAAAATAATATCATCCACATACACTTGAACTAGGATGATCTCCTTGGCATTCCTTTTAAGAAACAGTGTTTTGTCAATTATGCCTCTTCTGTAGCCGTGTTTCAACAAGAAAGTGGACAAACGCTCAAACCAAGCTCTAGAAGCCTGATGAAGTCCATATAGAGCTTTGACCACCTTATAAACTTTCTTAGGGTGAAGTGGATCCACAAAGCCCTTAGGTTGAGTGACATAAACTTCCTCATCAATCTTGCCATAGAGAAATGCACTCTTGACATCCATCTGTAAAACCGTAAAGCCAACATAAGAAGCGAAAGCCAAAAACAGACGAATGGCCTCAATCCTAGCAATAGGAGCAAAGACTTCAGTATAGTCAATTCCTTCAAGTTATGTGTGACCTTGTGCAACTAGCCTAGCCTTATTTCTCACCACAATACCCCTTGCATCTTTCTTGTTTTTGAGAATCCATTTGGTACCAATTGCTGTCTGGAAATCAACTAGGATCCAAACATTCTGAAACAAGAACTCCTGCATCTCCTCCTGCATTGTCTCCACCCAACTTTGATCCTCAAGAGCATTTGAGACTGACCTAGGTTCCACCTGTGAAAGAAAACAAGCAAACAAGCAGTGAAGAAAGTCTGTTTGATTATTACGCTTTTGGTCTTCAATGTAGCTCACAAGAGCATGATGATCAGACGTTGCTTTCTTATGCATGCGGTGAGTCTTGACAGTAGAACCAGGATCTCCAATGATTTTAGTAGTAGGATGGTCTTTATTGATCTGTTGAACAGGAATAGGAGCTACATCCACTTATAGTGCCAAGTTATTAAAATCCCCAACAATGTCATCATCATATGAAGCAGAGTTGAAAATGCCATCTATTGGTTGCTTATGAATATCATTCAGCTTAGTAGAAGTCTTCTTTTGATAGTTTCTCAAGTCAGAAGGACCATAAAATCTAGTTGTGGAAGAAGGATCACTAACCGGACTACCAATAGGTGTTAAACTTACACTAGGAGTAACATTAGGAGTACTAGGAGTAACTGGTACAACAGGAGTACGCAAGGGAAACTCAAAGCCTCCTTGAGCAGTTGCTGTAGTGGCATCTTGTTGTTGCTTGAGCAATGTGTCAAGAGCTCCTTGTGAGTCCACATGTCTGATGAAGAGGCATCAATAGGAGTAGCATTGGTGTTAGGAGAGACTGTGGTTGAATAGGATGGAACAACAAAAATGTCATCATCCCCGTCTGAGTCCGAAAAGCTAGACTTAACACCTGCACTAGAAGTTTCAAACACTTGTGGACTTGCATCTTGGTTAGTTTTGAAACGAAAATATCCCAATGAGTCACTAAGATAATCAAGATCAAAATACCATTCAGGACCTTTGCCTTGGATGTTTGTCTTCTCCTCAAAGTACCTAAGATTTATAGTTTCAATGACACGCTTGGCATGGATATTATAGACACGATAAGCTCGAGAGTGAGCTGAATATCCCACAATGTAGCCTTCATCTTCCCTGCCATCAAATTTCCCCAAATAGTCACTAGTATTCAGAATGGTGACAGGACAACCAAAAGGCTTCAAATGAGCAATACTGGATACTTTGGTTGTGAGTAGCTCATAGGGAGTCTTTTTATGGGGATTTGTAATTGAAACCCTATTCAACACATAACTTGCAGTGTTGACAGCTTCTGTCTAAAACATAGTTGGAAGCTTGGAATTTCCAAGCATGGTTCTTGCAGCTTCTATAAGAGTTCTGTTCTTCCTTTCTTCAACAACATTCTGTTAAGGAGTCCATGCAGTACTATAATCTCTTTTGATACCTTTGGAATTGCAAAGTGCTATGAGGTATGCATTTTTGAATTATGTTCCATTGTCACATCGGATACCTTTCACCTTCTTGGACAGCTGATTCTCAATGAGTGTAATGAAGTCCTTGAGAATTGGGTAGGTCTCACTTTTGGCAGCCAGAAAGAAAACCCATGTGAACCTGCTATACCCATCAGCTACGATAAGACAATATTGTTTATGGTCAATGCTCCTAATGGAGGTAGGACCAAATAAATCCATCTGTAGTAGCTGCAATGGTTCAGTTATGAGGCTGAGAGCAGTAATGGCCTTGAAGGATGCTTTGTGTTGTTTGCCTTTGCTGCACGCAAGGCAATTGATGTCATTTCTGAATGTTTTGGGAGGTTAATAAGTGTGTAAACACTTATCCTTTTGCCACTAAAATCAAGGAAAAACAAGACCTAATCATGTGTTTAACATCGTAAACGTCGGAATTACGCGTGGTTTTGTGTTTTGTGTGTTAAATAGGTACAAATAATCAAAAGAAGAGAAAATACGGGATTTCACGGTCAAAAGTTGAAGAAAAGTCCAAAAAGAGACAAAGACGAAGTCAAAGACCAAAAGTGTGCCCAAGTTCACGTAAACCGACACGGTTTTGAAGAAATTATCAAAGAAGCCGAAATCAAGTTCGTTTTTAGCAGATTAAATCTTTTTGGAAATATTCGAGCTTTGTGGGACCCACATGTTCTTATTGGGCCTTAAAACCCAATAAGGGATATGGATTATTTGCTATTGGGTCAAAAGCCCAATTAAGGCCCAATATTAACATACGTTGGATCTTTGGGCTAAAAGCCCATTTGCTACAAAATGAAGGACGGATGAAAACGAACTTGGGCCAGGCCCAAATTACAAAAGTAAACATATGGTTGTTGTGGTCAATTTTTTTACTCAGTCAACACAAAACACTTATTTTCTCCCCACTCACACGTGTTACATACACGTTGCACCCCAATAAAAATCATTTACCCTTCCCCCAACCCAAACGGTTCACCCACATTTACTTTCCCCAGAATAAAACAAATACTTTTTCCCCTCACACCCTCATTATTTTCGATACACATTATGTTCTTTCTCTCACCTATTTCCTCTTCTCCACAAAAAACGCACATCTCCCCCAAAAAAACTCTAATTTTTACTGTTGAAAATTAACTCACCCAAATTTGGGGGTTTTACCCTCATGGATTAATTCACACTAATCCAAAAAAATCCCCCACTTGAATCGGAAGAAAACACCAAGGAATGGTCCTCTCTTTCCCCTGACGTGGCCCATATCTTTGTTTTGATTGGTGGAAACAACTCACCACAACTCATCCATCCAATCATGATCCTCCACCTCAGCATTAAAGAAACACAAGTAGCACAAAAACTGTCACTTTGGCAATCCATGTGATGCTTGTGTGATATTTAGCCTTTGATTCAAGAGATTAGAGAGAAATATAAGAATGGACGGCTCAGGATCAATTGCTTACTCTTGAAGATTCAAGAAGGTTTTGGGGTTTTTGCCTATAAAAACCCCCATAAAAGATGTAACAAATAGCACTTTTCTTTATTTAATTTTCAGTAAAATTAGATTTAGGATTTAATCTTGTAATTTTTTTTAATTCCAGTTTTGTAATTTTTGATTAATGATTAATTAAAAGTCTCTTTCATTTAATTTCGTCTCAATTTATTTTCTGTCAATTTAAATTAATCTTGAATCTGCCTTAATCTTTTTTTCATATCACTGTTCTTGTTGGTTTATTATTCGGTTAAATATAAAAATATAAAAAAAAAGATAAAGAAAGTGTAAATTATTTCCCCCACTGGGAAATATTCATATAAGGCTACGGTTACTGTTCACTTTTCGGTTCTAGCGTTGTTCGTTTGGGATGATGTTCGAGAGACGAAAGAGGTGATTCGAAGGTGGTGACAGTTTGTTCGATTCACAAGGTGGCTCAGCGCCAACCTTCGTCACAACGGAAATCTCCATCAGGTTTTATTTTATTTTATTTTACTTGTTTTAGTTTACTATTTATTCGATTATCTGCTTTAATCTTTTTATTGTTTTAGAATCGGTTGATTTTTATCTACTTTTGTTTTGGAGTATTCGGATCTGCTTATTTTTTTAGGTTGTTTCGATTTGCTGTTTATTTTTTATTTGTCTACTTGATTTAGTTTTACTTTGTTGGTATCATGTTTAGGATTATTTTATGCTTGTGTTGGTTCACTATTTTGGTTTATTATGTGCTTGGATTTGTTTCAGCTTTTTAGTTTATTTTGTTTTTCAGCTTAATTAGATCTAGCTTATTTGCTTTTCTTTTAGACAGTTTTTTTTAGTTCTTATTTTTCTAGCTTATTTAATCTGCTTTTCAGCTTATTTAGACTGCTTATTTTGTTCCTTAATAGCTTATCTGTTTTGTCTAGTATTGATTTATAGCTTATTTTCCCTATGCTTAATAGTTTGTTTGCTTATCTGATTTCAGCTTTGCTTATTTGGTTAATCTATTTGCTGCATGTATTTGTTGCTATAATACTCAAACACAATTTGTCTGAGTTTTATAAAATTCCAAATAAATAAATAAAATAATTTTGTCCTCTCCTGGGTTCAAACTCAGGACCTCTCGTCTGGCAACCATACGACCCAACTATCTCTTCTAGCACCCTTTTTATGTTTACTTTCTCATAGTTAAATTAATATAGGATAATCAATAGTTGGCAGTTTTAATTAAAATTAGTTTAATTCAAGTTTAGTATTAATTTTTAACTAAAAAGACTTATTTTAATTTCTTTTAATTCAGTTTTTTATAAAAATAAAAAGAAAAAAAATGTTTTTCATTTATTTTAAATAGTTTTTAAATTTAGTTATAAAATTAGTTTTTTTATATATTTTAGTTTTGTTTAAAAAATAGTTTATTACTTTTATAAATTTAAAATTTTTTTTCATTTTATTTAAAAATTGTTTTTATTTAAAAGTCGTTAGTTTAAAATTAGATTTGTTCTAAATTAGATTTTTATTCAAATTAGTTTAATTTTTAAAATAATTTTCATTTAAGGTCTTTACTTTAGCTTTCAAATATTAGATTTAAAGTTTTAGTTTTAAATATAGTTTTAATTAAATACCTTTTAATTAATTAGTAGTTTTACTTAGATTTAAAATATCAAAAATAGTTACCAAGACCAAATTGGTCCCACATTAATTGAAAATCAATTCGAGTGAGTCGAGGAAAAACGAACTTAATAGATAAAATAGGATTGCAAAACCCTAGTTTCAAATGGCGCCGTTGCCGCTTCGCTCGTACGATTGACGATTTTTCGTGAAGACTTTTGGATGTTGGGATCCGTTCGCTTTGAACGTTACGTTTCTTGTTAACAAAATCAAAAACACAAAAAAAAATCAAAAACTTAAAAATACAAAAAAATTAAAAAATCACAAAAGCAAATTCTTTCCTAAGATTTGCACCAAAAAAATTAAAAAATCCAAAAGTAATACTTTTTTCCTAAAAGTATTACACCAAAAATATTACGTATTAGTGTTATTTCTTTAGTTCGATTTCTTTCGTTTTTATTGTGTATATATTTTTCTAAAAAATACAAAAAGAATTTTCTTTTACTATAGTATATTACGTAGCACAATAATTTACATACTTTTCAAATAAGCCTTAGTTGGGATTTCATCACCTAACTATTGTATTCGCATCCATAACGAAATAAAAAGGCATAATAGATAAATACTAGTAAGACGTTTGAACTCGAAATATACAAACTATAAGGTGGGTATAAGGCGACGCACTATAAAAGGCCATCTAAGGAAAAAGGTTTTTAAGTGCTTTGTGCCACCTCGTTTCCCCGCTTGCTTGTACGTATATTGAGAGGGACGACCGATTATTGGTTTGCCAACTAAATTAGTACTTAAGTATATATTTTTGTAGATTTTTCATATTGCTCCTCGAGAGGGAAAATCCTTTTCCTCTCAAAGTCGACCGAGGTCACCTACCTCATTCCAAAGTTTTAATTGTATGCGCACTCGCGCGCATACATACATACCGATTGGTGTACCAAACTCTTCCAATTCTTCCAAAAAAAAGAAGAAGAAGAAGAAAAACAAAAAGACCGTCATTCAAGCCGATCCCGAGAATCGAGCTTTCGACAATACGATGGCAACGGATAATCGACCAATGATTGAGATTCTACAATCTCACGTTGAAGGAAACGATAAACGCGATTGTGGTGCCGAATATTGGAGCAAATCATTTTGAACTTAAATCAGGTTTTATTCAAATGGTTTCCGCTACACCATTTTTAGGCCCTACTAATGATGATCCACACACTCATATCAAACGTTTCATACAATTGGCTAATACGGTGAAATACATAGGGGTGCCACAAGAGGCCATTCGTTTGCAACTCTTTCCTTTTTCCCTCGAGGGACAAGCCTGGATTTGGCTTGATAAGGAACCACCCCAAAGTATTACTACATGGATTGATTTAGAGACCAAGTTCATTAACTACTTTTTTCCACCATCAAGGACCACCTCTTTAAGGAATGAAATCATTACTTTTGAGAAAAAATATGGGGAAACATTTAGTGAGTATTGGGATCGATTTAAAGAGCTTTTAAGAAAATGTCCACAACACGGTTTCACTAAAGTGCATCAAATTAATACGTTTTATAATGGTTTAACTCTAAATGACCAAGACTCACTTAATAGTGCCGCGGGGGGCAATATTCTTGTGAAAACCATGAACGAGGCTTGGTCCATAATTGAAAACAAGGCTAAAGTACAAACCAAAAGTGTTAGGGCCACTATGGCGAGTGCTAGTTCTAGTGAGAGTGACAAGAGAATCGATAAACGCACTTCGCTTGTTGAATCACTTGCTCTAAAAACCGATGCCTTAAATGGTCAAGTTCATGCATTGAAAGAAAATAGTGAAACGTGTGAGACTTGTGGTGGACCACATTCATATTTCAATTGTGACAAGGTTTACAATCAACAACAACAAGTTTGTGCTTTTAATGCGAATGAACAAGTTCAATTTAAACCCAATGTTGATGTTAACCATTTGTCTTACAAAAGCAATAATTATTTGGCTTCCCCGGGTTTTGTAGCACCGCAAAGACCACCCCCACCCGCCCAAAATACCCAATACCAAAATAGGAACCAAGGTCCTCAAATGGGTAATTTTCAAGGGAATGTTAATCAAGGGAATTTTAATGGTCAAAATCAAGGGTTTCAAAATAATAATCAAGGTTTTTATAATAACAACGGTTTTCAATCTCAATATCCAAATCAAGGTTTTCCTAATCAAGGGTTTAATCAAATGAACATGTTGCTCCGTTGATAGATCCAGATTCGCATCCGCCCATCTAAGAGATTTCTTCGTGCCGGGTCGTGAGCTATGTGCAAAATCCTCAAATGGACATGGTTCTACAAAAATTAACCGAACATGAGAAAATCATGAAAGCAATGCAAGAATCTTCTAGACAAATACAAGAGTCCAACAATAAGAGATTTTTGACTATGTTGCAAACCCTTAGACCCCAAGGTGCCTTACCATCCAATACCAAGATTAACCCTCGTGCTAATGTGAGTGCTATCAATACTCGAAGTGGAGCCACTTTAGTGGGACCTTACATCTCTTCGCCCATAACGGAGAGACAAGGCCCGGAGGTCATAATGAGTAATCCTACTCCCCCTCCGGTGATCCCGCCCACTACTACTCCTAGTACTAGTGCTCCATTGTCTAAAGAGCCTATAACTACGGTTGTTCAAGAAGCGAGTCCTTTTCCTTCTCAACCTTCAAAGTCTAAGCCTAATATCCCTTATCCTTCTAGGTTAAACAAGGCTAAAGTGCTCACCAAAGATGACGATCATGTCTCCAATTTTTTGAAAATGATTTCCAACGTCAATGTTAACATTAGTCTTATTGAAGCACTTGCTCAAATGCCAAAAATTGTCAAAATGTTCAAAGATTTGCTTAATAAGAAAGAAAAAATAGTTGAGCTCGTGAACACCCGTTAAAATGAGAATTGTTCCACGATTCTACTCAAAGAGCTTCCCGAAAAGCTAGGAGATCCCGGACGATTCGTGTTACCTTGCTCGTTTCCTTAAATTGATGATTGTATGGCTTTAGCGGATCTCGGCGCTAGCATCAATCTTATGCCACTTTCGGTTTGGAAACAATTGTCCTTACCCGACCTTGTACCGACTCGTATGACTCTCGAGTTAGCTAATCGAACTCTCGCATACCCCGTGGGTATTGCCGAAGATGTTTTTGTTCGAGTTGGTACATTCACTTTTCCCGTGGACTTTGTCGTCGTCGACTATGAGATGGATCCTCGTATTCCGTTAATACTTGGTAGACCATTCTTACGCTCCGGAAGAGCCTTAGTTGATGTAGCCGAAGGGGAGTTAATTCTTAGGGTTCGGGATGAACAACAAGTTTTTAAAATGGTAAAAATCACAACAAAATCAAATGGAAAAGAGTCGGTTAATATGATTGATGTTCTTAATTATGATAATGACGAGATTTTTATTAATCCTTTTGGAATTGAAAAATCTAATCAAAATGATTTTGTGATAAACTCATCCCTTCCCTTCGAGCCTCAAATTTTTGATACTCCCATTTATTACACCGATAGTGATGACACTTCTTCAAGTGATCACACTATATTCGGCATAGACGACTCGACTTTTGACCCACCCACCTTTGACCCACCCATTTATGATCAACCAATCTTTGATACCTACGATGATGACACCTCTTTAAGTGATCTCATTAACTTTGATGACCCACCCCATGATCTTAATGCACCTCATATCTCTATGAGTGATTCTTCCATGGAAACTCCTTTTGACTTTTATACTCCAATTTTAGAAGTCATGACTTTTGAGGAGGATCCTCCACTCTTAGAGATCTTACCTTCTTTAGAGGTTATTCCATTTGAGGAGGATTTAGATATCTTTCTAAATACCTATTTTCCTCATGAGGAAGAGTTTTCCTATGACTTCGATGATACTTATGTTTTCACATCAAGTTTGGAAGAGGACGACTTTCCCACTTTGGATTTTGATGATATTTTGAGCTTAAATGTCACTACCTCTTGCTATTTTCCCATTAAGGAACCGGTGTTTGATCCCGGAATAGAGACTTTTGTGCTTTCATTGCCATACCACCTTACCTTTCCTTATAAGAGACTTTTGCCTAAGGATACCCCACTTTTCTTTGACTTGCGTACCACCTCGGGGATTATTTCCTTTTGTGATGGAAATTATGTGTTTGACCCGGGTGGATTTTCATGGGGTATGCCTTATATGATTTTGTTTCACCTTTATTATGGAGAGATTTTCCTCCCTTGGAAATCTCGATTGTTCCATGATTTTCCCATTTGAATGATGACATTCGGGAAATCGAGTCGAGCTAGAGACTCGTGATGAAAAATCAAGCATCGTTTAACTAGGTTAGATTTTTACCCTTTTTCACCTTTCACCCATTTTCACCAATAAGTGTAGGGGGAGCCAAGTAGGTTGTTTGTGTTGTGATGTTGTGTGCAGGGACATGTGCTTTGATGATCCACTTTTTGTGCTTTTGGCGCGACCCGTGTTCCCGTGTTTCTCGTGTACCCGGTTCCTTCGATAAGTTTTTGATATTGTGATTCAATCTTGTATATAAATAAAACGAATAAATGTAATCACTTTAGTTGTCCCTTCCTTAGCTCGATTTTAAACAACATACTCAATGTCCTAAGTGTAGGGATTTTATTCTCCCACATGCTTAAACATTGAGGAAAATGTTTATATTAAGTGTAGGGGGATTTCTATCGAAATTTTAGTGGGCTTTTCCATGAATTTGACCCCATTTTAACCGGAAAATTTTAAAACATTTTCAATGTTTTTCAAATTTTTGATCTATTTTGGCCTAGTAGTATTTTTATTTATTTTCTTTCCGTTTGTCGTCGCATCGTATTAATAATTTCCATTTCAAGAATAAAGTCAAAAATAAATAAATAAATAAAATGGTTTTAAAAAGTTCCGTCGTGAATATTTTGACTCAACCCGAGTTTACTTATCCAAGTTTACTCTAGCTAGTATCCTTAACCATATGGACCTTAATTGGTTTATTAGGCTAAGCATCCACGATTCTCATTCCTTGATATTTTAAATTGTGAAGAACGAGAGATGATAGAGTTAATTATAAGTTTGGTATTCTTTCATTAACTTATGTGAGTTAGTTATGAGCTTTTTCTCCCATCACTTGTTAATAAATATATTTGCAATAAATAAGGTTGTACGATTTGAAAAGTTACTTAGCTTCTAGCACAAGATCGTTTAAAAGTTGCTCGGTATTAATTATAGTTCATAGCCAAGGCATAACTTATTGAAGCGGGACGTGAAGATTGGCATATCCAAAAAGGCCCTAACAAGGCATGAGGATACCCGAGTCCAAAAGGCCCTCACAAGGCACGAGGATTCACTTTTTTGCTAAAGATCCAAAAATGACGTGAAGATCATTAATCCAAATCAATATGATGGATCAAGACACACGACGAGAAGCAATTACTCCCCTAAAGATCATGGAGAAGTCTATCCAAAAAGACCCTAACAAGGTATGAGGATAAATAGATCCAAGTCCGAAAAGGAGGCGGATCGTTGTATATCAAAAATCCTAAATAAATAATAGGATAAATGAAGAAGTCGTGGTCAACGTTTGAAGCATCTTTCACTCCTAATGAAGATGTATACCAAAATGAAGAGAAGACCATAATTTCAAGATCGTCTCTCAAGATTTGAAGTTTGAAGTAAAAGCCAAATATCGGTCCGAGAAAGGTCTCAAATCGTGAAATGAGTTATGCCAAGATATGAACTTTATGAGGTTTCGAGAAGCCGTTTTAAAAGATTTTGTCCTTTAGCTAAATATTGATTAAATCGTCCCACTTTATTTTCGGCCTTAATAAATTATCGAAATAAGTCAAAAATGCATCCTCGTGATCATTCAAGACAAAAAATAAAATACAAGAGATACACCGTAGGAATAAGGGGGTCTAAGTGATTAATTAAACCACATGAGTAAGTGATAGTTATGCTAACTTGTGGTAAACAATGATCTCGTTTTTAAGCTTGATATGGGGAACGTGAAACTTGAGGGTGATTTATATTCATGACACCAAAGCCCTAATTAAAGTCTTAGATTTCTTTACGAGTTTCTTCCATCAAATAATTTCAAGTTAATAAATTTTTATAACTTTTGTCTCCTTTTAAATTTTTATCTTTTCATCATAGTAGTATTAATAAAGGCCGAGATGGATTAATTATGAGGAAAATGTACTTTATGCTTTGAAATAATGCATTGCATGGGGTCTTTGCAATGGTCAAGTGTAGGGGATTTAGTAAGTGTGTAAACACTTATCCTTTTGCCACTAAAATCAAGGAAAAACAAGACCTAATCATGTGTTTAACATCGTAAATGTCGGAATTACGCGTGGTTTTGTGTTTTGTGTCTTAAATAGGTACAAATAATCAAAAGAAGAGAAAATACGAGATTTCACGGTCAAAAGTTGAAGAAAAGTCCAAAAAGAGACAAAGACGAAGTCAAAGACCAAAAGTGTGCGCAAGTTCACGTAAACCGACACGGTTTTGATGAAATTATCAAAGAAGTCGAAATCAAGTTAGTTTTTAGCAGATTAAATCTTTTTGGAAATATTCGAGCTTTGTGGGACCCACATGTTCTTATTGGGCATTAAAACCCAATAAGGGATATGGATTATTTGCTATTGGGTCAAAAGCCCAATTAAGGCCCAATATTAACATAGGTTGGATCTTTGGGCTAAAAGCCCATTTGCTACAAAATGAAGGACGGATGAAAACGAACTTGGGCTAGGCCCAAATTACAAAAGTAAACGTACGTTTGCTGTGGTCAATTTTTTTACTCAGTCAACACAAAACACTTATTTTTCTCCCCACTCACACGTGTTACATACACGTTACACCCTAATAAAAATCATTTACCCTTCCCCCAACCCAAACGGTTCACCCACGTTTACTTTCCCTAAAATAAAAAAAAAACTTTTACCCCTCACACCCTCATTATTTTCGATACACACTATGTTCTTGCTCTCACCCATTTCTTCTTCTCCACAAAAAAGCGCACATCTCCCCCAAAAACCCTAATTATTACTGTAGAAAATTAACTCGCCCAAATTGGGGGGTTTTACCCTCATAGATTAATTCACACTAATCCAAATAAATCCCCCACTTGAATCGGAAGAAAACCCCAAGGAATGGTCCTCTCTTTCCCCTGACGTGGCCCATATCTTTGTTTTGATTAGTGGAAACAACTCACCACAACTCATCCATCCAATCATGATCCTCCACCTCAGCATTAAAGAAACAAAAGTAGCACAAAAACTGCCACTTTGGCAATCCATGTGATGCTTGGGTGATTTTCAGCCTTTGATTCAAGAGATGAGAGAGAAATAGAAGAATGGACGGCTCAGGATCAATTGCTTACTCTTGAATATTCAAGAAGGTTTTGGGGTTTTTGCCTATAAAAACCCCCACAAAAGATGTAACAAACAGCACTTTTCTTTATTTAATTTTCAGTAAAATTAGATTTAGGATTTAATCTTGTAATTTTTTTTAATTCCAGTTTTGTAATTTTTTATTAATGATTAATGAAAAGTTTCTTTCATTTAATTTCGTCTCAATTTATTTTCTGTCAATTTAAATTAATCTTGAATCTGCCTTAATCTTTTTTTTATATCACTGTTCTTGTTGGTTTATTATTCGGTTAAATATATATAAAAAAAGATAAAGAAAGTGTAAATTATTTCCCCCACTGGGAAATATTCATATAAGGCTACGGTTACTGTTCACTTTTCGGTTCTAGCGTTGTTCGTTTGGGATGATGTTCGAGAGACGAAAGAGGTGATTCGAAGGTGGTGACAGTTCGTTCGATTCACAAGGTGGCTCAGCGCCAACCTTCGTCACAACGGAAATCTCCATCAGGTTTTATTTTATTTTTATTTTACTTGTTTTAGTTTACTATTTACTCGATTATCTGCTTTAATCTGTTTATTGTTTTAGAATCGGTTGATTTTTATCTGCTTTTGTTTTGGAGTATTCGGGTCTGCTTATTTTTTTAGGTTGTTTGGATTTGCTGTTTATTTTTTATTTGCCTGCTTGATTTAGTTTTACTTTGTTGTTATCATGTTTAGGATTATTTTATGCTTGTGTTGGTTCACTGTTTGGGTTTATTATGTGCTTGGATTTTTTTCAGCTTTTTAGTTTATTTGGTTTTTCAGCTTAATTAGATCTAGCTTATTTTCTTTTCTTTTAGACAGTTTTTTTTAGTTCTTATTTTTCTAGCTTAATTAATCTGCTTTTCAGCTTATTTAGACTGCTTATTTTGTTCCTTATTAGCTTATATGTTTCGTCTAGTAGTGATTTATAGCTTATTTGCCCTATGCTTAATAGTTTGTTTGCTTATCTGATTTCAGCTTTGCTTATTTGGTTAATCTATTTGCTGCGTGTATTTGTTGCTATAATACTCAGACACAATTTGTTTGAGTTTTATAAAATTTCAAATAAATAATTTTTTTTTTCCTCTCTTGGGTTCGAACTCAGGACCTCTCGTCTAGCAAGCATACGACCCAACCATCTCTTCTAACACCCTTTTTATGTTTACTTTCTCATAGTTAAATTAATATAGGATAATCAATAGATGGCAGTTTTAATTAAAATTAGTTTAATTCAAGTTTAGTTTTAATTTTTAATTAAAAAGACTTATTTTAATTTCTTTTAATTCAGTTTTTTATAAAAATAAAAAGAAAAAAAATGTTTTTCATTTATTTTAAATAGTTTTTAAAATTAGTTATAAAATTTGTTTTTTTATATATTTTAGTTTTGTTTAAAAAAATAGTTTATTACTTTTATAAATTTAAAATTTGTTTTCATTTTATTTAAAAATTGTTTTTTATTTAAAAGTCTTTAGTTTAAAATTAGATTTGTTTTAAATTAGATTTTTATACAAATTAGTTTAATTTTTAAAATAATTTTCATTTAAGGTCTTTACTTTAGTTTTCAAAAATTAGATTTAAAGTTTTAGTTTTAAATATAGTTTTAATTAAATACCTTTTAATTAATTAGTAGTTTTACTTAGATTTAAATATCAAAAATAGTTACCAAGAACAAATTGGTCCCACATTAATTGAAAATCAATTCGAGTGAGTCGAGGAAAAACAAACTTAATCGATAAAATAGGATTGCAAAACCCTAGTTTCAGAGGTAAACCAGAGACCAAGTTCATATTTGCCAGTTTGTGAATGGTCTTGAAGTTTACATGTCCCATCCTTCTATGCCATTTAGTGGCTTCATCTTCTGAAGCTTTAGTAACCAAACAAGCTAGTTGACCAGTAGGATTAACTTCATTTAGCTTGATACTATAGAGATTGTGTCTTCTAGGGATTCTGAGTAGAACTTGAGAGTCATCCGGTAGCTTAAAGTCTTTGGATAACACCAGTGCTTCAGTATCCGTAAAGAGGGCAAACTTCTTCTTGTCACAAATCTGAGAGACAGAGATCAAGTTGAAGTGTTAAAGTGCTTCCACATAGTAGACCTGCTCAAAATTAAGGTTAGGTGTCTGAATAGTTCCTTTGCCAGAGATCCTTCCTTCACCACCTCCGAAGTAGACCTTTCCGCCTTGAAATGGTAGAAAGTTGGATAAAAGTCCTGTATTCCCTGTCATGCTCCTAGAGCATCCACTATCAACTATTCCAAGAGTAGGATCTTGGTATGGAGTAATCTACAACAACAGAAATGTTATATGCAAAGGTTAGTGTCTTAAGGGGACCCAGACCTTTTCAGGTTTCAGTCTGCCTTGTAGATCTTTAGTAGATAGCCAAGAAGATTGATGAGATCCACTGTTGTTCTTAGGTTGCCTGTTCATCATATGGATGTTATTGTGTGACCAAGAACAACCTGTTGAGGGCTTAACAGCAGTACCCAACTTTCCCAACCCAAAATACATTTGGTCTCAATTAAAAGCATAATTCTGATTAAAGTTCTGAAAATAGTTGATGGTTGGTCTATTTTAGGTGAAACCATTGCTTCTCCAAAGATTAGAAGCTGAAGGACAGGTCCTTCTAGAAGAAGAATAGGATTGGGCACATGGGTTTAGTCTTCTAGAAGAAAAAGGAGCAACTCTTGGTGGACCAGGAGCAGGATAAGCTTGATAAATAGAAGGAGGTTGATCATAAAAATCCCAATCCTTAATCAAATGAAATTTACTTCCACAAACAAAGCATGTTTTAAAAGACCTTTTATTCAAATGACATTGTTTCACACTACTAAATTTATTACAAACAACTCTAGGAGAATCAACATTCCTAGGACTCAATAGACTAGAACTAGAAACAATTGAAGTAGAAGCAACTCTCTCATCACTCATCCTAGCACTAGTAGCAACAGGGTCATTTGTATTGGAACTTGAAGGTCTTGACTCTTCACATGAACCACAGGATGCATAGTCACTGGCCTTGTCACTAAAAGTACAAGAGACAAAGTCATTAGTATTAGTAGAGCTTTTTGGAGACTCATGCTTTTGTGATCCATCCATGTCAGTATGCCTAGATATGGGCATAAAAGTTCCTATAAGAGGTGGAGGAACAACATGCATTGCTGTAGCTGGTTGAAACCTAATATAACTAGGTTTTCCCTCCTCCTCCTTGTCAGGATCAAAGACACTTGAAAAAGATAAATCAAACACATCTTCTGAATCAATATATTTATCAAAGCCTAAACCTCTCTTAGTTCTACCAGACATGCTACTATCAATTAACTTGGAAAGATTCTTGGGTGCTTTTTGCCATTTTTTAAATCGTAAAAGTGCAGCATCCAATTTTTCTTGCATGTCTTCCTTATCCTTAATACTGTCATTGTTTATTTTTTAAGTATATTTAAGCATGTTAGTGGTGTTTTCTAAATCAATGCTTAGAATTCTAATTTTATCCTCATATTCACATTGAGTATCTTGAAGCCACCTCTTTTGTTGTTCCAATGTTTTTAAAGAACTCTTATATGCTTGAACTTCTAGAATATATTTGTCATTTTCTTCATTAACTTCATTGTATTGATTCAATAGTTCTGAATATTTATCATGACAACCAAGAGGGAAATTTTGTACCCGAGGCGAGATTCCCATAAGAGCAAATTCTTTGGCTTCCTCAGCATCAGATAGATTCCCAGAAATCATAGCAAATACATCAGTAGAAGCTTCAGTTGATTCCAAGGTAGCATTCTGATGATCATTCCAGTTAAAAATAGAGTCAACAGACACCAAGGCTTTCTTTTCATCCTTGAGCTCTTGAACCTTGAAGGCTGAATACCTGTTCTTCTCATGGTCATTTTTGTTAGGGAATTCCCTAGCAAAATGGCCTTGTTGCTGGCAGTTATAGCATCTAACCTTGCTTCTACCAAACCTGGCTGGCTCTCTCGGGTTGTAGTTGAATTTTCGACCGGCTTTCTTTTCAAACTTATGAACTTGGAGAGTGAGCATAGCCATCTGCCATTTTAGATCCATTTCATCCAAGTCAAGTTTATCAACCTGTTTGAAATCATCAAAAGCAAGCTGTTGTTGTGGATCAACATCAACAACAAAAGAGTGAAGAACAGCTTCTACCATGCTACCAGTCTTGGCTTTTGGTTCAGGAGTAGAAGTATGTTGAGATGTCAAAGTATAGCTTGGGATACTAGCATAAGACATTGGACTAGATCCCATGGAACTCACAAAAGTAGAGTTAGCAGGAGTAGGAAAGGAATCACTTGAGTATCCTCTCACATGAGGCTCAAAGGTTTTGAGTTTATAAAACATGTCATCAAAATTAAGATAGTCAAGGCCACCTTTTGCTTTTAGAGAGATGACTACCTGATTCCATGAGTGAGGTAGGGCTCTAAGAAACCCTGCATTGATGTCTCCATTGTCAGGTTTGGACCTGAGTTGATTCAACTCGCTAAGTATCTTTTGGAACCTGTCATACCCTTTATGAATACCTTCAGTTTTAGAGATCTTGAATTCTGTGAATTCATCTCTCAGCATGGATCTACGCATTTTCTTTGATTCCTCATTCCCTCCAAACCTTGCCTTTACTCCATTCCAAATCTCCCTAACATCATCCAAGTGATAAAAATCACCCATGTGATCATCAGGTTGGAACTGAAGCAAAATAGTTTTTGCTTTGATTTCCTTCTGAACAGCTGTGATTTCTTCATGAGTTTTAGGATCTAGAAGTATGACATTACCATTCTTGTCTCTTCCAGTAAGCTTCTTACTGTTGCCATTCTGAACAATTTTCCAAAGGTCTGGATTAGTATTGGTGATCCAGCATTCCATCTTCATGGCCCAGCTATCATACTCATCCTTCTTCAAGAGTGGGAATTTTCCATTTGTATTGGAAACAGTAGCAACGATTTGCTGAGGTTGCTGTGTTTTAGAGGTGCTTGCTTCTCCTGTTTCAGTAGAACTAGAGGCATACATTATTAAACAAAGATGTTAGTAAAAAGAAGAATTGATTCTTCTTGAGCAGAGACTCTCCCAGGCTCTGATACAACTTGTTGGGTCCACTAGATATGGATCTTGCAGCCTGTTAAGGATGGTGAACGACTTATGTAATCACAAGTCTATTCATAGAGAGACTCTAGATGAAACATACAGTATAAGTGCGGAATACAAATACTATGAACAAGAAGAAACAGAATAACTATAATAACTTGATCCTTACTAAGGATTTCTACTAGTAATATGAACTAAATAATGTTTGATGAAGGTGTGTCTAACCCTTCTGCCAATGGTTCCTTTTATACTACAAGGAAACCCTAATACAACATTAAAGCAAAACATGTAACTTCTGATATGCATATCCTTTTCTAACATATCTCATGCATATCCTAACAAACTACTCAGAATAATAATGTTTGACTTTCTACTAGACCAGGAGCACGTGTTGCTCCTACTACTACTACTAGGACCAGGAGGAACTACATACCTCCTAGCATACCTATTACAAATGTCTATTACAGAGGTCCTAACAACTTCCCCAACTTCGAAATGAAATCAGGGATGAACTTCAGGCGGAATTCCAGGCTCATGGTAATCACAACAATCCTCCTAATCCTCCACCGGTTACTTTTATGACTTTGTTGGAGAGATTCAACAAACAGCGGCCCCGTTCGTTTGAACAGACTGACAGCCCCAACGAGGCTGAAGCTTGGATTTCTCACATCGAGAATATTTTTGATTCTATGGGTTGTGATGGTATTTACAAGGCAAGACTGGCTTGCTATAAGTTTGAAGGTGATGTGATGCAGTGGTGGAAATCGGTCAAGCAGTCCAACAGTGGTGACAATTGGGTTGCACAGCTAACATGGGACCGGTTTAAGGAGCTCTTCCTTAATCAGTACTTTACACATGTAGAGCAAGAGAAGCTCAAGAGGGACTACCACAACATTCGACAGATTGCTGGTGAAAACAACAATGAATTCATGCAAACATTTCTCCGGTTAGCAGGTTTTTTGGGTCCAGCCGTAGGAACTGCTGTGGAGCAGGCTGAGAAGTTTCGTTGGGCACTTCACACTTCGGTTGCCAACAACCTGGTATGTGCTACTTTCACTACAGTGGAACAGGTGGCCGATGCAGCCCGTAAGCTCGAGATGCTTCAGAAACGAAAGGAGTTCCGTGATGACAGATCCGTGAAGAGGTATCTTCAGTCACCAATTGTAAACAATTCATTTCCATCAGTATTATTCATTTCATATAAACCTCTGTTCAACAATATATATATTCCAGGCAGAAGACTGATGACCGTAAGCCTGCGGCCGTTCAACAGCAAGCATCCACGGGAAACGGTCAGACTAACGACCGTTCTGGTTCTGAGATGCATGGCGATAACGATAGTTACCGTAACAACGCTAACAACTCGAACAACAATAGGTCCCTACACTAACTTTCTTTCATGTTCAACTATTTTATGTTATGGTATTCTGACACTCTAACAATCGATAATTCAGGAACAATGGTAACGGCAGGGATCAAGACCGTAGGGGTTCACAGCCTAACCGTTCTACCTCATTTTGTAAATTCTACACCTTCTATGTAATCATGTTTATGTATCACGATCATGTCTCATGCATGTAATCCTTGAACAGGCTCTCAGATAACTAGGACGCCTGCTGGAGGATTCACGCATCCTATTTTTCCTACTTTTTCTCGTAGACATTCGGGTATTTGTCGCCGAAGTACTGGTGGTTGCTTCAAGTTTGGTGAACAAGGCCATCAGCAGAAGAACTGTCGCCAGGGTGAGATAGACGGCACCTCTGGACACGCCGACACCAAGCCACCTCCTACTTCTGGTCGCGTGTTCACTACTACTCGAGATCAGGTGAATAAGACTTCAGGTAGCATCACCGGAAATCTCTTTATGAATGGTTTGGCAGCATGTGTTCTATTTGATACTAGAGCGATGAATTCAGTCGTGTCCACTACTTTTGCTGTACGTGTTAGGATTTCTTCGATGCCATTAGATAATACCTTATGCATTTCCACGCCACTTAGGGACTCTGTACGAATCACTCAGGTGTACAGAGATCTTCCCCTATAATTTAATGACAAGATCCGTAGAGTTGAAGCACTTCCTTTGGACATGTGTAATTTTAACTTGATTTTGGGCATGGACTGGTTATCCAAACACCAGGCCATGATTGGCTGCCACACTTATCGGGTTATCTTTGGTGATGTTAAATCCCTAGAGTACTACACCATGGTTTTCTGCCAGGTAGGTCAGTAAAGACTATTTCATCCATGGAGGCGCGTGCATTGCTATCACACGGCTGTCAGGGCTTCATAGCCAATATTCATGACATTACTGCCGATTCTCCATCGATCCAAGATCAACCTATTGTGTCAGAGTTTCCTGACGTATTTCTAGATGAACTTCCAGGCATTCCACCTATTCGTGAAGTTGAGTTGGAATCGATCTCATACCAGGTGCAGAGCCAATTTCCAAAGCTCCTTACTGTATGGCTCCTATAGAGCTTAAGGAACTAAAAGATCAGTTGCAGGAACTTCTGGAACGTGGTTTCATGCGTCCCAGTGCATTGCCAAGGGGTGCACCAATATTGTTCGTGAAGAAGAAAGACAACAGCATGCGTTTATGAATAGACTATCGTGAGCTAAACAAGATCACGATCAGGAATCGTTATCCTTTTCCGCGAATTGATGACCTATTCGATCAACTTCTGGGTGCCATGCATTTCTCCAAGATCGATCTGAGGTCCGGCTACCATCAGTTGCGGGTTAAAGAGCATGATATCTCTAAGACTGCTTTCCGTACACGTTATGGGTACTACGAGTTCGTAGTCATGCCATTCGGACTCACTAATGCTCCAGCTGTCTTCATGGATTTAATGAACCGTGTCTTCCATGAGTTTCTGGACAAGTTCGTTATTGTGTTCATTGATGACATCCTAATATTCTCCAAATCCAATGAGGAACATGAGGAACACCTTCGTACAGTCTTACAGATTCTTGGTCAGAAGCAGCTGTACGCCAAGTTCTCTAAGTGTGAGTTCTAGTTAACCAAGTTGGCATTCTTGGCCATATTGTATCTGTAGAGGGGATCACCATGGATCCTACCAAGGTTGAAGCAATCACTAAATGTCCGAGACCTACATCTGCAACAGAAGTTAGAAGTTTTCTAGGTTTACCTGGCTACTACCGCAGGTTTGTAGAGAACTTTTCACGGTTAGCCTTACCTTTGACTAAGCTGATGAGGAAAGGAGAGAAATTCGTCTGGACAGAAGAGCGAGAGAAGAGCTTTGAAGATCTTAAGCAGAAGTTAGTGACGGCACCTATTCTTACTCTCCCATCTGGCTCAGGTGGATTTCAGATATATAGTGACGCTTCAGGAAAGGGATTAGGCTGCGTTCTCATGCAACATGGGAAGGTTATTGCATACGCATCACGACAGCTGAAATCTTATGAAGAAAACTATCCTACTCACGATTTAGAGCTTGCAACAGTTGTTTTCGCGTTGAAGATCTGGAGACATTATTTGTATGGTGAATCATGTGACATATTCACCGACCACAAGATTCTCAAGTACATCTTCACCCAGAAGGAACTAAACATGAGACAGAGGAGATGGTTAGAGCTATTGAAGGATTACGACACCAACATTCAGTACCATCCTGGTAAAGCGAATGTGGTGGCAGATGTTCCGCAGAAGGTCGGGTATGATTGCTGGCATTTGGATTGCAAAGGAGATCATTCGTGACCTAGAGATGACTGATATTGAGTTTTGTGTACGAGGACAGCACGGTTATTGGGATAATCTTAGAGTGGAACCAGACTTACATTCTAGGATCAAGGAAGCTTAAAAGGACGATGGTTAAATTTAGGCTATCATTCAGAACCTTGATCAGCAGACGAAGTTTCATGTTGACGACGACGGTATCTTATGGTTAGGCACTAGACTAGTGGTTCCTGATGACTCTACTCTCAGGGAAGCTGTGTTGACTGAGGCTCACAGTTCTCCATTTACCATACATCCTGGTTCTTCCAAGATGTACCACGACATCAAGGAACACTTTTGGTGGAGTGGTATGAAGCAGGATGTTGCCACCTTCGTTTCTAAGTGTATGATCTGCCAACATGTGAAGATCGAACATCAGCGTGCTAGTGGTTTACTACAACCATTAGATATTCCGGCATGGAAGTGGTACAAAATCTCCATGGATTTTGTTACTGGTCTTCCGGTTACTCAGAAGAAGAATGACGCAATCTGGGTCATTGTGGATAGGTTGACTGAATCTGCTCATTTTCTGCCGATTTGCAACGAGCATCCGGTCAGCAAATTAGTAGACACATTCACGAGGTAGATCATGAGACTGCATGGTACTCCATCAGAAATCATCTCCGACAGAGATTCCCGTTTCACCTCACGTTTCTGGCAGAGTCTGTAGAAAGCTTGGGGCACCAGACTTAAGCTCAGCACCGGCTTCCTTCCTCAGACCGACGGACAGTCAGAACGTACCATTCAGACATTGGAGGACATGCTGCGATCATGTGCTCTAGAATGGTCAGGAATCTGGGATGATTATATATTCCTAGTAGAATTCGCATACAACAACAGTTGGCACACTAGCATCAAGTGTGCTCCCTTTGAGATGTTGTATGGCAGAAAGTGTCGCGCCCCAATCTGCTGGGATCAAGTGGGCGAACGACTGCTTGAAGGTCCAGAGATGATTGAAGTGACCAATGAGAAGGTCGTTGTCGCCAAGGAAAAACTTCAGGAAGCTCGTGCTCGTCAGAAGAAATATGCTGATAAACGTCATAGATATGTGTCTTTCAACGTAGTGACCATGTTTTCCTCAAGGTATCACCTGCACGAGGAGATAGACGTTTCAGAATCAGAGGGAAGCTTAGTCCTCGCTTCATCGGACCCTTCGACATCATAGAACGCGTTGGTGATGTGTCATATCGTTTAGCGTTACCACCTCAGCTATCACACGTTCACAACGTGTTCCATGTGTCCTTACTCAGAGGATACAATTATCATCTAGTTCATGTTGTCCAGTATCCACTTGATCAGATTCGAGAGGATCTTTCATATGTCGAAGAACCCGAGAGAGTTCTTGAGCGACAAGATCGTGTCATGCGGAGGAAGAAGATCCCTTTCGTCAAAATCCTCTGGAGGGATTATCCTGAGCGGGAAGCCACTTAGGAGACGGAGGAGTCTATACGGACTTCTTACCCTTATTTACAGTTCTAATTCGGGTATGTTTTTTTATTTCAGTTCACTTTCTCTAATTCGAGGACGAATTGTTCTTTTATAGGGGAAGAGTTGTAAAACCTGCATTAAAAACCTATGAACAGTACACGTGAGCAGTAACTTATGAAAACACGGTAAAATTTAAACTCTCCATTTATAATATTAATACACGTGTCACGACAATAAATAATGAACAATCATGAATATTATAAATGTGACACGATCACGAACACTAAAATCACGAATAATAAATCACGAACATGCACGTAAATTATTTAACACACGAAAAACTAAGGGTTTACCCCATGTGGGCCCCATAGCCGCGGCAAGACAAGAGAGGGAGGCCAAGTGGGCCTTTTGGCCCAAAACCAATTTTATTAAAACCTCTCAAGAGTTAGTTTCTCTCATATTTTTAGGTTATAGAAAATTGTTCTCTTCCTCCTTGTTTTCACTATAGCCGCCGGCCACCATAGCACAAAGGGCAAACACGGACAATTTTTATAATTGTTTAATTATTCGTAATCACCGTTTCATTCTACACGCATTGGTATATTCAAAATCCTTTTCTGTTATTTTATTTTCTTATGATTCCAGGTTTTAAAATTAATTAATCACATGAACGCGTAAAAATATAACTAGGATTAATTAGTTTTGGTCAAGGGAATGATTGGGTTGTGGTTGTGGTTCGGCCGAGACACCGAAACCCCCAAAGGGGTGTTCGGTTTGTTTTTTATCACCAGCACCGAGACCATTAAGGTCTCGGCTTGGTTGGTCTTCGGTCGGTGCATCAAGGGAAACCCGACCAAGGGTCGGGGTGTGTTTGTTTTCGGTTTATGGTGGAGCCGAGACACCACCGAGACCCCAAGGGGTGCTCGGTTGGTGTTGGTTGTTCGGACCCGAGACCAAGGGACCCCAACTTCGAGTCGGGGTATGATTGCATGTTTAGTTATTTGAGTATTGTCAACTGAGATCCTTTCCAAGGTCTCGGTGGGACTTGTTTATAGCTTATTTGATTCACCTTATATTAAAACACGGGCTCGGGATTCGGGTTTTTATAAAAACTTTTTTTTATAAAACATGTCATATTAAAGTTTAGGTTAATTAATTTAATTAATTAATTCATGTATAACCTAACGTATTTATACTTAGTTATTTTAATAAAACATGTATTTTAATTAAAATCATATAACATATAGTTTAATTAAATTAACCAGTTATTTAATTAACCAACTATAACCATGACTTGTATTGTACTAAATTAACTTCACTTATTATTTATAATTCAGCTTAATTCTAATTATAGAAACTTACTATTTTTGGGAACTTTCTATTTTTGGAAACTTTCTATTTTTGGAAACTTACTATTTATGGAAACCTTCTATTTTTAGAAGTTACTTAGTATTACAATAAAAGTATTATAATACACTAATACATGAATAATACACAACAGAACATCATAATAACTACTAATAACACAATAAACAGTAAAACATGACAGAATACGTATAACAAGCTAATAACACACGGAACTAGTAAAACATATGTAATTCAGACAACTCATACACGACCATACTTCTTATGTAGTGTTATCTGTCAAGGCGGATTAGTCTTCATCGTTCCCGTTAGCTTCTACTGGACATAAGGTACGGATTTCTCATCCTTCAGTAAGGACAATCTCTTCCTTCATTAGGATTTCCCGTATGCAGCCAACTACATGCATGACCAGTTTCACCTAGTTATGGAGGTACCATAACCATAACACTAGAGGAACTAGTGTTATGACTTCACCACAGCAGAGTGATAGCTCATGGCGTCCCTTTTCAGTTATTTGGCCATTTTATTATTATATTATCATGTGGGGCGTATGGGTGCATCCTAGTTACATGTTTCA
Source organism: Glebionis coronaria (assembly GCA_025667525.1). NCBI lineage: Eukaryota > Viridiplantae > Streptophyta > Magnoliopsida > Asterales > Asteraceae > Glebionis > Glebionis coronaria. The sequence goes on along the minus strand of CM046880.1, from coordinate 123,653,060 downwards.
GCCAGGATTTCATGGTGAATGTGGTGTGTGCCTTGCATCCTTCACAAGGAGCTGATCCCTCTAACCCACTGATCAGTTAATTAGAGGCAATCCCTCTAATTGCATAATGTGGTCTCCCTCCAAGTATTCATGCACGTTGTTGACCTCATGACCTATATTGGCTATTATGGTACATTAACTAATGCAAATTTTCATAAGTAACATAAGCTTTGTTTTTAGAATTAAAACCAGTTAACATGACAGACAACTAGGTTTTCTAGGACTTGTTCATTTCCGCTTCCATTCATGCTTTATATTCTTTATATGCTTCCATACTCTATGTTTTCCATGCTTTATTGTATATCCGTGTACTAAGCGTTATGCTCAACCGTCTACTTTTCCATGTTCCCAAACAGAAGGTACCCAAGGACGCAAGTAGGAACTCTAGAGTATGTGCATTCAGATTGGAAGCTATCCGGCTTCTTTTACCTTATGCATTTATTCCTACTTTAACATACTTTACTTCTTTTGGACATTGTTTAGTCCTTTCCATTTACAGTATTTATATTGCTTGTTTGTGAGTTACTAGACTACTAATGTTTGATTCCGGTATTTCTATTTATGGTCATGAATGTTTAGACATTTACCTTGCATGCTTTGATGATACGCCATAATTTACTGTAGCACTCTATCCTATTAAATGGGGTGTTACAATCTCTTTACTCTAGGCGAATATATCTATATGATAGATTATACTCCTATCTGATCCTGTCGCGCTGCGTCAAGGACCAGGTTAAGTAATTAACCTTATGTGCGACAGCGGATTACCGGGCCCACTGGGCTTACGTGCTCATATCTCACAAGCCTTTAATTCATCCCTAATGGATTCGGGTAGTACCCGTGGGTCGGGTTATTGATAGGTGTGTAAACACCCATCCTTTTTACCACTAAATTACAATAATAACCGGACCAAAACGTGTATTTTATGTCGTAAATGTCGGAATTATTCGTGGTTTGTGTTATTGTTGTGATTTAGGACGAAATTGTGAAAAGGGGAGAAAACACGGGCATTCACGGGCTTTTATCGAAGAAAAAGACGAAAGACGAAGTCAAGAAATCAAGAGTGCAAAAAGAACGGAAGTCCAAGACCAATTCTGAAGATTTATCGAAGAAAAAGTCAAAAGACGGAAGTTTACTAAACGCCGAAGAACTCGAGTCTAATTTATTGAAGAACTACAAGACGAGTTTAAAGAAATCCCGAGACAAAGTCGTTAAACTCAAAAGATTAAGAAGACAAGGACTTAATCATGCAATTAAGAAAAGAAGAAAGAGGGGAGGAAGCTTCCTAAGCACCTCCCTAATCTCCCCTATAAATAGATTAGGATTTCATTTCATTTTCTCTTGTTGCCTAATAGTGACAATTAGTTCTTCCATTTTAATTACCTTGTCATTTAATTACATGTCATTTAAATACTTGTCTTGCACCTTAAATTCATTTAATTTCAAGTAAGTTTCCATTTAATTCTTGTCAATCTTTACTTTTATTATTTGATCTCCTATCTTCCTTCGTTGTTTGATCTTAATCTTCATGCTTTATTGTTTATGTTCATGTTCTTGATTTTTATTGAGTTAATTAAGTGGGTATTGATTATTTTGGTTATATTTGTTAGTTTGATTGTTTTGGATTGTTTTTTTATGATTAATAGATGTTTATTGATTAGTTTGATTTAATCTTGTGGTTGATTTTGTTTAGTTTTGATTAGATCCGTAGCTTTTTGTTTCTTCCTTGTTCTTCGCTTAATTCTGTTTCCCAGGATATTCCGAACCAAGCTAAGCCAATTATTCCGAGTGAAGATTGTTTGTTGATTATTCCATATAAAGGGCGTTCATCCGGAATAAGTGACATATTCCGGATCAAGGCCATATTCCGAATCAGCAACATTCCGATTGAAGGATTTTAGGGATTGTTCATTCGGAACATCAATTGTTCCGAATCAAAGAGTTCATTCGGAAGATTCAAAGTTCCGAATCAAGCAGATTATTCCGGATCAGTGTTTGTTCATTCGGAACATTCCGAACCAAGAAGGCATTCCGAATCAGTTTGTTTCATTCGGAATATTCCGAACGAAGGATTTGGGATTTGTTCATTCGGAACATCTATTGTTCCGGATCAAGGGATTCATTGGGTATATATTCCGAGTCAAGGCAATATTCTGAATCAAGACTTTATTCCGGATAAGTGACATATTCCGGATAAAGGATTTATTCCGGATGAAGGTTTTGTTGAAATATTCCGAATGAGTATTTTATGTTGTTTTTTCCGAACGAAGAAGAATTATTCCGGGTGAAGGTGACATTCCGAACGAGTAATTATTCCGAGTGAGGTATTTTCAGGTTATTTTAAGTTACTGTTTTTAAGTTTTAATTTTTAATTTTCAAGCTTTATTTTTCCCGCTTTTTTCCTTAGTCGCACTTTAAGTTTAATTGCCTTAGATTTATTTTAGCCTTGCCTTAGTTTTAAGTTTTAGTTGAGTTTTAAGTTTGCCTTAGATAGTTTTAAGTTTGCGTTATTTACTTTAATCGCCCCTTTACTTTAATTGCTATTTACTTTTTGTCACACTTTTAAATTCCCGTCATTTATTTTAAAATTAGAGTTAGATTTACTTTACCTGCTCTTTACTTTAAAGTCTTTGCACCTTTAATTTTACTACAACGACAAAACTATTTGTTTCACCAAAGAACGACTGAGTCGCATAGTTAAACCAGGATCAATTCGATTAGACAGACATCAACGAACAATTTTTCTTACTAGGTAAAAACCTTGTATAAAATGGCGCCGCTGCCGGCTCTTTTTGTAAAGATTAACGGTTTTCTGTGAGAGACGCGTTGCTTTTTGGGATCCGTTCACTTGTGAGCGTTATTTTCTTGCTTAAAAATTTCAAAAAAAAAACCATAAAAATAAAAAATTTCCAAAAATTCATAAAAATTAAAAATTTTCAAAAATCCAAAAAGATTTTATTTTTATTTTATATATATATTCTCTTTGTGTTTGGTATTGTTTTCTTTTGCTTTCGCAGGTGTATGCGTACTAGATCTTCTAATTATCAAGAGCCCAAGACTCCTGAAGATTTAGTTATGGCAGGTGTTAACAACAAAAATAATCCACCGCACCTCAACAATAATAACAACAATGTTCTTCCACAGCCCGATCTTCGGACAATGGAGGAGCTTTGTCAACCTATCATGTTTGGACGAGGAGGATCGATTGCTCCGATGCAAATCACGGATCCGATGTTTTCGTTGAGGCACCTCATGATTCAGCAAGTGCAAACAAATCCTTTTCGAGGAATGCCTGATGATGATGCCAACAAACACCTCGACAAATTCATTACAATCACTCAAAGCATGAAGTTGCCCGGTGCCACAATGGATGTTCTTCGCCTACAACTCTTTCCACATACTTTATCACACCACGCCGAGAAATGGATTGATCGTCTCCCTAAGAATTCAATTCATGTTTGGGATGACATGACTCAACGCTTTTTGTCGCGCTACTTTCCACCATCCATGGTCACGAGCCTTCGCAATCAATTCAGCGGTTTCATGCAAGAACCCGATGAATCTATCTTTGATGCTTGGGAAAGATATAATGTTTTGATTGATCGTTGTCCAAACCACAACATGCTCCCTGTCACATTGATTGATACTTTCTACAACGGTTTAACTTTTCGTGATCGTGATACGATTAATGCAGCCGCCGGTGGCACATTTATGAAAAGGAGACCCGAGGAGTGTAGAGAGCTTATTGAGAACATGACTACTCACCACAAAAACTGGGATTCCTCCGCTTCTTCAAGGAACAACCTGAGAGTCAATGTTTCTTCTACTTCAGCAAACCCCAACATGACCGAATTCACCCGCATGATGACCGAAATGAACAAAAATATCTTGCTTCTCACTACTAACCAACAACAAGTTAAAGTGGTGGCTAATCCTTGTGAGACATGCGGCGGTCCACACTCATACACTGATTGTCCTTCTACTCAAGGAAATCCGGAAAATGTGTATGCGGCTTATGGTAATTATTCACCGGAAAATTACCAAGCCCGACCTCAAGGGGATAGAAATTTGCTGAGTTACCGGTCCAACAACTACCTTTCACCCGGTTTTTCTCCTCAAAACCAAAACCCCAACAACAATTACACTAGAAGCAACCAAATCCCACCTCGAGTTTCTAATCCTTATCACCCACCCGCTCAACAAACCCCACCCATAAATCAAGATGTTGAAGCCATAATGAGAACCCAAGGTGAGCAAATCAAGAATCTGCAGAGCCAAATTATCAATTTGAAAGGAGATATCACCAAGCAAGGGAATGACATAATATCCGAGCTTCGAGATAATATCCAATCCTCCTTCAGCAATCAAACGAATGATTTGAAGAATATGCTGGCTAGTTTCTTGCCCACCACTCAACCCTCTACTTCGAGTTCTCTACCTTCAAACACCGTCACCAATCCGCGAGCGAATGTGAGTGCTATTACTACCCGTAGTGGAGTTACTTTAGTAGGACCACATATTCCACCCCCATCATCTACACCTCCTCCACGACCATTTATCCCTACTCCTCCCACACCTAGTATTAGTACACCATTACCGTCTCCGCCTCGTCATGACGATGTACCCAAGAAGAACCCTTCAACATCTCAACCTTTACCTGCTACACCTACACCTTCACCACCCAAACCTAATATTTCTTATCCATCTCGCTTAGGCAAGGCCAAAATGCACACCAAGGATGACATTCACGTGTCGAATTATTTGAAGATGATCTCTCAAATGAATTACAACATTAGCCTTGTTGAAGCACTTGTCCACATGCCGAAATTTGTCAAAGTATTCAAGGAATTGCTTAACAAGAAGGAGAAGCTGATTGAGCTCGCCAACACACGCTTAAATGAAAACTATTCTGCAGTTATTCTTAAAGAACTTACGGAAAAACTTGGAGATCCCGGTCGTTTTGTGTTGCCTTGCATTTTTATCAAAACCGAAGACTTTACTGCCCTAGCTGATCTCGGGGCCAGTATAAATTTGATGCCATTAAGTGTTTGGAAAACACTATCATTACCCGACCTTACTCCAACAAAGATGACTCTTGAGCTTGGAAATCGCACTCTCGCTTATCCCGTTGGTATTGCCGAAGATGTGTTCATTAAAGTTGGCACCTTCACTTTTCCGGTCGACTTTGTTGTTGTTGATTATGAAATGGACCCTCGTATTCCTTTAATACTTGGTCGGCCATTCTTGAGAACCGGAAGAGCTTTAGTTGATGTTGCCGAAGGTGAATTAATTTTAAGAGTCGGGGATGATGCACAAGTTTTTGAAATGGGAAAGCTTACTAGCAAATCATTTGGAGGACGAGAATCGGTGAATATGATTAATGTGCTCGATGATTTTGTCATCTACAACAATCCTCTATTCGATTCTTGCATTGATAATCCACTTTTTCAAGATGATGTGGATGATTCTCTATCCAATTTGGAACCTTCGCCCATTTATGATTCTCCACCGATCTTTGATGCTTATGATGATGATTCTAGCTCAGATTCGAATGATTATGATGACTTTACTTCCGAGTATCCCGACATGCCCATTTATGATGATTTTGATGAGGCTGATACTCTTTCGAGTGATTCTTTACATGATGAAGATCCTCCGCCATCACTAAATCCTACTTTGGATGACTACTCATTTGAGGAAGACTTCTCTACTTTTCTTAATACATACTTCCCTCATGAGAGTGATGCTCCTCCTTTAGATTTTGATGATTATGGTCTTGATCCTACTTTGGATTTGAAGAAAATTCTTTCAAAGGAGAAGCAACCGGATGACACATGTTGGGTCAAAAAGTTGATGTGGCAGAAACTCAAAAACGAAGAAAACATGAAGAAATTGTGCAAGCGTTGTCAAGAGTTAATCAAGCGTTGATAAGAGCAAATTAGGCGTTGATGGCTCAAGCATTGTCACATGCAATTCAAGCGTTGACAAAACGTAGACAAAGAAGCTTATGGAAGCTTCTATTTAGATAAACATGCAAAAGATATTCTGCATAAGTTTATTTAAATAGAAGATTTACTTGTTTATTCATCATTATCTCTTATAAACCCTAATCCTTACACTATAAAAGGAACCAAGGGTATTAGGTTTTATTCATTCAATTCATTAACAATGTAAACCTAAAGTGTGTGTCGACTAGACGTGGGATTCAATGTATACACGTCTAGTGATTGTTGATTATTAATATAATTAGCAATCCAATTGTGTTTTAATTCATGTTTCGTGCCTAAACACCTTGTTAATGGTTGTTGTTCTAATTCCGCTTTGATTATCTAATCATATGAACAATGATCATTCCTAGTAGCTTAAAAGATCCGGAAACCAAGGTTTCCACAATTGGTATCAGAGCCTCGTGGCTCGTGATGCTAGGACCAACAAGGTGTTCGTATATCGTGAAGAAGAAGAAAAATTCGTAGAGTTTTTCTGGGTGATTTTGTGTGCGCAGCAGTATTCAGAAGGTCATAACTTTTGATTGAACCGTTGGATCGTCACAAAATTTTATATGTGTGTTCTACATACATAGATCTAAACATCCACCGGAGGGATTGTCCAGTTTTATCCCCAGGAAAAAGTTATTAAGCGTCAAAGTCAGCAGCAGGGTATATGCAGTTTTCTGTGGACAGCCATGTTCAAAACACGATCTCTCCTTCGTTAACCGTTGGATCTTCGTGGTTTTTGGACTGTAGATTCTTGACACTTGTGTCTAGAATCTCACCGAAGGGATTTTCGATCTGAGCCTTAATGAAAAAGTTATTCGAGATCGAATTTGGCTGCAGACAAGGATTTACAAGTTTCTAGTTTACATAAAATCATGAAACTAGGGTTTCCACAAACCCTAGAATTGATTCTATAACAGAAAACAAGGCATTATGTGACGATTTGGAAGTGATAAAGTATTAGGGTTTCATCCAAAACCCTAGATCGAAGCTGTATATTTGTTTTTAGGGATTGCATAAACCCTAAATTCGTCATATTGAAACATAGCAAGCAGCAGATCGTACTTTATATACAGTCAAGAGGGATGAACGTAATATATGAAGACACATCGTTGATCTATTTTCTTCTACCAAGAGAAGACATAGGGGCATCATGTTATGGGTAGTAAGCAGACATAAAAAGGATGTATGTCTCCAAGATTAAGATGTGACTGCTGGTCCAAATAGTAAGTTTTTCAATATTCGATTGGTCACGTAAGATTGTTTATTAAGAAAGGAAAGAAAAACAGGTGACGTCACATTCAGCGTTTGTGTTTACAAGATTCTAAGCTTCTTATTGGTGGAAGATACTTTGTGTTCACACGACTCAATGAATATGATTGGTTGAGAGACCTGCGTTCACACGGTAAAAAGGAGAAAAAAATATATGTTCGTTATTATGTTACTGATATTTTTGAATCCTCTACATGCTATTCCATGTTATTCCCGTGAGCCACTTGTTCTCATTGGTAGAGTGTTTATGTGTTCACACGGTTTGACGAATGTGATTGGTTTAAATCGTTTCAAGGTTAGAATAATATGATGATTCTATGATGGTGACGTGATAGCTTTGATTGAAAGATAACGTGATATTGGAAATAGTTTCCACACGATACAACAAATTAATCAGAAGAAGTATTCACATGAGTATGGTTTGACGCTGATAAGAATGGACGCTGACAAGGTTTATGGTTGGCGCTGACGTTTGAAATTTCGACGCTGACATAGTATGGATTTGACGCTGACAGGAAGCATTTTGACGCTGACAGAATAAGTCAACGCTGATAGGTTGACAGTGTCGTCCGATATATGAACTTCAACGCTGATAGGTATTGTCTGATGTCGGACAATACAACTGCCAAAGATGTTGGATAAAAGGTGATATTGGACAACACAAGGTTTGCTGCTGTTTGAGAAAATTGGACGTTTTTAGCACACAAAAAGAAGGATTATACACACAAAGGTACATGGAATTTCCGTTTTAATTTAGAATATCATGGTGATATTTATGGCTCGGATATTTTTAAAAGGAATTAATGATTTTAAGATGAGTTAGCAACCATTCATGAAGTTATTTATTGAAGTATGTAATCGGGATAGCCTTGTGAAAGAGTTATTCGTTAACAGCTTTTACATATGAAGATATTGACTTGTCATGAAGAGGTGTTGGCTTAAGGGGAAGAGTTCTTATGGTAAGTTTGATGATTGAAGAAGATTTTCGCGAGTTTGTGTTCTATCATATCTTAAAGTCGTGGACTCCCAGTCATAGACTTTAAAGGTAACTTGTTCGTGCTTTACATGATTGGTGATGAAGGCTTGTCATAACACTTGAAGGAGTTACATTATCGTGCTCAGTGTCTCACAAAGGATGAGAATATTGACAAGAGATCGAGGTCTACTTATACTTAGCTCCATGAGTATAAGTTCTTAGTCACATGGATAGTACAAGACATGGAACACAAGGATTGGGTTATTCTACTTCTACATCAAGAATACTTTATTAATTATTCTTCAAGATCATTACATAGAGCTACATTTGGAGAATCTTCAAAGATTGCAACATTGTTTACTTTCCTATTGATGTGACAAAAAGGGGAAGAAATACGTGCTACACTTAAGGGGAAACAATTTGAAGATCATGTACAACTTACAAGAGATACACATAGAGTTTTGCCACTATCAACTAGGGGAAGATTGTTGGGTCAAAAAGTTGATGTGGCAGAAACTCAAAAACGAAGAAAACATGAAGAAATTGTCCAAGCGTTGTCAAGAGTTAATCAAGCGTTGATAAGAGCAAATTAGGCGTTGATGGCTCAAGCATTGTCACATGCAATTCAAGCATTGACAAAACATAGACAAAGAAGCTTATGGAAGCTTCTACTTAGATAAACATGCAAAAGATATTCTGCATAAGTTTATTTAAATAGAAGATTTACTTGTTTATTCATCATTATCTCTTGTAAACCCTAATCCTTACACTATAAAAGGAACCAAGGGTATTAGGTTTTATTCATTCAATTCATTAACAATGTAAACCTAAAGTGTGTGTCGACTAGACGTGGGATTCAATGTATACACGTCTAGTGATTGTTGATTATTAATATAATTAGCAATCCAATTGTGTTTTAATTCATGTTTCGTGCCTAAAATCCTTGTTAATGGTTGTTGCTCTAATTCCGCTTTGATTATCTAATCATATGAACAATGATCATTCCTAGTAGCTTAAAAGATCCGGAAACCAAGGTTTCCACAACACCACCATCCACAGCACGTATGATTTAACACCTCTTTGTCCACCTTCTGAGGACGAGGTTGTGCATTTTCTTCGCGGATCATCTTCAAATTCTGCTGAGCCTGAGTGCTATTTTCCCCTAAAGGAAAAGGTGTTCGACCCCGTTATCGATATTCTTCAGCCATCTCAGTATCCACCTGATGAAATAAAAGAAAAAATCTTTGGAAGTTTTGAAGATATGCTTGCACCACTTCACCCTTTCTCCCACCATGCTCCGTCTTTGCTTAAGGGAACCTTGCCTATTCTTCTTTGGCTTGCCTTGTTTGCCTTAAGCTTGTGCTATTTTATGGACGAAAACTATGTATTTGATCCCGGTGGATATGTTTCATGCTTCTCCCTATGCTAATCAAGGTCGAGTCAGGCTCACGACTCGGTAAACAAAAATCAAGCGCTTCTTGGGAGGCAACCCATGTATCTATCTTTTAGCATTCTTTATCCTAAGTGTAGGGGAGACCCGTTGGTGTTTGCTATCTCCTCTCTTATACTAATCAGGGATTCGCGCGCTCAATGATCCACTCTTGATGATTTTGACGACCCGTGATTCTGTTGTTTCCCTTCTTCCTGGTTCTATCCTAAACTCTTTTCGATTCACTACTTTATATTTCTCAATATTAAAATAGGAATCTCGTTTGTTGTCTTTTCCTTAGCGAGATTTAAATAACGTGCACAATGTCCTAAGTGTAGGGGAGTTTACTCCCACATGCTTAAACATTGAGGACAATGTTTATATTAAGTGTAGGGGGGACTTCTATCGAAGTTAAGTGCCTTTTCCTTGTATTTGTCCTTATTTTAACCGGAAAATCAATTTTTCGATATTTTTCAAAATTTTTGATCTATTTTGGCCTATTAGTTTTTCTTTTTGTATAGTTATTTTTCTTTCTTTGTTAGAATAAATTTTCAATAAAGTGGTTTTAATTTTCAAACATTGTGAATCTTTTGACTCAACCCGAGTTTACTTATCTAAGTTTACTCTAGCTAGTATCCTTAACGTGTTTAAGTCAAGTTTTGCTAGGCTTTTATATAGGGATCTATAAAACGCGAAAGTCTTAACTCTCACGGGTTAAGAACAAGAACTTTTCGCAAGTTCCTATAATTGATCCTAGAGAGTCGTTTATCAAGGGAACTTTAAAATGCGATTTCTAAACTTGAAAAAGTCTAAGAATTTGCAAGATCCTATAGACGACTCGAAAACCCAAAACTTTGATTTATTAGGCTAAGCATCCACGAGTCTCATTCCTTGAGATTTTAAATTGTGGAGAACGAGAGATGATAGAGTCAATTATAAGTTTGGTATTCTTTCGTGAATTTATGTGAGTTAATTATGAGCCTATTCTCCCATCGCCTGCTAATAAAATTATTTACAATAAATAAGGTTGTACGATTTGAAAAGTTACTTATCTTCTAGCCCAAGATCGTTTAAAAGTTGCTCGGTATGGATTAGAGTTCATAGCCAAGGCAAAACTTATTGAAGCGGGAGGCAAAGATTGGCGAGTCCGAAAAGGCCCTAACAAGGCATGAGGGCTACAGTTTGTTGCTAAAGATCCAAAAGTGATGTGAAGAATCATTTATCGAAAATCAATATGAAGGATCGAGACACACGACGAAAAGCAAATACTCCCGTAAAGATCATGGAGAAGTCTATCCGAAAAGGCCCTAACAAGGTATGAGGATAAATAGATCCAAGTCCAAAAAGGAGGCGGATCGTTGTATATCAAAGTCCAAAATAAAGATTGGAGAAAAATGAAGAAGTCGTGGTCCAAATATGAAGAATCTCTCAAACTTCAAGTGAAGAAATTCCTATTATGAAGAGAAGACCATTATTTCATGAACGTCTCTCAAGATTTGAAGTATGAAGTCGCTGCCAAATATCGGTCTGAGAAAGGTCTCAAATCACGAAGCGAGTTATGCCAAGATATGAACTTTATGAGGTCCCGAGAAGCAGTTTTAAAAGATTTTGTCCTTTGGCTAACTATTGATTAAATCGTTCACTTTATTTTCGGCCTAAATAACTATCGAAATAAGTCAAACAATTCATCCTCGTGATCATTCAAGACAAAAATAAAATATAAGAGATACACCTAGGAATAAGGGAGTCTAAGTGAATAATTGGCGCACATGAGTTCGTGTTAGTTTGCTAACTTATAATAACAATGATCTCGTTTTTAAGCTTGGTTTGGAGAAAGTGAAAACTTGAGGATGATGATCATTCATGACATTTCCAAAACCCGAAGGTATGTTTTTTATTTCTTTACTTTGAATATTTATAAATTTTCTATCTCTTTAATAAAGGCCAAGGTGGATTTATTATGATGAAAAGTGTAAACGTGTTTTGTAACTAATGAATTGCATGAGGACATTGCAATGGTCAAGTGTAGGGGATTTGATAGGTGTGTAAACACCCATCCTTTTTATGTCGTAAATGTCGAAATTATTCGTGGTTTGTGTTTTTGTTGTGATTTAGGACGAAATTGTGAAATGGGGAGAAAACACGGGCATTCACGGGCTATTATCGAAGAAAAAGACGAAAGAGGAAGTCAAGAAATCAAGAGTGCAAAAACAACGGAAGTCCAAGACCAATTCTGAAGATTTATTGAAGAAAAAGTCAAAAGACGGAAGTTTACTAAAAGCCGAAGAACGAGAGTCTAATTTATTGAAGAATTACAAGACGAGTTTAAAGAAATCCCAAGACAAAGTCGTTAAAGTCAAAAGATTAAGAAGACAAGGACTTAATCATGCAATTAAGAAAAGAAGAAAGAGGGGAGGAAGCTTCCTAAGCACCTCCCTAATCTCCCCTATAAATAGATTAGGATTTCATTTCATTTTCTCTTGTTGGCTAATAGTGACAATTAGTTCTTCCATTTTAATTACCTTGTCATTTAATTACATGTCATTTAAATACTTGTCTTGCAACTTAAATTCATTTAATTTCAAGTAAGTTTCCATTTAATTCTTGTCAATCTTTACTTTTATTGTTTGATCTCCTATCTTCCTTTCTTGTTTGATCTTAATCTTCATGCTTTATTGTTTATGTTCATGTTCTTGATTTTTATTGAGTTAATTAAGTGGGTTTTGATTATTTTGGTTATATTTGTTAGTTTGATTGTTTTGGATTGTTTGTTTATGATTAATAGATCTTTATTGATTAGTTTGATTTAATCTTGTGGTTGATTTTGTTTAGTTTTGATTAGATCCGTAGCTTTTTGTTTCTTCCTTATTCTTCGCTTCATTCCGTTTCCCAGGATATTCCGAACCAAGCTAAGCCAATTATTCCGAGTGAAGATTGTTTGTTGATTATTCCGAATAAAGGGCGTTCATCCGGAAAAAGTGACATATTCCGAATCAAGGCCATGTTCCGGATCAGCAACATTCCGAGTGAAGGATTTTAGGGATTGTTCATTCGGAACATCAATTGTTCCGAATCAAAGAGTTCATTCGGAAGATTCAAAGTTCCGAATCAAGCAGATTATTCCGGATCAGTGTTTGTTCATTCAGAACATTCCGAACCAAGAAGGCATTCCGAATCAGTTTGTTTCATTCGGAATATTCCGAACGAAGGATTTGGGATTTGTTCATTCGGAACATCTATTGTTCCGAATCAAGGGATTCATTCGGAATATATTCCGAGTCAAGGCAATATTCCGAATCAAGACTTTATTCCGGATAAGTGACATATTCCGGATAAATGATTTATTCCGGATGAAGGTTTTGTTCAAATATTCCGAATGAGTATTTTATGTTGATTATTCCGAACGAAGAAGAATTATTCCGGGTGAAGGTGACATTCCGAACGAGTAATTATTCCGAGTGAGGTATTTTCAGGTTATTTAAAGTTACTGCTTTTAAGTTTTAATTTTTAATTTTCAAGCTTTATTTTTCCCGCCTTTTTCCTTAGTCGCACTTTAAGTTTAATTGCCTTAGATTTATTTTAGCCTTGCCTTAGTTTTAAGTTTTAGTTGCGTTTTATGTTTGCCTTAGATAGTTTTAATTTTGCGTTATTTACTTTAATCGCCCCTTTACTTTTATTTCTATTTACTTTTTGTCACGCTTTTAAATTCCCGTCATTTATTTTAAATGTAGAGTTAGATTTACTTTACCTGCTCTTTACTTTAAAGTCTTTGCACCTTTAATTTTACTACAACGACACAACTATTTGTTTCACCAAAGAACGACTGAGTCGCATAGTTAAACCAGGATCAATTCGATTAGACAGACATCAACGAACAATTTTTCTTACTAGGTACCTTGTATCAGTTATCCAGCCCAACTTGGGATTATACGTCATCATGTCCCCCTAGTCTAGTGGTCGCAGGTTCCAACCGCGGCTACTAGACTATAAATCAACGAGACCCGTCGCATAGTCTAGATATGAACAAAGATTTCAAACATTCCCGCCAAGAAGACATTCATCCCCCCTTTTACCTAACCTCCTCGGTAACCGAAAAAAGCGTCTGCCACGTCATAGTTACCCCTTCAACTTCTACCCTTGGATCAAGTAAGTGGAAAACACGTGGCACACATCTAACCATGAACAGTTTTTTAGTAGGTATATATATATACCCTTGACGCCTCCCTTTGACTGTTTACTATTAAAAAAACTCTCAATTCTCCATTAACGTCTTCAACACCCGGCATCACCACCAGTCTTTCAGTGAAGGTAATCCGCGCGACCATCATTTGTCACATATAGCACAATGGTGAAAAAATTATCCGCCATTACGTCAACCTTGACCATAGATCAACTAGACCAATTCACCACAGAGTTCTATATACCAAACTATCTGCACCCAGAATTTCCTAACCCTCAACATAATATAAGTCAGGCACCTGCGGGAAAGATAGGAGTGTACACCTGGTTCTTTGACTATGCAAACCAACGCATACCCATGTCACGTTTCCTTCTTAGTGTGTTGATGCATTATGAGACCCATGTCTCTCAACTGCATTGCATAGGGGCGGCCAAAATTTCAAACTTCGAAATAAACTGTCGCACCTTAGACATAGAGCCCACCGTAGACCTCAGCGGCAATTAGCTAATGGATGGGTGTCTTTCGCAAAATGGAAAGGTGGAATGTAATGTTACAACGTAAAAGTAGTCTCCCTAAGAAATTGGAACGACAGATTCTTCTGGCTTGACAACGCCTTCTTTCCTTTCCATTTTCCTTTTCTGACCCCCGAGATGGTGAGGAAGGACCCCTTGCCTGGTCGCCACTCCTATGATCCTGAAGACGCAGAGACTTTAAACAACAATCGTATCCCCGTACAACCGTATCCAGAGAGTGTGCTAGTCACCCTTGGACTAAGCCGCGCACCAATTTGTGGCGCGGATAGGATACCCGTCTTCTGCAACCAGGAAGGCCAGGGTTAGTGGTTCTTCCTCCCATCCACCGTAGCATTCTGTAAGTTCCTTCCTGTGCCAAGAAACTAAATTTTATCTTTCTGTTTGTTTGTTTTCATGCTGCGAAGTTATGGATCTTTTGGAGCTCGTTCGTGGTGCATTCCTGGAAGACATGATAGTGTACTCTCGTCCTATGAGAGAAAATTAGGAATCCCTCCCAAACCGTGCCCACAAGAACACAATAGACTTGGAAGTTGGAGAGGCATCCGCTGCCCAAGAAGATGATGAAACAGGCGCGGATCAACCACCCCCTTCACCAGTAGCACAACAACCACTAGCAACACAACAGTCAACACAACCACTAGTAGCACACTAGCCACCGGTAGTGCAACAACTACCCCCGCCCTTCCTCAGCTCATCGTTGTCTTTAGATGCTGAGGAAGGCGAAGAAGACTTTGATGAAGAAGACACATCCACCTTGGGGAAGAGACAAAGGAGCCCCCCAACAGCTTCTCGTAAAGCTGCGTGCAGCGGGGTCGGTCCCTCCTGGACGGGTACGCGCACAACCGAAGAAGAATTCAAGGAAAACCTCGCGAAGACTCCCCCACGCACTCCTCCAGTCACCATCAACCTAAGGTAACACTCTTCACATACCTTCGTAGTGTACGTGTAAAATCCATGATTTTACCATGATTGTTATGTAATGAAATTTCACCTATTAATCCTAGAACACATACTCACATGTGTATCCCTATAGGATTGAGTGTGAACTTTTTCATTTAGGTACTTATACCTTTACATTCACACTTGTTGTAAATAAGTTACATAGCTCCAACCATGTACTTAAGACTAGGAGAACAAATGATAAAAATGTATAATCAATACTTGGCTATACACACAACACTATATCAAAGTTGGAAAAACATGCTACATAGTGTATGTAGCCGTGTATGTGTACAAGAGTGTATACCACAAACATGTTCTTAACCTCCTTGGACTAGCCCAAGACCTTACTCTTTATGTACTAGCCCAACATGAGCCCAAGCCAAAGCCCATTACCCTCCTTTTTGGCTAGATAGACACGGCACCCCATATATGAAAGAAGAGGGGTTGTCTTGGTTTTGGAAAAGCCAACACATGGCACAATAGTCCTTACCAAGGCAATCATACCTTTTTTCCTTCAACCTTCTCTCTCCCTTTAAGCCAAAACACATACACATACATTCTCTCAACTCCTCATGCAACCAAATCTCATTCTCTCTTCATCTCTCTCTCTCAAATCATTCGCCATTAAGCCACAATAATCCAAAGTTGTTCATTAAATCCACCAAGATCTTTGTCTCATCTTTACTACAACTCATTAGTAGTATCATTCCCTTGGATTCACTATAAACAAGCCCTAGCTATGCCATCTAGACCACGACTTGATTTATACATAGGGTTTTCTTCATAATTTTGAGTAGATCTCAACCCACCTTGTTCACCTAGATCATTTGTGGTACTTTTAGGCAAGAAAGGTATACACTACTTGTTCTTTCATTTCTTCATACATGCATCATCATACATCTATAAACACAAGTAAGATAACATGTTAAAAATCAAGATTTGATGAAGCTATGACCATTATAGGTCATGGCTTATTTATAAAAATCATGTTCATGATTTAAAAACCTTTTGATAAGGAACTTATGATTGGTATGTTATGTTTTAAACTTGATTTAAAAACTATATGATACATTTGTATATCAAAAACTTGCATGAGTTACAAATCTTGAGACTATGGTTAAACCAATAGCCATAGATCTCATAAAATGGGTGTGTGTAACTTAAAAGTCTTGAATACCATGACCTTAAAGGTCACGACATATATGGTTAATGTTTATGTGAATCTTTTGTTAAGTTTAAATGATGGAATATGAAATGATACATGTTAAAACGACTATTAAAAATCACAAATACAACTTATGTGTATAAATGTAGCCGTGGGTTACATAAGGTTTAAATGGATAAAATGTACATGCATGTTATTATAAACCATGAATCTAGTAGCAAAGGCTAACTTGAATATGTTAAACATAAAACAAGATTATGGGAACCTTGGGAACCTTAGGAAGAGGCAATATAGCCGTCAGCTATATGTGGTCTTGATTGTGGTAAATTTAGATACTTGCTTTAGGAAAAACAAGCAACTAAAAGTAGCGGTAAGTATTAACGAGTGATTTAGGAAAACCACAAGTAATCACCCTTAATCAAATAAAAAGAGATGAAAGAGTTCGTTTCCCAAGGAGGTATATGTGTTGTGAATTAACTTGTATGTATTTGAGATTAATATTGAGAAGAATGGGGATGAGAGGATGAAAAGACGGATACGTTAAAATTAAACTACGACGTAAAAGACGTAAACGTAAAACCGTAGAAAAATTACCCAAATTAAAAATTTTATACTAAGACCAAAAACAAAATTAATAATTAAAAAGACTAAAAAGAAGTCTAAAATAATATAAATAAAGACAAAAATCCAACAAAGATATTTTAAAACCTTTATTAATTAAATATTTAATTTTAAATGCTAATTAAAGCCCTAAAATTAAATATAACTAATTCAAATGTCTAAAATATGATTTTATTGAATAATTACTTAACTTATATTATTATAAGACTAAAAAGTAATTTTCTAAAATTTAAAAGCTATTAAAACTATTTTTAAAACTCTAAAAATGATTTAAATTGATTAACACCTAATTAAACTTAAAATAATTATAAAAATTAATCTAAAAGCTATAAAAATATTCTAAAAATGGAAAAGGTCCTAATTAATGATAAAGAACCTAAGAAAAATGAAAAAGAAAGAAAAATAAAATTTTGATTTTTTATAATAAAATAATAATAAAATAATACTAAAAATAAAAAGTTTCTAAAATTTGAAATAAAAAATTTCTAAAAATCCTAAATAATCTAACTAAGAGAAAAACACAAATTAGAGATCCTAAAACCTTTTTAATAATTTTATAAAATTCTTTAAAGTTTATAAAAAACCTTAAAATAATATAAAATTAAAAATTAAAGTTTATAAAACCTAAACTTAATGTAAACCTCAAAAATATTAAATAAAACCTAAAAATTATTTTTCCTAAAAATTTAAAATCTTTTTGGTATTTTTTATTGATTTAATAAAAAACGTATAATAAATAAATTCTAGAAAATAATCTACTAAGAGGAAAAATATAAAAATTAGCTAGAAAAATCAACAATCCTAATAAGATTCTAGGAAAATAAAAAGAAGCTAAAAACTCAGAGCAAATAAGCTGGAAATAGACAAATAAGCTACGGCTTATTTATAAGCTAACAAAAGAAAACGTGGTTAAGTGAATAACCTTTGCACCCTTAGTCAGTAAAAGACCCAAGGGCGCAATGGTTAAGGATGATGTGTGTGAGTGTGGAGACCAGGGTTCGAGGCTGAGCAACCCCTTTTTTGCTTCTTTTTATTTTTTTTATTTTTAAACTTTCCAAACAAAACTGTGACCTTGTAAACTTGCTAGAAACACAATTAAACTCCCTTTTTAGCTAGATTAAGTCCAAATTTCTCAAACAAAACGTGACAGATTTACTTGCACACTGATGAACAAGTGTTGAGTGCACACTTGTACAAACTGGATGCCAAGAGGATTTGGCTTAAGCTTATTTGGTATGATTCTTGGTACAAAAGGGCACCCTTGTGCTTATTTAAGCACAAGGAGTCAAAAGCAGGTAAAAATCAAGCAGTTTACAACACTTTGCACACCAAATTCTCAAAACAATGCACTCAAAAGCCTATGCAAGTCTCTGTGACATTCTAACAAGGTCTGGTGACTTATTGGCTTATAACTAGCACTCAAGTGACTATCAAATCTCCAAATTAAACACACACACTCACAAACTGACATACAAACCAAATACAACCTTAAATCTCCCTATATCTCAACAAATATCAAAGATCAAGCACCAAAACTCATAAAAACAAGCAGTTAAGTGAGCATGCAGATTTTGCTACTCACTTTTCACTTTTTCACCACACAACCTAGCTCAAAACTTGTTCTAAATTTACTTACTACTAACTAACAACCTATCTTAATCCTTTTTAAACCTTCTAACACTTTTTTAATGACTTAAATCAAAACTAGTGCCCTGCTAATCCTTGTAGCCAAACACCCTGTTAAATACTTGAAAACGTTTTCTAACACACCAAAACACTTCAAAGGCTACTCAAACTGATTCTTATTGCATATAACATGAACATAGACACAAGAGAACACAAATAACACACTTAAAACAGGGAATCAAACAAGAGCATACAACCTTCACTTTCTGAAATTTTTCAAAGGTAAAAGAAATTTACCTAAGGACCCTTACATCCAAGGGTCCTTGTGGTTGCTTAACCACCTCCTACCAACACGGGTTGGTGCAGATCCTTTAACAAATCAGCAACCTTCAACAACCTGTTAAGACAAAATCAAAGAAAACAAGAATAATACAAGCAACTATATAACCTGTTTCCTTTTTCCTCTTACTTAAAACCTATCCAAAACCTTTTAAGACTTCTTAAAACGTTTTCAAAACCCTATATCACTAACAAGTGAGACCTCTTAACATCAAAACCTTAGAACAGATTATACCAAATAATCTCAAATTTCAGAAACTTTGAAATAAATTTTGAAACTCAAAATTACTTCACCAAAAGATAAATTGGAACTCAGAATCAAGCTTCACACTACACACAACTTTTAAAAACAATAAAAAGGCATTACACTTGAATAAATCAAAAACCAAACTTTTATTTTTTTAAAAAGGAATTACAAGGAGAAAAGCTTGAAACTGGAACAAGGGGTCATCACAGGTTGATGCCTCCTTTTATACTACTCATAGAACTATCTAGAATGCAAATAACAAAACCCTAATCAGTAGAAAATCCCAAATTTGCCCTTGACGGTTTTGAGGTATGAGTTGTCCAAATTTGATCTCCTTCGTTCATTTTGGCGTTGTGAGTAAGCAATGAACCTCAGTGGTTGATTTGGGACACGTCACATGCCTTGGAGGACAAGGTGTGATGTGATTGGTTGAGAGGGGAATTGGGGGTGGGGTCTACAGTGAGTGGGTTGCGGGTTTTAGGAGTGGGATAGCTTTCTGCACATGTGAATCACACATGTGCAAGGTGAATTGGTTTTTAACCCAAGTTTAAGTGAGATAGAACCTGGTGTGAAAAAGGGAACAGTAACTTTCATTTGATCCGTATTTGGGGGAAGTGAAAGTGTTAGGCGCGTTTTTTGTGTTTGAATGTTTGAGTGTGCACCTTTGGTCCTTGTGTTTTGATTTTTTTGGTAAAACAAGTTTCCAGCCCTAAAACGTGACTTCCTTTGCAAATAACTTTCCACCTTTTACATATTTGGCACAAAACTTTGACAAAAAGTTATCAAGGAGTATTTTTGACACTTTGGGATAATTCAAGGGCTGTTCTTGGACTATATTGATCTTCAAAGGTCTTCTTTGCTTCTTATTCTTCATGAGGGACCATAATTGACAAATTGATTTTGTTGAGGGACCAATCTTGTCATTTCTTCAAAGTTGAAGGACCTTTTTGCAATTTTGACAAACTTAAGGGACCAAACTTGTAATTATTAATATACAAGGGTTTTAAGTGTCATTTCTTCATTCTTGGAGGATCAATCTTGTTTTGTCTTCAAGTCTTCAAGGGTATTTGATGAAAATTCCATGATTAGGGTCCGGTTCTTTGTACGGCTTCGTTTCTCGTGTCCGTTTTTCCTTGTATCTTGTGATCTTTTGTCTTTTTCACGATATCCATACCTAAAATACACAAGTAAACAAACACAAGCATATATATGGTATTTTATGACATTTTTATGTATTTAAAGCCCGAAAAGAACGATGAGATCATGTATAAATGCCATCTCATCACTCCCCCATACTAAGCCATTGCCGTGCCCTCACGCAATGCTAGAATAAAGTATCTAAGCATCACCAAAGTTCAATTTTATTAACCTTTATTGAAGAGTAAAAGACTTGCACATACTACGATGATGTGTAAAGACATAATGTATGATTTTCATCACCAAAAGGTGACTTTTAGGGTCAAAGAATAGAAACAAGTTAATGTCCCTTAGAGTAAACTTCGTCATCCTTGATTGTCATACATTCCATGCTAAGTGCAAAAACAAGATCATTGTTGGTACAAGTCATAATGCTAACACTACTCATACGTCCAAATTGTGTAATACTTTTTCTCCCCGCAATCCTAGTTATTATAAAAGGAAATGGGTTACTAGCATTTTTTATCTATTTGTCATGGATCACAAGTGATTCATATTGACTTATTTGAGTAGTTATTAGTCCAAAAGCAAAGTAGCACGATTTGATCAATAGTTAGCCGAAGGACAAAATCTTTTAAAACGGCTTCTCGTGTATCTCCTTAAGTTCATATCTTGGCATAACTCGTTTCACGATTTGAGACCTTTCTCGGACCGATATTTGGCATGTACTTCATACTTCAAATCTTGGGAAGACGTTCTTGAAATTATGGTCTTCTCTTCATATATTTGGAATTTCTTCACTTGACGTTTTTGAGAGATTCTTCATATAGGACCACGACTTCATCATTTTTCTTCAATCTTTACTTTGGATTTTGATATACAACGATCCGCCTCCTTTTCGGACTTGGATATATTTATCCTCATACCTTGTTAGGGTCTTTTTGGATAGAATTTCTCCATTCTTTAGGGGAGTAATTGCTTCTCGTCGTGTGTCTCGATCCTTCATATTGATTTTGGAATAATGATACTTCACATCATCTTTGGATCTTTAGCAAAAATAGAGCTCCTCATGCCTTGTTAGGGCCTTTTTGGATGATCGCCAATCTTCGCGTCCCGCTTCAATAAGTTATGCCTTGGCTATGAACTCTATTCAACCCCGAGCAACTTTTAAACGATCTTGCGCTATAGGCTAAGTAACTTTTAAAATCGTACGACCTTACTTATTGCAATTATGATTTATTCCTAATGCATTGATCTTATGGGAAGAAAAAGCCACAATTAAAAACATATGAGTTTTTGAAAGAACACTTTCATGTTCTACGTTTAGCATGATCACTTGTCTAACTCTATCATTTCTCGTTCTTCACTATATAAAGACCTCTAATTAAAGAGACTCGTGAATACTTAGCCATGCAAGTCAAAATTAAGCTAAATTTGGATTAGCTTTCATTAAGACTATATCAAATCAAAGTTTTGGGTTTTCAAGCCACCTATAGGATCTTGCACTTTCTTGGACTTTTTCAAGTTTAGAGAATGCGTTTTAAAGTTCCCTTGATAAGTGACTTTCTAGAATCAATTATAGGAACTTGCGAACAGTTCTTGTTCTTAACCCGAATGAATTAAGACTTCGCGTTTTAAAGCTCCCTATATAAAAGTCTAGCAAAACTTGAATTGAGCGGGTTAAGGAATGTAAACAGCTCCAAATGCCCATCAAGTCAAAAATTAACTCTTATTCTACCCATCGGAAAATATACATTCGTGTCTTAAAAACACTTATGAAAACTAAGAAAAATTTTAAAATTTGGCCATTTTTAGCCTTATTAGCAAAACAAAACATTGAAAGTTGGAAAACGTGAGGGCGTAGCAAAGCAAGTATCTATTCACCCCCCCATACTAAAAGTAAACATTGTCCTCAATGTTTCGAGTCTAAAGGTGGAGCACCCCCATACTAGAGACGAAGAATCGAATGCTTAGGATCTAGCATGGAAAGGGTTATCAACAATATATCTAAAGCCGTTTATTAATTATGCTAAAAGATAATTGTTAGAACAATAAAGGATATGTCATGGATTCGTGAAAAACTTCTTCAAACGAACGATGGAGGCTCACGTAAACGAACACGAGAGTCTTCAATCGTAGATGATGATGATGATCTAGATAACACAATCACAAACAACCACGAGACAACGAGTTGGAAGGGTACAAGTCCCCTTATTAGTGAATAATAAACCTAAAGGATAAGCATGGGATCTCCCCCACGAGGCACCTCGTTTTTGATTACCGAGTCATGAGCTCGACTCGATCCCCTCGAAATGTGAACATTTAGGGATATCATGGTGTGGTCAATTTTTGGCGGGGCTTACATGATAAACAAGGCCCAAAAAGCAACCGGTATAAAGGACTAAGTCCTTAGATGATGCAAAATACCGGGGTCGAAGATGGCGTTCTCGTTTCCATGGGAAAAACAAATTAACGCCACTTCAACATGTGCCATAAACTCAAAGAGTTTGAAGAAAATAGATGAGAAATAGAAGGGTAGGACAATTGGTAAGACAAACGTTTGAGCTACTCGAGGTAGACTCGCACCAAGCAAATAGATATAGTTTCCATTTATTGCATCGGTGGAAGACCGAGATTTCCCTTTACATGAAATTCCGGGATCGAATATCTCGTCCTCGGTGGACAAGGATGAGGGAACATTAGGGGCTTCCCCCATACTAGAACCACACAAAGCATCGTCAAAAGGAGTAGACGAGCTTGTAGTACTCAAAACACGCGGTGATGACGGAGTTAGATTTGTAGAAAAATCAATTAAATCACATTTAAGATCTTTTTCTTTGTTATCTTTTAAACTCTCCTTATGAAAACCCTTTTTGATTATGTCGAAAATATTTGGTGTTTCGATGTTAGTCACACTAAAAATTCTCACATTTTGAAACCGTTTTGGTTTTGGTGGTGGCAAGTTCTCAAAACGTTTATCGACGAAGAAAACCTCCCCATTGGGGTCTACATATTCATCATCCGAAAGATCTTCCGTAGAAACCGGCAATTTATCAACACTTTTCAAGAATGAATGTTCGAGGTGAGGCGAAGGATTTTTCGATTCAAGTATTGATGGTTTCTTCTTTGTAGGTTTAGCACTCATAACCTCCACCGGCGGAGGAAATGGTAAATTGTTTTTGGAGACATTCCCTAAAACTCTTGGTGAAAATTCTTTGCAAACGACATTGGTCGAGTCACCATGGTTTAAAGTTGCAATAGAATATACATGAGAAAGATTGGAGTTTTGTGTTGCATTGATGACAAGTTCTTCTTCATTGAAACGAAGGGTGATTTTTCGAGCATGAACATCGATAAGTGCTCGTGATGTATCCAAAAATGAACGACCCAAAATGAGAGGAACTTTTCGATCGATGGGAATGTCTACAACGATAAAGTCAACGGGATAATAAAACTTTCCGAATTTAACAAAAACATCCTCGGCTACTCCACATGCCATGATCGTAGAATGATCGGCCATCTCGATGGACATTTTCGAAGGAGTAAGAGCCGGAAGCGAAAGCGATTTGAAAATCTCAAGAGGCATTAAATTAATACTAGCACCAAGATCGGCCAAGGCGTAGCATTCCTCCATATCTTGAATAGCACACGGAATCAAAAATTTACCGGGATCACCGACTTTTTGTGGTATGCGGCTTAGAAAAACCGATGAACAACTAGACGATTGTTGTAACTTCTCTTTGTTGTTTAGCATACTTTTGAAGTTTGCGGCGAATCGAGGCATCATGACTAAGGCGTCGGCAAAACTTATGTTAAAATGTAGATCACGAAACATTTTCATAAATAGCTCAAATTGATAATTGTTCCTTTCTTGTGCTTTCTCTTTGTTTCGTCTCGAAGGGTAAGGTAAAGGTGGTGTGGGTTGGTCATTAGGCAACGGCCTTGGAAACTCGGGTTCCACAATTGGTATTGGTGTAACCGTAGGTGTGGTTTGAGCGGTACTTCGTGGGATTGTAATGTGCTCCTTTTCGACCATCACCTCGGGTTCTTTCTCGATTTCCTTCTCCGTAGAAGTATTTGGACGAGAGATTGGTTCCTTGAAAGTTTTACCACTTCGTGTAGCAACAACCTTCAATTCTCCCCTCGGGTTGTTAATGGTATCACTAGGAAGACCACCCGAAGAAGAGGGCTTACACATGATAGCTTCAAACATCTTAGCCATTCGGTCCTCAAATTTTGATTGCCTAGCATCCGCTTTCAATAACTCTTGCTTAATCTCATGTTGTCCTAATTCCATCTTTTGTTGGTTTTGTTGAAGACGTTGGACATTTCCTTCCATTTTATTTGCATGAGTTTTAAGTTCATTAGCAAGTTCATTTTTAAGCTCGTTTTTCAACTCGGACCTTAAGCTAATCATCTCACGTTGCATGTTATCAAATTTAGCATCATTTGCTTTTGCATAATCCAAAAATTCTCCTTGCAAATTTTTCGTGTGAGCATTTTGAAAACCTTGTGTAGTGTTTTGAAAATCACGGTTTTGGTTTTGATTAGAGATTTGTCCATTCCCACTTTGATAATTCCCTTTGTTGTAATTGCGTGTGTTGCCTTGGTAATTACCTTGGTTGTTGTTTCGATAATTATTATCATTTTGGTTTGGTGGAGCTTGATTTTGGCGGGAACCTTGGCCGTTTTGTTTGTAAGTTCCCGTTGCTACGTAAGCACTCGAAGTGTTACCATCCGCGGTAATGCACTCGGAAAGATCATGAGCTCCCCCACAAGATAAACAACTCTTAGCAACCGCTTTAACCGAAGCGGAATTGGAAGCTTCTTGAGCCTTCCAATGGGACATTAGATTAGCAAATCTATCAAAAAACCGATTTTCCTCATTAGCTTCATCATGTAAGGCGTTAATGCTACGAGACGATTGTGACGAAGATGACGAACCCATATTGGCAACACTCGGTGTGTTACGAGGGCTATAAACCTTAGATCGATTTTCAATGATTTGTAAAGCCTCATTTGTCGTCTTGCACAAAAAATTACCACCCGCGGCGGCATTCAAATAATCTCGTTCATGATCATTAAGCCCATTATAAAAGGTATCAATTTGATGTAATTCCGAAAAATCATGGTGAGGACATTCGTGTAACATCTCTTTAAATTGTTCCCATGCCATTGAAAAACTTTCATTGTTACGTTGCACAAATCGTGAAATCTCATTTTTTAAGTGTGTTGTTTTCGATGGTGGAAAAAACTTGTTCACAAACTTAGACACGAGATCGGTCCATGTCAAAATCGAATTTGGCGGTTCTTTCTCGAGCCAAATTTTTGCGGGTCCATCCAACGAGTATGGAAACAACATCATCTTAATGGCGTCATGCGGAACATCCTTAAATTTGCTAGTGGCGGTGAGACGGTTGAAATTCCTAATATGGTAATGCGGGTTGTCTTTCTCGTGACCTCGAAACTTGTTTGCTTGCAACATAGACATTAAACCCGTCTTAATCTCGAAATTCTCCGCAAGGATGGCGGGAATAACAATGGCCTCTCCAAAACCCTCGGTGGGTGCTTGTAGCAACTCCATCATAGTACGATTAGCCATTACGACTTCTTGTTCTATAATAGGTTCAACAATTGGAGGTTCTTCAACAATCAACGATCCTTGATTTGCTTGCTTTTGAAGACGTTTACGAGCTCGTTTAGCTTGATTACGAGTGATCATAAACTTCACGAAGAATGGGAGGTGAGCAAAGAAGATTCTTTTTGGTTGTTTTGTGGATTTTCAATTTTTTTGTGTTTTTGATGATATTTAATTTTTTTGGATTTTGGTGTATCTTCGTAGACAACAATCTACAAAATCTCTCCTCGAATCAAACTCTTGATTAAAGAAGCCTCAAAGGAATGAAAACGATCACGTGGAGTGAACGCCTTCGAATGACTTTAGAACTTTGGTGAAAACCAAATTGTTCACGAGGGTTTAATCACAAAGAAACCAAGCAAATATAGTATACGTATTAATACTTTGGGCGGCAAAACCCTCGATTAGCCTTCAATCTTAAAATACTCACAAGCAAGCGGGGAAACGAGGCGGCGCGAAGCACTTAAGAGCCTTTTTCCTTAGGGTATATTTTATAATATCCGCCTTATACCCACCTTATAGTTTGTATTTTTCAAAATCGAGCTTCACGAAAGTATTTATCTATTTTTGCCTTTTCTTTTTGTTTGAGATTCGAATACAATAATTAGGAGATCAAATCCCAATTAAGGTTGTGTTTTCACACTTTTGGAGATATTGTATATTGATTGTGATACTTAATACAATATATTAATAATATTCGTACAAGAAAAACCAAGAAAACCGATAATACGTGTTAAGGGAGTTCCACTTAACACAAATACTATTTATGGATAATATCAAAAACAAAAATTTCCAAATTAAAGCACAACACACCTCCCCGGCAGCGGCGCCAAAAATTGATTGTGGTAAATTTAGATACTTACTTTAGGAAAAACAAGCAACTAAAAGTAGCGGAAAGTATTAACTAGTGATTTAGGAAAACCACAAGTAATGACCCAATCACTTAAAAGAGAGAAAAAGTTCGTTTCCCAAGGAGGTATATGTGTTGTGAATTAACTTGTATGTATTTGAGATTAATATTGAGAAGAATGGGGATGAGAGGATGAAAAGACGGATACGTTAAAATTAAACTACGACGTAAAACACGTAAACGTAAAACCGTAGAAAAATTACCCAAATTAAAAATTTTATACTAAGACCAAAAACAAAATTAATAATTAAAAAGACTAAAAAGAAGTCTAAAATAATATAAATAAAGACAAATATCCAACAAAGATATTTTAAAACCTTTATTAATTAAATATTTAATTTTAAATGCTAATTAAAGCCCTAAAATTAAATATAACTAATTCAAATGTCTAAAATATGATTTTATTGAATAATTACTTAACTTATATTATTAGAAGACTAAAAAGTAATTTTCTAAAATTTAAAAGCTATTAAAACTATTTTTAAAACTCTAAAAATGATTTAAATTGATTAACACCTAATTAAACTTAAAATAATTATAAAAATTAATCTAAAAGCTATAAAAATATTCTAAAAATGGAAAAGGTCCTAATTAATGATAAAGAACCTAAGAAAAATGAAAAAGAAAGAAAAATAAAATTTTGATTTTTTATAATAAAATAATAATAAAATAATACTAAAAATAAAAAGTTTCTAAAATTTGAAATAAAAAATTTCTAAAAATCCTAAATAATCTAACTAAGAGAAAAACACAAATTAGAGCTCCTAAAACCTTTTTAATAATTTTATAAAATTCTTTAAAGTTTATAAAAAACCTTAAAATAATATAAAATTAAAAATTAAAGTTTATAAAACCTAAACTTAATGTAAACCTCAAAAATATTAAATAAAACCTAAAAATTATTTTTCCTAAAAATTTAAAATCTTTTTGGTATTTTTTATTGATTTAATAAAAAACGTATAATAAATAAATTCTAGAAAATAATCTACTAAGAGGAAAAATATAAAAATTAGCTAGAAAAATCAACAATCCTAATAAGATTCTAGGAAAATAAAAAGAAGCTAAAAACTCAGAGCAAATAAGCTGGAAATAGACAAATAAGCTACGGCTTATTTATAAGCTAACAAAAGAAAACGTGGTTAAGTGAATAACCTTTGCACCCTTAGTCAGTAAAAGACCCAAGGGCGCAATGGTTAAGGATGATGTGTGTGAGTGTGGAGACCAGGGTTCGAGGCTAAGCAACCCCTTTTTTTGCTTCTTTTTATTTTTTTTATTTTTAAACTTTCCAAACAAAACTGTGACCTTGTAAACTTGCTAGAAACACAATTAAACTCCCTTTTTAGCTAGATTAAGTCCAAATTTCTCAAACAAAACGTGACAGATTTACTTGCACACTGATGAACAAGTGTTGAGTGCACACTTGTACAAACTGGATGCCAAGAGGACTTGGCTTAAGCTTATTTGGTATGATTCTTGGTACAAAAGGGCACCCTTGTGCTTATTTAAGCACAAGGAGTCAAAAGCAGGTAAAAATCAAGCAGTTTACAACACTTTGCACACCAAATTCTCAAAACAATGCACTCAAAAGCCTATGCAAGTCTCTGTGACATTCTAACAAGGTCTGGTGACTTATTGGCTTATAACTAGCACTCAAGTGACTATCAAATCTCCAAATTAAACACACACACTCATAAACTGACATACAAACCAAATACAACCTTAAATCTCCCTATATCTCAACAAATATCAAAGATCAAGCACCAAAACTCATAAAAACAAGCAGTTAAGTGAGCATGCAGATTTTGCTACTCACTTTTCACTTTTTCACCACACAACCTAGCTCAAAACTTGTTCTAAATTTACTTACTACTAACTAACAACCTATCTTAATCCTTTTTAAACCTTCTAACACTTTTTTAATGACTTAAATCAAAACTAGTGCCCTGCTAATCCTTGTAGCCAAACACCCTGTTAAATACTTGAAAACGTTTTCTAACACACCAAAACACTTCAAAGGCTACTCAAACTGATTCTTATTGCATATAACATGAACATAGACACAAGAGAATACAAATAACACACTTAAAACAGGGAATCAAACAAGAGCATACAACCTTCACTTTCTGAAATTTTTCAAAGGTAAAAGAAATTTACCTAAGGACCCTTACATCCAAGGGTCCTTGTGGTTGCTTAACCACCTCCTACCAACACGGGTTGGTGCAGATCCTTTAACAAATCAACAACCTTCAACAACCTGTTAAGACAAAATCAAAGAAAACAAGAATAATACAAGCAACTATATAACCTGTTTCCTTTTTCCTCTTACTTAAAACCTATCCAAAACCTTTTAAGACTTCTTAAAACGTTTTCAAAACCCTATATCACTAACAAGTGAGACCTCTTAACATCAAAACCTTAGAACAGATTATACCAAATAATCTCAAATTTCAGAAACATTGAAATAAATTTTGAAACTCAAAATTACTTCACCAAAAGATAAATTGGAACTCAGAATCAAGCTTCACACTACACACAACTTTTAAAAACAATAAAAAGGCATTACACTTGAATAAATCAAAAACCAAACTTTTATTTTTTTAAAAAGGAATTACAAGGAGAAAAGCTTGAAACTGGAACAAGGGGTCATCACAGGTTGATGCCTCCTTTTATACTACTCATAGAACTATCTAGAATGCAAATAACAAAACCCTAATCAGTAGAAAATCCCAAATTTGCCCTTGACGGTTTTGAGGTATGAGTTGTCCAAATTTGATCTCCTTCGTTCATTTTGGCGTTGTGAGTAAGCAATGAACCTCAGTGGTTGATTTGGGACACGTCACATGCCTTGGAGGACAAGGTGTGATGTGATTGGTTGAGAGGGGAATTGGGGGTGGGGTCTACAGTGAGTGGGTTGCGGGTTTTAGGAGTGGGATAGCTTTCTGCACATGTGAATCACACATGTGCAAGGTGAATTGGTTTTTAACCCAAGTTTAAGTGAGATAGAACCTGGGGTGAAAAAAGGAACAGTAACTTTCATTTGATCCGTATTTGGGGGAAGTGAAAGTGTTAGGCGCATTTTTTGTGTTTGAATGTTTGAGTGTGCACCTTTGGTCCTTGTGTTTTGATTTTTTTGGTAAAACAAGTTTCCAGCCCTAAAACGTGACTTCCTTTGCAAATAACTTTCCACCTTTTACATATTTGGCACAAAACTTTGACAAAAAGTTATCAAGGAGTATTTTTGACACTTTGGGATAATTCAAGGGCTGTTCTTGGACTATATTGATCTTCAAAGGTCTTCTTTGCTTCTTATTCTTCATGAGGGAACATAATTGACAAATTGATTTTGTTGGGGGACCAATCTTGTCATTTCTTCAAAGTTGAAGGACCTTTTTGCAATTTTGACAAACTTAAGGGACCAAACTTGTAATTATTAATATACAAGGGTTTTAAGTGTCATTTCTTCATTCTTGGAGGATCAATCTTGTTTTGTCTTCAAGTCTTCAAGGGTATTTGATGAAAATTCCATGATTAGGGTCCGGTTCTTTGTACGGCTTCGTTTCTCGTGTCCGTTTTTCCTTGTATCTTGTGATCTTTTGTCTTTTTGACGATATCCATACCTAAAATACACAAGTAAACAAACACAAGCATATATATGGTATTTTATGACATTTTTATGTATTTAAAGCCCGAAAAGAACGATGAGATCATGTATAAATGCCATCTCATCACTCCCCCATACTAAGCCATTGCCGTGCCCTCACGCAATGCTAGAATAAAGTATCTAAGCATCACCAAAGTTCAATTTTATTAACCTTTATTGAAGAGTAAAAGACTTGCACATACTACGATGATGTGTAAAGACATAATGTATGATTTTCATCACCAAAAGGTGACTTTTAGGGTCAAAGAATAGAAACAAGTTAATGTCCCTTAGAGTAAACTTCGTCATCCTTGATTGTCATACATTCCATGCTAAGTGCAAAAACAAGATCATTGTTGGTACAAGTCATAATGCTAACACTACTCATACGTCCAAATTGTGTAATACTTTTTCTCCCCGCAATCCTAGTTATTATAAAAGGAAATGGGTTACTAGCATTTTTTATCTATTTGTCATGGATCACAAGTGATTCATATTGACTTATTTGAGTAGTTATTAGTCCAAAAGCAAAGTAGCACGATTTGATCAATAGTTAGCCGAAGGACAAAATCTTTTAAAACGGCTTCTCGTGTATCTCCTTAAGTTCATATCTTGGCATAACTCGTTTCACGATTTGAGACCTTTCTCGGACCGATATTTGGCATGTACTTCATACTTCAAATCTTGGGAAGACGTTCTTGAAATTATGGTCTTCTCTTCATATATTTGGAATTTCTTCACTTGACGTTTTTGAGAGATTCTTCATATAGGACCACGACTTCATCATTTTTCTTCAATCTTTACTTTGGATTTTGATATACAACGATCCGCCTCCTTTTTGGACTTGGATATATTTATCCTCATACCTTGTTAGGGTCTTTTTGGATAGACTTTCTCCATTCTTTAGGGGAGTAATTGCTTCTCGTCGTGTGTCTCGATCCTTCATATTGATTTTGGAATAATGATACTTCACATCATCTTTGGATCTTTAGCAAAAATAGAGCTCCTCATGCCTTGTTAGGGCCTTTTTGGATGATCGCCAATCTTCGCGTCCCGCTTCAATAAGTTATGCCTTGGCTATGAACTCTATTCAACCCCGAGCAACTTTTAAACGATCTTGCGCTAGAGGCTAAGTAACTTTTCAAATCGTACGACCTTACTTATTGCAATTATGATTTATTCCTAATGCATTGATCTTATGGGAAGAAAAAGCCACAATTAAAAACATATGAGTTTTTGAAAGAACACTTTCATGTTCTACGTTTAGCATGATCACTTGTCTAACTCTATCATTTCTCGTTCTTCACTATATAAAGACCTCTAATTAAAGAGACTCGTGAATACTTAGCTATGCAAGTCAAAATTAAGCTAAATTTGGATTAGCTTTCATTAAGACTATATCAAATCAAAGTTTTGGGTTTTCAAGCCACCTATAGGATCTTGCACTTTCTTGGACTTTTTCAAGTTTAGAGAATGCGTTTTAAAGTTCCCTTGATAAGTGACTTTCTAGAATCAATTATAGGAACTTGCGAACAGTTCTTGTTCTTAACCCGAATGAATTAAGACTTCGCGTTTTAAAGCTCCCTATATAAAAGTCTAGCAAAACTTGAATTGAGCGGGTTAAGGAATGTAAATAGCTCCAAATGCCCATCAAGTCAAAAATTAACTCTTATTCTACCCATCGGAAAATATACATTCGTGTCTTAAAAACACTTATGAAAACTAAGAAAAATTTTAAAGTTTGGCCATTTTTAGCCTTATTAGCAAAACAAAACATTGAAAGTTGGAAAACGTGAGGGCGTAGCAAAGCAAGTATCTATTCACCCCCCCATACTAAAAGTAAACATTGTCCTCAATGTTTCGAGTCTAAAGGTGGAGCACCCCCATACTAGAGACGAAGAATCGAATGCTTAGGATCTAGCATGGAAAGGGTGATCAACAATATATCTAAAGCCGTTTATTAATTATGCTAAAAGATAATTGTTAGAACAATAAAGGATATGTCATGGATTCGTGAAAAACTTCTTCAAACGAACGATGGAGGCTCACGTAAACGAACACGAGAGTCTTCAATCGTAGATGATGATGATGATCTAGATAACACAATCACAAACAACCACGAGACAACGAGTTGGAAGGGTACAAGTCCCCTTATTAGTGAATAATAAACCTAAAGGATAAGCATGGGATCTCCCCCACGAGGCACCTCGTTTTTGATTACCGAGTCATGAGCTCGACTCGATCCCCTCGAAATGTGAACATTTAGGGATATCATGGTGTGGTCAATTTTTGGCGGGGCTTACATGATAAACAAGGCCCAAAAAGCAACCGGTATAAAGGACTAAGTCCTTAGATGATGCAAAATACCGGGGTCGAAGATGGCGTTCTCGTTTCCATGGGAAAAACAAATTAACGCCACTTCAACATGTGCCATAAACTCAAAGAGTTTGAAGAAAATAGATGAGAAATAGAAGGGTAGGACAATTGGTAAGACAAACGTTTGAGCTACTCGAGGTAGACTCGCACCAAGCAAATAGATATAGTTTCCATTTATTGCATCGGTGGAAGACCGAGATTTCCCTTTACATGAAATTCCGGGATCGAATATCTCGTCCTCGGTGGACAAGGATGAGGGAACATTAGGGGCTTCCCCCATACTAGAACCACACAAAGCATCGTCAAAAGGAGTAGACGAGCTTGTAGTACTCAAAACACGCGGTGATGACGGAGTTAGATTTGTAGAAAAATCAATTAAATCACATTTAAGATCTTTTTCTTTGTTATCTTTTAAACTCTCCTTATGAAAACCCTTTTTGATTATGTCGAAAATATTTGGTGTTTCGATGTTAGTCACACTAAAAATTCTCACATTTTGAAACCGTTTTGGTTTTGGTGGTGGCAAGTTCTCAAAACGTTTATCGACGAAGAAAACCTCCCCATTGGGGTCTACATATTCATCATCCGAAAGATCTTCCTAGAAACCGGCAATTTATCAACACTTTTCAAGAATGAATGTTCGAGGTGAGGCGAAGGATTTTTCGATTCAAGTATTGATGGTTTCTTCTTTGTAGGTTTAGCACTCATAACCTCCACCGGCGGAGGAAATGGTAAATTGTTTTTGGAGACATTCCCTAAAACTCTTGGTGAAAATTCTTTGCAAACGACATTGGTCGAGTCACCATGGTTTAAAGTTGCAATAGAATATACATGAGAAAGATTGGAGTTTTGTGTTGCATTGATGACAAGTTCTTCTTCATTGAAACGAAGGGTGATTTTTCGAGAATGAACATCGATAAGTGCTCGTGATGTATCCAAAAATGAACGACCCAAAATGAGAGGAACTTTTCGATCGATGGGAATGTCTACAACGATAAAGTCAACGGGATAATAAAACTTTCCGACTTTAACAAAAACATCCTCGGCTACTCCACATGCCATGATCGTAGAATGATCGGCCATCTCGATGGACATGTTCGAAGGAGTAAGAGCTGGAAGCGAAAGCGATTTGAAAATCTCAAGAGGCATTAAATTAATACTAGCACCAAGATCGGCCAAGGCGTAGCATTCCTCCATATCTTGAATAGCACACGGAATCAAAAATTTACCGGGATCACCGACTTTTTGTGGTATGCGGCTTAGAAAAACCGATGAACAACTAGACGATTGTTGTAACTTCTCTTTGTTGTTTAGCATACTTTTGAAGTTTGCGGCGAATCGAGGCATCATGACTAAGGCGTCGGCAAAACTTATGTTAAAATGTAGATCACGAAACATTTTCATAAATAGCTCAAATTGATAATTGTTCCTTTCTTGTGCTTTCTCTTTGTTTCGTCTCGAAGGGTAAGGTAAAGGTGGTGTGGGTTGGTCATTAGGCAACGGCCTTGGAAACTCGGGTTCCACAATTGGTATTGGTGTAACCGTAGGTGTGGTTTGAGCGGTACTTCGTGGGATTGTAATGTGCTCCTTTTCGACCATCACCTCGGGTTCTTTCTCGATTTCCTTCTCCGTAGAAGTATTTGGACGAGAGATTGGTTCCTTGAAAGTTTTACCACTTCGTGTAGCAACAACCTTCAATTCTCCCCTCGGGTTGTTAATGGTATCACTAGGAAGACCACCCGAAGAAGAGGGCTTACACATGATAGCTTCAAACATCTTAGCCATTCGGTCCTCAAATTTTGATTGCCTAGCATCCGCTTTCAATAACTCTTGCTTAATCTCATGTTGTCCTAATTCCATCTTTTGTTGGTTTTGTTGAAGACGTTGGACATTTCCTTCCATTTTATTTGCATGAGTTTTAAGTTCATTAGCAAGTTCATTTTTAAGCTCGTTTTTCAACTCGGACCTTAAGCTAATCATCTCACGTTGCATGTTATCAAATTTAGCATCATTTGCTTTTGCATAATCCAAAAATTCTCCTTGCAAATTTTTCGTGTGAGCATTTTGAAAACCTTGTGTAGTGTTTTGAAAATCACGGTTTTGGTTTTGATTAGAGATTTGTCCATTCCCACTTTGATAATTCCCTTTGTTGTAATTGCGTGTGTTGCCTTGGTAATTACCTTGGTTGTTGTTTCGATAATTATTAGCATTTTGGTTTGGTGGAGCTTGATTTTGGCGGGAACCTTGGCCGTTTTGGTTGTAAGTTCCCGTTGCTACGTAAGCACTCGAAGTGTTACCATCCGCGGTAATGCACTCGGAAAGATCATGAGCTCCCCCACAAGATAAACAACTCTTAGCAACCGCATTAACCGAAGCGGAATTGGAAGCTTCTTGAGCCTTCCAATGGGACATTAGATTAGCAAATCTATCAAAAAACCGATTTTCCTCATTAGCTTCATCATGTAAGGCGTTAATGCTACGAGACGATTGTGACGAAGATGACGAACCCATATTGGCAACACTCGGTGTGTTACGAGGGCTATAAACCTTAGATCGATTTTCAATGATTTGTAAAGCCTCATTTGTCGTCTTGCACAAAAAATTACCACCCGCGGCGGCATTCAAATAATCTCGTTCATGATCATTAAGCCCATTATAAAAGGTATCAATTTGATGTAATTCCGAAAAATCATGGTGAGGACATTCGTGTAACATCTCTTTAAATCGTTCCCATGCCATTGAAAAACTTTCATTGTTACGTTGCACAAATCGTGAAATCTCATTTTTTAAGTGTGTTGTTTTCGATGGTGGAAAAAACTTGTTCACAAACTTAGACACGAGATCGGTCCATGTCAAAATCGAATTTGGCGGTTCTTTCTCGAGCCAAATTTTTGCGGGTCCATCCAACGAGTATGGAAACAACATCATCTTAATGGCGTCATGCGGAACATCCTTAAATTTGCTAGTGGCGGTGAGACGGTTGAAATTCCTAATATGGTAATGCGGGTTGTCTTTCTCGTGACCTCGAAACTTGTTTGCTTGCAACATAGACATTAAACCCGTCTTAATCTCGAAATTCTCCGCAAGGATGGCGGGAATAACAATGGCCTCTCCAAAACCCTCGGTGGGTGCTTGTAGCAACTCCATCATAGTACGATTAGCCATTACGACTTCTTGTTCTATAATAGGTTCAACAATTGGAGGTTCTTCAACAATCAACGATCCTTGATTTGCTTGCTTTTGAAGACGTTTACGAGCTCGTTTAGCTTGATTACGAGTGATCATAAACTTCACGAAGAATGGGAGGTGAGCAAAGAAGATTCTTTTTGGTTGTTTTGTGGATTTTCAATTTTTTTGTGTTTTTGATGATATTTAATTTTTTTGGATTTTGGTGTATCTTCGTAGACAACAATCTACAAAATCTCTCCTCGAATCAAACTCTTGATTAAAGAAGCCTCAAAGGAATGAAAACGATCACGTGGAGTGAACGCCTTCGAATGACTTTAGAACTTTGGTGAAAACCAAATTGTTCACGAGGGTTTAATCACAAAGAAACCAAGCAAATATAGTATACGTATTAATACTTTGGGCGGCAAAACCCTCGATTAGCCTTCAATCTTAAAATACTCACAAGCAAGCGGGGAAACGAGGCGGCGCGAAGCACTTAAGAGCCTTTTTCCTTAGGGTATGATTTATAATACCCGCCTTATACCCACCTTATAGTTTGTATTTTTCAAAATCGAGCTTCACGAAAGTATTTATCTATTTTTGCCTTTTCTTTTTGTTTGAGATTCGAATACAATAATTAGGAGATCAAATCCCAATTAAGGTTGTGTTTTCACACTTTTGGAGATATTGTATATTGATTGTGATACTTAATACAATATATTAATAATATTCGTACAAGAAAAACCAAGAAAACCGATAATACGTGTTAAGGGAGTTCCACTTAACACAAATACTATTTATGGATAATATCAAAAACAAAAATTTCCAAATTAAAGCACAACACACCTCCCCGGCAGCGGCGCCAAAAATTGATTGTGGTAAATTTAGATACTTGCTTTAGGAAAAACAAGCAACTAAAAGTAGCGGAAAGTATTAACGAGTGATTTAGGAAAACCACAAGTAATGACCCAATCACTTAAAAGAGAGAAAAAGTTCGTTTCCCAAGGAGGTATATGTGTTGTGAATTAACTTGTATGTATTTGAGATTAATATTGAGAAGAATGGGGATGAGAGGATGAAAAGACGGATACGTTAAAATTAAACTACGACGTAAAAGACGTAAACGTAAAACCGTAGAAAAATTACCCAAATTAAAAATTTTATACTAAGACCAAAAACAAAATTAATAATTAAAAAGACTAAAAAGAAGTCTAAAATAATATAAATAAAGACAAAAATCCAACAAAGATATTTTAAAACCTTTATTAATTAAATATTTAATTTTAAATGCTAATTAAAGCCCTAAAATTAAATATAACTAATTCAAATGTCTAAAATATGATTTTATTGAATAATTACTTAACTTATATTATTATAAGACTAAAAAGTAATTTTCTAAAATTTAAAAGCTATTAAAACTATTTTTAAAACTCTAAAAATGATTTAAATTGATTAACACCTAATTAAACATAAAATAATTATAAAAATTAATCTAAAAGCTATAAAAATATTCTAAAAATGGAAAAGGTCCTAATTAATGATAAAGAACCTAAGAAAAATGAAAAAGAAAGAAAAATAAAATTTTGATTTTTTATAATAAAATAATAATAAAATAATACTAAAAATAAAAAGTTTCTAAAATTTGAAATAAAAAATTTCTAAAAATCCTAAATAATCTAACTAAGAGAAAAACACAAATTAGAGCTCCTAAAACCTTTTTAATAATTTTATAAAATTCTTTAAAGTTTATAAAAAACCTTAAAATAATATAAAATTAAAAATTAAAGTTTATAAAACCTAAACTTAATGTAAACCTCAAAAATATTAAATAAAACCTAAAAATTATTTTTCCTAAAAATTTAAAATCTTTTTGGTATTTTTTATTGATTTAATAAAAAACGTATAATAAATAAATTCTAGAAAATAATCTACTAAGAGGAAAAATATAAAAATTAGCTAGAAAAATCAACAATCCTAATAAGATTCTAGGAAAATAAAAAGAAGCTAAAAACTCAGAGCAAATAAGCTGGAAATAGACAAATAAGCTACGGCTTATTTATAAGCTAACAAAAGAAAACGTGGTTAAGTGAATAACCTTTGCACCCTTAGTCAGTAAAAGACCCAAGGGCGCAATGGTTAAGGATGATGTGTGTGAGTGTGGAGACCAGGGTTCGAGGCTGAGCAACCCCTTTTTTGCTTCTTTTTATTTTTTTTATTTTTAAACTTTCCAAACAAAACTGTGACCTTGTAAACTTGCTAGAAACACAATTAAACTCCCTTTTTAGCTAGATTAAGTCCAAATTTCTCAAACAAAACGTGACAGATTTACTTGCACACTGATGAACAAGTGTTGAGTGCACACTTGTACAAACTGGATGCCAAGAGGATTTGGCTTAAGCTTATTTGGTATGATTCTTGGTACAAAAGGGCACCCTTGTGCTTATTTAAGCACAAGGAGTCAAAAGCAGGTAAAAATCAAGCAGTTTACAACACTTTGCACACCAAATTCTCAAAACAATGCACTCAAAAGCCTATGCAAGTCTCTGTGACATTCTAACAAGGTCTGGTGACTTATTGGCTTATAACTAGCACTCAAGTGACTATCAAATCTCCAAATTAAACACACACACTCACAAACTGACATACAAACCAAATACAACCTTAAATCTCCCTATATCTCAACAAATATCAAAGATCAAGCACCAAAACTCATAAAAACAAGCAGTTAAGTGAGCATGCAGATTTTGCTACTCACTTTTCACTTTTTCACCACACAACCTAGCTCAAAACTTGTTCTAAATTTACTTACTACTAACTAACAACCTATCTTAATCCTTTTTAAACCTTCTAACACTTTTTTAATGACTTAAATCAAAACTAGTGCCCTGCTAATCCTTGTAGCCAAACACCCTGTTAAATACTTGAAAACGTTTTCTAACACACCAAAACACTTCAAAGGCTACTCAAACTGATTCTTATTACATATAACATGAACATAGACACAAGAGAACACAAATAACACACTTAAAACAGGGAATCAAACAAGAGCATACAACCTTCACTTTCTGAAATTTTTCAAAGGTAAAAGAAATTTACCTAAGGACCCTTACATCCAAGGGTCCTTGTGGTTGCTTAACCACCTCCTACCAACACGGGTTGGTGCAGATCCTTTAACAAATCAGCAACCTTCAACAACCTGTTAAGACAAAATCAAAGAAAACAAGAATAATACAAGCAACTATATAACCTGTTTCCTTTTTCCTCTTACTTAAAACCTATCCAAAACCTTTTAAGACTTCTTAAAACGTTTTCAAAACCCTATATCACTAACAAGTGAGACCTCTTAACATCAAAACCTTAGAACAGATTATACCAAATAATCTCAAATTTCAGAAACTTTGAAATAAATTTTGAAACTCAAAATTACTTCACCAAAAGATAAATTGGAACTCAGAATCAAGCTTCACACTACACACAACTTTTAAAAACAATAAAAAGGCATTACACTTGAATAAATCAAAAACCAAACTTTTATTTTTTTAAAAAGGAATTACAAGGAGAAAAGCTTGAAACTGGAACAAGGGGTCATCACAGGTTGATGCCTCCTTTTATACTACTCATAGAACTATCTAGAATGCAAATAACAAAACCCTAATCAGTAGAAAATCCCAAATTTGCCCTTGACGGTTTTGAGGTATGAGTTGTCCAAATTTGATCTCCTTCGTTCATTTTGGCGTTGTGAGTAAGCAATGAACCTCAGTGGTTGATTTGGGACACGTCACATGCCTTGGAGGACAAGGTGTGATGTGATTGGTTGAGAGGGGAATTGGGGGTGGGGTCTACAGTGAGTGGGTTGCGGGTTTTAGGAGTGGGATAGCTTTCTGCACATGTGAATCACACATGTGCAAGGTGAATTGGTTTTTAACCCAAGTTTAAGTGAGATAGAACCTGGGGTGAAAAAGGGAACAGTAACTTTCATTTGATCCGTATTTGGGGGAAGTGAAAGTGTTAGGCGCGTTTTTTGTGTTTGAATGTTTGAGTGTGCACCTTTGGTCCTTGTGTTTTGATTTTTTTGGTAAAACAAGTTTCCAGCCCTAAAACGTGACTTCCTTTGCAAATAACTTTCCACCTTTTACATATTTGGCACAAAACTTTGACAAAAAGTTATCAAGGAGTATTTTTGACACTTTGGGATAATTCAAGGGCTGTTCTTGGACTATATTGATCTTCAAAGGTCTTCTTTGCTTCTTATTCTTCATGAGGGACCATAATTGACAAATTGATTTTGTTGAGGGACCAATCTTGTCATTTCTTCAAAGTTGAAGGACCTTTTTGCAATTTTGACAAACTTAAGGGACCAAACTTGTAATTATTAATATACAAGGGTTTTAAGTGTCATTTCTTCATTCTTGGAGGATCAATCTTGTTTTGTCTTCAAGTCTTCAAGGGTATTTGATGAAAATTCCATGATTAGGGTCCGGTTCTTTGTACGGCTTCGTTTCTCGTGTCCGTTTTTCCTTGTATCTTGTGATCTTTTGTCTTTTTCACGATATCCATACCTAAAATACACAAGTAAACAAACACAAGCATATATATGGTATTTTATGACATTTTTATGTATTTAAAGCCCGAAAAGAACGATGAGATCATGTATAAATGCCATCTCATCACTCCCCCATACTAAGCCATTGCCGTGCCCTCACGCAATGCTAGAATAAAGTATCTAAGCATCACCAAAGTTCAATTTTATTAACCTTTATTGAAGAGTAAAAGACTTGCACATACTACGATGATGTGTAAAGACATAATGTATGATTTTCATCACCAAAAGGTGACTTTTAGGGTCAAAGAATAGAAACAAGTTAATGTCCCTTAGAGTAAACTTCGTCATCCTTGATTGTCATACATTCCATGCTAAGTGCAAAAACAAGATCATTGTTGGTACAAGTCATAATGCTAACACTACTCATACGTCCAAATTGTGTAATACTTTTTCTCCCCGCAATCCTAGTTATTATAAAAGGAAATGGGTTACTAGCATTTTTTATCTATTTGTCATGGATCACAAGTGATTCATATTGACTTATTTGAGTAGTTATTAGTCCAAAAGCAAAGTAGCACGATTTGATCAATAGTTAGCCGAAGGACAAAATCTTTTAAAACCGCTTCTCGTGTATCTCCTTAAGTTCATATCTTGGCATAACTCGTTTCACGATTTGAGACCTTTCTCGGACCGATATTTGGCATGTACTTCATACTTCAAATCTTGGGAAGACGTTCTTGAAATTATGGTCTTCTCTTCATATATTTGGAATTTCTTCACTTGACGTTTTTGAGAGATTCTTCATATAGGACCACGACTTCATCATTTTTCTTCAATCTTTACTTTGGATTTTGATATACAACGATCCGCCTCCTTTTCGGACTTGGATATATTTATCCTCATACCTTGTTAGGGTCTTTTTGGATAGACTTTCTCCATTCTTTAGGGGAGTAATTGCTTCTCGTCGTGTGTCTCGATCCTTCATATTGATTTTGGAATAATGATACTTCACATCATCTTTGGATCTTTAGCAAAAATAGAGCTCCTCATGCCTTGTTAGGGCCTTTTTGGATGATCGCCAATCTTCGCGTCCCGCTTCAATAAGTTATGCCTTGGCTATGAACTCTATTCTACCCCGAGCAACTTTTAAACGATCTTGCGCTAGAGGCTAAGTAACTTTTAAAATCGTACGACCTTACTTATTGCAATTATGATTTATTCCTAATGCATTGATCTTATGGGAAGAAAAAGCCACAATTAAAAACATATGAGTTTTTGAAAGAACACTTTCATGTTCTACGTTTAGCATGATCACTTGTCTAACTCTATCATTTCTCGTTCTTCACTATATAAAGACCTCTAATTAAAGAGACTCGTGAATACTTAGCCATGCAAGTCAAAATTAAGCTAAATTTGGATTAGCTTTCATTAAGACTATATCAAATCAAAGTTTTGGGTTTTCAAGCCACCTATAGGATCTTGCACTTTCTTGGACTTTTTCAAGTTTAGAGAATGCGTTTTAAAGTTCCCTTGATAAGTGACTTTCTAGAATCAATTATAGGAACTTGCGAACAGTTCTTGTTCTTAACCCGAATGAATTAAGACTTCGCGTTTTAAAGCTCCCTATATAAAAGTCTAGCAAAACTTGAATTGAGCGGGTTAAGGAATGTAAATAGCTCCAAATGCCCATCAAGTCAAAAATTAACTCTTATTCTACCCATCGGAAAATATACATTCGTGTCTTAAAAACACTTATGAAAACTAAGAAAAATTTTAAAATTTGGCCATTTTTAGCCTTATTAGCAAAACAAAACATTGAAAGTTGGAAAACGTGAGGGCGTAGCAAAGCAAGTATCTATTCACCCCCCCCATACTAAAAGTAAACATTGTCCTCAATGTTTCGAGTCTAAAGGTGGAGCACCCCCATACTAGAGACGAAGAATCGAATGCTTAGGATCTAGCATGGAAAGGGTGATCAACAATATATCTAAAGCCGTTTATTAATTATGCTAAAAGATAATTGTTAGAACAATAAAGGATATGTCATGGATTCGTGAAAAACTTCTTCAAACGAACGATGGAGGCTCACGTAAACGAACACGAGAGTCTTCAATCGTAGATGATGATGATGATCTAGATAACACAATCACAAACAACCACGAGACAACGAGTTGGAAGGGTACAAGTCCCCTTATTAGTGAATAATAAACCTAAAGGATAAGCATGGGATCTCCCCCACGAGGCACCTCGTTTTTGATTACCGAGTCATGAGCTCGACTCGATCCCCTCGAAATGTGAACATTTAGGGATATCATGGTGTGGTCAATTTTTGGCGGGGCTTACATGATAAACAAGGCCCAAAAAGCAACCGGTATAAAGGAGTAAG
Organism: Glebionis coronaria; assembly: GCA_025667525.1. Classification (NCBI taxonomy): domain Eukaryota; kingdom Viridiplantae; phylum Streptophyta; class Magnoliopsida; order Asterales; family Asteraceae; genus Glebionis; species Glebionis coronaria. The sequence continues at coordinate 123,609,900 of CM046880.1, read as the reverse complement.
TCCTTAGATGATGCAAAATACCGGGGTCGAAGATGGCGTTCTCGTTTCCATGGGAAAAACAAATTAACGCCACTTCAACATGTGCCATAAACTCAAAGAGTTTGAAGAAAATAGATGAGAAATAGAAGGGTAGGACAATTGGTAAGACAAACGTTTGAGCTACTCGAGGTAGACTCGCACCAAGCAAATAGATATAGTTTCCATTTATTGCATCGGTGGAAGACCGAGATTTACCTTTACATGAAATTCCGGGATCGAATATCTCGTCCTCGGTGGACAAGGATGAGGGAACATTAGGGGCTTCCCCCATACTAGAACCACACAAAGCATCGTCAAAAGGAGTAGACGAGCTTGTAGTACTCAAAACACGCGGTGATGACGGAGTTAGATTTGTAGAAAAATCAATTAAATCACATTTAAGATCTTTTTCTTTGTTATCTTTTAAACTCTCCTTATGAAAACCCTTTTTGATTATGTCGAAAATATTTGGTGTTTCGATGTTAGTCACACTAAAAATTCTCACATTTTGAAACCGTTTTGGTTTTGGTGGTGGCAAGTTCTCAAAACTTTTATCGACGAAGAAAACCTCCCCATTGGGGTCTACATATTCATCATCCGAAAGATCTTCCGTAGAAACCGGAAATTTATCAACACTTTTCAAGAACGAATGTTCGAGGTGAGGCGAAGGATTTTTCGATTCAAGTATTGATGGTTTCTTCTTTGTAGGTTTAGCACTCATAACCTCCACCGGCGGAGGAAATGGTAAATTGTTTTTGGAGACATTCCCTAAAACTCTTGGTGAAAATTCTTTGCAAACGACATTGGTCGAGTCACCATGGTTTAAAGTTGCAATAGAATATACATGAGAAAGATTGGAGTTTTGTGTTGCATTGATGACAAGTTCTTCTTCATTGAAACGAAGGGTGATTTTTCGAGCATGAACATCGATAAGTGCTCGTGATGTATCCAAAAATGAACGACCCAAAATGAGAGGAACTTTTCGATCGATGGGAATGTCTACAACGATAAAGTCAACGGGATAATAAAACTTTCCGACTTTAACAAAAACATCCTCGGCTACTCCACATGCCATGATCGTAGAATGATCGGCCATCTCGATGGACATGTTCGAAGGAGTAAGAGCCGGAAGCGAAAGCGATTTGAAAATCTCAAGAGGCATTAAATTAATACTAGCACCAAGATCGGCCAAGGCGTAGCATTCCTCCATATCTTGAATAGCACACGGAATCAAAAATTTACCGGGATCACCGACTTTTTGTGGTATGCGGCTTAGAAAAACCGATGAACAACTAGACGATTGTTGTAACTTCTCTTTGTTGTTTAGCATACTTTTGAAGTTTGCGGCGAATCGAGGCATCATGACTAAGGCGTCGGCAAAACTTATGTTAAAATGTAGATCACGAAACATTTTCATAAATAGCTCAAATTGATAATTGTTCCTTTCTTGTGCTTTCTCTTTGTTTCGTCTCGAAGGGTAAGGTAAAGGTGGTGTGGGTTGGTCATTAGGCAACGGCCTTGGAAACTCGGGTTCCACAATTGGTATTGGTGTAACCGTAGGTGTGGTTTGAGCGGTACTTCGTGGGATTGTAATGTGCTCCTTTTCGACCATCACCTCGGGTTCTTTCTCGATTTCCTTCTCCGTAGAAGTATTTGGACGAGAGATTGGTTCCTTGAAAGTTTTACCACTTCGTGTAGCAACAACCTTCAATTCTCCCCTCGGGTTGTTAATGGTATCACTAGGAAGACCACCCGAAGAAGAGGGCTTACACATGATAGCTTCAAACATCTTAGCCATTCGGTCCTCAAATTTTGATTGCCTAGCATCCGCTTTCAATAACTCTTGCTTAATCTCATGTTGTCCTAATTCCATCTTTTGTTGGTTTTGTTGAAGACGTTGGACATTTCCTTCCATTTTATTTGCATGAGTTTTAAGTTCATTAGCAAGTTCATTTTTAAGCTCGTTTTTCAACTCGGACCTTAAGCTAATCATCTCACGTTGCATGTTATCAAATTTAGCATCATTTGCTTTTGCATAATCCAAAAATTCTCCTTGCAAATTTTTCGTGTGAGCATTTTGAAAACCTTGTGTAGTGTTTTGAAAATCACGGTTTTAGTTTTGATTAGAGATTTGTCCATTCCCACTTTGATAATTCCCTTTGTTGTAATTGCGTGTGTTGCCTTGGTAATTACCTTGGTTGTTGTTTCGACAATTATTAGCATTTTGGTTTGGTGGAGCTTGATTTTGGCGGGAACCTTGGCCGTTTTGTTTGTAAGTTCCCGTTGCTACGTAAGCACTCGAAGTGTTACCATCCGCGGTAATGCACTCGGAAAGATCATGAGCTCCCCCACAAGATAAACAACTCTTAGCAACCGCTTTAACCGAAGCGGAATTGGAAGCTTCTTGAGCCTTCCAATGGGACATTAGATTAGCAAATCTATCAAAAAACCGATTTTCCTCATTAGCTTCATCATGTAAGGCGTTAATGCTACGAGACGATTGTGACGAAGATGACGAACCCATATTGGCAACACTCGGTGTGTTACGAGGGCTATAAACCTTAGATCGATTTTCAATGATTTGTAAAGCCTCATTTGTCGTCTTGCACAAAAAATTACCACCCGCGGCGGCATTCAAATAATCTCGTTCATGATCATTAAGCCCATTATAAAAGGACTAAAAAGAAGTCTAAAATAATATAAATAAAGACAAAAATCCAACAAAGATATTTTAAAACCTTTATTAATTAAATATTTAATTTTAAATGCTAATTAAAGCCCTAAAATTAAATATAACTAATTCAAATGTCTAAAATATGATTTTATTGAATAATTACTTAACTTATATTATTAGAAGACTAAAAAGTAATTTTCTAAAATTTAAAAGCTATTAAAACTATTTTTAAAACTCTAAAAATGATTTAAATTGATTAACACCTAATTAAACTTAAAATAATTATAAAAATTAATCTAAAAGCTATAAAAATATTCTAAAAATGGAAAAGGTCCTAATTAATGATAAAGAACCTAAGAAAAATGAAAAAGAAAGAAAAATAAAATTTTGATTTTTTATAATAAAATAATAATAAAATAATACTAAAAATAAAAAGTTTCTAAAATTTGAAATAAAAAATTTCTAAAAATCCTAAATAATCTAACTAAGAGAAAAACACAAATTAGAGCTCCTAAAACCTTTTTAATAATTTTATAAAATTCTTTAAAGTTTATAAAAAACCTTAAAATAATATAAAATTAAAAATTAAAGTTTATAAAACCTAAACTTAATGTAAACCTCAAAAATATTAAATAAAACCTAAAAATTATTTTTCCTAAAAATTTAAAATCTTTTTGGTATTTTTTATTAATTTAATAAAAAACGTATAATAAATAAATTCTAGAAAATAATCTACTAAGAGGAAAAATATAAAAATTAGCTAGAAAAATCAACAATCCTAATAAGATTCTAGGAAAATAAAAAGAAGCTAAAAACTCAGAGCAAATAAGCTGGAAATAGACAAATAAGCTACGGCTTATTTATAAGCTAACAAAAGAAAACGTGGTTAAGTGAATAACCTTTGCACCCTTAGTCAGTAAAAGACCCAAGGGCGCAATGGTTAAGGATGATGTGTGTGAGTGTGGAGACCAGGGTTCGAGGCTGAGCAACCCCTTTTTTGCTTCTTTTTATTTTTTTTATTTTTAAACTTTCCAAACAAAACTGTGACCTTGTAAACTTGCTAGAAACACAATTAAACTCCCTTTTTAGCTAGATTAAGTCCAAATTTCTCAAACAAAACGTGACAGATTTACTTGCACACTGATGAACAAGTGTTGAGTGCACACTTGTACAAACTGGATGCCAAGAGGACTTGGCTTAAGCTTATTTGGTATGATTCTTGGTACAAAAGGGCACCCTTGTGCTTATTTAAGCACAAGGAGTCAAAAGCAGGTAAAAATCAAGCAGTTTACAACACTTTGCACACCAAATTCTCAAAACAATGCACTCAAAAGCCTATGCAAGTCTCTGTGACATTCTAACAAGGTCTGGTGACTTATTGGCTTATAACTAGCACTCAAGTGACTATCAAATCTCCAAATTAAACACACACACTCACAAACTGACATACAAACCAAATACAACCTTAAATCTCCCTATATCTCAACAGATATCAAAGATCAAGCACCAAAACTCAAAAAAACAAGCAGTTAAGTAAGCATGCAGATTTTGCTACTCACTTTTCACTTTTTCACCACACAACCTAGCTCAAAACTTGTTCTAAATTTACTTACTACTAACTAACAACCTATCTTAATCCTTTTTAAACCTTCTAACACTTTTTTAATGACTTAAATCAAAACTAGTGCCCTGCTAATCCTTGTAGCCAAACACCCTGTTAAATACTTGAAAACGTTTTCTAACACACCAAAACACTTCAAAGGCTACTCAAACTGATTCTTATTGCATATAACATGAACATAGACACAAGAGAACACAAATAACACACTTAAAACAGGGAATCAAACAAGAGCATACAACCTTCACTTTCTAAAATTTTTCAAAGGTAAAAGAAATTTACCTAAGGACCCTTACATCCAAGGGTCCTTGTGGTTGCTTAACCACCTCCTACCAACACGGGTTGGTGCAGATCCTTTAACAAATCAGCAACCTTCAACAACCTGTTAAGACAAAATCAAAGAAAACAAGAATAATACAAGCAACTATATAACCTGTTTCCTTTTTCCTCTTACTTAAAACCTATCCAAAACCTTTTAAGACTTCTTAAAACGTTTTCAAAACCCTATATCACTAACAAGTGAGACCTCTTAACATCAAAACCTTAGAACAGATTATACCAAATAATCTCAAATTTCAGAAACTTTGAAATAAATTTTGAAACTCAAAATTACTTCACCAAAAGATAAATTGGAACTCAGAATCAAGCTTCACACTACACACAACTTTTAAAAACAATAAAAAGGCATTACACTTGAATAAATCAAAAACCAAACTTTTATTTTTTTAAAAAGGAATTACAAGGAGAAAAGCTTGAAACTGGAACAAGGGGTCATCACAGGTTGATGCCTCCTTTTATACTACTCATAGAACTATCTAGAATGCAAATAACAAAACCCTAATCAGTAGAAAATCCGAAATTTGCCCTTGACGGTTTTGAGGTATGAGTTGTCCAAATTTGATCTCCTTCGTTCATTTTGGCGTTGTGAGTAAGCAATGAACCTCAGTGGTTGATTTGGGACACGTCACATGCCTTGGAGGACAAGGTGTGATGTGATTGGTTGAGAGGGGAATTGGGGGTGGGGTCTACAGTGAGTGGGTTGCGGGTTTTAGGAGTGGGATAGCTTTCTGCACATGTGAATCACACATGTGCAAGGTGAATTGGTTTTTAACCCAAGTTTAAGTGAGATAGAACCTGGGGTGAAAAAGGGAACAGTAACTTTCATTTGATCCGTATTTGGGGGAAGTGAAAGTGTTAGGCGCGTTTTTTGTGTTTGAATGTTTGAGTGTGCACCTTTGGTCCTTGTGTTTTGATTTTTTTGGTAAAACAAGTTTCCAGCCCTAAAACGTGACTTCCTTTGCAAATAACTTTCCACCTTTTACATATTTGGCACAAAACTTTGACAAAAAGTTATCAAGGAGTATTTTTGACACTTTGGGATAATTCAAGGGCTGTTCTTGGACTATATTGATCTTCAAAGGTCTTCTTTGCTTCTTATTCTTCATGAGGGACCATAATTGACAAATTGATTTTGTTGAGGGACCAATCTTGTCATTTCTTCAAAGTTGAAGGACCTTTTTGCAATTTTGACAAACTTAAGGGACCAAACTTGTAATTATTAATATACAAGGGTTTTAAGTGTCATTTCTTCATTCTTGGAGGATCAATCTTGTTTTGTCTTCAAGTCTTCAAGGGTATTTGATGAAAATTCCATGATTAGGGTCCGGTTCTTTGTACGGCTTCGTTTCTCGTGTCCGTTTTTCCTTGTATCTTGTGATCTTTTGTCTTTTTCACGATATCCATACCTAAAATACACAAGTAAACAAACACAAGCATATATATGGTATTTTATGACATTTTTATGTATTTAAAGCCCGAAAAGAACGATGAGATCATGTATAAATGCCATCTCATCAGGTCTCCTTGGAAAAATAGTAACCTTGGAAACATACATGTGAACTAGATAATCATGATTGTATTTTAAATAATTACAAGACTTAGAAACTAGATATAGTGTTCATCTTGGAAGTACCAAGATCTAAAATATAGCCGTGAGGTATATAAGAGTGTACATGGATTTATGTTTGATTTTTAGGTCTAGACATAGTTTAGATCTTATTATGAACTTGTGATTTATTTTCTTGATGTGTACATAGTGAGATCTAATTTTGTAACACATATAAACTACATGCAACCCTAATATGGAACTTGATCTATCATAATATGCTATAACTAATGTAGGCCGTGAGTTATAAGCACCTATTAGGGCTTATGACTTACTTACTTGTAACCTTATGACACACATAGATCTAATTTGGTATAACCCATAAAATGAATTTTTAAGATTATTCATCTATTTAGATTGAAAACTAAATGGTGATAAGCTTAGTAAGATTATATTAATACACTAAGTAAAAACTTATATAAAATGAAAACTAGTGTTAATGGACTATTTAAACCCATGAAAAATTAACCTAAAACTTAAATGGACCTAATAAGCCCATTTCATAAATTATAGTTATTTAAATGGACTTAAGATCACAATTAGGCCAATTTAACAAATTAAAGGACTTAAAAATGTATTTAGGCCCAATAAATGATTTAAAGACCCATTTAAATAAATTAGTGGACTTGAGATATATTTTAGCCCACTAAAATAACCCATTAGTTGTTTAACCCATTTAATGAGCCCATATGAAGTTTGAACGTTAAAATAAAAGTTTTTATAATAAAATATAACTTATAAAAACTTTTTGAATGAAAATGACAATTTATAAAACTTAAGGACTAAAACCGTAACTTATGAAACTTGTTTTGATAAACTATTAAACACAAGGATTGAAAATGTAAATATCCAAAAGTCTAGGGTTTAATAAATATTATCCGTTGCAAATTAAACCCTAGGGACCATTTTAGGAAGTTTCTAAAAGTAATTTTGTCATTTTATAACCCTAAGGACTATTCTTGAAAATTGCCGAAACTTAAAGAAGCCCTAAGGGTTGTTTTGTAATTTTTATATAGTTACAAAACCTAGATAATACTAGGGGGACTAAATCTGCCATAATCCTAAACTTAAACAAGCCCTAGGTACCAAATGTTTAATAATCCGAAAGTTACTTGTTTAAAAAAATATGGAGGGACTAGTTTTGCCACATTCCGAAACATTAACTAGCCCTAACCCTAAAAGCTATTTTAATTATGATAAAACATAATTAAAAGTCTAGATCATGAGGATTAATGTATAAGCTTAAGGTTGTGATAAATAAATTATTTTATAAATATTAAATAATTTATGAAAACATTAGAGTTAAATAAAATAATAATTTTTTTATGAAATATCTATTTATATTTGCTTTACAAAAATAAATTTTATAAACAAGATGAATATGTACTATTAAAACATATACTCATATACTTTTAAGAAATAAAATTATATGAACGCTAATTAAATTGAGTGTTACTATATAAATATATTGTAAGTAAAACCCCGTATGTTTACTTAAATATAGAACTTGGTTATAAATTTAATTAGATGTTATTTATACAAGTACTATAAACATGGATTAGTATTTTTAAGTGAAACATTTTCTTTTATGTTCACTTAAATGTAAAACTTAATTGTAAGATTGAATGAGTATTAATACATGTATGCTAACTGATATTAATAGTTAAACTGTTTATGTTTTCTTAGAAATGAAACTTATATAAATGAGTTTAAATGAATATTGATGCTACTTGAGCTACGGTTATTTAGATAAATACCATAGTATGAATAAACTGAATAAAATCCGTATAAGCATACATATATGTTCTTTGTACTATCTATTAAGACTGCACTATCTGATTAGGCATAACTTTGGTGTGAGCTTTAATTGGATATCAGTGTTAAACAAGCAATTGCCTACTCCCAGGTGAGTTTATAACCCCATTTAAACTTTGATAAAACTTTCCCTTTTGGGAAAGAAAATATACAAACATATATTGAACACGTCTGGATTGTATAAACTGGATTATGAATGCTTACTATTGAAACTGTTAAATTATTGTAAATCGCCCGAATGTTATAAATAGATCTATTATGGATTGACCATCCCCGTCTGGGTGAGTCATGCTCACTATGTCTTGGCCGGGACAACAGACGTATACCATGTTGGAACTGGAATGGGTGTCTTTCTGTAAGACACTACGTCCTCATCTATTGAGGACTATGGGGTTAAGCTTCAGTTTCTAATAATAAACAAATGTTATTTACATTTTAGTAAGAATGCTTAGTGCATTATTACTTCTATGATTATTGTATGTCCAAACTAATTAATTGTTAAAATTTGTAAATTCACCAACTTTATGTTGACCCGTTAGTATGTTTTGCATAGGAATATGAAGTTAGTACGTGGTGTGTGCATGGCCTTCAGCTTCTTAGAAATCTGCATCATAGGACTCGTCAGGGGTTCTATTTGGGAAACTCAAATAAACACTCTCCACCATGTTTAAGACAATTTTTATTCATTTGGTAAAATAAACATGTAATCTGATTTAACTTACTTTTATCTTATGCTCTACGGACTATATGCTATCGATCCACCCTTGTGACATCTCTGTGGATATTTCTGCGTATTTTGACACTACCCGGGGTGTCAGAGAGAATGGTATCAGAGCATTAGTTATAGGGAACAAGATAAATTTTTAAATAAAATAAAAATAAAATGATTTTTCTTTTATTTAAAACTGGACTATAACTTATAAAACTCTTTATGGGATTTTATTTTGGGACCGTCTTAGTTAAGCATATAGATCTTAGGGCATTTTATGCTATGTGAACTAATTGTATATATATGTTTACTACATTTGATTATTAATACTGTTTAGTAAGGTATTACTATATGTCAGACGTGTTAAACTTGAAAATTTTACACTATATAGTAAAATACTGAAATGCGAATTTGAGTAATATTAAACTAAATTTCACACTTACTACCTGATAAATGAACTACTTACATGATAGTACATATATATGTATAAGTATAAATATTTATTACCTTAAAACATTCTAATAATTGTTTAAGAAGGGATATATTTCATAAAGCATGTAATCTCAATAATATTATTCTTTGTTTGTAAGCCTATACTCACTTCAAACTTAAAATGATATTATTTCAGAGCATCATGACTCCACCTACTGTATCTACGACTCTTCTACCCAGAGTAGCTCCTACTCCAGTTGTCTGTTCATCCCCACGATCGATGCAGTGTGGATGGTTATCCACCGAAGTTGTACTCCCAGAGGACCCATTTTCTATCTCAGCATCAGCCACACCGGCCCCAACCTCTATGGAGGAGGACCGGGTCCCTTCTTGCATACCAACTTCCATGCCTCTATCCTTTTCATTAGACTATTTCACCGGACCCACGCCCGTCTCTACTTATAAGGTCGGGGAAGGATCCGGGGCAGGACATGTTGATCCCATCCAGGCCCAGATCTCCGCATTGGCTGCACGCGATGAGCGAGAGATATCCGACCTCCGCAGCCAGTTGACAGTCAGTCAACAGAGCCATGCTGTTATCTATGAGCGTATCGATACTCTTTTCTGCACTAGGAGGGAAGTCTTCCAGACTGCTAAGGGCATCCAGGCTAGGACGGACGAGGCACTGAAATGGTTATTGGATGAGAAATATCGTATCCACCAACGCATCCAGGTCATGGAAGGTCTACAGCATCAGACCCATGCTGCCCTTGCTACTCAGGAGCAATCCTTGTTCATCTTCTTTGATCTCGCCACTGTCCGGCATGATGGGGTTACTGGGGAGATGGCTTATCTCCGAGGGGTCGTCGATAGGCTCCGGAACCAGCTACTTTCTGCACTCCGTACGCTCAAGGAGACCCGAACGACAGTTCGGACTTTGTGGAACACCAGGAGGAATTATGCAGCCCTAGCAGTTCCATCTACACCATCAGCCCCGACATCATCTAGTAGACCATCCAGGCAGGATTAGCATAGACGTACTAGACTTCTTGTATGTCATGATAAGCTCACGGGTTGCATCCCGGCTATCATGGCATAGGGCCTTGGTACTTTTATCTCTTGTTCAGCTTTTGTGATATAATCCCGTACTTTATCTTTTCTTTCTTTTGGGACATGTAACTTTGGGATATGATGTTTTAAAGACTGTGTGTATCATTACTTTGGATTAGGCTCGACTGGCCTATGACTTAGATTATGTTATGCTAAGATGACTGTTAAATTTCTCATGGAAATAACATGTAATCACTCTCTTTATTATATCTGTTGTGCAATGTATTATATTATGAGATATTAACAGGTTTCCCAAATTTGTTTTGAAATCCGTGCATAAGTTTCTTTGTGCAAATAATATAAAAACTGTACTAATGTTTGAACTAATAATCTCATTTTGTATATGATTATAGACAAATGGTGATTACGAGGTCAAATCCCAATAATGAAACCACTTCCAATGTCGACAATGCTGAATACCCAGAAGCTACACGAAATGTCACTGCCACGCAACTGCGGGAAATGATAAGTGAAGGCATCACATCAGCTATGGCAGCCAGAGGAGCTAACCCAAATACAAACAATGATCCAAACTCCGACGCCCGCAGAAACAACACCAACAGGGGTTGCTCTCACACCGACTTCTTGAAATGTAAACCCTCATACTACCGAGGTAAAGAAGGAGTTGTTGAATTGATGCAGTGGTTTGAAAGACTAGAGACAATCTTCTGCATCAGTGGTTGTGGTGACGAGAACAGAGTTAAGTTTGCCACATGAACCCTACTTGAAAGTGCCCTTACGTGGTGGAACTCTATGGTCGCTATCCTCGGACATGACGCCGCTTATGCTCTCACTTGGGCCAACCTCAAGGAAAGAATGACTGAAAAGTACTGTCCCAGAGGAGAAATGAAGAAGTTGGAAGTCGAGTTGTGGGACCTCAAGTGTATGAACAATGATATCATTTGGTACAACCAAAGATTTCAAGAGTTAAGCTTGATGTGCACCAGAATGTTTCCTCTGAGGAGTGACAAGATTGAAAAGTATGTCAGCGGACTTCCGGACAACATTCATGACAGTGTGCTTGCTTCACGACCCACCACTGTTGAAGGTGCCATGTAATTTGAGACTGATCTGATCAACAAACGAGCTTGCAATCTGTCCGAGAGGCAATCGGACAACAAGAGGAAATCTGATGAAAACTCTCGTAGCCAGCACCAACACCCTTCCAAAAAGCAAAACGTTGGGCAAGCAGATGACACTACCCCACAACCCACACCAAGAACTACTCAGGGACAAAACCCAAGTGTCCGAAATGCAACTACCATCATGTTGCTGGAGGACAATGTCAAGGGGTCTACAAGTGCGGCCAACAAGGCCAATTTGCTCGAGAGTGTCCAACCAATGTTGCTACCCCAGGTCGACCCAACACCACTCCTGGAAACAGCAACAGAGGAAAGTCCAACGAACGAGGGAGTGGAAGTGGGAAACAAGGAAACCGAAACCCCACTGCGGGAGCAGTAGCGGGCCAAAGAAAGCTGTGGTATGTTACGAGTGTGGAACCCCTGGGCACGTGAGACCTGATTGCCCCAAGAGGGCCAACCAGAAGAAGGACGACAAGGGAACTCCTTCGCAAGTGTACATGGCTGGCAATGCCCCAACAAACCCAGGCCCCAGCACCATACCTGGTACGTCCTTACTAAATCAATGATATGCATCTATCTTGTCCGATACATGTGTAGATCAAGGCATTGCAATTTCTAAGCTTAGTAAGATAATAGAAATCTCTCCGATGGTTCTAGGATAATACTATATTGTAGAATGGACAACGGAAAGGTTATGATAAGTTAAACGCCATCATTCAAGGTTGATCAAACGTTTTACACCCATCAGATCCTAGAAAGCCTTGATAACTTTGATGTCGTTATTAGCACAAATTGGCTAGCAAGTAACATGCAATTATCCCTTATAGCCAATAATGGGTTTGTGTACCTTGGTGAGATGAAACCTTGATTATACTGGGGAGTCATAACCCCGATATAATTAACACTAGATTTAGTGTCATCTCTAGCACCAACAGGCTAAAGAATATTTGGTCTGAGAGTGACCCATCTCCCTAATCTGCTTCTTCCCTGCCTAACCCTGAGGAACACACCCAACCCATAATGGGTGTATTTTGTAGGGTTACTTCCGCCACCTAGGCAACCCTAAACCTGAAAAGCACATCCAACTCACAATGGGTATACTTTGTGGGGCTATATTCGACATCCCCCGTAAGGAAATGATGAAAGTCCTATGTTTTGGACACTCCTCTTTCCTCTTCAGGTCAAATTAGTTCGACAATACCCTCATCCACTAGACGATGGGAGATGAGAATTCCTCTGTTTAGAAGTTAGAACTTGTACAAATTTTGAACCAGTAATAATGAAAGCATGATCCTTGTTGCGACACCCTGCAAGGCGCACATTTCTTTATTCATGGTATCTTCTTTTATTTCCACCATTTGAGGTACTTCTTTTCTGCGCCCCTCTCACTTAGCCTCACGGCAAAGGGAGCAGATTCCTTGCAACCTCTTACGCAAACGCCATCGAAAACAATCTTAACCTCCTTGTTGGGTAGAAACTTTAGTACCATTGACTAATGTTTGTACCCCGCTGCCTTGAGGTAAAAGATCATAAGTCTTTTCTCAAAAGAAGCTAAGATAGGAGGGGTTAAAGTTAAACATATTTGTTTTACCTTCAACCCCTAGTTCTTCATCCGCGAGTATGGGGATATAACGTGTATCTCACCCATGAAAAGGATGTAAAATTAATGCATCCCCAGATTCCCCAGCGTATGAAATATGTTGGCGTGTCCTCCTCATATCAGAAACCATTTGCAATGGATTTGTCCTCCTGACCAAATCCACCACGCCAATGGTCCCATCCCAGATCCGGGACAAGTACGACTACAATAACCATTGAGAAGCCCCTCACCTACCTATCCACAGCAGCTGTGACAATCCGTCAATTTATGGTCGATATTTTATTCTCAAATATTTATTTGAAAACCTTATTTTAATGTTACAATATGAACTCACTTATTTTTGGGAAGAAATTTGGATTTACGTTTTGGAGTAGCATCGACTACGTCTAAACCGGAGGATTCAACGTTACGTGCTTACGTTTACATACACCGTCCTTGGTGACAGTCCGACATTTCAGAAAATAAATTTATCCGTAAATATTATTTTGGAGTTTTAAATTTGTGTTGGTTCATAAAGTCACAAATTTACGAGAAGAGATTAGGACTTACGATTTTATTTTAACGTCCTTTACGACTAAACCGGAAACCCTAGGATTACGTATTTACGTTTTCGAACTCCGTTTTTGATGAGACAATTTTTATTGGATTCGTTTTGTGACGATGATTCATAATTTATAAAAACGTTTTTCGTAAAACATCCCGAGGGCACGCAAATCGAGGAAACTAGAATCGAGGAGTACCCGTAATTAAATGGGGATGAGACAAGTGGGACACTTGTCCCACCCCCATCAAAGCCGGCCACATTTAGCTACATACACCATGAGGTGTCACAACCTCATGAACAAGTAAACACTTGTCCATTTAGCTTACATATTAAGCTTACCTCAACACAAAACCACTCACACAAACCATTGTCTTCACTTTCCACCATGCAAACTAGCTAAAACTCTCTCATCCTCTCCATTAATGTCGTCCCATATTCATCATCCAACACCACTTTTGATAAAGTTTAACCACAAAATCCTATGTTATTTCTACCTATGTTGAAGCCCTCTTGAAGCTCTCTTGAATGGTGGTGATTATAACATCCATGGAGGAGTATTCATGGTGTCATGGGGCTGATTTTCCACAAGGAGACTAGAAAGATTGGTGGTCTTGAAGATGGTCTTGGTGCATCACAAGTTTCTCCATCAAAAATCCATGTTTTGATCAACCTACATCATCATGGTGGTATAAAGATTGTCCTCCTCATCTTCTTGTTATTTTGATTATGTAAACATGTATTTTATTTCCTATTGTATATGTGTATGATGATTATATGATGATAAAAATGTTATGTGGGGATTTGGTGTTGATAAATATGATTAAAAAGGCGAAAAACTAAAAGAAACAAGGTTAAAATCTTCGTTAAATTTAATGGTTGTATAAAACAGTAAAGAACCATATGGTAAACTGATAAAATGATGAAGTAGAATGTATTTACAGTAAGCTATGGGTCTTGTACATATGTGAGAGTTGGCCATGCAATGGAATCATTGTAATGAGTGAGATATGATCAAAACAAGTTTAGGGTATAAATCTGAGGTTACTGTTTTGGACGATTTTTAGAAAATACTTAAAAGATGATTCAACAGTAGCTATAAAAGAGTTAAATGTAGAACATATTATGTAGTTTATGTGATAAAAATTTGAGCTTCTATATCCATATAGAACTCAAGATATGACAGTTTTGGTGAAAGTGAAGATAAAAATCAGATTTTTGAAAAATAAAGTATAATACTGTTATATAAGCACTCAAAATTATATTGTATAAAATGTAAAGTTAAAACCCACTAACTCATGAATTTTATTTATATAAATATGTTAAAGGTTAAATAAGTGGAAATTTTATAAAAATGGTAACTTGTTAAGTTTTATAAGTTATAAAACTATAAACATGATTTTTACGACTTTTTCGGCTAATACCGTAAAATCAACGTTTTTGTTAAATAAAACTTAGATGGTTGGACCCGTCTAATGAAAAATTTATAAAACTTATATACTGATATATAGACATGTATAACAAGTAAAAACCGATAAAACCCGAACTTTAGGGCATACGGACATTAACGAGCTAAGTAAACATACTGGACTAATACTTGGACTAATAATTGGACTAAATAAGATATAAACTTGTAAAAAGAACTTATTGGGCTTAACCCATTTGGGCCAAACATGGAAAGTATACATACTGATAAAATAAGTATAACAAGGATTAAAACAAGTTAAGGAACTTATAATAAGTTTATTGGGCTTAAAACATGTAAATGGGTAAAACTAGTAAACTAGTATAAAAGTTATCGACATACAACACTAAAATGATTAAACGAGAATATGTAAACCCACTTGATCATCATATATATATATAATCATCATATGTATACATACTTGTTATTTTTATAAAGTCATTGGACAAATTTCTAAGACCGAGTATTATTTGTCTAGGTTTCCGTGATTGAAGCACGTACCGTACGTCCGAATTGCCGATAACCCGCCTTCCCACATCAACGTTAGTTCATAGCCTCACACTCTTTTAAATGTTTTTATAAATGTTTTATAAACCCGCGAGGGAGATAACATGTTAGTTTTTATAAAATAGGACACCATTTGTCCCGATTGTTTGTTTATTGATTTTGGACCCGAATGATTGAATGACCCGATTGTATGACCCGATAAATGATTAAAGGACCCGATAGATGAAATTAAATGGATTATTAAAGTTAGGTTATGTCACTAAAAGTCCCATTAGCATGAATTGTGAACTACCGGGAGTTGGTAGACGCTTACGCATTTAATAGTACTATTTGGGGACGATCACCCCAGTTCGCGCCTTGACGGTTGATCCCTGTCGTGCCACATTGATTGGTAAGCGAATTTATGTATGAGAAGATTTCCATAGCGTGACCTTTGTGACGACACGCTACTTTAGATGGGCAAAATTGGTATCGGGTTAGCTACCCGTTGTTGGTTTAGTAAGGTAACAATGTCATGCGGCTTATAATAATCCAAAAACTAACGAAATACTATTAGATGCTTCGAATTACGATATATTGCCTGACTAGCAATACAGGGTCATACTATTGATATTATGTTCGTGTTTTGGTTTTCATAACCATATTCATATAACGGATTTTATTTGAATTTATACGACGTCATAAGACGTATTGTATGATGTTTTTACGACATTGGCTCGTATAATGATTTTTAAGGCAAATGCCTATATTATGATTTTCGATAAGGATTTGTATAAAAATGACTTTAGCTATTTTATGGCCTATTACAAAGATTTGTATAAAATGATTTTGGCTATTTTACGGCCTATTACAATGATTTGTACGAATTGATTTTTGGTACTAATTTTATACCAAAGTTATATTGATGGAATTTATTAAACTCTATGAATTCACTCGGCGTTATCGCTGACCTTTTCTTTTAACATGTTTCATCTTAGGTAGTTGAAGGTAATTCTCGGGAAGACAACAAGAATTCATGACCCGCACTTAAACTATATTTTCCATTCAAATATTTTGTAAAACTTGGTATGAAATGTAATGACTTGGGACCGATGTAACTTTGATGTTTATGAATGGAAATGATTTATTATTAAACGACGCGATTTTTATGCGTTGTCTATGATGTGAGTAATTTGCTATCCTGTAACACCAACGAGTCTTCCGCTGTACTGAGTTGTATAAATTTGGGGGTGTTACAGTTTGGTACCAGAGCTCTCGTTATAGAGAACGAAAGATTTTTAAAACTACGGTTTTGAATAAAACATTTCAAAATCTTTTAACTATAAACATTTTTCTAAAAATGTCTAAAAATCTTTTGACTATAACGGTGCCGAAGAATTCCCGAGTTACCGACAAGGCCAGACTGAGAAGTGTTATTTTAATATATATATAACTTGGATTATATATATATATGATGTAATTTTATTACATGATTGTTTGATGATTATTTTGATTTTATACGAGGTATTTATACGACGTAGATTGTCACAAGAAACCCTAAATCCCCTAGTAAATTAATCGAAGCTATTCTCGTAGGAATTCTAGCTATCCTAGATCTAAACCAAGTTATGGATATTTATGATCCCGAGAAATGGCTGATATTCGTAGAAATGTAGATATTAGTTGATTGTGATATTGAAAAAGAATTGGCGAGATTAAAACTGATATCGATGTCATGACGATATTTCTTATAGAGTGGAGTTTGACAAAACGTTATCACCTAGAAAGATGTCATATGACTCGTTGTCATCCAATTCTTAAATTGAAATCGAAAGGGTGAATGTTGCACTTGAGGCTGTCATTGGAACCATTACCCAAAAGCCTCATGCCACTAATACCTTTCCGAGAAGTCTAGTTGAATGATCAAGTCATTTCATACAAGTAACTCATCTGATAATTGTTGGTGTAAGAGATATAGGATCGGAAATTAAGTGTTGATCATATTGAGCTTTTATTGCCTTAACAAGGCCGAAGAATAAGATTGAAAGTATTGGAGAATGAAGTAGGATATCGACTTGAGTATAAAATTGGTTGAAACTTAAATGAAGTAAAATTTAACCCGTATGAAATATTATATTATTAAGAGGAAGTCGTTAAGTCTTGTGATTGAATTATAAGGTTTTAAATGATTGTTAGTTTGTGTTAAGGGTTGTTCCTAGGCCATTGTCCACTAACGAGGATGCCCAGTGTCCAAGAAATAAATTGAAGAAATCTTCTTCTGAATTGAGACCGATGGATCTTCTGGGACATGTGGAACACCTAATGACTCTTGTAGATTAGTATTCATTGTGGTATCTTTTAAAAATCCCTAACTTAACTGAGATATCAGTTGGTAGGATGAGTTCTGAGAATTGTATGACATAGTGACACATAAAGTGTTACGATACAATTTGACTTGTTTGCGATTAATGAAAAGACTACCTTTGATTGCTAAAATCTACATGTATCGATGTTATCTATCCTTTATTGCTTCATCCTAATGCTCGCATTAGTGATGCAACCATTGAACAAGTACTCATATCAAATTGAGTTATGTTGTGGATTATTCTTTTGAGTGCCATCGAGGTCATGAACCTCATGATTACTTGGCTAAAGCTCATTTCCTATCATATCGTAGTTAGTTCTTGGTGAACAAGTTTTCATCACTATTTTGCAGATCACTCATTGTTTTTATAAAGATAAAACAGTATTCCTTGAGAAAAATTGAATTTTCATCACCAAAAGGATTACTCAAAGTAAGATTTATAAGTGACTGATATCAAAATGAAGTTGTTTAAGAGACGATTTGGAAACTTAATTATTTCCATAAGAAAGAAAATCTTTGTAAATTTATTCCTGATTCTTATTTAAGAATTAAGTATGAAAATGTTTTTATTATAAACATGATAAGAAAATTTTGACGAACTGAGTATTGCATCGTTAATCTTGAAATTGTATATAGTTGCGCGCCTACATACAATTTGGAATGGACCATGCAAGGCTGATTAGTAGTCGCCATAAAACTGATTAATAAACACTGAATTTTCTTTGAAGATTGTGAAAGATTATATTTTATGAGATCTACAATAAGTGAAAAATAGGGACATAGTGTTAGGGACACCTACATATGTGCCTGTAGCATCTATTCTTCTGAGTTGAATTTACTCATTTGTGGAATTTGACTTATTTGACAATTCTTTCTTGTCCAATTATCCCGTAGTGAGATTCTTAGGAAAAGTATTTGATTACTAAGTGTTGATACCCGACTGGATGTATTGACGTTCTTATCATTTCTTTTGATTTGATTTCATTTGAATGACCTGGGTAATGATCCGAGGAGCTTTCGAATGCGTACTCGAATTATGAAAACATGGGATATATTCATATTCGTTAAATGTTTTCGTCTGTATCTGATTTTAATTCTCTCGCGTAGATTATGCGTTGACCTTACTCTTTTAATGGTAGTTGTGTCTCTATATATCCTTGAATTGGTGAAGGATTATGAGTTATTATTAGTCCTTTGAGA
This sequence comes from Glebionis coronaria, assembly GCA_025667525.1. Classification (NCBI taxonomy): domain Eukaryota; kingdom Viridiplantae; phylum Streptophyta; class Magnoliopsida; order Asterales; family Asteraceae; genus Glebionis; species Glebionis coronaria. Next base: position 123,590,840 of record CM046880.1, on the reverse strand, counting down.
AGTTCACATCTTATCGACGACAATGAAACTGAAAAGTTGATAATGCCGGTAGAATGGATTGATTGATTATGACATGCCGACATTGTCTAAATTGATGGGAACTCGAGTAGAATTCCCCTAAATGATAAGATGTTTATTATCAAAAGTGATCTAAATAATTCTTGACAGATGCCCGTATCCCGCATTTAGACTTAAAATTATACCATGAATTGTTGTGAACTAGTTATAGATATTGTAATATAGAAGAACCTGATATGAATGTATTAAAAGATGTTTCTGTTATCTGAAACTTTAGGAAGTATTTGTTGATGATTACCTAGACTTTCGCCATTAAGGAAAGTTGAAATTGGTATTGATTGTATTCCCGGTGCTGCATCTATGGCATGTGCATTGTACGTCAGCACCATCTAAATTAAAGGAATTACCGTACAACTGAGAGAGTTGTCGGAGAAAGATATTTTTATACCGAGCCTGTCATCATGAAGAGCTATGGTGTTATCATTCCTTATATTTATAAATTATTGTGACTGAGTAAATTGACAATCGAAAACGATATCCATAACTCGAAATGGAAGATTTGTTCGATCATTTACAAGGTTCTAGTGTATGTTTTAAAGATTTGATCCATGGCATGGTTATCATCAAACTTCGCATCTGCGAAAGAGATTATCTATTCCAATCACTACATCCGGTACTTGTAATGAACGTTATGAGTTTCACGTGATGCCGTTTGGATTGACCGATGCACATGTAGTGTTCATAAATTTGGTGAATCACGTGTGTAGGCTGTAATTTGATAAATTCATGCTTGAGATCATTAAGGAACAATTGTTTGTATATAAGAATAATAATGAGTTAATAATTAGTTATAAATTTCCCTGAATTGGCTAAACAATGAAAACCTATACCTTAAATATTTAACATAAGACTTAGGACTTAATTCTTTACATGATTTAACCGTGTGATTAATAGATGATGGAAGCTATATTGACTTTTCAAAGATTAGAACCATTAACTCTTAGGGATTAAAAACTTAATCCTTTACATAAAATGACCGTTGGATTAATAATGGTAAGATGTATGCATATAGACTCTTCAAAATTGAGAGCCCTTTTAAGACTTTGGATTTTACCAAAAAGAAATGGAAATATGTTTTGACAAATGTTTTAACAAAGGATTTTTAAAGGGATTATTCCCTTATACACAAACCATTTAACTAAACTTTTGTTTAGGGGTAAATGTTTGTGTATACTTCTTGACAACCTAAGAAGAATTAAGGAAACTATATAACTTATTACTTGAAATTTGAAACGACAATTTTTGCTTTTCAAACTAAGAAAACATTGACCAAAGTATAAACAAAGGTTTTTCGAACATTTACGAAATCTTATTAAATATTTTCGATAAATCAACAAAAATCTTGTTAATTAAATTCAAATTATTTTTGAACATTTTATATAATTGGTCGAACTAAGAAATTTAAAACTTTTACGTTTACGCTTCACAAAAATTAACTAATAATTGTTTAATTAATTATAATAATTATCGACGCTTTAGACGCCGGATTGAGAAAAACTGATAAAAATGATAGTTGAGACGAAACTGAAACATAAAAGATATGAAGAAAGAATTTTGAATAAATACAGTTATGATATTTATTTCATCAGGATAAAGCGAACGTAATTACTGACGCATAATATAGAAAAAATATCTGAGTGAATTGTGGACATGATAATTATATCATCATGAGAAGTTAATATAGATACTGATGCATTATGTAGAAAAGATAAAGAACCAGTTAGGACATGTTCCTTATTAATGAAGGTGCAAAATAAATTGCCGAACAATTTAAAATAAACGATGTGTGTAAAAAGGACAAAATAGATAATAAAAAGGGGTTCGCGGCTAATGTGAACCATTAGAATTGAGAAGCTGATAGCGTTAAATGTATAAAAGGCCACTTGTGGTTGCCTAATTATGGAGATTTTGAGATAGAGTTAAATTGGAATTTGTAAGTATAAGTATTCTATGTATGTCATTTTTGACTAAAAGTATCTTTGTCTGAAGAAGTTGTACTAGTGGCAATTATGAAGGCAGACATGGCCTCATACATTAGTAAACGTCTAGCTATTGCAAAGGTCATCATCTGAATTTAATTCGATTTGGGTCATCCTCGACAGACTGACCAAATCTGCTAATATCATTCTCGGTAATGATAAATGCAAAAGAGTTATGTAAACATAGCATGCCTGTATCGATCATCTATATCAAGATCCTCGCTTCGCATCGAATTTCTAGAGATTTGCTCAGAAATCATTGAGAACGAACCTTGGTGAGAGTACTATATACCACCCCAAATTGAAGGGACGAGGTAAAGTAACGATACAAAGTAATATAAGTGTTGTTTTATGTTTGAATGATTGACCTTTGGTAATAGACCGTATAATCGTTTTCCTTTGGAAAGATTATCATTGATAATTATCGTATTAGGATTGAGATCGAATCTTGTTAGGAGCTATATTAGAGCATCTGTAAGCAAGAGTTGAGATGAAGACATCCGACATACACCCGCTGTGAGCTGGACATGTCTTTTAGGTTTAAGGTTTCCTATGATGGTGAACCTAACCTTGCAAAATACCCGACCCACGAAATCTGATATGATTGTTGAAATTAGGATTTGATTATTGACAGCCGGTAGTGGGCAAGAGGTTATGTGAATATGAAATGTAGATCTTGAAGTGCCAAATGGGTAGCGAAGTTATGCCACAATTTTTAACCTTGGAAAAATGAATTCATGATCTGACAAATCATGGGATATAAGTCCCCGTTGTTTGGGACCATTGAGATGATGTAAAAAATTGGTTTGAAAGGCATATAAGCTGGATCTACCCTAGGACTTCAAAGACTGCGTGAATTATGTTTCGTATATCGAAATTGATGGAATATCAATCAAGTGAGAATCTGATTATTCTTAGTAGAGTTTAGATCGGCGAAAAGTTGCATTCATCAAAAACCCATGAACATCATGGATAAAGAAAGTAAGTTAACATTAAGCCTGATCATATTCCCGTAGTTATGTTTGATGAAACTCGCGTATTACACTTGTGAGAAAAGAACAAATGTGGAGGAAATACCCACATGGCTTTAACTCTATAAGAAGCGAGTAGTAAGGTAAGATGATCTTTGAGGACAAAGATTTTGTTTAGGGGTAAATGCTGTGACAATCCGTCAATTTATGGTTGATATTTTATTCTCAAATATTTATTTGAAAACCTTATTTTAATGTTACAATATGAACTCACTTATTTTTGGGAAAAAATTTGGATTTACGTCTTGGAGTAGCATCGACTACGTCTAAACCGGAGGATTCAACGTTACGTGCTTACGTTTACATACACCGTCCTTGGTGACAGTCCGACATTTCAGAAAATAAATTTATCCGTAAATATTATTTTGGAGTTTTAAATTTGTGTTGGTTCATAAACTCACAAATTTACGAGAAGAGATTAGGACTTACGATTTTATTTTAACGTCCTTTACGACTAAACCGGAAACCCTAGGATTACGTATTTACGTTTTCGAACTCCGTTTTTGATGAGACAATTTTTATTGGATTCGTTTTGTGACGATGATTCATAATTTATAAAAACGTTTTTCGTAAAACGACCCGAGGGCACGAAAATCGAGGAAACTAGAATCGAGGAGTACCCGTAATTAAATGGGGATGAGACAAGTGGGACACTTGTCCCACCCCCATCAAAACCGGCCACATTTAGCTACATACACCATGAGATGTCACAACCTCATGAACAAGTAAACACTTGTCCATTTAGCTTACATATTAAGCTTACCTCAACACAAAACCACTCACACAAACCATTGTCTTCACTTTCCACCATGCAAACTAGCTAAAAATCTCTCATCCTCTCCATTAATGCCGTCCCATATTCATCATCCAACACCACTTTTGATAAAGTTTAACCACAAAATCCTATGTTATTTCTACCTATGTTGAAGCCCTCTTGAAGCTCTCTTGAATGGTGGTGATATAACATCCATGGAGGAGTATTCATGGTGTCATGGTTCTGATTTTCCACAAGGAGACTAGAAAGATTGGTGGTCTTGAAGATGGTCTTGGTGCATCATAAGTTTTCCATCAAAAATTCATGTTTTGATCAACCTACATCATCATGGTGGTATAAAGATTGTCCTCCTCATCTTCTTGTTATTTTGATTATGTAAACATGTATTTTATTTCCTATTGTATATGTATATGATGATTATATGATGATAAAAATGTTACGTGGGGATTTGGTGTTGATAAATATGTTTAAAAAGGTGAAAAACTATAAGAAACAAGGTTAAAATCTTGGTTAAATTTGATGGCTGTATAAAACAGTAAAGAACCATATGGTAAACTGATAAAATGATGAATTAGAATGGATTTACAGTAAGCTATGGGTCTTGTACATATGTGAGAGTTGGCCATGCAATGGAATCATTGTAATGAGTGAGATATGATCAAAACAAGTTTAGGGTATAAATCTGAGGTTACTGTTTTGGACGATTTTTAAAAAATACTTAAAGGATGATTCAACAGTAGCTATAGAAGCGTTAAATGTAGCACATATTATGTAGTTTATGTGATAACAATTTGAGCTTCTATCTCCATATAGAACTCAAGATATGGCAGTTTTGGTGAAAGTGAAGATAAAAATCAGATTTTTGAAAAATAAAGTATAATACTATTATATAAGCACTCAAAATTATATTGTATAAAATGTAAAGTTAAAACCCACTAACTCATGAATTTTATTTATATAAATATGTTAAAGTTTAAATAAGTGGAAATTTTATAAAAATGGTAACTTGTTAAGTTTTATAAGTTATAAAACTATAAACATGATTTTTACGACTTTTTCGGCTAATACCGTAAAATCAACGTTTTTGTTAAATAAAACTTAGATGGTTGGACCCGTCTAATGAAAACTTTATAAAACTTATATACTGATATATAGACATGTATAACAAGTAAAAACCGATAAAACCCGAACTTTAGGGCATACGGACATTAACGAGCTAAGTAAACATATTGGACTAATACTTGGACTAATAATTGGACTAAATAAGATATAAACTTGTAAAAATAACTTATTGGGATTAACCCATTTGGGCCCAACACGGAAAGTATACATACTGATAAAATAAGTATAACAAGGATTAAAACAAGTTAAGGAACTTATAATAACTTTATTGGGCTTAAAACACGTAAATGGGTAAAACTAGTAAACTAGTATAAAAGTTATCGACATACAACACTAAAATAATTAAACGAGAATATGTAAACCCACTTGATCATCATATATATATAATCATCATATGTATACATACTTGTTATTTTTATAAAGTCATTGGACAAACGTCTAAGACCGAGTATTATTTGTCTAGGTTTTCGTGATTGAAGCACGTACCGTACGTCCGAATTGTCGATAACCCGCCTTCACACATCAACGTGAGTTCATAGCCTCGCACTATTTTAAATGTTTTTATAAATGTTTTATAAACCCGCGAGGGAGATAACATGTTAGTTTTTATAAAATAGGACACCATTTGTCCCGATTGTTTGTTTATTGATTTTGGACCCGAATGATTGAATGACCCGATTGTATGACCCGATAAATGATTAAAGGACCCGATAGATGAAATTAAATGGATTATTAAAGTTAGGTTATGTCACTAAAAGTCCCATTAGCATGAATTGTGAACTACCGGGAGTTGGTAGACGCTTATGCATTTAATAGTACTATTTGGGGACGATCACCCCAGTTCGCACCTTGACGGTTGATCTCCGTCGTGCCACATTGATTGGTAAGCGAATTTATGTATGAGAAGATTTCCATAGCGTGACCTTTGTGACGACGCGCTACTTTAGATGGGCAAAATTGGTATCGGGTTAGCTACCCGTTGTTGGTTTAGTAAGGTAACAATGTCATGCGGCTTATAATAATCCAAAAACTAACGAATTACTACTAGACGCTTCGAATTACGATGTATTGCCTGACTAGCAATACAGGGTCATACTATTGATATTATGTTCGTGTTTTGGTTTTCATAACCATATTCATATAACGGATTTTATTTGAATTTATACGACGTCATAAGACGTATTGTATGATGTTTTTACGACATTGGCTCGTATAATGATTTTTAAGGCAAATGCCTATATTATGATTTTCGATAAGGATTTGTATAAAAATGACTTTAGCTATTTTATGGCCTATTACAAAGATTTGTATAAAATGATTTTGGCTATTTTACGGCCTATTACAATGATTTGTACGAATTGATTTTTGGTACTAATTTTATACCAAAGTTATATTGATGGAATTTATTAAACTCTATGAATTCACTCGGCGTTATCGCTGACCTTTTCTTTTAACATGTTTCATCTCAGGTACTTGAAGGTAATTCTCAGGAAGACAACAAGAATTCATGGCCCGCACTTAAACTATATTTTCCATTCAAATATTTTGTAAAACTTGGTATGAAATGTAATGACTTGGGACCGATGTAACTTTGATGTTTATGAATGGAAATGATTTATTATTAAACGACGCGATTTTTATGCGTTGTCTATGATGTGAGTAATGTGCTATCCCGTAACACCAACGAGTCTTCCGCTGTACTGAGTTGTATAAATTTGGGGGTGTTACAACAGTAGTCTCCTTTACTGCTCAATCGGATGTATAGTGCGATCCGGATAAAGATCTCTTTGCATTACTCGCCTACCCATCCACAGCAGCATTCTCCTTTACTGCTCAATCGGATGTATAGTGCGATCCGGATAAAGATCTCTTTGCATTCCTCGCCTACCCATCCACAGCAGCAGCATCCTTTACTACTCAATCGGATGTATAGTGCGATCCGGATAAATATCTCTTTGTATTCCTCGCCTACCCATCCACAACAGCAGTCTCCTTTACTGCTCAATCGGATGTATAGTGCGATCCAGATAACGATCTCTTTGCATTCCTCGCCTACCCATCCACAGCAGCAGTCTCCTTTACTGCTCAATCGGATGTATAGTACGATCCGGATAAATATCTCTTTGCATTCCCCGACTACCCATCCACAGCAGCAGTCTCCTTTACTGCTCAATCGGATGTATAGTGCTATCCGGATAAAGATCTCTTTGCATTCCTCGCCTACCCATCCACAGCAGCAGTCTCCTTTACTGCTCAATCGGATGTATAGTGCGATCCGGATAAAGATCTCTTTGCATTCCCCGCCTACCCATCCACAACAGCAGTCTCCTTTACTGACCAATCGGATGTATAGTACGATCCGGATAAAGATCTCGTTGCATTCCTCGCCTACCCATCCACAGCAGCAGTCTCCTTTACTGCTCAATCGGATGTATAGTACGATCTGGATAAAGATCTCTTTGCATTCCTCGCCTACCCATCCACAGCAGCAGTCTCCTTTACTGCTCAATCGGATGTATAGTGCGATCCAGATAAAGATCTCTTTGCATTCCTCACCTACCCATCTACAGCAGCAGTCTCCTTTACTGCTCAATAGGATGTATAGTGCAATCCGGATAAAGACCTCTTTACATTCTCTTCTATTCACTTATAATGACGAAAGCTTCCATAAATGCCAGATTAGGCGTATAAGAATAACCTAGGTGTAGACCACTTCGCGTTGTGCCGCCATCCGTACCTGAGAGAGAACCTGAAACAAATCATGTACTTGGAACATCTCTTACTTAGAAGATAACTAGGTTTTTAGTAGCTTTGAGGACAAAGCTAAAATAACGGGGTGGTGCTGTAAAATCTATGATTGTTATGTAATGAAATTTCACCTATTAATCCTAGAACACATACTCACATGTGTATCCCTATAGGATTGAGTATGAACTTGTTCATTTAGGTACTTATACCTTTACATTCACACTTGTTGTAAATAAGTTACATAGCTCCAACCATGTACTTAAGACTAGGAGAACAAATGATAAAAATGTATAATCAATACTTGGCTATACACAGAACACTATATCAAAGTTGGAAAAACATGCTACATAGTGTATCTAGCCGTGTATGTGTACAAGAGTGCATAACACAAACATGTTCTTAACCTCCTTGGACTAGCCCAAGACCTTACTCTTTATGTACTAGCCCAACATGAGCCCAAGCCAAAGCCCATTACCCTCCTTTTTGGCTAGCTAGACACGGTACCCCATATGTGGAAGAAGAGGGGTTGTCTTGGTTTTGGGAAAGCCAACACATGGCACAATAGTCCTTACCAAGGCAATCATGCCTTTTTGCCTTCACCCTTCTCTATCCTTTTAAGCCGAAACACATACACATACATTCTCTCAACTCCTCATGCAACCAAATCTCATTCTCTCTTCATCTCTCTCTCTCAAATCATTCAGCATTAAGCCACAATAATCCAAAGTTGTTCATTAAATCCACCAATATCTTTGTCTCATCTTTACTACAAATCATTAGTAGTATCATTCCCTCGGATTCACTATAAACAAGCCCTAGCTTAGCCATCTAGGCCACGGCTTGATTTATACATAGGGTTTTCTTCATCATTTTGAGTAGATCTCAAACCACCTTGTTCACCTAGTTCATTTGTAGTACTTTTAGGTAAGAAAGGTATACACTACTTGTTCTTTCATTTCTTCATGCTGCATCATCATACATCTATAAACACAAGTAAGATAACATGTTAAAAATCAAGATTTGATGAAGCTATGACCATTATAGGTCACGGATTATTTATAAAAATCATGTTCATGATTTAAAAACCTTTTGATAAGGAACTTATGATTGGTATGTTATGTTTTAAACTTGATTTAAAAACTATATGAAACATTTGTAAATCAAAAAGTTGCATGAGTTACAAATCTAGTGTTATGGGACTATGGTTAAACCAATAGCCACAGATCTCATAAAATGGGTTTGTCTAACTTAAAAGTCTTGAAGACCATGACCTAAAAGGTCACAACATATATGGTTAATGTTTATGTGAATCTTGTGTTAAGTTTAAATGATGGAATATGAAATGATACATGTTAAAATGACTATTAAAAATCACAAATACAACTTGTGTGTATAAATGTAGTCGTGGGTTACATAAGGTTTAAATGGATAAAATGTACATGCATGTTATTATAAACCATGGATCTAGTGGCAAAGGCTAACTTGAATATGTTAAACATAAAACAAGATTATAGGAACCTTGGGAAGAGGCAATATAGCCGTGAGCTATATGTGGTCTCTTTGGAAAAATAGTAACCTTGGAAACATACATGTAAACTAGGTAATCATGATTGTATTTTAAATAATTACAAGACTTAGAAACTAGATATAGTGTTCATCTTGGAAGTACCAAGATATAAAATATAGCCGTGAGCTATATAAGAATGTACATGGATTTATGTTTTATTTTTAGGTCTAGACATAGTTTAGATCTTATTATGAACTTGTGATTTATTTTCTTGATGTGTAAATAGTGAGATCTAATTTTGTAACACATATAAACTACATGCAACCCTAATATGGAACTTGATCTATCATAATATGCTATAACTAATGTAGGTCGTGAGTTATAAGCACCTATTAGGGCTTATGACTTACTTGTAACCTTATGACACACATAGATCTAATTTGGTATAACCCATAAAATTAATTTTTAAGATTATTCATCTATTTAGATTGAAAACTAAATGGTGATAAGCTTTGTAAGCTTATATTAATACACTAAGTAAAAACTTATATAAAATGAAACGTAATGTTAATGGACTATTTAAACCCATGAAAAATTAACCTAAAACTTAAATGGACCTAATAAGCCCATTTCATAAATTATAGTAATTTAAATGGACTTAAGATAACAATTAGGCCCATTTAACAAATTAAAGGACTTAAAAATGTATTTAGGCCCAATAAATGATTTAAAGACCCATTTAAATAAATTAGTGGACTTGAGATATATTTTAGCACACTAAAATAGCCCATTAGATGTTTAGCTCATTTAATGAGCCCATATAAAGTTTGAATGTTAAAATAAAAGTTTTTATAATAAAATATAACTTATAAAAACTTTTTGGATGAAAATGACAATTTATAAAACTTCAGGACTAAAACCGTAACTTATGAAACTTGTTTTGATAAACTAGTAAACACAAGGACTGAAAATGTAAATATCCAAAAGTCTAGGGTTTAATAAATATTATCTGTGGCAAATTAAACCCTAGGGACCATTTTGGGAAGTTTCGAAAAGTCATTTTGTCATTTTATAACCATAAGGACTATTCTTGTAAATTGCCGAAACTTAAAGAAGCCCTACGGGCTGTTTTGTAATTTTTATATAGTTACAAAACCTAGATAATACTAGGGGGACTAAATCTGCCATAAGCCTAAACTTAAACAAGCCCTAGGTACAAAATGTGTAATAATCCGAAAGTTACTTGTTTAAAAAAATATGAAGGGACTAGTTTTGCCACATTCCGAAACATTAACTAGCCCTAACCCTAAAAGCTATTTTAATTGTGATAAAACATAATTAAAAGTCTAGATCATGAGGATTAATGTATAAGCTTAAGTTTGTGATAAATAAATTATTTTATAAATATTAAATAATTTATGAAAACATTAGAGTTAAATAAAATAATATTTTTTTTTATGAATTATCTATTTATATTTTCTTTAAAAAAATAAATTATATAAACAAGATGAATATGTACTATTAAAACATATACTCATATACTTTTAAGAAATAAAATTATATGAACACTAATTAAATTGAATGTTACTACATAAATATATTATAAGTAAAACCCCTTATATTTACTTAAATATAAAACTTGGTTATAAATTTAATTAGATGTTATTGATACAAGTACTATAAACATGGATTAGTATTTTTAAGTGAAACATTTTCTTTTATGTTCACTTAAATGTAAAACTTAATTGTAAGATTGAATGAGTATTAATACATGTATGCTAACTGATATTAATAGTTAAACTGTTTATGTTTTCTTAGAAATGAAACTTATATAAATGAGTTTAAATGAATATTGATGCTACTTGAGCTACGGTTATTTAGATAAATACCATAATATGAATAAACTGAATAAAATCCGTATAAACATACATATATGTTCTTTGTACTATCTATTAAGACTGCACTATCTGATTAGGCATAACTTTGGTGTGAGCTTTAATTGAATATCTGTGTTAAACAAGAAATTGCCTACTCCCAGGTGAGTTTACAACCCTATTTAAACTTTGATAAAACTTTCCTTTTTGGGAAAGAAAATATGCAAACATATATTGAACACGTCTGGATTGTATAAACTGGATTATGATTGCTTACTATTGAAACTGTTAAATTTTTGTAAATCGTCCGAATGTTTTAAATAGATATATTAGGGATTGACCATCCCCGTCTGGGTGAGTCATGCACACTGTGCCTTGGCCCGGACAACAGACGTATACCATGTTGGAACTGGAATGGGTGTCTTTTTGTAAGACACTACGTCCTCATCTGTTGAGGACTATGGGGTTAAGTTTCAGTTTCTAATAATAAACAAATGTTATTTACATTTTAGTAAGAATGCTTTGTGCATTATTACTTCTATGATTATTGTACGTCCAAACTAATTAATTGTTAAAATCTTTAAATTCACCAACTTTATGTTGACCCGTTAGTATGTTTTGTACAGGAATATGAAGTTAGTACGTGGTGTGTGCATGGCCTTCAGCTTCTTAGAAATCGGCATCATAGGACTCGTCAGGGGTTCTATTTGGGAAACTCAAATAAACACTCTCCACCATGTTTAAGACAATTTTTATTCATTTGTTAAAATAAACATGTAATCTAATTTAACTTACATTTATCTTATGCTCTATGGACTATATGATATCGATCCGCCCTTGTGACATCTCCGTGGATATTTCTACGTATTTTGACCCTACCCGGGGTGTCACAGTACGTTCCATGATGTCTTCTGTTACTTTCATCTTACCACCATCCCTATGTGTAACACCTCCAAATTTATACAACTCAATACAGCGGAAGACTTGTTGGTGTTACGGGATAGCACATTACTCACATCATAGACAACGCATAAAAATCGCGTCGTTTATTAATAAAGCATTTCCATTCATCAATATCAAAGTTACATCGGTCCCAAGTCATATTATTTCATACAAAGTTTTACAAAATATTTGAATGGAAAATATTGTTTAAGTGCGGGCCATGAATTCTTGTCGTCTTCCCGAGAATTACCTTCAAGTACCTGAGATAAAACATGTTAAAAGAAAAGGTCAGTGATAACGCCGAGTGAATTCATAGAGTTTAATAAATTCCATCAATATAACTTTGGTATATAATTATTACCAAAAATCATTTTGTACAAATCATTGTAATAGGCCCTAAAATAGCCAAAATCATTTTATACAAATCTTTATCAAAATCATAATATAGGCATTTGCCTTAAAAATCATTATACGAGCCAATGTCGTAAAAATAATCATACAATACGTCTTATAACGTTGTATGAAAATAAAAACCATTATATGAATATGGTTATGAAAACCAAAACACAAACATAATATCAATAGTATGACCCTGTATTGCTAGTTAGGCAATACGTCGTAATTCTGAGCGTCTAGTAGTATTTCGTTAGTCGGATTATTATAAGCCGCATGACATTGTTACCTTACTAAACCAACAACGGGTAGCTAACCCGATACCAATTTTTGCCCATCTAAAGTAGCGTGTCGTCACAAAGGTCACGCTATGGAAATCTTCTCATACATAAATTCGCTTACCAATCAATGTGGCACGACGGGGATCAACCGTCAAGGCGCGAACTGGGGTGATCGTCCCCAAATAGTACTATTATATGCATAAGCGTCTACCAACTCCCGGTAGTTCACAATTCATGCTAATGGGACTTTTAGTGACATAACCTAACTTTAATAATCCATTTGATTTCATCTATCGGGTCCTTTAATCATTTATCGGGTCATACATTCGGGTAATACAATCATTCGGGTCCAAATCAATAAACAAACAATCGGGACAAATGGTGTCCTATTTTATAAAAACTAACATGTTATCTCCCTCGCGGGTTTATAAAACATTTATAAAAACATTTAAAAGAGTGTGAGGCTATGAACTCACGTTGATGTGGGAAGGCGGGTTATCGGCAATTCAGACGTACGGTACGTGCTTCAATCAAGGAAACCTATATAAATAATAATCGGTCTTAGACGTTTGTCCAATGACTTTATAAAAATAACAATTATGTATACATATGATGATTTTATATATATGATGATCAAGTGGGTTTACATATTCTCGTATACTCATTTTAGTGTTATATGTCAATAACATTTATACTAGTTTACTAGTTTTACCTATTTATGTGTTTTAGGTCCAATAAACTTATTATAAGTTCTTTAACATGTATTAATCCATGTTATACTTATATTATCAGTATCTATACCTTACAAGTTTGGCCTAAATGGGTTAAGCCCAATAAATAAGTTTATAAGTGTTTTAGCCCATTTTGTTGTATTATTAGTCCAATAACGTTAACTTAGCCCGTTAATGTCCGTATGTTATATAGTTCGGGTTTTATCGGTTTTTACTTGTTCTATATGTTTATATATCAGTATATGAGTTTTATAAAGTTCACATTAGACGGGTCCAACCGTCTAAGTTTTATTTAACAAAAACGTTAATTTTACGGTAATAGCCGAAAAAGTCGTAAAATCAAGTTTATAGTTTTTATATCTTATAAATATTATTCCACTACCATTTTTATAATTTATCCATTTATTTAACCTTTAACATATTTATATAAATAAAATTCATGAGTTAGTGGGTTTTAGTTTTACATTTTATACAATATAATTTTGAGTGCTTATATAATAGTATTATACTTTAATTTCCAAAATCTGATTTTTATTTTCCTCTTCACCAAAACTACCATATATAGAGTTCTATATGGAGATAGAAGCTCAAATTTTTATCACATAAACTACATGATATGTGCTCCATTTAACTCTCCTATAGCTACTGTTGAATCATCTTCTAAGTATTTTCTAAAACTCGTCCAAAACAGTGAACTCAGATTTGTACTTTAAACTTGTTTTGATCATATCTCACTCATTACAATGATTCATTGCATGGCCAACTCTCACATGTGTACAAGACCCATAGCTTACTGTAAATGGATTATACTTCATCATTTTATCAGTCTAACATGTGGTTCTTTACTGTTTTTATACAGCCTACCATTTAAACAAGATTTACCCATTTTACATGTAGTTTGTCCATCTTTTTAAGCATGTTTATCAACACCAAATCCCCACACAATATTTTTAATCATCATTCATCATCATATACATATACATAAGTAAAAGAAATACAAGTTTACATAATCAAAAATAACAAGAGGATGAGGAGGACAATCTTTATACCACCAAAGTGATGAAATGATGAGCTTTTGGATGAACAAGACATGGTTTTGGGTAACCAATCTTATGAGATATCAACACCACTTCTAGGATCACCAAGTATTTGTAGATTCCTCCAAAAATCAGCCCTTGTTCTTCATGAAAACTCCTTGAGAAATCAGCCCCAAACTCCCTTGAAAACTCCTTTACATGTTATAATCACCACCAATCCATAGAGCTTCAAAAGGGCTTCAACATATGTGTGAATAACACATAATTTTATGGTTTAAATTGATCAAATGAGGGTGTTTAGGGTGGAAGTGGATGAATTTCTAGAGAGAGAGGGAGGAGAGTTGTGTGGTTTGCATGTTGAAAAATGAGAACAATGGTTTGTGTGAGTGGTTTTGTCAAGTGCTAGTTTTTGGTGTAGTGAAAGCTTACTTTGTAAGCTTAACTTACATGTGTATGTTTTAAGCTATATGTTTGCCACATCTTGTGATGTGGTGTCTAGTGTAGCCATGGGTTTGTGGGGGTGGGGCAAGTGTCCCACTTGTCTCATCCCCATTTAATTACGGGTACTCCTCGATTCTAGTTTCCTCGATTTGCGTGCCCTCAGGTCGTTTTACGAAAAACGTTTTTATAATTTATGAAGAATCTAATAAAAATTGTTTCATCAAAAACGAAGTTCGAAAACATAAATACGTAATCCTAGGGTTTCCGGTTTAGTCGTAAAGGACGTTAAAATAAAATCGTAAGTCCTAATCTCTTCTCGTAAATTTGTGAGTTTATGAACCAACACAAATTTAGAACTCCAAGATAATATTCATGGACAAATTTATTTTCTGAAATGTCGGACTGCCACCAAAGACGGTGTATATAAACGTAAGCACGTAACGTTGAATCCTCCGGTTTAGACGTAGTCGATGCTACTCCAAGACGTAAATCCAAATTTCTTCCCAAAAATAAGTGAGTTCATGAAATAATATTTTCAAATAAATATTGAGAATAAAATATTGACCATAAATTGACGGATTGTCACAGCATTTACCCCTAAACAGGATCTTTGTCCTCAAAGATCATCTTACCTTACTACTCGCTTCTTATAGAGTTAAAGCCATGTGGGTATTTCCTCCACATTCGGTCTTTTCTCACAAGTGTAATCCATTATAATACGCGAGTTTCATCAAACACAACTACGGGAATAAGATCAGGCTAAATGTTGACTTACTTTCTCTATCCATGATGTTCACGGGTTTCTGATGAATGCAACTTTTCGCTGATCTAAGCTTTACAAAGAACAATCAGATTTTCAGTTGATAGATATTCCATCATGTTCGATTTACGAAACATAATTCACGCAGTTCTTGAAGTCCTAGGGTAGATCCAGCTTATATGCCTTTCAATCCCAACTTTTACATCATCTCAATGGTCCCATACAACGGGGACTTATATCCCATGATTTGTCAGATCATGAATTCATTTTTCCAAGGTTAAAAATTGTGGCATAACTTCGCTACCCATTTGGCACTTCAAGATCTACATTTCATATTCACATAACCTCTTGCCCACTACCGGCAGTCAATAATCAGATCCTAATTTCAACAATCATTTTAGGTATCGCGGGTCGGGTATTTTGTAAGGTTAGGTTCGCCATCATAGGAGACCTTAAACTTAAAAGACATGTCCAATTCACAATGGGTGTATGTCGGATGTCTTCATCTCAACTCTTGCTTACAGATGCTCTAATGTCTAGATCCTAACAAGATTCGATCTCAATCCTAACACGATGATTATCAATGATAATCTCTCCAAAGGAAAACGATTATACGGTCTATTACCAAAGGTCAATCATTCAAACATAAAACAACACTTATATTACTTTGTATCGTTACTTTACCTCGTCCCTTCAATTTGGGGTGGTATATAGTACTCTCACCAAGGTTCGTTCTCAATGATTTCTGAGCAAATCTCTAGAAATTCGATGCGAAGCGAGGATCTTTGATATAGATTTTCGATACAGGCATACTATGTTTACATAACTCTTTTGCATTTATCATTAACGGGAATGATATTAGCAGATTTAGTCAGTCTGTCGATGATGACCCAAATTGAATCAAATTCAGATGATGACCTTTGCAATAGCTAGACGTTTACTAATGTATGAGGCGATGTCTGCCTTCATAATTGCCATCAATACAACTTCTTCAGACAAAGATACTTTTAGTCATAAATGACATAAATAGAATACTTATACTTACAAATTCCAACATAACTATATCTCACAATCTCCATATTTATACAACCACAAGTGGCCTTTAAAATATTTACTGTTATCGGCTTCTCAATTCTAATGGTTCACATTAGCCGCGAACCACTTTTTATTATCTATATTATCCTTTTTACAAACATCGTTCATATTTAAATTGTTCGGCAATTTATTTTGCACATTCATTATTAAGAAATACATCGTAATTGATTCTTTATCCTTTCCTGATGATATAATTATCATGTCCGTATTTATTTAAAATTTCTTTCTTTATATTTTCTAAGTTCTAGTCTCGTTTCCACTATTATTTTTATCCGTTTTACTCAATCCGACGTCTAAAGCGTCGATAATTATTAAAACTAATTAAATATTAAATATTCAATTTTCATGAAATGTAAACGTAAAGATTTTAGATTTCTTAGTTCGGCCAATTATATAAAATGTTCAACAATAAATTTGAATTTAATTATCAAAATTTTTGTTGATTTATCGAAAATATTTAATAAGATCCGCAAATGTTCGAAAAACCTTTGTTTATATTTTGGTCAAATTTTTCTTAGTTGAAAAGCAAAAATTGTCATTTCGAATTTCATGTTATGATTTAAATGTTTTCCTCAATTCTTCTTAGGTTGTCTAGAAGTATACACGAACATTTATCCCTAAACAGGAGTTTAGTTAAATGTTCTGGGTATAAGGGAATAATCCCTTAAAAATCCTTTGTTAAAATATTTGTCAAAACATATTTGCACTTTCTTTTTAGTAATAATCCAAAGTCTTAAAAGGGCTCTTAATTTTTAAAGAGTCAATATATATTCCATTATCTATTAATCACACGGTTAAATCATGTAAAGGTTTAAGTCTTTAATCTCATGTTATGTATTCAAGGTACAAGTTTTCGTTGTTCGGCCAATTCAGGGCAAACTATAAATAATTATTAACTCATTCTTATTCTTATAAACAAACAAATGGTCCTTAATGATCACGAGCATGAATTTATCAAATTACAGCCTACACACATGATTCACCAAATTTATGAATACTACACGTGCATTGTCAATCCAAACGACATCACGTGAAACTCATAACGTTCATTACAAGTACCGGATGTAGTGATTGGAATAGATAATCCTTTTCGCAGATACGAAGTTGATGATAACCATGCTGAGGATCAAAAACCTTTTAAATGATCGAACAAATCTTCTATTTCGAGTTAGGGATATCGTTTTCGATTGTCAATTTACTCAGTTCACAGTAACCTATAAATATAAGGAATGATAACACCATAGATCTTCAGGATGACAGGCTTGGTATAATAAAATCTTTCTCCGACAACTCTCTCAGTTGTATGGTAATTCCTTTAATTTAGATGGTACTGACGCATAATGCACAAGCCACAGGTGCAGCACCGAGAATATAATCAATACCAATTTCAATCTGCCTTAATGGCAAAAGTCTAGGTAATTCACCAATAATACCTCCTAAAGTTTCAGATAACATAAACATCTTTTAATACATTTATTTTAAGTTCTTTCTAGATTATAATATCTATGACTAATTCACAATCATTCATGGTATAATTTTAAGTCTAAATACAGGATATCGTCATCCACCAAGAATTATTTAGATCACTTTTGATAATCAACATCTTATCTTTTAGGGGAATTCTACTCGAGTTCCCATTAATTAAGACAATGTCGTCATGTCATAATTAATCAATCCATTCTATTGGTACTATCAACTTTCCAGTTTCATTACCGTCGATAAGATGTAAAATTCTCAAAAGACTAATAATAACTCATAATCCTTCACAAATTCAAGGATATGTGGAGACACAACTACTATTAAAAGAGCAAGGTCAACGCATAATCTACGCGATAGAATTTCAAATCAGATACAGACGAAAACATTTAACGAATATGAATATATCCCATGTTTTCATAATTTGAGTACGCATTCGAAAGCTCCTCGGATCGTTACCCAGGTCATTCAAATGAAATCAAATCATAAGAAATGATAAGAATGTCAATACATCCAGTCGGGTATCAACACTCGGTAATCAAATACTTTTCCTAAGAATCTCACTACGGGAGAATTGGACAAGAAAGAATTGTCAATTGTCAAATAAGACAATTTCCACAGATGAGTAAATTCGACTCAGAAGAATAGATGCTACAGGCCATATGTAGGTGTCCCTAACAATAGGTCCCTATTTTTCACTTCTTGCAGATCTCATAAAATTTATTCTTTCACAGTCTTCAAAGAAAATTTAGTGTTTGTTAATCAGTTTTATGGTGACTACTAATCAGCCTTGCATGGTCCATTCCAAATTGTACGTAGGCGCGCAACTATATACAATTTCAAGATTAACGATGCAATACTCAGTTCGTCAAAATTTTATCATCATGTTTATCATAAAAACATTTTCAAGCTTAATTCTTAAATAAGAATCAAAAATATATTTACAAAGATTTCATTTATTATGAAAACAATTAAGTTTTCCCAACGTGTTTTATAAACAACTTCATTTCGATAATGGCTACTTATATATCTCACTTTGAATAATCCTTATAGTGATGAAAATTCAATTTTTCTCAAGGGATACTGTTTTATCTTATAAAAACAATGAGTGATCTGCAAAAGAGTTATGAAAGCTTGTTCACTAAGAACTAACTACAATATAATAGGAAATGAGATTTAGCCAAATAATCATGAGGTTCATGACCTCGATGGCACTCAAAAAGAATAATCCACAACGTAACTCAAATCAAGATGAGTACTTGTTCAATGGTTGCATCACTAATGCGAACATTAGGATGAAGCAATAAAGGATAGATAACATCGATACATGTAGAGTTTAGCAATCAAAGGTAGTCTTTTCATTAATCACAAACAAGTCAAAATTGTACCGTAACAAATTACGTGTCACTATGTCATACAATTCTCAGAACTCATCCTACCAACTGATGTCTCAGTTAAGTTAGGGATTATTTTTAAAAGATACCACAATGAATACTAATCTACAAGATTCATTAGGTGTCACACCTGTCACGTAAGATCCATCGGTCCCTATTCAGAAGAAGATTTCTTCAATTTATTTCTTGGACACTGGGCATCCTCATTTGTGGACAATGGCCTAGGAACAACCCTTAACACGAATCAACAATCAATTAAAACCTTATAATTCAATCACAGGACTTAACGACTTCCTCTTAACAATCTCATATTCCATACAGGTTAAATTTTACTTTATTCAAGTTTCAACCAACTTATACTCAATGCGATATTCTACCTCATTCTCCAATACTTTCATCCTTATTCTTCGGCCTTGTAAAGGCAATAAAAGCTCAATATGATCAACACTTAATTCCAATCCTATAACTCCTTTATCAATAATTATCAAATAAGTCACTAGTATGAGATGACTCATACATTCAACTAGACTTCTCGGAAAGGTATTAGTGGCATGAGTCTTTTGGGTAATGATTCCAATGACAGCCTCAAGTGCAACATTCACCCTTTCGATTTCAAATCTTAGAATTAGATGACAACGAATCAGATGACATCTTTCCAGGTGATAACGTTTTGTCAAACTCCACTCTATAAGGAAAGATCGTCATGACATCGATATTAGATTTAATCTCGCCAGTTCTCTTTTCAATATCACAATCAACTAATATCTACATTCCTACGAGTATCAACCATTTAATGGGATTATAAATATCCACAACTTGGTTTAGATCTAGGATAGCTAGATATCCTACGAGAATAGATTCGATTAATTTACTAGGGGATTTAGGGTACATTGTGACAATCTACGTCGTATAAATACCTCGTATAAATATCAAAATAATCATCAAACAATCATGTAATAAAATTACATCATATATGTATAATCCAAGTTATATATATATTAAAATAACACTTCTCAGTCTTGCCTTGTCGGTAACTCGGGAATTCTTCGGCACCGTTATAGTCAAAAGATTTTTAGACATTTTTAGAAAAATGTTTATAGTTAAAAGATTTTGAAATGTTTTATTCAAAACCATGGTTTTAAAAATCTTTCGTTCTCTATAACGAGAGCTCTGGTACCAAACTGTAACACCTCCAAATTTATACAACTCAATACAGCGGAAGACTCGTTGGTGTTACGGGATAACACATTACTCACATCATAGACAACGCATAAAAATCGCTTCGTTTATCAATATAGCATTTCCATTCATCAATATCAAAGTTACATCGGTCCCAAGTCATATTATTTCATACAAAGTTTTACAAAATATTTGAATGGAAAATATTGTTTAAGTGCGGGCCATGAATTCTTGTCGTCTTCCCGAGAATTACCTTCAAGTACCTGAGATAAAACATGTTAAAAGAAAAGGTCAGTGATAACGCCGAGTGAATTCATAGAGTTTAATAAATTCCATCAATATAACTTTGGTATATAATTATTACCAAAAATCATTTTGTACAAATCATTGTAATAGGCCCTAAAATAGCCAAAATCATTTTATACAAATCTTTATCAAAATCATAATATAGGCATTTGCCTTAAAAATCATTATACGAGCCAATGTCGTAAAAATAATCATACAATACGTCTTATAACGTTGTATGAAAATAAAAATCGTTATATGAATATGGTTATGAAAACCAAAACACAAACATAATATCAATAGTATGACCCTGTATTGCTAGTCAGGCAATACCTCGTAATTCTGAGCGTCTAGTAGTATTTCGTTAGTCGGATTATTATAAGCCGCATGACATTGTTACCTTACTAAACCAACAACGGGTAGCTAACCCGATACCAATTTTTGCCCATCTAAAGTAGCGTGTCGTCACAAAGGTCACGCTATGGAAATCTTCTCATACATAAATTCGCTTACCAATCAATGTGGCACGACGGAGATCAACCGTCAAGGAGCGAACTGGGGTGATCGTCCCCAAATAGTACTATTATATGCATAAGCGTCTACCAACTCCCGGTAGTTCACAATTCATGCTAATGGGACTTTTAGTGACATAACCTAACTTTAATAATCCATTTGATTTCATCTATCGGGTCCTTTAATCATTTATCGGGTCATACATTCGGGTAATACAATCATTCGGGTCCAAATCAATAAACAAACAATCGGGACAAATGGTGTCCTATTTTATAAAAACTAACATGTTATCTCCCTCGCGGGTTTATAAAACATTTATAAAAACATTTAAAAGAGTGCGAGACTATGAACTCACGTTGATGTGGGAAGGCGGGTTATCGGTAATTCAGACGTACGACACGTGCTTCAATCAAGAAAACCTATATAAATAATAATCGGTCTTAGACGTTTGTCCAATGACTTTATAAAAATAACAATTATGTACACATATGATTATTATATATATATGATGATCAAGTGGGTTTACATATTCTCGTATACTCATTTTAGTGTTATATGTCGATAACGTTTATACTAGTTTACTAGTTTTACCTATTTACGTGTTTTAGGTCCAATAAACTTATTATAAGTTCTTTAACTTGTATTAATCCATGTTATACTTATATTATCAGTATCTATACCTTACAAGTTGGGACTAAATGGGTTAAGCCCAATAAATAAGTTTATAAGTGTTTTAGCCCATTTTGTTGTATTATTTGTCCAATAACGTTAACTTAGCCCGTTAATGTCCGTATGTTATATAGTTCGGGTTTTATCGGTTTTTACTTGTTCTATATGTTTATATATCAGTATATGAGTTTTATAAAGTTCACATTAGACGGGTCCAACCGTCTAAGTTTTATTTAACAAAAACGTTAATTTTACGGTAATAGCCGAAAAAGTCGTAAAATCAAGTTTATAGTTTTTATATCTTATAAATATTATTCCACTACCATTTTTATAATTTATCCATTTATTTAACCTTTAACATATTTATATAAATAAAATTCATGAGTTAGTGGGTTTTAGTTTTACATTTTATACAATATAATTTTGAGTGCTTATATAATAGTATTATACTTTAATTTCCAAAATCTGATTTTTATTTTCCTCTTCACCAAAACTGCCATATCTAGAGTTCTATATGGAGATAGAAGCTCAAATTTTTATCACATAAACTACATGATATGTGCTCCATTTAACTCTTCTATAGCTACTGTTGAATCATCTTCTAAGTATTTTCTAAAACTCGTCCAAAACAGTGAACTCAGATTTGTACTTTAAACTTGTTTTGATCATATCTCACTCATTACAATGATTCCATTGCATGGCCAACTCTCACATCTGTACAAGACCCATAGCTTACTGTAAATGGATTCTACTTCATCATTTTACCAGTCTAACATGTGGTTCTTTACTGTTTTTATACAGCCTACCATTTAAACAAGATTTACCCATTTTACATGTAGTTTGTCCATCTTTTTAAGCATGTTTATCAACACCAAATCCCCACACAATATTTTTAATCATCATTCATCATCATATACATATACATAAGTAAAAGAAATACAAGTTTACATAATCAAAAATAACAAGAGGATGAGGAGGACAATCTTTATACCACCAAAGTGATGAAATGATGAACTTTTGGATGAACAAGACATGGTTTTGGGTAACCAATCTTATGAGATATCCACACCACTTCTAGGATCACCAAGTATTTGTAGATTCCTCCAAAAATCATCCCTTGTTCTTCATGAAAAATCCTTGAGAAATCAGCCCCAAACTCCCTTGAAAACTCCTTTTTACATGTTATAATCACCACCAATCCATAGAGCTTCAAAAGGGCTTCAACATATGTGTGAATAACACATGATTTTGTGGTTTAAATTGATAAAATGAGGGTGTTTAGGGTGGAAGTGGATGAATTTCTAAAGAGAGAGGGAGGAGAGTTGTGTGGTTTGCATGTTGGAAAATGAGAACAATGGTTTGTGTGAGTGGTTTTGTCAAGTGCTAGTTTTTGGTGTAGTGAAAGCTTACTTTGTAAGCTTAACTTACATGTGTAAGTTTTAAGCTATATGTTTGCCACATCTTGTGATGTGGTGTCTAGTGTAGCCATGGGTTTGTGGGGGTGGGGCAAGTGTCCCACTTGTCTCATCCCCATTTAATTACGGGTACTCCTCGATTTGCGTGCCCTCGGGTCGTTTTACGAAAAACATTTTTATAATTTATGAATCAACGGCACAAAACGAATCTAATAAAAATTGTTTCATCAAAAACGGAGTTCGAAAACATAAAAACGTAATCCTAGGGTTTCCGGTTTAGTCGTAAAGGACGTTAAAATAAAATCGTAAGTCCTAATCTCTTCTCGTAAATTTGTGAGTTTATGAACCAACACAAATTTAGAACTCCAAAATAATATTCATGGACAAATTTATTTTCTGAAATGTCGGACTGCCACCAAAGACGGTGTATATAAACGTAAGCACGTAACGTTGAATCCTCCGGTTTAGACGTAGTCGATGCTACTCGAAGACGTAAATCCAAATTTCTTCCCAAAAATAAGTGAGTTCATGAAATAATATTTTCAAATAAATATTGAGAATAAAATATTGACCATAAATTGACGGATTGTCACAGCATTTACCCCTAAACAGGATCTGTGTCCTCAAAGATCATCTTACCTTACTACTCGCTTCTTATAGAGTTAAAGCCATGTGGGTATTTCCTCCACATTCGGTCTTTTCTCACAAGTGTAATCCATTATAATACACGAGTTTCATCAAACACAACTACGGGAATAAGATCAGGCTAAATGTTGACTTACTTTCTCTATCCATGATGTTCACGGGTTTCTGATGAATGCAACTTTTCGCTGATCTAAGCTTTACAAAGAACAATCTGATTTTCAGTTGATAGATATTCCATCAAGTTAGATTTACGAAACATAATTCACGCAGTTCTTGAAGTCCTAGGGTAGATCCAGCTTATATGCCTTTCAATCACAACTTTTACATCATCTCAATGGTCCCATACAACGGGGACTTATATCCCATGATTTGTCAGATCATGAATTCATTTTTCCAAGGTTAAAAATTGTGGCATAACTTCGCTACCCATTTGGCACTTCAAGATCTACATTTCATATTCACATAACCTCTTGCCCACTACCGGCAGTCAATAATCAGATCCTAATTTCAACAATCATTTCTGGTATCGCGGGTCGGGTATTTTGTAAGGTTAGGTTCGCCATCATAGGAGACCTTAAACCTAAAAGACATGTCCAATTCACAATGGGTGTATGTCGGATGTCTTCATCTCAACTCTTGCTTACAGATGCTCTAATATCTAGATCCTAACAAGATTCGATCTCAATCCTAACACGATGATTATCAATGATAATCTCTCCAAAGGAAAACGATTATACGGTCTATTACCAAAGGTCAATCATTCAAACATAAAACAACACTTATATTACTTTGTATCGTTACTTTACCTCGTCCCTTCAATTTGGGGTGGTATATAGTACTCTCATCAAGGTTTGTTCTCAATGATTTCTGAGCAAATCTCTAGAAATTCGATGCGAAGCGAGGATCTTTGATATAGATGTTCGATACAGGCATACTATGTTTACATAACTCTTTTGCATTTATCATTAACGGGAATGATATTATCAGATTTGGTCAGTCTGTCGATGATGACCCAAATCGAATCAAATTCAGATGATGACCTTTGCAATAGCTAGACGTTTACTAATGTATGAGGCGATGTCTGCCTTCATAATTGCCATCAGTACAACTTCTTTAGACAAAGATACTTTTAGTCATAAATGACATAAATAGAATACTTATACTTACAAATTCCAACATAACTATATCTCACAATCTCCATATTTATACAACCACAAGTGGCCTTTAAAATATTTACTGTTATCGGCTTCTCAATTCTAATGGTTCACATTAGCCGCGAACCACTTTTTATTATCTATATTATCCTTTTTACAAACATCGTTCATATTTAAATTGTTCGGCAATTTATTTTGCACATTCATTATTAAGAAATACATCGTAATTGATTCTTTATCCTTTCCTGATGATATAATTATCATGTCCGTATTTATTTAAAATTTCTTTCTTTATATTTTCTAAGTTCTAGTCTCGTTTCCACTATTATTTTTATCCGTTTTACTCAATCCGACGTCTAAAGCGTCGATAATTATTACAACTAATTAAATATTAAATATTCAATTTTCATGAAATGTAAACGTAAAGATTTTAGATTTCTTAGTTCGGCCAATTATATAAAATGTTCAACAATAAATTTGAATTTAATTAGCAAAATTTTTGTTGATTTATCGAAAATATTTAATAAGATCCGCAAATGTTCAAAAAACCTTTGTTTATATTTTCGTCAAAATTTTCTTAGTTGAAAAGCAAAAATTGTCGTTTCGAATTTCAAGTTATGATTTAAATGTTTTCCTCAATTCTTCTTAGGTTGTCTAGAAGTATACACAAACATTTACCCCTAAACAGGAGTTTAGTTAAATGTTCTGGGTATAAGGGAATAATCCCTTAAAAATCCTTTTTTAAAATATTTGTCAAAACATATTTGCACTTTCTTTTTAGTAATAATCCAAAGTCTTAAAAGGGCTCTTAATTTTTAAAGATTCAATATATATTCCATTATCTATTAATCACACGGTTAAATCATGTAAAGGTTTAAGTCTTTAATCTCATGTTGTGTATTCAAGGTACAAGTTTTCGTTGTTCGGCCAATTCAGGGCAAACTATAAATAATTATTAACTCATTCTTATTCTTATAAACAAACAAATGGTCCTTAATGATCATGAGCATGAATTTATCAAATTACAGCCTACACACATGATTCACCAAATTTATGAATACTACATGTGCATTGTCAATCCAAACGACATCACGTGAAACTCATAACGTTCATTACAAGTACCGGATGTAGTGATTGGAATAGATAATCCTTTTCGCAGATGCGAAGTTGATGATAACCATGCTGAGGATCAAAAACCTTGTAAATGATCGAACAAATCTTCCATTTCGAGTTATGGATATCGTTTTCGATTGTCAATTTACTCAGTTCACAGTAACCTATAAATATAAGGAATGATAACACCATAGCTCTTCAGGATGACAGGCTTGGTATAATAAAATCTTTCTCCGAAAACTCTCTCAGTTGTACGGTAATTCCTTTAATTTAGATGGTACTGACGCATAATGCACAAGCCACAGGTGCAGCACCGAGAATATAATCAATACCAATTTCAATCTGCCTTAATGGCAAAAGTCTAGGTAATTCACCAATAATACCTCCTAAAGTTTCAGATAACATAAACATCTTTTAATACATTTATTTTAAGTTCTTTCTAGATTATAATATCTATGACTAATTCACAATCATTCATGGTATAATTTTAAGTCTTAATACAGGATATCGTCATCCACCAAGAATTATTTAGATCCCTTTTGATAATCAACATCTTATCTTTTAGGGGAATTCTACTCGAGTTCCCATTAATTAAGACAATGTCGTCATGTCATAATTAATCAATCCATTCTATTGGTACTATCAACTTTCCAGTTTCATTACCGTCGATAAGATGTGAAATTCTCAAAAGACTAATAATAACTCATAATCCTTCACAAATTCAAGGATATGTGGAGACACAACTACTATTAAAAGAGCAAGGTCAACGCATAATCTACGCGATAGAATTTCAAATCAGATACAGACGAAAACATTTAACGAATATGAATATATCCCATGTTTTCATAATTTGAGTACGCATTCGAAAGCTCCTCGGATCGTTACCCAGGTCATTCAAATGAAATCAAATCATAAGAAATGATAAGAATGTCAATACATCCAGTCGGGTATCAACACTCGGTAATCAAATACTTTTCCTAAGAATCTCACTACGGGAGAATTGGACAAGAAAGAATTGTCAATTGTCAAATAAGACAATTTCCACAGATGAGTAAATTCGACTCAGAAGAATAGATGCTACAGGCCATATGTAGGTGTCCCTAACAATAGGTCCCTATTTTTCACTTCTTGCAGATCTCATAAAATTTATTCTTTCACAATCTTCAAAGAAAATTTAGTGTTTGTTAATCAGTTTTATGGTGACTACTAATCATCCTAGCATGGTCCATTCCAAATTGTACGTAGGCGCGCAACTATATACAATTTCAAGATTAACGATGCAATACTCAGTTCGTCAAAATTTTATCATCATGTTTATAATAAAAACATTTTCAAGCTTAATTCTTAAATAAGAATCAAAAATATATTTACAAAGATTTCCTTTATTATGAAAACAATTAAGTTTTCCCAACGTGTTTTATAAACAACTTCATTTCGATAATGACCACTTATATATCTCACTTTGAATAATCCTTGTAGTGATGAAAATTCAATTTTTCTCAAGGGATACTGTTTTATCTTATAAAAACAATGAGTGATCTGCAAAAGAGTGATGAAAGCTTGTTCACTAAGAACTAACTACAATATAATAGGAAATGAGATTTAGCCAAATAATCATGAGGTTCATGACCTCGATGGCACTCAAAAAGAATAATCCACAACGTAACTCAAATCAAGATGAGTACTTGTTCAATGGTTGCATCACTAATGCGAACATTAGGATGAAGCAATAAAGGATAGATAACATCGATACATGTAGAATTTAGCAATCAAAGGTAGTCTTTTCATTAATCACAAACAAGTCAAAATTGTACCGTAACACATTACGTGTCACTATGTCAAACAATTCTCAGAACTCATCCTACCAACTGATGTCTCAGTTAAGTTAGGGATTAATTTTAAAAGATACCACAATGAATACTAATCTACAAGAGTCATTAGGTGTCCCACCTGTCCCGTAAGATCCATCGGTCCCTATTCAGAAGAAGATTTCTTCAATTTATTTCTTGGACACTGGGCATCCTCATTAGTGGACAATGGCCTAGGAACAACCCTTAACACGAATCAACAATCAATTAAAACCTTATAATTCAATCACAGGACTTAACGACTTCCTCTTAACAATCTCATATTCCATACGGGTTAACTTTTACTTTATTCAAGTTTCAACCAACTTATACTCAATGCGATATTCTACCTCATTCTCCAATACTTTCATCCTTATTCTTCGGCCTTGTAAAGGCAATAAAAGCTCAATGTGATCAACACTTAATTCCAATCCTATAACTCCTTTATCAATAATTATCAAATAAGTCACTAGTATGAGATGACTCATACATTCAACTAGACTTCTCGGAAAGGTATTAGTGGCATGAGGCTTTTGGGTAATGATTCAAATGACAGCCTCAAGTGCAACATTCACCCTTTCGATTTCAAATCTAAGAATTAGATGACAACGAATCAGATGACATCTTTCCAGGTGATAACGTTTTGTCAAACTCCACTCTATAAGGAAAGATCGTCATGACATCGATATCAGATTTAATCTCGCCAATTCTCTTTTCAATATCACAATCAACTAATATCTACATTCCTACGAGTATCAACCATTTGTTGGGATTATAAATATCCACAACTTAGTTTAGATCTAGGATAGCTAGAATTCCTACGAGAATAGATTCGATTAATTTACTAGGGGATTTAGGGTACATTGTGACAATCTACGTCGTATAAATACCTCGTATAAATATCAAAATAATCATCAAGCAATCATGTAATAAAATTACATCATATATGTATAATCCAAGTTATATATATATTAAAATAACACTTCTCAGTCTGGCCTTGTCGGTAACTCGGGAATTCTTCGGCACCGTTATAGTCAAAAGATTTTTAGACATTTTTAGAAAAATGTTTATAGTTAAAAGATTTTGAAATGTTTTATTCAAAACCTTGGTTTTAAAAATCTTTCGTTCTCTATAACGAGAGCTCTGGTACCAAACTGTAACACCTCCAAATTTATACAACTCAATACAGCGGAAGACTCGTTGGTGTTACGGGATAGCACATTACTCACATCATAGACAACGCATAAAAATCGCGTCGTTTATTAATAAAGCATTTCCATTCATCAATATCAAAGTTACATCGGTCCCAAGTCATATTATTTCATACAAAGTTTTACAAAATATTTGAATGGAAAATATTGTTTAAGTGCGGGCCATGAATTCTTGTCGTCTTCCCGAGAATTACCTTCAAGTACCTGAGATAAAACATGTTAAAAGAAAAGGTCAGTGATAACGCCGAGTGAATTCATAGAGTTTAATAAATTCCATCAATATAACTTTGGTATAAAATTATTACCAATAATCATTTTTTACAAATCATTGTAATAGGCCCTAAAATAGCCAAAATCATTTTATACAAATCTTTATCAAAATCATAATATAGGCATTTGCCTTAAAAATCATTATACGAGCCAATGTCGTAAAAATAATCATACAATACGTCTTATAACGTTGTATGAAAATAAAAACCGTTATATGAATATGGTTATGAAAACCAAAACACAAACATAATATCAATAGTATGACCCTGTATTGCTAGTCAGGCAATACGTCGTAACTCTGAGCGTCTAGTAGTATTTCGTTAGTCGGATTATTATAAGCCCCATGACATTGTTACCTTACTAAACCAACAACGGGTAGCTAACCCGATACCAATTTTTGCCCATCTAAAGTAGCGTGTCGTCACAAAGGTCACGCTATGGAAATCTTCTCATACATAAATTCGCTTACCAATCAATGTGGCACGACGGGGATCAACCGTCAAGGCGCGAACTGGGGTGATCGTCCCCAAATAGTACTATTATATGCATAAGCGTCTACCAACTCCCGGTAGTTCACAATTCATGCTAATGGGACTTTTAGTGACATAACCTAACTTTAAAAATCCATTTGATTTCATCTATCGGGTCCTTTAATCATTTATCGGGTCATACATTCGGGTAATACAATCATTCGGGTCCAAATCAATAAACAAACAATCGGGACAAATGGTGTCCTATTTTATAAAAACTAACATGTTATCTCCCTCGCGGGTTTATAAAACATTTATAAAAACATTTAAAAGAGTGCGAGGCTATGAACTCACGTTGATGTGGGAAGGCGGGTTATTGGTAATTCAGACGTACGGCACGTGCTTCAATCAAGGAAACCTATATAAATAATAATCGGTCTTAGACGTTTGTCCAATGACTTTATAAAAATAACAATTATGTATACATATGATGATTATATATATATGATGATCAAGTGGGTTTACATATTCTCGTATACTCATTTTAGTGTTATATGTCGATAACGTTTATACTAGTTTACTAATTTTACCTATTTACGTGTTTTAGGTCCAATAAACTTATTATAAGTTCTTTAACTTGTATTAATCCATGTTATACTTATATTATCAGTATCTATACCTTACAAGTTGGGCCTAAATGGGTTAAGCCCAATAAATAAGTTTATAAGTGTTTTAGCCCATTTTGTTGTATTATTAGTCCAATAACGTTAACTTAGCCCGTTAATGTCCGTATGTTATATAGTTCGGGTTTTATCGGTTTTTACTTGTTCTATATGTTTATATATCAGTATATGAGTTTTATAAAGTTCACATTAGACGGGTCCAACCGTCTAAGTTTTATTTAACAAAAACGTTAATTTTACGGTAATAGCCGAAAAAGTCGTAAAATCAAGTTTATAGTTTTTATATCTTATAAATATTATTCCACTACCATTTTTATAATTTATCCATTTATTTAACCTTTAATATATTTATATAAATAAAATTCATGAGTTAGTGGGTTTTAGTTTTACATTTTATACAATATAATTTTGAGTGCTTATATAATAGTATTATACTTTAATTTCCAAAATCTGATTTTTATTTTCCTCTTCACCAAAACTGCCATATCTAGAGTTCTATATGGAGATAGAAGCTCAAATTTTTATCACATAAACTACATGATATGTGCTCCATTTAACTCTTCTATAGCTACTGTTGAATCATCTTCTAAGTATTTTCTAAAACTCGTCCAAAACAGTGAACTCAGATTTGTACTTTAAACTTGTTTTGATCATATCTCACTCATTACAATGATTCCATTGCATGGCCAACTCTCACATGTGTACAAGACCCATAGCTTACTGTAAATGGATTCTATATCATCATTTTATCAGTCTAACATGTGGTTCTTTACTGTTTTTATACAGCCTACCATTTAAACAAGATTTACCCATTTTACATGTAGTTTGTCCATCTTTTTAAGCATGTTTATCAACATCAAATCCCCACACAATATTTTTAATCATCGTTCATCATCATATACATATACATAAGTAAAATAAATACAAGTTTACATAATCAAAAATAACAAGAGGATGAGGAGGACAATCTTTATACCACCAAAGTGATGAAATGATGAGCTTTTGGATGAACAAGACATGGTTTTGGGTAACCAATCTTATGAGATATCAACACCACTTCTAGGATCACCAAGTATTTGTAGATTCCTCCAAAAATCAGCCCTTGTTCTTCATGAAAACTCCTTGAGAAATCAGCCCCAAACTCCCTTGAAAACTCCTTTTTACATGTTATAATCACCACCAATCCATAGAGCTTCAAAAGGGCTTCAACATATGTGTGAATAACACATGATTTTGTGGTTTAAATTGATCAAATGAGGGTGTTTAGGGTGGAAGTGGATGAATTTCTAGAGAGAGAGGGAGGAGAGTTGTGTGGTTTGCATGTTGGAAAATGAGAACAATGGTTTGTGTGAGTGGTTTTGTCAAGTGCTAGTTTTTGGTGTAGTGAAAGCTTACTTTGTAAGCTTAACTTACATGTGTAAGTTTTAAGCTATATGTTTGCCACATCTTGTGATGTGGTGTCTAGTGTAGCCATGGGTTTGTGAGGGTGGGGCAAGTGTCCACTTGTCTCATCCCCATTTAATTACGGGTACTCCTCGATTCTAGTTTCCTCGATTTGCGTGCCCTCGGGTCATTTTACGAAAAACGTTTTTATAATTTATGAATCAACGGCACAAAACGAATCTAATAAAAATTGTTTCATCAAAAACGGAGTTCGAAAACGTAAATACGTAATCCTAGGGTTTCCGGTTTAGTCGTAAAGGACGTTAAAATAAAATCGTAAGTCCTAATCTCTTCTCGTAAATTTGTGAGTTTATGAACCAACACAAATTTAGAACTCCAAAATAATATTCATGGACAAATTTATTTTCTGAAATGTCGGACTGCCACCAAAGACGGTGCATATAAACGTAAGCACGTAGCGTTGAATCCTCCGGTTTAGACGTAGTCGATGCTACTCCAAGACGTAAATAAAAATTTCTTCCCAAAAATAAGTGAGTTCATGAAATAATATTTTCAAATAAATATTGAGAATAAAATATTGACCATAAATTGACGGATTGTCACACTATGTATCAGTGACGACCCAGAGAAGTCTTCTGTGAAAGCTGAGACCATGCCTTCCCCCCACAAGGAAACTTCATCAACAGGGGGAAGTGCATTTCTTCAAGACCCTGTCTTTGCTCCGAACTGGCAATTGACTGCATCTTCTGACTTGACAAGCACCTTTGACTGCGCAAGCTTCTTGGATAACATCGTGCCCCCTGGCCGTGCGGAAAAATTGGAAGGAATGAGCGACGCTATCCTGGCCGATGAAGCCAGTTACCTAGCAGCGCAACATGTGACACTAACGTCACATCTTAAAAAGAGATTCCTAGAGCTCTCTACCCAAGTACGCACCACGGAGGAAAGACTGAGGCAAATCGCTAAAGAAAAGTCCATCGCACTGGGGGATATGCAAGAAATGATTAACCAGAAGATTGAGAGAGGTAAAAAGGATGCAGCCCTACTTCATGCTTTGACAGAGAAAAGGGACAGGCTATCCAGCGCTCTAGATGAAGAGCGTGCCTAGCTCAACCAGCTAAGGGCCTCTAACCAGGTTGCTATGGGGGCCTTCGAAGAAGGAAAAAATAAATTTGTAGCTGATGTTGACGCATTGGGCGCCAAGGTGAAGGAAGACGTGAGCGACCTTAGCGGTCAGTTAAAGAGGTTGAGCTTAGAGCTTGATGAAGACCTGTCTCCCCGCTTGATGAAGGAAGTGGTTGAGAAGCGATGGTTAATACGCCATGCATTGCGCTTAGCTGCGATGGGTGCCCTGGAAGACCCCTCCTTGCGAACTTATTTTTCCAAGGCTGTGATAGCTGCGATTAACTAGGTTACTTCTAGGGGTTTGGTGAAGAAAGATCTAGCAGAGGTATCCTTTTATGACCCAAAGGCTAACTCGAATCTGACAACAACTTTGCAGGATATAAAAGTTAGTCCACTGGCATCATTTGGCTTAGAAGATAAGGACCATGAGGTACCCTTAGAAGTGGTGATGGAGATCCTTACACCGGCGCGCCACAAAGCGGAGGGCGTAGAAACATTGCCGGACCTCCACCTTAAACCGTCCATGAAGCAGCTGTCAATACCTGTATTTGTACATCCTAAATATAGGCTTGATCCATTCAGGATTGAAAAGGAAGTTCCACTATCTGAGGTGCTCGCAGCCCATGAGTGTCGCGCTGCTGCCAAGAGGGCCCTTTCGAACATAGAGGCTGCACCATCTGTTGACGCGACCCATCTTGCGCCCTTTATTCTTATGCTGCAACTGCCACTGCTAGAGAGGGACTCTCGCACACTGGACCGAATGGATAAGAGCTTAAGGGACCATCGAGCTAGCGCTTACTGCCCGCCGCTGCTGAAATTGAAGAGGTCGTCATCTAAGACCCATTTGCTTACCAACCACTCTGCTGATTTGTAAATGTGTTGCTTATTTTGTGATGAACAAATGTTCATTCTTGCTTGGAACAAACAATATTTTTTTATGTATGATAAGTGTGCTTAATGTTTGTAACACGACTTTGATGAATGAGTTAATGTAAAATCATAAATGGTCCATATGGGTTTGAGAAGCTCATTACGTGTGGTATACCGCTACTAACATAAGGAAGGCCAGGTGAGACTGACCAATTGTTAGGTGCGAACGTTAGTGTCTTAACAGTCTCAGAGTTTACTGGCTGCATAACTTGCTACGACGTCATAAATAGCAAGGGGCCTAACAAGGATACAAGATCCATGGTTGATGGGGTTGCATCCCACTTACTCGACGAGTCTAATTAGTAGGGTAGGCTCATTCCTCTTATTTCTCCTTGAAATGTTGTGCACGCGTGCGCCAAGAGGCAAGATATAAAACATAAATAAAAAATAATATGTATGACAAAAAAGAAATGTTTTCAGAATGCTTCGTGGAACTAGCTAGGCACCACGACAGTTTTATTAATGTTTTGCAAGTTGTAATACACGAAATAAAAAAAACAATACATTTATTCAAGAAATCTGCCGCTAAAGGTAGCACTTCTTTAGATGGCATATTTTCCAAGGCCTTTGTAGGTCGCGGCCATCCATGTCACGCAACCGATTTGCGCCATTCCAAAATGCAACCGTCACTATGTAAGGTCCCTCCCACTTAGGTCCAAGTTTTCATGTATTCTCAGCGCGACTGGCCGCGCTTGAGCGATACACAAAGTCACCTATTCTGAAGGAGGTCTTGCGCACCCTAGCATCATAATAGCCTTTCATCTTTGATTTTGACTTAGCTTCGCGGATTGCTGCTAACTCTCGTCGCTCCTAGATTATGTCTAAGTTCAATCGCTGCTCATCGTCGTTAGTAACCATGTCTACCTCCGCTGTGCGGAGTGTTTGTAATGCGATCTCAGCTGGAACGACTGCCTCTGTACCATATGTGAGGGCGAAAGGGGTATCACCCGTGGCTGTCCTGATCATCGTGCGATGTTCCCACAAAACATGAGACAACTCATCGACCTACTTCCTATTATGTTCCCCCCAATCGTGCTTTTATGCTATCCCCCAAACACTTGTTTGCTCTTTCCACAAGTCCATTCATTTGTGGATGGGCGACCGATGCGAACCGTTGATGTATTCCATTCTTCGCTCACCAATCCTTGAATGGCTTCTGTACGAACTACTTTCCATTATCAGAGACTATTTCACCGGGCAGTCCGAAACAACATACTATGTTGTCCCATACGAACCTTTTCACCTGATTCCTCGTGATCGTTGCGACTGCCTTTGACTCAATCCATCTTGTGAAGTAATCTATCGCGACTATGAGGAACTTAACTCCCCCTGCGGCTACGGGAAAAGGTCCCGTGATTTCGATTCCCTATTAGAAGAATGTCCAAGGGGAGGTGATCGACGTGAGCTCCTCCTAGGGCTGCCTAGGTACTAGTTTGTGCACCTGGCAGTCATTGCATTTATTAATGAGCATTCACGCGTTTGTATGCATAGTTGGCCAGTAGTACCCATTGCGCAACGCTGTTGCTACCACGGACCTTGGTCCTGCGTGCATGCCACACGACCCCTCGTGGATTTCGCTAATGATGTACTGCACCTGGCGTGGCCCTACGCATCTTAACCAATGCTGGAGGAATGATCGCTTGTAAAGGACCCCATCACTGACTTCAAATTGCCTCCAACGTCTTCGCACTCGTCGTGACTCGTTTTCGTCATGCGGGAGTGAAGCATTCATCAAATAATCCACAATCAGTGTCATCCATGTAGGGCCTTCTTCCTCTACGACCGACGTGACCTCTTGCTCATTAATTGACTTGTCCTTGAGAATTTCCACCTTGACTTGTTTTGATAGGTGAGCGAAGCTGGTAGATGCTATTTTACTAAGCGCATCTGCTTTCTTGTTCAACCCCTGGGTACTTGGCGTATTCGGAACATACTGAACCCTTCAATTAATGCATTGGCTTTTTTTAAATATTGCACCATGTTATCTTGTTTCGCCTCGTATTCGCCAAGTATATGGTTTGCTACCAATCGAGAATCTATGTTTCCTTCGAGATTACGCACACCCATCCGTGCTGCAATCCTCAGCCCTGCTATGAGTGCCTGATAGGTGTGAAAACAACCATCCTTTTACCACTTATTTCTTGCTAAAACAAGACCAAAACGCGTATTTAATGTTATTTGTTTGGAATTATGCGTGGTTATTGTGTTTGTTGTGTTTTCAGAGCCAACCGGATTAACATTGAAGAAAACATGGGATTGCACGGGTTGTATCGAAGAAAAAGACTCAAGACGAAGTCTATAGTCCAAGAGATGCAAAAGATTGGAAGTCAATGGGCCTAATTGAAGATTTATCGAAGAAAATGACCAAAGATGGAAGATTTACATATGTCGAAGAACTCAAGTCTATTAAATGAAAAAATTAAAAGACGAGTTGAATTTATTCGACGACAAATCCTGAATCGAAATCGAAAACGTCCACTTTTCTGAAAAGACAAGAAGACAAAAAGAAAGGGAGAAAGCCCACTCACCAACCAAAGCAAGGCCTATATAAAGAGATTCCTTCACAACTTGGAGTAGAGTTTTTCATTTCCAGTCTTTTCTTTTTCTTTGTTTTCGTAGGAACCCAACACCATTAAGGTGTTGGTGATTTTTCATTTTTGTTGAATCTTTAATCTTGTATGTTTTTAATCTTCCCTTTTGTTTACTCTACCTTAATCAATCAATATCATCTTTCATTTAATCTTGTTCATCTTTCTCTTGTTGATTCAAAGTTTTAAGTTTTATTTTGTTGAGTTTGATCTTTAAAAGTAAGTGGGTTTTGTGTTTTTGTTGATTTGAATTGATGTTTATCATTAGCAGATGATTCGTGGTTAGTTTCATTAAAAGTTTTGGTTAAAAACTTGGTGATTTTAGTCATATTCGTCTTATTGTGTTATTACTGTTCTTCGTGTTCTTCATAATCCCCAGTTTCCGAATGAGCATAAATTATTCCGGATGAAGGGGTTAGCCAAAATATTCCGATTAAAGCTTTTCAGTATTTATCCCGAATCAAGTTAGATGTTCCGAATCAGTTGATTTTATTTTTTTATTCCGAATCAAAATTCTATTCCGAACGAACAGATTGTTCCGAATCAAGGTTTTTCATAACTCTTCCGAATCAGTGTCTTTATCCGGAATAATCAATATTCCGGATGAAGGGATATTCCGAACGAGCAAGTTTTCCTTAAATATTCCGGATAAGCATTTGTTCCGAATCAGTTTGTTCTGAATCAGTTTGTTCCGAATCAGTGCGTTCCAAATCAGTTTGTTCCGAATCAATTTTATTCTGGATCAGTAATGTTCCGAATCAGTCTTTTTATATATTCCGAATGAAAGGTTTTCAGTTAGAAGTTCCGGATGAACAAATGTTCCGAATGAAGGTTAATGTTCCGAATGAAGCTTTAGTCCAAATGTTCCGAATGAAGGTAAATGTTCCGAATGAAGCATAGGTTCCGAATGAAGGTTTCTGTTTAGTATATTCCGGATCAAGCCTTAACATTCCGAATCAGTGACTTTTTCTGAGTTTAGGTAGTTAACTGTTTTATTTTAATTCAAGTTTTATTCTTATTAATTGCTTTTAGTTTATCTTTATTTACTTTACGCATTTACCTTTTTAGTAGAATAGAAAACCAAACCCCTTTTTAGTAACCAAGAACAACTATTCCACCTTGAACCGTGATCGATTCGAGAAGATACCGAGAAATAAATTGAACCCCCATTGAAAATACATGTATCAGTGCCTCATATTCTGCCTCATTATTTGTGGCTGTGAACTCAAAACACAATGCGTATGTTAACAATACAAGTTAAGACACAAAATAAATAATAAACGGGCTTCACGTTAACAATAAACTTTACAAGACTTATAAAGGCCCAAGGCCCGATCTACTAAGGGAGCTAATAACAAAACATACGCATGTTTCTTTCATTACAACAAATCAGAAAAAGAAAAGAAACCCTAATAGGATTGTTGGTGCCGCCGACCATAGAAAGAAAAAGAGGGGAGAAAACATTGTTTGATATTGAATCTTACGGGGTGATTCGTGTTTATTCATACCTATATCACATCTTATTCGGTAATCCTCATTCTTAATCTTTTATTTATTTAAAGGATTTATTTATAAATTAAATTGATAATAATAGGAACACATGAAATTAATAATCAAACCAAGACAAGAATCATGTTTGTTGTTTTGGCACGAAAATCGAGAACCCCATAGAGGGGTGCTCTCAGTGGGAATAAATCATTGGAAGCCGAGAGCCTAAAGACTCTCGGTGGGTATTCTGGGCACAACAACACAAGAACCCAGTGGGTATGGATCGGTGGGTACTACTGGCCTAATAGTAGAAAGATAAAAATGTTCGGTGGGTAGGCTGTGCAGGGCATCCGCAACCCCAAAAGCAGGCTATGGTGGGAACTTTAGGCTGGACAGCCGCAAGTTTTAGGTAGTAGTGAGGACTTGTGTTGGGCAGCTGAAACCACACAAAGGGGGTGTTTGGTTATTTTTGGCTAAATTTTTTTGGCTTATTAAGTTTAGATCATTATAAAACGGTTATTAATTTGTTGGAAATACGTTTTTACGTATTTAGAAAGGATCGGGCACTCCAAATATAGATACAAG
The DNA here is from genome assembly GCA_025667525.1 of Glebionis coronaria. Lineage (NCBI taxonomy): Eukaryota > Viridiplantae > Streptophyta > Magnoliopsida > Asterales > Asteraceae > Glebionis > Glebionis coronaria. The sequence goes on along the minus strand of CM046880.1, from coordinate 123,551,602 downwards.
TATTGGGCTCGTGATCTAATGTATTAAAGTATAGCCCATATAGCCCACATGTAGGGTGGGCTATATAAACCCCCCTCCTAGCATGTTAGGAGGGGTTGTTGTTGAACACACAATCACATTTTCCATCTTTGTTATCTTTCTCTCCTTTCTCTCTCTTCTTTATCTCTCTAAGTTCTCCATTTCAATCCATTCAATAGATAATCCATACAATGCTAAATCCTTAGAAAAACAAGATCCTTCAATTGGTATCAGAGCATGGTTGATTCTTCGGACTGACACGTTTTTATCTATTGATTTGGTGGTAAAGTTTTTCTTAATTCACTATTTCTTTCCTTCGTCGATTTTTCTTAAATTTTTTTATCCATTTTCAAAGTTTAATCCATTTTTATATTTTTCTGTTTTGTTTTGTTTTTTTTTTTTTAAGTTTTGTTTTAAATTTTTCTCCTTTTACGAGTTTCTTTCTTTCGTCTATTTCCTTTTTCTTTCTTTAAGCTTTCTTTTATATAATATTTGCTAAAAGTCTTATTAAAATTTTCTACTAAATTTTTCTACTAAAAGTTTCTGTTATCTTTCTCCATTTTTCAAAATTTTTACCCACTTTTATTAGTTTTTTTATAGTTTTCTGTTTTTTTTTAAGTTTGTAATAGAAAATTTTGTCCTTTTCAACGTTTATCGTAAAAGGGTTTATATATTCAGATGGCTATTCCTATACTTCCGACACTTTTTCCGACGGTTTAAAGCTTCCTTATTCCGATACTTTGACATATCGATCGCAATAACCAAGTGGTTCTACTTTGCGATCAAATTTATCCGTCACCCTTATTCTGACGTGGGTTGTGATTGCACTTTGCGATCGTGATTGCGACGGGTTTAAGGATAAGTGAGTCGAAACTCTGCCGAAATTTTCCTAGAGACATTGCGATGAAAGTCTTTGAATATTGCGATGGAAGTTTTTAATTATTGTGATGAAATTCTTTAAACATTGCGATGGACAGTTAACTGGTATTGCGATGGGATGTAGGTTGTATATTGCGATGGATTAATTGATTTTACTAACTAGTTAATTTGACTCGCCTTATATACTCGTCCTATACAAACAAGACTCTTGACTCAGACACACCCAACCTCACACTCAAGACTCTCTCGGACACCCTCTCGAATACCCACACAACTCAAACAGACTCCCTCAAACTCGAACCTCTCACAACTCACCCTCGTAACCAAAACACCCTCGTCTCACAATTTTTGATCAGAACCAAACCCAAACAAAAAACATCTTTTACTCAAACAAACACCCTCGTTCAAAAACTCACCCACAAACAAAGACTCCCCACTTTTGAGCCTAGACTCGACCCTCATTCTCACTCTCGACTAAAAACAAGAAATTTCTCATCCTCACCCATTTTCGAGTCACAAACACACCCCCATCCAGACCTGACACTCCCAACAGACTCGATAACACAACCCACCCGACAAAAACAAGACTCACCCCATTCCCTCGACTCCCTCGACACCCTCACACTCCTCTCTTGAAACACTGACTCGAACCCCTCACACTCTCGACCCAGACCCTTAACTCCAAATCACCCACCCACCCTCGACATACTCAACACACGACACAAACCCATCCCAACGACTCAAAATCTCCACACTCCAACACACACGACCCCATTAAAACAGAAAGATCTCCGTTTCCACCATCATCGATCAGACACGTGACCAACAAAAATAAAACAAGTCAGAAATACCTACCCGAGACCTTCATTAGAAGATCTTGTAGACGCTTCTTTTTTTTTCTTTTTCTGCGTGTATGGGACTTGGATCACGTAGACAATCTGTTAGCCTCAAAATATTGAGCCAAACAAGAATGCTCGGTCATATGTTTATTATGTATCGTATTTTAGAACGTTGTAATAGGTAGTATATTAGTCGTGTAATTACGGGCTTAACTTTAAGCTAAGGTTCATTAATAAGTAACCAAAGCCCAAAAGGAAAGCCCGGCCCATGATCATATAGCCCATTAAGCTACATGTAAGCAAGGCTATATAAACCTCTCCTTGCATCTAAGGAGAGGTTGGTTGGTCATTTCATTTTCTCTCTAATCTAATATTCCACAAGTTTCACCAACCATTTCTCTCACTACTTTCTCTCTCTAGTATTCTTCTCATATCTTCCTTTCTTTCTTTAATTCGTGTGATTATAACAAACATATATTAGGGACAACAATTGGTATCAATCGCCACGGGGTAGTTTTGTGATTGATTGTTGTTATTATATTTGATTCGTATGATTTAATCTATAAATCATCACGAATTCAAATTCTTTTTGTGTTTTCGTGTTCTTCATCTTGCTACAAATCTTCCATATACTTGTTGTAGAGATTTGTTTGTTTTGGTTTGGTAAAAATCACGAATGTGTTGCCTAAAAGTTGCTAAAATGGTTGCCTAAAAAGTTGGAAAAAGTACTATCATTGCGACAGCTTGAATTTCGGAAAAGGAGAGCACGGTTTCGATCGCAATAACCCTAGGGTTTTACTTTGCGATCAGTATTGCGATAGCCCCCTTATTCCGATCTGGTCATTCCGATCGTTATTGCGATCTGGATTGCGACGGAATTTAAGGCAATCTTGAAACGTTACTCTGCCCACATTGCGACAGCCACATTACGATAGGTGTTATTGCGACAGATTATTCCGATCTGGGATTGCGATAGGTACACATTGCGATCTGCATATTCCGATCTGGGATTCCGACAAGTACATTCCGATCTAAGGATTTCGACAGGTGCACATTGCGATCTAAGCAGCATTCCGATGGGCATTCCGATGGCACATTCCGATGGACATTCCGATGACATGTTTAGCCAAATTTTTGTTTGAGTATTTTTTAGACTTAGCCACCATCTAGACTAGTTTCAGCACGTAGTTTACACGAAGATTAAAAATTTTAGGTCAAGTAAAATCAAATTTTTTCCATACTAGTTTTAGGACATTTCTAGCTCAATTTCAAAATTTGGTGATTACAAATTTTTTAGGTCTACCGTTTTGTCGGACTGAGGAATTTATTGTCGGGCTGAGAAAAAAAAATCGCAATTTTCGGAATTTCAACAACCAAACAATCACAACACAACTACTTAAGATCCACATTCGATTCATCATTTCAGAGAATATTGAGATGGATTCTACTGCCGAATACCGTGTGACGAACAACAACATAATGGTGGCAGGTAACAAGGAAAGACCACCAATGCTTGTGTCGGGTCGATATGATCAATGGCAATCCCGTTTTATACGTTACCTTGACACAAAACCTAACGGTGATGCTTTAAGGCAATGTATTTTGGAAGGACCCTATAAACTAACAAGGATTCAAGTTCCTGCAGTACCAGCCACAGACACGAGTGATGCACAACCCGCATATGAACGTGATGAGAAGAGGACCGACCTCACCCTAGAGAACCGTGCGTGGTTTGATGCAGAGAAGGAAGCAATCTACTTAATTCTCAGTGGCATTGGAGATGAGATTTACTCTACGGTTGACGCATGTCCTACTGCTCAAGAAATGTGGACGGCCATTAAAAGATTGCAACAAGGTGAATCACTTAACAAACAAGATGTGAAAACTAAGATGTTTTGGAACTTTGGCAAGTTTACATCAAAGGATGGGGAATCAATTGATTCTTATTACTCTCGATTCTACAAGATGATGAACCATTCTGGTGCAACCCCCCCTAAGAAAAGTATTGCATCAGACTCCACCACTAAGAACCCTAGAAGCAGAATTAGGGAATTATATGAGTCTGCTAGCAAGCCTTGGAAATGGTGGTTTGCTAACCAATGTCCTCCAGGATATAAATGGATGCCTAAGGTTAGGACAGAAAATGTGACTACGAGTGTTAGTGTGCCTCTAAGTGATAAAACTAGGGAAACTAATGAATCGGAAATCACAACTAACATGGAATCCAATTTAGCAAATGCTCCATCGTGTTCTAATTCTTCTGCTGGTGATCGAAGTAATTCTCTCCATAATGGACTCCGGATGCACGAAGCACATGACGGGGAATCTCAAGCTTCTAATTAACTTCGTGGAGAAGTTCCTGGGTACGGTCCGATTCGGAAATGATCAATTTGCACCGATCCTAGGATATGGAGACTTAGTTCAGGGGAATATCGCTATCAAAAGGGTTTACTACGTCGAAGGGCTCAATCATAATCTTTTCTCGGTTGGTCAATTCTGTGATGCGGATTTGGAGGTTGCTTTTAGAAAGAAGACATATTTTGTTCGTGATTATGATGGGAATGACTTACTTACCGGAACACGGGGTACTGATCTCTAAACTATTTCACTACAAGACTCCACATCTTCAACTCCAATCTGTTTCATGGCTAAAGCTTCAACGACTCAAGCTTGGTTATGGCATCAACGATTATCTCATCTTAACTTTGATACCATCAACTTGCTTTCCAAGAAAGATATTGTGCGAGGCCTTCCTAACTTGAAATTCATCAAAGATCATCTTTGTTCTTCTTGTGAGCTTTGTAAAGCTAAACGGAGTAGTTTCAAGACAAAGACTACACCTAGCTCTAAAGGACGGTTAGATCTTCTTCATATAGATTTGTGTGGTCCCATGCGTGTTCAAAGTATCAATGGGAAGAAATACGTTATGGTAATTGTCGATGACTACTCAAGGTACACATGGACTCACTTCTTGAGATCCAAGGATGAAACACCCGATGTTCTCATCAGCTTCCTTAAAGTGATACAACGTGGTCTTCAAGCTCAAGTTAAAGTGGTTCGTACTGACAGAGGTACTGAATTTTTGAATTCAAAACTGAGAGATTATTTTGAAGCTGAAGGGATTGAACATGAAACATCTATTGCTCGAACACCCGAACAAAACGGCGTTGTTGAAAGACGAAACCGTACTTTAGTTGAGGCTGCTCGAACATTATTATCTGCTTCAAAACTTCCACTATACTTTTGGGCCGAAGCCGTGTCAACCGCATGCTACACACAAAACCGCTCCTTAGTTATCCCAAGACACGAAAAGACACCATATCACATAATTAATGATCGCAAACCTTCACTCAAACACCTTCATGTTTTTGGATGTACGTGTTACATTATTCGAGATGGTGAAAATCTGGACAAGATGAAAGAGAAAGGTGATGCATGCATTTTAGTGGGATATGCAACTCAGTCAAAGGGAACATAGTGTACAACAAGAGAACAAAATTGATAGTCGAGACTATTCATATCAGATTTGATGAATTGCAAGAAATGACACTTGAACAAAACAGTTTAAGTCCCGATACACAAAGACAAACGACTTCCGTTCACAACCGCACGGAACTCGGAACTCAAGACCACAGCAATGAACCGTCAAGTTCAAAGCTGGTTCCTGAACATGTTCCTAGAGCAGATATGACAGTGGACACGACACTTGAAGAGTTGGAAATGTTATATGGACCAATGTATGATGAATATTTCACGGGGGAGAAACAAGTTGCATCGAAGTCTTCCGCTGTCACTCATGATACAAATGATGATACCGATCATCATCAACAAAAGGATACAACTTCATCTACTTCAACACGGGTTGTTGCAGATTTACCTCCTCAGAATATCACATTAACAATCGATCCTACAACATCCACAACTACTGTCATTGCTCCAGAGAACACACATCAAGCAGACGATGCATTATCTGACGATGACGATTTTCACAACCCATTCGGTACATCGGTACACGAAACTGGAGAGTCTTCTACTCGCCATGTTGATTCGTCAAATATGCATGCGTTCTATCAACGACATCCTTCAACACATCATTGGACCCGAGATCATCCTTTGGTTCACGTAATTGGAAACCCTTCACAGCCTGTTCGTACAAGACGACAACTAGAAACCGATGGCGATGTTTGTATGTTCGCACTCGCCGTGAGTACAGCTGAACCGAAAAACATCAAAGAAGCCATGGCTGATCATGCTTGGATTGAATCGATGACGGATGAACTTCAACAATTTGAAAGACTTAAAGTCTGGGAACTTGTTGACAGACCATACGATGTGACTCCATTAAATCTTCGTTGGATCTGGAAAAACAAGATGGATGAAGAGAATACGATCATCAAGAATAAAGCTAGGCTAGTGGCTAAGGGGTATGGCCAGAAAGAGGGAATTGATTTTGATGAATCATTTGCACCAGTTGCTCGCATGGAAGCGGTCAGGATTTTCCTTGCTTATGCTGCACATAAGGGATTCACTGTCTATCAAATGGACGTAAAGACAGCGTTTCTTAACGGTCCTTTGAAGGAAGAAGTCTATGTCACGCAGCCGGAAGGATTCGTCAATCCTCATTATCCTGACAAGGTGTATCGTCTCCACAAAGCACTTTATGGACTCAAGCAAGCTCCAAGGGCGTGGTACGACGAGCTCTCAAAATTTCTGGTATCCAAAGGTTTCTCAAAAGGTTCTATTGATTTAACTTTGTTCACTTATAAATATGGGGATGACATTCTGCTTGTGCAAATTTATGTTGATGACATTATTTTCGGGTCTACAAACCCAAAACTTTCAAAATGGTTTGAAAAAGTAATGCACAGCAGATTTGAAATGTCTATGATGGGCGAACTAAAATTCTTTCTAGGAATTCAAGTTCACCAATCCCCAAGTGGTATCTTTATAAACCAAGCTAAGTATTGTCAAGAGATAATCAAAAAGCATGGTATGACTTCATGTGACCCCGTTGGGACACCATTATCAACCACATCCCTAGATGCTGACTTAGAGGGATTACCCATAGATCAAACGAGATATCGTTCCATGATCGGGTCCCTCATTTACTTGACAGCAAGCAGACCAGATATTCATCATGCTACATGCTATTGTGCACGATATCAAGCACGACCCACTGAAAAGCACCTCAAGGAGGTTAAACGGATCTTTCGGTACCTTAAGAATACCATTCATTTGGGACTCTGGTATCCGAGGGAAACCGGTTTCTTTCTAACGGCCTATTCAGATTATGATCATGCAGGGTGTCTTGATACACGAAAAAGTACTTCTGGTGGTGCACAATTTCTAGGTCAAGATAAGCTTGTGGAATGGTCTTCCAAGAAGCAGGATTGCACGTCACTTTCATCAGCCGAAGCGGAGTATGTGTCTCTATCTGCGTGTTGTGCTCAAGTTCTTTGGATGAGAACACAACTCACGGATTATGGCTTCCACTTTGATAAAGTACCTATGTACTGTGACTCAAAGTCTGCCATAGCCATCTCCTGCAACCCGGTACAGCATTCCCGCACGAAGCACATCAATGTCAGATACCACTTCATAAAGGAACAAGTTGAAAGAGGTATCGTTGAATTATACTTTGTTGGAACGGATTACCAATTAGCCGACTTGTTTACGAAAGCTCTGTCGAAAGATAGGTTTGAGTACCTCGTTAGGCAAATTGGTATGAGATGTTTGACTCCAGCAGACCTGGAGATTCTGGCAAAGGTGCCTGCTTGATTTATCTATCAAACATCAACTTGTAAATATCTTTGAAAAAGCAAAATACAAAAAGATAAAACACATAAAAGCAAAACACAAAATTAAAAATCTTTCAAAATCCAAATATATTCTTCTCGACATGTCTTTCAGTATCGATAATATGGACGTGCCTAGAAATGTCGCTCAATAACGACACGGGTGTGTACATAAAGCTCGAATGAAAGTTGTAAATATTTTTCAAAACATGTCATTTCTTCTTTTAATAAAGGAAATTGTCTATTTTGGACAAATATTTCCAAACAACGGGTAGAGCAATCTATCACGGGTTGAGCTTGTCACAAAACATTCAACGTTTTGAGCTCAACACAATGGCTTGTAATTACTTTCAGATTGCAACCCGAAACTATATTCACGGGGGAGTGTACGATTTCGTGCTCTTACCCTCAGCAAAAGAAGAGAAATCTTCTTACACTTGAGTGGATTCGTCAAGACATTCAAAGTCTACGAACTCAAGTTTATGCTTTAGAAAAACCTCTTCGACAAAAAGAAATAGGATTTTTCAAAAAGCGTTGAACACAATTTTTTCAAGAATTTCTCAATGACTATTCAAAATCTTACAAAAATTGTGTGTTCAACAACTCCCATCCTCAAAAAGCGAAATGTGGATCATATCCTCATAATGACAATTCAATTGGATCAATTTTTGAGGGGGAGCATTTTAACTTCATGCAAAAGATTTACACATCTTTCTCTCAGAGATTTCAAGACTATTTTTTCAAAATATATTTTAATCAAATTTTGTATCTCTAATATCAAAAGATTTTATATATTAGAGATAGGGGGAGAAAATGTGATTAAAATGTGATCTAATATAAGACTCAAGCACTTTAACTCTTACCTACATGTGCGAAACACTTTCGATTATCGATGCACATGTGAAGGGGGAGCATTTCTAAAACGACAAAACTAGCAAGGTGTTAAATGTTTTTCAAACACTTTGTTAGAATTTAAAGTGGTTTTCATGGTTACGATCAAATACCCACAACATCTTTAATTCACGACGTTATTGGTGTCAAAAGGGTGGTTAGGTTTAAGTCCTATGATCCAACCAGAACCGGAGGGATCTTCCCAGGGACAATCCAATAGATTATTAGAAGTCCTTAGGAAAGATGGAGTAGAATGTGAACGTAGCTGAATGCCGACTAAGTACTGATGCTAGCACTGGAACAATCACAACAAGGTGCTAGTAATGATGTCTTGGTAAGCATTGAAGGGGTTGAAGAATGAAAAAGAAATGTAAGGATAAAGGGTGTAAAGAAAGAAGCCCTCCATACAACTTAGGCAGAAACCGGGTCAACTCATCATGAAGAAAAACTCATCATGGACCCAGTGATGTGAAGCACAACCCTTTCCTAGCTACTCAGGCTTCTCTCAAAAGAAGTTTGTTTTATTGTCACGGAGAACAACATGACTTCTATTGACTTTCTCACTTCGAGATAGTTGATATTGAATAGGTGGCATCTGCTCTAGCCTCCGACCACTAAAAGTGCACAAATCGAGTCTAGAGCCAAGAGATCAATCAAATCTCGTTAGGACACACGGATGAAGATCAAGAGAGTCCTACGCTATATCCTTGCGATATTGCTAGAACACTCAGAGTGATACTACTTAGTATTCACAATGATGAGTGGAAATCCTTCCAGTGTCAACATCAAACAGCACTGCGGTAGGTCATATGCAAGATTCTTTATGAATTGAACATATGTAAAACTGAAAAGCAACAGTGGTTTGATTCTGAATTGATTCAAACTCGTTTCAGGTTTCTACGCAATATCTTTATGGTCTTGCCAGAACATTCAGAGTGATATTCATTAATATTCACAGTGACGAATGGAAATCCTTCTAGCGTCAACATCAAACAGCGCTACGGTAGGTGACTTGTGAGATTCTTATGAATCAAACTTGTGTCAACTGGAAAGCAACAATGGTAAGATTCGTTAAGAATCAAACTTGTTCCAGGAATTTGAATTGACGACTTTAATCAAGCGGATATCTATCCAATTGATTTACTCTTTATGTTCGCAGTCTTGCTTTGAGACGGTCGAGTAAAGAGAACGGCTAGTACAGCCGCGAAACCCTGTCAAGGAGATTCTTAATTGAATCTACCTGATCACAGGTACGATATCTAATATCGTATAACGGTCTTCACCGACCGGAGGTAAAACGCTACCGATTTAGGACGAATGTCAAAGCCATTCAGTTCGTGTCTATGTTTTGTCTCGAGAAGGTGGCGTCACGGTGTACACAGCAAAGTCAATGATTCAGAAACCACATACTCATGCTTAAAGACATATTCAACAATTAATAGTGTGAGCATGTGGATGAAGACACAAGATCGCAAGATGGCAAAGACAAGTCAAGGATGATTTGAAGATCTCAAGCTTAAAGACAAAGTCGAAAGACAACGACAAAGGCTCAAAGATCACAGCATGAAGGAACAAGACTACGATTACACGTTCAAGACTCATTTATGGCGAGATTAGTAATCTCTACAAATTTCCTAAATGACCAAGGTTTATGACCTCTCATTGGGGGAGATTGTTAGCCTCAAAATATTGAGCCAAACAAGAATGCTCGGTCATATGTTTATTATGTATCGTATTTTAGAACGTTGTAATAGGTAGTATATTAGTCGTGTAATTACGGGCTTAACTTTAAGCTAAGGTTCATTAATAAGTAACCAAAGCCCAAAAGGAAAGTCCGGCCCATGATCATATAGCCCATTAAGCTACATGTAAGCAAGGCTATATAAACCTCTCCTTGCATGTAAGGAGAGGTTGGTTGGTCATTTCATTTTCTCTCTAATCTAATATTCCACAAGTTTCACCAACCATTTCTCTCACTACTTTCTCTCTCTAGAATTCTTCTCATATCTTCCTTTCTTTCTTTAATTCGTGTGATTATAACAAACATATATTAGGGACAACACAATCGAGTTAAAACATCGCCAGACGATTTGTTTTGGGAATATTGGTTATTTGATTGGTTATTTTGGGAAGTGAAGTAGCAGGGGACGGAGGTCACAAAGAGATTTAGGAAGCGGTGAATTTTGCAAGAGAGATTTGGTTGGGAAAACGAATAGTTAGAGGAGGAGAGGGAGAGATTTAGTGAGATTAGGTTTTGTGAGATTGGTTTGAGATTTAAATAAAGAAAAGGGGGACGGAGAAAACAAGAAACAGTAAAGTTGGCCACGTGATATATATCTCTGTTACGTGTATTCATTTGAGAATGGCATATTTTTTTAAATATCAAAATTTTCTATTTTTTTAAATATATATCTTTGTTACGTGTATTCATTTGAGTAAACAGGATTACGTGATATATATCTCTATTATATATCAGATTTTTTTTTAAATATCAAAATTTTCTATTTTTATTTTTAGTTGTGTTATTTTTTAAGATTTTATTTTTATATAGTTTAAAGTTATCTTTTTTAGTTTAGTTAACTTTGTATTTTTGTCAATCGATATATTTGGACTTTGTACATCGTGTTGAGGCGGGTATTTCGAGAGAACCAAAGTGGTCATATATTTGACGGGTTAAAAGTTTTTGTGGCCGGATTTGAAGACAAAAGTGACGTGACTACGTGACTAAGTAACGTGATAAAGTGACGAGGTTTATTTTGCCAACGGATTGTTGATCGGGTACTTGTCAGTGAAGACGAATTTATATCATCCATCGAGGATTTTTTTAAGTGTTATTTACGAATCTTTCGTTTTTTCCCCAATTGTAAAATCCTGAAAACAACAACATCATTTTTCCTCGATTTTCAATGGAATCGTTAAATTCGACAATTTAAGAGGGAGACCTGCATCGAATGCAAGACAAAGCTAGAGAAAGTGGTATAAATTCATTTCAAATGATTCAGTCTCATCTTGTCATCCTTTCGAGGATTCAAAGAGGGAGCGAATTTGTGATAATCTTTGGTCAAGATCGTCATATATTCATCGACTCAATGTTCACCACTTTGACCCAACTCGCCGAGCAACCTAACCATGAAAACTTTAATCACTCTGCATCGGCATTTGCATATAAGACTCTTGTGACACAACTCACGCCTTTTCTTCAATTCAATATCATCAAGTCTGAAAGTTCAGTGATTTGCCAATCATTTCTTCGAGATACACATATCAAGCTTCGAGTTTTCCGTGATACAATTTTGAAACTTATGTCATCGGTCTCGTCTTCGATTTATGAAAGATCTCGACTTCAGCAAGGGTATGATAATGGAATGCAAGACTCTTCGATTCAAGAGGAAACTGGTCATACGGTTGAAAACTTGGAGCCTATCGATGCCAAGAGCACGGAATCAGGAGGACAACAAGATACTAGTGGCACGTCAGGGAATGTTCACGAGATCTCTTTTGCTGACACCTTACCTGTTTATGACGAAGAGCCTACAAACATGGTACAATGTAATGTTGTTTATGATGTATATGCTAATGATATGCCGCATATTGAGAATTCTGAACCTAATTATGAAAAACATTGGATGGTAACGAGTGATAGCAATACCACTTCTGATTCATCCGATGTAAGTCATAATGGGGGAGAGATTGTTCAGAATGCTATAGTACATCATGATAATTGTTTAATAACTGCCTCATTGACTGCTTCTGATTCCAAAATTAGAGAGCTCGAAACGATTGTAGCTCAACAATCAAAAGATCTTGAGGATGCCAAACTTGAATTTTCTAAGAAAACGGACAAATTTGAAACATACTTTGAAAAACTTGAAAAGTCAAACGTTTTTCTTGAAAGAAAATTGGATAAAAAAGTTTTAGATTCTAAAGCTGAAAAGGATAATCTTTTGAAACAAATTAAGTTGCTTGAATCTAAGTTAGCATCCCAAGATGAATTGCTCAAAGAAAATGAAACCTTAAAAGCTCAAGTTCAAGAAAAGGTCTTTGCTATAGCAGCGTTGAAAAACGAGTTAAGGAAAACTAGAGGACGTAGTGTGGACACTAAGCTTGAAAAACCATCAATCTTGGGGAAACCGCCTACAAATCAGTTCGTCAGACAACCGACTGTCAGACAACCTACTGCATTTAGATCCGAGCGATCACAATCCTCGAGACCGCGGTTTGCCTCCCAAGTTGATACGGTTCATATTTCTAGAACAGTCACTCCACCAACTAGGCCTAATATGACTAAATCAGCTTTAGCTAGACCTAATCACATGATTGCCTCTAGTTTCTCTAAGAATAGTTCAAAGAACACGTCTAGAACTAGTTCAAATGATGTGCGCCATGATTTTGGTCACAGGGAAGCTATTAAAAAGACACAAGTAAGAGATAGGAATTTCAAACCTAGTCAGATGCCTTCTAGTTTACCCAACACTGCTAACCGTAGCATGTCCAATCCTAGGAGCATCAATCAATCATCTAGGGATTCTAGATCTTACTCGGACATTAAATATGCTACTTGTAAAACATGTAGAAAATGTGTCTTTACGGCAAATCATGATTCTTGTATCAAGAAACTACTTAATGAGGTGAACTCCCGTGCTAGACTTCAATCCCAGTGGGTCGCTAAAATCAAACTCATAGGTAAAATGTGGCGCCCTACTGGTAGAACTTTCACTCTTGTAGGAAACGAGTGCCCTTTAACTAGGATAATCTCCGACTCTACTAAGACTGCTAGGGAGGAAATTGAAAAAGATGATACATCACTTAAGCCTGAACTTAAGGTTTTCTATAAAAGGAAACATTTTCCAGCTAAGATAAGTGAATCATCTACTCAGGTCGCCTCTAACACAAGTAATGCCAACTGTGAACCCCCATGTGCTTCTATAATTGATATCGCTAACCCACGTCAAAGCATGCAAATTCCTAATGAGATTGCAGGTACCAAAGTTGATGTTCCAAAAGAACGAAGCGGTCCAATCGTTGTGTACCGTTCAACTAAGGACACTCTCAGAGTTTGGTTGCTGAAGAAGCAGATATCAGAGAAACAAGTGTCTCAGGGGATTCATGGTTAAGCTTAATGTAAAGAGGACTTACAGTCACATCACAGACTGTAACTCGTTCTTCAAAGAAAGGAAAGTTTATCGCCGATGGTAAACTTATCCTAACAACGAGAAATTCATTTTTCTCGGGCATGAGCTTATATCAAAAACATTCCAAGATTTTAATCTCATGCACAATGGCTTACAGTCAGATCACAGTCTGTAACCCGAACTTCAAAGAAAGGGAAGTTATATACGCAACGAAAACTTACCCTCAAAACGAGAAATTAAATTTTCTCGGACACGAGGTTCCATTAAAACTATTCAAAAGTTTTAAGCTCGTGTAAATGGCGTATAATCACATCACAGTTTATGCCTCGGACTTCCAAGAAAGGAAAGTTTATCGCTGATGGTAAACTTATCCTCATTAACGAGAAATTAAATTTTATCGGACACGAGCTTACGTTAAAACCATTCAAAGGTTTTAAGCTCGTGTACATGACTTACAGTTAAATGTCAGACTGTAACTCGAATTTCAAATAAAGGAAAGATTATATTTTATGATAACTTATCCTCATAACGAGAAATTAACATTTCTCGGTCATGAGCTTGTATTAAAACATTCGAAGTTTTAAGCTCAGAAAGGAAAGTGTATCTTTTAAATAAGAGAACTTTTCCTCGTAACGAGAAATTAACCTTTCTCGGTCATGAGCTTTCCGTTAAAACAGTCAAAGTTTTCAAGCTCATGAACACGACTTCTAAGTAAATGTCATCTTAGGACTCGTCCTTCAGATAAAAGGAAAGTTTATCGCCGATGGTAACTTATCCTTACAACGAGAAGTTTACAACTTTTCGGACTTGAGCTTTCCTAAGATATGCCAAATCTTAAGGTCAAGTAATTGGTTTTCAAAACTTTGAACACAATTTTTCAAGAATTTCTCAAAAGGTTTTTCTAAATCTTTCAAAATTGTGTGTTCAAAGACGTTTTGATAAAAAGAGCATGTCTTCTGGAATCGATAATATTTACGAACCTAGAAATGTCATTCAATAATGACACGGGGTTGTAAATAAAGTTCGAGCAGAAGTTTAAAAGATTTAAAACATGCTCAATATGGCTTGCTATTATTTCCGATAGTAACCCGTTTTTCACAATGAAGTCAAGCATTTCACCGGAAAGCTTTGACTTCAAAATCCGAAGTTATCAACTCCACAATCCGAAGTTCGTTGCAATTGATATCTACATACTAGACGATGCGACTACTCAAAACGACGACTACAACTCTTTAAGTAGAACATGGGTCAACAATTGAGGGGGAGCAATTGTCCAGCATTCAGAATCTTTGACGCCGAAAGTGCCAAGTTCACATGTTGGTGTCAAGACAACAATATCAATCAAATGGAGTCAAGAGATAACTTCAGACATGATGAGGCGACCAACATTCGTGAACAAGAACCATGTGCTTCTTTCATATGATGTTCTTCATCATTCAGGTCCAACCTCATAAATTGCTAATATTGTGAATTAATTAACATATATGATCTTTGCACGTGATAAATACCTTACACTTATGTTTAAAAGGTATTTAATTTACGTTTCAAGTAGACCCTCATTAATTTGAGGGGGAGCTTGTGTAACTCATGAAGATACTTGGCTTTGCATTTTTCTTCCCAAATTTTCTTAAAATGCTATTAAATCAATTGATATTAAAAACATCGATTGGGTTAATATTTTTAATATGGGGGAGAAAATGTGATTTAATATGGGAAATTATTAATCACAAATGGTTTGACTTAACGTGCTAGCTCATCCCGACATGTGCGAAATGTTTTCGGATATCATGGCATATGTTAAGGGGGAGCAAAATGGATTTGCACTTCAAAATGGATTTCATGGTGACATACACTTACCCAAAACATTTCTATTCACGACGGTAAAGATTGTGGTGACATAAGGATGGTAGGATAGGTTAAAGTCCAATGATTCCTCTAGAACCGGAGGTATCTTCCCAAGGACATCCCATAACTAGAAATAGTAGTCCTTAGGAAAGATGGAGAAAGATTGTGAACGTAGCTGAATGCCGACCAAGTACTTAAGTTAGCACTGGAACAATCACAACAAGGTGCTAGTGATGACGTATTGGTAAGCATTGAAGGGGTTGAAGAATGAAAAAGAATTGTAAAGATAAAGGGTGTAAAGAAATAAGCCCTCCTTACAACTTAGGCAGAAACCGGGTCAATACATATGCTATTGAGATCATTTTTAATGATTCTTGATATTGAAGATAGACATCATGGACCCAGTGATGCAATGCACAACCCATCCCAGCTAACTCAGATATCTCTCAAAAGATATTTGTTTTAATCACACGGAGACAACGCATTATCTATTGATTTATTCACTCCGAATAAATTGGTATTGAAATGGTGGCACTCCTCTCCAGCCTCCGATCACTAAAATCCAAAATGCACGATCGAGTCTAGAGCCATTTGAGATCATCAAATATCTCATTAGGACATGATGAGACTGCTTTTATACATAGTCTCATCGTCCAAATTGGGCATAAAATGCATTAAATATCATGAAAAATGCTAAATATATGCTTGTGTTTGTTGCTTATGTATTTTAGGTACGGATATTGAGAAAATGACAAAAGATCACAAGAATCAGTCAAAAACGAACACGGGAAACGAAGCCGCACGATGAACCAAGCCCTAATGAAGAATTTTCCAAAGAAAACCCTTGAAGATTTGAAGAATTATGAAGATTGGTCCTCCATGTTTGAAGAATTGACACTTTATACCCTTGTATCTTCATAATTACAAGATTGGTCCCTAAAGTTGGTCAAAATTACAAAAAGGACCCTTAACTTTGAAGAATTGGCAAATTTAGTCCCTCAACAAAACTAAATTGCCAATATTGGTCCTCCAAGAAGTCAACAAACAAGTCAACACCTTGAAGTATGAAGACATGTCACTGAAAGCCCTTGAAGATTGCCAAAATTGCACTTTTAGTCCTTATTCAAAGTTTATAAAAGTACTTGTGCCAAAAGTGTCAATCTGCCAAAGTATTCAACAAAGGAAGTGAAGTTTTTGCTGGATATTTACAAAGTGAAGGAAACTAAAACATTGGGGGGCCATTTCAGTCAAACACCCAAACCACTCTCAGCCAATCATCCTTCCACTTCATCCCAACCAACCAATCACACACCACCACATCACCAAGCCCATCCCAGTCACTCTCCACTCACGGTTTAATTAATTACTTAAACTCTTCCCACCAAAACACGTTTTTAAATTAATCTTTCCCCAAAATGGATTAAAACTCTGCTAATCACCCACATAAACCCTAGCTAATCCCAGAATGAACACTAATCAAAACAAAGGGTTTTTGGCTGAATGTTTCCAGATCATTGATTGAGGGGTAACTAATCCTAAACCCACCCTTAAACCCCCATCACCATCACCTCACATGCTTTTACCACCCTCCCCTGCCCCACTATTCACTCACAAACAAACTGAGCCAGAGGATCAACGAACCACATCTTTGCTTTGTTTCTACGCATTATTGGGAACCCTTGGATCACTCTTGCATCACTGGCACCTTCACAAACTGCCAAGATCATCACATGGACCTTCAAAAATTCAAATTATTCAAGGGGCATTTCTGGCAAACCAAGCATAGTTTTTAGGGTTTTCTTTCAGCATTTTAGTTCTTGTAGGCTCTATATATAAAGCCATTAGGACCTCAGCGTTTTTCTTGTTCTTGTTTTCCTGTTTCACAACCTTGTAAATCTTTTTGTTCTGAATGAGAAATTAAGTTAAGTGTTGGTGATGAAAACGAGTTCCATCTTACATTTCAGTTGATTTAAGTTATCATTGTTTGAGTTTGGTTTTAATTTTCAGCAAAGTTTATCAAGTTTCCAAGTTTCTGTTTTCTTTTCAAGTTTTTCTCAAATCTTAAATTTTCATAAAAACCTGATAAAATGGTGATGAAATGTGTTGGTTTGGTGGTGTTTAAGTTTGTGTATGTCCATGACACCATGGCTTGTTCTGGTGTAGTGGGTACCCAAGCTTAGATAGCCATTTGTTTGGTCATTTTTTTAGCTTATCACAGTCTTACCCATAAGCTAAAGCTCACTTCTAGCTTTGTCCATAAGCTAGGGGTCTGCCTTGAGCATCTTTACACAGTCTTCTTTGTTTTCTCTATTAGCAGGTTCCAAACAAGAACTACTTTTTATCCATTTTTGTTAAGTGTCCTTTATCAACATCTCAGCAAAGTTCTGCTCAGGCCCCAGCCTGATTGGAGGTGACTATTCAGTCACTGTTGGGCCTGGATGTAGGCCCAACAAGGTACCCCTTTGTGCCTTTGTTCAGTTTTGAATTGTTGTGAATTGTATGATTTATGTGAATTTGTGCTTATTTGCATAAAAGTGTTCTAGTGCTTAGATTCTGGTTTGATATTGCCTTATTGAGGGTGTTATGCATGTTAGAGTAAGTTTTAATCAGATTTGAAAAGTTTTAAATAGATTTGCTTTGATAAATTGATTTTCAGAAATTTTAAGGGGTGTTTGGATTAGGGTCTAATCTAGGGTAATTGTTATTAATTTTGTTTCAAAACCTGTTTTTATCACTCAATATTGTGTCAATAGGTTGTATGCTAGTATTAGTTTTCAGTTTGGATAGGTTTAATCAAGTTTGCATGTAAAAAAATGGCCATATAGCATAAAATCAGTAAACTGCTTTTGTGCCTGATTTTCTTTGAATTTTGCCTTCAAATCTTGTTGATTATTATATATTATGCTAAGATAGGTTTGTGAATCTGTTTCATGTGATTAAGTGAACTTATATGCAAATTATTGGCATTTGAAAATCATTTTTGTGTCAATTGCATCAGCAAACACACCCAGACTCATTTAGCCTTTATCAGAAACATTTATATGCATGATTGCTTGTTTCTTGTGATAAATCTTGTGTTTTTGTGCTATATTTGACTCCCTACACTCCAACTGAGTGTAGGGGTTCCCTTTTGTCCATCAAAAACCAACAAGAAACCAAGACAAGCTCCTCTTGTTTAAGTCTTCATAGGTGAAGATTTACCTTTGTGTTCATTAGAAACACAAATCATACTGGGCACTTGTTTTGATCTCATAAGCTTGAATCTAGTTAAGTGTTGATTAAAAAGTTTGTTTAGAGTATATTTAAGTAACTGGTATTGTGTTTTAAAGTTAAAAAAAAAAAAAAGTTTTGCAAAAAGCTTCTTGGCCTGGACTCGAACACGGGACCCCTCGTTGGAGGACTATACGTGTTAACCAGTGATCCAAGTGATTTTCTATGCACATCTAGCATTCCATTATATATTTAAGTGGTGTTTGTTTTCTAGCTTATTTAACTAGCAGCTTGTTTATAAGCTGTTTTCAGCTTATTCCTTAGGGCTTTTTCCAAGTTAGCCTTTTTCTCTTGTTTCTATTCAGTTTAGGGACTTTTCATTTCAAAAAGTTTATTTTTCCCTTATTTAATTAATTTTCTAGGATTATTTTTAGTTTAAATTTTGAAAAGTAATTTAAAAGTAGGAAAAGGTAGTTTAAAAATCTGAAAAAATAGTTTTTAGGTTTTTAATCATATTTTTGAGGTTTACAGCTAAAAAAGTTTTCAAAAAGTATAATTTTTGATTTTATTGGATTTTAGGGTTTTTAGCTAACTTTAAAATTTAATATAAAATTATTAAATAGGTTTTAGAAACTTTTAATTGCATTTTTGTCTTAGTTATAATATTTTAGATTTTTGGTAATTTTTTAGAATTTTTTTATGAACTTTGAATTTTTTTGATTTTTTAATATTATTTTATTATTAAAAATTGAAGTTTATTTTTATAGGTTTTTACATTTTTCCTAGGTTAAAGACACTTAATTAGGAATTTTGTCACTTTCCAAATATTTTTAGGACTTTTCAATTATTTTCTAGAATTAATTTAAGTTTTAATTGATTTTAATAGTTTTTAAGTGTTTAAAAATAGTTTTATTTGATTTTAAAATTTAAAAAAAAATACTTTTTAGCTTAATTAGGACCTTTTTTAGGTTTACAAACTTTAAGATCTTGTTTAAGGCTTTTTAATAATTAATTGTGATTTTTAGGGCTTTAATTAGCATTAAAAAGTCATTATCTAATTAATTAAAAGGTTTTAACAAGTTTGGATCTTTTGTAAACTCTTAGAATAATATTGTGGATTTTTAGTAATTTTTAGGAATTTTTAGGTTAAAATTTTAATTTTTGTACTATTTACGGTTTTACGTGATCGCCTTTTTCGTCGTAGTTTAATCCGTCTTCGAAACCGTCTTTCTCTTCTAATCTCATTTCTTTCTTTCTTTCTCAATCATATAATCACAAATCATTAATCAATTCTTAACAAAACGCACTTGCCTCCTCGAGAACGAACTCACTTTTAGGGTCATTCACACACGGTTTTCCTAAATCGCTTACCACTACTTTGCCTCTCTTTTCCTAAAGGGTTTCAAAAAGCTACAATCATTTTTGGCGCCGCTGCTGGGGAGGCGTGTTGTGTTTTGGTTGAACATTGTTGTTTTTATATATAGCCATAATAGCTAATTGTATTAGTAGCACTCTACTAATACGTATTATCGGTTTTTCGTTTTTTGTGGATACTATTACTATATTGTATACGTAGAACAATAAATTTACAAGTACTCCAAATACGTGAGAAATCACAACCTTGACTTGGGAGGTCATTACCCAATCATTGTATTCGAATCTCAAACCAAAGAAAAAGGCAAAAATAGATAAATACTTTCGTGAAGCTCGATTTTGAAAAATACAAACTATAAGGTGGGTATAAGGCGGTTGTATTTCACGACCTAAAGGAAAAAGGCTCATAAGTGCTTCGCGCCGCCTCGTTTCCTCCGCTTGCTTGTGCGTATTTTGAGATTGAGAGCTAATCGAGGGTTTTGCCGCCCAAAGTATTACTTAAGTATCATATATATTTTCTTGGTTTTCATTGATTAAACCCTCTTGAACGATTTGGTGTTCCACCATCGTTCTAAAGTCATCGAAGGCGTTCACTTCACGTGATCGTTTTCATTTCTTGAGGCTTCTTTAATCGAGAGATTTGATTAAGGAGGATATTTGTAGAATTGTGTCTACCTAATACATTCCAAAAATCCAAAAAAAAGTAAAAACAATAAAAAAAAATAAAAAAATTGAAAAAGTAAAAACACCAAAAAGAATCTTCTTTGCTCACCCTCTCGTTGTACGTGACGTTTATGCAAACTCGCTCCAAAGCAAGACGTGCTCGTAAACGAAGAAACAAATCAACCACTCCTTCTAGTGAGGAGTCTCCTATTGACGAACCCATTGTAGTGAAAGAAGCACCCATGGCTAATCGAACTATGATGGAGTTGCTTCAAGCACCCACCGAGGGTTATGGAGAAGCGATTATGATTCCCGCTATCCTTGCGGAGAATTTTGAGGTTAAGACGGGTTTGTTGTCCATGATTCAAAACAACAAGTTTCGAGGTGACGAAAAGGACAACCCTCATAACCACATTCGCCAATTTAATCGTCTCACCGCCACTTGCAAGTTTAAGGACGTCTCCAACGACTCGATTAAGATGATGCTTTTTCCGTATTCCTTAGCGGGGCCCGCAAAAATTTGGTTAGAGAAAGAGCCAACCAATTCTATATTGACGTGGAAGGATCTCGTTTCAAAATTTGTGAACCAATTTTTTCCGCCCTCTAAGACTACGCATTTGAAAAACGAGATTTCAAAGTTTTCGCAAGAGTATCATGAGAGTTTTTCGACGGCTTGGAATAGGTTTAAGGAAATGTTGCACGAATGTCCTCATCATGGTTTTTCCGACTTGCATCAAATTGACACGTTTTACAATGGCTTGAACGATCATGAGCGTGATTATCTTACTGCCGCCGCGGGTGGTAATATTTTGTGTAAGACGGTCGAGGAAGCATTGTTAATCATTGGTAATAGGTCTAAGGTCTATAGTCCTCGTAGCACATCGAGTGTTCATAAGACTTCGTCTTCGCCTTCGCCTTCATTGTCACACACCATTGATGCTTGCCAAATCGAGGCTAATTTGGAGAACAAGATTTTTGATAAGCTTAAGGGATTGTTAATTGAGTTTAAAGTTGGTGAACAACCCACTCCCGCTACGGCTAAAGCGGTTGAGGTTTCTTGTATGTATTGTGGTGGAGCTCACGATTATTCCGAGTGCATTACCAACGGTGGTAACACTTCGAGTGCCTTCGCGGCCGCGGGAACTTATAACCAAAACGGTCAAGTTCCTCGCACTAATCAATTGACTCCACCGGGTTTTCCACCAAATCAAAATGCTAACAATTATCGAAACAATCAAGTTGGTTACCAAAGCAATCAAAGGAACAATTTCAAGGGTAATAAAAACTATGGGAATCAAGGAAGTAGTAGCCAATTGCAAAATCAAAATCAAAACCATAATTTTCAAAACACGAGTCAAGGTCTTCAAAATGTTTACACTAAAGAACTTCCAATGGACTTTTTGAATTACGCCACGGCAAATGATAAGATATTGGAAAACATTCAAGAGCAATTGGCTAGTCAAGCTAGGGACACGGCTAAAAACACCAAGGAGTTGGCTAATTTTGTGAAGGAAAATCTTAACATGAGAAATGAGTTGAAAAATGATTTTGCTAATCAAATTAGAGGTCAAAACAATAAGATTGAACAAAGTCATGCTAGGCTAGAACAAAGAATTGACCAAAAAGCCGCTAGTCAAGATCTAAAGTTTAATAGTCAAGATGCTAAGCTTAACGCCATTTTAGAAGCGGTCATGGGGAACAAAGCCTCTACTTCGGGTAGTTTGCCTAGTAACACTATTTCAAACCCGAAGGGAGAGATGAAAGTGATTACCACGCGAAGTGGTAAGGCACTTAAAGAACCGACTCCTCAACCAATTGCTCCAACGGTGGAGGAAATTGAGGAAGAACCCGAGGTGGTGGTCGAAAAGGAGCATATCTCAAGCCCACAAAGTACCGCTCATGCCACACCTACGGTCGACCATTTACCAACATTGGAACCCGAGATTCCAAAGGCTATGCCTATGCCCCAACCCACACCACCCTTGCCTTACCCATCGAGACTTAGGAAGGAGAAACGACAAGAGCGCGACAACTACCAATTTGAGCTTTTTATGAAAATGTTTCGTGAGTTGCACTTTAATGTGAGTTTCGCCGATGCTTTGGTCATGATGCCTCGATTCGCCGCTAACTTTAAGTGTATGTTGAACAACAAGGAAAAATTGCATCAATTGTCTAGTTGTTCGTCGGTTTATCTTAATCGCATACCTCAAAAAGTCGGTGATCCCGGTAAATTTTTGATCCCTTGTGCCATTCAAGATATGGAAGAATGCTATGCCTTGGCCGATCTTGGTGCTAGCATTAATTTGATGCCACTTGCAATCTTCATATCGCTCAATCTTCCTAATCTTACTCCTTCACTAATGTCTATTGAGTTGGCCGACCATTCCACGATTCGTGCATGTGGTTTGGCGGAAGACGTTTTTGTGAAAGTGGGGAATTTCTACTATCCCGTAGACTTTATCGTTGTCGATATCCCCACGGATCCTCAAGTTCCTCTTATTTTAGGTCGTTCGCTTTTAGATACGTCTATGGCTTTAATTGATGTGCATGCTAGAAAGATCACCTTACGTTTCAACGACGAGGAACTTGTTTTAAACGCAACTCAAAATTCTCAACATTCTCATGTTTATTCCGTTGCTACCATAAACCTCGTTGATATGATCGACGTGTTTTGCGAGGAATTTTCACAAGAGGTTTTAGGGTTTGGTGATGAAGAAACTAGTGGCAATCCCACTATGTTAGATCCAATTCTTTATAATTTGACACCAACTTTCACTCCATTTGAAGGTGGTGGTTTTACGTTGGAAGAATGCAATGTTCCACGTACTTGTGACAAAGACCTCGACAACGATGAGGACTTCTCGATTATCAAGGATTTTCTTAACGATTTCCCATTTCCTCCACCCGAGGAGGTTATGAGTATCGAGCCCAAATCTTCACTTGAGGAACCACCTATCCTTGAGTTGAAAGATTTACCTCCTCACCTCGAATATGTCTATTTGGAGGAGGGCGACAAGTTGCCGGTTATTATTGTGAAGGATCTTTCGAATGATGAAAAATCCGCACTTGTCGATGTTCTAAAGGACCACAAAGGGGCGATTGCGTGGAAGTTATCCGACATTAAGGGAATCGATCCCAAGTTTTGTACCCACAAAATCTTAATGGAGGAAGATTTCAAGCCCACAATCCAAAGTCAAAGGAGGGTGAACCCCAAAATTCACGACGTCATCAAAAAGGAGGTCCTTAAACTCCTTGACGCGGGAATGATTTACCCTATTTCTGATAGCCCTTGGGTGAGTCCTATTCATTGTGTCCCTAAAAAGGGAGGGATGACCGTTTTGCCAAACGATTCCAACGAGTTGATTCCCACTAGACTCGTGACCGGATGGAGAGTGTGCATTGACTATCGAAAGTTGAATGAAGCCACTCGAAAAGACCATTTTCCCTTGCCCTTCATGGACCAAATGTTGGAGCGTCTTGCGGGAAACGATTTCTATTTCTTTTTAGATGGTTTTTCCGGTTACTTCCAAATTCCCATCGATCCTCGTGATCAAGAAAAAACTACGTTTACGTGTCCATATGGAACGTTTGCCTATCGTAGAATGCCATTCGGACTTTGTAATGCACCTGGAACCTTTCAAAGGTGCATGATGGCTATTTTTCATGATATGATCGAGAATACGATGGAAGTCTTCATGGATGACTTTTCCGTGTTTGGTAATTCGTTCACTTCGTGTTTGTCTAACCTAGAGAGAATGTTAAAACGTTGTGAGGAACCCAACCTTGTGCTCAATTGGGAAAAGTGTCATTTTATGGTTAAAAGTGGAATCGTCTTAGGGCACAATGTCTCGAAAGCGGGGATTGAGGTAGATCAAGCTAAGGTAGACGTCATCGCCAAATTACCTCATCCCAAAACTGTCAAGAGAGTTAGGAGTTTCCTAGGCCACGCGGGCTTTTATCGTCGATTCATCAAGGATTTTCGAAGATTTCTCGACCCATTACACATCTTCTTGAAAAAGAGGCACGTTTTGTCTTTGACGAAGATTGTGTACGAGCCTTTGAAATCCTTAAGAGGAAACTTACCGAAGCTCCCATTCTTGTTGCTCCAAATTGGAACCTCCCCTTTGAACTAATGTGTGATGCGAGTGATTATGCTATAGGGCCCGTTTTGGGGCAACGTTATGATAAGCACTTCTTGCCTATTCACTATGCTAGCAAGACGATGACTGAGGCTCAACTAAAATACAATACAACGGAAAAGGAGTTCCTTGCCGTGGTGTATGCATTTGAGAAATTCCGACCTTACCTCGTCTTGACGTAATGCATAGTGTATACGGACCATTCGGCTATTAAGTATATTATGGCAAAGCAAGATGCTAAGCCGAGATTACTTCGTTGGATTCTCCTCCTTCAAGAATTTGATCACACCATTGTTGACAAAAAAGGAGCCGAGAATCTAGCGGCCGATCATCTCTCTCGTTTGGAAGATCCTCACCAAAGTGTTTACGAGCCCAAGGAAATCACCGAAACATTTCCGCTCGAGACATTTGGTGTAGTGAATTCTAATCTTGATTCTTCTACCCCATGGTTTGCGGATTTTGCAAATTACCATGCGGGTAACTTCATCATTAAGGGTATGACGACTCAAGAAAAACGAAAATTCTTTCGTGACGTCAAGTTCTACTTTTGGAACGACCCTTACTTGTTTCGAACTTGTGCGGATCAAATCATCCGACGTTGTGTATTTGGCACCGAAGCTTCTAACATCCTTAGAGCTTGCCATGAGGGACCCACGGGTGGTCACCACGGTGCTAATCTCACGGCTAAAAAGGTGTTTGATGCCGGCTTCTTTTGGCCTACTATTTACCGAGATGCACAAGATCTTGTGAAGTCGTGTGATGCATGCCAACGACAGGGAAAAGCCTCACAAAAAGATGAAATGCCACAAAATATCATCCAAGTGTGTGAGATCTTTGACGTTTGGGGTATAGACTTTATGGGGCCGTTCCCATCATCTCGTGGTAATAAGTACATCCTGGTTGCGGTTGACTACCTATCTAAGTGGGTGGAGGCCAAGGCCTTGCCCACCAATGATGCTCGTGTGGTAGTCAAGTTTTTGAAGCAATTGTTTTCTCGGTTTTGAACCCCTCGTGCTATCATAAGCGATCGTGGAACCCATTTTTGTAACGACTAATTTGATAGGGTTCTAAGGAAATATGGGGTTACACATCGGCTTTTTACGGCTTATCACCCGCAAACGAGTGGGCAAGTCGAGGTTTCAAACCGAGCGTTGAAGAGGATTTTGGAGAGATCCGTTGGGGAAAACCGAAAAACTTGGTCGGATAAGTTGGACGATGCTTTATGGGCCTTTAGGACCGCTCATAAGAAGCCCATTGGGTGCACTCCCTATAAGCTTGTGTATGGAAAGAATTGTCACTTGCCTATCGAGTTAGAACACAAAGCTTATTGGGCCCTAAAGCATTGTAATGATGATATGGAGACCGCGGGAAAACACCGAAAAATGCAATTAAATGAATTGGATGAATTGAGGGATATTGCTTATGAAAATTCATTAATTTATAAAGAGAAAACTAAAAAGTTGCATGATTATAAAATTAAAAACCGGGTTTTTAACATTGGGGATCAAGTTTTGCTTTTTAATTCAAGATTAAAAATCTTTTCCGGTAAATTGAAATCCCGTTGGTCCGGTCCATTCAACGTGACTCAAGTGTTTCCGTATGGGACCATCGAGCTAGCTCAAGATGATGGTCCTAACTTCAAGGTGAATGGACATAGGTTGAAGCACTACTTTGGCAGGGAAGTTCCATCCTTGAACTACCTCGACCAAGTCACCTTCCCCAATGATAATTAGTATTGAGGGGATCGAGTTGAGCTCATGACTCGGTAATCAAAAACGAGGTGCCTCGTGGGGGAGACCCATGCTTATCCATGTACATGTTATGGCTTTCTAATGTAGCTTACGTGTGGGGATTTGTGTCCTTCCAACCTTTGTTCCGTGGTTGTTTGTGAATTGTGAACTTTAGATGATCATGATCTTCATGATTGGAGCCTCTCGTGTTCGTTTTATGGGAGCACTCGATCGTTTGCTTTGAAGACTTTCTCAATATCCATGATATATCCTTTTGATCTTCTAACCTTAGGTTTTTAGCACACTTCATAAACGGCTATTAATTTATTGGTTACACCTTTTCAATGCTAGACTAGGCATTCGACCACGTCTCTAGTATGGGGGTGTTTGCACCCCTAGACTCGAAACATTGAGGACAATGTTTAACTTTAGTATGGGGGGGGTGAATAGATACTTGCCTTGCCAAACCTTCACGCTTTCCAAAGTTTATCTTTTTGTTTATCGTTTTGTTGCAAAATAAGGCTAAAAATGGCCAAATTTAAAATTTTTCTCATGCTTTATAAGTGTTTGAAGACACGAATGTAGATTTTCCAATGGCGAGAATAAGAGTAATTTTTTACTCGACCGTGCGTGTTGAGCACTTAGCTTTGATTCCTTAACTACACATTAGGCTAAGTCTCTTAAATGAGGACGAGAAATGATAGAGTTAATTATAAGTTACTATGCTAAACGTAGAGTACTCGTATTCTTTCAAAAACTCATGTGTTCTCGTTATTTGCTTATTCTCCCTTCGCATGTAAATATTTTTTGCTTAATAAATATTGACTTAGCGGTTTAGTTAGGATTGTTGGGTTTCTAGTCTCTTCTAGTAGCTTCCGTGTAATTAAATTGGGAAGACATTAAGGTATCGCCAGCGTCACGGTTTTGAAGTATTGGCACCCGAATAATCGAAAGCTTCACCCAATAATAAGATTTCAAGTGCTCACCTAAATCTAGAAAACAATTTGAAGCCCCACAAGGCCTAAAATCTATGCAAAATTGAAAGTGAATCAAGCCTTAATCTTCGAAGCTTTAAAGATCCAAAATTCGCTTTAGCGTGAGGATATACGTATTTGGCTAATAAAACCACCGATGAGGCGGATAATAAAAGGCAAGGCAAGACCGAAGTCATAATAAAAGCTTCATGGCGAAGTTGAATAAAAGATGGAGGTAAACCAAAGATAATAAGGCCCTTCCGTTAGGGGGCATATAAAAGTCTTGGTAATAAGTCTCATGTTCAAAACCGTTATAAAACCGTGTTTATCGATCCTTCTTGTTGACTTAATTTTTTAACATCGTTGTCTATTGGGAGGGGTTATTGATTTGATGGTCTTAGTTACACCGTTAGGACTCTATTTTTAGACCTAAATCTCTATTATCGCATAAGTAAAATAATGTATCCTCGTGAAACATTCAAGACAAAATAAAATATAAGAGATACAACTTAGGAATAATGGGAGGATAAGTACGTGATTAGGGCATATGAGTAGTGTTAGCATTACTAACTTATAATGACAATGATCTCGTTGCACGCTTGGCATGGAATTGGGGTGAAAATTGAGGACGATGAAATTATTTCTAACGAAGCATTCACGTGTTCTTATTCTATGAAACTAAACGTCCCATTTTGCGATGAAAATCATACATTATGTCTAAACGCAAGTAGTAGTAATAGAAGTAGTGTAGCTAGTTTATCATTCAATAAAGTGAATAAAAATGAATTTTGGAGATGCTACGATACTTAATTCTAGCATTGCGTGAGGGCACGGCAATGGTTTAGTATGGGGGAGTGATGAGACTGCTTTTATACATAGTCTCATCGTCCAAATTGGGCTTAAAATGCATTAAATATCATGAAAAATGCCAAATATATGCTTGTGTTTGTTGCTTGTGTATTTTAGGTACGGATGTTGAGAAAATGACAAAAGATCACAAGAATCAATCAAAAACGAACATGGGAAACGAAGCAGCACGATGAACCAAGCCCTAATTAAGAATTTTCAAAAGAAAACCCTTGAAAATTTGAAGAATTATGAAGATTGGTCCTGCAAGTTTGAATAATTGACACTTTATACCCTTGTATCTTCATAATTACAAGTTTGGTCCCTAAAGTTGGTCAAAATTACAAAAAGGACCCTTAACTTTGAAGAATTGGCAAATTTAGTCCCTCAACAAAACTAAATTGCCAATATTGGTCCTCCAAGAAGTCAACAAACAAGTCAACACCTTGAAGTATGAAGACATGTCACTGAAAGCCCTTGAAGATTGCCAAAATTGCACTTTTAGTCCTTATTCAAAGTTTATAAAAGTACTTGTGCCAAAAATGTCAATCTGCCAAAGTATTCAACAAAGGAAGTGAAGTTTTTGTTGGATATTTACAAAGTGAAGGAAACTAAAACATTGGGGGGCCATTTCAGTCAAACACCCAAGCCACTCTCAGCCAATCATCCTTCCACTTCATCCCAACCAACCAATCACACAACACCACATCACCAAGCCCATCCCAGTCACTCTCCACTCATGGTTTAATTAATTACTTAAACTCTTCCCACCAAAACACGTTTTTAAATTAACCTTTCCCCAAAATGGATTAAAACTCTGCTAATCACCCACATAAACCCTAGCTAATCCCAGGATGAACACTAATCAAAACAAAGGGTTTTTGGGTGAATGTTTCCAGATCATTGATTGAGGGGTAACTAATCCTAAACCCACCCTTAAACCCCCATCACCATCACCTCACATGCTTTTACCACCCTCCCCTACCCCACTATTCACTCACAAACAAACTGAGCCAGAGGATCAACGAACCACATCTTTGCTTTGTTTCTATGCATTATTGGGAACCCTTGGATCACTCTTGCATCACTGGCACCTTCACAAACTGCCAAAATCATCACATGGACCTTCAAAAATTCAAATTATTCAAGGGGAATTTCTGGCAAATCAAGCATAGTTTTTAGGGTTTTCTTTCAGCATTTTAGTTCTTGTAGGCTCTATATATAAAGCCATTAGGACCTCAGCGTTTTTCTTGTTCTTGTTTTCCTGTTTCACAACCTTGTAAATCTTTTTGTTCTGAATGAGAAATTAAGTTAAGTGTTGGTGATGAAAACGAGTTCCATCTTACATTTCAGTTGATTTAAGTTATCATTGTTTGAGTTTGGTTTTAATTTTCAGCAAAGTTTATCAAGTTTCCAAGTTTCTGTTTTCTTTTCAAGTTTTTCTCAAATCTTAAATTTTCATAAAAACCTGATAAAATGGTGATGAAATGTGTTGGTTTGGTGGTGTTTAAGTTTGTGTATGTCCATGACACCATGGCTTGTTCTGGTGTAGTCAGTACCCAAGCTTAGATAGCCATTTGTTTGGTCATTTTATTAGCTTATCACAGTCTTACCCATAAGCTAAAGCTTACTTCTAGCTTTGTCCATAAGCTAGGGGTCTGCCTTGAGCATCTTTACACAGTCTTCTTTGTTTTCTCTCTTAGCAGGTTCCAAACAAGAACTACTTTTTATCAATTTTTGTTAAGCAGTCCTTTATCATCATCTCAGCAAAGTTCTGCTCAGGCCCCAGCCTGATTAGAGGTGACTATTCAGTCACTGTTGGGCCTGGATATAGGCCTAACAAGGTACCCCTTTGTGCCTTTGTTCAGTTTTGAATTGTTGTGAATTGTACGATTTATGTGAATTTGTGCTTATTTGCATAAAAGTGTTCTAGTGCTTAGATTCTGGTTTGATATTGCCTTATTGAGGGTGTTATGCATGTTATAGTAAGTTTTAATCAGATTTGAAAAGTTTTAAATAGATTTGCTTTGATAAATTGATTTTCTGAAATTTTAAGGGGTGTTTGGATTAGGGTCTAATCTAGGGTAATTGTTATTAATTTTGTTTCAATACCTTTTTTATCATTCAATATAGTGTCAATAGGTTGTATGCTAGTATTAGTTTTTAGTTTAGATAGGTTTAATCAAGTTTGCATGTAAAAAAATGGCCATATAGCATAAAATCAGTAAACTTCTTTTGTGCCTGATTTTCTTTGAATTTTGCCTTCAAATCTTGTTGATTATTAGATATTATGCTAAGACAGGTTTGTGAATCTGTTTCATGTGATTAAGTGAACTTATATGCAAATTATTGGCATTTGAAAATCATTTTTGTGTCAATTGCATCAGCAATCACACCCAGACTCATTTAGCCTTTATCAGAAACATTTATATGCATGATTGCTTGTTTCTTGTGATAAATCTTGTGTTTTTGTGCTATATTTGACTCCCTACACTCCAACTGAGTGTAGGGGTGCCCTTTTGTCCATCAAAAACCAACAAGAAACCAAGACAAGCTCCTCTTGTTTAAGTCTTCACAAGTGAAGATTTACCTTTGTGTTCATCAGAAACACAAATCATACTGGGCACTTGTTTTGATCTCATAAGCTTGAATCTAGTTAAGTGTTGATTAAAAAGTTTGTTTAGAGTATATTTAAGTAACTGGTATTGAGTTTTAAAGTTAAAAAAAAAAAGAAAAAGTTTTGCAGAAAGCTCCTTGGCCTGGACTCGAACACGGGACCCCTCGTTGGAGGACTATACGTGTTAACCAGTTATCCAAGTGCTTTTCTATGCACATCTAGCATTCCATTATATATTTAAGTAGTGTTTGTTTTCCAGCTTATTTAACTAGCAGCTTGTTTATAAGCTGTTTTCAGCTTATTCCTTAGGGCTTTTTCCAAGTTAGCATTTTTCTCTTGTTTCTATTCAGTTTAGGGACTTTTCAGTTCAAAAAGTTTATTTTTCCCTTATTTAATTAATTTTCTAGGATTATTTTTAGTTTAAATTTTGAAAAGTAATATAAAAATAGGAAAAGGTAGTTTAAAAATCTGAAAAAATAGTTTTTAGGTTTTTAATCATATTTTTGAGGTTTACAGCTAAAAAAGTTTTCAAAAAGTCTAATTTTTGATTTTATTGGATTTTAGGGTTTTTAGCTAAATTTAAAATTTAATATAAAATTATTAAATAGGTTTTAGAAACTTTTATTTGCATTTCTGTCTTAGTTATAATATTTTAGATTTTTGGTAATTTTTTAGAATTTTTTATGAACTTTGAATTTTTTTGATTTTTTAATATTATTTTATTATTAAAAATTGAAGTTTGATTTTTTTAGGTTTTTACATTTTTCCTAGGTTAAAGACACTTAATTAGGAATTTTGTCACTTTCCAAATGTTTTTAGGACTTTTCAATTATTTTCTAGAATTAATTTAAGTTTTAATTGATTTTAATAGTTTTTAAGTGTTTAAAAATAGTTTTATTTGATTTTAAAATTTTAAAAAATACGTTTTAGCTTAATTAGGACATTTTTGAGGTTTACAAACTTTAAGATCTTGTTTAGGCCTTTTTAATAATTAATTGTGATTTTTAGGGCTTTAATTAGCATTAAAAAATCATTATCTAATTAATTAAAAGGTTTTAACAAGTTTGGATTTTTTGTAAACTCTTAGAATAATATTGTGGATTTTTAGTAATTTTTAGGAATTTTTAGGTTAAAATTTTAATTTTTGTACTATTTACGGTTTTACGTGATCGCCTTTTTCGTCGTAGTTTAATCCGTCTTCGTAACCGTCTTTCTCTTCTAATCTCATTTATTTCTTTCTTTCTCAATCATATAATCACAAATTATTAATCAATTCTTAACACAACCCACTTGCCTCCTCGAGAACGAACTCACTTTTAGGGTCATTCACACACGGTTTTCCTAAATCGCTTACCACTACTTTGCCTCTCTTTTCCTAAAGGGTTGCAAAAAGCTACAATCAGGACACACTTTCATATTTCCTTGCTTCTTCACACACTGTGAAAAAGTAAGAGAGATCTTAAGAGTCCTACGCAAAATCTTCATGATCTTGCCTGAACATCCGAGTAATACGAAAGTATTTACAATGAAGATGGAAATCCTTCTTGAGCGAATATCAAAAAGCTCATGGTAGGTGACTTGTGCGACTCTTTATGAATCAAACTTGTGATAATTGGAAAGCAACAGAGGTTTAATTCTTAAATGAATTGAAACACGTTCCAGGCCTCTACGCAATATCTTAGTGATCTTGTCAGAACACTCAGAGTGATACCTTAGTGTTCACAGTGATGAGTGGAAATCCTTCTAGTGTTAACCTCAAACAGCACTTGGTAGGTAACTTGCAAGATTCTGTACGAATCAAGCTCGTGACAACTGGAAAGCAACGATGGTGCGGTTCTTAATTGAATTTCACTTGTTCCAGAAACATGAATTGACGGCTTCAAATCATGCGGATATTATTATCCAAATGATTCACTCTTTACGTTCGCAGTCAGCTTTTGACGGTCGAGTAAAGAGAACGGGTTTACCCGCGAAATCTTGTCAAGGAGGTTCTTTATTGAAACTACCTGCCACAAGTACGATATTTAATATCGTCCAACGGTCTTCACCGGCCGGAGGTAATATGCTACCAAATTAGAATGAAATGTTCAAGGCCATTTCATCCGTGTATATGGTTTGTTGCTAACTGTCTTATGCAGCGTAACAAGAAGGTGGCATTGCGGTGTACAATCCAGAAGAAGTCGTCACCACATGCTTATACTGCATACACTCAGTACTTCAACGAATTCAAGAAAGTCTGAAGGTCAAGTCTTCCGTTGTATCAAACTCTGAAGCTTTCAAGAATTATAAAGGTATAAGTATGTGGAACATGAAGTCACGAAGAGGAGAATATCACAAGTGATGAATGCACAAGATCAAGGCAAGGAAACATGCTCAAGGCTGAAGTCAAAGATTACATCAAGCATGTTCACAAGAACAAGATCGAAGACTCAAGCATAGTATGCTAGGTTTAAGATTTTGTAAAATGGTGTGACCTCCCTTTGGGGGAGATTGTTGGAAATACGTTTTTCCAAGGAAAGTCTCGGTCACATCATTATTAGCATAGATCACGAGCTATAGACTATTTAGGACATTGTAACTTGGAGTGATCTCCCTTTGGGGGAGATTGTTGGAAATACGTTTTTACGTATTTAGAAAGGATCGGTCACTCCAAATATATACAAGTATTGGGCTCGTGATCTAATGTATTAAAGTATAGCCCATATAGCCCACATGTAGGGTGGGCTATATAAACCCCCCTCCTAGCATGTTAGGAGGGGTTGTTGTTGAACACACAATCACATTTTCCATCTTTCTTATCTTTCTCTCCTTTCTCTCTCTTCTTTCTCTCTCTAAGTTCTCCATTTCAATCCATTCAATAGATAATCCATACAATGCTAAATCCTTAGAAAAACAAGATCCTTCATAATTCATGGACTTATTATGAACAAGCTTAATTTCAATTGGACTTAGTTAACATGGGCTTATTGTTATTTAACTTAACTAAACATTTCTTATTAAGACTAAAGGCTTAATTTATAATTACTTATAAATCCATGACATTTTATTAATTAATAACTAATTATAAATCATGACATATTATTAATTAATAATAAATTTAAAATTCATGATAAATTAAAGTTATGTATTAAGTTATACGTTATTAATATTCGACTTATTTAAATCATGACTTATTAATATAACGCTTATAATTAACCATGGCTTAATAATTCATGACTTATATGCTTATTAAGATTAGACTAAATTATATGTGCTTATTAAGTAATTGGCTTAATTAATATACTTATTGGAATCGGCTTATTTGATTAAAAGATGTTACACGATTTGAACAAGTTGAATTACCTACGAATATTTATCGAGCTTATTACTATTTTTGGAAAGTTACTGTATATGGAAACTTGCTATTTATGGAAAGTTACTATACATGGAAACCTGCTATTTTTATAAAGTTACTATATATAGAAACCTGCTATTTTTGAAAAGTTACTATATGTGGAAACCTGCTATTTATTGAAAGTTACTAATTATGGAAATACCAATTATAAATAATACAAGAACTATGAAATACATTAATCAAGAACACATGAACGTATAACATTAAGGAAAGATACGATAAATCATGAACAAGTAACCCATACCAAAACAAGTAACTTATACATGAACAAGTAACTCATACACGTCCTTTAAACATGTAGATCATGTGAAGTCGAAGTAGTACTTTTTCGCTATTCATCTGTCTCAATGATTACTGGACACAAGGTATGGATATTTCGTCCTTCAGTAAGAACATTCTTATTTATTCATGATTAGGATTCCCCGTTTGTAATGCCACATGTTCTCCCCAGTTTCATGTTATAAAACTTTTCATGTTTGCCATGCTCTCAATATTTATTTCATGACCCACGTATTGCCCGAGCTATATACATGCATGAACATGACTTACATGATTTACCACCTAGTTATGGAGGTACCATGACCATGAGATATGAGGCACCTATGTCATGACTCTTTCGCGACGGGAGTGATTTCTCGTGGCGTCCCTTCATGTTACACGTTATATTATGAGTTGGACATTATTATTATTATGGGGCGAATGAGTGCATCCTAGTTTACATGTTTACGCGTACAGGGTGATCGGTTTGGTGTGTGCTCTACACCCCATCACATTGAAGTTAATCCCTCCACCCAGATTACTATTAATAGAGGTCACCCCTCTATTGCATGACGAGGCAGCCCCTCTATTTATTCATTCACATGTGGATGATATTATTATGCATGACATGTTATGACCTATATTAGCTCGTGGGCATTTACTTAGATTACATGTACAACTATCCTTTATGTTTCATAAATTAACTCCCATGTTTACTCAGGACATGCACGTTATTCCACTAGATTTCATGTTTATTATTCATGTTACCATTATTCTATCACGTCATTATATCCGTTCATTGAGCGTATTGCTCAACCATATTTTCTTTTCATGTCTCATACGGTAGGTACCTAAAGACATGCTTGTGCATTGAGAGTATGTGCATAGGATGAGAGCTACCTTAGACTCCTTTCCTTTTTGCATTTTAAATACTTATGCTTGGTTGGACACACGCTTTGTCCTTTCTACCTCATTTACTTTATGCATGTGAGCTTATGTTGGGAGCCGATGTTTGATTCCAGCTTTCCTGTTGGTCTTTTATGTCTTTATGACGTTATGCCTTTATTATGCTTTGATGACACGCCATGATTATGACATAACAGCCTCATTATCAAAGTAGGTCGTTACACCAATACAAAGGGTAAATTGAAATAACCTATTCACTTGGGTAATTCAACCACACATGAACAACCCATGTGATGCTTTATCATCCAGCTCAGCATATAGGGTCACACAAAGCATGCTATGTCATGGGTCCTTCACATAACTATCAACCAAATACCAAATCAATGGTTTATGTTGATTTCGTATTCCCTACAACATTTTGGATGGCTTGGATCAGGTTTCCTTCTACAATGTCACATATTAAGTCAAGAACAAGCCAAATGAGATTTCAGATTTCAGAATCTCAAAAGAATATGCTTGTAGATGCCAAGGGAAATTTAGGGCATTACATTCGGTTAAGGTTTCACTTGTAATCCTTAGTGAATTTTGAGTTATATAAAAGTTTGAGTTCCATTTTAGATTACACTGTCCTTTTTAATTATTTGCACATTTACTTTTTCATGACAGTTTTAAACTACTTGTTTATTCAAAAAGATTTTTTTGTAAATTAAAAAAATTGAAGATTCTAAATTATTGAACAAATTTTGTGAGCTAGTTGACACTTGGTTTACAAAGTTGGTAGGAATTTGGTTTAATTCTTGTTGGTTACTCTTTATTTTACTTGCAAATCAGTTTTCTTCCAAAGTTTTTTAGAAAAAATCAACTTATTGGTTTTTAGCTTAATATTAACTGTAGCATAAGCCTAAGACAAGCTTGACTCACAATCAAGCTTGACTGACATTTTATTCTCTGTGCTTAGCTTGACTATTCTAGTCACTAAGTCACATCAAGTCATAACCCCATCTCCATAAACTCATATAGGTCAAATAATCCAAGAGTTGTTGTATTAGCTGCTAGTTAGGCCTAGAAGTAGGTCATGCTAGGTACAAGCTTTGAACTCTAATTCTTACCCTTGTTCTATCCTATTTGTGGTTTTATGTGAAATGCTTATTTGACTTGTTATTTTCCATTTTTGTTTGCTTATTATCTGTTCTTTGTGCTTATCTTAGATGTATATGTATTTATCTTGCTTTATTTCAGCTTATAGATCAAATTTCTTTATTAATTTGTTGTCTGATCACACATAAAGTGGTGTTTGGGACAGATTGATTTAACCTTGAGTGAATGTTGGAAAAACCAAACCAAAACGTGTATTTATAAAGGTAAATGTTGGAATTACGCGGGGTTTTGTGTTTGTTGTGAAATAGGTACAAAAGGAAAAAAATGAAGAAAACACGGTATTTCACGGACATTTATCAAAGAAAAAGTCAAAGGTAAAGTTAAAGGACCAAAAGTGTCAAAAGAATGAAGTTTGGAGGGCTAAGGATGAAGATTTGACAAGAACTGCAAACAACAAGGACTATTTCTGCCATACTACCGAAGTTATCCACTAACAAACCACATACACCAATAGAAGAGAACAAAATTACGAAGCCAACGGTCCCTACCTCGCGTCGTAACTCCTCACGCTTTGTTTTCTATGAATTTTTTAAATTTTATATGTTTAAAATTAAATAACTAGTTTTTAATAAATAAATAATATAAATTAATATTTTCGAAATTTTAATAAAAAATAAAATTAAAATAAAGTTTTTATAAATATTAAAATAATTTTCGGAATTTATAATTAGTATTAGTATTATTATTATTATTTTTTTTATAAATCATCACTTTATTAAAAACAAAAAGGGATTTACAACAAATTGGATGGGAGTCGAGATACTATCTGCGCTCCCACCCCTTTAGCAATAGCAAAACCTATTCTATGGAAAATATATATAGCAGCACGCGTTCCAATGTCTTGAGCCTTAGAAAATCTCTGGATCCGCTTCAGCAACGCAACTACATCTTCCTGTAACTCACCTAGAGAAGAAAAAGAGAAAGGAAGAAACCCATATCCGAGAGCTACACACTTAGCCAAATACTTGCGTCGTTTACGATGTGCAGCATCAATCACAGCTCGGCCAGGAACAAAGTCATTCATCCCCGTACGAGTCAAATGAAAAGAACCAGTCAGATCAACGCACACATCTTTACCTCCATCCCAAGAATAAAACAAAATATCAGCCGGACGTAAGGCATTATCAGGTCCTCCATCTAATCCAATATTAACTTCCTTTCTGACAGATATCCCTGAACGGTAACATATATCAGCAAGAGTATCACGGACCAAATTGTGATGATGCTTAATCCCAACGATGCCAGCACATGATACCGCATGATCCCCAAATATATCCCCATCAGATACTCTCGAACAAGCTAAACAGGGCTTCGAAATAGAGAACAAGGGAATACCTAAGCGATAACACAAAACACATCAATAAGACCTCCCGTTCATAGTCTGACCTAATCCCGGGATGGGAACCGTCCTAAGCCAGTCAGACGTGTGATCCTCCCTCTGATATGCCCATAAAGCCAACTGACGAGCAGATAAAGCGAAAGTGGATTCTGCATTCTTAATAACCCGA
Organism: Glebionis coronaria; assembly: GCA_025667525.1. NCBI lineage: Eukaryota > Viridiplantae > Streptophyta > Magnoliopsida > Asterales > Asteraceae > Glebionis > Glebionis coronaria. The sequence continues at coordinate 123,513,426 of CM046880.1, read as the reverse complement.
GAAAAATATATATCTGCTATTTTCTTCATGAGTTTGGGGGAAGCGACCTCACTCGGATTACTTAGAAAATCAATCTCCATAACCGAGTTAAACACGCGTAATGCATCATTAAACTTGAGTCCATAAGATCTCATATCAGTGTGTTGAAGTAACTTAGACTGCAAATCAGCAGACTGTAACCGAGAAGCAAGAAAAGCATAATGCAATACATCACCCGCAGAATAAACACCCAACCCTACAAAGGAAAAGGGCAATGTAGCAAGTCTCCACTGCCAATCACCAAATCCCGGTCCAGAAGCAATAACGATATGCTCCAAAGAAGAACGGAGAGCCAAATCAAAAGAACTTTGAGCAGACTTAAAAGCACACGGTGAACATGTACGCATAGCAAAATATAACTTGGAAATACCGGCACATGAACGAAGAAGAAGAAACTCACATTGAGGGTCATTAATTTTGGCCACAACATCCATAAGCTCAATAGTCTTAACCACACGCTTCAACACAAGCTGACTATAAAAATCAAGATCTACACTCGCAGGCCCCCCAAGTAACTTAACACCGCGCGCAGGTCAAACAATATTATCTGGGAACACACCAGTAAACTTGCTGCGAGGATCCTCGGTCGGCCAAAAAACACCAGTCTTATTAATATTAAGATGCAGTCCATACACAGGGCCATCCTTCATGATGCACTCCAAAACTTTCCCCACAACCAAAGTATCCCCAATAATAGTACCATCATCCAAATACAAGGCCTGTAAAGAAAGAGAGAAGGAGTCTCGAATCTTACAAATCAATGGTTGAAGTACAAGAGCAAAGAGTAACGGACCAAGAGGGTCACCCTGTTGTACCCCCTGGCATGACCTTAATACATGTTCCCCATAATACAACCTTGCCGGACTAGAATAACAAAACTCCACCCAAGACGAGATGGAGGGACAACGAAGACGAACCTCTCGCAACATAACCTCTCGATCAACCAAATTGAAAGCATTTTTAAAATCCACAAGTAACATCGACAAATCGACATCACCACCATATCTCTTAAGTAAACAATTCACAATATGAAGAATAGCCTCACTCCCTCCCGACACCCCCACCCCAAACTCCAAATCACCAAAGTACCCATCCAAAGAATGATCAACCTCATAAGCACATACCTTGGAAACAAGCCGTCTCCAAACAGTACCAACAGCAATGGGACGAATCCTATCACCAGGCTTAACCAACGGAGTGAGAGGAGCACTGGAAATGAACTCACCCAACACCTTGGGACATCGCCCATCAAGAAAAAGGTTCACTATTTGGGTGATAGAAAAAACTAAATCATCAGAAATAGCAACCGCATAACCACTCAAACAATCTAAAAGGTGTTGGGCCTGCAACCCATCCCACCCACAAGACGTACCTCGGGGAAAAATCTTGATCATGTCAAGAACCTTAGATCGAGAAACAACAATGAGATGAAGGTCAAGAGAAATATCTGGCAAAGAAGGAACATGAACAAAAGGGTGATTTTTTTTAGGTCTTCAAGAGTAATATCATTATAAGGAGCCACACCAGATGAGGAAAGAACTCTAACAGCCGCAGAATAATGCCATCAGAAATCTTCTGTCTACACTGCTTAATATTCTGCTCAACCAACTCACTATCCTCACAATGAACATTAGACAAAGCGGGAGAAGGTTCAGCCAAACACTCTGTTAGCCTCAAAATATTGAGTCAAACAAGAATGCTCGGTCATATGTTTATTATGTATCGTATTTTAGAACGTTGTAATAGGTAGTAGATTAGTCGTGTATTACGGGCTTAACTTTAGGCTAAGGTTCATTCATAAGTTACCAAAGCCCAAAAGGAAAGCCCGACCCATGATCATATAGCCTATTAAGCTACATGTAAGCAAAGTCTATATAAACCCTTCCTAGCATGTTAGGAAGGGTGTTGGTCATTTCATTTTCTCTAATCTAATATCACCTAGTTTCTCCAACCATTCTCTCTACTTTCTCTCACTACTTTCTCTCTCTAAAATTCATGTCATATCTACCTTTCTTTCTTTAATTCGTATATATATCATCTAAATATATGGGACTACAATTGGTATCAATTGCCATGGGATAGTTTTGTGATTCGTTGTTGATTTTTACTTGGTTCGTGTGATTTTCTCCTATAATCATCTCGAATTCAAGATTTTTTTTTGTGTTTTCCATGCTCTAAATCTTGATATAAATCTTCTACATAGTTGTGGTAGGGATTTGGTCGCATTTGGTTGGTTGAAATCACGGATTTCTTGTGGAAAATCTCATCTTTTTACCAAAAATTCTCGAAACAGTACTATTATTCCGATCATTGTCATCGGAAAAGGGATTAGAGATTCCGATCAGTCGCATCGAAAAAGGGTTTAAACATTCCGACCAGCTTTTCTGATCACATTCCGAATGGATTAAAAATATTCCGATTGCATTCCGATTTGGTATTCCGACAAGGTCCTTTCCGACATCATTCCGACAAGGGATTCCGATTGTATTCCAATAAGGACATTCCGACAAGGGGTATTCCGATTAGGGGACATTCCGATTTGGGTATTCCGATTAGGACATTCCGACAAGGGTATTCCAATTAAGACATTCCGACATCATTCCGACGAAGGGATTCCGATTATATTCCGATAAGTGATTCCGACGACATTCCGATGCTGTGTTTTTGCTAAATTTTGTTCGAGTATTTTTTAGACTTAGCCACCATCTAGACTAGTTTTGAAATATCGTTTACACGAAGATTAAAGAAAATAAAAAAAAATTGGCAATTACAAAATTTTTTGGTCTACCGTTTTGTCGGACTGGAGAATTTATTGTCGGACTGGAGAAAAATTGCAATTTTCAGAATTTAAACCACAACAACAATCACAACAACAATCACAACAAATCTACTTAAGATCCATATTCACTTCATCATTTCAGAGAATATTGAGATGGATTCTACTGCCGAATATCGTGTGACGAACAACAACATAATGGTGGCGGGTAACAAAGAGAGACCACCAATGCTTCTATCTGGTTGGTATGCTCAATGGAAATCGCGTTTCATACGATACCTTGACACAAGACCTAATGTGACAATCCGTCAATTTGTGGTTGATATTTTATTCTCAATATTTATTTGAAAACATTATTTTAATGTTACAATATGAACTCACTTATTTTTGGAAAGTAAATTTGATTTACGTCTTGAAGTTGCGTCGACTACGTCTAAACCGGAGGATTCAACGTTACGTGCTTACGTTTACATACACCGTCTTTGGTGACAGTCCGACATTTCAGAAAATAAATTTATCCGTGAATATTATTTTGGAGTTTTAAATTTGTGTTGGTTCATAAACTCACAAATTTACGAGAAGAGACTAGGACTTACGATTTTATTTTAACGTCCTTTACGACTAAACCGGAAACCTTAGGATTACGTATTTACGTTTTCGAACTCCGTTTTTGATGAAACAATTTTTATTAGATTCGTTTTGCGCCGTTGATTCATAATTTATAAAAACGTTTTTCGTAAAACGACCCGAGGGCACGAAAATCGAGGAAACTAGAATCGAGGAGTACCCGTAAATAAATGGGGATGAGACAAGTGAGACACTTGCCCCACCCCCATTCAAACCGTCCTAAAGGAAGCCACCACACCAATTTGGTGGCAAGTTTTTAGTTAGTAACTTACACTTGTAAGTTAGCTTAATACTTAAGCTCATTTTCACCCACCAAACTAACAAAACCACCTTAACTTTACCACTTGCTCATTCACACACATGCAAACTACTCCAAACTCTCCTCCCTCTCTCTTCCTTGCCGTCCCATTTTACACCTCAAATCATCATCACTTGATCAAATTTTAACCACAAACATATGTTATAATTAACATATGTTAATCCCCATTCAAAAAGATGAAGATTGGTGCAAGTTTTAACATCCAAGGAGGATTTTCTATGGAGTATTAGGGCTGATTTCCACAAGGTGTTCATGAAGAATGATGGTCTGAAAGATGGTCATGGTTATCCACAAGTTTCTCCATCAAAATCCATGTCCAAATCATAACCTACATCAACTTGGTGGTATAAAGATTGTCCTCCTCATCCTCTTGTTATTTTTGATTATGTAATTTTGTATTTCTTTCACTTATGTATATGTATATGATGATGAATGATGATTAAAAATATTGTGTGGGGATTTGTTGTTGATAAACATGCTTAAAAAGATGAAAAACTATAAGAAATAAGGCTAAAATCTTGCTTAAAAATGATGGCTGTATAAAAAAGTAAAGAAACATGTCATGAACTGATAGAATGATGAAGTAGAATTGATATACAGTAAGCTATGGGTCTTGTACACATGTGAGAGTTGGCCATGCAATGGAATCATTATAATGAGTGAGATATGATCAAAACAAGTTTAAAGTACAAATCTGAGTTCACTGTTTTGGACGATTTTTATAAAATACTTAGAGGATGATTCAACAGTATCTATAGCAGAGTTAAATGGAGCACATATCATGTAGTTTATGTGATAAAAATTTGAGCTTCTATCTCCATATAGAACTCTAGATATGGCAGTTTTGGTGAAGATGAAAATAAAAATCAGATTTTGGAAATTAAAGTATAATACTATTATATAAGCACTCCAAATTATATAGTATAAAATGTGAATAAAAACCTACTAACTCATATAATACACTTATATAAATATGTACAATGGTAAATAAGTGGACATTTTATAAAAATGGTAACTTGTTAAGTTTTATAAGTTATAAAACTATAAACATGATTTTTACGACTTTTTCGGCTATTACCGTAAAATTAACGTTTTTGTTAAATAAAACTTAGATGGTTGGACCCGTCTAATGTAAACTTTATAAAACTTATATACTGATATATAAACATGTATAAAAAGTAAAAACCGATAAAATCCGAACTATATAACATACGGACATTAACGGGATAAATTAACGTTATTGGACTAATAATACAACAAAATGGACTAAAACACTTATAAAAAGAACTTATTGGGTTTAACCCATTTGGGCCCAACATGGAAAGTATATATACTGATAATATAGGTATAAAATAGATTAAAATAAGTTAAAGAACTTATACTAAGCTTATTGGACTTAAAATAGGTAAATAGGTAAAACTAGCAAACTAGTAAGAAGTTACCAATACGTAAACACTAAAAAGAGTAAAAGAGAATATGTAAACCCACTTGATTATCATATATATAAAATCATAATATGTATACATAATTGTTAACTTTATAAAGTCATTGGACATGAGTCTAAGACGAATATTATTTTTCTAGGTTTCCGTGATTGAAGCACGCACCGTACGTCCGAATTGCCGATAACCCGCCTTCCCACATCAACGTGAGTTCATAGCCTCGCACTCTTTTAAATGTTTTATAAATGTTTTATAAACCCGCGAGGGAGATAACATGTTAGTCTTTATAAAATAGGACACCATTTGTCCCGATTGGTTGTTTATTGATTTGGACCCTAATGATTGTATGACCCGATTGTATGACCCTATGAATGATTTAAAGGACCCGATAGATGAAATTAAATGGATTATTAAAGTTAGGTTATGTCACTAAAAGTCCCATTAGCATGAATTGTGAACTACCGGGATTTGGTAGACGCTTATGCATATAATAGTACTATTTGTGGACGATCACCCCAGTTCGCGCCTTGACGGTTGATCCCCGTCGTGCCACATTGATTGGTAAGCGAATTTATGTATGAGAAGATTTCCATAGCGTGACCTTTGTGAAGACACGCTACTTCAGATGGGCAAATTGAGTATCGGGTTAGCTACCCGTTGTTTGGTTAGTAAGGTAACAATGTCATGCGGCTTATAATAATCCAAGCTAACGAAATACTACTAGACGCTCCGAATTACGATGTATTGCCTGACTAGCAATACAGGGTCATACTATTGATATTATGTTCGTGTTTTGGTTATCATAACCATATTCATATAACGGATTTTATTTTCATACAACGTCATAAGACGTATTGTATGATGTTTTTACGACATTGGCTCGTATAATGTTTTTTAAGGCAAACGCCTATATTATGATTTTGATGAAGATTTGTATAAAATGACTTTGGCTATTTTATGGCCTATTAAAATGATTTGTACAAAATGATTTTCAGTAATAATTTTATACTGATATTATATTGATGGATTTTATTAAACTCTATGAATTCACTCGGCGTTATCGCTGACCTTTTCTTTTAACATGTTTTATCTCAGGTACTTGAAGGTAATTCTCGAGAAGAGGACAAGAATTCATGGCCCGCACTTAAACAATGTTTTCCATTCAAATACTTTGTAAAATTTGTATGAAATAATATGACTTGGGAGCGAAGTAACTTTGATATTTATGAATGGAAATGCTTTATTAATAAACGACGCGATTTTTATGCGTTGTCTATGATGTGAGTAATGTGCTATCCCGTAACACCAACTAGTCTTCCGCTGTATTGAGTTGTATAAATTTTGGGGTGTTACAGTTTGACATCAGAGCTCTCGTTATAGAGAACGAAAGATTTTTAAAACTAAGGTTTTGAATAAAATATTTCAAAATCTTTTAACTATAAACATTTTTCTAAAAATGTCTAAAAATCTTTTGACTATAACGGTGCCGAAGAATTCCCGAGTTACCGACAAGGCCAGACTGAGAAGTGTTATGTTAATATACATATAACTTGGATTATATATATATATGATGTAATTTTATTACATGATTGTTTGATGATTATTTTGATTTTTATACGAGATACTTATACGACGTAGATTGTCACAAGGAACCCTAAATCCCCTAGTAAATTAATCGAAGCTATTCTCGTAGTAATTCTAGTTATCCTAGATCTAAACCAAGTTGTGGATATTTATGATCCCAACAAATGGTTGATATTCGTAGATATTAGTTGATTGTGATATCGAAAAAGAACTGGCGAGATTAAATCTGATATCGATGTCATGACGATCTTTCCTTATAGAGTGGAGTTTGACAATACATTACCACCTAGAAAGATGTCATCTGATTCGTTGTCATCCAATTCTTAAATTTGAAATCGAAAGGGGGAATGTTGCACTTGAGGCTGTCATTGGAACCATTACCCAAAAGCCTCATGCAACTAATACCTTTCAGAGAAATCTAATTGAATGTATGAGTCATCTCATACTAGTGACTCATTTGATAATTGTTGTTGTAAGAGCTATAGGATTGGAAATTAAGTGTTGTTCATATCAAGCTTTTATTGCCCTATTAAGGTTTATGAATACGGTTGAAAGTATCGAAGAGTGATGTAGGATATCACATTGAGTATGAATTGGTTGAAACTTGAATAAAGAAAAATTTAACCCATATGGAATATGAGATTGCTAATATAAGTCATTAAGTTTTGTGATTGAATTATAAGGTTTTAATTGATTGTTGATTCGTGTTAAGTGTTGTTCCTAGACCATTGTCCACTAACGAGGATGCCCAGTGTCCAATAAATAAATTGAAGAAATCTTCTTCTAAATTGAGACTGATGGATCTTCCGGGACAGGCAAGACACCTAATGACTCTTGTAGTTTAGTATTCATTGTGGTATCTTTTAAAAATCCCTAACTTAACTGAGATATCAGTTGGTAGGATGAGTTTTGAGAATTGTATGACATAGTGACATGTAATGTGTTATGGTACAATTTTGACTTGTTTGTGATTAGTGAAAAGACTACCTTTGATTGCTAAATCCTACATGTATCGATGTTATCTATCCTTTATTGCTTCATCCTAATGTTCGCATTAGTGATGCAACCATTGAACAAGTGCTCATCTTGATTTGAGTTACGTTGTGAATTATTCTTCGTGAGTGCCATCGAGGTCATGAACCTCATGATTATTTGGATAAAGCTCATTTCCTATCATATAGTTAAGTTCTTGGTAAACAACTCTTCATCACTCTTTTGCAGATCACACTTTGTTTTTATAAAGATAAAACGGTATCCTTTGAGAAAATTTAATTTTCATCACAATAAGGATTATTCAAAGTGAGATTTATCAGTGATTGATATCAAAATGAAGTTGTTTATGAGACACTTTGGAAACTTAATTATTTCCATAACAAAGAAAACCTTTGTAAATATATTTTTTATTCTTATTTAAGAATTAAGCATGACAATTTTTTATTATAAACATGATGATAAAATTTTGACGAACTGAGTATTGCATCGTTAATCTTGAAATTGTATATAGTTGCGCGCCTACATATAATTTGGAATGGACCATGCAAGGCTGATTAGTAGTCACCATAAAAATAATGAATAAACACTACATTTTCTTTGAAGATTGTGAAAGATTAAATTTTATGAGATCTACAAGAAGTGAAAAATAGGGACATAGTGTTAGGGACACCTACATATGTGCCCGTACTATCTATTCTTCTGAGTCGAATTTACTCATCTGTGGAAATTGTCTTATTTGACAATTGACAATTCTTTCTTGTCCAATTCTCCCATGCTGAGATTCTTTGGAAAAGTATCTGATTACCGAGTGTTGATACCCGACTGGATGTATTGACGTTCTTATCATTTCTTATGATTTGATGTCGTTTGAATGACCTGGGTAACGATCCGAGGAGCTTTCGAATGCGTACTCAAATTATGAAAACATGGGATATATTCATATTCATTAAATGTTTTCATCTGTATCTGATTTGAAATTCTCTCGCATAGATTATGCGTTGACCTTACTCTTTAGATGGTAATTGTGTCTCCATATATCCTTGAATTTGTGAAGGATTAAGAGTTATTATTAGTCTTTTGAGAAGTTCACATCTTATCGACGGCAATGAAACTAGAAAGTTGATAGTGCCAGTAGAATGGATTGATTGATTATGACATGACGGCATTGTCTTAATTGATGGGAACTCAAGTAGAATTCCCCTAAATGATAAGATGTTGATTATCAAAGGTGATCCAAATAATTCTTGATGGATGACCATATCCTACATTTAGACTTGAAATTATATTGTGATTGGTTGTGAATAAGTCACAGATTTTATAATCTAGAAAGAACCTAATATGAATTTATTAAAAAGTATTCCTGTTATCTGAAACCTTAGTAAGTATTTATTGATGACTTACCTAGACTTTCACCATTAGGGAAAGTTGAATTTGGTATTGATTATATCCTCGGTGTTGCACCTGTGGCTTGTGCACTGCACGTCAGCACCATCTAAATTATAGGAATTACCGTACAACTAAGAGAGTTGTCGGAGAAAGATTTTATTCTACCGAGCTTGTCATCATGAAGAGCTATGGTGTTATCATTCCTTATATTTATAGATTACTGTGAACTGAGTAAATTGACAATCGAAAACGATATCCATAACTCATAATGGAAGATTTGTTCGATCATTTACAAGGTTTTTGATCCTCAGCATGGTTATCATCAACTTCGCATCTGCGAAAAGGATTATCTATTCCAATAACTACATCCAGAACTTGTAATAAACATTATGAGTTTCACGTGGTGTCGTTTGGATTAACCAATGCACATGTAACATTCATAAATTTGGTGAATCACGTGTGAAGGCTGTAATTCGATAAATTCATGCTTGTGATCATTAAGGACCATTTGTTTGTTTCTAAGAATAAGAATGAAGTTAATAATTATTTATAGATTGCCCTGAATTGACCGAACAATAAAAACCTGTACTTTGAATAATTAACATATGATTTAAGACTTAATCTTTTACATAAAGTGACCGTTTGATTAATGATGGTAAGATATATATATATATATATTGACTCTTCAAAAATTAAGAGCCCTTTTAAGACTTTGGATTATTACTAAAAAGAAAGTGCAAATATGTTTTGACAAATATTTTAACAAAGGATTTTTAAGGGATTATTCCCTTGTACCTAGAACATTTAACTAAACTCCTGTTTAGGGGTAAATGTTCGTGTATACCTCAAAACAACCTAAGAAGGATTGAGGAAACCACTTAAACCATTACTTGAAATCTGAAACGATAATTTTTACTTTTCAAACTAAGAAAACTTTGACCAAAGTATAAACAAAGGTTTTTTTTTCGAACATTTACGAATCTTATTAAATATTTTCGATAAATCAACCAAAAATCTTGTTAATTAAATTCAAATTTATTTTGAACATTTTTATAATTGGTCGAACTAAGAAATTTAAACTTTTAGCGTTTACGCTTCATAAAAATTTAATAATTATTATTAAATTAATTATAATAACTATCGACCCTTTAAACGTCGGATTGAGTAAAACGGATAAAGATAATAGTAAAGACGAAACTAAAACATAGAAGATATGAAGAAAGAAATTTCGAATAAATACGGTCATGATATTTATTCCATCTAGGAAAGTGAACGTAGATACTGACACCTTATATAAAAAGGATAAAGAATAAATTAGGAATGTGTTCCTTAATAATGAAGGTGGAAAATAAATTGCCGAACGGTATAAAAATAAACAATGCTTGTAAGAAGGATAATATGGATAATAAAAAGGGGGTTGGCGGCTAATGTGAACCATTAGAATTAAGAAGCCGATGGCGTTAAATGTATAAAAGGCCACTTGTGGTTGCCTAAATATGGAGATTTTGAGATTTAGTTATATTGAAATCTTGTAAGTATAAGTACAAGTATTCTATTTATGTCATTTCTGACTAAAAGTATCTTTGTCTGAAGAAGTTGTACTGATGGCAATTATGAAGGCAGACATCGCCTCATACATTAGTAAACGTCTAGCTATTGCAAAGGTCATCATCTGAATTTGATTCGATTTGGGTCATCGTCGACAGACTGACCAAATCTAATATCATTCCCGTTAATGATAAATGCAAAAGAGTTATGTAAACATAGTGTGCCTGTATCGAACATCTTTATCAAGATCCTCGCTTAGCATCGAATTTCTAGATATTTGCTCAGAAATCATTAAGAACGAACCTTGATGAGAGTACTATGTACCACCCAATCGAAGGGACGAGGTAAAGTAACGATACAAAGTAATATAAGTATTATTTCATGTTTGAATGAATGACCTATGGTAATAAACCGTATAATCATTTTTATTTGGAGAGATTATCATTGATAATCATCGTATTAGGATCGAGATCGAATCTTGTTAGGATCTAAATATTAGAGCATCTGTAAGCAGGAGTTGAGATGAAGACATCCGACATACACCCATTGTGAGCTGGACATGTCTTTTAGGTTTAAGGTTTCCTATGATGGCGAACCTAATCTTACAAAATATTCGACCCGCGAGATCTGAAATGATTGCTGAAATTAGGATCTGATCATTGACTGCCGGTAGTGGGCAAGAGGTTATGTGAATATGAAATGTAGATCTTGGAGTGCCAGATGGGTAGCGAAGTTATGCCAAAAATTTTAACCTTGGAAAAAAAATGAATTAATGATCTGACAAATCATAGGATATAAGTCCCCGTTGTATGGGACCATTGAGATGATGTAAAAGATTTGGTTTGAAAGGCATATAAGCTGGATCTACCCTAGGACTTCAAGGGCTGCGTGAATTATGTTTCGTAAATCGAACTTGATAAATATCTATCAAGTTAAAATCTGAATTCTTCTTAGTAATGTTTAGATCGGCGAAAAGTTGCATTCATCAAAAACCCGTGAACATCATGGATAGAGAAAGTAAGTCAACAGTAAGCCGGATCTTATTCCCGTAGTTATGTTTGATAGAACTCGCGTATTGTAATGAATTGCACTTGTGAGAAAAGACCAAATGTGGAGGAAATACCCACATGGCTTTAACTCTATAAGAAGCGAGTAGTAAGATGATCTTTGAGGACAAAGATCCTGTTTAGGGGTAAATGTTGTGACAATCCGTCAATTTGTGGTTGATATTTTATTCTCAATATTTATTTGAAAACATTATTTTAATGTTACAATATGAACTCACTTATTTTTGGGAAGTAAATTTGATTTACGTCTTGAAGTAGCGTCGACTACGTCTAAACCGGAGGATTCAACGTTACGTGCTTACGTTTACATACACCGTCTTTGGTGACAGTCCGACATTTCAGAAAATAAATTTATCCGTGAATATTATTTTGGAGTTTTAAATTTGTGTTGGTTCATAAACACACAAATTTACGAGAAGAGACTAGGACTTACGATTTTATTTTAACGTCCTTTACGACTAAACCGGAAACCTTAGGATTACGTATTTACGTTTTCGAACTCCGTTTTTGATGAAACAATTTTTATTAGATTCATTTTGCGCCGTTGATTCATAATTTATAAAAAAGTTTTTCGTAAAACGACCCGAGGGCACGCAAATCGAGGAAACTAGAATCGAGGAGTACCCGTAAATAAATGGGGATGAGATAAGTGGGACACTTGCCCCAGCCCCATTCAAACCGGCCTAAAGGAAGCCACCACACCAATTTGGTGGCAAGTTTTTAGTTAGTAACTTACACTTGTAAGTTAGCTTAATACTTAAGCTCATTTTCACCCACCAAACTAACAAAACCACCTTAACTTTATCACTTGCTCATTCACACACATGCAAACTACTCCAAACTCTCCTCCCTCTCTCTTCCTTGCCGTCCCATTTTACACCTCAAATCACCATCACTTGATCAAATTTTAACCACAAACATATGTTATAATTAACATATGTTAATCCCCATTAAAAAAAGATGAAGATTGGTGCAAGTTTTAACATCCAAGGAGGAGTTCCTATGGAGTATTAGGGCTGATTTCCACAAGGTGTTCATGAAGAATGGTGGTCTTGAAGATGGTCATGGTTATCCACAAGTTTCTCCATCAAAATCCATGTCCAAATCATAACCTACATCAACTTGGTGGTATAAAGATTATCCTCCTCATCCTCTTGTTATTTTTGATTATGTAATTTTGTATTTCTTTCACTTATGTATATGTATATGATGATTAATTATGATTAAAAATATTGTGTGGGGATTTGTTGTTGATAAACATGCTTAAAAAGATGAAAAACTATAAAAAAATAAGGCTAAAATCTTGCTTAAAAATTATGGCTGTATAAAACAGTAAAGAAACATGTCATGAAATGATAAAATGATGAAGTAGAATTGATATACAGTAAGCTATGGGTCTTGTACACATGTGAGAGTTGGCCATGCAATGGAATCATTGTAATGAGTGAGATATGATCAAAACAAGTTTAAAGTACAAATCTGAGTTCACTGTTTTGGACGATTTTTAGAAAATACTTAGAGGATGATTCAACAGTATCTATAGAAGAGTTAAATGGAGAACATATCATGTAGTTTATGTGATAAATATTTGAGCTTCTATCTCCATATAGAACTCTAGATATGGCAGTTTTGGTGAAGATGAAAATAAATATCAGATTTTGGAAATTAAAGTATAATACTATTATATAAGCACTCAAAATTATATAGTATAAAATGTGAATAAAAACCCACTAACTCATATAATACACTTATATAAATATGTACAATGGTAAATAAGTAGACATTTTATAAAAATGGTAACTTGTTATGTTTTATAAGTTATAAAACTATAAACATGATTTTTACGACTTTTTCGGCTATTACCGTAAAATTAACGTTTTTGTTAAATAAAACTTAGATGGTTGGACCCGTCTAGTGTAAACTTTATAAAACTTATATACTGATATATAAACATGTATAACAAGTAAAAACCGATAAAATCCGAACTATATAACATACGGACATTAACGGGCTAAATTAACGTTATTGGACTAATAATACAACAAAATGGACTAAAACACTTATAAAAATAACTTATTGGGCTTAACCCATTTGGGCCCAACATGGAAAGTATATATACTGATAATATAGGTATAAAATGGATTAAAACAAGTTAAAGAACTTATACTAAGCTTATTGGACTTAAAATAGGTAAATAGGTAAAACTAGCAAACTAGTAATAAGTTACCAATACGTAAACACTAAAAAGAGTAAAAGAGAATATGTAAACCCACTTGATTATCATATATATAAAATCATTATATGTATACATAATTGTTATTTTTATAAAGTCATTGGACATGAGTCTAAGACGAATATTATTTGTCTAGATTTCTGTGATTGAAGCACGCACCGTACGTCCGAATTGCCGATAACCCACCTTCCCACATCAACGTGAGTTCATAGCCTCGCACTCTTTTAAATGTTTTATAAATGTTTTATAAACCCGCGAGGGAGATAACATGTTAGTATTTATAAAATAGGACACCATTTGTCCCGATTGTTTGTTTATGGATTTGGACCCGAATGATTGTATGACCTGATTGTATGACCCTATGAATGATTTAAAGGACCCGATAGATGAAATAAAATGGATTATTAAAGTTAGGTTATGTCACTAAAAGTCCCATTAGCATGAATTGTGAACTACCGGGATTTGGTAGACGCTTATGCATGTAATAGTACTATTTTGGGACGATCACCCCAGTTCGCGCCTTGACGGTTGATCCCCGTCGTGCCACATTGATTGGTAAGCGAATTTATGTATGAGAAGATTTCCATAGCGTGACCTTTGTGACGACACGCTACTTTAGATGGGCAAATTGAGTATCGGGTTAGCTACCCGTTGTTTGGTTAGTAAGGTAACAATGTCATGCGGATTATAATAATCCAAACTAACGAAATACTACTAGACACTCCGAATTACGATGTATTGCCTGACTAGCAATACAGGGTCATACTATTGATATTATGTTCGTGTTTTGGTTATCATAACCATATTCATATAACGGTTTTTATTTTCATACAACGTCATAAGACGTATTGTATGATGTTTTTACGACATTGGCTCATATAATGATTTTTAAGGCAAACGCCTATATTATGATTTTGATGAAGATTTGTATAAAATGACTTTGGCTATTTTATGGCCTATTAAATTGATTTGTACATAATGATTTTCAGTAATAATTTTATACTGATATTATATTGATGGATTTTATTAAACTCTATGAATTCACTCGGCGTTATCACTGACCTTTTCTTTTAACATGTTTTATCTCAGGTACTTGAAGGTAATTCTCAGGAAGACGACAAGAATTCATGGCCCGCACTTAAACAATGTTTTCCATTAAATACTTTGTAAAACTTTGTATGAATTAATATGACTTGGGACCGAAGTAACTTTGATATTTATGAATGGAAATGCTTTATTTATAAACGACGCGATTTTTATGCGTTGTCTATGATGTGAGTAATGTGCTATCCCGTAACACCAACTAGTCTTCCGCTGTATTGAGTTGTATAAATTTGGGGGTGTTACACCTAATGGTGATGCCTTGAGGAAATGTATTACTCATGGACCATATATATTCAAGAAGATCTCAATTCCTCCAAGAGCAGCCACAGATACTACTGATCCAATACCTGCAAGTGAACGTGATGAAACAATAGCAGATCTCACACCTGAAAATTATGCTTGGCATGATGCGGAGAAGGAAGCCATCTATATGGTTTTAGGTGGGATTGGAGATGATATTTACTCCACGGTTGATGCATGCCCGATAGCACATGAAATGTGGACTGCTATTGAACGCTTGCAACAAGGAGAATCACTCAACAAACATGATGTCAAAACAAACTTGTTTTGGAATTTTGGCAAGTTTACTTCAGGGGATGGACAATCAATTGATTCATAGTACTCCAGGTTTTATAATATGATGAATGACATGACAAGAAATAACCTGCAAGTCTCCACCATGCAAGTCAATGTTCAATTTCTTCAACAACTTCAACCCGAGTGGACACGATTCGTCACTTTAGTGAAACAACAAGAAAAGTTAGACGAGGTCTCATATCATCGACTCTTTGATATCTTGAAGCAATTTCAGAATAAAGCAAATGAGATTCATGCTGAACGTGTTGCCAAGACGGCTAATCCACTTGCTTTAGTGACTACAACTCAACATGTTCAAGGTCATAAGTCTCGTGCTCCTAAGTCATATTCCACTACATCATCTTCACCACGATCTTCCACATCATCTAAGTCTTCATCATCCACAAGATCTCGAGGGAAAGTGCCAAGAGCACCATCACCAACATCTGAGTCATCATCTGAAGAAGATAGTGATGAAGACCAAGCTCAAAAGAATCAAGAGATGAAACAACAAATTGCTTTCATAATGAAGACTTACAAGAAAATCTACAAACCCACCAACAACAATCTTCGCACATCATCTAACACCAAGAACCGATATGTTGAGAGTCCTCCATGGTATGACACACGTCGACGTGGTGAAAGTCCTTCTAGGTATGATCCATGTTGAGGGTTCTGCAAGGTATGATCGACAAACTGCCAAGTATGATACTCAGAGGATTGCTGCTGCTACTGGGAATAGGGAAACGGTTGGAAGTCAAGTGGTTCAACATAGTGGGATTCAATGTTTTAATTGCCAAGGTTATGGGCATATGGCAAAGGAATGCAGGAAGCCGAAAAGGGTTAGAGACTCCAGCTATCACAAGGAAAAGATGCTGCTATGCAAGAAGATGGAAGCAGGGGTTAAATTGTTAGCTGAGGAAGGAGCAATGCTTGATGACACTGGTGATGAATATTCTGATCAAGAGCTCGATGCACATTACTCGTAGATGGCAAAGTTTGAAGAAGTTCTCAAAGTAACTGAAGATGACAATGGCCTTATCTTTGACACTGAGCCAATCGATAAGGTACACACTACTGATGAGTATAACGTGTTTGGTGATAATCCTGAGCATAGTGATCTACCCAATGCCATTAATGACACGTGTATGATGGAAACGGTTGATAGCAATACCACACCCGATTCATCAGACATGTGCAATAATGAGTCTGAGGATGATCAACATGCAAATGAATATGATGAAGAGGAACGTATTGCGCTTGCTAATTTAATTGCTACTTTACAAAAAGATGTCACTGAAAATAAAAAGAGTCAAAAGCAATTAAAGAAGCCAAACGCTACGCTCACTCAAAGTTTTGAAGAATGCAAAGCTGCTCTTATCAAATCTACTGAGATGACTGAAAGCTATAGAGATGAGCTCCTTCAGAAAACCAAAGAGCTTGAGGGGTACAAGGGAAGTGCGTTAAAAAGTCAAAAGGACGATTTTGAAAACAAATATAATACAACTCTTGAGTTATTAGCAAAAGAGAAGCGTCAATATAATGTTTTCTGAATGGATGAACGCCAAAAAACGTACCTTGCCAACACCAAAGTTAATGAACTTGAACAAAAGCTCTCTATGACCACTACTGATTCTGCTAAAATTCTTGAGGATAAGAAACAAGAGGTAGATGCGTTAAAACAAGACTTCAAAACTAGATATGATAAAGAAACTGAAAAGTAACGGAACTAGAAGCACAAGTCGAATTTTTGAAGAAAGTTGTTTATAAAACGCATGATTCTATTCAATCCGTAAGAATGCTGGCACCCCCTTCCATGTTTAAGGGTCAAGCTAGCTTTGCAAGTCCTGAGTACCTTGCCAAATCTCAAGCTGCGAACCCGTGTCTTTATCTTGATGAGACTGAAAGGACCAATCTTGATTGCATGCCTGTTAGTGCCGATAGTGAAGAGACTGCCCTTTGGGATGATAATCAACCACTTGTCAATAAGGAGTTTGTGAAACCATATAATTATGCTTATGAGAATAGTCTTTATGGTTTTTTCAACAAACAAACTCAGAAATCTCGTGAGGAAGTGTTTCTAGAATGCAAACAAAAGAGAATTCAGTGGAAGAAAGCATTTACCCCTAAGAAATCTAATGTTCACAAATACAAAAACTACCTCCCTTTAGATGAATCTAAAAGCAAGAGTAGGAAAACATTAGGTATTCTTAAACACCACATAGATAATGTTAAATCTATTTGTTGAAAGAGACTAGGCCAAACGTGAAAATGCTGAGTGGACACGTCCGATTCCTCAAGATATTACCTTGCTTGTGAAAGAACTCTTAATTCCTAACACGACGTTGATTAAAGAAACTGTTCTTCAACTTGAGGAGTTCATTCGGACTGAAATGTATGATGATTTAAAATATGTTGAATCTCTTGAGAAACACATTGATGATCTTCAAATGGAGAAGTCTGATTTCACAGATGAATATGATTTACTCTTGCAAGAATGCGTTTCTAAAGATGTTATGTGTGCTTATTTTACATCTTGTGCTGATATTGATGAATATTCTGAAGTTGCATGCCAATATTTTGATAAGATCAAAGAATGTGAACGTCTTGAAATTGAGCTTTCGAAACGTAAAGAAAATGTTGACAAAAAGGCTTTTGAGTTACTTCAACACAAAACTGATTTCCTTAAAAAACATTGTCATTCACTTGAACTTGCTTTGCAAAAAGACGTTGGTAGTTTTCCACATGATAATAAATTGCAAGAAAAACTTTCCCAAACATTTCGAGAAATGAATGAACAGAATTTGGAAATTAAAGGGTTGAAAGCTCAATTACAAGAAAGGGACAGAGCGATAGCAGAGTTGCAGAAACTCGTTGCTAAAATGGGTGGGAAAATCATGGAACCTTGCATTAAGAAACCTGTTGTTAGACAACCCAATGCCTCTAAAGTAAATAAATCCTCTATCTTGGGAAAACCATCTACTTTATCAAATTCCTCGTTTGCAAAACCTGTGTTTGCCCCCAAGATAGATGGAAAGGAAAGGTTACCACAGAATCAACCCATAAGGAATCCTATAGCACCAAGGGTTAAGCACAATAATGTGATTAAACCAGGGATGTATAGAATGCCCACTAAGCCCACAAAAAAAGTTACTCAATCGCCTCAGACTTCTAGAAACACTAATATTTGTGTGTCTTCTACTATAGTAATAGTTTCCAATACTAGTGTTAGCTGGCGTTAGCTTAAGCACACTCAAGTGAATGATAAGGTCTGGAAACACAAGAATCAATGGGAGATGAAGGAAGTAGAAGAACACCCTAGGGATTTGAATGTTTTTAAGAATAAAAAGTCTGTAACCGCATGTAATGACGATTTGAATGCTGTGAATGATTTGAATGCTATGAATGTAAATTTGTTTGTGTCAAATGTAGAATGTGTGCTAATGCTAATCATTCTATGTGTGCTATGAATAAAGTCAAAGACGTAGATACTAGAACTAAGAAGCAAGTTGCAATGCCTATTAGAGCTAGTCAACCCAAACGCAAGATGAACCATTCTGGTGCCACCCCCACTAAGAAAAGTAATGCATCAGACTCCACCACTAAGAACCCTAGAAGCAAAATTAAGGAATTATATGAGTCTGCTAGTAAGTCTTGGAAATGGTGGTTTGCTAATCAATGTCCTCCCGGATATAAATGGATGCCTAAAATTAGGACAGAAAATGTGACTACGAGTGTTAGTATGCCTTTAAATGTTTCTAAGGACACTAATGATTCTATAATCACAAATACTGTGGTATCCAATTTAGAAAATGCTCCATCGTGTTCTAACTCTTCTGCAGGTGATACAAATAATTCTCTTCATACTGGACTCCGGATGCACGAAGCACATGACGGGGAATCTCAAGCTTCTAATTAACTTCGTGGAGAAGTTCCTGGTTACGGTCCGATTCGGAAATGATCAATATGCACCGATCCTAGGATATGGAGATTTGGTTCAGGGGAATATCACGATTAAAAGGGTATACTACGTCGAAGCGCTCAATCACAATATTTTCTCGGTTGGTCAATTCTGTGATGCGGATTTGGAGGTTGCTTTCAGAAAGAAGACATGTTTTGTTCGTGATTATGATGGGAATGACTTACTTACCGGTACACGGGGTACTGATCTTTACACAATTTCACTTCAAGACACAACCTCATCTACTCCAATTTGCTTCATGGCTAAAGCTTCAACGACTCAGGCATGGTTATGGCATCAACGACTTTCTCATCTCAACTTTGATACCATTAACTTTCTTTCCAAGAAAGATATTGTGAGAGGCCTTCCAAGTTTGAAATTCATCAAAGATCATCTTTGTTCTTCTTGTGAGCTTTGTAAAGCTAAACGAAGTAGCTTCAAAACAAAGACTACACCAAGCTCAAAAGGACGGTTAGATCTTCTTCATATGGATCTGTGTGGTCCCATGCGTGTTCATAGTATCAATAGAAAGAAATATATTCTGGTAAGTGTCGATGATTACTCAAGGTACACATGGACTCACTTCTTGAGGTCCAAGGATGAAACAACCGAAGTTCTCATCAGCTTTCTTAAACTGATACAACGTGGTCTTTAAGCTCAAGTTAAAGTGGTTCGTACTGACAGAGGTACAGAATTTTTGAATTCAAATCTGAGAAAGTATTTTGAAGCCGAAGGGATTGAACATGAAACATCTATTGCTCGAACACCCGAACAAAACGGCGTTGTTGAACGACGAAACCGTACTTTGGTTGAAGCTGCTCGAACATTATTATCCGCTTCAAAACTTCCATTATATTTTTGGGCCGAAGCCGTGTCAACCGCATGCTACACACAAAACCGATCCTTAATTATCCCAAGACACGAAAAGACACCATATCACATAATTCATGATCGAAAACCTTCACTCAAACACCTTCATGTTTTTGGATGTACTTGTTACATCATTCGAGATGGTGAAAATTTGGATAAGATGAAAGAAAAAGGTGATGCATGTATTCTTGTGGGATATGCAACTCAGTCTATGGGATATAGAGTGTACAACAAGAGAACAAAATTGATAGTCGAGACTATTCACATCCGATTTGATGAATTACAAGAAATGGCACTTGAACAAAACAATTTAAGTCCTGATCCACAACGACAAACGACTTCCGTTCACAACCGCACGGAACTCGGAACTCAAGACCGCAGCAATGAACGGTCAAGTTCAACGCTGGTTCCAGAAAATGTTTCTAGAGCTGATATGATAGTCGACACGACCATTGAAGAGTTGGAAATGTTATATGGACCAATGTATGATGAATATTTCACGGGGGAGAATCAAGTTGTATCGAAGTCTTCCGCTGTCACTCATTATAATAATGATGATACCGATCATCGTCAACAACCGGATACAACTTCAACTACTTCAACACGGGTTGCTGTAGATTTACCTCCTCAGAATATCACTTCAACAATCGATCCTACAACATCCACAACTACTGTCATTTCTCTAGAGAACACAAATCAAGCAGACAATGCATTATCTGACTAAGACGAATTTATCAACCCATTCGGTACACCAGTATACGAAACTGGTGAGTCTTCTACTCGCCATGTTGATCCGTCAAATATGCATACTTTCTATCAACGACATCCTTCAACACATCATTGGACTAGAGATCATCCTTTTGTTCATGTAATTGGAAACCCTTCACAGCCCGTTCGTACAAGACGACAGCTTCATACCGATGGTGATGTTTGTATGTTCGCACTCGCTGTGAGTTCAGCTGAACCAAAAAACATCAAAGAAGCCATGGCTGATCACGCTTGGATTGAATCGATGACGGATGAGCTTCAACAATTTGAAAGACTTAAAGTCCGGGAACTTGTTGACAGACCATACGATGTAACACCATTAAATCTTCGATGGATCTGGAAAAACAAGATGGATGAAGAAAACACGATCATCAAGAATAAATCTAGGCTAGTGGCTAAAGGGTATGGACAGAAAGAGGGTATTGATTTTGAAGAATCATTTGCACCAGTAGCTCGAATGGAAGCGGTCAGGATTTTCCTTGCCTATGATGCACATAAGGGATTCATTGTCTATCAAATGGGCGTAAAGACGGCGTTTCTTAACGGTCCTTTGAAGGAAGAAGTCTATGTCACGCAGACAGAAGGATTCGTCGATCCTCATTATCCTGACAAGGTGTATCGTCTCAAGAAAGCACTATATGGACTCAAGCAAGCTCCAAGGGCGTGGTACGACGAGCTCTCGAAATTTCTGGTCTCCAAAGGTTTCTCAAAAGGTTCCATTGATTTAACTTTGTTCACCTATAAATATGGGGATGACATTTTTCTCATGCAAATTTATGTTGATGACATTATTTTCAGGTCTACAAACCTAAAACTTTCTAAATGGTTTGAAAAAGTAATGCACAACAGATTTGAAATGTCTATGATGGGCGAACTAAAATTCTTTCTAGGAATTCAAGTTCACCAATCCCCAATTGGTATCTTTATTAACCAAGCTAAGTATTGTCAAGTGATAATCACAAAGCATGGTATGACATCATGTAACCCCGTTGGGATACCATTATCAACCACATCCCTAGATGCTGATTTGGAGGGATTACCCATAGATCAAACGAGATATCGTTCCATGATCGGGTCCCTCATGTACTTGACAGCAAACAGACCTGATATTCATCATGCTACGTGTTATTGTGCACGATATCAAGCTCGACCCACTGAAAAGCACCTCAAGGAGGTTAAACGGATCTTTCGGTACCTTAAGAATACCATTCACATGGGACTCTGGTATCCGAGGGAAACCGGTTTCTTTCTAACGGCCTATTCAGATTCTGATCATGCAGGGTGTCTTGATACACGTAAAAGTACTTCTGGTGGTGCACAATTTCTAGGACAAGATAAGCTTGTGAGATGGTCTTCCAAGAAGCAGGATTGCACGTCACTTTCATCAGCCGAAGCGGAGTATGTGTCTCTATCTGCGTGTTGTGCTCAAGTTCTTTGGATGAGAACACAACTCACGGATTATGGCTTCCACTTTGATAAAGTACCCATGTACTGTGACTCAAAGTCTAACATAGCCATCTCCTACAATCCGGTACAGCATTCCCGCACGAAGCACATTTGATGTCCGATATCACTTCATTAAGGAACAAGTTGAAAGAGGTATTGTTGAATTATACTTTGTTAGAACTGATTACCAATTAGTTGACTTGTTTACAAAAGCTCTTTCGAAAGAGAGGTTTGCGTATCTAGTTAGGCAAATTGGTATGAGATGTTTGACTCCAGTAGAACTGGAGGTTCTGGCAAAGAACCCTGCTTGATTCATCTATCAAACATCTACCTGTAAATATTAATGAAAAAGAAAAATACAAAATTAAAAATCTTTGATAATCAAAAAATATTCTTCTCGACATGTCTTTCAGTATCGATAATATGGACATGCCTAGAAATGTCGCTAAACAACGGCACGGGTGTGTACATAAAGCTCGAATGAAAGTTGTAAATATTTTTCAAAACATGTCATTTCTATCTTTTCAACAGGAAATTATCTATTTTGGAAAATATTTCCAACAACGGGTAGAGCAATCTATCTTGGGTTGAGCTTGTCCCAAAACATTCAACGTTTTGAGCTCAACACAATGGTTTGTAATCAATTTCAGATTGCAACCCGGAACTATATTCACGGGGGAGTGTACGATTTAGTGCTCTTACCCTTAGCAAAAGAAGTTAAATCTTCTTACACTTGAGTGGATTCGTCAAGACATTCAAAGTCTATGAACTCAAGTTTATGCTTAAGAAAAACCTTTTCGACAAAAAGAATTGATTTTTCAAAAAGCGTTGAACATAATTTTTTCAAGAATTTCTCAATGATATTCAAAATCTTTCAAAAATTGTGTGTTCAACAACTCCTATCCTCAAAAGTTTAATGTGGATCAAATCCTCGACATGACAATTCCATTGGATCAATTTTTGAGGGGGAGTGTTCCAAAATTCATGCTAAGTTTGACACATTTTTCTCCCGAAGATTTTCAAGACTATTTTTCAAAATATATTTTAATCAAATTTGGTAACTCAAATATCAAAAGATTTAATATATTAGAGATAGGGGAGAAAATGTGATTAAAATGTGATCTATTGACTCAATCACTTTAACTCTTACCCACATGTGCAAAATGTCTACTTAAATTCTTTCGCATTTCAATGCACATGTGAAGGGGGAGTATTTCTGAAACGACAAAACTAGCAAGGTGTTAAATGTTTTCCAAACACTTTGTTAGAATTTAAAGTGGTTTTAATGGTTACGATCTAATACCCACAACATCTTTAACTCACGACGTTATTGGTGTCAAAAGGGTGGTTAGGTTTAAGTCCTATGATCCAACCAAAACCGGAGGGATCTTCCCAGGGACAATCCAATAGATTATTAGAAGCCCTTATGAAAGATGGAGTAGAATGTGAATGTAGCTGAATGCCGACTAAGTACTGATGATAGCACTGGAACAATCACAACAAGGTGCTATTAATGATGTCTTGGTAAGCATTGAAGGGGTTGAAGAATGAAAAAGAAACGTAAGGATAAAGGGGCTAAAGAAAGAAGCCCTCCCTACAACTTAGGCAGAAACCTGGTCAACACATCATGAAAACAACTCATCATGGACCCAGTGATGTGAAGCACAACCCTTTCCTAGCTACTCAGGCTTCTCTCAAAAGAAGTTTGTTTTATTGTCACGGAGATCAACACAAATTCTATTGACTTTCTCACTTCGAGATAGTTGATATTGAATAGATGGCATCTGCTCCAGCCTCCGACCACTAAAAGTGCAAAAATCGAGTCTAGAGCCAAGAGACCAATCGAATCTCGTTAGGACACACGGATGAAGATCAAGAGAGTCCTACACTATATCCTTGTGATATTGCTAGAACACTCAAAGTGATACTACTTAGTATTCACAATGATGAGTGAAAATCCTTCTAGTGTTAACATCAAACAGCACCGCGGTAGGTCATATGCAAGATTCTTTATGAATTGAACATTTGTAAAACTGAAAAGCAACAGTGGTTTGTTTCTGAATTGATTCAAACTCGTTTCAGGTTTCTACGCAATATCTTTATGGTCTTGCCAGAACATTTAGAGTGATATTCATTAATATTCACAGTGACGAATGGAAATCCTTCTAGCATCAACATCAAACAGCACTACGGTAGGTGACTTGTGTGATTCTTATGAATCAAACTTGTGTCAAATGGAAAGCAACAATGGTTAGATTCTTAATGAATCAAACTTGTTCCAGGAATTTGAATTGACGACTTTAATCAAGCGGATATTTATCCAATTGATTCACTCTTTATGTTCGCAGTCTTGCTTTGAGACGGTCGAGTAAAGAGAACGGCTAGTACAGCCGCGAAACCCTGTCAAGGAGATTCTTAATTGAATCTACCTATCACAGGTACGGTATTTAATATCGTATAACGGTCTTCACCGATCGGAGGTAAAACGCTACCGATTTAGGACGAATGTCAAAGCCATTCAGTCCGTGTCTATGTTTTGTCTCAAGAAGGTGGCGGCACGGTGTACTCAGCAAAGTCAATGATTCAGAAACCACATACTCATGCCTAAAGACATATTCAACAATTAATAGTGTGAGCATGTGGATGAAGACATAAGATCGCAAGATGGAAAAGACAAGTCAAGGATGATTTGAAGATCTCAAGCTTAAAGACAAAGTCGAAAGACAACAACAAAGGCTCAAAGATCACATCATGAAGGAACAAGACTACTATTACACGTTCAAGGCTCATTTATGGCGAGATTAGTAATCTATAAAAATTTCCTAAATGACCAATGTTTATGACCTCTCATTGGGGGAGATTGTTAGCCTCAAAATATTGAGTCAAACAAGAATGCTCGGTCATATGTTTATTATGTATTGTATTTTAGAATGTTGTAATAGGTAGTAGATTAGTCGTGTATTACGGGCTTAACTTTAGGCTAAGGTTCATTCATAAGTTACCAAAGCCCAAAAGGAAAGCCCCGCCCATGATCATATAGCCCATTAAGCTACATGTAAGCAAAGGCTATATAAACCCTTCCTAGCATTTTAGGAAGGGTGTTGGTCATTTCATTTTCTCTAATCTATTATCACCTAGTTTCTCCAACCATTCTCTCTATTTTCTCTCACTACTTTCTCTCTCTAAAATTCATCTCATATCTACCTTTCTTTCTTTAATTCGTATATATATCATCTAAATATATGGGACTACACACTCTCTAAGAAGCTGTAAACTACCATCCAACGTCTCCCAAGAACGAATAGCATTAATAATATACTCCTCTTGCTTTTGTCTCTTGATAACGGACCTACACTCCAGATTACTTCTCGGACGAAAGGTTTTAAGCAGACAAAGAGGCAAAACAAGCAAACGAACCCAAGAAGATATGTCATCAGGCTTGTTAACCACCCTGTCAATGGCCCCTTTCAAAGCGCGAGAAAAACCCAAAC
Organism: Glebionis coronaria; assembly: GCA_025667525.1. Lineage (NCBI taxonomy): Eukaryota > Viridiplantae > Streptophyta > Magnoliopsida > Asterales > Asteraceae > Glebionis > Glebionis coronaria. The sequence goes on along the minus strand of CM046880.1, from coordinate 123,487,196 downwards.
GACACTTTGGAGGGATAGATTTAAAAGTACGCAACCCTTTTGAAAATAAGATATCAAGAGTCCCCAAATCAAAACCACAATGCTAGTCACGAACTTCATCACCAGCACTAACAAGATGCAAAGTACAAGATGGAAAGGGAGGCTTAGAGAGGTCATAAAGAACAAAGTGAACAATACCATCACCACAATCAGGAGGTGGTACAAAATCCGAACCCTTACCATGCCGACACTTAGACCGAAACGTGTGCGTAGTGAAACAACCACCACATAACCAAATCCCCATACTCTTAAAGGTTAACTCGGCCCTCTCATAAACAACCAAATCGGATAGAATGGAATGTCTGGTACAAGCTAGTGCATCACCTCTAAAATGTTTATCACGAAGATGAATAATCGAAGACGACTTAGTAAGCCCATTCCCACTACCATTTCTACATCCGTTATGACCAACAAACGGGCAATGGAACCGAACAACCGACATGACACCACCAAACCTAATCTAAAATGAACACAACTAGTTACCACACGCCAACCGCCAATCAACCAAACAACCCCTAGCCGCAAAAAAAACAACCACCCTAACCGAATCTATAACGAACACCACCAGACCCCTCAAACAACCTGTCCAAAACAAACAAACCAATCGCCGCAAACAAAACAATACCACCACAAACAAAAGAGCAGTACCGACTAATAACCGAACCACCACCAAACCATACAACAAACCACTCACAACCGAACCCCCACACAAAAAGAAACCGGCACAACCCACACCAAATCCAACGACCCACAACCACCTGCTATATGAAACCCACAACAACCCACTACCGAACCACAACGAACCTAAATCCGCACGAGCCCACACCAAAACACAGAGTCCACAACACCAAACTCAACAACCCGACAACCCCCTGCCGTAAGAAACTCCACCAAAATGCACCTACTAACAGAAACCAAATACCACTAAACACCACCACCTGCTGTATGAAAACCACCGGCAATATGAAACCCCACTGAACCCACCTATACAAAGAAACCAACCGCAACTGCTATATGAAAACCCCACCGAACACCACCTGTAAAATGCAACCGAACACCTGCAATATAAACCAACCGCACCACAATCACACGGCCAACCAACTGCAACCCTAACCAACCGCAACATAAACCAAACACAGATATGAATGAAAGGAAGAAAGTTGGTGTAACACTCTCATTTTTCGTATCGGTACAGCGGAAGGGTCTTTCAGAGTGTTATGGGATAGCACAATAACTCCAATCATAGACAACACATAAAAATGGTTGTTCAAGGTTTAATAAACATTCATTCGATAAAAAGTTTCAAAAGCGTACAACAGGTCCCAAATTATACAGGTCATTAAGTTTACAAAACACAGATCGAATGAACATTTTAAATATTATGTGGGCCATCAGAGTCGATCTCCATCCGGATTACCTTCAAGCACCTGAGATAAAAACATGCAAAAATCATATCAGCGAATGCCGAGTGAATTCATAGAGTTTAATGAAAACCGTTATATAACACAATCATTTAAAATCAGAACACAAGCATAATATCGGAAGTAAGTCCTCATATTGCTAGTCAGGCAATATATATCCAGCATACACCTTAAACCGTCCATGAGACCGTAGTCTCTATATTACCTTGATAGGTAATATATTCATCGTAATAGCGTCGTTATAGTTTATTATTTATGTTCTATATTGTAGGATTATTATTAGCCGCATGACATTGTTACCTTACTATGAAAACAGCGGGCCGCGAACCCGACAAAACATTTGCCCATCTAAGTTAGCGTGTCGTCACAAAAATTACGCTATGGAATCTTCTCATACATAAATTCGCTTACCAATCAATGTGGTATGACGGGGATCAACCGTCAAGGCGCGAACTGGGGTGATCGTCCCCAAATAGTACTATCAAATTCATAAGCGTCTACCAAATCCCGGTAGTTCACAATTCATGCTAATGGGACTTTAAGTGACATAACCTAACTACTAATAATCCTTTTAGTCTCGTTTATAGGGTCATAGCATCATTCGGGTCCATATCATTTAGCATACAATCGGGACTACTTGTGTTCTATTTTTATAAAAATCTAGCATGTTATCTCCCTCGCGGGTTTACAAATCATTTTATAAAACATTTAAAAGAGTGCGAGGCTATGAACTCACGTTGTTAATGAAAGGCGGATTATCGGCTACGGGCGTGCTTCGGTCACGGAAACCTATATAAATAATAATCGGTCTTAGACTCGGTCCAATGACTTTTATCAAAATAACAATATACATATGATGATTTTGTACATATGATGATGATCAAGTGGGTTTATACATCCTTGTTTACTCATTTTAGCGTTTACGTTTTGGTAATGTCTTACTAGTTCGCTAGTTTTACCTATTTACCTATTTTAAGTCCATTAAGCCTTTTATAAGTTCTTTAAGTTGTTTTTATCCCTTTTATACCTATATTATCAGTATATATACTTTTCATGTTGGGCCCAAATGGGTTAAGCCCAATAAGCTCTTTTTACAAGTTTTTAACTTATTAAGTCCAATTATTAGTCCAATATGTTTATTTAGCTCGTAAATGTCCGTATTTCTTATAGTTCGGGTTTTATCGGTTTTTACTTGTATTAGTTACCTATACATCAGTATATGACTTTTACAAACTTTACATTAGATGGGTTTGGTCGTCTAAGTTTTATTTGGCGAAAAACGTTAATTTTACGGCAATAGCCGAAAAAGTCGTAAAAATCAAGTTTATAGTTTTTATTACTTATAAATATTATTTCACCACCATTTATATAATTTACCCATTTAATTAAACTTTTATACATTTATATAAATAAGTTTTATAAGTTAGTGGGTTTATATTTTTACATTTTATACATTATAATGTGAGTGCTTATATAATAATAATAAACATTATTTCCAAAAATCTGATTTTTAACTTCATGTTCACCATTTTTAACATATCTAGAGTTCTATAATGAATTAGAAGCTCATTTTTGGATGGCATGATCTTCATATTATGTGCTACATTTAACTTAGTTATAGCTACTGCCCATTTTGAGTTTTACTTGCCTTAACAGTCCCTACAAAACTGCTTATTCAGATTAGACCACCTAACTTGTTTTGATCAGATCTCACTCATTATTTTGATTCCATTGGATGTCCAACTCTCACATGTGTATAATATCTTCTACTTACTGTAAATGGATCAAACCATGCAATTTTATCAGTTCATCTTTTAGTTATCTACTGTTTTTATACAGCCAACTAAATAATCAAGATTTTAGCTTCATTTCTTATAGTTATCAACCTTTTTAAGCATATTTATCAACACTTGATCCCCACACAACATTTTTATCATCATATATACATCATATACATATACAAAATGAAAGAAAATACATTTGTTCTTTACAAAATAATAAGAGAAAAATGGAGAGGATGATCTTCTTTACCAACCAAGTAGATTTCTTGTTTTAGGAAGACAAGAACTTGATGAACACAACAAGTATCTCCAAGACCATCAAATATCAAGAACATAGGTTGGAAAATCAGCCCTAGGACACAAGCAAATCACCTCCAAAGATGTAAATATGGCCACCAAATGAGCAAGGCTTCAAGAATACTCCTTAATAGAACTAGTAAACATGTGGTTCATGGCTAGAAGAGATCAAATGGGGTGTTTGTTGGCTTATTTTGGACGGCAAGGATGAGGGTGTTGAGAGAGTTTTGGTGTTGATTGCATGTGAGAAATGGTGGAAGTGAAAACAAGTAGCTTGTTTTGAGTTAATGGTAAAGAGTTAGCTTGAAATGTAAGCTTAGGCTTACACTTGGTGTAAGTTAGCTAACATGATGCCACCTTGATGGTGTGGTGTCATGTTGGCCGTCCAAACCATGCTAGTGGGGTGAGACAATGTGTTTTGTCCCATCTCACTAGTTTACGGGTATTTCTCGATTCTAGTTTTCTCGATTTGCGTGCCTTCGGGTCGTTTTACAAAAAACGTTTTTATAAATTATGAATCAACGTCACAAAACGAATCCAATAAAAATTGTCTCATCAAAAACGGAGTTCAAAAACGTAAATACGTAATCCTAAGGTTTCCGGTTTAGTCGTAAAAGACGCCAAATTATGCACGTAAGCCCAAATTTAAATCCGTAAATTGTGAGTTCGTCAACCAACATAAAAATAAGTTTCAAAATATTATACGAGAAAATATTTTACTACCTGAAAATGTTAGATTGTCATAGCTTTTCCTCCTAAAAGGGATCAACGTCCTCGTGATCCATTTCATATGGATGTCCGTTTCTTATTGAAATCGAAGAGGTGCGGATATTTCTTCCACATTTCATCCTCTCGTTCCCAAGTATATTCCGGTCCATGCTTTGAATTCCATCGGATCTTGACAATAGGTATCCGACTTTGTTTCAGTTGCTTTACCTCACGGTCCATAACTTCTACGGGCTCTTCGATAAAATGCAACTTCCCATCTATTCGAACCTTACCTAACGGAATTTTCTCATCACTCACTTCTAGACATTTCTTCAGATTAGATACATGGAATGTGTTGTGAACACCATGAAGTTCTGGGGGTAACTCTAGTTTGTAAGCCACCGGACCTACTCTAGATAAAATCTTAAAGGGTCCAATATAACGGGGATTCAATTTTCCTCGCATTCCAAATCTGATAACGCCTTTCCATGGCGATACTTTCAACATTACTCGGTAACCCACTTCAAACTCCATTGGCTTCCGCCGCACATCCGCGTAACTTTTCTGTCTACTACGGGCAGTCAACAACCTATTCTTAATCTGAACTATCATCTCCGTAGTCTCCCGGATCAATTCCGGTCCCGTGAGCTGGGTATCCCCAACTTCACTCCAACATACAGGAGATCTACACTTCCTACCATACAAAGCTTCAAACGGTGCAGCCTTAATACTAGAATGGTAACTATTGTTATACGAAAACTCTGCTAACGACAAATGTTTATCCCAATTCTTACCAAAGTCTAACACACAAGCTCTCAACATATCTTCCAGTGTTTGTATCGTCCTTTCACTCTGCCCATCAGTCTGGGGGTGATAAGCAGTGTTCATATCGAGATTCGTTCCCAAAGATCTTTGGAGAGATTTCCAAAACTTCGATGCGAATCTAGGATCTCGATCTGAAATGATCGATACAGGCACTCCATGCTTGCATACAACATTATCAAGGTATATTCGAGTCAGCTTCTCCAGTGAGAACTGTTCCTTAACCGGAATGAAGTGTGCTGATTTGGTCAGTCTATCGACAATAACCCAAATCGAATTGTTTCCAGATGATGTTCTAGGAAGCTTGGTGATAAAGTCCATCGTAATTCGCTCCCACTTCCATTTAGGAATCTTTGGTTGTTGAAGTAGTCCTGATGGCTTTTGAAACTCTAGCACAAGTCAAGCATTGAAGAACATACATAGCTATGTCAGCTTTCATATTCGGCCACCAGTACAACTTCTTCAAATCATGGTACATCTTATCAGATCCCGGATGAATGGAATACTTAGATTTATGGGATTCTAACATAATCAAATCTCTTAAGCCTCCAAACTTAGGTATCCACATACGACCTCTTAAGCATTTCACTCCATCAGCTCTAACCTCTAAAGGATCTCCTTCTCCTCGGAACCCTTCATTAAAAAAATTCTCCTTCTTACACGCTTCTATTTGCGCATTTCTAATTTGCTCAGGCAAATTATTGTGCACAGTCAAGACTAGAGAACGCACCCTGATAGGCTCTCTATCTTTCCTACTTAACGCATCGGCAACAACATTGGCTTTTCCTGGGTGATATTTTATATCACAATCATAATCACTTAACAACTCTATCCATCTTCGTTGCCTCATGTTCAATTCCTTCTGGTCGAGAATATACTGTAGGCTTTTGTGATCGGTGAATACCGTACACTTGGTGCCATACAGATAATGTCTCCACAACCTAAGAGCAAAGACTACAGCTCCTAACTCAAGATCATGAGTAGTATAATTCTCCTCATTCTTCCTTAATTGCCTAGAAGCATAAGCTATCACTTTCTCTCTCTGCATCAAAACAGCTCCATAACCTCTGAGAGATGCATCACAATACACTACAAAATCTTCACTCCCGTCGGGTAATGATAAGATTGGCGCACTACATAATTTTTGCTTCAATGTCTGAAATGCTCCATCTTCATCACTTCCCCAAACGAAAGGTTTATTCTTCTGAGTAAGATTAGTCAAGGGTTTAGCTATCAAAGAAAATTCTTTAATGAATCGCCTATAATAGCCAGCCAATCCTAAGAACTGTCGCACTTCCGTTGGCGTTGTCGGTGCAGACCAATTCTTAATAGCTTCAACCTTTGCAGGATCAACATGAATTCCATCTCTGTTAATCACATGACCAAGAAATTGCATAGAATCTAACCAGAAATCACACTTCGAAAACTTAGCATACAACCTTTCATCCTTCAACAATTTCAAAACAATCCTCAAATGTTCTCTATGCTCATCTTCATTCTTAGAATAGATTAGAATATCGTCAATAAACATAATCACAAATTTATCCAAGTAGGGCTTGCACACTCGATTCATTAAATCCATGAAAACCGCAGGTGCGTTAGTTAACCCAGATGGCATTACTTGAAATTGATAGTGTCCATAACGAGTTCTAAATGCAGTTATAGGAATATCTTCTTCACGGACGCGAAGTTGGTGATATCCTGACCGCAAATCTATCTTAGAATACACACTAGATCCTTGCAGTTGATCAAACAAATCATCAATCCTAGTTAAAGGATATCGGTTTTTAATTGTCAACTTATTCAGTTCCCTATAATCAATGCACATACGAAAAGATCCATCCTTCTTCTTAACGAACAAGACTGGAGCTCCCCAAGGCGACGAGCTCGGTCGAATAAAACCTTTATCAGACAACTCTTTAAGTTGCTCAGATAACTCCTTTAATTCAGAAGGGGCTAATCGGTAAGGCGCACGTGCCACCGGTGCAGCACCAGGAATTAAATCGATTCGAAACTCTACTTGCCTTATCGGTGGAAGTCCGGGTAAATCTTTAGGAAATACCTCAAGAAATTCACAAATAATAGGTACATCTTCCAATCGTTTCTCCCTAGACTCATTCCCGGTCACTTGAGCTAAGAATAACTCACAACCGTTCCTGATGTACTTTTGGACTTTAATACATGAAACGATTTCCAAACGGGATTCACCTCGACTACCATCAATTACTAACGTCCTATTCCTAAGAGGAATCTTAACTTTCTTCTCTCCACATAAAATAGTAGCATTATTCAACGACAACCAATCCATACCAATAATAATATCAAAACTACCTAATTCTATCAACATCAAATTAATCGGAAAGGAATGGTTCAAGAGATTTAGAGAGCATCCTTCTAATAGCTTATTAGTTTTTACTAATTTACCATCAGCCAATTCCACCTCGTAACTGGTACTTATCTCAACAGGTTCTATATCAATAAGGGCACTAAATTTAGTGGATACAAAGCTCCTATCGGCACCCGAATCGAATAAAGCAACAGCATAATGATTGTTGAGTAAAAACGTACCGGTAACGACATTCGGATCCTCTTTCTTCACCTCAATTGTTCCAAGTTGGTAGATACCACCCTGGGGGTTTCTTCCAGGTACAATCGCTTTCAACTTGGGGCATTCCGATTTCCTATGACCTTCTTCATTACAGTTGAAGCAAATGGTTCCCTTCTTACACCTTTCAACCTTGTGTCCAAGCTTTCCGCAATTTCGGCACTTCCAGTAGTCGCCAGCATGCCTCTTGTTGCCACACTTAGGACATCTATCATCGTTGCGCGGTGTGTTGTTGGTAAGAGCATTTGCATTCCCCTTTCTCTTGTTCTGACGGCGATTGAAATTCTTCTTATTATCACCTCTATCTACACGATCACCGTCTCCCTTTCTTTTCTCACCAACACGGGCTTCATCTTCCTTATCCTGAATTATCTGTCCAATGAGTTGGTAGGCCATTCGAACAGCATCATCGATGGTCAGTGGTTTCGATGATGTCACGTCCCCCGAATATTCTTGGTCAACCCTTCAACATATTGCTCAATTCGGATCTCTTCGGGTTCAACCAATTGAGGACATAGCAAGGCCAACTCATGGAATCGGTTCGTGTAACTATCAATGTCCACACCTTTCATTCTCAGATGAATCAACTCTTGTTCTAACCTAATAATCACACTACGAGGAAAACTCCAAAGTCATCCACTTCTTAATTTCAGCCCAAGGAGTAGCATTAGCAGCATCAAGACCCATGAAATCAATTCTCCCATTCCACCAAGTCAACGCACGACCTTTAAGAGTAGCCATAGCAAAAGTCACCTTATCTTCCTCCTTACACTTACTAATCCTAAACACCGATTCAACCTTTTCAATCCACTGGCTTAATCCTACAGCACCTTCAGTTCCATTAAAAGGTAGAGGTTCGCACTTCATGAACGTCACATAAGTACAACCATCAACTTTAGGTGCATTAGTTCCAAGTCCTCCTACATTTCCTCCAGCATTAGCATTCACATTATTAGCATTCACATTCACATTAGTACCGCCAATTCCACTACCGCCAGCTCCACTACCGCCAGCTCCACTACCGCCAGGTCCACTACCGCCAGCTCCACTACCGCCAGCTTCATTTCTAGCATTTGCCATAAATTCAGTCATAGATGTGGTAACTTGCTCCGTAATAATCCTACGTACATCATCCTCAGTCACAGCCTTCTTGGGCGGCATAGTTCTATAATTTCACAATTTCAAAGTATTAAGCATTCACCCAACAAAGGATTCATATAATATGGATCAAATTCATAATCAAGATACAAATAAGGCACAATATGGAATTCAAGACAAGATACATATTTCATTCGATCTGAAACAAAAGTATTGTCTTAGTACATCCCATATCAAAGTTCTAGCACTATATACACTCAAAATTCGTGCCAAGTCTATTACTAAGAAGTCGGTTCAGTCAAAGCTACAAGCACTAAAGATATAAAGGTCACTAATAAATACAGACTGGTCTACTGAGAACCGCCAGATGGTCCATCATCCATCATCTTCTGAATCTTCGTCGGACGATCACTAGAGACATCTTCAGCTGGGCGCTTACGGATTACTCCTCTTTCAACCATATCAGCATAAAATCTACTGTTCCATCCCACGGATGTATTCAACTCCTTTTCGGCTTTCTCACACATCGCACGAGCCACACTCAACTGAATCTCCATAGTATTCACCTTTCTCTTCATAGTAGCATACTCACCACTTTCCAACACCGATAACCTCCTAAAAGACTCATTCAAACCACGTTCTACATCACTCAAATCCAAACTAAGCAATTATCGCTCTTTCTCGCCAACCTTTGTCTTCGACTCCAAATAAGCAACATGAGTCTGAACAACACCTAATCCAACCTCTGTCACACAACTCTTAACACGGGAAGCATCTAGATCACGTCTTTCAGGCCCATGGTGCAAGACCATCAATATGAGTAGCCTCTCGAGTACTAGACGACTCTCCTATCTCACGTCTACGAGTAGCAATACCATCAGTACCGTCAGGTGCATAATCATCCTCATCCTCCTCTGATTCAGAATCAGATTCAGACGATTCAGACATTTCATCCCTAGGTAACTCAACCTCAGAATCAGACAAACAAACTGGTGGGGGCAAAGGCTCGCCCTCTGGAACATCATACGGAAAAATAAGCTCAGCTTCCTCATCGTCATCGACCTCAACATCTATACCTACATCCTCCTCGACATCCTCGTCGTCAATCTCGTCATGTAAATTATCTAACCCAATCTCATCATCGTTCTCAATATCGACATTCTCAATATCCACATTCTCAATCTCCACATTCTCAATATCCACATTCTCAATATCCACATTCTCAATATCCACATTCTCAATATCCACATTCTCAATCTCATTCTCTACCAAGTCAACCTGACGGGCAATCTGATCTCCTAGTCCTAACTCGGGCTCGGGATCCTCAAATGGTTCCTCCTCATCATCGATATCATAATCTACTAAGTCTTAATAAGGATCATCTTCTATATTAGGTTCGGGAATAGCATGGTTTTCTACGGGAATATTAGGGTCAGCCATGACAATCTGCATTTATATATATTTATCTCGTATTAGGATAACATACTAGTTAAACAATTACATAATGAAATCACGATATATACATATATATAAATTAAATTATATATATTAAAATATATATCTTCTCAATAGGGCTTGTTGGTAACGTCGGAGATCTCTGGCACCGTTATAGTCAAAAGATTTTTCAAATATTTCCTCAAATGTTCATTGTCAAAAGATTTTGAAAAGTTTTTGTTCAAAACCTTGGTTTTTAAAATCTTTTGTTCTCTATAACGAGAGCTCTGGTACCAAACTGTAACACTCTCATTTTTCGTATCGGTACAGCAGAAGGGTCTTTCAGAGTGTTACGTAACAACACAATAACTCCAATCATAGACAACACATAAAAATGGTTGTTCAAGGTTTAATAAACATTCATTCGATAAAAAGTTTCAAAAGCGTACAACAGGTCCCAAATTATATAGGTCATTAAGTTTACAAAACACAGATCGAATGAACATTTTAAATATTATGTGGGCCATCAGAGTCGATCTCCATCCGGATTACCTTCGAGCACCTGAGATAAAAACATGCAAAAATCATATCAGCGAATGCCGAGTGAATTCATAGAGTTTAATGAAAACCGTTATATAAAACAATCATTTAAAATCAGAACACAAGCATAATATCGGAAGTAAGTCCTCATATTGCTAGTCAGGCAATATATATCCAGCATACATCTTAAACCGTCTATGAGACCGTAGTCTCTATATTACCATGATAGGTAATATATTCATCGTAATAGCGTCGTTATCGTTTATTATTTATGCTCTATATTGTAGGAATATTATTAGCCGCATGACATTGTTACCTTACTATGAAAACAGCGGGCCGCGAACCCGACAAACAATTTGTCCATCTAAGTTAGTGTGTCGTCACAAAAATCACGCTATGGAATCTTCTCATACATAAATTCGCTTACCAATCAATGTGGTACGACGGGGATCAACCGTCAAGGCGCGAACTGGGGTGATCGTACCCAAATAGTACTATCAAATGCATAAGCGTCTACAAAATCCCGGTAGTTCACAAGTCATGCTAATGGGACTTTAAGTGACATAACCTAACTACTAATAATCCTTTTAGTCTCGTTTATAGGGTCATAGCATCATTCGGGTCCATATCATTTAGCATACAATCGGGACTACTTGTGTTCTATTTTTATAAAAATCTAGCATGTTATCTCCCTCGCATGTTTACAAATCATTTTATAAAACATTTAAAAGAGTGCGAGGCTATGAACTCACGTTGTTAATGAAAGGCGGATTATCGGCTACGGGCGTGCTTCGGTCACGGAAACCTATATAAATAATAATCGGTCTTAGACTCGGTCCATTGACTTTTATTAAAATAACAATATACATATGATGATTTTGTACATATGATGATGATCAAGTGGGTTTATACATCCTTATTTACTCATTTTAGCGTTTACGTTTTGGTAATGTCTTACTAGTTCGCTAGTTTTACCTATTTACCTATTTTAAGTCCATTAAGCCTTTTATAAGTTCTTTAACTTGTTTTTATCCCTTTTATACCTATATTATCATTATATATACTTTTCATGTTGGGCCCAAATGGGTTAAGCCCAATAAGCTCTTTTTACAAGTTTTTATCTTATTAAGTCCAATTATTAGTCCAATATGTTTATTTAGCTCGTAAATGTCCATATTTCTTATAGTTTGGGTTTTATCGGTTTTTACTTGTATTAGTTACCTATACATCAGTATATGACTTTTATAAACTTTATATTAGACGGGTTTGGTCGTCTAAGTTTTATTTGGCGAAAAACGTTAATTTTACGGCAATAGCCGAAAAAGTCGTAAAAATCAAGTTTATAGTTGTTATTACCTATAAATATTATTTCACCACCATTTATATAATTTACCCATTTAATTAACCTTTTATACATTTATATAAATAAGTTTTATAAGTTAGTGGGTTTATATTTTTACATTTTATACATTATAATGTGAGTGCTTATATAATAATAATAAACATTATTTCCAAAAATCTGATTTTTAACTTCATGTTCACCATTTTTAACATATCTAGAGTTCTATAATCAATTAGAAGCTCATTTTTGGATGGCATGATCTTCATATTATGTGCTACATTTAACTTAGTTATAGCTACTGCCCATTTTGAGTTTAACTTGCCTTAACAGTCCCTACAAAACTGCTTATTCAGATTAGACCACCTAGTTTTGATCATATCTCACTCATTATTTTGATTCCATTGCATGGCCAACTCTCACATGTGTATAACATCTTCTACTTACTGTAAATGGATCAATCCATGCAATTTTATCAGTTCATCTTTTAGTTATCTACTGTTTTTATACAGCCAACTAAATAATCAAGATTTTAGCTTCATTTCTTATAGTTATCAACCTTTTTAAGCATATTTATCAACACTTGTTCCCCACACAACATTTTTATCATCATATATACATCATATACATATACAAAATGAAAGAAAATACATTTGTTCTTTACAAAATAACAAGAGAAAAATGGAGAGGATGATCTTCTTTACCAACCAAGTGGATTTCTTGTTTTAGGAAGACAAAAACTTGATGAACACAACAAGTATCTCCAAGACCATCAAATATCAAGAACATAGGTTGGAAAATCAGCCCTAGGACACAAGCAAATCACCTCCAAAGATGTTAATATGGCCACCAAATGAGCAAGGCTTCAAGAATACTCCTTAATAGAACTAGTAAACATGTGTTTCATGGCTAGAAGAGATCAAATGGGGTGTTTGTTGGCTTATTTTGGACGGCAAGGATGAGGGTGTTGAGAGAGTTTTGGTGTTGATTGCATGTGAGAAATGGTGGAAGTGAAAACAAGTAGCTTGTTTTGAGTTAATGGTAAAGAGTTAGCTTGAAATGTAAGCTTAGGCTTACACTTGGTGTAAGTTAGCTAACATGATGCCACCTTGATGGTGTGGTGTCATGTTGGCCGTCCAAACCATGCTAGTGGGGTGGGACAATGTGTTTTGTCCCATCTCACTAGTTTACGGGTATTTCTCGATTCTAGTTTTCTCGATTTGCGTGCCTTCGGGGCGTTTTACGAAAAACTTTTTTATAAATTATGAATCAACGTCACAAAACGAATCCAATAAAAATTGTCTCATCAAAAATGGAGTTCAAAAACGTAAATACGTAATCCTAAGGTTTTCGGTTTAGTCGTAAAATACGCCAATTTATGCACGTAAGCCCAAATTTAAATCCGTAAATTGTGAGTTCGTCAACCAACATAAAAATAAGTTTCAAAATATTATACGAGAAAATATTTTACTACCTGAAAATGTTAGATTGTCACAGATGGTGATATGAAGAAAGAAGGAACTTGATAGGATATATACGAAGAGAAGAGAAAAAAAAACGAGAGAAAAAGGATTGAATAGAAGGAACGTGATATGATAAAAAAGAAGGAAGTAGGATGGAACAGTAATGGTGATGAAGATGGAGGGACGAGAAAATGGAGAAGATGAAAATGGAGTGACGAGAAAATGGAACGTGATATTATTATTATTATAATTATTATTATTATTATTTTTTATTTTTTATTTTATTATTATTTTTATTACCATAACTTTTATTATTATTATTATTATTATTATTATTATTATTATAATAATTATTATTTTTTTTATCAGAAATTGTTATTTTATTAATCACACAAAATTGGAAGGGAGTCGAGAAACAAGCTGCGCTCCCACCCCTTTTTGGATACAAAAACCAAGTGTAGAAAATAAAAAAATTCCACTCCTAACATCATTAGAATGATAAACAGATAAGCGCTTGAGACGCGAAAGAGTAACCAATGCTTTCTCGTCAAGCTCCCCAAAAGTAGAGAAGGCAAAAGGGATGAACGAACAACCATGCTCTGCACAAATAGAAGAATACTTCCTCCTCTTCTTCTGAACAGTAGTCCGAGGAGCAACCCCCGGGACTCACGAATCCAAATCTGCACCAGCAAACGGTGAGACACCCGTAACATCCAAGTAAGCGTCTTTGCCTTGGGACCAATTAGGCAACAATAAATCTGCAGGACGAAGGTCTCGTCCATCAGCTGAAAGAAATCCCAAAGGAGCCTCTTTCCGCACAGAAACACCAACTCTAGAACAGATATCAAACAACATATCACGCACAAGATTATCCCGAAACTTCACACCCACCTCACTAGAGCAGGGAACAGCATGGTCACCCCACTGGTCCATCTGATGCACGTGATAACTCGAACAAGACGATCCATCAGGAAACAAAGGAACCGCCAAACGATAACACAGGGCAGCTCGAAACTGACGTGGGTTCATCTGCTGCCCCAGCCCATCAATAGGAATAGTGAAGAGATAATCATGTGTATGAGGAGCACGCACATAGCTAAGAAGAGGTTTCTGACGACTACTCAAACTATATCGTGACAAAAGAAGTCCATCAATGATACAAAAATATCTCATTGCCAGAGACTTTATAAACTGAGGGGCAGGAGAGCTAGAGGTAACAGAGAGAGAATCAACACCACAAAAGGTCAAGAAAGCATCCAGGATAGACAGAAAGATAGAACCTGGCGAAACAATCCCAGACCTAGCCAAAATGCGATCCTGCAAAGAACTAGACTACAGGCGAGAGGCGATGAAGGCAAAATACACGACATCCTCAGCACACAAGACCCCAAGACCAAGCCTCCACTGCCAATATCCAAAACCGGGACCTGAACCAGTAACAATCGACTCCAAATAGTACGCAAGGCTTGATCAAACTCAACCTTAGCGCTACCAATAAATCTAGGAGGACAAGTCCTCAAAGCAAAAATCAACTTCTCAACCCCTGCACAATTGCGAAGAAGAAGAAGCTCAAACTGTTGATCATTAAGCCTACGAATAGCATCCAGCAGGTAAATGGATTTGGAAACTCGCCGCACAACAAAATTACAAGAAAACTCATAGTCCCTACTAACAGATCCCCCAAGAAGCCTAACACCACGAACCGGGTGAGATAACGAAGCAAGAAAAAGACCAACCCTCGGACCACGAGGACCCTCCACCGACCAGAAAAGCTCAGTCTTATCAACATTCAGATGCAACCCACGAGCTAGTACATTAGCACGAATGATATCTAAAGCCTTGGAAACCATAAGAGTATCACCAATAATAGAACTGTCATCAAAGTACCACGCCTGAAAGGAGAGCTCACATGCATGATGAATAATATGAATAAGAGGATGTAAAGCCATGGAAAATAACAAAGGACCTAAAGGATCCCCCTGCTGAACCCCATGAGAAGACCTAAATAATAATTATTATTATTATTATTATTATTATTTATTTTTTATTTTATTTTCATTTTTTATGAAAATATTTTATTTATTAATCACAAAAAATTGGAAGGGAGCCGCGAAACAAGCTGCGCTCCCATGCCCTTTTGAATACAGAAACCAAGTCTAGAAAATAGAAAAGAGCCATTCCTAGCATCATTAGAATGACAAACAGATAAGCGCTTGAGACACGAAAGAGTAACCAAGGCTTCCTGTTCAAGCTTCCAAATGTATATAAGGCAAAAGGAATGAACGAATAATCGTGCTCTACACAAATAGAACAATAGTTCCTCCTTTTCTTCTGAGCAGCAGCCCGCAAAGCAATCCCGGGGACCCACGAATCCAAACCCGCACCAGCAAACGGTGAAACGCCCGTGACATCCAAGCAAGCGTCCTTACCTTGGGACCAATTTTGCAACAATAAATCTGCTGGACGTAGGTCTGGTCCATCAGCTAAAAAAATCCCATAGGAGCCTCTTTCTACACAGAAACACCAACTCTATAACAGATATCAACCAACATATCACGCACCAGATTATGCCGAAACTTCACCCCCACCTCACTAGAGCAGTGAACAGCATGGTCACCCCACTGGTCAAACCGATGCACATGACAACTCAGACAAGCAGATCCATTAGGAGACAAAGGAACCGCCAAACGACAACACATGACAGCTCTAAACTGACGTGGGTTCATCCGCTGCCCTAGCCCATCAATAGGAATAGTAAAGAGATAATCGTGTGCATGAGGAGCACGCACACAGCTAAGAAGAGCCACCTGGCGCCTACTCAAACTATATCGTGACGAAAGAAGTCCATCAATGATACCAAAATATATCATTGACAAAGACTTCATAAACTGGGGGTAGGAGAACTAGAGGTAATAGAGAGAGAATCAACACCAAAAAAAGTTGAGAAAACATCCAAGACAGACAAAAATATAGAACCTGGCGAAACAATCCCAGACCTAGCCAAAATGCGATCCTACAAAGAACTAGACTTCAAACGAAAAGAAATAAAGGTAAAATACCCAACATCCTCGGCACACAAGACCCCAAGATCACCAAGTCTAATGGGCAGAGTGGCAAGCCTCCACTGCCAATCTCCAAATCCGGGACCTGAACCAGTAAAGATCAACTCCAACGAAGTATGCAAGGCTTGATCAAACTCAACCTTAGCGCCACCAAAAAATCCAGGAGGACAAGTCCTCAAAGCAAAAACCAACTTCGCAACCCCCGCACAATTGCGAAGAAGAGGAAGTTCACACTGTGGGTCATTATTATTATTATTAAACTAGTCAAATAAATGGAGGGTAAAAATTCTCCCAAAAGTTCAAAAAGAAAAGGTTAAAAGAAACAAAAGGAGTATGTAAATGTGACAACCCTGGTTTTGAGGTTCGTCACTTAGTTTTATTTTGTGCTAGTTACGTGTCTTTACGTGTTTATGTGCTTATTGCTGTGTATAGATTGTGGTTTGGATATCGTTTCCGATACGGGGTACCTTGTGAGTGAAACAAGGTGTGATGATTTCATGTTCATGAGTTCACATGGTAGTGACTATGAAGTGAGATGGTGTTATTTAGTGGTTTTACGTATACGTATATGTATTATAGAAAATCGTGTTTTTACGATTTACGGTTTAACATTTAGAGGTCTCGGATGAGGTAATTAGTCATATGGATATTTTTTGGGATGGTTTTAAGTCATTTAGGACTTAGTTATAAAGTTTATTTCAAAATTTGAGTTTTTTTCAAAGTGTATATTTTACGTCTTTAACAGTAAAACGCGTAAATTTGACTAGTTTTACGGTATTGAGGTTTTGGAGGCTTTAGGAGCTGAAATAAATTATTGAAAATTAAGGTAATATTATTAATACAAATATTAATAATAAAAAGGAAAAAAACAAAATTAAATGGGTATAGGTCGTTTATGTGAAAAAAAGAAAAGAAAAGGGGAAAATAGGGAAAAAAGGGAACCGAGCTTTTGTATATGGGCCAAAGACTTGTTAGGAAAGTATAGAAAGCCTTATTTTTATCAAAACACTTCATAAAATCCCTGGAGATCAAGAAATGGGTCGACATCCATGGAGAAAATTAGGGTTCTTCATTAAAAATCTTGTTTTCCAAAAAATCTAAGGTAAAATCTTCAAACCCTTTTTAATTAAATTGTTTTTATGTTTTCTTTAATCATCTTATGATGGATTAAGGTTAGAGTTTATTATAAAAACAGTAAATTAATGTTATACTAATAATAACATGATGATTACATAAATTATGGCTTGTAATTATTGGGATTAGGGTTAATTAATGAGGTTAATTTAGTTAAACCCGTTTTTAAAAACTGGGCAGAATTTTGGGTCATTGTTTTGATCATATAGGGAGTTCTACAAACTCTTATTTTGCGATCCACATATCCCTGGAAAGCTAATTGAAGTGGCTTTCCAATGCAAGAAACGAGAACTAAATTGGAGGTGGGAAGTGGGTCAAAAACAGGTTACAACAGTCGGAGGTCAAAACAGTTTTGAATTCAGCCTGTTTTCTTTTTAAGTTTTGGGTTGTTTGGGGTACTTAGTGTTGCATTGGGATCTTTTCACGAACATGAGAGATGGTTTATATATTGTAGTAAGGATATGCACTTGGGCTAAGATTATGGTTTAGGGTAAGACCCTCTAATGGTAATGAACTTTTCATACGTTTAAAATCAGTGAATTCTGGATAGGTAGCAATATATACACATATATCTGGGCCTTAACAGTAGCTTTAAGGTTAGGGCAGGTGGGAGGTTTTAGCTAACATGTATAAAAGTGTGAATATTCCTTTTACAGAAACCATGGGTATGTTTAAGTGAACGTTTGACTTAAAGTTTTGGGACCTAAAACTAGGACTGTTTTGTATAAAATTATGAACGAGATAGCTATTAAACTTAACCAAGTTAGGGACTTGTTAAGGAAGGGTAATGGGGTGATTAGAGCTTAACAATGAGGTAATTATACGGGAATAGACTAGATGTCATCATAGGTTGATGAGCCATCTTAGTGATTGGTTCGTGTATTGATTTCGTGTTTTTGGTTTGTTAGCTTGTTGCTAGTGCGAGGACTTGTGAAGAAGCTATCAGGTGAGTTTCATAGTCCATGTTTACTATTCATTTTGATTTCCAGATGGGATGGAAGAGACACTGTGTTGAGTTATTTTCTAAATTTATGATGTGAATGTGGTTGTGATTTGAGATGGACTTGTGTCTACATTATGTGATTAACTGCTATGTGATTTTTGATTGTGTATGATTTGGATCAGGGGACACGTGCCGTCTCATTTATTGTGGTTTGACAAGGTAGTGGCCTTGAGGTTTGACAAGGTAGTGGCATTGTGGTTTGACAAGGTAGTGGCCTTGGGATAGGTACATAGTGTGATCATCTATGGTACCATGTTGTTTGGCAAGGTAGGAGCCTTGGATTTTGGTTTGGAATGATTGATCTTGAATGCTAGTTGTTAATACATAATTGTAGCACATTGTCCATATGTTATTGTGTTGATGGTTGTTATTCACTGCTTGTAATTGATTTAGCGTTGTAGTCTAAACCTATGACTCTCACCAACTTTATGTTGACGTGTTTTAGTGTCTCTTTCAGGTGATTTTATGGTTAAGCTTGAGAATAGAAGTGGCTAGGATTTGGAGAGCGTAGGAAATGCATTTAGAAGGAGATCTCCATTCCTTCTTAGTTTCTGTTGTTTGTTTTATAAGTGATAATGTTGGCACCTGTATGTTTGATTTGATTATGTTTATTGTTTGTCTCGGGTAAGTGGTAGGACTGTTACCTACTTACCTAGACTCCTGCATTGTTGAGATATTGTCATGACATTTGTGTCACCATTTTATGACATTTCTTATATCATTTAGTTATCTCTATAGACACGCTATTGTTGTGATGATATCCATACGTCGTGCCCCATATTCTGCCATGGTGGGGTGTGACAGAATGGTATCAGAGACAATGGTTATAGAGAATTAGGTTGCCTAGTCGCGTAGCCTAGTCTATAGCTTAAGGGTCCCTGCATATAGGCGTCATAGGAGTATGTGCATTTTATAATAATTGATGTATTTGGATGTTATTTATTGCGATGTTTTTACTAGTATGAATTGAACCGTAGTATGTTCATACTTAGTCACATGTTATTTTCTTTTCGGGTTTGTGACTAGTGCGGGTTGAACCATAATCGTTCACGCTAGTCACTGTTGTATTTTGCTTAAATTGTACATTATAGTACATAATATAGTACAAGGTAGTTTCTATCTTTTATCGAGTTATTTTACATACCTGAGGTATGTTATTTTTCTTTTGATGTTTAAGTCATGTTCCCTAAGAATCGTGTGGTGGTTCGAGTTACTAGGAGTACATGGGTAGGAAGGATTTTAAGTTGTTTCCACTCTTATGTGCGACATGACTTATAACTGATTATGTTTTCGTTTTGGATTTAGTCTATGTTGTTTTAGCTAGACTATGGATTTCGGTATTCCAAGAGTTTTACTATGTTATTTTAATAGATGGGGTTTTGGACCTATTTGGTTATGTGGTTATGAGCTTATGTGAGTAGATGGATTTATGTGTTATATGTTGTATTGATTCTTATATGTGTCTTCATAGGAGGGAGTGCATTGGGGGAAGGGTAATTGTATAAGTATGGTGGCCAACATAGTTATACAAGTACCACAACTTTAATGGGTTCTCAAGTACGATTGCATGAAATAGGGTTAATACATGCTTGTATATGATGAGATGTGGAATTTGGGTATATGTATATATATGGGTTTATGTAATGGCTGCCTATGATATGGCTATTGTTCTTTTTGTGTTATATGTTTTGGGATTATAGTGGTGTTGTGTGATTTTGGGGTCACACGATATGGTTTGGTTTTGGAGGTGGGGTTTATGCCTTGTTGTGGCACGGTGAGATGGTGATTACTCGTATGGAAAAACGAGCGTATAAAGCGATTGATTGACTTGACATATATGATAACGAGTATGTTTGGGGGATTCAATAGGTATACATATGCGGATGTATATATACTGATAGATGTTATGTTATGATTTAAGGTCGTTCAGTAGTTATTATTACTTGAACGTACCTAGTGCTCTCTTGTGTTTAAACGATTTATTAGTGCCCGAGTTTGGTGGTGTTTCAACGACGTTTTGAATCTTTTGAAGTGTGTCTTGTAGCGTATTCTTTGAGTTCCGTATTTCATGTGTACGTTTTAAAAATGGTGTTCTTGGTTTTAAGTCTATTGAAATAAATAGGGATTTCTTTTGAGATAATAGAATCTTTTGTGTTGGGTCTTACATTTCTTTTGGTCGGTATATATTGAGAAAAATGGGGACTTGGAAATCTATTATAGGGTTAGATAATTGGTTGTATTCGGTAAAATAAGGATAAGGTGTTGGAGTCGTGTTTGAAACAAGGTGCAACATAAGATTTATTTTTTAATCAACACTTATTTATTTCAAATTCTAAAAGACTTTCTTTAAAATAAAGCGAAGTAAAATTTCTTTCTACTTACATAGTTTATATAATTGGGTTTAACCGATTCACGCCATTTATAATTATTAATACGAGGTTAAATTGAGTTTATGAATGTTACACATACAATTATATCTTTCATTTAAAAGGATTGCATTAATCACTAAGTTTATTCTTTAATTTTAAAACAACTAGTATAAAATTGTTTTGGTCATAACTTGTTCGTTTTTAAAGTTTTTTGGATGATTTAAAAGCCTAAAATTATTTACTCGGAACGTACTTTTCAAATATTCAGAATGTATAGTCATGGGAGGTCAGTATCCTGGTCGAAATTATTATACAAGTGTCGGGTTAAAGGTTGAGTTTGAATAGTAGTTTATTTTTTTTTATAATTTGGGATGCACGGGATACCTAGTTTTTGAGTTGAGTTTTGAGTTCGTCTAGAAGGTTATTTGTAGATTGTTTGAGTCACATAGATGTGGGAGGTAATAATATTAATAAAAAAAGATATAAATTCTTTGGAAAAGTCGATCTTTTGCACGGTTTAAATAATATGTCACGGGGCGTAATATGTTTGGTTGCCATTGGGTGTTTCTTGGATTATTTTTCGTTGTGATGGGTCATTTTGAATTGATACACGTTTTGGGTTTGAGTTTTCTTTTGAGTCTCATGGTTTTTGACTTTTTTTAACTGGTGCACGTGAAATGTCGTTAGTTATCCGTTGGTTTGATTCGTTGATTGTATCTGGTGGATTCAGGATGTAGTTTTAGTTTCGTATTGTTCGGGAGCGTTGAGGTAGTCATATGAAAGACTTGGTCTCGCCTACACGCTTAAGTAGGTGACCATGAGAGAACGGTCGGAATACTCTTAGTGGGGAGGAAAGAAGTTCGTAGACGAACTAGTGTGGTCATGAGGTCTCTTAGGAGTACCAAGGAGATGAATAGAGATTTGTGGGATATTAGCACAAGTAACGTGCCATAGAGAGTGTTGGAAGGGGAAGTAATACCTCAAAGGTATTTATGATTGTTCGTAAGGCATGTAAGTTTTCCGAAAATTTCCTGAAATTTAGTAGGATTACCTATTACTGTGAGGTAAAACCATAAGTATAGCAAGTAGGAGAAGTGAGAGGAGTTGTAGTTAGTGCCTTTCCAAGGAAATTGTTGATGGAATGATTTAAAAACAAGAGTTGTTAAAAATTGCAAGGAATGCCGGATAAAAGTTGAGTTGCCTGGTAGTAAATGTGATGTGGAAGCGGTTGAGTGGTCTGATAAGAGGAAGTATTGGTCTTATAGAATACGTGTAGATTCTCGCGAGTAGAACAAGGTAGGAATTTATTCGTATTGCCGCTAAGAGAGGGTGCAAGGAGGGCATAGTCGAAACTGCTAAGGATGTTGTATGAACGCTTTGGATTTACGTTTATGCATTTGGCTTCGCCAAAGCACTAGCGGTTCTCATGGATTCAATGAACTGAGGGTGCATGAACGTATATAAACGAGTTGTCATCGGGAGTATCGACGACATCTTGATCTACTCAAGGTCTAAGAAGGAGAGTGAGGCGAAGTACGTGTTGGTTTTGGAGTGGAATTATACGTGAGATTTTCAAGTGTGAGTTTTAGTATTAAGTCTACCATGATGAGTAGTTAGAAATGATGGCATATCATGGAACTAGCAAGGGGCGAAGTGAAGAAGGATAAGGAAGCATTTTAGAGGCTGAAGAGGTGGATTGGATAATGAGCCGATCTTGGCATTATCGGAAGGACTGGATGAATTCGTGAAGCATGACGATACGTGGAGCAAGGATTTGGAGGTGTATGAGGACGACAAAGAAAGGTGATCGCTTATACGTTGCAGGAACTGAAGATTTGAAAGAACTGGATAGACTTAGTTAGTGGAGCTGGACTGTTATATCTGCCTAGAATGCTAGAGGCATTTGGTGTACGAGACGTGGAGAATGATCTATACGGATCATAAACGTCTCCAACACATATTCAATCATCTTGATTGAACATTTGGCAAAGGTGATGGGTGGAGTTAATTAATGAAAGAAAATTGCAAGGCCAAGTACCATCTGGGAAAGGCAAGCATTGTTGATGAGACATGGAATAAGAAGGATGAAGTGAAGCTGAGATGAACTTGAACTATATGGATGACGTATTAGGGTGGTTTGGATGAAGGATGTAGGTTGCACAAGTTGAGTTGTCTAAAGCAGAGAACGCGTCAACATGTATGTTGCGTGGCTTGGACAATCATATGGAGAAAGGGACGTAGACTATACTTCCTACATAGATAGGAGTAGCTTAGAAAGGGCAACGTAAGGACGAAGTTAGTGAAAGGGATACATAATGGGGAGGAGGAATAAGTACGACGAGAGTTGGGTGATAGTCGATAGACTGACTAATTCATCTCATATTTCAAGAAGAATGAGAAGTCACGTGGTTGATAAGTTGGAAGGATTGCGTACGGATGTGATAGAATGGAGGGTTTTGCGTAAAAGTTAGCCTAATATGTATGGAATGCCTTAGGAAGGATTATGGCAAGGGAAGAAACGATGGGAAGCATCACATTGTGATGTATGGTATGAGTTGAGGAAAAAGAAGGAAGTGTGTATAGGAGCGAAGCAAGAATAAAATAGGTCGAGATTGGAAAAGGAAATGGCACTGATCTGTACTGATTGTTTGGGAGGATTAGTATTGATAATCGAATGGATGAGGAGTTATAGGTGTGATATGCCATAGGGACTAAAGGGAGTTGATGAACATGATTCGATATGAGTATATCCGGCTAACTGGAAAATGATAGGCAAGTGAGATATTTATACAACCTTAGGAGTCACACTGAGGACATGAGTGATTGATTAGAGGGAGTTAGAAAACTCATTAGCGATGGCTGAGTTTTCATATAATGATAGTTATCATACTAGAAGTCGATAAATTCCATTTGGGGCACTATATGAAAGGATACGGTGAGTTGTCCCCATTGTGGACTAGAATTGGTAAAAGAGGCTACTAATGTGGTAATAATGTTTGTGGAAAGGATGAGAGCAACAAGGGATGCTATGTAGAAAAGGGAGGAAACCACTAGATTTACTGACAAAGTTATGTAGGGAGTTTCACCCATAGTAACGGGTGGTATGATTTGGTAAAATGGAAGAGTTGATGTAGAGTCTTGTAGGTCCATTTATGATCTTTGTAAAGATCGGACCATTAGCTTATGAGCATAGAATTACCTGGGGGAAATGAGTTGTATACATGATACATTTGATGTATTGAGATTGGTAAAGGTTGTTTGAGAATGCATTTTGCATGTACGGTTATTCGGGACTTGTGTTAATAAGAGTCTTTGTTTTATCAAAGAGTCATCTGTGAGATTTATTGATTGTGAGGTCAAGAGTTTGGCAATGAGTTTAATTATTTTTTGTTTGTATACGTGGCATTTTGAAACTTGAACTAAAGTTCACGTGGAAATGAGGGGAGTTCGTTTAGAACAAGTATCCTCGTGTGATTTGTTGGTTGTGTGTTGATCCTAAGGAGTAAATCTCGGGACGAGATTTCTATTAGGAGGGAGTGATGTGATAACCCTGGTTTTGAGGTTCGTCACTTAGTTTTATTTTGTGCTAGTTACGTGTCTTTACGTGTTTATGTGCTTATTGGTGTGTATAGATTGTGGTTTGGATATCGTTTCCGATACGGGGTACCTTGTGAGTGAAACAAGGTATGCTGATTTCATGTTCATGAGTTCACATGGTAGTGACTATGAAGTGAGATGGTGTTATTTAGTGGTTTTACGTATACATATATGTATTATAGAAAATCGTGTTTTTACGATTTACGATTTAACATTTAGAGGTCTCGGATGAGGTAATTAGTCATATGGATATTTTTTGGGATGGTTTTAAGTCATTTAGGACTTAGTTATAAAGTTTATTTCAAAATTTGAGTTTTTTTTTAAAAGTGTATATTTTACGTCTTTTACGGTAAAACGCGTAAATTTGACTAGTTTTACGGTTTTGGAGGCTTTAGGAGCTGAAATAAATTAAGTAAAATTAAGGTAATATTATTAATAAAAATATTAATAATAAAAAGGAAAAAAAACAAAATTAAATGGGTATAGGTCGTTTATGTGAAAAAAAGAAAAGAAAAGGGGAAAAAAGGAAACCGGGCCTTTGTATATGGGCCAAAGACTTGTTAGGAAAGTATAGAAAGCCTTATTTTTATCAAAACACTTCATAAAATCCCTGGAGATCAAGTATGGGTCGACATCCATGGAGAAAATTAGGGTTCTTCATCAAAAATCTTGTTTTCCAAAAAATCTAAGGTAAAATCTTCAAACCCTTTTTAATTAAATTGTTTTTATGTTTTCTTTAATCATCTTATGATGGATTAAGGTTGGGGTTTATTATAAAAACAGTAAATTAATGTTATAATAATCATAACATGATGATTACATAAATTAGGACTTGTAATTAGTGGGATTAGGGTTAATTAATGAGGTTAATTTAGTTAAACCCGTTTTTAAAAGCTGGGCAGAATTTTGGGTCATTGTTTTGATCATATAGGAAGTTCTACAAACTCTTATTTTGCGATCCACATATCCCTGGAAATATAATTGAAGTGGCTTTCCAATGCAAGAAACGATAACTAAATTGGAGGTCGGGAAGTGGGTCAAAAACAGGTTACAACAGTCGGAGGTCAAAACAGTTTTGAATTCAGCCTGTTTTCTTTTTAAATTTTGGGTTGTTTGGGGTAATTAGGGTTGCATTGGGATCTTTTCACGAACATGAGAGATGGTTTATATATTGTAGTAAGGATCTGCACTTGGGCTAAGATTGTGGTTTAGGGTAAGACCCTCTAATGGTAATGAACTTTTCATACGTTTAAAATCAGTGAATTCTGGATAGGTAGCAATATATACACATATATCTGGGCCTTAACAGTAGCTTTAAGGTTAGGGCAGGTGGGAGGTTTTAGCTCACATGTATAAAAGTGTGAATATTCCTTTTACAGAAACCATGGGTATGTTTAAGTGGACGTTTGACTTAAAGTTTTGAGACCTAAAACTGGGACTATTTTGTGTAAAATTATGAACGGGATAGCTATTAAACTTAACAAAGTTAGGGACTTGTTAAGGAAGGGTAATGGGGTGATTAGAGCTTAACAATGAGGTAATTATACGGGAATAGAGTAGATGTCCATCATAGGTTGATGAGCCATCTTAGTGATTGGTTCGTGTATTGATTTCGTGTTTTTGGTTTGTTAGCTTGTTGCTAGTGCGAGGACTTGAGAAGAAGCTATCAGGTGAGTTTCATAGTCCCATGTTTACTATTGATTTTGACTTCCAGATGGGATGGAAGAGACACTATGTTGAGTTATTTTCTAAATTGATGCTGTGAATGTGGTTGTGATTTGAGATGGACTTGTGTCTACATTATGTGATTAACTGCTATGTGATTTTTGATTGTGTATGATTTGGATCGAGGGACACGTGCTGTCTCAGTTATTGTGGTTTGACAAGGTAGTGGCCTTGAGGTTTGACAAGGTAGTGGCCTTGTGGTTTGACAATGTAGTGGCCTTGGGATAGGTACATAGTGTGATCATCTATGGTACCATGTTGTTTGTCAAGGTAGGAGCCTTGGAATTTGGTTTGGAATGATTGATCTTGAATGCTACTTGTTAATACATAATTATAGCACATTGTCCATATGTTATTGTGTTGATGGTTGTTATTCACAGCTTGTAATTCATTTAGAGTTGGAGTCTAAACCTATGACTCTCACCAACTTTATGTTGACGTGTTTTAGTGTCTCTTTCAGGTGATTTATGGTTAAGCTTGAGAATAGAAGTGACTAGGATTTAGAGAGCGTAGGAAATGCATTTAGAAGGAGATCCCCGTTCCTTCTTAGTTTCTGTTGTTTGTTTTATAAGTGATGCTGTTGGCACCTATATGTTTGAGTTGATTATGTTTATTGTTTGTCTCGGGTAAGTGGTAGGACTTTTACCTACTTACCTAGACTCCTGCATTGTTGAGATATTGTCATGACATTTGTGTCACCATTTTATGACATTTCTTATATCATTTAGTTATCTCTATAGACACGCTATTATTGTGATGATATCCATACGTCGTGCCCCATATTCCGCCATGGTGGGGTGTGACAGTAAACATGAAAGGCTGCTTGGCACAATGGTAGTCTTTCAATGTCTTGAGCCAAAGGACCCAGGTTCGATTCATGGTGATGGCAAATTTGTGGGAATATTAAACCACTGTCACGTGGCACTCTCTGAGTGGTCCATGTGGCGACCCGACCCGGACCCAAATTGACCCTGACCCGAACACGACCTAAACCGACCCTAACCCGAACCAGAACCAGACCTGACACGGGCACTGACTTTATGACTTAGCATGTACTAGGTGGCATGTCAACAGTGCGGCTGACGAATCAGTATTCAACACGTGGCTAGTACGAGGTAGCAGTGACGGCGCTGACATGTCAGACTGACGTGTCAATACGAGGTGGCAGGTTTTCAGACGTGGCAGGATGGCTGGCCAATCAGAGCATGCCACATGGCAGTGGGCGTGTGACAGTCCTAGGTTTAAAGGTTACAGGAGTGTGGCATGCAAATGATGGGCACTTGATCCCATGAGTCTATAGCTTCCATCAAATGAACGTAGCCTCCAAGGAATAAAAGACGGTGAAAATACCAAGATAACTTTCCATTTAAAGAAGGAAAAGAAGCAAAAGAGCCTGAAATGATGAAACTACCCCTTTGGGCATTTTTCATTATATATACTCCACCATCTCATTTGTAATAGTAGTTTTTTAGTTTTTGCTTTCTTTAGTTATAGTAATTGTAATTATTTCCCTAATGTTTTTTCAATTAATTTCCTTTCAAGCTTTTGTACTAGCTTATCATTAAGCACTTTCATATTAATAAAAGTTCAAGTTTTATCTTATTGTTAATCTCTTTTAGTTTATTCTCATTCTTTCTTAATTTTTTCTTATAATCTAGCTTATATTTGGGATGATTTTTTATAACTTTTTCCAAATAAGTTAGATTTATATATGTAGAAGTATGATAATCTTTGATTTATCAAGAGGGTTGTTGTTTCTAGAGAGAGAAAGGAGAGAGAGAGAGAGAGATGAGAGAAAATGTATATGTGTTATTGTGATAAATGAAACAACCAACACCCCTTTCCCTGGAAAGGGGTTTATATAACCAAGTCCCTTAGTGGACTTGGGCCTCCGGCCCATGAACATGCTCATGGGTCGGTAATCGGTGTATTTTGCATTCACCTCATAACATGTTAATTTAGCATAATTGTATATTTATTTGTCGTTATATATGTACTTTGAGTGTGTTTTGTGATTATGTAGGTTACGAGCGAAATGGAATAAAATGGCCGCTTAATTAATTTTTTTGGAGAAAAGACATTGTGAGCGCCGATAAATGAAGAAAAAATATTGAAGAAAAAGATTTGAGCGCGTCGCAATATTTCCGGTCATCTTTTATTTATCCGGGCTTCGTTCGAGCAATTATTGATGTTGGGTTTTTTTATTGGGCCAAAGTTATTATATGCCAAAAGAATAAAAGAAAAAATAATAATAAAAAGGAAAAAAATAATAACTTTTGGGCCAATTACCCAATAACCCACCGATGGATTATATATATATACAATAGAGGAAGAAAAAGATGGAGAAGGAGTGAGATCCGACACAATTTAAAAAATTGGCCGCAGGACATTCATTAAAAAACAAAAGCGATCAATCGTCCCTGTGGAAAAAAGATGACAAGAAAAGGAGTAAAATAAAAAAAGGGAGAAACAACTCATCTCTTATTAAGCCATATCGCTGGAAAAATAATAAAGAAAGGTGGAGTCAACCTATTTGTTATTCACAGTCACCGAAACAAAGAAAAAGGGAGGCGCATAAAGCAAATAATAAAGATAATGAATTGCGCAGAGTGGGTCGAGTGTACCGCGATGTCTGGCTAATTTTGTTGTAATTCCTTCCGGTAACTTTATTTATGATTTGATTATATACTTTTGGATTATCATATTTTTATTATATTGATTTATGATTTATTTATAAATTATTTTTATTAACTTCATATTACGTTTAATTATTTGTGCGAGACAATTTATTGTTAGTTAACGATCCATACTTATTTTATTTAGTTAAAAAAAAAGATAGTCGTATAATCGATATAAATTGTACCTAAATAAATTGTTAAAACATAATTATTGGTTGAATTAATATAAGATTTATTATCGCGAGTCATTGATAAACATAATAAATGCCAACATTAATTCATTCATATTAAGTCAAAATAATCCTTGTAATGGGTTCTAAAAAGTTTCAATTAATCCATAAGTGTGACCAACCATAAATATTAGGAACTGGAAGGGATTGCATTTTTCTTTTAATTGTTTACATCTTTATTTTATTTTTCTAGCTTTATTATTAGCTTAATAATTATTTTAATTTTTAATCCACATTTTTATTATCAAAAGTATTTTAGTTATCAGATTTCAAAACCAAAACCTTTATTGATCAGTGATCACCCCAAAACTTAAACTAAAACCACATAGTCCTCGTGGATCGATACCCGCCTACCCTATCTAGTATACGGTAATTAGGTTATTTTTTACCGACACTTCGACGTCGATCAAAAATTCGGCGCCGCTGCCGGGGACTCAGTGAGCTTTTCGTTTAAGTTTTTGTTAATACTTTTCTTTAATAAAATACAAAAATACAAAAATATTTTATTTTTCTTGTTTTGTTTGTTTTGTTTTGTTTCTTGTGAGTGTGCAGGTTAGTGTATGCGCACACGTAGATCGGGACGTACATCACCGTTAGCTTACGATCCTGAGGTTGAGAAAAGTGCACGGCTGCGGAGGAAAACGTTTCGACAGTTTTCTACTAATCTTAATTTTTCAGGTTTATCAGAGCTTTTCGCTGAAATGCCAGGTGACGAAGATGTTGTCGGAGGTGCTAGCGGCAGTAGTAGCGGAGAAGAATCTCCACCACGGGGTGTTGATTCTTATTACAGGCCGGGGATCTTCGAGGATCCTTCACCTATCGTTTATCCGGATCCGGTTAAAGGGGTTACAAGTAACTTCAAAATCCAGCCGAACCTCATAGAAATCTTGCCAGTGTTTAAAGGTCGTGAGGAGCCATACTCACATCTACGAGAATTTTTCTCAATTGCTGACACACATCAGGTTAATAACATTACAAAGGATGAGGTAAGACTTCGCCTTTTTCCTTTCTCACTTAAAGATCAAGCTAAGGACTGTCATTAGGAATAAGATTAAATCCTTTCGTCAAATCTCAGGCGAGCAGTTTCATGAAGCATTTAATAGACTTAAGGAGTTATTAAGAACATGCCCTCATCACGATGTTCCAAAATGGGAGCTTGTCAAAGTCTTCTATGATGGGTTGGATTATAACAACCAACAATTTGTGATGGCCACTAGTGGGGGTATGTTTTTCTCGCGACCTATGGAGGAAGAATGGGAGCTTTTTGAAAAACTAAGCAAAGGTTCTAAGACCCAATCTTCAGTAGATCGAAACAACCACCCATCTTCCGCCAATTATGTGTCTAACCAACGTGGCATAAATTCTGAAATTAGCGAGTTAAGTAAGAAAGTTGATCTTTTGTTGAAAAATATAGGAAAAGATGTTCCGAATGTGTCTAATGTGTCGCATAGTGGGTGTTCAATGTGTGGTGATCCGAGTCACTCTGTCGATAATTGTCAAAGTTGGGGGCGCCACCAAATGAGGAGGTAAATAGAGTCTATGGTGGTCGTCCACGAAATGACCCATTCTCCGAAAGTTACAATCCTGGATGGCGCAATCACCCCAATCTCCGTTGGAAAGATGAAGACAATCGCCCTAATAATACCCAACAACAACACTATGGGGTTACAAACCAAGGTACGAGGGTGGCGATTCATCTAATTTCCAACAAAATTCTTACAATCATAGGCCACAACAACAATATCCAAATCAGGGCCAAGGCCAAGATGACAACCGTCTCTTGAACCTTGACCGAAAGTTTGATAGGCTTATGGATTCATTTTCTACCAACAACCAAGAGATCAATAGAAAATTCGAGGTCACTAATCAAAGACACGAGACCACTACTAAATCTATTGCAGCTCTTGAGAGACAAGTTGGTCAATTGGCGGATCAATTAAGCAAAAGAGATGAGGGAAGGCTACCGAGCTACCCCACCATGAATCCCGCACACAAGAAAAATGGAAATGAGCATGTGAATATGGTGACATCTCTTCAAAACGGTAAAATCTACAACAATGACAAGGGAATTCCAAATTCTCCTGATGTCGAGGATTTCGTTACTGATGACGAAATTATTGTTGAAGGTAAAAATTCTGATAATGTTAAGTCTGGTTCTGAGTTGGTAAATGATTTGTTAAACGATTTTCCTAAACCAACATCACCGAATCCTAAAGCTACTGAATCTCACAAAGTTGGGGAGGGTGGTGTGTCCAACACACCTTACCCTACGGCTTTGGAGAAATCGACATCTGCTAAAAAGGGTCCTCATGCTGTGGATATGTGGGAGACTTTCAGGCAAGTTAAAATCAATCTCCCCCTTATTGATGCTATCAAGCAAATTCCTGCTTATGCCAAGTTTTTAAAGGACTTGTCTACTCAGAAGAGGAAGCTAAAGGCGTCTTTGCCTAAAAAGATTGACCTAACTGAGCATGTTACTGCAGTCTTATCTAGCTCCCTTCCTCCTAAATTCAAAGATCCTGAAGTACCGTTGATTTCAGTTCTGGTCGGAAATATTGCCATTAAGAAGGCGCTCCTTGATCTTGGTGCCAGTATCAACATCCTTCCTGCTAGTTTGGTCGATAAGTATGACTTAGGAACTTGATATGAGCAAAAAATCATATCAATTAATCAACAAATCACCCTAAAACACAAGAAAAATACCTAAACTTTGTGTGCTATAAAGCGAAATTATGTGGTATGTTTTGTGTTTGTGTACAAATAGGTAAGAAGGATGCATTTTCAAGCAAACAAGAAGAAAATCAAGCTAATTTAGATGAAAAGACAAAGAAGGATCAAAAGTGACAAGCCATTTGAAGACAAATGACCTATCTTGACAATATTCAAAAGATGAAGGACTAAAGTGTAATTTTGTAAAAGTCAAGATCTAAGTCAAACCTGGTCAACCATCAAGTCAACCAAGTCAAAGGGCTTAAATGTTCAAGAATGCAAGTTGAAGGACTGAAATTGTCAAAGAAATGAAGATTATAGCTCAAAAGATCAAACTGCCAAAGTTGAGGGATTAATTCTGCCATTTGTGGAAGTTATTTTGTGCTTGATCCGTGTGATAAGTGTTCAACCAATGAGAAGTCAAGAAGGAAAGGGCCAGGATTGCCAAACAAGCGACAGCTGGCCACTAGCGTCGTTTTCCCATTAATAGCAAAATCCCAATAGTATTCTCCACTACATCCATTTCCACCAATAGCAACTCGCCATGCCATAATACTTTTATCCAATTTAGATAGTGATCCGTGTATCACTTCCTTCTCCAATAAAAACAAAACACGTGTCCTCCTTCTTCAACCAAGAACCCAGGGACGACTTTTGAGCTAGAATGCATTTCAGAAGAAGATGTAAACATGAAAAGTGTTTAAAATCAAGAGACGAATTCAGCCCACTTATCCAATTAAGATGAAATTCAGTTAATCAAAAAGGCCCAAATGTGTTCTTCATCAGAAAATTGCAATTGTCAAAATAAAGCCACGTGGAAGCTGGGGATTGGAGGAAACACGTCACTCACCCTCACCAACCCTCACCTGCACTCTATAAATACCCCTAGATAGCTCTCATTTTGATGTAATGTAGAAAGTGTGAAAACACACACACTTTTCCTTTTTCTCTCAATTCAGTTAGGAATAGCTTCACAGCTCAACAGACTGACAATCTCTTGAGTCTGTTAGTAGTTGTAACTATCTTTCTAGCTTTGTAACAACTTTTCCAACTAAATCAATAAAAGTTCATCTTTTGATCTCGTAAATCTACGGTTCATTCTTGCAATCTTGTTATTCTGTTGATGATGTTAGCTTATTATGATCATAATTGATCATGAATAGCTAATTGTGAAGATTCTGTAGCTGCTTTGCTTATCCTGTTCATCCAGTTCTAGTTTGAGTAGATTTTGAAGATTTCAAGTTTATTAATGGTGATCATGATAATGATAGTTGTTGATTAGTTGATTTCAGTGTTAAGGTGGTGGTTTAGCACTGGTTAGAAAGCACAGCGCTTCTCTAATCCCCAATGGAGGCCTATGCATAAAGGTTTCATGTCCTGCATTTTTGTTCCTCTAAAATGTTGCCTGCATGTTCAATTCCTAGCTAAAAACTTGTTTGATTGCATGATAAAGTGTGTTTAGTCTGCAATTGAGTTGATGTTGATGTTTGAATAGCTTAATTGTAGTATAGCATTTGAAACTAGCTTAATTCTCATTCATGTTTGCCTTATATCAGTCATACTAGCTTATTAGTGCATTTTGAGTGTAAGTCTGTTTCATTGCTTGAAATTAGTTCTAATCCATCACACTTTAGTTACTGAACTTAGCTTGGTACTTGTCATGAATCAGTTTAGCTTTTAACTCAAATTTCTTTCATAAAAGTTTAATAAAAACCAGTTAGTTAGTGTTTGGGAGTAGGTCATCTGTGTTCAAGTGTTAGTAGTTGGCTAATTCAAGTTTTCTTTAAGTCATTAAGTCATAGCTTAATGTTTTCAGTCATTTTCAAGTCATGTTTTTAGTCAAACAGGCAATTGGCATTTGAAAAAGTCTGGGTCAGATTTTGTTAAGCAAGTTTTCAGAAAGTGTTGATTTTCAATTCATTAGCATTACTTAGTTACTGGATCAAATATCTTCAAACAAGCTTCTAAACATCACTCAACATCTGTAGTTTTAGTGTGTAAAAGGAAAATCTACAGTATCTAGTTTTGAAATAGAAATAAGCATTTGATTAAGCACATGAGCATATCTCATTCTCTCTGATAAATTGTCATACTGTTTTCTCATTCAAGCATTTCCACTTCATAAACTTGCAAATTTTCTTTCACAAATCTTTTTAGAAAGTGCTCCTGGATAAGTTTGGAAATTTTCAGCTTTTTGGAAAATTTGGTCAACGAAAGTGAAATAAGCACTCTTCTAGCTTAATTTCCATTTCTGAATTCATTACTTGATCATTTTTTATAAGAAAAGTCATTCCTTGCTTCTTATGAGCTGATTAACAAGTTTTTGCAAGAAAATTGGATTATGCACGTTTAGTTTATTAGTTAGCTTAACATGGGCTTATTAGAATAAGCTAGTATGAGTTTCACTTGGTTTTAGCTCAAATACTTTTACTAGCCTAGCTAAAATCATA
The DNA here is from genome assembly GCA_025667525.1 of Glebionis coronaria. Classification (NCBI taxonomy): domain Eukaryota; kingdom Viridiplantae; phylum Streptophyta; class Magnoliopsida; order Asterales; family Asteraceae; genus Glebionis; species Glebionis coronaria. Next base: position 123,452,692 of record CM046880.1, on the reverse strand, counting down.
TTTTAAGTCTTTTGCAGCTTATTATAGCTTATTTGGTAAAGAATTCATCTTAAACGAGCATATTATTCATTCTAGCCCGTTTTTGTTTAAAACTCTTTAGAAATTGCACTTAGGTCCCCCTGTTGTTAATCAGTTGCACTTTTAGCTTATATTTCCTAATCTTTAGGGTTTGCTAAGTTTAGTCCTTAGAATTTCAAATTAGTTAAAAGTTGGTTAGGCAGTTTTACTAGTTTGTTAAAATTAGTTACTTGTTAGTTACATTTACACAATTAGTCCTTGTAGTTAACTGTTTTGCATTTCAAGCACTTTAATTTTCAGAATTTACATTTTCAGCTCTTTACATTCATAGATTTACATTTTTGCCTTTACTTGAATAGCAAATGTGGTATTTGACAATTTGTTTTACGGTTACGTAGTTAATATGTTCCATTTTTACTTGATTGTTCAAATAGACATAACAAATCCAAATAACCTTACAACCAAAAACGACTATAAACCCGATCTTGTTAGGACTTTCAATTTGTTAAGAACTGAGAAAACGAACTTCAATTATACACAATTTCAAATGGCGCCGCTGCCGGGGAACTATTGCTCAAGTGTTTCCATATGGAACTATTGAGTTGTCACAACTCGATGGTCCAAATCTTAAAGTGAATGGTCACCGTTTGAAACATTATTTTGGGGAGGACATTTCCGTTGAAATGGTCCAAGAGATCCCCATTTTCCCCATGAATTAATTCATTGAGGGAAGAGTCGAGCTAGAGACTCCTTAACTCAAGCATTTTATAACTAGGTTTAGCTTGTTGTAGGTTAGAAATAAGGGTATTGAGCATTGAGGTTAAGTGTAGGGGAGACATTCTTTTGTCTTCATGATGTTTGTAAGGTTTCTCACTCATTTCATGCCTTGGAGCTTATGGAGAAGGCCTTTGTATCCGGTTCACTTCGTGACTATTGTGATCTTTCATAGACACCTTGTGCTTTAAAAATGAATTCACTATAGTTGATCTTTCCTTAACTTGGGTTAAGCAAAGTCTATTCATTGTCATAAGTGTAGGGGAAGTTTGTATACTTCCATGCTCTTAAACATTAAGGACAATGTTTAGCTTAAGTGTAGGGGGTCTTCTATCGAAGTGACCTTACCTAGAACTTGTCATTGACCTTCATGATAACATGGAAAATTATTTTTTCAAACATTTTTCAAATTTTTGATCTACTTTGGCCACCAAAAATATGCATTCATAATATCTGCATTAATCATTTTTCATTTGCATAACACATTTGCATTGTATATATTTCTTCTTTTGTTTTTCAGCAAAAATACATAAAAGGAAAAAATATAATAAAAACATGGTTTAACAAATTTAGACTTCTTTGACATATTAGGCCTGCCATGGATATTTTGACTCAACCCGAGTTTGCTTATTCAAGCATTCCCTAGCCAGTATCTTTAACCATGTAGTCCTTCATTGGTCTATTAGTCTAAGTATCCACCAATCTCATTATTTGAAATTTTAAACTTGTGGAGAATGGGAAATGATAGAGTTGAAGCAAGTATAAAACGGCTAGATAAACTTCATGATAATTACTTGTGGCTAAACCCTTCTCTTCTTTACCTCTATTTTCTTTGCATGTATATATGTTAATAAATAATCAAGAACGGTTTTAATTGGTTTGTAATCTCTTATGCGTTTTTGTCTAATCATTCATGGTTGATATAAGTACGTCTTAAGATTCTATGTTAGAAAGTTTTATGTGTACTAGACTTATGTCATGCTTAATATTAGCGGGTGTTTTTCCTTTTATTCTTTTCAACTTTCTTTGTGAGGAATAAAGAAAAATAAGTGCAGCTTACAAAAAAAAAATGAGTGGCTAGAAAAAAAAAGAGAGAGAAAAAAAATAATTATTCAAGACTCCCAAGACGGGCAGTGAAGTGTTAATTATAGTAACTGTTAATTCCAATATTACCTTGACGGGTTGCGGGGATTTAATAGTTGCTCCAATCCAATATTACCTTGACGGGTTGCGGGGTTGAAGATCCAAAGTCTCAAAAAGATGGCAGATGTAAATTATTGCGTGAGTTTTATTTTTCTTTCCTTAGCGAGTGTGTAGCTACCTATTAATGCATGACATAAGGATTTAACACATAAGGCGAATGAATTATTACTCTTGAAACGGACTTATATTAATTGTGGGCGGTTTTTCAAGTAATGGATGATAGGATTACTTAGGATTAAAACCGTGCTTCCTTATTTTTGGATTTTGCATTTCTTATACTTAACGCTTGAAATAATGACAAATTTGCCCAAAAGCAATTTGCTTGATTAATAACCGGTTCCACATTTAATTTTCATGAATAAGTTGATCCACTTTTTACTTGTGAATACAATGATCCCATTTTTAAGCTTGGTATGGGGAAAGTGAAACTTGAGGGTGATAAGTGTCCATGGTACCCAAGTCCTAATCATAGTCATTGATTTCTTTATGAGTTATTTCCATCAAAACCATTTCAAGAAAAATCCAAAAAGATATAAATAGAATTGTTTCTTTTGTGTTGCGTTGTTAAAAATTAAAATCATGCATCATATAGTGTAGAGTAGTGTAGATGCATTCCATATTGGCCAAGGTGGATTAATTATGAGGAGAATGTAAATTTGTGCTTTAAAATATAGAATTGCATGAGGACATGACAATGTTCAAGTGTAGGGGATTTGATATGAGCAAAAACTCATATCAATTAATCAACGAATCACCCTAAAACACAAGAAAAATACCTAAACATTGTGCTATAAAGCGGAATTATGTGGTATGTTTTGTGTTTGTGTACAAATAGGTAAGAAGGATGCATTTTTAAGCAAACAAGAAGAAAATCAAGCTAATTTGGATGAAAAGACAAAGAAGGATCAAAAGTGACAAGCCATTTGAAGACAAAGGACCTATCTTGTCAATATTCAAAAGATGAAGGACTAAAGTGCAATTTTGTAAAAGTCAAGATCAAAGTCAAACCTGGTGAACCATCAAGTCAACCAAGTCAAAGGGCTTATGCAAGTTGAAGGACTGAAATTGTCAAAGAAATGAAGATTATAGCTCAAAAGATCAAACTGCCAAAGTTGAGGGATTAATTCTGCCATTTGTGGAAGTTATTTTGTGCTTGATCCGTGTGATAAGTGTTCAACCAATGAGAAGTCAAGAAGGAAAGGGCCAGGATTGCCAAACAAGCGCCAGCTGGCCACTAGCGCCATTTTCCCATTAATAGCAAAATCCCAAAAGTATTCTCCACTACATCCGTTTCCACCAATAGCAACTCGCCATGCCATAATACTTTTATCCAATTTAGATAGTGATCAGTGTATCACTTCCTTCTCCAATAAAAACAAAACACGTGTCCTCCTTCTTCAACCAAGAACCCAGGGACGATTTTGAGCTAGAATGCATTTCAGAAGAAGATGTAAACATGAAAAGTGTTTAAAATCAAGAGACGAATTCAGCCCACTTATCCTATTAAGATGAAATTCAGTTAATCAAAAAGGTCCAAATGTGTTCTTAATCAGAAAATTGCAATTGTCAGAATGAAGCCACGTGGAAGATGGGGATTGGAGGAAACACGTCACTCACCCTCACCAACCCTCACCTGTACTCTATAAATACCCCTAGATAGCTCTCATTTTGATGTAATTTAGAAAGTGTGAAAACACACACACTTTTCCTTTTTCTCTCAATTCAGTTAGGAATAGCTTCACAGCTCAAGAGACTAACAATCTCTTAAGTCTGTTAGTAGTTGTAACTACCTTTCTAGCTTTGTAACAACTTTTCCAACTAAATCAATAAAAGTTCATTTTTTCATCTCCTAAATCTACTGTTCATTCCGGCAATCTTGTTATTCTGTTGATGATGTTAGCTTATTATGGTCATAATTGATCATGAATAGCTAACTGTGAAGATTCTGTAGCTGCTTTGCTTATCCTGTTCATCCAGTTCCAGTTTGAGTAGATTTTGAAGATTTCAAGTTTATTAATGGTGATCATGATAATGATAGCTGCTGATTAGTTGATTTTAGTGCTAAGGTGGTGGTTTAACACTGGTTAGAAAGCACAACGCTTCTCTACTCCCCAATGGAGGCCTATGCTTAAAGGTTTCATGTCCTGCATTTTTGTTCCTCTAAAATGTTGCCTGCATGTTCAATTCCTAGCTAGAAACTTGTTTGATTGCATGATAAAGTGTGTTTAGTCTGCAATTGAGTTGATGTTGATGTTTGAATAGCTTAATTGTAGTATAGCATTTGAAACTAGATTAATTCTCATTCATGTTTGCCTTATATCAGTCATACTATCTTATTAGTGCATTTTGAGTGTGAGTCTGTTTCATTGCTTGAAATTTGTTCTAATCCATCACATTTTAATTACTGAACTTAGCTTGGTACTTGTCATGAATCAGTTTAACTTTTAACTCAAATTTCTTTCATAAAAGTTTGATAAAAACCAGTTAGTTAGTGTTTGGGAGTAGGTCTTAATCTGTGTTCAAGTGTTAGTAGTTGGCTAATTCAAGTTTTCTTTAAGTCATTAAGTCATAGCTTAATGTTTTCAGTCATTTTCAAGTCAAGTTTTTAGTCAAACAGGCAATTGGCATTTGAAAAAGTCTGGGTAAAATTTTGTTAAGCAAGTTTTCAGAAAGTGTTGATTTTCAATTCATTAGCATTACTTTGTTACTGGATCAAATTTCTTCAAACAAGCTTCTAAACATCACTCAACATCTGTAGTTTTAATGTGTAAAAGGAAAATCTATAGTATCTAGTTTTGAAATAGAAATAAGCATTTGATTAAGCACTTGAGCATATCTCATTCTCTGTGATAAATTGTCATACTGTTTTCTCATTCAAGCATTTCTACTTCATAAACTTGCAAATTTTCTTTCACAAATCTTTTTAAAAAGTGTTCCTGGATAAGTTTGGAAATTTTCAGCTTTTTGGAAAATTTGGTCAACGAAAGTCAAATAAGCACTCTTCTAGCTTAATTTCATTTTCTGAATTCAGTACTTGATCATTTTTTATAAGAAAAGTCATTCCTTGCTTCTTATGAGCTAATTAACAAGTTTTTGCAAGAAAATTGGATTATGCACGTTTAGCTTATTAGTTAGCTTAACATGGGCTTATTAGAATAAGCTAGTTTGAGTTTCACTTGGTTTCAGCTCAAATCCTTTTACTAGCCTAGCTAAAATCAGATTTTAAGTCTTTTTGCAACTTATTAGAGCTTATTTGGTAAAGAATTCAGCTTAAACGAGCTTATTATTCATTCTAGCCCGTTTTTGTTTAAAAGTATTTAGAAATTGCACTTAGGTCCCCCTGTTGTTAATCAGTTTCACTTTTAGCTTATATTTCCTAATCTTTAGGGTTTGCTAAGTTTAGTCCTTAGAATTTCAGATTAGTTAAAAGTCGGTTAGGCAGTTTTACTAGTTTGTTAAAATTAGTTACTTGTTAGTTACATTTACACAATTAGTCCTTGTAGTTAACTGTTTTGCATTTCAAGCACTTTAATTTTCAGAATTTACATTTTCAGCTCTTTACTTTCATAGATTTACATTTTTGTCTTTACTTGAATAGCAAATGTGGTATTTGACAATTTGTTTTATGGTTACGTAGTTAATACTTTCCATTTTTACTTGATTGTTCAAATAGACATAGCAAATCCAAATAACCTTACCAACCAAAAACGATTATAAACCCGATCTTGTTAGGACTTTCAATTTGTTAAGAACTGAGAAAACGAACTTCAATTATACACAATTTCAGAACTCTTCGTAAGACAGACACCATTATTTCCTTAGCTGATCGATCTACCAAAAGTCCTAGAGGTATCTTAGAGGATGTTATTGTGAAAGTTGATGACTTCTATTACCCAGTTGACTTCTTTGTTATGGACACCGAGTCACAATACAAGGATGTTCAACCAACTATTATCCTTGGGCGCCCATTCTTAGCCACGATAGATGCTAGGATTAATTATCGGACTGGTGCCATGGATATTGCATTCGGTAATAAACAGATAAGACTGAATGTGTTTAATTCTATGAATTCTCCTACTGTGACAATCCGTCAATTTACGATTGATATTTTATTCTCAATATTTATTTAAAAACATTATTTTAACGTTATAATATGAACTCACTTATTTCTGGGAAGAAATTTGGATTTACGTCTTGGAGTAGCATCGACTACGTCTAAACCGGAGGATTCAACGTTACGTGCTTACGTTTACATACACCGTCTTTGGTGACAGTCCGACATTTTAGAAAATAAAAATATCCGTGAATATTATTTTGGAGTTTTAAATTTGTGTTGGTTCATAAACTCACAAATTTACGAGAAGAGACTAGGACTTACGATTTTATTTTAACGTCCTTTACGACTAAACCGGAAACCTTAGGATTACGTATTTACGTTTTTGAACTCCGTTTTTGATGAGACAATTTTTATTAGATTCGTTTTGTGCCGTTGATTCATAATTTATAAAAACGTTTTTCGTAAAACGACCCGAGGGCACGCAAATCGAGGAAACTAGAATCGAGGAATACCCGTAAATTAGTGAGGTGGGACAAAATACATTATCCCACCCCACTAATAAACATGGGATGGCACACATGACACCACATCTTAGGATGTGGCATCATGTTAGCATAAAACTTACAAGTGTAAGTAAGCTTACACTTTAAGCCATATTACCTCAAAACCACTAGCCAAACCACTTTCTCACATTTCCACCCATGCAAACAACTAAATCCTCTCTTCCTCCCTCTATTATTTCGTCCTATATCACCCCATAAACACCCCATTTGATCCAAATTTAACCACAAACTATTGTTATAACTTACATATGTTAATCTCCTTCAAAAGAGATGAAGATTGGTGGTGATTATAACATCCAAGGAGGAGTTTCCATGGAGTATTAGGGCTGATTTTCCACAAGGTGATCATGAAGATTGGTGGTCTTGAAGATGGTCTTGGCTATGCACAAGTTTCTCCATCAAAATCCATGTTTTGATCACAACCTACATCATCATGGTGGTATAAAGATTGTCCTCCTCATCCTCTTGTTAATTTGATTATGTAAACATGTATTTTATTTCCTATTGTATATGTATATGATGATTATATGATGATAAAAATTTTATGTGGGGATTTGGTGTTGATAAATATGATTAAAAAGGTGAAAAACTATAAGAAACAAGGTTAAAATCTTGATTAATTTACATGGCTGTATAAAACAATAAAGAAACATGTTATGAACTGATAAAATGATGAAGTAGAATTTATATACAGTAAGCTATGAGTCTTGTACACATGTGAGAGTTGGCCATGCAATGGAATCAAAGTAATGAGTGAGATATGATCAAAACAAGTTTAAGGTATAAATCTGAGTTCACTGTTTTGGACGATTTTTAGAAAATATTTAGAAGATCATTCAACAGTAGCTATAAAAGAGTTAAATGTAGCACATATCATGTATTTTATGTGATAAAAATTTGAGCTTCTATCTCCATATAGAACTCAAGATATGGCAGTTTTGGTGAAAGTGAAGATAAAAATCAGATTTTTGGAAATAATGTTTATTATTATTATATAAGCACTCACATTATAATGTATAAAATGTAAAGGTATAAACCCACTAACTTATAAAACTTATTTATATAAATGTATAAAAGGTTAATTAAATAGGTAAATTATATAAATAGTGGTAAAATAATATTTATAAGTAATAAAAACTCTAAACTTGATTTTTACGACTTTTTCGGCTATCGCCGTAAAATTAACGTTTTTCGCCAAATAAAACTTAGACGACCAAAACCCTCTAATGTAAAGTTTATAAAAGTCATATACTGATGTATAGGTAACTAATACAAGTAAAAACCGATAAAACCCGAACTATAAGAAATACGGACATTTACGAGCTAAATAAACATATTGGACTAATAATTGGACTTAATAAGATAAAAACTTGTAAAAAGAACTTATTGGGCTTAACCCATTTGGGCCCAACTTGTAAAGTTTAACTACTGATAATATAAGTGTGAAAAGGATTAATAAGAGTTAAAGAACTTATAATAAGTTTATTGGACTTAAAACACGAAAATAGGTGAAACTAGTAAACTAGTATAAAAGTTATCGACATATAACACTAAAATGAGTAAACGAGAATATGTAAACCCACTTGATCATCATATATATATAATCATCATATGTATACATAATTGCTATTTTTATAAAGTCATTGGACATGAGTCTAAGATGAGTATTATTTGTCTAGGTTTCCGTGATTAAAGCACGTATCGTACATCCAAATCGCCGATAATCGTCTTCCCACATCAACGTGAGTTCATAGCCTCGCACTAAATGTTTTATAAATGCTTTATAAACCCGCGAGGGAGATAACATGTTAGTTTTTATAAAAGTTTGGACAACATTTGTCCCAATTGTTTGTTTATTGATTTTGGACCCGAATGATTGAATGACCCGATTGTATGACCCGATAAATGATTAATGGACCCGATAGATGAAATCAAATGGATTATTAAAGTTAGGTTATGTCACTAAAAGTCCCATTATCATGAATTGTGAACTACCGGGAGTTGGTAGACGCTTATGCATTTAATAGTACTATTTGGGGACGATCACCCCAGTTCGCGCCTTGACGGTTGATCCCCGTCGTGCCACATTGATTGGTAAGCGAATTAATGTATGAGAAGATTTCCATAGCGTGACCTTTGTGACGACACGCTACTTTAGATGGGCAAAAATTGGTATCGGGTTAGCTACCCGTTTTGGTTTAGTAAGGTAACAATGTCATGCGGCTTGTAATAATCAAAAACTTAACGAAATACTACTAGACGCTCCGAATTACGAGGTATTGCCTGACTAGCAATACAGGGTCATACTATTGATATTATGTTTGTATTTTGGTTTTCATAACCATACTCATATAACGGTTTTTATTTTCATACAACGTCATAAGACGTATTGTATGATGTTTTTACGACATTGGCTCGTATATTGATTTTAAGGCAAATGCCTATATTATGATTTTAGATAAGGATTTGTATAAAATGATTTTGGCTATTTTATGGCCTATTACAAAGATTTGTATAAAATGATTTTGGCTATTTTACTGCCTATTACAATGATTTGTACAAATTGATTTTTGGTGCTAATTTTATACCAAAGTTATATTGATGGAATTTATTAAACTCTATGAATTCACTCGGCGTTATCGCTGACCTTTTCTTTTAACATGTTTTATCTCAGGTACTTGAAGGTAATTCTCGGGAAGACGACAAGAATTCATGGCCCGCACTTAAACAATATTTTTCCATTCAAACACTTTGTAAAACTTTTGTATGTAATGTAATGACTTGGGACCGATGTAACTTTGTTGTTTATGAATGGAAATGATTTATTATTAAACGACGCGATTTTTAGGCGTTGTCTATGATGTGAGTAATGTGCTATCCCGTAACACCAACTAGTCTTCCGCTGTAGTGAGTTGTATAAATTTGGGGGTGTTACAGTTTGGTATCAGAGCTCTCGTTATAGAGAACGAAAGATTTTTAAAACTAAGGTTTTGAATAAAACTTTTCAAAATCTTTTAATTATAAACATTTTTCAAAAATGTCTAAAAATCTTTTGACTATAACGGTGCCGAAGAATTCCCGAGTTACCGACAAGGCTAGACTGAGAAGTGTTATTTTAATATATATATATAACTTGGATTATATATATATATATATATATATATGATGTAATTTTATTACATGATTGTCTGATGATTATTTTGATATTTATACGAGGTATTTATACGACGTAGATTGTCACAATGTACCCTAAATCCCCTAGTAAATTAATCTAAGCTATTCTCGTAGGAATTCTAGCTATCCTAGATCTAAACCAAGTTGTGGATATTTATGATCCCAACAAATGGTTGATATTCGTAGAAATGTAGATATTAGTTGATTGTGATATTGAAAAAGAATTGGCAAGATTAAATCTGATATCGATGTCATGACGATCTTTCCTTATAGAGTGAAGTTTGACAAAACGTTATCACCTGGAAAGATGTCATATGATTCGTTGTCATCCGATTCTTAAATTGAAATCGAAAGGGTAAATGTTGCACTTGAGGCTGTCATTGGAACCAGTACCCAAAAGCCTCATGCCACTAATACCTTTCCGAGAAGTCTAGTTGAATGTATGAGTCATCTCATATTAGTGACTCATTTGATAATTGTTGTTGTAAGAGCTATAGGATTGGAAATTAAGTATTGATCATATCGAGCTTTTATTGCCTATTAAGGCCTAAGAATAAGATTGAAAGTATTGGAATATGAGGTAGGATATTGAATTGAGTATAAAATTGGTTAAAACTTGAATAAAGTGAAACTTAACCTATATGGAATATGAGATTGTTAATATAAGTCGTTAAGTTATTTGATTGAATTATGAGGTTTTAAATGATTGTAGGTTCGTGTTAAGGGTTGTTCCTAGGCCATTGTCCACTAATGAGGATGCCCAGTGTCCAACAAATAAAGTGAAGAAATCTTCTTCTGAATTGGGACCGATGGATCTTCCGGGACAGGTGGGACACCTAATGTCTCTTGTAGATTAGTATTCATTGTGGTATCTTTTAAGAATCCCTAACTTAACTGAGATATCAGTTGGTAGGATGAGTTCTGAGAATTGTATGACATGGTGACACGTAAGGTGTTACGGTACAATTTTGACTTGTTTGTGATTAATAAAAAGACTACCTTTGATTGCTAAATTCTACATGTATCGATGTTATCTATCTTTTATTGCTTCATCCTAATGTTCGCATTAGTGATGCAACCATTGATCAAGTACTCATCTCGATTTGAGTTACGTTGTGAAGTATTATTGTTGAGTGTCATCGAGGTCATGAACCTCATGATTAATTGGCTAAGCTCATTTCCTATCATATCGTAGTTAATTCTTGGCGAACAAGCTTTCATCACTCTTTTGCAGATCACTCATTGTTTTTATAAAGTTAAAACTGTATCCTTTGAGAAAATTTAATTTTCATCACTATAAGGATTATTCAAAGTGAGATTTATAAGTGATTGTTATCGAAATGAAGTTGTTTATAAAACATCTTGGAAAACTTAATTGTTTTCATAACAAGGAAACTCTTTGTAAATTTATTTTGATTCTTATTTAAGAATTAAGCATGAAAATGTTTTTATTATAAACATAATGATAAAATTTTGACGAACTGAGTATTGCATCGTTAATCTTGAAATTGTATATAGTTGCGCGCCTACATACAATTTGGAATGGATCATGCAAGGCTGATTAGTAGTCACCATAACACTAATGAATAAACACTAAATTTTCTTTAAAGATTGTGAAAAATTAAATTTTATGAGATCTTCAAGAAGTGAAAAATAGGGACATAGTGTTAGGGACACCAACATATGTGCCTATTGCATCTATTCTTCTAAGTCGAATTTACTCATCTGTGGAAATTGTCTTACTTGACAATTGACAATTCTTTCTTGTCCAATTCTCCCGTAGTGAGACTCTTAGGAAAAGTATTTGATTACCGAGTGTTGATAACCGATTGGATGTATTGACGTTCTTATCATTTCTTATGATTTGATTTCATTTGAATGACCTGGGTAACGATCCGAGGAGCTTTCGAAGGCGTACTCAAATTATGAAAACATTCATTAAATGTTTTCGTCTGTATCTGATTTGAAATTCTTCCGCGTAGATTATGCGTTAACCTTACTCTTTTAAGGTTAGTTGTGTCTCCATATATCCTTAAATTTGTGAAGGATTATGAGTTATTATCAGTCTTTTGAGAAGTTCACATCTTATCAACGGTAATGAAACTGGAAAGTTGATAATGCCAGTGGAATGGATTGATTGGTAATGACATGACGACATTGTCCTAATTGATGGGAACTCGAATAGAATCCCCCTAAATGATAAGATGTTGATTATCAAAAGTGATTTAAATAATTCTTGATGGATGACCATATCCTGCATTTAACTTGAGATTATATTGTGAATGGTTTTGAACTAGTTATAGATATTATAATCTAGAAGGAACCTAAAATGAATTTATTAAAAGATGTTTCCGTTATCTGAAACTTTAGGAGGTATTTGTTGGTGAATTACCTAGACTTTAGCCATTAAGGCAAGTTGAAACTAGTATTGATTATATTCTCGGTGCTGCACTTGTGGCTTGTGCACTGTACGTCAGCACCATCTAAATTAAAGGAATTACCGTACAACTGAGAAAGTTGTCGGAGAAAGATTTTATTATACCAAGCATGTCATCCTGAAGAGCTATGGTGTTATCTTTCCCTATATTTATAGATTATTGTGACTGAGTAAATTGACAATCGAAAACGATATCCATAACTCGAAATGGAAGAATTGTTCGATCATTTACAAGGTTCTAGCAAATTTGATCCATGGCATGGTTATCATCAACTTCGCATCTGCGAAAAAGATTATCTATTCCAATCATTGTATCCAGAACTTGTGATGAACATTATGAGTTTCCCGTGATGTCGTTTGGATTGACTAATACACATGTAACATTCATAAATTTGGTGAATCACGTGTGTAGGCTGTAATTTGATAAATTCATGCTCGCGATCATTAAGGACCATTTATTTGTTTATAAGAATAAGAATGAGTTAATAATTATTTATGGATTGCCCTGAGTTGGCTGAACAATGAAAACCTATACCTTAAATATTTAACATGTGATTAAGGATTTAATCCTTTACATAAAATGACCGTTGGATTAATAATGGTAAGATGTATGCATATAGACTCTTCAAAAATTAAGAGCCCTTTTAAGACTTTGGATTTTACCAAAAAGAAATGGAAATATATTTTGACAAATGTTTTAACAAAGGATTTTAAGGGATTATTCCCTTATACACAAACCATTTAACTAAACTTCTGTTTAGGGGTAAATGTTTGTGTATACCTCAAGATAACTTAAGAGGACTGAGTAAAACCATTTATACCATAACTTGAAAACTTAAAACGACAATTTTTGCTTTTCAAACTAAGAAAAATTGACCAAAGTATAAACAAAGGTTTTTCGAACATTTACGAATCTTATTAAATATTTTCGATAAATCAACAAAAATCTTGTTAAATTCAAATTTATTTTTGAACATTTTATATATAATTGGTCGAACTAAGAAATTTAAAATCTTTACATTTACATATCATAAAAATTGAATATTTAATATTTAATTAGTTGTAATAATTATCGACGCTTTAGACGTCGGATTGAGTAAAACGGATAAAAATGATAGTAAAGACGAAACTAAAACACAGAAGATATAAAGAAAGAATTTTGAATAAATACGCGTATGATATTTATTTCATCAGGAAGGTGAACGTAATTACTGACGCATAATATAGAAAGAATATTTGAGTAAATTGTGGACATGATAATTATATCATCATGAGAAGTGAAAATAGATACCGACGCATTATGTAGAAAAGATAAAGAACCAATTAGAACATGTTCCTTAATAATGGAGGTGCAAAATAAAATTTCCGAACAATTAAAAATATAGCCGATGATTGTAAAAAAAAGAGATAATACAGATAATAAAAAGAGGTTCGCGTCTTATGTGAACCATTAAAATAGAGAAACCAATAGCGTTAAATGTTTTAAAAGGCCACTTGTGGTTGCCTAAATATGGAGATTGTGAGATATAGTTATGTTGGAATTTGTAAGTATAACTATTCTATTTATGTCATTGATGACTAAAAATATCTTTGTCTGAAGAAGTTGTACTGATGGCAATTATGAAGGCAGACATCGCCTCATACATTAGTAAACGTCTAGCTATTGCAAAGGTCATCATCTGAATTTGATTCAATTTGGATCATCGTCGACAGACTGACCAAATCTGCTAATATCATTCTCGTTAATGATAAATGCAAAAGAGTTATGTAAACATAGCGTGCCTGTATCGATCATCTATATCAAGATCCTCGCTTCGCATCGAATTTCTAGAGATTTGCTCAGAAATCATTGAGAACGAACCTTGATGAGAGTACTATGTACCACCCCAAATCGAAGGGGCGAGGTAAAGTAACAATACATGGTAATATAAGTGTTGTTTTGTGTTTGAATGATTGACCTTTGGTAATGAACCGTATAATCGTTTTCCTTTGGAAGGATTACAATTGATAATTATCGTATTAGGATCGAAATTGAATCTTGTTAGGATCTAAATCTTAGAGCATCTATAAGCAAGAGTTGAGATGAAGACACCCGACATACACCCATTGTGAGTTGGACATGTCTTTTAGGTTTTTGGTTTCCCATAATGATGAACCTAACCTTGCAAAATACCCGACCCGCGAGATCTGAAATGATTGTTGAAATTAGGATCTGATTATTGACTGCCGGTAGTGGGCAAGAGGTTATGTGAATATGAAATGTAGATCTTGAAATGCCAAATGGGTAGCGAAGTTATGCCACAATTTTTAACTTTGGAAAAATGAATTCATGATCTGACAAATCATGGGATATAAGTCCCCGTTGTATGGGACCATTGAGATGATGTAAAAGATTGGTTTGAAAGGCATATAAGCTGGATCTACCCTAGGACTTCAAGAGCTGCCTGAATTATGTTTCGTATATCGAACTTGATGGAATATATATCAAGTGAGAATCTGATTATTCTTAGTAGAGCTTAGATCGGCGAAAAGTTGCATTCATCAAAAACCCGTGAATATCATGGATAGAGAAAGTAAGTCAACATTAAGCCTGATCTTATTCCCGTAGTTATGTTTGATAGAACTCGCGTATTATAATGAATTGCACTTGTGAGAAAAGACCGAATGTGGAGGAAATACCCACATGGCTTTAACTCAATAAGAAGCGAGTAGTAAGATGATCTTTGAGGACAAAGATCCTGTTTAGGGGTAAATGCTGTGACAATCCGTCAATTTACGATTGATATTTTATTCTCAATATTTATTTAAAAACATTATTTTAACGTTATAATATGAACTCACTTATTTCTGGGAAGAAATTTGGATTTACGTCTTGGAGTAGCATCGACTACGTCTAAACCGGAGGATTCAACGTTACGTGCTTACGTTTACATACACCGTCTTTGGTGACAGTCCGACATTTTAGAAAATAAATATATCCGTGAATATTATTTTGGAGTTTTAAATTTGTGTTGGTTCATAAACTCACAAATTTACAAGAAGAGACTAGGACTTACGATTTTATTTTAACGTCCTTTACGACTAAACCGGAAACCTTAGGATTACGTATTTACGTTTTTGAACTCCGTTTTTGAAGAGACAATTTTTATTAGATTCGTTTTGTGCCGTTGATTCATGATTTATAAAAACGTTTTTCGTAAAACGACCCGAGGGCACGCAAATCGAGGAAACTAGAATCGAGGACTACCCGTAAATTAGTGAGGTGGGACAAAATACATTATCCCACCCCACTAATAAACATGGGATGGCACACATGACACCACATCTTAGGATGTGGCATCATGTTAGCATAAAACTTACAAGTGTAAGCAAGCTTACACTTTAAGCCATATTACCTCAAAACCACTAGCCAAACCACTTTCTCACATTTCCACTCATGCAAACAACTAAATCCTCTCTTCCTCCCTCTATTATTTCGTCCTATATCACCCCATAAACACCCCATTTGATCCAAATTTAACCACAAACTATTGTTATAACTTACATATGTTAATCTCCTTCAAAAGAGATGAAGATTGGTGGTGATTATAACATCCAAGGAGGAGTTTCCATGGATTATTAGGGATGATTTTCCACAAGGTGATCATGAAGATTGGTGGTCTTGAAGATGGTCTTGGCTATGCACAAGTTTCTCCATCAAAATCCATGTTTTGATCACAACCTACATCATCATGGTGGTATAAAGATTGTCCTCCTCATCCTCTTGTTAATTTGATTATGTAAACATGTATTTTATTTCCTATTGTATATGTATATGATGATTATATGATGATAAAAATTTTATGTGGGGATTTGGTGTTGATAAATATCATTAAAAAGGTGAAAAACTATAAGAAACAAGGTTAAAATCTTGATTAATTTACATGGCTGTATAAAACAGTAAAGAAACATGTTATGAACTGATAAAATGATGAAGTAGAATTTATATACAGTAAGCTATGAGTCTTGTACACATGTGAGAGTTGGCCATGCAATGGAATCAAAGTAATTTGTGAGATATGATCAAAACAAGTTTAAGGTATAAATCTGAGTTCACTGTTTTGGACGATTTTTAGAAAATATTTAGAAGATGATTCAACAGTAGCTATAAAAGAGTTAAATGTAGCACATATCATGTAGTTTATGTGATAAAAATTTGAGCTTCTATCTCCATATAGAACACAAGATATGGCAGTTTTGGTGAAAGTGAAGATAAAAATCAGATTTTTGGAAATAATGTTTATTATTATTATATAAGCACTCACATTATAATGTATAAAATGTAAAGGTATAAACCCACTAACTTATAAAACTTATTTATATAAATGTATAAAAGGTTAATTAAATGGGTAAATTATATAAATAGTGGTAAAATAATATTTATAAGTAATAAAAACTATAAACTTGATTTTTACGACTTTTTCGGCTATCGCCGTAAAATTTACGTTTTTCGCCAAATAAAACTTAGACGACCAAAACCGTCTAATGTAAAGTTTATAAAAGGCATATACTGATGTATAGGTAACTAATACAAGTAAAAACCGATAAAACCCGAACTATAAGAAATACGGATATTTACGAGCTAAATAAACATATTGGACTAATAATTGGACTTAATAAGATAAAAACTTGTAAAAAGAACTTATTAGGCTTAACCCATTTGGGCCCAACTTGTAAAGTTTAACTACTGATAATATAAGTGTGAAAAGGATTAATAAGAGTTAAAGAACTTATAATAAGTTTATTGGACTTAAAACACGAAAATAGGTGAAACTAGTAAACTAGTATAAAAGTTATCGACATATAACACTAAAATGAGTAAACGAGAATATGTAAACCCACTTGATCATCATATATATATAATCATCATATGTATACATAATTGCTATTTTTATAAAGTCATTGGACATGAGTCTAAGACGAGTATTATTTGTCTAGGTTTCCGTGATTAAAGCACGTATCGTACATCCAAATCGCCGATAATCGTCTTCCCACATCAACGTGAGTTCATAGCCTCGCACTCTTTTAAATGTTTTATAAATGCTTTATAAACCCGCGAGGGAGATAACATGTTAGTTTTTATAAAAGTTTGGACACCATTTGTCCCAATTGTTTGTTTATTGATTTTGGACCCGAATGATTGAATGACCCGATTGTATGACCCGATAAATGATTAATGGACCTGATAGATGAAATCAAATGGATTATTAAAGTTAGGTTATGTCACTAAAAGTCCCATTAGCATGAATTGTGAACTACCGGGAGTTGGTAGACGCTTATGCATTTAATAGTACTATTTGGGGACGATCACCCCAGTTCGCGCCTTGACGGTTGATCCCCGTCGTGCCACATTGATTGGTAAGCGAATTAATGTATGAGAAGATTTCCATAGCGTGACCTTTGTGACGACACGCTACTTTAGATGGGCAAAAATTGGTATCGGGTTAGCTACCCGTTTTGGTTTAGTGAGGTAACAATGTCATGCGGCTTGTAATAATCAAAAACTTAACGAAATACTACTAGACGCTCCGAATTACGAGGTATTGCCTGACTAGCAATACAGGGTCATACTATTGATATTATGTTTGTATTTTGGTTTTCATAACCATACTCATATAACGGTTTTTATTTTCATACAACGTCATAAGACGTATTGTATGATGTTTTTACGACATTGGCTCGTATATTGATTTTAAGGCAAATGCCTATATTATGATTTTAGATAAGGATTTGTATAAAATGATTTTGGCTATTTTATGGCCTATTACAAAGATTTGTATAAAATGATTTTGGCTATTTTACTGCCTATTACAATGATTTGTACAAATTGATTTTTGGTGCTAATTTTATACCAAAGTTATATTGATGGAATTTATTAAACTCTATGAATTCACTCGGCGTTATCGCTGACCTTTTCTTTTAACATGTTTTATCTCAGGTACTTGAAGGTAATTCTCGGGAAGACGAAAAGAATTCATGGCCCGCAATTAAACAATATTTTTCCATTCAAACACTTTGTAAAACTTTTGTATGTAATGTAATGACTTGGGACCGATGTAACTTTGTTGTTTATGAATGGAAATGATTTATTATTAAACGAAGCGATTTTTAGGCGTTGTCTATGATGTGAGTAATGTGCTATCCCGTAACACCAACTAGTCTTCCGCTGTAGTGAGTTGTATAAATTTGGGGGTGTTACACCTACGATGAATGAATGTTACCAAGTAGATGTGATTAACGAGGAAGTCCAAAAGCATGCATCCCGTATGCTTAAGGATGATCCTTTGGAATTATATTTAACTGGTGATAATGAGGAGATTCTTGATGTTGCTGAAGTTCAAGAGATTCAAGAGTGTTTGGTCAGTTCCTTGGACCATCAAAAACCACCTTGGTCTTATAAAGTGGAGCCCTTGCCTTCTACTTTTTACACGGCCACGAAACCGTCTCTAGAGGTGCCTCCAGCTCTTGAACTAAAACCTTTGCCTTCTAATCTCAAATATGCTTTTCTAGGTCCTAATAATACTTTACCTGTTATTGTTGCTTCTGATCTCTCTGAGTCACAAGAGGAAGCACTTCTAAAAGTTCTTTCAAGTACAAAGCAGCAGTGGGATGGACGATTGCAGATTTAAAAGGGATCAGTCCTTCATTATGTATGCATCGAATTGTTACGGACCCAGATATTAAGCCAACAAGAGATGCGCAAAGGCGTCTAAATCCTAATATGAAAGAGGTAGTCAAGACGGAAGTTCTTAAATGGTTAGATGCCGGTATCATCTATCCCATCTCGGATAGTAAATGGGTAAGTCCCACTAAAACGGTGCCTAAAAAGGCCAGAATTACCGTTGTGGAAACCGAGAATGGGGAAAAACTCACAACCTGACCAGTTACTGGGTGGAGAGTTTGTATAGATTACCGTAAGCTGAATAATGCCACGTCTAAAGATCACTTCCCACTACCTTTCATTGATCAAATAATTGAGAAGCTTTCGGGTAAAAAGTTCTATTGCTTCTTGGATAGGTACTCCGGTTATAATCAAATACCCATCCATCCTGATGACCAGGCCAAAACTACGTTTACGTGTCCATATGGGACGTTTTCATTTCGAAGAATGCCTTTTGCCCTGTGTAATGCACCCGCTACCTTTCAGCGGTGTATGATGAGTATCTTTTCTGACATGGTTGGAGAATCTGTAGAGATATTTATGGATGATTTCTCCATCTTTGGTCAATCCTTTGAAAGCTTCCTTGATCAGCTTGAAAGTGTGTTAAAAAGATGCACCGAAACTAATTTGGTGCTTAGTTGGGAGAAGAGCCATTTCATGGTTCGAGAGGGAATTGTATTAGGGCATGCTGTGTCTGAAAAAGGATTTGAGGTTGACCGTGCCAAAGTTCAGGTAATTTCAACCCTTCCTCCTCCCACTACCGTCAAAGTTGTGCGATCTTTTCTTGGTAATGCCAGGTTCTATAGGCGATTTATGAAATATTTTAGTGCAATATTAAAGCCTCTTTGTATTACTCTTAAAAGATGCATGCTTTTATTTTAATGAATCATGTCTTAAAGCATTCAATATGCTTAAGAAAAAGCTTGTAGAAGCCCCTATTCTGCAATCACCTGATTGGTCGAAGCCTTTCAAGATCATGTGTGATGCGAGTGAGTATGCCGCTGGGGCGGTTCTAGGACAGCGGGTCGATAAGAAACCCGTTGTCATCTTTTATGCTAGTAAGACTTTTTCAGAAGCTCAAATGAATTACACCACTACTGAAAAAAGAGTTGTTAGCCGTGGTTTTTGCTCTTGATAAGTTTAGGTCATATATTTGGGGGAATTCTAAGGTGATAGTATTTTCAGATCGTAGTGCCTTAAGACATTTATTGACTAAGAAAGAGACAAAACCGAGGTTGCTTAGGTGGATTTTGCTTTTACAGGAATTTAATTTAGAAATTCGGGATAAAAAGGGGTCAGAAAATGTTGTTGTCGACCATTTGTCTAGAAAACCCTTCTGATGTGATTAAGGAAAGCTTTCCGGATGAATGCTTATTTGAGGTTTCTAAGGTTCCTTGGTACGCGAATATAGTTAATTACCTAGCTGTTAAAAAGCTTCTGGATTTTTGGTCCAAGCAACAAAGAAAATACTTCTTCTCCCAGTTGAAGAATTACTTTTGGGAGGATCCGGAGCTTTATAAGGTGTGTGCTGACCAAGTTGTTAGGAGATGTGTTCCTGACCATGAGCATATGCACATATTGGCTCATTGCCATTCTTATGCATGTGGTGGACACTTTGGTGCTACAAAAACTGGGCATAAAGTCCTGCAAAGCGGTTTCTTTTGGCCGACTATATTCAAGGATGCCCAGTCTTTTGTGAAAGCATGTATTCGTTGCCAACAAGTTGGTGGGATTTCAAGGTGTGATCAAATGCCCATAAATCCCATACTTGTTGGTGAGATCTTTGACGTGTGGGGTATTTACTTTATGGGACCATTCCCCACTTCCCATGGCAATGTGTACATTTTAGTGGAAGTTGATTATGTGTCTAAGTGGGTATAGGCTGAGTCTACTAGAACCAATGACCATAGTGTAGTTCTTAAGTTTGTTAAGAAGAATATCTTTGCTAGGCATGGAATTCCTAAGGCTATCATTAGTGATGGGGGTTCCTACTTTAAGAATTTTAGATTTGGGAAATTATTGGAACACTATGGAGTTAATCATAGGATAGCTACCCCTTATCACCCACAGACTAGTGGACAGGTGGAAGTATCTAATAGGGAGATTAAGCGAATTTTAGAAAAGACCGTTCGTAGTGATAGGAAAGATTGGTCCTTGAGGTTAGATGATGCTTTGTGGGCATATAGGACGGCTTTTAAGACTCCTATTGGTATGTCACCGTATAAGTTGGTATACGGCAAGGCGTGTCATTTACCGGTTGAGATAGAGCATAGGGCTGAATGGGCGATTAAGACCGTTAATCTGGATTTAGAGAAAGCGGGTAGTTCAAGAAAACTTCAATTATCTGAACTAGATGAGATTATACGTGATGCTTATGAGAGTTCTAAGATTTATAAGGAGAAAACCAAAGTTTTTCATGATCGACACATCACCAAGAAATCGTTCTTGGTTGGTCAAAAAGTTTGGTTATTCAATGCTAGATTTAAGCTTTTTCCTGGGAAGTTGAGAAGTAAATGGACGGGTCCATACATTGTGACTCAAGTCTCTCCATACGGAGCCATTGAAATAAAAAATTTGGACACCGTTTGAAGCCGTATGTTGAGTTGGAAAGTGGTCAGATGGAAACGGTGGATGTGGTTTACTTGGAACCACTCCAACCGTCTCAATAGCTCATATGAGTTATGTCTGGCTGAAGACGGTAAACTTAGCGCTTCGCGGGAGGAAACCTGTGGTTTGTGGAACTTTGTGGGTGTGTTCACTACAAACCCTCACGAGACAAAACTCGTCCAGTCTGGATACCGAGTGGTTTAAAGGCTTGTTGCATACGCTAAATGCAACCGTGATTCCTACGTAAGTGAGTTAGGTTTTTGTTTTTTTGTGTGAGTTTGTCAAATTGATTTTTAACCAAAATTTCAATTTAAAGTTTTTGTATTAGGGGCAATGCAATGCTTTAAGTTGAGTGGGGGGTGGCACATGTGTTACATGTTTTTGTGTGAAATTTTGGTCAAAATGGGTTAAAATGTGATTTTTGGAAAAAATTGAAATTTTTTAAAAATTTTAATCACATTATAAGAGTCTTGTGCTAATTAGATGTGGAAGTTTCTTCTACACATATATGTTTGTTGAGTGTTTGCAGATTCTGAAGATTAGCTTGTGGATGATTTATTGGAGCAAGCTAGAAGATTTGGCCATAATTATCAGGTGCACCCGATTCCATTTTATAATTTGGTTATTAAATTAATTTTATTGTTAGCATGTAGTTAGGCATATGTATAATTTAGATGATCAAACCACGCCGGTTGAATTCCCTCTACTTACCTTTGCTTAGATCGAGTAGAAAGTTTAAATAAATAATATGAAATATAATAATGTAATAGTTGGGTTAGGATATTTAGAATTGATCTTATTCGGCTCGCCACCCGCGCACGGTGGCCTTAGAAAAGAGTTGGAGAACTGTCATAATCATTGGTGGTAGTCATATGCTGGGCTTGCTTATCTGATTCGTCACCCGCGCAAGGTGATACTTTAGTTGTTAGCATGGGTCAGACGCCAATTTTTATGATGGATAGCATTACACTTAGCTGAGACAATTTTATGTGAAATAACCTAATCCTTGTATTGTTGTAATGAAATTTGGAAGATCAGTTTAATTTAGTTCATTGTATAATTATACTATATGGTAGATAATTCCATCATGTGATGTACCAGTAGGCACGAAGTATTGATAGGTGTGTAAAAACCCATCCTTTTTACCACTTAATTACAATAATAACCGAGCCAAAACGTGTATTTTATGTCATTTATGTCGGAATTATGCGTGGTTTGTGTTTTTGTTATGATTTAGGACGAAAAGGTGAAAAGTGGAGAAAACACGGGCATTTACGGGCTTTTATTGAAGAAAAAGATGAAAGACGAAGTCAAGAAGTCAAGAGTGCAAAAAGAACGGAAGTCCAAGACCTATTCTGAAGATTTATCGATGAAAAAGTCAAAAGACGGAAGTTTACTTAAAGCCGAAGAACTCAAGTCTAATTTATTGAAGAGTTACAAGACGAGTTCAAAGAAATTCCCAGCCAAAAGTCATTAAAGTCCAAGATTTAATGAAGATTAAAGGCTTAAGGACTAATGGTGAATTAAATGAAGATTAAAGGCTTGAGGGACTTAATCATGCAATTAAGAAGAAATGAAGGAGGGGAGGAAGCTTCCTAAGCATTCCTTAATCCTCCCCTATATATAGTCATTAGGATAATCACTTTCATTTTTGTTGGCTAAGGTGACAATTAGTCTTCCACCTTTTAATTACTTGCTCTTTAAATTCATGTCATTTTAAATACTTGTCTTGAACTTTTAATACCTTTTAATTCCAAGTAAGCGTTTTTTAATTTTCTTGTTTTAATCTCTCATCTACCTTTCTTTCCATGCTTTAATCTTATTGTTTACATGCTTTTTGTGTTGCTTATTTGATTAAAGGTTATGTTTTTATGCTTTTGATTGTTTTGGATCATTGATGTTTATAGCTTATTTGTGTCTATCTTTAAGTTTTTTAAGTTTTTATAAAATTTATTTTTATATAAAAGTTTGATTTCGTACACCTTTTTCATTTCGTGTTTTAAAAGTCTTTAAATGATAGCTTATTAGCTTTTTCTTATATGTGTTTTGCTTAGTTTTTTTAGTCTAGTGATTATTTGGTTCATAGCTTATTTAAACTAGCTTATTTCGTTTTCCTTTACTATATTCCGATTATCACCCGGCGGAAAAGGGTTTTGCATTCCGACGGGGATTCCGATATACCATCGGAAAAGGGTTTCAAGTTTCAACAAGAATTTCGATTTGCATTCCGACAAGGGTGTTTTTGAGTGATATTTCGACGGGACCTAGGTACCACATTCCGATGAGATCTCCTTAGGTTGCATTCCGATTAGTGGATTCCGATACACATTCAGATAGGGGTGTCTTTGACTTCATTCCGATTGGTGAGTACACATTCCGATCAAAGGCTGAGTTTGGTTATTCCGGTCAGGTCTAGGTGACAGCATTCCAATTGGGAATTCCGACAACTTTCCGATCAGAAAGGCAAGTGTATTCCGATCAATATTCCGATTGGAAGGTATGTTTAACATTCCGATCATATTCCGATCCGAATGTATTCCGATTAGGTTTGTTTTTTCTATTTTATCTTGTTTAATTTTTAAGTTCTCATTTTAATACTTTGTCTAATTTTAATTCTCGTCACGCTTTAATTTCAAGTCACTTAATTTCTCGTTATTTACTTTTCAAAGTTTTAATTTCTCGCCATTTATTTTAAAATAGAGTTAGAATTACTTTAAAGTCATTTACTTTTAAGTTTTGCACTTTAAATTTTACTACAACGACACGACTATTTGTTTCCACCAAAAAATGACTGAGTCGCATAGTTTAACGAGATCAATTCGATTAGACCACTAGAACGATAATTTTCTTACTAGGTAAAACCCAGTCATTAAATGGCACCGCTGCCGGCTCTTTTCGTAAAAATTAACGGTTTTCTGTGAGAGACGCCTTGCTTTTTGGGATCCGTTCATTCGTGAGCGTTATTTTCTTGCTTAAAAATCTTCAAAAAACCATAAAAGTTAAAAAATTGTTAAAAACCCATAAAAATTAAAAATTTCAAAAATTCAAAAAGATTTTATTTTTATTGTTATATATATCCTCTTTGTGTTTGGTATTGTTTTCTTTTGCCTTTGTAGGTGTATGCGTACTAGATCTTCTAATTATCAAGAGCCCGAGACTCGAGAAGAATTAAGTATGTCAGGTGTTAACAACAACAATAATCCACCACACCTCAACAATAACAACAATGTTCTTCCACAGCCCGATCTTCGGACAATGGAGGAGCTTTGTCAACCAACAATGTTTGGACGAGGAGGACCGATTGCGCCGATGCAAATCACGGCTCCGGAGTTTTCGTTGAAGCACGACATGATTCAACAAGTGCAAATTAATCCATTCTCCGGAATGCCTGATGATGATGCCAACAAACACCTCGACAAGTTCATTACAATCACTCAAAGCATGAAGTTTCCCGGTGCCACAATGGATGTTCTACGCCTACAACTCTTTCCACATACTTTATCACATCATGCCGAGAAATGGTTTGATCGTCTCCCGAAGAATTCAATTCATACTTGGGATGACATGACTCAACGCTTTTTGTCGTGCTACTTTCCACCATCCATGGTCACGAGCCTTCGCAATCAAATCAGCGGTTTCATGCAAGATCCTGATGAATCTCTCTTTGATGCTTGAGAAAGATATAATGTCTTGATTGATCGTTGTGAAAACCACAATATGATCCCTGTGACATTAATTGATACTTTCTACAACGGTTTGACTTTTCGAGATCGTGATACGATTAATGCAGCCGCCGGTGGCACATTTATGAAAAGGAGACATCGAGGAGTGTAGAAAGCTAATTGAGAACATGACTACTCACCACAAAAATTAGGATTCCTCCGCTTCTTCAAGGAACAACCCGAGAGTCAATGTTTCTTCTACTGTAGCAAGCCCTGATATGACCAAATTCACCCGCATGATGACTGAAATGAACAAAAGTATCTTGCTTCTCGCTTCAAACCAACAACAACAACAAGTTAAAGCGGTTGCCAATCCTTGTGAAACATGCGGCGGTCCTCACTCATACACCAATTGTCCTTCTACTCAAGGAAATCCGGAAAATGTGTATGCAGCTTATGGTAATTATTCACCGGAAAATTACCAAGCTCGACCTCAAGGGGATAGAAATTTATTGAGTTACCGATCAAACAACTACCTTTCACCCGGTTTATCTCCTCAAAACCAAAACCCCGCCAACAACTACAATAGAAGCAACCAAATCCCACCAAGAGCTTCAACACCTTATCACCCACCCGCCCAATAAGCCCCACCCATTAACCCCGATGTTGAAGCCATCATGAGAACCCAAGGTGAGCAAATCAAGAATCTACAGGGCCAAATTATCAATCTAAAAGGAGATATTACCAAGCAAGGAAATGACCTTAGATCCGAGCTTCACGATAATATCCAATCCTCCTTCAGCAATCAAACAAATGATTTGAAGAATATGCTTGCTAGTTTCTTGCCCGCCGCTCAACCCTCTTCTTCGAGTTCTCTACCTTCAAACACAGTCACCAATCCGCGAGCAAATGTGAGTGCTATTACTACCCGTAGTGGAGTCACCATAGTAGGACCACCGATCCCGCCCCCATCATCTACACCTCCTCCACCACCATTTATCCCTACTCCTCCTACACCTAGTATTAGTGCACCATTACCGTCTCCGCCTCGTCATGACGATGTCCCCAAGAAGAACCCTTCAACATCTCAACCTTTACCACCTTCACCTTCACCACCCAAACCCAATATCCCATATCCTTCTCGCTTAGGCAACTGATACAAGACTTTTGACACCCCGTATAAAAATTAAAGTTCGTTGTTCTGGTCTAATCGAATTGATCTAGGTTCTCTATGTGACTCAGTTTTATTTTGGTGAAACAAATATTTTTGGTTGGTTTTAAATTTAAATGTGCAAAGACTTAAAAGTAAATGTCGTTAATAGTAAAGCGGTGTTGAAAATAAATTTAAATCTAATTAAAAGAAAGTGTGCAATATTTAAGAACTTTTTAAATTTAAATTAATTAAAATGACTAAAAATAAAAGCGTGACGAGAATTAAAAATGACAAAGTATATAAAAAACATAAACTAAAAATTAAACAAGACAAAACATAGAAAATAACCCACCGTCGGAATATATTCCGATCACCACAATCGGAATGTCAAAACCTACCTGATCGGAATAATGATCGGAAACCCAATCGGAATATGTCACCTTTACCTGATCGGAATGTCCAAGCTTAATCCCCAGATCGGAATGTACACACCTACCTGATCGGAATGTCCACACAACACACCAGATCGCAATGATGCTATCGAAATGTGTCCTATCGGAATATCACCTATCGGAATGTGGCTAAGGAAAATTGGGCAGCACTTCGTCTAAGTAAGCCTCAAGAGCCGTCGGAAAGAGCGATCGCAATGTGCGATCGCAATCCCCAGATCGGAATGAGGAAAATGATACACCTATCGCAATCCCGGATCAGAATGCAAAACCCTTTGGCCAATACTGTCACTATCGGAATGTGGTAAAGCACCCGTCGGAATGTGTAGGAACCCTCTCTTTCCGATGGATACAAATTCGAAATAAGCACAAGAACTAAATAAGCTATTCTAATAAGAAGTAACCAAAAACTTTAATGAAATGAAATCAGAACGTGACAGCAAGCTAAAAAGTTAAAATCTTTCAAAACTTTAAAGACGAAACTTAAGGAAAATAACTTGAAAAGTAGAACTTTTAAGAAAGCTTTGAAATCAATTAAGCTAAACACCAAATAAGCATACAAGGTTGTAAAATTCGTGGCTTATTCCGTATGTAACTTAAAGGACGAGAAAGGACGAAACTTTGATCAAAATAAGCAAATGGATTAAGCACAAGTTTGCTTAATCCGAAATTTAAACCGAAACAAGAATGAGAAGAGAAGAATGAGATTGACAAAAGTAAACTTGATCAAAGATAAATGAAGATTAAAGCAAGAAAATTAAAGGACACTTACATGGAATTAAAAGATAATTAAGGTGCAAAACATGTATTTAAATGACATGAAAAATAAATGACAAGATAAGTAAATGGTGGAACACTAATTGTCACACTTAGCCAACAAAACTTAATGAATTGAAAATGAGAGGTATATATAGGTGATTAGGGGAGTGGTTAGAGGAAGCTTCCTCCCCTCTTTCCTTTCTTCTTAATTGCGCCTTTAAGTCCTTCCTTCTTAATATTTTTGTTAATCTTGGAATTTGATGACTTTTGGCTCGGGATTTCTTTGGACTCGTCTTTTAATTCTTCGATAAATAAGACTTGAGTTCCTCGGCTTTAAGTAAACTTCCGTCTTTTGACTTTTTCTTCGATAAATCTTCAGAATTGGTCTTGGACTTCCGTTCTTTTTGCACTCTTGACTGCTTGACTTCGTCTTTCATCTTTTTCTTCAATAAAAGTCCGTAAATGCCCGTGAATTCCCGTGTTTTCTCTACTTTTCACCTTTTCGTCCTAAGTCACAACAAAAACACAAACCAAGCATAATTCCGACATAAATGACATAAAATACACGTTTTGGTCCAGTTATTATTGTAAGTAAGTGGTAGAAAAGATGTGTGTTTACACACATATCAAATCCCCTACACTTGACCATTGCAATGTCCTCATGAAATGCATTAGTTACAAAGCACGTTTACACTTTTCATCATAATCAATCCATAGTGGCCTTTATTAAAGAGATAGAAAATTATAAACATTAAAAGTAAAGAAATCAAAAACATACCTTGGGTTTTGGAAATGTTATGAACAATCATCATCCTCAAGTTTTCACTTTCTCCAAACCAAGCTTAAAAACGAGATCATTGTTATTATAAGTTAGCAAACTAACACGAACTCATGTGGGCTAATTACTCACTTAGACTCCCTTATTCCTAGGGGTATCTCTTATATTTTATTATTGTCTTGAATGATCACGATGATACATTGTTTGACTTATTTCGATAGTTATTTAGTCCGAAAATAAAGTGAACGATTTAATCAATAGTTAGCTAAAGGACAAAATCTTTTAAAACTGCTTCTCGGGACCTCATAAAGTTCATATCTTGGCATAACTCGCTTCGCGATTTGAGACCTTTCTCGGACCGATATTTGGCAGCGACTTCATACTTCAAACCTTGAGAGACGTTCATGAAATAATGGCCTTCTCTTCATAATAGGAATTTCTTCACTTGAAGTTTTGAGAGATTCATACTTGGACCACGACTTCTTCATTTTTTTCTCTAATCATTATTTTGGACTTTGATATACAACGATCCGCCTCCTTTTATGACTTGGATCTATTTATCCTCATACCTTGCTAGGGTCTTTTCGGATACACTTCTCCATGACTTTTGGGGAGTATTTGCTTTTCGTCGTGTGTCTCGATCCTTCATATTGATTTTCGATAAATGATTCTTCACATCACTTTGGATCTTTAGCAACAAAATATAGCCCTCATGCCTTGTTAGGGCCTTTTTGGACTCGCCAATGTTTGCATGCCGCTTCAATAAGTTATGCCTTGGCTATGAACTCTAATCCATACCGAGCAACTTTTAAACGATCTTGGGCTAGAAGCTAAGTAACTTTTCAAATCGTACAACCTTATTTATTGCAGATAAATTTATTAGCAAGCGATGGGAGAATAGGCTTATAATTAACTCACATAAATTCACGAAAGGATACCAAACTTATAATTGGCTCTATCATCTCTCGTTCTCCACAGTTTAAAATCTCAAGGAATGAGACTCGTGGATACTTAGCCTATTAAATCAAAGTTTTGGGTTTTCGAGTCGCCTATAGGATCTTGCAAATTCTTAGACTTTTTCAAGTTTAGAAATCGCATTTTAAAGTTCCCTTGATAAACGACTCTCTAGGATCAATTATAGGAACTTGCGAAAAGTTCTTGTTCTTAACCCGGGAGAGTTAAGACTTTCGCGTTTTATAGCTCCCTATATAAAAGCCTAGCAAAACTTGACTTAAACATGTTAAGGATACTAGCTAGAGTAAACTTAGATAAGTAAACTCGGGTTGAGTCAAAAGATTCACAACGTTTGAAAATTAAAACCACTTTATTAAACATTTATTCTAATAAGGAAAGAAAATAACAATACAAAGGGAAAAAGTAATAGGCCAAAATAGATCAAAAATTTTGAAAAATGTCGAAAATTTGATTTTCCGGTTAAAATGAAGACAATTACAAGGAAAAGACCACTTAACTTCGATAGAAGTCCCCCCTACACTTAAGATAAACATTGTCCTCAATGTTTAAGCATGTGGGAGTAAACTCCCCTACACATAGGACATTGTGCACGTTGTTTAAATCTCGCTAAGGAAAAGACAACTAAAGAGATTCCTATTTAAATATTGAGAAAATATAAAATAGTGAATCAAAAAGAGTTTAGGATAGAACCGGGATAATGGAACACGGAATCACGGGTCGTCAAGAATCATCAAGAGTGGATCATTGAGCTCGAATCCCTGATTAAGAAGAAGAGAGGAGAGAGCAAACACCAACGGGTCTCCCCTACACTTATGATAAAGAAAGCGAAGAGATAGATGCATGGGTTGCCTCCCAAAAAGTGCTTGATTTTTGTTAACCGAGTCATTAGCTTGACTCGACCTTGATCATCAACGGAAAAAGCATGAAACATATCCACCAGGATCGAAGACATAGTTTTCGTCCATCAATAAGCACAAGCTTAAGGCGAACAAGGCAAGCCAAAGAAGAGTAGGCAAGGTTCCCTTAAGAAGTGATGGAGCACGGTGGAAGCAAGGTTGAAGTGGTGCAAGCAGATCTTCAATATTTCCAAAGATTTTTCCTTTTATTTCATCAGGTGGATACTGAGATGGCTTAAAGATTTCAATACCGGGGTCGAACACCTTTTCCTTTAAGGGAAAATAGCACTCAGGCTCAACCGAGTGTGAAGAAGATCCGCAAAGAAGCACAACCTCGTCCTCAGAAGGGGGAAAAAGAGGTGTCAAATCATATGTGCAACGGATTTCGGTGTCGACCGGTTTCTTCTCCTTAGAAAGAATGTGCTTCAAATCCAAAGTAGGATCAAGACGATAATATTCAAAATCTAAAGGAGGAGCATCACTCTCATGAGGGAAGTAAGTATTAAGAAATGCAGAGAAGTCTTCCTCAAATGAGTAATCGTCCAAAGTAGGATCGAGTGATGGCGGAGGATCTTCATCGTGTGAAGAATCGCTCGAAAGAGTATCAGCCTCATCGAAATCATCATACGTGGGCATGTCCGGATACTCAGAAGTAAGGTCATCATAATCATCCGAGTCTGAGCTAGAATCATCATCATAAGCATCAAAGACCGGTGGAGAATCATAAATGGGAGAAGCGTCAAAAGTGGGGCGAGAATCATCCACATCATCTTGAAAATGTGGATTATCGATGCAAGAGTCGGATAGAGGATTGTCGTAGACGGTAAAGTTATCGTGCACATTAATCATATTCATTGATTCTCGGCCTCCAAAGGTTGTACTTGTAAGCTTCCCCATTTTGAAGACTTGTGCATCATCCCCGACTCGTAAGATTAACTCACCTTCGGCCACATCCACTAAAGCTCGTCCGGTTCTCAAAAATGGCCGCCCAAGTATTAAAGGAATACGAGGGTCCATTTCATAATCAACTACGACAAAATCGACCGGGAAAGTAAATGTGCCAACTTTAATAAACACGTCTTCGGCTATACCAACGGGGTAAGCGAGAGTGCGATTAACAAGCTCAAGAGTCATCTTTGTTGGAGTAAGGTCGGGCAATGATAGTGTTTTCCAAACACTCAATGGCATCAAATTAATACTGGCCCCGAGATCAGCAAGGCAGTAAATTCTTCAGTTTTGTTGAACACGCAAGGCAACACAAAACGACCGGGATCTCCAAGCTTTTCTGAAAGTTCTTTAAGGATAACTGCAGAGCAGTTTTCATTTAAGCGTGTGTTGGCGAGTTTAATCAGCTTCTCCTTCTTGTTAAGCAATTCCTTAAATGCTTTAACAAATTTGGGCATGTGGACAAGTGCTTCAAGAAAGCTAATGTTGAAGTTCATCTGAGAGATCATCTTCACATAGCGTGTCACGTCGGAGTCCTCTTTAGTTAGCATTTTGGTCTTGCCTATACGAGAGGGATAAGGGATATTGGGTTTGGGTGGTGAAGGTGCAGGTGTAGGTAAAGGTTGAGATGTTGAAGGGTCATTCGTGGGAACTTCATCACGTCGAGGCGGAGACGGTAATGGTGCACTAATACTAGGTGTAGGAGGAGTAGGGACACATGGTGGTGGAGGAGGTGTAGATGATGGGGGTGGGATTGGTGGTCCTACGATGGTAACTCAACTATGAGTAGTTATAGCACTCACATTAGCTCGCGGATTAGTGACGGTGTTTGAAGGTAGAGAACTTGAAGTAGAAGGTTGAGTAGAGGGCAAGAAACTAGCGAACATATTCTTCAATTCATTCGTTTGAGTGCTGAAGGAGGATTGAATATTATCGCGAACCTCGGATCTTATCTCATTTCCTTGCTTCGTGATATCTCCTTTCAAATTGATTATTTGGCTCTGTAGATTCTTGATTTGCTCACCTTGAGTTCTCATAATGGCTTCAACATCGGAGTTAATGGGTGGGGTTTGTTGAGCGGGTGGGTGATAAGGATTAGAAGCACGAGGTGGGATTTGGTTGCTTCTATTGTAGTTTTTGGCGGGGTTTTTGTTTGTAGGAGAAAAACCGGGGGAAAGGTAGTTGTTAGATCGGTAACTCAGCAGATTTCTATCCCCTTGAGGTCGAGCTTGGTAATTTTCTGGTGAATAATTACCATAAGCTGCATACACATTTTCCGGATTTCCTTGTGTTGAAGGACAATCGGTGTATGAGTGAGGACCGCCGCATGTTTCACAAGGAGCAACAACAGCTTTAACTTGTTGTTGTTGGTTTGAAGCCAAGAGTTGCATACTTCTGTTCATTTCAGTCAGCACACGGGTGAGTTCAGTCATATCAGGGTTTGCTGAGGTGGAGGAAACATTGTCTCTCGGGTTGTTTCTAGAATAAGCAGAGGAATCCCAGTTTTTGTGGTGAGTAGTCATGTTCTCAATTAACTCTCTACACTCCTCGGGTCTCCTTTTCATGAATGTGCCACCGGCGGCTGCATTAATCGTATCACGATCTTGAAAAGTCAAACCGTTGTAGAAAGTATCAATTAATGTCACAGGGAGCATGTTGTGGTTTGGACAACGATCAATCAAGACATTATATCTTTCCCAAGCATCAAAAAGAGATTCATCGGGATCTTGCATAAAACCGCTGATTTGATTGCGAAGGCTTGTGACCATGGATGGTGGAAAGTAGCGCGACAAAAAGCGTTGAGTCATGTCATGCCAAGTGTGAATAGAATTCTTCGGGAGACGATCAAACCATTTCTCGGCATGATGTAATAAAGTATGTGGAAAGAGTTGTAGGCGAAGTTCATCCGTTGTGGCACCAGCCAACTTCATGCTTTGGCTGATTGTAATGAACTTGTCGAGGTGTTTGTTGGCATCATCATCAGGCAATCCACGGAATGGGTTTGTTTGCACTTGCTGAATCATGTGGTGCTTCAACGAAAACTCAGGAGCGTTGATTTGCATCGGCGCAATCGGTCCTCCTCGTCCAAACATGGTAGGTTGACAAAGTTCCTCCATGGTCCGAAGATCGGGCTGTGGAAGAACATTGTTGTTATTATTAGGGTGCGGTGGATTATTGTTGTTTACACTTGACATAGCTAAATCTTCTTGAGTCTCGGGCTCTTGATAATTAGAAGATCTAGTAGGCATACACCAGAAAATGCAAAAGAAAAAGAAACCAAACACAAAGAAAATATACACAATAAAGATAAAATCTTTTTGGATTTTTGAATTTTTGAATTTTTATGGATTTTTAAAAAAAATTTAATTTTTATGGTTTTTTTGAATTTGTTAGGCAAGAAAAATAACGCTCACAAGTGAACGGTTCCCAAAAAGCAACGAGTCTCTCACAGAAAACCGTTAATCTTTACGAAAAGAGCCGGCAGCGGCGCCATTTGATACAAGACTTTTGACACCCCGTATAAAAATTAAAGTTCGTTGTTCTGGTCTAATCGAATTGATCTAGGTTCTCTATGTGACTCAGTTTTATTTTGGTGAAACAAATATTTTTGGTTGGTTTTAAATTTAAATGTGCAAAGACTTAAAAGTAAATGTCGTTAATTGTAAAGCGGTGTTGAAAATAAATTTAAATCTAATTAAAAGAAAGTGTGCAATATTTAAGAACTTTTTAAATTTAAATTAATTAAAATGACTAAAAATAAAAGCGTGACGAGAATTAAAAATGACAAAGTATATAAAAAACATAAACTAAAAATTAAACAAGACAAAACATAGAAAATAACCCACCGTCGGAATATATTCCGATCACCACAATCGGAATGTCAAAACCTACCTGATCGGAATAATGATCGGAAACCCAATCGGAATATGTCACCTTTACCTGATCGGAATGTCCAAGCTTAATCCCCAGATCAGAATGTACAAACCTACCTGATCGGAATGTCCACACAACACACCAGATCGCAATGATGCTATCGGAATATCACCTATCGGAATGTGGCTAAGGAAAATTGGGCAGCACTTCGTCTAAGTAAGCCTCAAGAGGCGTCGGAAAGAGCGATCGCAATGTGCGATCGCAATCCCCAGATCGGAATGAGGAAAATGATACACCTATCGCAATCCCGGATCGGAATGCAAAACCCTTTGACCAATACTGTCACTATCAGAATGTGGTAAAGCACCCGTCGGAATGTGTAGGAACCCTCTCTTTCCGATGGATACAAATTCGAAATCAGCACAAGAACTAAATAAGCTATTCTAATAAGCAGTAACCAAAAACTTTAATGAAATGAAATCAGAACGTGACAGCAAGCTAAAAAGTTAAAATCTTTCAAAACTTTAATGACGAAACTTAAGGAAAATAACTTCAAAAGTAGAACTTTTAAGAAAGCTTTGAAATCAATTAAGCTAAACACCAAATAAGCACACAAGGTTGTCAAATTCGTGGCTTATTCCGTATGTAACTTAAAGGACAAGAAAGGACGAAACTTTGATCAAAATAAGCAAATGGATTAAGCACAAGTTTGCTTAATCCGAAATTTAAACCGAAACAAGAATGAGAAGAGAAGAATGAGATTGACAAAAGTAAACTTGATCAAAGATAAATGAAGATTAAAGAAAGAAAATTAAAGGACACTTACTTGGAATTAAAAGGTAATTAAGGTGCAAAACATGTATTTGAATGACATGAAAAGTAAATGACAAGATAAGTAAATGGTGGAAGACTAATTGTCACACATAGCCAACAAAACTTAATGAATTGAAAATGAGAGGTATATATAGGTGATTAGGGGAGTGGTTA
This sequence comes from Glebionis coronaria, assembly GCA_025667525.1. Taxonomy (NCBI): domain Eukaryota; kingdom Viridiplantae; phylum Streptophyta; class Magnoliopsida; order Asterales; family Asteraceae; genus Glebionis; species Glebionis coronaria. The sequence continues at coordinate 123,417,681 of CM046880.1, read as the reverse complement.
GAGGAAGCTTCCTCCCCTCTTTCCTTTCTTCTTAATTGCGCCTTTAAGTCCTTCCTTCTTAATCTTTTTGTTAATCTTTGAATTTGATGACTTTTGGCTCGGGATTTCTTTGGACTCGTCTTTTAATTCTTCGATAAATAAGACTTGAGTTCCTCGGCTTTAAGTAAACTTCCGTCTTTTGACCTTTTCTTCGATAAATCTTCAGAATTGGTCTTGGACTTCCGTTCTTTTTGCACTCTTGACTGCTTGACTTCGTCTTTCATCTTTTTCTTCAATAAAAGTCCGAAAATGCCCGTGAATTCCCGTGTTTTCTCTACTTTTCACCTTTTCGACCTAAGTCACAACAAAAACACAAACCACGCATAATTCCGACATAAAAGACATAAAATACACGTTTTGGTCCGTTTATTATTGTAATTAAGTGGTAGAAAAGATGTGTGTTTACACACATATCAGCAACACCAACGAGCTAACCAAGAATGACTGTTAAGTGTCGAGCTATGTGAAGATGCTCTCTCAAATGAACATCAACATGAGCCTTGCTGAAGCACTTGTCCACATGCCGAAATTTGTGAAAGCATTCAAGGAATTTCTTAACAAGAAGGAGAAGCTGATTGAGCTCGCCAACACATGCTTAAATGAAAACTGCTCTGCAGTTATTCTTAAAGAACTTCCGGAAAAACTTGTAGATCCCGGTCGTTTTGTGTTGCCTTGCATTTTCAACAAAACTGAAGAATTTACTGCCCTTGCTGATCTCGGGGCCAGTATTAATCTTATGCCTTTGAGTGTTTGGAAAACACTATCATTACGCGACCTTACTCCAACAAAGATGACTCTTGAACTTGCAAATCACACTCTCGCTTACCCCGTTGGTATTGCCGAAGACGTGTTCATCAAAGTTGGCACATTTACTTTCCCGGTCGACTTTGTCGTTGTTGATTATGAAATGGACCCTCGTATTCCTTTAATACTTGGTCGGCCATTCTTAAGGACCGGTTGAGCTTTAGTTGATGTTGCCGAAGGTGAGTTAATCTTAAGAGTCGGGGATGATGACCAAGTTTTTAAAATGGGGAAGCTTACAAGAAAATCTTATGGACGAGAATTTGCGAATATGATTAATGTGCTTGATGATTTTGTCGTCTACAACAATCCGCTATTCGATTCGTGCATTGATAATCCACTGTTTTAAGATGATGTGGATGATTCTCTATCCAATTTGGAACCTTCTGCCATATATGATTCTCCACCGATCTTTGATGCTTATGATGATGATTCTAGCTCAGATTCGGATGATTTTGATAATTGTACCTCCGAGTATCCCGACCTGCCTACATATGATGATTTTGATGAGGCCGATACTCTTTCAAGTGATTCTTCACATGATGAAGATCCTCCGTCATCCATGCTTAATCCTACTTTGGATGATTACTCTTTTGAGGAAGACTTCTCTACGTTTCTCAATACTTACTTCCCTCATGAGAGTGATGCTCCTCCTTTAGATTTTGAAGATTATCGTATTGATCCTACTTTGGATTTGAAGAACATTCTTTCAAAGGAGAAGAAACCGGTCGACACCAATATCCGCAACACATATGATTCACCTCTTTGTCCCCCTTCTGAGGACGAGGTTGTGCATTTTCATCGCGGATCATCTTCACACTCTGCTGAGCCTGAGTGCTATTTTCCCCTAAAGGAAAAGGTGTTCGACCCCGGTATCGATATTCTACAGCCATCTCAGTATCCACCTGATGAAATAAAAGGAAATATTTTTGGAACTTATGGACATCTGCTTGCACCACTTCACCCTTGCTTCCACCGTGCTCCATCGCTGCTTAAGGGAACCTTGCCTTATTCTTCTTTGGCTTGCCTTGTTCGCCTTAAGCTAGTGCTATTTGATGGACGAAAACTATGTCTTTGATCCTGGTGGATATTTTCATGCTTCTTCCTTTGATGATCAAGGTCGAGTCAGGCTCATGACTCGGTAAACAAAAATCAAGCGCTTCTTGGGAGGCAACCCATGTATCTATCTTTTCGCTTTCTTTATCCTAAGTGTAGGGGAGACCCGTTGGTATTTTCTATTTCCTCTCTTCTACTATTCAGGGATTCGAGCGCGCAATGATCCACTCTTGATGATTCTTGACAACCCGTGATTCCGTGTTCCATTTTCCCGGTTCTATCCTAAACTCTTTTCGATTCACTATTTTATGTTTCTCAAAATTAAATAGGAATCTCATTAGTTGTCTCTTCCTTAGCGAGATTTAAACAAAGTGCACAATGTCCTAAGTGTAGGGGAGTTTACTCCCACATGCTTAAACATTGAGGACAATGTTTATATTAAGTGTATGGGGGACTTCTATCGAAGTTAAGTGGCCTTTTCCTTGTATTTGTCCTCATTTTAACCGGAAACTCAATTTTTCGACATTTTTCAAAATTTTTGATCTATTTTGGCCCATTAGTTTTTCCCTTTATATAGTTATTTTCTTTCTTTGCTAGAATAAATTTTAATAAAGTGGTTTTAATTTTCAAAGATTGTGAATCTTTTGACTCAACCCGAGTTTACTTATCTAAGTTTACTCTAGCTAGTATCCTTAACGTGTTTAAGTCGAGTTTTGCTAGGCTTTTATATAGGGAGCTATAAAACGCGAAAGTCTTAACTCTCACGGGTTAAGAACAAGAACTTTTCGCAAGTTCCTATAATTGATCCTAGAGGGTCGTTTATCAAGGGAACTTTAAAACGCGATTTCTAAACTTGAAAAAGTCTAAGAGTTTGCAAGATCCTATAGATGACTCGAAAAACCAAAACATTGATTTAATAGGCTAAGCATCAACGAGTCTCATTCCTTGAGATTTTAAACTGTGGAGAACGAGAGATGATAGAGCTAATTATAATTTCGGTATTCTTTCGGGAATTTATGTGAGTTAATTATAAGCCTATTCTCCCATCGCTTGGTAATAAATTTATCTGCAATAAATAAGGTTGTACGATTAGAAAAGTTACTTAGCTTCTAGCCCAAGATCGTTTAAAAGTTGCTCGGTATGGATTAGAGTTCATAGCCAAGGCATAATTTATTGAAGCGGGATGCGAAGATTGGCGAGTCCAAAAAGGTCATAACAAGATATGAGGGCTACATTTTGTTGCTAAAGATCCAAAGTGATGTGAAGAATCATTTATCAAAAATCAATATGAAGGATCGAGACACACGACGAAAAGTAAAATACTCCCCAAAAGTCATGGAGAAGTCTATCCGAAAAGGCCCTAACAAGGTATGAGGATAAATAAAGCCAAGTCCAAAAAGGAGGCGGATCATTGTATATCAAAGTCCAAAATAAAGATTGGAGAAAAATGAAGAAGTCGTGGTCCAAGTATGAATCTCTCAAAACTTCAAGTGAAGAATTACTATATGAAGAGAAGACCATTATTTCATGAACGTCTCTCAAGGTTTGAAGTATGAAGTCGCTGCCAAATATCGGTCTGAGAAAGGTCTCAAATCGCGAAGCGAGTTATGCCAAGATATGAACTTTATGAGGGCCCGAGAAGCAGTTTTAAAAGATTTTGTCCTTTAGCTAACTATTGATTAAATCGTTCACTTTATTTTTGGCCTAAAAAAACTATCGAAATAAGTCAACAAATGCATCCTCGTGATCATTCAAGACAACAATAAAATATAAGAGATACCCCTAGGAATATGGGAGTCTAAGTGAGTAATTGACCCACATGAGTTCGTGTTAGTTTGCTAACTTATAATAACAATGATCTCGTTTTAAGCTTGGTTTGGAGAAAGTGAAAACTTGAGGATGATGATTATTCATGACATTTTCAAAACCCAATGTATGCTTTTGATTTCTTAACTTTGAATGTTTATAATTTTCTACTTCTTTAATAAAGGCCAACGTGGATTGATTTTGATGAAAAATGTAAACGTGCTTTGTAACTAATGCTATGCATGAGGACATTGCAATGGTCAAATGTAGGGGATTTGATAGGTGTGTAAACACCCATCCTTTTTACCACTCAATTACAATAATAAGCGAGCCAAAACGTGTATTTTATGTCATTTATGTCGGAATTATGCGTGGTTTGTGTTTTTGTTGTTATTTAGGACGAAAAGGTGAAAAGTGGAGAAAACACGGGTATTTACGGGCTTTTATTGAAGAAAAAGATGAAAGACGAAGTCAAGAAGTCAAGAGTGCAAAAAGAACGGAAGTCCAAGACCAATTCTGAAGATTTATCGAAGAAAAAGTCAAAAGACGGAAGTTTACTTAAAGCCGAAGAACTCAAGTCTAATTTATTGAAGAATTACAAGACGAGTTCGAAGAAATCCCGAGCCAAAAGTCATTAAAGTCCATGATTTAATAAAGATTAAAGGTTTAAGGACTAATGGTGCAATTAAATGAAGATTAAAGGCTTGAGGGACTTAATCATGCAATTAAGAAGAAATGAAGGAGGGGAGGAAGCTTCCTAAGCATTACTTAATCCTCCCCTATATATAGTCATTAGGATAATCACTTTCATTTTTGTTGGCTAAGGTGACAATTAGTCTTCCACCTTTTAATTACTTGCTCTTTAAATTCATGTCATTTTAAATACTTGTCTTGCACTTTTAATACCTTTTAATTCCAAGTAAGTGTTCTTTAATTTTCTTGTTTTAATCTCTCATCTACCTTTCTTTCCATGCTTTAATCTTATTGTTTACATGCTTTTTGTGTTGCTTATTTGATTAAAGGTTATGTTTTTATGCTTTTGATTGTTTTGGATCATTGATGTTTATAGCTTATTTGTGTCTATCTTTACGTTTCTTAAGTTTTTATAAAAGTTATTTTTATATAAAAGTTTGATTTCGTACACCTTTTTCATTTCGTGTTTTAAAAGTCTTTAAATGATAGCTTATTAGCTTTTTCTTATATGTGTTTGCTTATTTTTTTTAGTCTAGTGCTTATTTGGTTCATAGCTTATTTAAACTAGCTTATTTCGTTTTCCTTTACTATATTCCGATTATCACCCGTCGGAAAAGGGTTATACATTCCGACGGGGATTCCGATCTACCATCGGAAAAGGGTTTCAAGTTTCAACAAGAATTCCGATTTGCATTCCGACAAGGCTGTTTTTTAGTGATATTCCGACGGGACCTAGGTACCACATTCCGATGAGATCTGCTTAGGTTGCATTCCGATTAGTGGATTCCGATACACATTCCGATAGGGGTGTCTTTGACTTCATTCCGATTGGTGAGTACACATTCCGATCAAAGGGTGAGTTTGGTTATCCCGATCAGGTCTAGGTGACAGCATTCCGATTGGGAATTCCGACAACTTTCCGATCAGAAAGGCAAGTGTATTCCGATCAATATTCCGATTGGAAGGTAGGTTTAACATTCCAATCATATTCCGATCGGAATGTATTCCGATTAGGTTTGTTTTTTCTATTTTATCTTGTTTAATTTTTAAGTTCTCATTTTAATACTTTGTCTAATTTTAATTCTCGTCACGCTTTAATTTCAAGTCACTTAATTTCTCGTTATTTACTTTTAAAAGTTTTTATTTCTCGCCATTTATTTTAAAATAGAGTTAGAATTACTTTAAAGTCATTTACTTTTAAGTTTTGCACTTTAAATTTTACTACAACGACACAACTATTTGTTTCCACCAAAAAACTACTGAGTCGCATAGTTTAACCATATCAAGTCGATTAGACCACTAGAACGATAATTTTCTTACTAGGTAAAACCTAGTCATTAAGTATAAATGTTCCCATTTAATTAAACAGATTTAATTAACTGGTTCTCATGTGCCAATGGGTCTTAGTATGTACCTATATGATAGATATTAATTTTTCTTAATAATTGGTCTTTATATCAACCTTTAAAGGAGTGTATAAAGCGTTCGGGATGACTTGTATAAGAAACGGTCTCAGATGGCTAAAAAAAGAGCTTATGTGTGATGTGAAAAAAAAAGAAAAAAAAGTGAAAAAAGAATGAAAAGAAAAAATTTGTGAAAGAAAAAAAAAGAAGAAGAAAGGAAGTAGAAGTATATAAGCTAAAGTATGATGGCTTATGATGTGCTCTTATGGTATAAAAACTCCAATGTTATAAAAGGTGTACGATATTCTCACCTCTTGTTTTAGATTAATGTTTATATTGATTATAGGTGTGTAGTAGGTACGTTGGACACATGGTTAATTATATGAAACATAAAGTAAACGGAGTCAATGGGAATGGTTATGCTAAGTGTTTAAGAAGGACAAAAATATTGGTAATCATTTTGGATTATTTGTCATGTAGGATTGTTATTAGTGTATTAGGTTGAATGTGATCTTTTTGATGAAATTTCAATAGTATGATTAAAAATTATGAAATTAACATGCTTGTATATTTTTATTTTATTTTTACTCGAGACGGTAAAACTTAAGTTGAGAGGAGTTAATCGGTGTATTTTGCATTCACCTCATAGCATGTTAATTTAGCATAATTGTATATTTATTTGTCGCTATATATTTACTTTGAGTGTGTTTTGTGATTATGTAGGTTACGAGCGAAATGGAATAAAATGGCCACTTAATTAATTTTTTTGGAGAAAAGACATTGTGAGCGCCGATAAATGAAGAAAAAATATTGAAGAAAAAGATTTGAGCGCGTCGCAATAATTTCGGTCATCTTTTATTTATCCGGGCTTCGTTCGAGCAATTATTGATGTTGGGTTATTTTTTTATTGGGCCAAAGTTATTAATGCCAAAAGAATAAAAGAAAAAAAATAATAAAAAGGAAAAAAATAATAACTTTTGGGGCCAATACCCAATAACCCACCGATGGATTATATATATATACAATAGAGGAAGAAAAAGATGGAGAAGGAGTGAGAGCCGACACATTATAAAAAATTGGCCTCGGGACATTCATTAAAAAAAAGCGATCAATCGTCCCTGTGGAAAAAAGATGACAAGAAAAGGAGTAAAATAAAAAAAAAGGGAGAAACAACTCATCTCTTATTAAGCCATATCGCTGGAAAAATAATAAAGAAAGGTGGATTCAACCTATTTGTTATTCACAGTCACCGAAACAAAGAAAAAGGGAGGCGCATAAAGCAAATAATAAAGATAATGAATTGCGCACAGTGGGTCGAGTGGACCGTGATGTCTGGCTAATTTTGTTGTAATTCCTTCCGGTAACTTTATTTATGATTTGATTATATACTTTTGGATTATCATATTTTTATTACATTGATTTATGATTTATTTATAAATTATTTTTATTGACTTCATATTACGTTTAATTATTTGTGCGAGACAATTTATTGTTAGTTAACGATCCATACTTATTTTATTTAGTTAAAAAAAAAGATGGTCGTATAATCGATATAAATTGTACCTAAATAAATTGTTAAAACATAATTATTGGTTGAATTAATATAAGATTTATTATCGCGAGTCATTGATAAACATATAAATGCCAACATTAATTCATTCATATTAAGTCAAAATAATCTTTGTAATTGGTTCTAAAAATTTTCAATAATCCATAAGTGTGACCAACCATAAATATTAGGAACTGGAAGGGATTGCATTTTTCTTTTAATTCTTTACATCTTTATTTTATTTTTCTAGCTTTATTATTAGCTTAATAATTATTTTAATTTTTAATCCGCATTTTTATTATCAAAAGTATTTTAGTTGTCAGATTTCAAAACCAAAACCTTTATTGATCAGTGATCACCCCAAAACTTAAACTAAAACCACATAGTCCTCGTGGATCGATACCCGCCTACCCTATCTAGTATAAGGTAATTAGGTTATTTTTGACCGACACTTCGATGTCGATCAGTCGAGCTAATATAAAATTTAATTAAACTTATACTACGAGCCTATAACTATATTGTTAGAGTGACCGAGACTTTCTAAATATGAAAAACGTATTTCCAACAATCTCCCCCAAAGGGAGGTCACTCCAAATTACAAAGTCCTAATCTAGCATGTTAGATCTTTGTTCTCGTGCTCGTAGTCCACTTTCTCTTTTCTTCTTTTACTTTTCTTCATTTTTATGAATATTTGTTGAATATCATCAGGCTTTGGCTTAGAACATGTTCTTTTGGCCTTTCACGTGCAGTATTTGCTTTCTTGTGATGTTCGCCTCTTCGTGACTTCATGTCCCACATACCTATCATTTGTTGGATTCTTGAAAGTTTCAGAGTTGATACAACGGAAGACTTTTAGGTCAGACTTTCTTGAATATGCTGAAATATTTGATGCAGAAGGAATAAATATTTAAGGACGACTTCATATGGTACGCAGCAACGCCACCGTCTTCAAATGCAGCAACATAATAAGACACAAATAAAATGGCTTTGACATTTTATTCTGATTCGGTAGCATTTTACCTCCGGTCGGTGAAGACCGTTGGAGAATAATAAATATCTTACTTGTGACAGGTAGCTCTAATTAAAGATCACCTTGACAAGATTTCGCGGCTAAACCCGTTCTCTTTATTCGATCGTCCAAAGCTAACTGCGAACATAAAGAGTGAATCATTTGGATAAGAAACATCCTAATGATTGAATCCGTCAATTCATGATCCTGGAACAAGTGAATTTCAATTAAGATATTCACCATCGTTGCTTTCAGTTGTCACGAGCTTGATTCTGATAGAATCTTGCTTGTCACTTAACGCAGTGCTGTTTGAGGTTGACACTGGAAGGATTTCCACTCTTCACTATGAACACTAAAGAGTGTCACTCTGAGTGTTCTGGCAAGATCACTTGGATAATGGGTAAAGGTCCTGGAATTCAAGTTATCACAAGATTAGTTCTTAAAGAACTGCACGTGTCACCTACCATGAGCTTGTTTGATGTTGGCTCAAGCAGGATTTCCATCTTCACTGTAATACTTTCGTATCACTCAGATGCTCTGGCAATATTGCAAGAATATTGCGTAGGACTCGTAAAATTCTTTCTTGTTTTCATATTGAGTCCTAATGAGACTTTTGATGATCTCGTGGCTCTAGACTCAATAGTGCATTTTGTTTTGGTGATAGGAGGCTGGAGAGGATTGCCACCTATTCAATATCAATTTATTCGGAGTGAATAAACCAATAGATAATGTGTTGATCTCCGTGACACTAAAACAAATATCTTTTGAGAGATATTTGAGTTGGCTGGGAGGGGTTGTGCATCCCATCACTAGGTCCATGATACTTTTTGTCTTCAAGATGAGTTGACCCGGTTTCTTCCTAAGTTATAAGGAGGGCTTATTTCTTTACACCCTTTATCTTTACATTTCTTTTTCATTCTTCAACCCCTTCAATGCTTACCAATACATCATCACTAGCACCTTGTTGTGATTGTTCATGTGCTAGCATCAGTTCTTGGTCGGCATTCAGCTTCGTTCACAATCCATTCTCCATCTTTCCTAAGTACTACCATTTTTCTAACTATGGAAATTGTCCTTGGGAAGATTCCTCTGGTTCTGGAAGAATCATTGGACTAATACCTAATCCTACCACCCTTTTGTCACCACATTCGTCGTGAGTTAAGTGTGTTTTGGGTAAGTATTCGTCTTCATGAAAAATTCCTTAAAATCACTAAGGTACTTGTGATATAAATATCAAGAGTTTTTGTACCTTCAGTGTTTTTGTCAACAAAATTCTCCCACTTAACATATGCGTAGCATATATCAAGTTGGATTTTCTACTAATCCCTTTTTCATTTTTAGCCACATATGTTTTACAAGTCTCCTTAATCCCATTTTCTCCCCTTATCCAAAATGTTAACCATCAATCTTTTGGATATTAATGGATTAACCGGTCTTTGGGTTAAAAAAGAAATTAGTTGATGGCCATAGAACATATTAATGCTCCCCCTCAACTTAATGAGGGTTAGTTGTAGTGCTTAATTATGATATGTTTGAAAGATTTGGAATCTCGTGAGAAATTCTTGATAAATTTCATACTCTTGCACTACACTATGCCTTAAAAGCCTATTATAAATATATTCACATATTCACAATATAAATACATATGGAGTTGACCTAAGAGAAAAAGATCCATATTAAATAGATTTTTCCGTAAGCCTGTGATGAGCTTCATATGGTCTTCCACCTACGAATCGTTCCAGACTTCTTATCGACCGGTGTTTCCTTAATGTTTCCTCGATCTTCTTAATCGCGTACTTAGCACCTTTCTTGCATTGGTCTGTCCATCTGTACTTAACTGCTGGAAGCGGTAGTCCGACATTGAGAATAGTCAGGTCATCAAGAACGTGTTTGCGTGACTCCTGTCTCGTTCTGATAAAATATCCCTGCTTTCGGTTTGAGAGTCCCCATGTATGGTAATTTGTCTCTATGGTATTGACTGAGCGGAGTTGTATGAGGATGTTGCAAGTTGCTTCTGTTGGTAACTCTCCACACCAAGTTGAAAGTCTTCAACTCTACTTTTGATGACGATCCTTCGAGTGAACTGGCGAAGATTTGAACTTAATGCAATTACCATGTCAGAAGATAAGTGATCGACTTTTTCTTGAGCCAATATCATTAGAAGATCTTCAATGTTTTCAAGGCGAAGGTACTGGAGGTCACTTTAATCGATTATGTATTCTTTTTCATCATTGTGTTTGAAACGAATGACATTCAAATAGTCATAACCAAATACAGTATGAGTGGTGGCTCCTTGTATGCTTTTAATTCTATGATCTGATTGAACACGAGAACTTGGTTGTGCACGATGAAAGTGGTTGTAAGCTAACCTCTTCTTTGTATTCCAGTGAGAAATTCCAAGTGCTGCGTAAGGGTCGTAAAATTTTAGCAACTTCCTTAGCCATAGAGCATTAGGTACTTTGTCTTCAATCCAAGGTACATTCTCCAGATTTACAGCCTTGACCATGGTGAGTGATGTAGCATATTTTTTCTCGCCGTTTTCTAGATACTCGAGATCATGACAGACAAAATATTCCCTTGGAATAGTTTTTGAACCGGCAATGACTGTAGGTGTGATAGGCTGTAACACTAGAGTCTGAATCCCGGAAGCCGTCGCTTTCATGGCCTTTGCAAGCTCATAGATATAATATTCAACCTCATTTTTGCTGATCTTCATGGTATCAAAGAAATCTACATATGTAGCTGACATTTTGAGAAGATTTGGAGTCATAGTGGGTCTCCCGTGAGTATACATAAGGAAAGCTGAAAAGTCGATTAGATTGTTGAGGAATTGAGTCAGCTCGATTTCTGTTGCTGTTGAGAAAGGATGTTGTGGTGATGCATTGGTAATCCATTGTTTCTCCTGTACAGTCTCGTATATGACAAGAGATTCAACAAAAGTCAGTTCTGGTATATTTACGTTTTCGACTTCCATGTTAGAGTAATGCTGATCTGTTGTAGGAGGTGGAGAGTAAGGTATTGTAGAATTATCTTCATGCATAGACACTATGGGTTCGTCTCCATGCATAGACACTTGGGGTTCGTCTTCATGCATAGACACTTGAGGTTCATTTTCATGCATAGGTTCTACATGTGTTATAGGAGAAACAATAGTAGTAACCAGTGCAGTGGACATACCTGTGTCTTTAGTTTGAGATTCTCTTGAGATGAATGTACCATGGAGGTTCTTTTGACGATTTTCTCTATTTCCATCATCACGGGTTAATGATATGCATGGTGAATCATCCTTGCTGCTGGAAGTGGTTTCATTATCTCGTTCGTCTTTTTGTTGTTCACTCTCTGTTGGTACTGCATTCACATCCTTTTCTTTGGTTCTAGTACCACTTTCTTCTTCTTCTTCAACACCCTTCTCAGATTCCTTATCATCTTCACCCTGCTTTGACTCTTCTCCATTTTTACCCGTATTCTCGCCCTTATCACCCTTTCCAATACCATTCTCATCACTATTATCATCATCATCATCATCCTCATCCCCATCATCCTCATTTTTATCCTCATCATCATCATTTTTACCATCATCTCCATCTTTATCCTCATTTCCATTACCCTTATTTTCTGCGTTCTTGAAATCGTCTTCGTCTTCATCTTCATTCTAAGACTCTTCATCATCTTCAGGTGTATCTTCAATGATGGTCTTTTTGAGATAGTGTAGAAGTTTACGTTTTGTCTTCGTTGTCTTAGAGCCCATATTGATCAATCGAGTTTCTAACAATTTCATTAATTGAAGATCAGATAAACATGTGTTGAATAGAGTTGGGAGCTCTTGATCGACATATGACTTCACTTCACGTTGAATGATGTTGGTCATGTGTTCATCAATGGAATTGATAAAGCAGCATTTTCTTTGTCACGTGCGTCCTTTTCTTTAAGAAGATTTTTATGCTTACTTTTTAGTTTTGAGACGGTGTCGGATAGCTTCTTGAATTTAGACTCGTCACTTTGCTGTTCTCTGAGAGGTTGATCAGGTATCCTTCCATTCAGCAATTCAAGTTGTTTTGCCTGATCCTCCAATTGTTTTTGAAGGTTCTTAATAAGTGGATCATTGACCGTGAGAAATAAATTGGAGGTGGATGATACTTTTTGTACTGTAGCTAATGGAGGAGGTGTAACCACAAGCGTTAAAGAGGTTGTGGATGATACAGGTTGTTCGAGGATTGGTGACGGTGTTGTTATTGTCACTTGGTTGGTGGTTGGTACTTGTTGTGAGATGATTGGTGGCGGTGTTGGTTCAGTCATTGGGGCGGTAGTTTGTACAGATTGTTCAATGAGTTCAGGTGTGGGAGTTGGTGTGATGACATTGGTAATGACCAGGGGGTAAATGGTGGAATGGTAGTTGTTGTAACTGAAGTTATAAGAACTTCCACCATATTCTCATTTATTAAGGGATCCGTATTCGTGATTTCGATGCCTTCCCCTTCAAAATTAAGATATTTCCTAACATCATCAGAACCAGAAGTAGACTTAATTTGGAGTTGAGTTGTTAGAATAAGAGTCGCATGAGCATCTTCTGAAATCACAGTGTAAGTTGGTGTCGGTAATGATGTGGTGATATTAACATCATGGTACAGTTTGTTTATTTCTGTGTTTTCACTGCCACCACCCTCTTCACTATGCTCACGACTTTCAAAGTTGAATGTACCAACATCTTCATCATTAGGATCTTCATAAAAGTAAATAACTTCATCAGGTTCGCCAAATTCATCTAAGTCATCAGTTGGTGTGGAGCCTGAACCATTTGATTTCGCGAAAGCCTCCTATCTGCTCCGCCTAAGTGTAAGACGCAGCTATTTTTCTTGAGAGATATTTTCTTGAACTGGTTCATCATCATCAACACGTTTTTCTTTACCTTTGGTTTTCTTTGGCTTCTTTGCCTTTCTTATCAGCTGTTGCTCTTCCTCTTCTTCATCAGTGTGGATCAACTCATCTTCTTCTTCTTCATCTTCATCATAGAGTTGCTCTTTCCTTGTGCCTTTAGCTTTAGAAGAACAAGTCGTTTGGCGCTTGGCAATCCTTTTTCTTCCCTTTACCTGTTTGTTTCTCAGAGGGATCTACATTTGCTCTTTTAATCTGTACTTCATTATCCTAGAGCATCTGTTGGTAGGGGTCACTCTCCTTGATCCCTTTATTGATCATTACATCAGGCACGATAGCTGGAAGTAGTGAGTACTTTGTGAATTGATTATCAGCAGTCATATGGTCCAACACACTGTCTCTATCTTGAGTATGATAGAAGAAATTCCCACGAGTATCAATGGCTGGGTTACTCTTCATGAAGTGATTGATTATGAGCTTTGTGAACCATGGAAATGGAAGATGCAAAGACTTCTTCTTGGTGCTAGTGAATTGATGGCAAAATTCATCCCTAACAGATATGAGCCTGAGGAGGTCTCATTGCGTCTGATTCACGAACCTTTGAAGTGAGGCACTTGACAATGATAGTGACAATTGCTTTCCATGGTTTCCTGATGTGTGACGTATTAAATTGAGATACATTAAGAATTTCACCCTCATAGTTCAGAGCTCGAATTACTCTAAGCAGTTCATCTATATTTGGGTTAGGCACATAGTGTTCTCCTTTTGCTAACTTAGGGAACTTGAACAATTGCCTAAATTGACTCAAATCAAGTGTCAAGTTCGTGTTGTTGAGCATAAAGGTGATAATCTGCATTGACAATTATTTTCCCTGTGAAATTTTGGCTGTTGTCCAAAACTCGCGCATATAGACTTCAGGAACTGAGGTGGTGGCTCGTAATGCATCCTTTATCGGTGACTTATCCAGAATATCCATTGCTACTTTGAAAACTTCCAAAGTGGGAACAAAGTCGTCTTTCAGATGAAAATTGTTTGCTGTAGGTGGCAGTCTGGCACTAAGTGGAACAAGTGCAAGATCAAGTTGGAATTGTTGTTCTTTGGTGATCGACATTTTCTTGCTTAAATAGCACAGATACACTTGATATATACTCACATACATATCATATTGTTAGCCTTAAAATGTGTGCGACTAACGGAATTACATTAGTTTCATAGCCGGGACTTGCAAGGACTAATATTGTCATATGTAAAGTCCAAGTCACGTGCTATATAAACCCCTCCATACTTCCATGGAGGGGTGAGGCTTATCATTTTCTTTCTTGTCTTTCTCTCACTAGAATAAACACACATTTATTCTTACTTGTTTCTCTCTCTACCATGGCTAAACAAAACTTCTATCCTCCCCGACCTCTGGATCTTTTACCCGTGTTCATGTGAATCCAAGTTAACAATTGGTATCAGAGCCTATAGTGGATAGGTGATTGAAGATTCGTGTGTGGTGTTCTTGATTTTTTGTGACTTTTTTGATCCATATCTCACGTCCCATTTTTCTTTTTGTGTTTTTATGGACTTTTCTTGATACAAATCATCTACATACTAATAGTAGTGATTTGGGTATCTTGGTTTTGGCTAAAACACAAATCTTTTGGATCAAAAGTTGCGAAATTTCTTGTTCTTCTTCATTCCGAAATTCAAGCTGGTGTTGCCATCGGAAAGTACAATTGTAGGGGATTTGATCGCAATAATCTTAGGATTCTACTTTGCGATCACTGTATTGCGATACCTTATTCCGATCTGGATATTCCGATCGTGCATTGCGATCTGGGATTCCGACGGGTTTAAGGGTTTTTTATAAGTCGTTACTCTGTCCAAATTTTCTCAGCCACATTCCGATCTAACATTGCGACAGCATATTGCGATATGAACATTCCGACAGCCACATTCCGACAAAACATTCCGATCTGGACATTGCGACAGTGCATTGCGATAGAACATTCCGATTGGACATTCCGATTTGACATTCCGATTTGACATTCCGATCTGAGCATTCCGATAAGTATTCCGATGGACATTCCGATGGGTATTTTGTTTGAGTATTTTTTAGACTTAGCCACTATCTAGACTAGTTTAGGAACATCGTTTACACGAAGATTAAAAAAAATAAATAAATAAATAAAAAAAAAGAGTTAAAATTTTTAGGTCAAGTAAAATCAAATTTTTTCCCTATTAGTTTTTGGCTATTTCTAACTCAAATTCAAAATTTGGCGATACAAAATTTTTCGGCTAATCGTTTTGTCAGACTGAGGAATTTATTGTCGGAATGGGAAAAAAAAATTTCTGGAAATTTCGGAATTTCAATTTTAACCACATCATCACAACAAATCCACTAAGATCTACAATTCATCCACAAGTATTCACCATGTCTAACAACAACATCAACATTGCAACTGCTAATCAAATTCGTTTGGAACAAGGTGGCAACGGTAACCCACCTGTACTCACTGCCGGTTGCTACGTTCAATGGAGATCTCATTTTCTCAGATTTCTCGATGGAAAAGAAAACCGAACTGCTCTTCGTCACTGCCTTGAGAATCCACCTCCAGTTTTTGAATTCAGACCAATTACAACACAGGCAGAGGATGGTACTTCATCAACTATACGAGCTATGGAGGATTTTGACACATGTTCTGCTGAGAAAAAGAAACTCCTCCAAGCTGAAGCTAATGCTGTAAATTTCATACTCACTGGAATTGATAACGATATCTATTCCACAGTTGATGCATGTCCTAATGCTATGGAAATGTGGAATGCAATTCATCGATTGAAGCAAGGTGAGTCAATCAATGTTCAAGATCTCGAGACTAATCTACTTTGGGAGTTTGGAAAATTCACATCTGAAGATGGTGAATCCATTGACTCATATTACTCGAGATTCTACAAAATGATGAATGAGCTTGTCAGAAATCAGTGTACCATCTCCAATCATCATGCCAATATTCAGTTTCTACTTCAACTCAAACCGGAATGGCAAAGGTTTGTGACTTTGGTCAAACAAAGGGAGGATATCAAGACTATATCTTACCACAAACTTTATGATATCTTGAAACAACATCAGAATGAAGTGAATGAACTAAGGGCTGAAAAGGCAGAACGGTCTGCTAATTCTATTGCTTTTGTGGCTGCTACTTCAACAATACCCGTTCCTCGTCAACAACCACCTACTCATTCCTCAAAGTCATCAAGTTCATCCACCAAACCTCTAGCTGCTGCTAAACACAAAGCAAAAGCAATTGTCCCCACTCCACCTCCAAAGTATGACACCGAGTCAGATGGAGACAGTGATGATGAACAAACTTCAAGGGACAAGAAGATTGAAGAACTCATGTCTTTACTCACCACAACTTATAAGAAGATCTACAAACCTACCAACAACAACCTCAGATCATCATCCAATGCTAGATATAAGGAAGTTGATCATGCACCTAGGTATGATCGTGATGCTAGGTATGATAATTAGAGGATGATGAATCAAGTTGGAGCTAGAGATACTGTAGGCACTCCGGTGGTGCAGAAGACTGGGATTCAATGCTTCAACTGCAAGGGATTTGGGCACATGGCTAGGGAATGTAAGAAGCCAAAACGGGTTAAGGATTCGGGATATCACAAGGAAAAGATGTTGCTGTGCAAGAAAGAAGAAGCAGGAATTCCACTCACAGCAAATGAAGTTGACTGGCGTGATGACACTGATGATGAAACCGATGATCAAGAGCTAGAGGCACATTATGTGTACATGGAAAAGATTCAAGAAGTGCTTCCAGAGACTGCTGATACTTCTGGACCTATCTTTGATACTGAGCTAATTGAAAAGGTACCAACAAATGATAACTATAATGTGTTTGCTAATGAACGACGGCATCCTGAGCAACCCGAAAGCATCAATGACACATATGTAATGGACACGGAGGATAGCAATATCTCTACGGATTCACAGCATATGTGTAATGATGAAGGTAATGCTGCTCAGGATACTGACTCGGATGAGGACCGTGATTTTCTTGCGTCTATAATTGATTCTTTAAAACATGAAATTGAGGAAAACAAAGATGCTAATAAACGTTTGAAGCAAGCAAACACATCCTTAGCCGAGGAGATAGACAGGCTTAAAGAGTGTGATTATGTAAAAGAAGCTGATCGACGGGTTGCAATATCTAATGGTTTGGTATATGAACGTAAGGTGCTCAACGAACAATATTGTTCTGAAGTAACACACGAAATTCATATGTCAAAACAGAAGATATCAGAACTTGAAGAACAACTGCTGCTACATAAACTCCAAATTACTGAATTAGAGTCGGTTAACAAAGAACAAACTGAGCTTTATAAAACTTGTGAAGAAAAGGATATTGAAAAAATTCTTGCTTTGGAAAAGAGAGTCGACACGTTAAACAACATTGTTTACAAAACGGGTCAGTCTATTCAAACTATGAATATGCTCAATAGAAATATGAAAACGAGTTTTGTCAAGCCTGAATATCTCAAGAAAGCTCAAAGTACCAAGCCTGCTCTTTATGATATCGGTTGTTATGATGATAATCTTGCTCTTATGCTTTCCCCTGACTGCGACGAAATCATTCGTCAACAAGAAGAAAGTCGATCAAACTTAAGTGATTTAATAAACCTTCCTGATTCTAACAATCATATTAAGTTTGTCCCTCAAAAAGAACTTTCAAAAGAACAAAAGATGTATAATAGTGTTCCACCACCAAGTGATGAACCACAAAAGAAAGTTTCTTTAAAAAGGAGTTTCAAAAAGCAATCAATTTTGTTAGAAAAGCGAATTTTGGATGAAAAACGTAAATGGGATGAGAAAAGCAAAAGCGTTCAGCAATTTGAGTTTATAAAACAAGGGGTTTTAAATTTGTACAAAGGTGTCGTCGACTATGAAAAAGTTTCTAGGGATACCATTTGGAATATTAAACCTAACCCACAAGTAGAAGTCGTCATTCAACAATGCATTGTTCCAACCATTGATGATCTTTCAAAAAATGTGGAAATGTTTTATAATGCTCTCACTGAGGAAATGTTAACTGATTTAAGCTATGTCAAATCTCTTGAAGATGAAGTTGATTTTCTTCAAATTAAATTAAAGACACAAGAACACCAACTTTCTAACGAAATTGATCGACTTTCTAAGGAATACTTTTATGCTGACCATATGAATGCTGTACTTGGTGTGTATACCGATCCTGATCAATATTGTCATGTAGCATGTCTAGTGTCAGAATCGGACGAGAAATGTCACAATCTTGAAGTAGAGCTTTCGAAACAAATTCAGTCATATAACAAACTTTCGAAAAGTTTTTCTCAACTTGAGAAACACTCCATTTCTCTTGAACTTGCTTTACAAAAAGGTGAAAAATCTCATAATCATAAAAAGTGTCAAGAAATGTCAGCTTCTTAGTTTCGTCTACTGAATGAGAAAGTCAAAGGAAATGTCAGCTCAGCTAAAAGAAAGGGACATAGCCATAAGTGAGTTACAGAAACTCATTGAGAAAGTCAAAGGAAAATCTGTTTTGGGTAAACCATCTGCCGTTCGTCAACCGAATGCAGTTAAATGCCCTAAATCATCTATTTTGGGACAATACCCACAGACTTTGCCTAAGATAGGAAATGATAAGAGCACTAATGTGATAGCACCTGGAATGTATAAGATGAACACTAGGTCCACTCAAACTGGAACAACGCAGTTACCTCAGAATACTAGGAAAACTAATCAACGTGTGTCTTCTTCTACAGGAGTAAATCCCACTACTAGTGTTAGCGGACCACAGCTTAAGAGCACTAGAGTTGAAGATAGAGTTATGCCTAACAATAGTCAAGGGAAGAAGAATGAAGTAGAAGATCACCGTAGGAATTTTAAGTTTTCTAAGCATAAAACGTCTGTAACTGCATGTAATGACAGTTTAAATGCTAAGACCTCGAATGTTGAATTTGTTTGTGTTGAATGTGGAAAATGTGTTCGTACTTTCAATCATGATGCTTGTGCTCTTAATTATAATGGCGTGAATACTAGAACTAGGAAGCCTAATCGTATGCCCACTAGTACTAGTAAACCCACAAGAACTTTGAACCAATCCACTGAGCAACCACTTAAGAAACTAAGTGCGTTAGAATCCACTACTCTACGTAAACAAAGCAGGTTAAAGAAGCTTTATGAGAACATGATTAGGACATGTACGGGGGGGTATTCAAGATTTACACCACCCGGATACAAATGGGTACCTAAAACAACCCTCATTCTAATTGGGTCTATGAATGTTAGCTTGCCTTTAGAATCTAGGTCCACTACTATTTTGGAACCCGTTTCTATCAAGGGCTCCCATTTGTCAAATGCTACATTGTCTTCTAATTCTTCTGCAACTCGTCGAACTCATCCTATTCATAATGGACTCCGGGTGCACAAAGCACATGACGGGCAATCTCAAGCTTCTCATTAACTTCGTGGAGAAGTTTCTCGGTACGGTACGGTTTGTATATGATCAATTTGCACCGATACTCGGATATGGAGACTTGGTTCAAGGGAATATTACTATAAAACGGGTTTATTACGTCGAGGGACTGAATCACAATTTATTCTCGGTTGGTCAATTTTGTGATGCGGATTTGGAAGTGGCTTTTCGAAAATCTACTTGCTATGTTAGAGACTACGATGGGAATGACCTTCTTACAGGTTCTCGTGGTTCTGATCTCTACACAGTAACTCTTCAAGACACATCTTCAACAAATCCAATTTGCTTAATGGCTAAAGCTTCATCATCTCAAGCATGGTTATGGCATCAACGATTGTCACATCTCAACTTTGACACCATCAACTTGCTTTCGAAGAATGATATTGTGACCGGTCTTCCTAAGTTGAAATTCGTCAAAGACCATCTTTGTTCTTCTTGTGAGTTGGGGAAAGCAAAACAGAAGTCTTTCAAAACAAAGACTACCCCTAGCTCAAAAGGACGATTGGAACTTCTACACATGGATTTATGTGGTCCCATGCGTGTAGAGAGTATTAACGGGAAAAAGTATATTCTAGTGATTGTTGATGATTACTCTAGATACACATGGACTTTCTTTTTAAGGTCCAAAGATGAAACACCAGAGGTTCTCAAAAACTTTCTCTAGATGATACAACGCAATCTTCAAGCTCAAGTCTTAACCGTAAGAACGGATAGGGGTACTGAATTTTTGAACAAGAACTTGCAATCTTACTTTCAAGAAGAAGGCATCGAACATCAAACGTCTATTGCTCGAACTCCTGAACAAAACGGCGTTGTCGAAAGACGGAACCGTACTTTGGTTGAGGCTGCTCGAACAATGCTTTCTGCTTCAAAATTACCGCTATTCTTCTGGGCTGAAGCAATTGCAACTGCCTGTTATACTCAGAATCGTTCTCTTGTCATCCCTAGACATGAAAAGACACCTTACCACATCATCAATGGCAGGAAACCTACTGTAAAATTCTTTCACGTATTTGGATCTTTATGCTACATCCTTAAAGACGGTGAGAATCTCGACAAGATGAAAGAAAAAGGTGATGCATGTATTTTTGTGGGGTATGCTACATTGTCGAAAGGATATCGGGTCATTAACAAGAGAACAAAGATCATTGTTGAATCAATTCATGTGAACTTTGACGAATTGCCACAAATGGTACTTGATCACAACAGCTCAAGTCCCGCTCCTCAATGTCCAACAATGGCACCTACACAAAACAGTGTACGTCCCGTGCAAGAATGTCAACAAAGTACTCCTACAGCAGACTCGACGGATACGACACATATGAATGAGTTGGTTGATTTATATGATCCAAT
Organism: Glebionis coronaria; assembly: GCA_025667525.1. Lineage (NCBI taxonomy): Eukaryota > Viridiplantae > Streptophyta > Magnoliopsida > Asterales > Asteraceae > Glebionis > Glebionis coronaria. Next base: position 123,396,591 of record CM046880.1, on the reverse strand, counting down.
GTTTGATGAATATAACCATGGAAACAATCAAGTTGTGTCAAAGCCTTCCGCTGTCACCACTACTGATGCACCCGAACAAAGTCAGAAAGACACAACTGCCTCTACTTCAGCAACCGTTGCTCAAGAGAATATTCCATTGGATACTCAACAAACTCCAGAAACTGTCATACAACCAACATAACCAACTGTCAATGCTGAAGGAGGTAACAACAATCAAGCAGTCGATGCACAACCTGACGATGAAGAATTTATCAATCTGTTCGGTACACCGGTACACGAAGTCGGAGAGTCTTCTACTCAACATGTTGATCCGTCCAACATGCATACATTCTACCAACCATATCCATCCACTCACCATTGGACACGTGAACATCCATTGGAGCAAGTCATTGGAAATCCTTTACAACCGGTTCGAACAAGCAGACAACTCGAAACCGATGGCGATGTGTGTATGTATGTATTCACCGTGAGTTCAACTGTACCTACAAACATCAAACAAGCCATGACTGATCATGCGTGGATTGAATCAATGCAAGACGAAATTCATCAGTTTGAACGCCTAAATGTTTGGGAACTTGTTGACAGACCCTATGGAATGTCAATTCTAGATTTCAAATAGATCTGGAAAAATAAACTGGATGAAGAACAAACCATCATCAAAAACAAATCTCGTCTTGTGGTTAAGGGATACCGTCAACAAGAAGGCATAGACTACGATGAATCATTCGCTCCAGTCGCTCGTTTGGAAGCTGTCATGATATTCCTTGCTTATGCTGCACATAAGGGCTTCACGGTTTTTCAGATGGACGTTAAAACTGCTTTTCTCAACGGTCATTTGAAGGAAGAAGTGTATTTGAATCAGCCGGAAGGATTCATCGATTCTCATCATCTTGACAAAGTCTATTGTCTCAAGAAGGCTGTATATGGACTTAAACAAGCTCCAAGGGCATGGTACGAAGAACTTTCAAACTTCTTGGTGTCCAAAGGATTCTCCAAAGGTTCTATTGATCCTACTCTCTTTACTAATAAATATGGGGATGACATAATGCTGGTGCAAGTTTATGTTGATGACATTATTTTTGGTTCTACGAACCCAAAACTTTCAAAACATTTTGAAAAATTAATGCACGGCAGATTTGAAATGTCAATGATGGGGGAGCTAAAGTTCTTTTTAGGCCTCCAGATTCATCAATCCCCACGTGGTATCTTCATAAACCAAGCTAAGTATGCTCAAGAGATACTTAAAAAGCATGGTATGACCTCATGTGCTCGCGTTGGTACACCATTGTCGACCACATCCCTAGACGCTGACTTGTACTCATATCCCGTAGATCAAATGCGATATCGCAGTATGATCGGGTCACTTATGTACCTTACAACCAGCAGGCCTGATATTCATCATGCCACATGCTATTGTGCACGATATCAAGCCAGACCTACTCAAAAGCACCTCAAAGAGGTTAAACGGATCTTTTGATACCTTAAGAATACCATTCACATGGGACTCTGGTATCCGAGGGAAACCGGTTTTCATCTAACGGCTTTTTCAGATTCTGATCACGCAGGTTGTCTTGATAGTCGTAAAAGCATTTCTGGTAGCATACAATTTCTAGGGGAAGACAAGCTTGTCAGCTGGTCGTCAAAGAAGCAGGATTGCACCTCGCTCTCATCAGCTGAAGTAGAATATGTGGCTCTATCCGCGTGTTGTGCTCAAGTCCTCTGGATGAGAACTCAACTCACGGATTATGGCTTCCACTTTGATAAAATACCTATGTATTGTGACTCAAAGTCGGCCATAGCCATATCTTGCAATCCGGTTCAGCACTCCCGCACCAAGCACATCGATGTCAGTTATCACTTCATCAAGGAACAAGTGGAACGTGGCATCGTGGAATTATACTTTGTCAGAACTGAGTATCAGCTGGCAGAATTGTTTACAAAAGCTCTATCGAAAGATAGGTTTGCGTATCTCGTTGGCCCTCTTGGTATGAAGTATATGACTCCAGAAGACTTGGAGGTTTTGGCAAATGAAGTTGCTTGATATTCTCTCATAATGACTTCTAGGCGCATCATAGCTTAGAACTCGGACCTCAACTAAGGAAAGTTTATCTCGGACGATAACTTATCCCTCTCAACGAGAAATTCATATTTCTCGGTCTTGAGCTTCTCATAAAAAACATTCAAAGTTTTTAAGTTCATGAAAAACAATTTCTAAGTAAATGTCAGCTTAGAACTCGAACTTCAACTTAAGGAAAGTTTATCACGGATGATAACTTATCCTTCACAACGGGAAATTTATTTTTCTCGGTCATGAGCTAGTCACAAAACAATCAAAGTTTTGAGCTCATGAAAAATGGACCCGGAAGGGGAGTGTACGTTTCAGTGCGCTTTCCCTAATCAATAGAAGAGAAGTCTTCTATCCTGATTATTTTAAAACCGTTGAACACAATTTTTCAAGAATTCCTCAAAAGGTTTTTCTAAATCTTTCAAAATTGTGTGTTCAACACTCCCTTCCTCATAATAGGTTTTTATATCTAAAAATGTCATATGTTATTTTAATCAATTTTTGAGGGGGAGCGTTTTAAAATCAAGCCTTTTAATGTTGTTGGGTACATATCTAAAATTTTCATATTTTATGTATCCAACACATTCCGAAAATGATATGAAATTGTCAAATGTAATATATTATATCGGAAAAGGCATTTCATCTCCGTACCTCAACATATTTGTGGTGTTATTTTTCAACAATTTTGTCAAATTTTGTCTCAAGACACACATATATTGTTGACGGGGAGCGACCCGACTGAAAATGTTCCATGCTTCATACGTGCACACATGTTTCTCTCCCAATCGGCTTTCAGAAATTGTCATATTTTAATCAATTAGTATCTCTAATATGATGTTTTTATATTAGAGATAGGGGGAGAAAATGTGATTAAAATGTAATATATCGCAACATGTGATCTTAAAGACTCAAGTGCAACTCTTTCCTTCACATGCCAAACTATTTCGTATATCGATGCATGTGTGTAGGGGGAGCTTTTTGAAAAGATAAAACTTTCAAAGTGTTAAAAGTTTTGATTTTTATCAAGCACTTTGAATGGATTTCAATGGTTTTATGGTTACGATCTTTACCCAAAACAACCTACTATCCACGACGGAACGATGGAGTCAAAAGGTGGTTTAGGATAGGAAACTAAGTCCTATGATCCAACCAGAACCGGAGAGATCTACCCAAGGACATTCCATAGCTAGAAATAGTTGTCCTTAGGAAAGATGGAGTGAAATGAAGCTGAATGCGGACCAATTACTTAAGTTAGCACTAGAACAATCACAACAAGGTGCTAATGATGACGTATTGGTAAGCATTAAAGGAGTTGAATATTCTGTGCAACTTAGGTAGAAACCGGGTTAACACATCTTTTTAAGACAAGTGTCATGGACCTAGTGATGCGATGCACAACCCTTCCCCAACCATTCGAGTTTCTCTCAAAAGAAACCTGTCTCATTGTCACGGAGATCAACACGTATCTATTGACTTTCTCACTCCGAGTCAGTTAATATTGAAAAGGTGGCAGTCTACTCCAGCCTCCGATTACCAAAATGCACTTATTGAGTCTAGAGCCAAACGAGATCAATTTATCATCTCATTAGGACACAATCGAGTCATACGCATTATCCTTGTGATATTGCCAGAACATCTGAGTGATACGATTCACAATGAAGATGGAAATCCTGCTTGAGCCAGCATCAAACAAGCTCATGGTAGGTAACTTGTGCGATTCTACACGAATCAAACTTATGAGAACTGGAAAGCAACTAAGTTTGGATTCTTAATTGATTCAAACATGATTCCAGGTTTCTTCGCAAAATCCATGTGATCTTGCCAGAACATTCAGAGTGACACTCATTAGTGTTCACAGTGACGAATGGAAATCCTTCCAGTGTCAACATCAAACAGCACTGCGGTAGGTAACTCGCAAGATTCTCTATAAATCAAGTTTGTGACAAACTGGAAAGCAACAATGGTGCGATTCGTTTAGAATCAAACTTGTTCTAGGAAATCTGAATGGACGACTCTAATCAGACGGATAATTTATCCTTATGATTCACTCTTTACGTTCGCAGTCTGCTTTGAGACGGTCGAGTAAAGAGAACTGGCTACTACCGCCGGGAAACCCTGTTAAGGAGGTTCTTAATCGAATCTACCTGATCACAGGTACGGTATTTAATACCGTTTAACGGTCTTCACCGACCGGAGGTAAAACGCTACCGAGTTAGGTGAAATGTTCAAAGCCATTTCATCCGTGTCTATATATGTTGCTGCATATCAAGAAGGTGGCGTAGCTGTGCAACCGATGTCGATTCAGAAGTCACAAGAAAACAAGATGGCGATAATCAAGTTACCTAAGAATGTAAGAATGTAATAGGTCATCTTAGTCATAAGGAGTACAGATGAAGATCTCAAGCACTCAAAGTCAAATGACAAAGGCTCAAGATAAAGATCACGAAAGCATGAAGGAACAAAGTTGTTACAACCAAGATCAAGACCAAGATACAAGACCAAAGCAGGAAGATCTCCTCTACAAGAATGTATTCTCTCAATCATCTTATGCTTGTTAAGCTTTTTAAGATGACCGATACATTGGGGTAGATTGTTAGCCCTATATTTTATATAGTCGAACAAGAATGTAATAGGTCATCTTAGTCATTAGTGGTCTTGTATTGTAATAGGTTAGTCGGGTTAACCGGGATTGGACTTTAAGCTAATATTGTCTAAGTTAGGGGCGTAAGCCCAAGCAAAGCCAAGCCCAGCCCATGGAAACAAAGCCCACGGCCCAAAAAGACCAAGGGTATATAAACCCTCTTCCATGTGTGGAAGAGGGTGTTGGTTCATTTCATAAAACACATAGGTTTAGTGTAAACCTTCCACTTCTCTCTCTACTCTCTCTCTCTACTTTTCTCCTCTTTCTCTTTCTCTCTCTCTCTACTTTTCTTATGGACCAAATAATATCCTCGTTTTTAAACCCTATTTTTCGGAAAAATTTTCGACGACCTCACCACGGTCGATCCGCGCATCAGTTGGGTATATGATTGATTTGGGCTTCAAAAATTAAGTTAGCTAGACGATGTTGACGACTTCTCATTCTCTAGTCATCGTTGGTTCTCAAGTTAACTACACTCAAACAAACTCAACAAACACGACACACACAGCAAACACGAAGAAAAAAACAAACAAACACCAAAATGATCCTTTAAGATTCACTAAAATTGTCAAATGGCTAGTATTCGGGCAAAGTAATGTCAAGTGATTACGAAGTGGATTTGGTATTTATTATTTGAAGGTGAAGTGGAATATCACGAAGGCGTCTACTCAATTCATCATCGAGCCTTTTCACCCCCTCTATCGATTGATGATTCGCTTCAGCATTTATGATTGAGACTTGATTTATCTAGTTTCCACTGTCAAGGGGTGGACGGTCGACGACATGGACAACTATCACTTAAGGAGTTACGTTGTAGTGCTCAGTGTCACACTCACCTGTAGTTGTGGATACTTCAAGAGGTGTTTTACATCTTATACTTCTCTCTTCTTTTATGTATAAGGTACTAAGAGACGTTTCTGTACCGTTCGTCAATCAATAACAGTGCTAAGTGTAAGTAACAAATTTGGGAGATTGTACTTCAGTTTCAAGTTCAGAATATCAGGTTTACTTCACCAGTAGTCACTAGAGATAGCCGAAAGAATACGAGGTTGGTAAGTTTAGCCAGAGAGTACAAGAGTAGAGATGTGATCAGCAAACAATTCTCACGAGCAACTTGAGTTACAAAATGTCAACAAAGATTTCTACTTCAGACACGAACATCTCGCGATTCTGATTGTACTTGTCAGATGATGCTCCCGAGTGTTCTTAACCACCATACTCTTGACAAGAACATCTCATGATTCTGATTGTAACCGTCAGATGATGCTTCCAAGTGTTCTTAACCTTCTTACTCCTGATAAGAACATCTCGCGATTCTGATCGTACACGTCAGATGATGCTTCTGAGTGTTCGTCACCATCATACTTTCGACAATAACATCTCGCGATTTTGACCGTACACGTCAGATGATGCTTCCGAGAGTTCGTAACCATCATGGGGGAAGAACGTGTACTTTTGGGTACTTAGTTCAACTTCCAGGGGGAAGTATTCTACAAGCGTGAGATGATTTGTTGCTGATTTCTTACATGTTCCCCTAAACACATTATCATGAAGACCAAAAATGTCAAGGTAGCAGTTACTTGGTGGGGTTTACTTCTTCATCTACAAAATTCCGCTGTGCACTTTAAATGTCAAAGATAGAAGATTGCTCAAGTTACAGGTTCTGCTCAAGACAGGGATATTGGTTTAGGGGGAAGCTGATTCAGAAGCTTTGTCAAATAGAAGTCTATGAAGAAAGCTTTTCAAGACATGTGGTATGAATTGGGGGGAAGTTAATCCAGTTCATACATGATACAATGGTTCCTCAACAAGCAAAGACAAAGAGGATTAAAACTAGGGTATAAGTTTTTCTAGAAGACTTGTAGACAACGGTGTCACCCTCAGCATTGGAAGCAAACTTAATATTTTCATATTTTTGTTGTATTTGCACTTGTTAGGAACATTGTAAGTAATTCCGTATGTCACCACATTGGGGGAAGATTGTTAGCCTTAAAATGTGTGTGACTAATGGAATTACATTAGTTTCATAGCCGGGACTTGCAAGGACTAATATTGTCATATGTAAAGTCCAATTCACGTGCTATATAAACCCCTCCATACTTCCATTGAGGGGTGAGGCTTATCATTTTCTTTCTTGTCTTTCTCTCACTAGAATAAACACACATTTATTCTTACTTGTTTCTCTCTCTACCATGGCTAAACAACACTTCTATCCTCCCCGACCTCCGGATCTTTTACCCGTGTTCATATGAATCCAAGTTAACACATACAATCCATGTAAATTCCGTAGCATGATAAATGTAACACAAAAAATGTCACCTCATAGTATTACAAAACACTAAGAAGAAACTACACTTAGTATTTTGTCTTATGTTTTACAACTCTTAATCTAGCAATGTTCATTTTAGTACCACAAGTCACGAAGAGGCAAATATCACAAGTGATGAATGCACAAGGTCAAGGCAAGGAAACATGCTCAAGACTAAAGTCAAAGATCACATCAAGCATATTCACAAGAACAAGATCGAAGAATCAAGCATAGTATGTTAGGTTCAAGATTTTGTAAAATGGTGTGACCTCCCTTAGGGGGAGATTGTTGGAAATACGTTTTTCCAATAAAGTCTCGGTCACATCATTGTTAGCATAGATAACGAGCTATAGACTATTTAGGACATTGTAACTTGGAGTGATTTTCCTTAGGGGGAGATTGTTGGAAATATGTTTTTACGTATTTAGAAAGGATTTGTCACTCCAACTATGAATACGTAGTATGGGATCGTGATCCAATAAGTAAACAATATAGCCCATCAAGCCCAAATGTAGGGTGGGATATATATACCCCCTCCTAGCATGTTAGGAGGAGTCGGTTGTTAGTTGTTGATTTCCATTTCACTAATCAATCTTCCTTTCTCTCATCCTCTCCTTTCTCTCTATACTTTCCCTCTCTACTTCTTCATCTCCCTCCCTTCTTTAGATTAATCATAACACTTGCACAATCCTAAGAAATTAAGGACCTACAAATGGTATTAAGAGCTATGGTTAAATCTTTGGATTTGCATGTTTTTATCTATTGATTTGGTGGTCAAAATTTTTTTCTTTTTGTTCCGAATCTGGTATAACATTTTGTGACTGGGTCAAAATTTATTTTTATTGATTTTCTTGTTTTGAGTGTAGTCCAAACAAGTGTTTTTAAACAATTTTGTTTGTCTCGTCTATTGCTTTCTTTCTTTGGCATCTGAGTATCAGTTTTGTCAAAGTTTGTTTTTTATCAACTTTTGTCTCAGTCTGTGTATCAATTTTTTCTATCAATTTTTTTCTGTCAGTTTTATAAACTTTTGTCATATCAAGATAAACTTTTGTCATATCTAAGTATAAGTTTCGTCTATTGTTTATAAACTTTTTACATCTGAGTATCAGTATAATTTTTTGGTATTGTGATAGATAGCCTTTTCAGTATTCCGATCGTAAGCTTCAGGGTTTATCATATTCCGATCGCAAAAACATTAGGGTTTCTACATTGCGATCACCTATTCCGATTAGTTATTCCGATCGAATATTGCGATCGTTATTTAGATCGAATATTGAGTTCGTTATTCCGATCGAATATTGCGATCGTTATTCCGATCGAATATTGCGATCGTTATGTCGATCGAATATTGCGATCGTTATTCGGACATTACGATCGAATCTTTGTTTTTTGATATTACGATAGAAAATAACATTGTGATGGATACTTAACATAAACATTACGATAGTGTTTTCAAACACACTCAACACACCAAAACAGACCAAGACTCGACTCACGCCTAGACTCAACAAACCCAAACTCAAACTCAAATCAAGACCATCTTAAACCTATACTCGACCCAGCCTCGCCAAACCCAAAACCAGGACTCGATCTCAAAACTGACTTATATGAGTGAAATCTCATATCAATAATATCACAAATCACCTTAAAACACAAAGCAAATACCTAACTTTTATACATAAAAGCAGTATTATGGGGTATGTTTTGTGTTTGTGCTTGTTTAGGTAACAAAGATACAAATTTGGAGCAAACAAGTGAAATCAAGCATTAAAGATGAAGAAAAGACAAGAGAAGGATCAAAAGTGACAAGCCTTGCAAAGAAAAGGACCTATCTTGACAACATTCAAAAGATGAAGGACTAAAGTGCAATTTTGAGAAAGTCAAAGATCAAAGTCAAATCTGGGCAACCTTTAAGTTAAACAAGTCAAAGGTCTCCAAATGTTCAAAACAAAAGTCAAAGGATCCAAATTTCCAAATAAATGAAGTTTGGGGACTAATTTCTATTCTGCCTAAACTACAAGGGCTTAATTTGACAAAAATGAGTTAAGTTTGGAGCTTAATCCGTGTGAAGAGGGAATCAACCAATATGAACAAAGAAAAAGGGTGACACGGATCACCAACTCATCCCACTAGCACCGCCAGTCATAAATGAGGCGAATCCGAACAGTAATTCCCACTCAGCCTTATTTCAACCAATGAGGAGGTGCCATGAAATATTTAATATATCCAAAAGTGGATAATGATTCGTGTGAAAAAATGAAATCCAATAAAACATCGCCACGTGTCATCTTCAAGATTATACAAGTCCAGGAACGGGATTTCGCTACAATGCATATCAAGTGATGATAGAAACATGAAAAGTGCTCGGAATCAAACAAGGAATTCAACTCAACAACTCAATTTGATTGAAATTCATTCAATAAAAAATACCCAAACTGGATCATATTCTACAAATCACAATCAACTAATTCAGTCTACGTGGAGCTCAATTATTGGTTGGGACGCGTCACCACTCCTATTTTCACTCTCAATCAAGTCCATAAATAGGCCTTAACTACCTCATTTGTAACGTGTAGCCTGTAGGTGTGAAAACACACACTTTGAAGTTTCCTCTCATTTCCAGTTATTCAAATTAGTTAGATACTACTCTTAGGTGTTTGACAACCACCTAAGAGTTAGTTAGTCAGTTAGTAACAACTTTGTAACTGATTTTTCACCATTAATGAAATTCAAACCTTCATTTTTACTGAATCTCATTTACATAACTTCATAATCATACTCCTAGTGTACTATGTTGTTTATGTTGATCATCCATGATCAATGGAAATTGATTGTTGATTTGAAGACTTGTAGCTGGTTCAGAATTCGTTTTGTAGTCCATTTCATAGTAGTTTCAGCCATTTGTAGCAGGGGTGTTCATTGTAACAGATTCTGATGATGATGATGGTTATTGGTGTTTGATTCATGTGGTTTAGCTGTCCTTAGAAGGCTCAGTGCCTCTATACTCCATCAAAGGAGGCATCAAGCTAAAAAGTTCTTAGTTTCTTGTTTAAATTCCTCTAAATAGTCTATGCATGCTCAATTCTTAGTGTAAACCTTAAATACTGAACTGTTGATTTGATTAGCTTGATTGTAGTTTAATTGTGTTGATTTGATAGCTTGTTTGTAGTTTTACAGCTTTTACTAAGTTTTACTTGTTAAAAATTGATCTTTCATCAGACTTGGTTCATTAGCATTCATTTTGTGGCTTAATCAATAAACCTGTTAGTTTTTGCTTATAAACCAGTTCATTTCATATAATAAGTAAGTTTAGATAAATCTCATTTGCTGTCAAACATTTGTGCTCAAAAATTCTTTGAAAAAGTTCTTATCAGCTTTTGTAAGTAGTGTTTGGATCAAGTCCTTTTAGCTGAATCAGTTGGTAAAACTTGTTGCTTTTAGCTCATTTACATTAAGTCAGTTAGTGTGAGTATATTGGTCAAGGTTTATAGTCAAAAGAAAAGTCAAAAACGCAAATTGCACTTTAAAAGTGTGGGTCAAGTTGTTTGTTTAGTTCATCAGTCAAAACTTGCTCACTTTGATTCCTTGGCATTTCTTTATTTCTTGATGAAATTAGCTGAAACCGGTTTACAATTGTATCTTAATATCCAATATTTTAGTCCTTATTAGGAAACTCTACAATATCAACTTATGAGTGAGATTTCAGCTTTTTAATAAGCCTTAGACCATATCTCAAAATCTACTTCATTAATTTACTCATTTTCTTTCATCTTTCATTTTGCAAACATGTCATGAGTAAATTCTAAGATTTTGAGCTTATTGAATTTTTGGTCAAACTTTGGCCAAATAAGCACTTTTGGCTTATTGAAGATTTCAGCTTATTATGTTGACCATTTTCAAATCTAAAAGACATTTCAAGCTTTGTGAGACTTGATTAATCAGTTTTGATAAGAAAATCAACTTGTGGATGTCTCAATTAGTTTTTAGTTTATTATGAGCTTATTGTGATAAGCTAGCATGAGATTTAACAGCTTTTAGACAAAATCTTTTTGTAAGTCTAGTTAAAATTGACTTTTAAGCACATTAGAAAAACCAGATTCATTTTTGTTGAGTAATAAGCTCAATCGAGCTTATTCAAGTTCAATAGCCCGTTTTGTGAAAAGTTGTTTTAATTGCAATTTGGTCCTTTGTTTTTACTAAACTTTGTAATCAGCTTTGAAACACCCATCTTTTTAGATTTTGCAAAAGTTAGTTCCTCGAATTTAGTTTGTTGCAAAATTGATTAGTAGTTTTCAAGTTTGTTAAGTTTGTTTGACTATTTTGTTATAATTTTCATATTCGGTCCCTATAGTTTCTGATTTTACACTTTTAGTCCCTATAATTTCATTTCCTTTACATTTCAAGCACTTTACTTTTAATTCCTTAAATTCGTGTCTTTGTGAATATAAATTGGTACTTGCACTATGTTTTACGGATAAATAGTTCTATAATATTTTCCAATTTTTACGTGTTTGTTTGAATTAGACCTAGAATCCAAATAACCCTTTAACAAACAAAAACAATTTAAAGCTTGATATTAGTTGGCCTTTCAATTTGTCTTGAGTCGAGAAAAAAACGAACTTGCAAATACTCAATATTAAATAACACCTCTGTCGGTTCATGACATTACGAGAGACTATTGATTGACGGTTTCGATTGGATTTTGGGGTCCGTTCCCCGAGTGGACGTTATTTTTACGTATCATAAATCCAAAAGATAAAAAAAATAAAAAATATAAAAATATAAAAAAATAAAAAATAACAAAATCAATTATTTTCCTAAAGAATTGAACCAAAAAAATAAAAAATCCAAAAAGCAATCTTTTTCCTAAAAGATTGCACCCAAAAATATATATTATTGGTTTTCATCGATTTTTATGTACATATAGTATTTTCTTTAAAAACCCAATAAATACAAAAATATTTTTGATATATTATTATATTTAGATACGTACACGTATACGAACACTCAATACACATACTTCCATAAGTATTGCTTTTGCAATACACCGTGTTCGGGAGCGTTCTGGTTCTTGACACGTGTATCGATCAAATTTAATTAAAGCAAGAATAGATAAATACTTCAAATAGGCAAGAATTCGAAGAATACAAACTACAAAGTGAATAGAAAGGTGACGTGCTATAGAATGTCATCTAAGGGTTAATAGGTACTTAAGTACTTCACGCGACCTAACCCCCCGTTCACTAGTGAGTATTCTAAGAAGGAAAGCTTGATTGGGGGTCTTGCACCCATGTATTTCTTACATATACTATACTTTCTTGTGGATATTACTTATTGAACCTCAGAAAGGATAATCCCTTCTTTTCCAAAGTCGAACAAGAGCTTCTCTCTCACTCCTTGATTTGAGTTGCATGCTCACCCGCGGGCGTGCACAAATACCTTTTGGTGTACAACCCCTTCCTCCCAAAAGGAAGAAAAAGAGAAAGAGTAAGAACAACACCGTCCATCAAGCCATTCCCGAGAATCGTGCTTTAATCAACACACAAGAAGCCATGGTCGCCGTTGACAATCGAACTTTGATGGAGCACCTCTAATCAAATGTGTAAGGATATGTCGATGCTATTGTTATGCCCGAGATACCCGCAAACACCTTTTAGCTTAATACATCCATGATTACCTTGGTTTCAAACACACCATTTTTTAGGAGACCTAATGATGATCCACATGATCATATCAAGAAGTTTCTATCTCTTTGCAATACCCTTAAGTACAATGGAGTTCCTCATGATGCCATTAAGTTGATCCTAGTTCCATTCTCCTTAGAGGGCAATGCTAAGTATTGGCTCGATAAACAACCACCTAAGAGCATTACCACTTAGGATGACTTTACTAAGAAGTTTTTGAACAAGTTCTTTTTTCCATCTAAGACCACGGCTTTGAGAAACCTAATTATTGGATTTCAACAAAAACCTAGCCAAACCTTTAGTGATGCTTGGGAAGAGTACAAGAAGTTATTGAGAAAATTTCCCAATCATGGATTCAATGAAGTTCACCAAATCAATACCTTTTACAATGGATTAAGACCACATCATCAAGATTCCCTCAACTCCTCCGCGGGTGGGAATATTCTTTCCAAATTCATACAAGAGGCTTGGGATATTATTTAGACTAAATCCATGGTGCAAACAAATAATAAAATTGATGAGAGGGTCCATGTGGTGCAAGAGGGTGTTACTTCACAATTTGATAAGATTTTCTCTCCAAAGTTTGATACTATGAATGATACACTTTTGAATCTTTGTGAAATCACCTTGAACAAATCTTCCACCAATAATGTAAATGTCATTGCTACATCATGTGAGACTTGTGAAGGTCCTCATTCTTACCTACAATGTGACAAGGTTTAAAATTACCCAGGTGAATGTTATGCTTATCAAGATGAACATATAGAGCACTTCAAACCTAACATCAACCCAAATAATCTCTCTTATAAGTCAAATAACTACCTTGCTCCACCCGGCTTTCCACCCCAACCACCCACCCATAATCAAACTAGTCCACCTCAATTGCTTCAAATAAATCAAGGGCCTAGGCCAAATAACCAAGGAAACAACTATAGAGCACCCAACAACTTTCAACATCAAGGTAATAACTTTCTTGCAAACAATCAAGGATTTAACCAATCACATCTACCCTTACAAAATCAAGGATACCCTCAAGGTTTTAATCAAGGATATGGGCAAAATGATACCTTTGATTTATTTCAAAAGATGAACCAAGAAAATGAAAGAAGAATTCGTGAAAGTGAAAAGAGAGCACAAGATCAAATGAGAGCCTTGAATGAGGAGACTACCAAGAGGATTTTGATGATGATTAATCAAAGACCACAAGGGGCTCTACCTTAAAACACACAAACAAATCCAATGGCTAATGTCAATGCTATCACAACAAGGAGTGGAAAGAAAACTCATGATCCTTCACCCACTTTGGTAAAGACTACTATGGTTCAACCTTGTGATAAGCCATTAACATCAACACCTTCAAGCTCTGCAACCTCAACACCTACACCTTCTATTCCTTCAACTTCCACACCTTACAATAAAGAAACCAACAAAGAAAATCCTTCATCAACCACTCAACCTCAACCAAAACCAAGCCTCCCATACCCATCAAGAATGAGAGAGGAAAAGCTTAAGAATAAATATGATATTAAAGTGTCAAACTTTTTGAGGATGTTCAAGCAACTAAACATAAACATATCCTTTGCGAAAGCCTTAGCCAATATGCCTAAATTTGCTAAGATGATCAAGGACCTTCTTTCTAACAAGGAGAAATTGGTGGATTTGCTTAATGATTCCTTAAATTAAAATTGCTCCATGGTTTTGCTTAAGAAGTTTCCTACTAAGCTTGGAGACCCGGGGAGGTTTTTGATTCCTTGCAATTTCCCAGGAGTGGAAAATTGCATGGCACTAGCGGATCTAGGGGCAAGCATAAATCTCATGTCATTATCGGTTTGGAAAAGACTTTCACTTCCCGAACTCACACCTACAAAAATGACACTTGAATTAGCAAATCGTTCAATGGGCTATCCGGTGGGAATTGCGGAGGATGTTTTTGTTGGGTTGGATAGATTTATATTTCCCGCGGATTTTGTGGTGGTTGATTATGATATGGATCCGAGAGTTCCTCTTATTGTAGGTACGCCATTTTTGAGAACGAGTCGTACTCTTATAGATGTGGTGGAAGGTGAACTTAAAATGAGGGTAGGAGATGAAAGAGTTATGTTTAACATGGGAAAGTTGTCAAAGAAATCTAATGAGCCCAAAACGGTGAAGCACATTGATGTTGTTAATGAGGAAAAAACTCAAGATGATATCCTTGATGGAGTTTGTGATGAATATTTTTATGAAGCTTGCACAAGTGGAAATTATGATCATCCTTATGTTGAGACCATTGCATCCATTACATCATCTTTGGATTCTCATGAACCTCAAGAGCTTAACTTTTGTGATTTTGTGATTCATTCCAATCCTCTCTTTGAAACATCATTTGATAACCTACTTTCCCATCATGATGAAGAATCCAATGAGGATTTTAGTGATGATGAACTTCTTCTTTGTTATACACCAATATATGATGATTATAGTGATGATGAGTTATCCATTTGTGAATCTCCCTTCTTTGATGATCACACTTCCTTGAGTTTTGTGGAGTCACCAATCTTTGACATACCAATCTATGATGTTTATGGTGATGAGGGATGATTCTATCATGGATGAGAGTGATGAGTTTTAGAAGTTGATATACCTTTTGAGTACACTCTTGGATATGTTGATGAGGAGTGAGACATACTCTTTCTAGATTCTCTATTGCATGAAGATCCTTTACCTTCTCTCCTTTCCACCTCAACCTCTCTCCATGTTAGGTTTTAGACACTTTTAAGTGTGGTATGAGTCGAGCTAGAGACTCCATAAATCAAGATTGAATAACTAGGCTTAGAGTTTTTAGACATAGAGTTTGGTAGGATAGAAATAAGGGTATAGAGTTGAGGATAAGTGTAGGGGGGGACCTTCCTTTTGTCTTCATGATTGTTTGTAGGGTTTCTCTCTCTCATCACGTGCATTGGAGCTTATGGAGGAGGCCCTTGTATCCGGTTCACTTCGTTGCTATTGTGATTTTTCATAACCACATTGTGCTAAAAAATGAATTCACTATAGTTGATCTTTCCTTAGCTTTGGCTAAGCAAAGTACGCAATGTCCTAAGTGTAGGGGAGTTTACTCCAATTGTAAAACCCGTATCTAAAATCTAGAATATTAAATACGTAGTTTTAATTTATTAAAAAACTATTCATATAGTTAAGAAAATATTACGAATGTATCATTTTAACATACAGAAGAGATAATACGTTTCAGAAAGTTTTAAACGCGAGAATTAAATGCGCAAACATACGTAAATAAAAATAAATGTCAAAAAAACAATGTAATATAAGGGGGCCGGTTATATAAAAAAAGGGAGAGAGGTCTAATGGGCTTTAAGGCTTGGTTTGTTTGGAAGAAAAAGATTACACGGGGTAAAACCCCTCTTGGTGGAAATCAGACGAGTAGAACAAAAAAAGAGGCCTAGGGTTTGATACTTTGTGTAGCCGCCGGGTTAATCAATAGAACAACGGAGTTTCGGTTGATTTTTCTTCCTTGATCTTGATCGTATTCATCATTTCTATAACATGCTTTTCACGGTAAATCTTTCGTTCTTACACTTTGATTTATAACCGTTGTTAATCATGAAATCTAGGAAGGAAAACAAAATAAAATATAAAAGGGTCGGATATGTGTGGTTAGTGCCCATCCGAGACTCCCATGGTCTCGGTGGTGCTTTCTTTTGGTCGGTCGAGAACAACAACCCCAAACGAGGGCACCTATATACTTAGTAAGGGTGTCGAGGGGTGTTTGGTTTGTACAGCCGAGAGTCTATGACTCTCGGTGGTGTCGTGTGTGTTCAGCCGCGACCCAAAAACATAAACAGGGGGATAAGGGGCGAAAAGGGGACGTTTGGTTAATTGTTCAAGGGTTATAAATGGCTCAGTGGCGTTTTTGTTTGCCCAGACCCGAATCAAAATGAACATGGGGTGTTTGGGATTAATTCGCAGGAAAGGGGGTGTTTGGGACTGCAAACAGTGGGACAAAAACAATAGTAATGGGAACCACTGCATTAACAGTGGGAACTGTTAAACAATGAAATCAGTGGGAACTTAGCATAAAATCAGGGGGAACAAATAAATAATCAGCGGGTAAGTTTTAGACAGAAAAATGATGATTTTTATATGAGATTAGCGACGGTTTAGTGACACAAATTTTCGTCGCAATATTGTTATTGAAAGTTTTTAAATATCAGCTTTTAGTCACACATTTTTTAGTGACAGTTTTTATGTCGCTAATTCATATAGGCAGATTTTATATAGTTTGTTTTATTGTTTTAGTGCGACCGAGAAGGGGTGTCTCGGTAGGCTCGGAATATAGTTTAAACATTAAAAATGAAGATTTTAAATTATACCTTTTATTATTTATTTTTACAAATATCTTAACATATATTTAAATGATTTAAATAGTTTTATAATATTTAAAAGGGTATAATTTTATGAAAGAAAAATAAAAATGATTTTGGAAACTTTCTAATTTAGGAAAATTTCTATTTTTAGCAGGTTACCTAACGTAGTATTAATATAGCGTCAGAATACGTTTGTACCGTAATTAATAGTAGAACGATAATATGTTAAAAAGAATTATAAGAAGACCAGACTTACAGTTAACATGCGTAAAGAAGTTCAGAAATAAATAAATAAATGAGAAGCCGATAAGATCAGTAAATTAAATAAAGATCAGATAACTTATTCACGTCTATTATTATTGTAGCTTCCGTGAAGCCCGAATAGGGTTCGTTCAGTCTTCCTTCAGTCAGTTACTGGACAAGAGGTGCGGATTTTCCGTCCTTCAGTATGGACTTTCTTCTATGCATGATTAAGATTCCCCGTCTGCAGCCAAATGTTTTTCCCAGTATATGTTATAAATTATCAGTAATTATTTTAATAATTAAGATATTGCCTGAGCTTTATATACAAGCATGACCATTTATATTAACTAGTTACGGAGGTACCGTAACCATGACACTTGAGGCACCGGTGTCATGACTCACCTATAGGAGAGTGATACTATAGCGTCCCATTTAGTTCAGCTTGGCCATTTTATCAGTATTATAAGTGGGGCGTATGGATGCATCCAAGGCTATCAGTTTACAGTTATCAGGTGAATGTGGTGTGTGCTCTACATCCTTCATATTGGAGCTGATCCCTCCACCCAGCACATTATTTAGAGGTCACCCCTCTACAGCATGTCGAGGTCACCCCTCTAGTTATTCATACAACAGTTGTTACACCACATGACCTATATAAGCTCTTGGCAATTAAAATACAGTAAATGCATGTTTCAGATTTAACAAACAACAATTCAGCCTTATTATTTATAAATCAGACTTTTCAGATTATACACAGATTTCTGCTGCAACTTTACTTATCAGTCTTACAGCTTTAGTATTTTTATCATATGCTTCATTTCAGTATTTCTTATCATGCTTTATATCCGTCCACTAGGCGTTATGCTCAGCCATAGTTCCTTTCATGTTCTAACGGCAGGTACACTAGGACGCTCTTAGGATCCTGAGAGCATGTGCATTTTGATGGAAGCTATCCAGACTTCTTACTTTATGCACTTCTTACATTATTATGCTTATTTGGAGTTTGGACATTGTTTAGTCCTTTCCTTCAGCATTTACTTTTTATGTTTTGAGCTTATGTTTGGATTACCGATGTTTGGTTCCAGTATTTCCTTTATGGTCTTAGGACATTTACCTTACGCTTTGATGACACGCTATAAAAACACGTAATGGTCCACTTATCCAAGTGGGGTGTTACACCAATACTCTTAAACATTGAGGACAATGTTTATCTTAAGTGTAGGGGGTCTTCTATCAAAGTGACCTTACCTAAAACTTTGCTATTGACCTTCATGATAACTTGGAAGTTAATTTTTCAAACATTTTTCAAATTCTTGATCTACTTTGGCCACCAAATATATGCATTCATAATTTTTGCATTAATCATTTTCATTTGCATAACACATTTGCATTGTATATATATTCTTCTTTTATTTTTCATCAAAAATGTATAAAAAGGAAAAAATATAATAAAGGATATGGTTTAACAAGTTTAGATATCTTTGACATATTAGGCCCGCCATGGATACTTTGACTCAACCCGAGTTTGCTTATCTTTGACTCAACCCGAGTTTGGTTTATTAGGCTAAGCATCCACTAGTCTCATTATTTGACATTTTAAACTATGGAGAACAAGCGATGATAGAGTTTGGAATAAGTGATAAGGGCTAGATAAACTTCATATTCATTAATTATGGCTTTTATATCCCCTTTCGTAGCCTTTACTTTCTTGTCAACGCATGTATATATGTTAATAAATAATCAAGAACGGTTTTAATTGGTTTGTAGTCTCTTATGCATTTTTGACTAATCATTCGTGGTTGGTATAAGTACGTCTTAAGATTCTAAGTTAGAACGTTCTATGTGTACTAGACTTATGTCATGCTTAATACTTAGCGGGTGTTTTTCCTTTTATTCTTTTCAACTTTCTTTGTGAGGAATAAAGAAAAATAAGAGCAGCTTATAAAAAAAGAGGCAAGAAAGAAAAAGAAAAAAAAATAATTATACAAGACTCCCAAGAGGGGCAGTGAAGTGTTAATTATAGTGACTATTAAATTCCAATATTACTCTCACAAAGGTTGCGAGGATTTGATAGTTGCTCCAATCCAATATTACCTTGACGGGTTGCGAGATTGAAGATCCAAGGTCTCAAAAAGGCGGCGGGTGTAAATTATTGCATGAGTTTTATTTTTCTTTCCTTAGCGAGTGTGTAGCTACTTATTAATGCATGACATAAGGATCTTACACATAAGGCGAATGACTTATTATTCTTGAGTCGGACTTATATCAATTGTGGATTGTTTTTCAAGTAATGGATGAGAGGACTACTTAGGATTAAAACCATGCTTCCTTATTTTGAGATTTTATATTTCTTATATTTCACGCTTTAAATAATGACAAATTTGCTCTCAAGTAATTTGCTCAAATAATAATCGGTCTTAGAGGCATAATAAGTGGGGGTATGAGAGTAACACAATTAATCTATATGAATAAGTTGACGCACTTTCACTTGTGGATAACAATGATCTTGTTTTTAAGCTTGGTATGGAGAAAGTGAAACTTGAGGGTGATAAGTGTTCATGGTACCAAAAGCCCTAATCTAAGTCATTGATTTCTTTATGAGTTATTTCCATCAAAACTATTTCAAGAAAATCCAAAAATATATAAATAGAATTGTATTCTTTTGCATTGTATTGTTTAAAATCAAAATCATGTATCATATAGTATAGAGTAGTGTAAAAGCATTTCATATTGGCCAAGGTGGGTTAATTATGAGAAAAGTGTAAATTGGTGCTTTAAAATATGGCATTGCATGAGGTCATGGCAATGAACAAGTGTAGGGGATTTGATATGAGTGAAATCTCATATTGTTAATCATGGATTCACTAATAACACGGGTAAAAGATCCGGAGGTCGGAGAGGATAGAAGTGGTGTTTAGCCATGGTAGAGAGAGAAACAAGTAAGAATAAATGTGTGTTTATTCTAGTGAGAGAAAGACAAGAAGGAAAATGATAAGCCTCACCCCTCCATGGAAGAATGGAGGGGTTTATATAGCACGAGACTTGGACTTTACATATGACAATATTAGTCCCCACAAGTCCCGGCTATGAAACTAATGTAATTCTGTTAGTCGCACACACTTTAAGGCTAACAAGCTTCCCACAATGTGGTGACATACGGAATTACTTACAATGTTCCTAACAAATGCAAATACAAAAAAATATGACAGTATTAAGTTTGCTTCCAATGCTGAGGGTGACACCGTTGACTTCAAGTTTTCTAGAAAAACTTATACCCCAGTTTGAATCCTCTTTGTCTTTGCTTGTTGAGGAACCATTGTATCATGTATGAACTGGATTAACTTCCCCCCAATTCATACCACATGTTTTGAAAAGCTTTCTTCATAGACTTCTTTTTGACGAAGCTTCTGAATCAGCTTCCCCCCAAACCAATATCCCTGTCTTGAGCAGAACCTATAGCTTGAGCAATCTTCTATCTTTGACATTTAAAGTGCAAAGTGGATTTTTGTTGAAGAAGAAGCAAACCACACCAAGTAACTGCTACGTTGACATTTTTGGTCTTCATGATAATGTGTTTGGGGGAACATGTAAGAAATCAGCAACAAATCTTCTCACGCTTGTAGAATGCTTCCCCCTAGAAGTTGAACTAAGTACTCCAGAGTGGGAACTAACTCTACAAAATACACGTTCTTCTCCCATGATGGTTACGAACTCTCGGAAGCATCATCTTACGTGTACGATCAAAATCGCGAGATGTTCTTGTCGAAAGTATGATGGTGACGAACACTCGGTAGTGTTCTTGTCAAACGTATGGTGGATAAGAACACTCGGTAGCATTCTTGTCAAAAGTATGGTGGTTAAGAACACTCGGTAGCATTCTTGTCAAAAGTATGGTGGTTAAGAACACTCGATAGCATCATCTGACGAGTACAATTAGAATCGCGAGAAGTCCGTGTCTGAAGCAGTAATCTTTGTTGACATTCTGTAGCTCAAGTTGCTCGTGAGAATTGTTTGCTGATCACATCTCTACTCTTGTACTCTCTGACTAAACTTAACAACCTCGTATTCTTTCGGCTATCTGTAGTGACCACCGATGAAGTAAACTTGATATTCCAAACTTGAAGCTGAAGTACAATCCCCCAAATTTGTTACTTACGCTTAGCACTTGTGTTGATTGCAGAACGGTGCAGAGAAACGTCTCTTAGAATCATATACATAAAGAGAGAGGTATAGTATGTAGAACACCTCTTGAAGTATCCATAACTCCCGGTGAGTGTGACACTGAGCACTACAACGTAACTCCTTAAGTGATAGTTATCCATGTCGTCGACCATCCACCCCTTGACAGTGGAAACTAGATAAATCAAGTCTTAATCATAAATGCTGAAGCGAATCATCAATCGATAGAATGGGGTGAAAAAGGCTCGATGATGAATTGAGTAGACACCTTCGTGATATTCCACTTCACCTTCAAATAATAAATAACAAATCCACTTCGTAATCACTTGACATGACTTTGCCCGAATACTAGCCGTTTTGACAATTTTAGTGAATCTTAAAGGATCGTTTTAGTGTTTGTTTGTTTTTGTCTTCGTGTTTGTTGTGTTTGTTTGAGTGTAGTTAACTTGAGAACCAACGATGACTAAAGAATGAGAAGATGTCAACGTGGTCTTGCTAACTTTACATTGAAGCCCAAAATCAATCATACACCCAACTAAGGTCTTCGAAAATTTTCCGAGAAATAAGGTTTCAAAACGAGCATATTCTTTAGTCGAAATGAACCCGTAATCACCATATCCCCATAATCCGCACATCCATCATACCCGGCCAAATTTGGAAATAATATGAAGCACACCATAATACTATATCCGGTTTCACTTAGTGGTTAAACCGAATCTCACTTCAAATGACACTCGGCCCAAGAACAGTTGACACAGCCCATCACATAACTTTTTTATAGCCGGTCCATGTGATCCCAAGTTTGGGATAAGTAACCACAGTCACCAGATTTCTCATAGATAAGTCAACATATACCTAATCTCCTTAACCTAATCACATTTTCAAACATTTTTTCCTTCGCCTCTTTCTTCATTCAGCCACCAACCTTTCTTTCATCACTCCCATCAAAACAAAAATCTTCTATCACCAAATCTATCTAACTCCATCAATACGAATCAAAACCATCAACCCAAGTCAAATTAAACACTACCCTTTATTATATATGCTAGAACGAAGACCACAAGGATGAAAGTTCTGCAAGGTCTCCAACTTGGAGGTCTCGGGTAGGTGTCATGATAAACCATGTCGGGTTTTTTTTTATTATCTCGAAACAAAGAATGAGGGTAACAAGTTTGTTATGCCATGTTATTTAATTTCGAATAACAACCATTGTTATCTTTGAATGGATCTATGATGAGGTTGTATTTGTGTTATTGATGACACAATAACAATACTGAGGTCATTTTAGTTTACGTTTTATTTATTTATTTATTTTTTTTTCTTCGTTAAGTTTCGAGTCTAGATGATTGGGTTTAGGTGACGATGGGATTAGGATTAGATGAGGATTTGATAACGGAGTGATAAGGCTGTGATTGACTCGGTGAGTTGATACGGTTTGACTCGGTCAACTCGGTAAAGACCGAGTTGACACGGTGAGATGTTGTAAGAGTTTTGGTTTAAGTGGGTCATTGTAGTGTTATTTGAATTGAACTTAGTCCAAAAGTTTTTTAGAAATGAAACCCATCGCAATGTTTTCAAAGAATGCAGTCGCAATGCTTAGATGAGTTATTATAATGTATGCAAAGATCTTGTCGTAATGTTTCATAAGACATAAACCATCGCAATAATCATCTTAAACTCAAACTGTCGCAATGTAAGTCCAAACACCCCCATCGCAATAATTTCAACTTCCATCGGAATGTTTCAAAAAAAAATTCAACAGCATTTGGCCTTATAATACCGTTGCGATAGGTCAAACCACCCATCGCAATGAGGGACAGTCGGACCCATTGGAATATTTCAAAAACAAACCCCATCGGAATGTAACTGAGATTCCTCATCTGAATATGCATCGAAAAGTGACCATCGAAAAGTGGTTTAGACACAGAAAAACATGGATCTGTTATCTTTTTATCTTTTTGTCCTTTTCCCAATAAATTGAGATAATAAAAAAAATGATCGAGATGGAAAAGATAACAGGGAAAACATAGAAAAAAATGATGATGATGGACCAGAAAACGAGATGTGATGACTGATATTTTAAAACTCAGATAAAACAAATGACATAACAAAAATTGAAAAGATTTCAGATAATGATAAATAATTCAAACCGAGATAAAATCAATCACAAACACAAACAAGATCATGAAACAAAAACACGAAACACCCCCGGTTAGCTCTGATGCCAATTGTTAATCATGGATTCACTAATAACACGGGTCAAAGATCCGGAGGTCGGGGAGGATAGAAGTGGTGTTTAGCCATGGTAGAGAGAGAAACAAGTAAGAATAAATTTGTGTTTATTCTAGTGAGAGAAAGACAAGAAGGAAAATGATAAGCCTCACCCCTCCATGGAAGTATGGAGGGGTTTATATAGCACGGGACTTGGACTTTACATATGACAATATTAGTCCCTGCAAATCCCGGATATGAAACTAATGTAATTCCGTTAGTCGCACACATTTTAAGGCTAACACATATCAATAATATCATAAAACACCCTAAAACACAAAGAAAATACCTAACTTTTATACATAAAATCAGTATTATAGGGTATGTTTTGTGTTTGTGCTTGTTTAGGTAACAAGGATACAAATTTGGAGCAAACAAGTGAAATCAAGCCTTAAAGATGAAGAAAAGACAAGAGAAGGATCAAAAGTGACAAGCCTTGCAAAGAAAAGGACCTATCTTGACAACATTCAAAAGATGAAGGACTAAAGTGCAATTTGGAGAAAGTCAAAGATCAAAGTCAAATCTGGTCAACCTTCAAGTCAAACAAGTCAAAGGGCTTTAAATGTTCAAAACAAAAGTCAAAGGATCAAAATTACCAAAGAAATGAAGTTTGGGGACAAATTTCTATTCTCCCTAAACTACAAGGGCTTTATTTGACAAAAATGAGTTAAGTTTGGAGCTTAATCCGTGTGAAGAGGGAATCAACCAATAAGAACAAAGAAAGAAGGTGACACGGATCACCAACTCATCCCACTAGCGCCGCCAGTCATAAATGAGGCGAATTCGAACAGTAATTCCCACTCAGCCTTATTTCAACCAATGAGGAGGTGCCATGCAATATTTAATATATCCAAAAGTAGATAATGACCCGTGTGAGCAAATGAAAGCCAATAAAACATCGCCACATGTCATCTTCAAGATTATACAAATCTAGGAACGGGATTACGCTACAATGCATATCAAGTGATGATATAAACATGAAAAGTGCTCGGAATCAAAAAAGGAATTCAACTCAACAACTCAATTTGATTGAAATTCATTCAATAAAAAATGGCCAAACTAGATCATATTCTACAAATCACAATCAACTAATTCAATCCACGTGGAGCTCAATTAATGGTTGGGACGCGTCACCACTCCTCTTTTCACTCTCAGTCAAGTCCATAAATAGGCCTTAGCCATCTCATTTGTAACGTGTAGCCTGTAGGTGTGAAAACACACGCTTCTAAATTTCCTATCATTTCCAGTTATTCAAATTAGTTAGATACTACTCTTAGGTGTTTGACAACCACCTAAAAGTTAGTTAGTTAGTTAGTAACAGCTTTGTAACTGATTTTTCACCATTAATGAAATTCAAACCTTCATTTTTACACAATCTCATTCACATACCTTCATAATCATACTCCTAGTGTACTGTGTTGTTTTTGTTGATCATCCATGATCAATGGAACTTGATTGTTGATTTGAAGACTTGTAGCTAGTTCAAAATTTGTTTTGCATTCCATTTCATAGCAGTTTCAGTCATTTGTAGCAGGGGTGTTCATCGTAGCAGATTCTGATGATGATGATGGTTATTGGTGTTTGATTCATGTGGTTTAGTTGTTCTTAGAAGACTCAACGCCTCTCTACTCCATCAAAGGAGGCATCAAGCTAAAAAGTTCTTAGTTTCTTGTTTAAATTCCTCTAAATAGCCTATGCATGCTCAGTTCTTACTGTAGATCTTAAATGCTGAACTGTTGATTTGATTAGCTTGATTATAGTTTGATTGTGTTGATTTGATAGCTTGTTTGTAGTTTTACAGCTTTTCACTAAGTTTTACTTGTTAAAAAATGATCTTTCATCAGACTTGGTTCATTAGAATTCATTTTGTGGCTTAATAAATTAACTTGTTAGTTTTTGCTCTTAAACCAGTTCATTTCATATAATAAGCAACTTTAGATAAATCTCATTTGCTGTCAAATATTTGTGCTCAAAAAGTCTTTGAAAATGTTCTTATCAGCTTTTGTAAGTAGTGTTTGGATCAAGTCCTTTTAGCTGAATCAGTTGGTAAAACTTGTTGCTTTTAGCTCATTTACACTAAGTCAGTTAGTGTGAGTATATTGGTCAAGATTTGTAGTCAAAAGAAAAGTCAAAAAGGCAAATTGCACTTAAAAAGTGTGGGTCAAGTTCTTTGTTTAGTTCATCAGTCAAAACTTGCTCACTTTGATTACTTGTAATTTCTTTATTTCTTGATGAAATTAGCTGAAACCTGTTTACAATTGTAGCTTAATATCCAATCTCTTAGTCCTTATTAGGAAATTCTATAGTATAAGCTTATGAGTGAGATTTCAGCTTTTTAATAAGCCTTAGACCATATTGAAGTTTCTGTGAACCAAAGCTTACTGTTTTCATAGATCTCAAAATCTACTTCATTAATTCACTCATTTTCTTTCATCATTCATTTTGGAAACATGTCATGAGTAAATTATGAGATTTTGAGCTTATTGATATTTTTGTCAAACTTTGGTCAAATAAGCACTTTTGGCTTATTGAAGATTCCAGCTTATTGTGTTGACTTGATTAATCATTTTTGATAAGAAAATCAACTTGTGGATGTCTCAATTAGTTTTTAGCTTATTATGAGCTTATTGTGATAAGCTAGCCTGAGATATAACAGCTTTTAGACAAAATCCTTTTGCAAGTCTAGTTAAAATTGAGTTTTAAGCACTTTAGAAAAAACCAGATTCATTTTGCTTGAGTAATAAGCTCAATCGAGGTTATTCAAGTTCAATAGCCCGTTTTCTGAAAAGTATTTGTTTTAATTGCAATTGAGTCCTTTGTTTTTACTAAACTTTGTAATCAGCTTTGAAACTTCCATCTTTTTATGTTTTGCAAAAGTTAGTCCTTGGAATTTAGTTTGTTGCAAAATTGGTTAGTAGTCTTCAAGTTTGTTAAGTTTGTTTGACTAGTTTGTTATAATTTTCATATTTGATCCCTATAGTTTCTAATTTTACACTTTTAGTCCCTATAATTTCATTTCCTTTACATTTCAAGAACTTTTACTTTTAATGCATTAAATTCTTGTACTTTGTGAATATAAATTGGTACTTGCACTATGTTTTACGGATAAATAATTCTATAATATTTTCCAATTTTTACGTGTTTGTTTGATTTAGACCTAGAATCCAAATAACCCTTTAACAGCCAAAAACAATTTAAAGCTTGATATTAGTAGGCCTTTCAATTTGTCTTGAGTCGAGAAAAAAAACGAACTTGCAAAATACTCAATATTACTGAAACCATCCTAATCTCTCGACACCTTATCCCTTCTTCAAACCGTGACTAGACTCGAACCACAAAAAGAGACTCTTGACTCACGACTCATCTCAAAAGACTCGAACAACCTGCCTGTAACACTTAAGATCTCAGATTAATTTTGTGGTTTTTTTCACATGCATGACAAGATCAGTTATGATCTAATCACATGAAAACTATATCATCATAGATATGTTTTTGATTGAACGAAACCAAACTCTCATCATAAATCTTTTGTACGGTTTTAACTTTGTTTAAATTAAAAATATCATTTATTTGATATGTTATAATCAATCTCTGAGTCGATCCAAACTCGTAAAACAAACAAAGCAAACACAACATGCAATTACTCGTGACCACTTACTTACCCGAGACCCTACCATGGATCTTGAAGATTCATTTAGTTTAACATCTTCGTGAACAAAGGGATTTTGATTGAGAGTATGATAGGTGTGTAAACACCCATCCTTTTACCACTTAATTCGGGCTAAAACGAGACCAAAACACGTATTTAATATCATTTGTTTGGAATTATGCGTGGTTTTTGTGTTTATTGTGTTTTCAGAGACAACCGGATGAATATTGAAGAAAACATGGGATTGCACGGGTTTTACTGAAGAAAAAGACTCAAGATAAAGTCTATTGTCCAAGAGATGCAAGAGATTTGAAGTCGCTGGACCTATTCGAAGATTTATCGAAGAAAAGGACCAAAGATGGAAGATTTATATAAGTCGAAGAAACTCAAGTCTATTAAACGAAGAAATTAAAAGACGAGTTGAATTTAATCGACAACAAATCCCGAATCAGAATCAAAAACGGAAACTTTTCTGAAAAGACGAAAAATACAAGAAGAACGGGAGAAAGCCCACTCACCAACAAAAGGACAAGCCTATATAAAGGATTCCCTCACACACATTTAGAAGGAAGCTTTTCATTTTTCTTTTTCCCCACTCTTTCTTCTTCCTGGTTCGTAGCTTCACCTTCACCACTAGGGTGATTGGTGATTTTCATCTTTAGTTCTTTAATCTTGTAATTTTAACCTTTGTTTTATCTTGTCAAAACATTAATCAATCAATACAAGTTCTTGTTTAATCTTTCATTTCATCTTGTTCATCATCATCTTTATCTTCAAGTTTTTAAGTTTTTATTTTCTTGATTTGATCTTCAAAAGTTGTTTGGATTTGTGTTTTTATTAGTGGGATTCGTTGCTTATGATGTCTAAATGATTTGTGTTTAATTTGGTAAAACCTTTTTAAGTATTTGGTTTGATTTTGATTAAAATTTGTGTTCCGTGTTCTTCGCATTTCTGCTACTGTATCTGGTTTCCAGAACTTCCGAATCAAACAAAAAGTTCCGAATGAAGCCTTCATTCGGAAACTTCCGAACCAAGCATTAAAGTTCCGAATCAAGAAAAAAACTTCCGAACCAACCCTTCATTCGGAAAGTTCCGAGTCTAGCATAAGTTCCGGATCAAGCCACTTCCGAATCAACAACCTTCATTCGAAAGGTTCCGAATCAACCAGTGAGTTCCGAATGAGAAAGTTCCGGATGAGAATGTTCCGAATGAATGAATAGTAACTTCCGAATCGACAAGTTCCGGATGAATCCAAAAGTTCCGAACCAAGCTCAAGTTCCGAATGAAGAATGAACAGTAACTTCCGAATCAGTTATCTTTTGGGTATTTTAAGTTTTACTGTTTCTTTACTGTTTCTTTACCATTTCTTTACTGTTTCCTTGATTTAATTTTAATTTTATTTTAATCTTAATTCTAATTCAAATTCAAGTTTAAATTCATGTTTTTAGTAATCATCATCAAATTAATTGTCTTTGATTTAAATTTTCGTCTCCACTTTTTATTAGATTAGAAAACCAAACCCTTTTATTTAGTAACCAAGAACAATCATTCCACTTAAGACTGAGATCAATTCGAGAGGATATCGAGAGTAAAATTAGAACCCATTGCAAATGCTAATATCAAATGGCGCCGCTGCCGGCTCTTCTCGTTAAGATCAAAAGTTTTTTGTGAGAACGTGGATTTTGGGATCCGTTCCCCGTGAACGTTACTTTTTCAAAAATTTTCAAAAACAACTAAAAAAATATAAAATTTTCAAAAATCCTAAAAATTAAAAAACGATAAAAACCAAAAATATTTTTGCTTTGTTTCTCTTTGTTCGTTCTTTTGCAGGTGTATGCGCACTCGATCCACGTCTTATCAAGAGCCCGAGCCTCTCGATAACTTAGACATGGCTGGTGTACAAAACAACAATAACATACCACCTTCGAACAACAATAATAACAACAACAACCCGCCTTTCAACAACATGAACAATAACAACAACAATGAGCACCTTCCGGATAATCGCCCAATGATTGAATTGCTGCAAGCTCATGTCGATGGAATACGGATCCAATTGTTATACCACCAATTGCCGCCAACAATTTCGAGCTTAAATCAGGCTTTATCCAGATGGTCTCCGCTCAACCGTTCTTGGGACGAACCATTGATGACCCACACGACCATATCAAGAGATTTCTACAACTCACCAACACGGTCAAGTTCAATGGAGTTCCACAAGAAGTGATAAGGTTACAACTTTTTCCCTTTTCTTTAGAGGGACAAGCCCGGCATTGGCTTGCTAAGGAACCGCCACAGAGTATTCTCTCGTGGACGGATTTGGAAACAAAGTTTATCAACTACTTTTTTCCACCCTCTCGTACTACCGCTTTGCGGAATGAGATTATAAACTTTGAACAAAAGTACGATGAGTCATTCAGTGAATCTTGGGATCGTTTTAAAGATCTTTTAAGGAAATGCCCACAACATGGTTTTACCAAAGTACATCAAATAAATACTTTTTACAATGGTTTAAGCATGAGTGACCAAGATTCACTGAATAGTGCCTCGGGGGGTAATCTATTGGCTAAGACTTCCAATGCTGCTTGGGATATCATTGAGAACAAATCTCGTGTGCAAACCAAGAGTGTTCGGACCAATGTTGCTAGTGCTAGCACTAATGACAGCGACAAGCGACTTGACAAAATCACCACGCTTCTTGAATCGCTTGTCACCCACACCGTCAGCAACAACAACAGCAACAACGCCAAAAACGCACAAGTGAACGCTGTCAGTCAACCTTGTGAGATATGCGGTGGTCCTCACTCTTACACAACTTGTACCGCCACCCAAGATTACCCTGCTGAGAATGTGAATGCGGCATATGGCACCTACCAACAACCTGCTTATCAAGCTAGACCTCAAGGTGACCGTAACTTGCTTAGCTACCGCAGCAACAACTATCTTTCACCACCTGGTTTCCCTCCTACCAACCCAAACCAACAACAAAACCTTAACCGCCCTACTCAACAACAACAACAACCTCGACAACCATACATCCCACCTCACAAGCAACAACAACCACCTCAACGTAACAATCAAGTCTACCAACAACCTGCTTACCAACCACCTGCATACAATGCTCCTCCTACCCAAACCAACACTGCATTACACCAAGAGGTTGCAACCTATATGAGGACCAATGATGTGATAGTTGGAAATCTCCAAGAGGAAGTGCGCAATTTGAAGGCAGACTTGGTCAAGCAAGGAAATGATTTGAGAGCCGAAATGAGAAACACGTTGGATAGCCAGACTAATGATCTGAGGAACATGATGGCTAGTTTCTTCCAAAGTAGTCAACCCTCTTCTTCGGGTACTCTTCCGAGTAACACCGTTGCGAACCCAAGAGGGGAGATGAAAGCAATCACTACTCGAAGTGGTAAAGGTACCAAGGAACCCGAGCTTCCTATACCTCCACCGGTGGTTGTGACTAAGGAGAACGAGTCGCCTGCTCCTATTCCTCATCCTTCTCCTTCCCCAATTTCTCCACCTCTTCTTTCTACCCCTCCTCCACCCGTGGTTGTGAGTGATCCTATACTCCCAAAGCCTTCCTCTTCTTCCAATATACCTTATCCTTCTAGGTTGAGGAAAGAGAAGCAAAAGAGCAAGGATGATATTCAGGTTTCTAACTTTCTTAAAATGTTTAAACAACTGAATTTTAATATCTCCTTCGCTGAGGCTCTCGCTCACATGCCCAAATACGCCAAAATGTTTAAAGACCTTCTGAGCGACAAGGAAAAGCTCCTCGATATTGCCAACACCCAACTTAATGAGAACTGCTCCGCAGTGCTCTTAAGGAAATTACCAACCAAGCTTGGTGATCCGGGTCGTTTTCTTATCCCTTGCAATTTCCCGGGAGTAGAGAATTGCATGGCCCTAGCCGATCTAGGTGCCAGTATTAATCTCATGCCTCTAAGTGTTTGGAAGCAATTATCTCTCCCAGAGCTAGTCCCCACTAAAATGACTTTGGAATTGGCCAACCATACGGTTGCTTATCCAGTGGGGATAGCCGAAGACGTCATTGTAGGAGTCGACAAATTCACCTTCCCTGCTGATTTTGTTGTCGTCGACTACGAGATGGACCCTCGTGTACCACTGATTGTTGGTCGTCCATTCCTTAGGACCGGTCGCACTCTCATTGATGTTGAAGCCGGTGAGCTTATCATGAGAGTGGGTGACGACAAAGTAGTCTTCAACATGGGAAAGTTGTCTAAACAGCCTTATTCATATGAGAGCGTTAATTGTATTGACGTTCTTGATGAGGCTTGTGAAGAACACTTTAATGATGCTTGCAAAAGTATTCCTACCTCTCTTCCCACTGTTGAGACCGTGTCCTCCATTGATTCATCATTGTCTCTATTTGGAGATAGTGATTTATTTTGGAACAATCTTGAAGATACCATGGGAGATGTGAATTTAGCTACTAATGATTCTCCCACCGAGGGGGATGAAGACATGAGTTTCTTTGACAATCTTCTCACCGAAGACAATCCTTCGCCTCCATCTCCCACGATAATTGCTATCGATGCCACGACTTTGAAACCGCCTCCCGTCGAAAATCCTCCGGATTTTGAACTTAAGGAGTTGCCACCCCATCTTGAGTATGTATTCCTCGAAGAAGAGAAGAAGTCGCCAGTCATCATTGCTAAGGATTTGAAGGATGAAGAGAAAGCCCGACTTGTCGCCGTGTTGAAAGATCATAAAAAGGCTATCGCTTGGACGATTTCCGATATTCGTGGAATTGATCCTCACTTCTGCACACACAAAATTCTCATGGAGGACAACTTCAAGCCCACTATTCAAAGCCAACGAAGGGTGAATCCAAAAATACATGAAGTCATCAAAACTGAGGTTATCAAACTTCTTGATGCGGGTATGATTTACCCTATTTCGGATTCACCGTGGGTTAGTCCAATCCATTGTGTGCCTAAGAAGGGCGGAATAACCGTTGTTCCCAATGAACACAACGAGTTGATTCCCACTCGTCTCGTTACTGGGTGGAGAGTTTGTATAGACTACCGCAAACTCAATGATGCCACGAGAAAGGATCATTTCCCTCTACCTTTCATGGACCAAATGCTTGAACGATTAGCCGGTAATGAATATTACTGCTTTCTTGATGGTTTCTCGGGTTATTTTCAAATACCCATCGATCCCCAAGATCAAGAGAAGACTACATTCACTTGTCCCTATGGCACTTTCGCTTACAAAAGAATGCCTTTTGGCTTATGTAATGCGCCTGGGACTTTCCAAAGGTGCATGTTAGCTATCTTCCATGACATGGTTGAACAAACCATGGAAGTCTTCATGGATGATTTCTCCGTCTTCGGGGATTCCTTCTCTGCTTGCCTTGCCAATTTAGAACGTATGCTAAAGCGGTGCGAAGACACTCGCCTTGTTCTAAATTGGGAAAAATGCCATTTTATGGTAAAAGAAGGCGTCGTGCTTGGACATAAGATCTCGAAAGCCGGTCTTGAAGTTGACCGTGCTAAAGTCGATGTTATCGCTAAGTTGCCTCCACCTTCAACCGTGAAGGGTGTGAGAAGTTTCTTGGGTCATGCGGGCTTCTACCGTCGATTTATCAAAGATTTTTCTCAAATCGCTCGCCCGATGACCCACCTCTTGGAAAATGATACACCCTTTATCTTCTCCAAAGAGTGTCTTGAAGCCTTCAACTCGCTTAAGGATAAGCTCACTAAGGCACCTGTCTTGGTTACCCCTAATTGGGAGCTTCCCTTTGAGTTGATGTGCGATGCTAGCGATTTTGCTATT
This sequence comes from Glebionis coronaria, assembly GCA_025667525.1. Taxonomy (NCBI): domain Eukaryota; kingdom Viridiplantae; phylum Streptophyta; class Magnoliopsida; order Asterales; family Asteraceae; genus Glebionis; species Glebionis coronaria. Next base: position 123,363,379 of record CM046880.1, on the reverse strand, counting down.
GGAGCGGTTCTTGGACAAAGAGTGAACAAACACTTCCAACCGATCCATTACGCTAGTAAGACAATGACTGGGGCACAATTGCATTATACGACAACTGAGAAAGAGCTTTTAGCTGTTGTCTATGCTTTTGAAAAATTCCGCCCCTATCTTGTCCTTTCTACCACCATTGTGTACACCGATCATTCCGCGCTGAAGTACTTGTTGACAAAGCAAGATTCCAAACCAAGACTTCTTCGCTGGGTTTTGCTGCTCCAGGAATTTAAAATCGAAATCCGCGATAAAAAAGGAGCAGAAAACTTAGCCGCGGACCATCTTAGCAGACTTGAGGATCCATACCAAGGGGATCATCCGACCAAAGAAATCAATGATTCTTTTCCCTTGGAGACCTTAATGTCTATAAACTCGAAGCCGAATGAAACCCCGTGGTTTGCGGACTTTGCAAACTACTTGGCGGGTGGAATTCTCAAGGAAGGGTTGACGTCCCAACAAAAGAAAAAGTTCTTCACCGACATTAAGACTTACTTCTGGGACGACCCTTACCTATTCAAACAATGTGCTGACCTGATTATTCGCCGATGTGTTGATGGACCGGCAGCGTCTGAAATCCTTAATGCTTGCCACAAAGGACCCACCGGTGGTCACTTTGGTCCCAACTACACCGCTAAAAAAGTGTTTGATTCGGGATTTTATTGGCCCTCCATATACCGTGACGCTCACGATATGGTCAAACGATGTGATGTTTGCCAAAAGCAAGGCAAAATCACACATAAAGACGAGATGCCTCAGAATTTTATTCAAGAGTGTGAAATTTTTGATGTTTGGGGTATCGACTTTATGGGGCCATTCCCATCGTCTAAAGGAAACAAATACATCCTTGTAGCCGTTGACTACGTTTCAAAGTGGGTTGAAGCCAAAGCTTTGCCTACTAATGACGCAAGGGTGGTTTGTAACTTTTTGAAAGCTCTTTTCGCTAGATTCGGTGTGCCTCGCGCCATTATTAGTGATCGTGGGACTCATTTCTGCAATGACCAATTTGCTCGAGTCATGGCTAAGTACGGTGTAAATCATCGTCTTTCCACAGCCTACCACCCACAAACTAATGGCCAGGCTGAAATATCCAACCGAGGGCTGAAGCGAATTCTTGAAAGGACCGTGGGAGAGCATCGTGCCTCATGGGCTGATAAACTTGATGATGCTTTGTGGGCTTTCCGTACTGTTTACAAGACCCCAATCGGCTGTACGCCTTATCGTCTTGTGTACGGGAAAGCGTGCCACCTCCCCATTGAGTTGGAGCACAAGGCTTATTGGGCCTTGAAGTGGGCTAATTTTGATATAAACAAAGCTGGTGACCTACGCAAGATCCAACTCAATGAGCTGAATGAACTCCGTAATGAGGCTTATGAAAATTCTTTGATCTATAAGGAAAGAACTAAGCTCATTCACGACTCCAAGATCAAAAACCGAGAGTTCCATGTTGGAGACAAAGTCTTACTTTTTAACTCTCGGTTGAAAATCTTCTCGGGAAAGCTCAAATCTCGTTGGTCCGGCCCATTCACCATTGCCCAAATTTTTCCATATGGTACTCTCGAGCTCGCTCAACCTGATGGACCAAATTTTAAGGTGAATGGCCAACGAGTGAAGTTGTACTTTGGTGAGGACACCTCTCAGGAGGTGATTCCATCCCTCACCACGTTCCCCATGAACTAATTTTGGGTCGAGTCAGGCTCGTGACTCGGTTATCAAAAACAAGCGCTCCTCGGGAGGCAGCCCGAGTATCTATCCTTTTATATTTTAATCCCCTAAGTGTAGGGGGGACTTCTATATGTGTTTGTCTTTGTATGGTGTGATTACAGGGATAAGTGCACTCTTGGAATCTTTGAAGAACCGTGCTCCCATGTTTATCCGAAATCCGGTTCTATCTCTCAACTATCGTGATTCAATTTTCTTCATACTCACATTTGAAATTGATCACTTTAGTCGTCTCTTCCTTAGCTTGCGTTAACCAACGTGCACAATGTCATAAGTGTAGGGGAAACTTTTCCCACATGCTTAAACATTGAGGACAATGTTTATCTTAAGTGTAGGGGGGACTTCTATCGAAGTTTTAAGTGGACTTTTCCATGAAAATGCCTTCAATTAACCGGAAAATCCTATTTTTCAACATTTTTCAAATTTTTTATTAACTTTGGCCATTTAGTCGTAATTTTTAAATTTTTATCTTTGCTTTCATATGTATATATCCCGCAATGAAATCAAATTTTAAATAAAGTGGTGTAGCTAGTTTAGAAGTCTTTGACATATTAGGCCCGTTACGTTTATTTTGACTCAACCCGAATAGACTTATCCAAGTTTATTCTAGCTAGTATCCTTAACCATGTAGACCTTAATTGGTTTATTAGGCTAAGTGTCCACGAGTCTCATTACTTGAGATTTTAAATTGTGGAGGACGAGAAATGATAGAGTCAATTATAAGTCGGTATTCTTGCACAAGCTCACTTGGTGTAATTATTTGCCTATTCTCCCATCACTTGCTAATAACTTATCTGCAATAAGTAAGGTCTTACGATTTGAAAAGTTACTTAGCTTCTAGCCCAAGATCATTTAAAAGTTGCTCGGTAATGATAAGAGTTCATAGCCAAGGCATAACTTATGAAGCGGGGCGCGAAGATTGGCGAGTCCGAAAAGGCCCTAACAAGGCATGAGGATTCGATTTTATTGCTGAAGATCCAAAGTGATGTGAAAAGCATTATTCCTAAAGTCAATATGAAGGATCAAGACTCACGACGAAAAGCAATCAACTCCCATAAAGATCATGGAGAAGTCTATCCGAAAAGACCCTAACAAGGTATGAGGATTAATAGATCCAAGTCCGAACAGGAGGCGGATCGTTGTATCTCAAAATCCCAATTAGAGATTGAAGAAATAATCATGAAGTCGTGGTCAACAAAGTTGGAGAACCCCTCAAAAGTCTCCAAGTGAAGAAACTCTATTATGATGAGAAGACCATTATCTCAAGAACGTCTCTCGAAGATATGAAGTATGAAGTACATGCCAAATATCGGCCCGAGAAAGGTCTCAAATCGTGAACCAAGTTATGCCAAGATATGAACTTTTTGATATCCCGAGAAGCAGTTTTAAGAGATTTTGTCCTTTAGCTAACTATTGATCAAATCGTCCTACTATGCTTTCAGCCCTAATAAACTATCGAAATAAGTCCAAAAATGCATCTTCATGATCATTCTAAGACAAAAATAAAATATAAGAGATACACCTAGGAATAAGGGAGTTTAAGCATTTAATTAAGCCATGTGTGTAAGTGTTTGAATTGCTAACTTATAATAACAATGATCTCGTTTTTAAGCTTAGCTTGGGGAACGTGAAACTTGAGGGTGATAAATCTTCGCAGCACCAAAAGCCCTAATGTAAGTCATCGATTTCTTTGCAAGTTATTTCCATATAACTATTTTCAAGTAAAAATGGTTTTCTATCCTTTTGTTTCCTTCAAAGTCTCAATTCCCTTTAGTACTTTAATTTTTGTAGTATTTTAAATAAGGCCAAGGTTGATTAATTATGAGAAAAGTGTAAACTTGCTTTATCACTAAGCATTGCATGAGGGCATGGCAATGGTTAAGTGTAGGGGATTTGATAGGTGTGTAAACACCCATCCTTTTACCACTTAATTCGGGCTAAAACGAGACCAAAACACGTATTTAATATCATTTGTTTGGAATTATGCGTGGTTTTTGTGTTTATTGTGTTTTCAGAGACAACCGGATGAATATTGAAGAAAACATGGGATTACACGGGTTTTACTGAAGAAAAAGACTCAAGATAAAGTCTATTGTCCAAGAGATGCAAGAGATTTGAAGTCGCTGGACCTATTCGAAGATTTATCGAAGAAAAGGACCAAAGATGGAAGATTTATATAAGTCGAAGAAACTCAAGTCTATTAAACGAAGAAATTAAAAGACGAGTTGAATTTAATCGACAACAAATCCCGAATCAGAATCGAAAACGGAAACTTTTCTGAAAAGATGAAAATACAAGAAGAACGGGAGAAAGCCCACTCACCAACAAAAGGACAAGCCTATATAAAGGATTCCCTCACACACATTTAGAAGGAAGCTTTTCATTTTTCTTTTTCCCCACTCTTTCTTCTTCCTGGTTCGTAGCTTCACCTTCACCACTAGGGTGATTGGTGATTTTCATCTTTAGTTCTTTAATCTTGTAATTTTAACCTTTGTTTTATCTTGTCAAAACATTAATCAATCAATACAAGTTCTTGTTTAATCTTTCATTTCATCTTGTTCATCATCATCTTTATCTTCAAGTTTTTAAGTTTTTATTTTCTTGATTTGATCTTCAAAAGTTGTTTGGATTTGTGTTTTTATTAGTGGGATTCGTTGCTTATGATGTCTAAATGATTTGTGTTTAATTTGGTAAAACCTTTTTAAGTATTTGGTTTGATTTTGATTAAAATTTGTGTTCCGTGTTCTTCGCATTTCTGCTACTGTATCTGGTTTCCAGAACTTCCGAATCAAACAAAAAGTTCCGAATGAAGCCTTCATTCGGAAACTTCCGAACCAAGCATTAAAGTTCCGAATCAAGAAAAAAACTTCCGAACCAACCCTTCATTCGGAAAGTTCCGAGTCTAGCATAAGTTCCGGATCAAGCCACTTCCGAATCAACAACCTTCATTCGAAAGGTTCCGAATCAACCAGTGAGTTCCGAATGAGAAAGTTCCGGATGAGAATGTTCCGAATGAATGAATAGTAACTTCCGAATCGACAAGTTCCAGATGAATCCAAAAGTTCCGAACCAAGCTCAAGTTCCGAATGAAGAATGAACAGTAACTTCCGAATCAGTTATCTTTTGGGTATTTTTAAGTTTTACTGTTTCTTTACTGTTTCTTTACCATTTCTTTACTGTTTCCTTGATTTAATTTTAATTTTATTTTAATCTTAATTCTAATTCAAATTCAAGTTTAAATTCAAGTTTTTAGTAATCATCATCAAATTAATTGTCTTTGATTTAAATTTTCGTCTCTACTTTTTATTAGATTAGAAAACCAAACCCTTTTATTTAGTAACCAAGAACAATCATTCCACTTAAGACTGAGATCAATTCGAGAGGATATCGAGAGTAAAATTAGAACCCATTGCAAATGCTAATATCAGAGTATTTGGGTTATTTTTGGATTATTAAAGTTAGCATAGTTGGGGACGGAGGTTACGAAGTAGTGGGGTGAGAGAGGTTGTGTTAAATAGCAATTTAACATTGACATTGTCTAGGATATTAATATTTGTCTAAGCCACATTTTGGATTTGCATACAGAGGATAGGACACAGCCACGTTTTGGATTTGCATATAGAGGTCAGGACACATTTTTAATTTGCAATTTTTAATTGTTAATATTGCAAAGTTTCCTATTAATGGGCAAAGTTTTCAATTTTTCATGTGGCAAAGTTTTCTAATTAGTTTATTTGGGATGTTAATATATTGAGACGGGTATTTTAAGAATTTATACGGTTTCCTTTACGATTTCTTTGTTGGTTTGTAAAATCCCGTGAATTCAATTTTTTCGGTCGTTCCACGAATTGTCAAAATATCGTATTGGTATTATCTTTCATCGAACTTCAAATGGAATCGTTGCATTCGTCATCTCAAGAGGGAGAACTGCAACACATGAAACTCAAGGAAATCAAATTACGTCAAAAAACATTGGAAATCTTTCACGAGCTCAAGACACATCTTGCAATTCTCTATCCGCACAACATGACCGAACTTCCAGCAACGGTTCAAGTGTTCTTTGGCAAAGTGGACAATTTCAAAGAGAAGATTTTCAATAATTTGGATGAGTTACGGTTGCAATTTGAAAGGGAGAATCGTCATGAGGTTAACGCGAAGATATGTCTAGAAATCCTTCGCACACAGTTTAAGGACTTCTTTGCCTCAACAATGGTACCTCCTTTTGATTATTCGACTCCAATCCTTCACTAGCTTTTCAACTTACATACGGGTTGCCAGACTGAAACCTTTAGAAGTGGTTTAGTCAGTCACATCAATATACTTGAGAAGTGTATTGAGGTCAGGTTAGTTATTACAACGAGATACGGTTGAAAAAAGGTCAGATTCAAAGAATCAAGGAGTCATCTAAATCATTGCATGCAACAATACGTCAAAAGATGATCAGATATGCCCGGTGCAAGAAATAGGTGCCTATTTGGTAGTCACGGTAAACAATGGCACGAAATCAGGAGGAAAGCATGAACCGAGTAGCAAGTCATAAGCACCAACTGTTCAGGTGCCAAGTTTCAACAATATACATCATGTTGAGCATTCTAAATCTAATTATGACAAACATGGGATGGAAAAGAGTGATAGTGATACCACTTCTGATTCATCCGATGTAAGTCATAATGGGAAGAACGTGTTCAAAATGCTAAACATCATGATAAGTGCCTTATGACTGCTTCTTTAAATAATTCTGATTCTAGGATTAAAGAGCTCGAAACGATCGTAGCTCAACAATCTAAAGATCTTGAGGATGCCAAACTTGAATTTTCGAAGAAAACGAACAAATTTGAAACATATTTTGAAAAACTTGAAAAGTCAAACGTTGTTCTAGAACAAAAATTGGATCAAAAAATTCTAGATTCTAAAGTTGAAAAGGATAATATTTTGAAACAAATTAAGTTGCTAGAATCTAAGTTGGCATCCCAAGATGAATTGTTCAAAGAAAATGAGACTTTAAAGGCTCAAGTACAAGAAAAGGTATTTGATATAGCTGCTTTGAGAAATGAATTAAGGAAAACTAAAGGAACTATTGTGGACACTAAGCTTGAAAAACCATCAATCATGGGGAAACCGCCTACAAATCAGTCCGTTAAACAACCGACTGCATTTAGATCCGAGCGACCTTAATCTTCGAGACTGTGGTTTGCCTCCCATGTTGATATGGTTCATCTTTCTAGACCAGTCACTCCACCAACTAGGCGTAATGTGACCAAAACAGCTTTTGCAAGACCTAATCACATGATTGCATCTAGCCTCCCTAGACATAGTCCAAAGAACACGTCTCGAACTAGTTCAAATGACGTTCGCCATACATTTTGTCTAAGGGAAGCAAAGCAAAAGACACAAGTAAGAGATAGGAATTTCAAACCTAGTCAGATGCCTTCTAGTTTACCCAACACTGCTAACCGTAGCATGTCATATCCTAGGAGCATCAATCAATCACCAAGGAATTCTAGATCTTTTTCAGACTTGAAATATGCTACTTGTAAAACATGTAGGAAATGTGTCTTTAAAGCAAATCATGATTCTTATGTCAAGAAATTACTTAATAAGGTGAACTCCTGTGCTAGACTTAAATCCTAGTGGTTAGCTAAAATCAAACCCATTGGTAAAGTTTGGCGACCCAGGGGTAGAACTTTCACTGTTGTAGGAAACGAGTGCCCTTTATCTAGGATAGTCTACGATTCTACTAAGACTACTAGGGAGGAAATTGAAAAGGATGATACATCACTTAAGCCTGAAGTTAAGGTTTTCTATAAAAGGAAATGTTTGCCAGCTAAGACAAGTGAATCATCTCCTCAGGTCACCTTTGGCACAAGAAAAGAAAAGTGTGAACCCCCACTTGCTTCGATAATAGATATCACTAACCCGTATCAAATCATGCAAATTCCTAATGAGAATGCAGGTACCAAAGTTAACGTTCAACAAGAACACAGCGGTCCAATCTTTGTATACCGTACAACTAAGGACACTCTCAGAGTTTGGTTGCTGAAGAAGCTGATATCTAAGAAACAAGTATCTCAGGGGACTCGCAGTTAAGCTCATGTAAATGGCTCACAGTCAAATCACAGTCTGTGACCCGAACTTCAAAGAAAGGGAAGTTTATCTCGTTAAAGATAACTTACCCTCAAAACGAGAAATTAAGTTTCTCGGACACGAGCTTATCCTGAAACCATTCAAAGGTTTTAAGATCGTGTATTTGGCTCCTCGTTAAATGACAGACGATGACCCGGATTTCAAATAAAGGAAAGTTTATCGCCAATGATAAACTTATCCTCACAACGAGAAATTAATTTTTCTCGGGCATAAGCTTATATTAAAAACATTCAAAGTTTTTAAGATCATGCACAACGATATGGAGTCACATGACAGATTATAACCCGAGCTTCAAAGAAAGGAAAGTATATCGCTGATGATAAACTTATCCTCATTAACGAGAAATTAAATTTTCTCGGACACGAGCTTACATTAAAACTATTCAAAGGTTTTAAGCTCTTGTAAAATGGCGTATAATCACATTTCAGATTATGCCCCGTACTTCAAAGAAAGGAAAGTTTATCGCCGATGATAAACTTATCCTTACAATGAGAAATTAATTTTTCTCGGCCATGAGCTAATATTAAAAATATTCGAAGTTTATAAGCTCATGCACAATGACTTACAGTTAAATATCGGACTGTAACTCAGACTTCATTTCAGGAAAGCTTATCTTTAATGATAACTTATCCTAGAAATGGGAAATTAATTTTTCTCGGTCATGAGCTTGTATTAAAACATTCCAAGTTTTAAGCTCAGAAAGGAAAGTGTATCTTTTAAATAAGAGAACTTTTCCTCATAACGAGAAATTCATCTTTCTCGGTCATGAGCTTTACGTTAAAACATTCAAAAAAATTTCAAGCTCATGAAAACGACTTCTAAGTAAATGTCAACTTAGGACTCGTTCTTCAGTTAAAAGGAAAGTTTATCGCCGATGATAAAATTATCCTTAACAGCGGGAAGTTTACAACTTCTAGGACTTGAGCTCATTTTGTAAGATATTCAACATCTTAAGCTCAAGTAATTGGTTTTCAAAACTTTGAACCCAATTTTTCAAGAATTTTTCAAAAGGTTTTCTAAATCTTTCAAAATTGTGTGTTCAAATATGTTTTTATAAACAGCGCATGTCTTCTGGAATCGATAATATTTACGATCCTAGAAATGTCATTCAATAGTGACACGGGGTTATAAATAAAGTTCGAGCAGAAGTTTAAATGATTTAAAACATGCTCCAAATGGTTTGCTATTATTTCAGATAGTAACCCGCTTTTCATATTCAAGTCAAGCATTTCACCGAAAAGCTTTGACTCAACAACGGAAATTAATTTTCTCGGGCATGGTTTACTTTATAATCATGTAAGGGATTATGTTTACGTAATAACACAATCTAACACGAATATATGTACGTGTCAGTGCATTTATTTGTTAAAATAAGAGAAATCTTATTTTTATGAAGTTATCATCTCCACAAGCCGCAACAATTTACAATTGATATCTACATACTCGACGATGCGACTATTCAAACGGCGACTACAGCTCTTTCAATAGAACACGGGACAACATTTGAGGGGAGAAATTGTCCAGCATTCAGAATCTTTGATGCCGAAAGTGCCAAGGTCACTAATCGGTGTCAAGACAACGATATCAATCGTACACATGATGTCAAGAGATAACTTCAGACGTGACTAGGCGACCAACATTCGTGAACAAGAACCATGTGATTCTATCATATGATGTTCTCCATCATTCAGGTCCAACCTCGTAAATTGCTAATCTTGTGAATACATTATCATATATGATCTTTGCACGTGATAAATACCTTACACTTGTGTTTAAAAGGTATTTATTTACGTTTCAAGTACACCCTCATTAATTTGAGGGGGAGCTTGTGAAAATCATGAAGATAATTGGATTTGCATTTTTCTTCCCAAATTTTCATAAAATCTCATTAAATCAATTGATATTAAAAACATCGATTGGTTTGATATTTTTAACATAGGGGAGAAAATGTGATTTAATATGGGAAATGATTAATTACAACTAGTATGACTTGACGTGATAGCTCATCCCGACATGTGAGAAATGTTTTCGGATATCGTAGCTTATGTTAAGGTGGAGCAAAATGGATTTGGATATCAAAATGGATTTGATTTCATGGTGACATACACTTACCCAAAACATCTCTATTTACGACGGTGAAGATTGTGGGGATATAAGGATGGTAGGATAGGTTAAAGTCCATTGATTCCTCTAGAACCGGAGGAATCTTCCCAAGGACATTCCATAGCTAGAAATAGTATTCCTTAGGAAAGATTGAGAAATATTGTGAACGTAGCTGAATGCCGACCAAGTACTTAAGTTAGCACTGGATCAATCACAACAAGGTGCTAGTTATGACGTATTGGTAAGCATTGAAGGGGTTGAAGAATGAAAAAAAATTGTAAAGATAAAGGGTGTGAAGAAAGAAGCCCTCCTTACAACTTCGGTAGAAACCGGGTCAATACATATGCTATTGAGATCATTTTTAATGATGCTCGATATTGAAGATAGACATCATGGACCCAGCGATGCAATGCACAACCCATCTCAGCTAACTCAGATATCTCTCAAAAGCTATTTTTATTAATCACACGGAGACAACGCATAATCTATTGATTTATTCACTCTGAATAAATTGGTATTGAAATGGTGGCACTCCTCTCCAGCCTCTGATGACTAAAATCCAAAATGCACGATCGAGTCTATAGCCATTTGAGATCATCAAATATCTCATTAGGACACACTTTCATAATTCCTTGCTTCATCACACACTGTGAAAAGTAAGAAAGATCTTAAGATTCATACGCAAAATCTTCATGATCTTGCCTGAACATCCGAGTAATACGAAAGTATTTACAATGAAGATGGAAATCCTTCTTGAGCGAATGATGAGACTGCTTTTATACATAGTCTCATCGTCCAAAAAGGGATTTAAATGCATAAAATATCATAAAAATGGCCAAATATATGCTTGTGCTGGTTGCTTGTGTATTTTAGGTACGCATATTGAGAAAATGACAAAAGATCATAAGAATCATGCAAAAACGAACACGAGAAACGAAGCTCCACATTGAACCAAGCCTTAATGAAGAATTTTCCAAGAATAAACTTTAAAGATTTGAAGATTATGCAAGAAGGGTCCTCCAATATTGAAGAATTGACATTTTTAACCCTTGTATCTTCATAATTACAAGATTGGTCCCTAAAGTTTGTCAATATTACAAAAAGGGCCCTTAACTTTGAAGAATTGGCAAATTTAGTCCCTCAACAAAACTAAATTGTCAATATTAGTCCTCCTCAAAGTCAAACATACCATGAAGGACTTCAAGTTACAATAAATTACAAGTTTGGTCCTCAAAATATGTCAAAATGGAAAAAGGACCCTTAACTTTGAAGACTTGGCAAAAATGATCCCTCATTAATCATGACTTTTCAATTTCAGTCCTCCAAGAAGTCAACAAGACAAGTCAAGACCATTATCAATGAAGAAAATGCCAAAACAGCCCTTCAAGAATCATGAATTGGCAAGAAATACCCCTGAAATTACTTTACAAAACTTTTTGGGGTGAAAAAGAAAACATGTTAGGACCCTTAACTATGAAAAGTGTGAAAAAGAAATCTTCAGTTACAAAGGGAATCCGGATTTAGCTAGTTTATTTGCAAATGAAAGGAGTTATAAAGACAAGGGGCTAATCTTGGCAGACATCACAACTTACCTTAACCAATCACCACTTGCCACCTCACCCCACTCACCTTCTCCTCCAATCAGAATCCACCAAACCTCCACATCATATCCCACTCACACCAGCCATAACTAACTTAATTAAATAAGTTAATTAAGGCGCCTAACATGTTTTTAAATCCTAAACCGGATCAAACACACCCACTATTCATCTCAAGAACACATTTGGGTTTTCTTAATCCTCTTGTAATTAAACCATCATATGCTCCAGATTAGTGATTAATGGTGCCTTAATCACATCCCAACCTTAAAAACATGTACCACATCAATTAGGAACCCCACAAGAGATTCCCCTGCTACACTCTTAGGCAAACTACCAAAACCATGACAGCTATCCAACGCCCAAGATTTCAGCTTACTTTCTAAGCTTGTTTGAAGCCTTTGGATGATATTCCACCCTTGCCAACTCGCACAACCTTCCAAAGCAAGTCACATGATCCTCAAGTTTTCAAACTCCACAAGGGCATATCTGGAACTTCATTAGCTAGGGTTTTACGTTTTTTATGCATTCACTAGTTTACTTGTAGCCTATATAAGGCATATGATGTGCATCATTTGCACTTGCTCTTGATTTTTCCTTAGTTTACATTTCTGTAAATCCTTTGTCATTTTTGAATGAAAAGTGTTTGAATTTTGTGAAGAAAGACCAAGTGCCAATCTCTTATTCTGTTGTTTATGTTTATTGTTTGCTAAAACCTGAATCTCAAAACATTTTCACAAGGAGTGTGCAAAAGTTTGCATATTGTCCTATAATCTTGATGTTTTGCTAAGTTTCTTGGTACACCTTGAGATTTTTGGGCTATAAGTTGATCATAGTACCCAGATATTGTGATATCAAGGTGTTGTGAAGCTTATAACTTAGGGATAATCAAGTGTAGGGTACAAGAGTTGCATTAATAAAGGCTTTGTCACTTTACTGTTTTTATATAATTGCTTCTAACCTTGTTGAATCTTAGCAGGGTTGTTTGTGGATGCTTGTGCTTGTTCTTGCTAGCACATAAGCTAAAAATTCGTGGGTGTGGATGTACATCCATGAGGTTTGAACCATTCTACCTTAAATCTGCATAAAATCTTGATTTTTGGTGAATTTATGTGTTGCTTGTGTTCTTGTGGAATTTATGGTTTAAACTTGCTTAATACTGCATATTACATCTATTTATGTGTTTGATTGGGCTTGGGTAGTCTTGGAATACACTTATACTTGTTTAAATCTGATTTGAAAAAGATAAGGGGTGTTTGGGGTTATCTGTTTAAGATCATAGGTTGCTATTGTGTTGATAGAAAGTGTTGTTTATGCTTTGTATCTGTTATTTACTTGGTTGAGAACTAAAACCTACAAGTTGTTGGCTTTAAAACCTTGAATCAAACATTGTCCTATATCTCACTTGATTTGACTGATTTTGACCTAAGATTTTGGAAATACCTAGAGTATATGCATGCTTAGGGCTAAAAGGTGTTAAATCATAGTTAATATAACCTGGCTAAGATATTTAAGTGTTTAAATTTGGCTTGTTGGTCAAGTATATCAGCAAAGTGTTCAAAACTGCTTGTTAGTGTTCATTAGTAACCTTATTGTGCTTGAATCTTGATCTAGTCCTTGAACCATTGCATGAAACCTGTTTAAACTTGTTCATTTAAGTTTATTATAGCTTGTGTATGCTTTTGGTGCAATTTGGTTGGCTGAAATTTGCTTAAACAGCTTATAAGTTCATAATTGCTTATTGTTCATGTTTGTGAGATGTCTGGTGATTGATTGAATTAACTGCACTCTTTGGCTGATTGTAATTGTGATTTCTTTGTTGTTTCTGACTCCTTGTGATTCACTGATCACAAGGGTGCCTTGTTTATAACTTGATTCCAACAAAAAGTAACTAAAGACAAATGGTCAAGAAAGTCAAGCAGTGGAAAAAATTTCCACTGCTCAAGACCCAAAACTAGCCCCTGCTAGTGTTAATTTTGATCTAGCTTATTAATAAGCCATATTGGCTTATCCAGACTTGCAACAACTTACTTTTTGTGATCAATCTTCATCATTTGACCCATTTTTTTGAACTGAAGCTTATCAGACCTTGGCTTTGACTTTTTGCTAGAAAACTCATAAAGTTGACTTTTAATTAAGTACTTATCTAATTATTCCAGCTTATTGAGTGTGCTTATTGAAAAACTTTTTGTTGATTAAGCTTAGTTAAGTCATTTAAAAGCTTTTGAAACTTGAATCAGCTCTTGGGGTGGCCTAGACCTGAAAACGACTATTTTGTCGTTTTGTGAAGATAGCTTTTAGCTTATTCAGGCTTATTCCTTATGCTTATTTCAAATTTCTTTTTACAGATCTCTTAAGTAACTCAAAGGAAGCTTGTGTGTCAAATTTTAGCTTATGGCATCAGCTTATATCTTAATGGGCCAAAAAGCCCATTAAGAATAAGCTGCTTTGTCATAAGCTAGCTTATACACATTTTCAGCTTTTGGGCCTTCAGAGTTTTGTCTTTAAAATCAAATTTTGAGTCAGACTAGATGTTTTGGGCTTATTTTGTTGACTTTTTCTTGTTGGGCCCAAATTAAGCCCATTAAAGGACTGTTTTGTCTTTTAGCCCATTTCTAGGCCCATTAGGGGTATTTTTGTAATTTCAACTTCATTTCTGTGTTTATTAGGTTAAAATAAGCTAGTTTACATTTTTTTAGAATTTTTTATAAATTTTGGATTTTTAATATTATTTTATTATTATTTTATTATTAAAAATTAAAATTTAGATTTTTCAAGTTTTTATATTTATCTTAGGTTAAATACATTAAGTTAGGAATTTTACCATTTTTAGATTATTTTTATTGTCATTAGATTAATTTTTTGAATTATTTTAAGTTTTAATAGTTTTTAATTCTTTTTAAATAGTTTTTATTAATTTTAAAATTTTCAAAAATAGTTTTAAATTTAGTTAAGTCATTTTAGAGGTTTACAATTGAAAAAATCTCATTTTGGGCTTTTTGTTAATTAAATAGATTTTTTTGGGCTTTAATTAGCATTAAAAATTATTATTTAATTAAATAAAAGGTTTGAGTAATTTTTGAGGTTTTGTAAACTCTAATTACATTATTTAGGATTTATTGCAATTTTCTAGGAATTTTTAGGGTAAATATTTTATTTTGCTACTTTTTACGGTTTTACGTGTACGACTTATCGTCTTTGTTTTAATCATAATCGTAACCATCATTCTCTTCTTATCTAATTTCTATTTTCTTTTCTCATAATCATAATCATATCATTAATCATCTCTCTACACAACACACTAGCCTCCTTGGGAAACGAACTTGAACCACATTGGTCATTAGTGGTTGGTTTTCCTAAACCGACACTTAATACTTTCCCTATTTTGCTCTCTTTTCCTAATGAGTAGTAAAAAGACTACATCAATTTTGGCACCGCTGTCGGGAGGCGTGTTGTGTTTTGATTTGGCAATTGTTGTTTTTATATATAGCCATAATATCTACTTGTATTAGTAGCACTCTACTAATACGTATTATTGGTTTTTCATTTTTTGTGTGAATATTATTAACATATTGTATACGTAGAACAATAAATTCACAAGTACTCCAAAAGTGTGAAAACACAACCTTGACTTGTGAGGTCATTAGCCAATCATTGTATTCGAATCTCAAACAAGAAAGAAAAGACAAAAATAGATAAATACTTTCGTGAAGTTTGATTTTGAAAAATACAAACAATAAGGTGGGTATAAGGCGGGTATTATAAAATATACCCTAAGGAAAAAGGCTCTTAAGTGCTTCACGCCGCCTCGTTTCCCCGCTTGCTTGTGAGTATTTTGAGATTGAAATCTAATCGAGGGTTTTGCCGCCCAAAGTATTATTAAGTATGATATATATGATAGGTGTGTAAACACATCCTTTTTACCACTTAATTACAATAATAACCGGACCAAAACGTGTATTTTATGTCACTTATGTCGGAATTATGCGTGGTTTGTGTTTTTGTTGTGATTTAGGACGAAATTTTGAAAAGTGGAGAAAGCACGGGCATTCACGGGCTTTTATCGAAGAAAAAGACGAAAGATGAAGTCGAGAAGTCAAGAGTGCAAAAAGAACGGAAGTCCGAGACCAATTCTGAAGATTTATCGAAGAAAAAGTCAAAAGACGGAAGTTTACTTAAAGCCGAAGAACTCAAGTCTATTTTATTGAAGAATTAAAAGACGAGTTCAAAGAAATCCCGAGCCAAAAGTCATTAAACTCCAAGATTAAAGAAGATTTAAAGGCTTAAGGACTAATGGTGCAATTAAAAAAGAGATTAAGAAGGAAGGACTAAGCATGCAATTAAGGAGAAAGGAAGGAGGGGAGGAAGCTTCCTAAGCACCCGTTAATCCCCCCTATATATAGTCATTAGGATTAATCTTTTCATTTTTGTTGGCTAATAGTGACAATTAGTTCTTCCACTTTTAATTACCTTGTCATTTATTTACTTGTCAAATTTAAATACTTGTCTTCCACCTTAATTACCATTTAATTTCAAGTAAGTTTTTCTTTTAATTCTTGTCAATCTTTATCTTTATTGTTCATCTCTCATTCTACCTTTCTTAATCTTTGATTGTTTATGTTCATGTCATGTTCTTATTTTGATCAAAGTGGGTTTTGATTTTCTTGATCTTTATTGTTAGTTTTGTTGTTTTGGATTGTTTGATTATCATTATTAGATGTTTATTTACTACTTTGATTTAATCTTATGGTTGATTTTGCTTAAGTTTGATTAGATTCGTGCTATATTTTGTTCCCTGTTCTTAGGGGTGTTTGTTTCTGTATTTCCCATGTTCTGATCTCCCAGGTGTTCCGAATCAAGTTCTTTACCCAGGTGCTTCATCCGGAATATTGGATATTCCGGATAGGGAGAGTATTCCGAATAGGGAAGCATTCCGCGTAAGACTGTTATTCCGAATAGGAACTTCATTCCGAATAGGGGTTTATTCCGGATAGGGATACATTCCGAATAAGGCTACATTCCGAATAGCTTGATTATTCCGAATAGGGAAATATTCCGAACAGTCAAAGTATTCCGAATAGCAAGATTATTCCGGGTAAGGAACTTATTCCGGATAGGCATTATATTCAGGATAGGGAACTTATTCCGGATAGGTGACAATATTCCGAATAGGGAAACATTCCGGATTGGCCAAATATTCCGTGTAAGGAACTTATTCCGAGTAGCTCATTATTCCGAGTAGCCCACTTATTCCGCATAGAGTTTCTTATTCCGCATAGTAATATATTCCGAATAGAGACCATTATTCCGGATAGAGGATTATTCCGGATAGGTGACATATTCCGAGTAAGCCAAATATTCTGAATAAGGGTATTTATTCCGGATAGGTAATTTTCAGTTTCTTTAATTTCAGTTTTTAATTTTCTGCTTTTTAATTTCAAGCTTTATTTTTCCCGCCTTTTTCCTTACTCGCACTTTAAGTTTAATTGCCTTAGATTTATTTTAGCCTTGCCTTAGTTTTAAGTTTTAGTTTCATATTAAGTTTACCTTAGTTAGTTTTAAGTTTGCGTTATTTACAATTAGTGCCCTTTAATTTTAGTCACGTTTTTAAATACTTGAACCTTTTATTTTAAATTAGAGTTAGATTTACTTTTAAGTCATTTACTTTAATTGTTTTGCACATTTTATTTAAAAACAACCAAAAACATTTGTTCCACCAAAGAACGACTGAGTCACACATAGAACCTAGATCAATTCGTTAAGATACCGAGAACACGAAGTTTAAATTTTTATACGGGGTGTCAAAAGCCGTGTATCAAATGGCGCCGCTGCCGGCTCTTTTCGTAAAGATTAACAGTTTTCTGTGAGAGACGCGTTGCTTTTTGGGATCCGTTCACTTGTAAGCGTTATTCTTCTTGCACAAAAATTTTCAAAAAAAAAACCATAAAAATTAAAAATTGTTAAAAATACATAAAAATTAAAATTTTCAAAAATCCAAAAAGATTTTATCTTTATTGTGTATATATATTGTATTTGTGTTTGGTATTGTTTTCTTTTGTCTTTGTAGGTGTATGCGTACTAGATCTTCTAATTATCAAGAGCCCGAGACTCAAGAAGATTTAGCTATGTCAGGTGTTAACAACAACAATAATCCACCGCACCTCAATAATAACAACAATGTTCTTCCACAGCCCGATCTTTGGACCATGGAGGAGTTTTGTCAACCTACCATTTTGGACGAGGAGGACCGATTGCGCCGATGCAAATCAACGCTCCGGAGTTTTCGTTGAAACACCACATGATTCAGCAAGTGCAAACTAACCCATTCCGTGGATTGCCTGATGATGATGCCAACAAACACCTCGACAAGTTCATTACAATCACCCAAAGCATGAAGTTGCCTGGTGCCACAATGGATGTTCTTCGCCTATAAATCTTCCCACATACTTTATCACATCATGCCGAGAAATGTTTTGATCGTATCCCGAAGAATTAAATTCATACTTGGGATGACATGACTCAACACTTTTTGTCGCGCTACTTTCCACCATCCATGGTCACGAGCCTTCGCAATCAAATCATCAGTTTTATGCAAGAACCCGATGAATCTCTTTTTGATGCTTGGGAAAGATACAATGTCTTGATTGATCGTTATCCAAACCACAACATGCTTCTCGTAACCTTAATTGATACTTTCTATAACGGTTTGACTTTTCGAGATCGTGATACGATTAATGCAGCCGCCGGTGGCACATTTATAAAAAGGAGACCCGAGGAGTGTAGAGAGCTAATTGAGAACATGACTACTGATAGGTGTGAAAACACCCATCCTTTTACCACTTATTTCTTACTAAAACAAGACCAAAACGCGTGTTTAATATCATTTGTTTGGAATTATGTGTGGTTTTTGTGTTTATTGTATTTTCAGAGTCAACCGGATGAATATTGAAGAAAACATTGGATTGCACGGGTTTTATCGAGGAAAAAGACTCAAGACGAAGTCTATTGTCCAAGAGATGCAAAAGATTTGAAGTCATGGTGCCTATTTGAAGATTTATCGAAGAAAAGGACCAAAGACGGAAAATTTACAAATGTCGAAGAAACTCAAGTCTATTAAACGAAGAAATTAAAAGCGAGTTTAATTTAATCGTCGACGAATCCCGAATCAGAATCGAAAACGTCAACTTTTCTGAAAAGACGAGAAGACAAGAAGAGAGGAAGAAAGCCCACTTCACCAACCAACCACTAGCCTATATAAGGAAAACCCCTCACACATTTGGCACGAGTTTTTTCAGTTACACTTTCTCCTAGTTCGTAGGAAGAACCATCTCCCTTAAGGAGTGGTTTTCATTTTCTTTGATTTCTTCTTGAATCTTGTAAGTTTAATCCGCATGGCAAGTATCCGGATAGCATTTATTCAGCATGGTCATTATTCCGAATAGAGCATTTTTAAGGGTATTTTCGAGCTACTGTTTTATTTAGATTTTAATTCAAGTTTTACTTTTTATTGATTAACTGCCTCTATTTTACCTTTTAGTTACTTCACTCATTTATCTTTTTAATAGAACAGAAAACCAAACCCCCTAATTGTCACCAAGAACAAATCATTCCACTTTGAGCTGTGATCAATTCGAGAAGATACCGAGATTAATCTTCAACCCCATATAAATACCAAGTATCAACTACTCACCACAAAAACTGGGATTCCTCCGCTTCTTCAAGGAACAACCCGAGAGTCAATGTTTCTTCTACTTCAGCAAACCCTGATATGACCGAACTCACCCGCATGATGACTGAAATGAGCAAAAGTATCTTGCTTCTCGCTTCAAACCAACAACAACAAGTTAAAGCGGTTACACCTTCTTGTGAAACATGCGGCGGTCCTCACTCATACATCGATTGTCCTTCGACTCTAGGAAATCCGGAAAATGTGTATGCAGCTTATGGTAATTATTTACCGGAAAATTACCAAGCGCGACCTCAAGGGGATAGAAATCTGCTGAGTTACCGGTCAAACAACTACCTTTCACCCGGTTTTTCTCCTCAAAACCAAAACCCCGCCAACAACTACAATAGAAGCAACCAAATCCCACCAAGAGCTTCTAATCCTTATAACCCACCCGCTCAACAAACCCCACCCATTAACCCTGATGTTGAAGCCATCATGAGAACCCAAGGTGAACAAATCAAGAATCTGCGGAGCCAAATTATCAATTTGAAAAGGGATATCACCAAGCAAGGAAATGAGATTAGATCCGAGATTCGAGATAATATTCAATCCTCCTTTAGCAATCAAACCAATGATTTGAAGAATATGCTTGCTAGTTTATTGCCCGCCGCTCAACCTTCTTCTTCGAGTTCTCTACCTTCAAACACCGTCACCAATCCGCGAGCGAATGTGAGTGCTATTACTACCCGTAGTGGAATTACCATTGTCGATCCACCAATCCCGCCCCATCATCTACACCTCCTCCACCACCATTTATCCCTACTCTTCCTACACCTAGTATTAGTGCACCATTACCGTCTCCGCCTCGTCATGACGATGTTCCTAGGAAGGACCCTTCAACATCTTAACCTTTACCTGCTACGCCTTCACCTTCACCACCCAAACCTAATATCCCATATCCTTCTCGTTTAGGCAAGACCAAAATGCTAACCAAGGGTGACTCTCAAGTGTCGAGCTATGTGAAGATGATCTCTCAAATGAACTTCAACATTAGCTTTCTCGAAGAACTTGTCCACATGCCGAAATTTGTCAAAGCATTCAAGGAATTGCTTAACAAGAAGGAAAAGTTGATTGAGCTCGCCAACACACGCTTAAATGAAAACTGCTCTGCAGTTATTCTTAAAGAACTTCCGGAAAAGCTTGGAGATCCCGGTCGTTTTGTGTTGCCTTGCGTTTTCAACAAAACTGAAGAATTTACTGCCCTTGCTGATCTCGGGGCCAGTATTAATCTTATGCCTTTGAGTGTTTGGAAAACACTATCATTACCCGACCTCACTCCCACAAAGATGACTCTTGAACTTGCTAATCGCACTCTCGCTTACCCCGTTGGTATTGCCGAAGATGTGTTCATTAAAGTTGGCACATTTACTTTCCCGGTCGATTTTGTCGTTGTTGATTATGAAATGGACCCTCGTATTCCTTTAATACTTGGTCGTCTTGAGAACCGGACGAGCTTTAGTTGATGTGGCCGAAGGTGATTTAATCTTAAGAGTCGGGAATGATTCACAAGTTTTTAAAATGGGAAATCTTACAAGCAAATCCTTTGGACGAGAATCAGTGAATATGATTAATGTGCTCGATGATTTTGTCATCTACAACAATCCTCTATTCGACTCTTGCATTGATAATCCACTTTCTCAAGATGATGTGGATGATTCTCTCTCCAATTTGGAACCTTCTCCCATTTATGATTCTCCACCGGTCTTTGATGCTTATGATGATGAGTCTAGCTCAGATTCGGATGATTATGATGACCTTACTTCTGAGTATCCCGATCTGCCCACATATGATGATTTTGATGAGGCCGATACTCTTTCGAGTGATTCTTCACATGATGAAGATCCTCCGTCATCCATGCTTAATCCTACTTTGGATGATTACTCTTTTGAGGAAGACTTCTCTACGTTTCTCAACACTTACTTCCCTCATGAGTGTGATGCTCCTCCTTTGGACTTTGAAGATTATCGTCTTGATCCTACTTTGGATTTTGAAGAACATTCTTTCAAAGGAGAAGAAACCGGTCAACACCAATCTCCGCAGCACATATGATTTAACACCTCTTTGTCCCCCTTCTGAGGATGAGGTTGTGCTTCTTCGCGGATCTTCTTCCCATTCTGCTGAGCCTGAGTGCTATTTTCCCTTAAAGGAAAAGGTGTTCGACCTCGGTATTGAAATCTTTAAGCCATCTCAGTATCCACCTGATGAAATAAAAGGAAAAATCTTTGGAAATTTTGAAGACATGCTTGCACCTCACCATACTTGCTCCCATCGTGCTCCATCTCTACTTAAGGAAACCTTGCCTATTCTTCTTTGGCTTGCCTTGTTCGCCTTAAGCTTGTGCTATTTGATGGACGAAAACTATGTTTGATCCTGGTAGATGTGTTTCATGCTTCTTCCTCTGCTAATCAAGGTCGAGTCAGGCTTACGACTCGGTAATCAAAAATCAAGCGCTTCTTGGGAGGCAACCCATGCATCTATCTTTTAGCTTTCTTTATCCTAAGTGTAGGGGAGACCCGTTGGTTTGCTATTTCCTCTCCTATCTTAATCAGGGATTCGCGCGCTCAATGATCCACTCTTGATGACTCTTGACGACCCGTGATTCCGTGTTCCATCTTCCTGGTTCTATCCTAAACTCTTTTCGATTCACTACTTTATATCTTCTCAATATTAAAATAGGAATCTCTTTAGTTGTCCTTTCCTTAGCAAAATCTAAACAAAGTGCACAATGTCCTAAGTGTAGGGGAGTTTACTCCCACATGCTTAAACATTGAGGACAATGTTTATGTTAAGTGTAGGGGGGACTTCTATCGAAGTTAAGTGGCCTTTTCCTTGTATTTGTCCTCATTTTAACCGGAAAATCAATTTTTCGACATTTTTCAAATTTTTTGATCTATTTTGGCCTATTAGTTTTATCCTTTGCATAGTTATTTCCTTTCCTTATTAGAATAAATTTTGAATAAAGTGGTTTTAATTTTCAAACGTTGTGAATCTTTTGACTCAACCCGAGTTTACTTATCTAAGTTTCTCTAGCTAGTATCCTTAACGTGTTTAAGTCAAGTTTTGCTAGGCTTTTATATAGGGAGCTATAAAATGCGAAAGTCTTAACTCTCACGGGTTAAGAACAAGAACTTTTCGCATGTTCCTATAATGGATCCTAGAGAGTCGTTTATCAAGGGAACTTTAAAATGCGATTTCTAACCTTGAAAAAGTATAAGATTTTGCAAGATCCTATAGGCGACTCGAAAACCCAAAACTTTGATTTAATAGGCTAAGCATCCACGAGTATCATTCCTTGAGATTTTAAACTGTGGAGAACGAGAGATGATAGAGCCAATTATAAGTTCGGTATTCTTTTGTGAATTTATGTGAGTTAATTATAAGCCTATTCTCCCATCGTTTGCTAATAAATTTATCTGCAATAAATAAGGTTGTACGATTTGAAAGTACTTAGCTTCTAGCCCAAGATCGTTTAAAAGTTGCTCGATATGGACTAGAGTTCATAGCCAAGGCATAACTTATTGAAGCGGGATGCAAAGATTGGCGAGTCCAAAAAGGTTCTAACAAGACATGAGGGCTACATTTTGTTGCTAAAGATCCAAAGTGATGTGAAGAATCATTTATCGAAAATCAATATGAAGGATCGAGACACACGACGAAAAGCAAAAACTCCCCAAAAGTCATGGAGAAGTGTATCCGAAAAGACCCTAGCAAGGTATGAGGATAAATAGATCCAAGTCAAAAAGGAGGCGGATCGTTGTATATCAAAGTCCAAAATAAAGATTGGAGAAAAATGAAGAAGTCATGGTCCAAGTATGAATCTCTCAAAACTTCAAGAAAAGAAATTCCCATATGAAGAGAAGACCATTATTTCATGAACGTCTCTCAAGGTTCGAAGTATGAAGTCGCTGCCAAATATCGGTCCGAGAAAGGTCTCAAATCGCGAAGCGAGTTATGCCAAGATATGAACTTTATGAGGTCCCGAGAAGCAGTTTTAAAAGATTTTGTCCTTTAGCTAACTATTGATTAAATCGTTCACTTTGTTTTCGGACTAAATAACTATCGAAATAAGTCAACAATGCATCTTCGTGATCATTCAAGACAAAAATAAAATATAAGAGATACACCTAGGAATAAGGGAGTCTAAGTGAATAATTGACCCACATGAGTTCGTGTTAGTTTACTAACTTATAATAACAATGATCTCGTTTTTAAGCTTGGTTTGGAGAAAGTGAAAACTTGAGAATGATGATTATTCATGAC
This sequence comes from Glebionis coronaria, assembly GCA_025667525.1. Classification (NCBI taxonomy): domain Eukaryota; kingdom Viridiplantae; phylum Streptophyta; class Magnoliopsida; order Asterales; family Asteraceae; genus Glebionis; species Glebionis coronaria. The sequence goes on along the minus strand of CM046880.1, from coordinate 123,339,796 downwards.
ATTTCCAAAACCCTAGGTATGCCTTTGATTTTCTTCCTTTGAATGTTTATAGTTTTCTATCTCTTTAAATAAGGCCACTATGGATTGATTATGATGAAAAATGTAATCTTCCTTTGTAACTAATGCATTGCATGAGGACATTGCAATGTTCAAGTGTAGGGGATTTGATAGGTGTGTAAACACCCATCCTTTTTACCACTTAATTACAATAATAACCGGACCAAAACGTGTATTTTATGTCATTTATGTCAGAATTATGCGTGGTTTGTGTTTTTGTTGTGACTTAGGACGAAATTGTGAAAAGTGGAGAAAGCACGGGCATTCACGGGCTTTTATCGAAGAAAAAGACAAAGGATGAAGTCGAGAAGTCAAGAGTGCAAAAAGAACGGAAGTCTGAGACCAATTCTGAAGATTTATCGAAGAAAAAGTCAAAAGACAGAAGTTTACTTAAAGCCGAAGAACTCAAGTCTATTTTATTGAAGAATTAAAAGACGAGTTCAAAGAAATCCCGAGCCAAAAGTCATTAAACTCCAAGATTAAAGAAGATTTAAAGGCTTAAGGACTAATGGTGCAATTAACAAAGAGATTAAGAAGGAAGGACTAAGCATGCAATTAAGGAGAAAGGAAAGAGGGGAGGAAGCTTCCTAAGCACCCCTTAATCCCCCCTATATATAGTCATTAGGATTAATCTTTTCATTTTTGTTGGCTAATAGTGACAATTAGTTCTTCCACTTTTAATTACATTGTCATTTATTTACTTGTCAAATTTAAATACTTGTCTTGCACCTTAATTACCATTTAATTTCAAGTAAGTTTTTCTTTTAATTCTTGTCAATCTTTATCTTTATTGTTCATCTCTCATTCTACCTTTCTTAATCTTTGATTGTTTATGTTCATGTCATGTTCTTATTTTGATCAAAGTGGGTTTTGATTATCTTGATCTTTATTGTTAGTTTTGTTGTTTTGGATTGTTTGATTATCATTATTAGATGTTTATTTACTAGTTTGATTTAATCTTGTGGTTGATTTTGCTTAAGTTTGATTAGATTCGTGCTATATTTTGTTCCCTGTTCTTCGGGGTGTTTGTTTCTGTATTTCCCAGGTTCTGATCTCCTAGGTGGTCCGAATCAAGTTCTTTACCCAGGTGCTCCATCCGGTATATTGGATATTCCGGATAGGGAGAGTATTCCGAATAGGGAAGCATTCCGAGTAAGAGTGTTATTCCGAATAGGAACTTCATTCCGAATAGGGGTTTATTCCGGATAGGGATACATTCCGAATAGGGGTACATTCCGAATAGCCTGAGTATTCCGAATAGGGAAATATTCCGAACAGCCAAAGTATTCCGAATAGCAAGATTATTCCGGGAAGGAACTTATTCCGGATAGGCATTATATTCCGGATAGGGAGCTTATTCCGGATAGGTGACAATATTCCGAATAGGGAAACATTCCGGATTGGCCAAATATTCCGGGTAAGGAACTTATTCCGAGTAGCTCATTATTCCGAGTAGCCCACTTATTCCACATAGAGTTTCTTATTCCGCATGGTAATATATTCCGAATAGAGACCATTATTCCGGATAGAGGATTATTCCGGATAGGTGACATATTCCGAGTAAGCCAAATATTCCGAATAAGGGTATTTATTCCGGATAGGTAATTTTCAGTTTCTTTAATTTCAGTTTTTAATTTTCTGCTTTTTAATTTCTAGCTTTATTTTTCCCGCCTTTTTCCTTACTCGCCCACTTTAAGTTTAATTGCCTTAAATTTATTTTAGCCTTGCCTTTCTTTTAAGTTTTAGTTGCATTTTAAGTTTACCTTAGTTAGTTTTAAGTTTGCGTTATTTACATTTAGTGCCCTTTAATTTTAGTCACGTTTTTAAATACTTGAACCTTTTATTTTAAATTAGAGTTAGATTTACTTTTAAGTCATTTACTTTAATTGTTTTGCACATTTTATTTAAAAACAACCAAAAACATTTGTTCCACCAAAGAACGACTGAGTCACACATAGAACCTAGATCAATTCGTTAAGATACCGAAAACACAAACTTTAAATTTTTATACGGGGTGTCAAAAGCCGTGTATTAATATACTTTCTTGGTTTCATTTGATTAAACCCTCTTGGACGTTTTTGTGTTCCACCCACGTTCTAAAGTCATCGAAGATGTTCACTTCACGTGATCGTTTTCATTCCTTGAGGCTTCTTTAATCAAGAGATTTGATTAAGGAGGAGATTTGTAGATTTTGGTCTACTTAATACAATCACAAAAATCTAAAAAAAAAGTAAAAACAATCAAAAACCACAAAAAATTGGAAAAATACAAAACACCAAAAAGAATCTTCTTTGCTCATCCCCTCGTTGTACGTGACGTTTATGCAAACCCGCTACCAAGCAAGACGTGTACGTAAACGTAGAAACCGAAAGGAGTCAACACCTACTCCTAATCTTTCTAGTGAGGAATCTCCTATTGACGAACCTATCGTAAGAGAAGAACCAACCATGGCGAATCGAACTATGATGGAGTTACTTCAAGCACCCACCGAGGGTTATGGAGAGGCTATTGTGATTCCCGCTATCCTTGCGGAGAATTTTGAAGTGAAAACAGGTTTGTTGTCGATGATCCAAAACAACAAATTCCGTGGTGATGAAAAGGACAACCCGCACAACCATATCCGCCAATTCAATCGTCTTACCGCCACTTGCAAATTTAAGGATGTTCCTAATGACTCGATTAAGATGATGCTTTTTCCGTATTCCTTAGCGGGACCCGCTAAAATTTGGTTAGAGAAAGAGCCACCCAATTCTATATTGACGTGTAAGGATCTCGTTTCTAAGTTTGTGAACCAATTTTTCCCGCTCTCTAAGACTACGCATTTGAAAAACGAGATTTCAAAATTTTCACAAGAATTTAATGAGAGTTTTTCAACAGCTTGGAATAGGTTTAAGGAAATGTTACATGAGTGTCCTCATCACGGTTTTTCTGACTTGTATCAAATTGACACATTTTACAATGGATTTAGTGATCATGAAAGGGATTATCTAAATGCCGCCACAGGTGGTAACTTTTTGTGTAAAACGGTTGAGGAAGCGTTGTTGATAATTGAGAATAGATCTAAGGTTTATAGTCCTAGTAACACATCGAGTGTTCGTAAGGCTTCGTCTTCGGCTTCACCTTCTTTGTCTAATTGAGGCTAACTTGGAAAACAAAATCTTTGATAAGCTTAAAGGACTTTTAATTGAATTCAAAGTTGGAGAAGAAAGTGCTCCCGCTACGGCTAAAGTGGTTGAGGTTTCATGTATGTATTGTGATGGAGGTCATGGTTTCTCCGAGTGCATTACCAACGGTGGTAACACTTCGAGTGCCTACGCGGCCACGGGAACTTAGAACCAAAACGGTCAAGTTACCCGCTCTAATCAATTGACTCCACCAGGTTTTGCTCCTAATCAAAATGCTAACAACAACTATCGAAACAATAAAGTTGGTTTTAAAAACAATTACAAAGGAAACTATGGGAATCAAGGGGCTAATAATCAAGTTTCAAAAAAAAATCAAAATGATTTTCAAAACAACAACAAGGGTTTGCAAAATTTGAAAGATCTTCCAAATGAATTTGTTTAATACGCTAATGGAAACGATGCTAGGTTTGACAACATTCAAAGAGAAATCATTAGCCTAAGATCCGAGTTTAAGAACGACTTGAAGAATGAGTTGAAAAATGAGTTAGCAAATGAGCTTAAAATCCATACTAACAAAATGGAAGTAAATGTAACTAGGTTACAACAAAACCAACATAAAATGGAACAAGGGCAACATGAAATTAAGCAAGAGATGATTAAGGCTGAGAAGAGGCAATCCATGTTTGAGGACAAAATTTCATCTATGTTTGAGGCTATTATGTGCAAACCGTCTTCGAGTAGTCTTCCTAGTAACACCATATCGAACCCTAAGGGAGAGATGAAAGTGATTACCACACGTAGTGGTAAGACACTCAAGGAACCGACTCCTCAACTAATTGCTCCTATAGAGGATGCAATTGAGGAAGAACTCGAGGTGGTGGTCGAAAAGGAGCATGTCCCAATCCCACGAAGTACCGCTCATGCCACACCTACGGTTGACCCATTACCACATTTGGAACCCGAGATTCCAAAGGCTATGTGTTGGAAATACGTTTTACGTATAAATAAAGTCTCGGTCACTGCAAAAATGTAGTTATAGGCTCGTAGTAGTGTTTAAGTAACGTTTATTAAACAGCCCGACCCATGAGCATGTTCATGGGCCGGAGGCCCAAGTCCATTAAGGACTTGGGTATATAAGCCTCTTTACACCATGGAAAGAGGTGTTGGTTGTTTCATTTCTCACTTTTATAACACATAGTTTCTTTCATTTCTCTCTCTAAGTTTCTCTCTCTAGAAAACATCAACCCTCTTGAATCATAAATATTATCATTGTTCTACAATTGGTATCAAGACCATGGGATGAAATATAGGTTGGTATTTGTGTTGTTTATGCTTTATTAAGCATAACGTGTAGTTTTTGAATGTTTTTCGCCAAAACATAAAAAAAATTTCGTGTTTGTTTGTGTTTCTAAGTCGTATACCTTCTTTAAATCGTGTCGTCGTGATTTGGGTATCTTGGTTTTGGCTAAAACACAAGTCTTTTGGATCAAAAGTTGAGAAATTTCTTTTTTTTCATCATTCCGAAATTCTTCCAAGATTTACCATCGAAAAGTACAAACGGTGTGAAGTTTGATCGCAATAACCATTTGGTTCTACTTTGCGATCACTGGATTTCGATACCTTATTCCGACGAGACATTCCGATCGTGCATTGCGATCTGGGATTCCGACAGTTTTTAAGAAATTTTGAGTCGTTACTCTGTCCAATTTATTTTAGCTATATTGCGATCTAGACATTCCGACGGGTAAACATTCCGACATGTAATCATTCCGACAGATCCCATATTCAGATAGGGTGACATTCAGATCTAGACATTCCGATACCAACAACATTCCGACAGAAAAGAGTATTCCGACAGAAGGCAACATTCCGAAAACTGCACATTCCGATAGAATTTGTTTTTGGATACATAGAGGATTTTTTCTATCTTGCATTAATTTGGTAATTTGGAAAATTTCAAAAACATACACAACATCAAGATAACAACATCTTTCATTTAACAACACAAAAACACATAACCTTATTTCATTGTTCGATCATTTTTGATAATCTTTTTTCAAGGGATCATAAAATGAATTCACATTCATATATGCCAACCATGACTTCACTTACCGATATCTCAATCATCTCGGGTACCGACACTCGCCCACCTTTGCTCATCAAAGATTTATTTGAAGCATGGCAAGGCCGCATGAAAACATACATCATGGGAAAACCCAGTGGTCTACTTATGCTTCAATCAATTGAAAAAGGTCCATTAGATTGGGGAGAAGTTACCGTCAACAAAGTGACAAGGGTAAAGGAGTATCATGAGTTAACTGATGCTAACAAAATCATTGCCGATGCAGATGAAAGGGCCGTTCAGACAATTCTTCAAGTCCTTCCACCCGATATCTTTAGAATGGTAAGTGAACATTAAGTGGCAAATGATCTTTGGGATCGATTAGCTGTTTTGTTGCAAGGGACATCTCTAACTAAGCAAGAACGAGAGTGTCAATTGTATGACTTGTTTGATAGGTTTAAATACATTCCAGGGGAGACTCTTCACGATTACTACTAGCGTTTCACTACTTTGATGAATGACATGAACGTGTATAATCTAAGGATTGAACAGTTTCAACTAAACACAAAGTTCTTGAACACGTTACCCCAAGAATGGAGTCAGTATGTCACCGATGTTAAGATGATTTGAGATTTGCACAAGTCAAATTTAGATCAACTCTATACCTTCTTGCAACAACACGAGAAGCACGTGATCCGAAAATGCATCTCTCAGGGATCTTATCAAGAACCATTGGCACTAATGGAAAACAATCTTACATTATCATATCACAACTCTCCGTTTGCTTTGGGAGACCAATCTTCCTATCAACCACTGTATCAAACACCAAGCTTCCCACAGTACTCGATCTTGCCACAATTGCCTAAATCTTATCACCAACAATACAAGCAACCAGCAATATCATCACAAGGAGATTCACATCCGTTACCTTATGCTTCACACCAGTATTCACCTTATCAACCTCCAACAAACCCTGCTGTTACCTATCAACAACTTCAGGCTCCTCAACCCCATTGCTCACAACAAGTTAGTGCTCCATCAAATCAACTTGTAGCTCAATCAGCACCAGCATTTTACTGTGATGATGAGATCCCTGTCCCTGAGTTTAGACAAGGGGATAGTCCTACTGATATACTTGCTCAAATGTCTGCTTATCTCACTCAAACATTGAACAACCGAGGTTATAGAGGTCCAGCAACAACTAACAATCAGTTAAGGAACTCTTCTAACTCTCAACAACAGGCTACAATTCAGGATGACAGAGTCATGGTGAAACCACTTCAGGGGAGACCCAATTTATCTACTGCTGATGCACGTTCATCTAACACTGCTGCTACAAGAGGTAATAGCACTGGCAAAACGAAGGTGATTATATGCTACAACTGCAAAGGGGAAGGGCACATGGCCCGAGAGTGTAAGCATCCCAATAGGAAAAGGGATAGTACATGGTTTTAGGAGAAGATCTACTTGGCGAATGCTCAAGCCCAAGGACGTGAGCTCAATGAAGAAGAGTTGGCATTTCTCGCAGATCCGGGAGTAGCGGACACTGACGGTCTCACAGCAGCCATCACAAACAATTCCGCATATCAATTTGATGATTTGGATGCATACGACTCTGACTGTGATGATCTCAATACCGCGAAAGCAGATCTCATTGCAAACTTTTGACTTTATGGAGCTGATACAATCTGAGGTACCAAATACTGCTACAGATACTAGTATTGTAACTTATCAAGTTGAGCAAGTGTCTGAGTATTCGGAACAACCTCCGGTGGTTAGTAACTCAATCGAGGAAACAAACAATGATAGCAATATCAATGCAAGTCCCCAGACTTTGAGTGAACCACAACCGGGAGCTATTACGACTTCCAATTTGTCTGCTCAACCTGATTTGGTTATGGTCTCAGAATCTTTGCTTAGCCAAATGAATAATGCGGTCCTTGAAACCCTCAGTGTTAATCAGACTTTATCTGACGAGCTTGCTTTGCATAAGGAAAAGGTTAAAACCTTGGAATTTACTCCAGTGTCCACTACCTTAACCAATCCTGAATTTTATAGGTTTAGGCATGTCCAAATGGATAATCTGCTAGAAATTGAGAGTTTAAGAGCAAAACTTTCGAAAGAACTCAAAGAAAAAGAGTCAGTCGTTAATAATTTTCAAAAACTTCAAACGAATTTCGAAATTCTCGAGTCTAAAAGATTTGAAACAGAAATTAAGGCGTCTGAGAGAGTTTAAAACACTGAAATTTTGCTTTTAAAACAATATGTTGCTTCACATTTAGTACACTTGTTTCCTTTTCAAGAGTTCAATCTATCGCGTCTAATAGACCTACCACCTAACCCGGGGTATGCAAAGTAGGCATTTCACCACGACCCATGACTTTATGATGCAACTAAGTTAGGATTGGTATTAGATCCGATTGTGTTCTTGAATGAATCTGAGAGCATGACACCATATGCAGAGAATCGGTTAAAATTACTTACTACATATCCTGAATATGACTATTCTCAAATGAATGTAACAAATGCTAAAATAGATCTTAGAACTCGATTTAATATGAAAAAGAGATCTATCCAAACATCCACTTTCATGCCTAATAGAGAATGCCTTAGTATAATTCCTACACTTGTTAACTCGGACGAACCGAAGGAAATTCCTAAGAATCTTCCACCAGTAAGTACGGTAAAGCTCAGCTTGGAAGAGATTGAGCGATAGCTTATCGAGTTTGACAAGGTCATCTTGGAATGTACGACTTCAACGGCTCTAACCGCTGGAGAATAGGCTTTTGAACACATGAAAACGGTGTTTGAGAAAGAGATCGTTCCGTTTGTGAACCATATTATAAATGGAGTCTATGATCTAGCGGGTAATCTATTTTTTGAAATTGGTGAAGTTCAAAATTTTTCTATAAAATGGATGATGCTTATGAACAACATTTAACTGAAGAAGAAAGATTTTATCCGAATATGACCGATTCTTAGAACATATAGTGTCTCTCGAAGTGATGCAAGTTGTTACTCTTAAATATGCTCATGAGATTTCAACTATTGTAAATAAATGTGATGATGTGCATGATATATCTGTGAATATTGTTGAGCCTGTGATTAATGTAGATAATCATTCTTGTCATGAATCCAACACTAAATTTTTAAAGCTTCAAGAGTCTTATAACACACTTTTTAAAAGTTTTAATGAGCTTCAACAACATTGTATCTCTTGAGATTGAAAGTCAATCTAAAAATGAAACTCGTTCAAACACAAATGATTGTGAAAACTCCGTTGAGACAAGTGAAAAGATGATTCAGGTAGTTCAGGCTTTAGAGGAAGAAATTATGAGACTGAAGAGAGAATCAGTAGCAGAGAAATTGGAACTAGAGGGTACAGAGACTAAGAATCATGCCCTAGAAGATAGAATTTCTTCTATGATAGGGGAGCTTGATAAAGTAAAGCAGGGTTTTCAAAAATTTATGGTTCATTAGAAAATCTCTTCGCTTTTAATGTGACAGAGCAAAAGTCACTTGTTGACAAACTGAACCGTAAGAGCGAGGAAATCTCTGACTTAAAGATTCAACTCATCGACAAAAACATGGTTTGGCTGAATTAAAGGAGACACTTCAACTCAAAGGACAAGAAGTTGTTGATAATCCAGCTACAATCTCTGCCTCGACCTCTAGTGCTTCCAAACCCAACCCACGTGTGCTATATCGGGACCCAAAATTTAAGAATAGTCCAACTAAGTTTTCCACATACATGAAAAATGCCTTAGAACATGCAGATCTAGCTAGAGTGATCGTTGATGACATGCGTGAACTAGATCCCACAAGTCATCGTCTATATGAGCTTTTAATATATGTGGATCGCGTTCAGGATTGTTTAGTAAACTTAGAGTACATTGGGCAACCGATATCTGTACCATCTAAACAACAAACCACCATTGCCATCACTCTATTCAATAAGACCCCAGGAGCTAAGCCTGTTTTGAATATACCCATCAAGGCTAAGTCAAAATCTGTAACTAATGTTTCCTTGGCTTCTACAGGAGTAGTTATGTCCACTAAGGCTAAAGGATCTCAAGACAAGAAAGATAGGATCAATCCTTCCACTAGTAGGACTGAGAAGAAGAAAGTAGAAGTTCACCCTAGGAATGTTATTTCAGTTTTAAATAAAAAGAATCATGTAGCTAAGACAAAAGGTTCTCCCTCTGAGTGGAAACCTAAGCAAAATGTGAATTCTAATTCGAAATGTTGGAATTGTAATGAATGCATGTTTTCTCAGCGTCATGATTTATGACTTGTTGATCACGTGAATGAAATGTATGCTCTTAGGAACAACCTTGAATGGATTCACGGGGAAGAAATTCACTCAAGTTGGTTGGCAATGGAAACCCACTGGTAGGACCTTCACTACTAATGGAACTACGTGCCCTTAAACTGGGATCACATCCACGGAAGTTAGGTCTCAGCGTCCTTTAAATAGGAACACTAGCAGTAAGAAATGGAAAAAGCGCTCTTTAACTAGGTCTGCCCCCACTATTGTGCCTACCAGTGTTACTGTCCCCAGTCAAAAAGTACCTCAGAATACTAGACAACTAGAATCTAAACCAACAACTAGTAAGAAAATTTGGAAGCCTAAAGATTCTTCTGATAGCAAATCTAAGATAATTACATCTGTACCTGCTAACTCAGAGGAACAATTAGATTCTGATACATCGTCTTTGTTTGGTGATATTTTCAGGTCGTCCAAATTATTCTTTGGTATTTGGACTCGGGGTGCTCCAAACATATGACTGGAGACCGCTCGATGCTCAGAAATTTCGTTAGCAAGTTTCTAGGAACGGTTAAATTCGGCAACGACCATATTGCAAAGATCATGGGTGATGGTGAATACCAAATAGGGAATGTTACGATTTCAAGGGTTTATTATGTGGAGGGACTTTGTCACAATCTATTTTCAATGGGATAATTTTACGATTCTAACCTAGAGGTGGCTTTTCGCAACATACTTGCTTTATTCGTGATCTTGCAGGAAATGATTTGTTAAAAGGTTCTCGAGGGGATAATCTTTATACATTGTCTATTCAAAACATGATGGCCGCCTCTCTTGTTTGCCTTCTGTCCAAAGCATCTAAGACCAAGTCATGGTTGTGGCATCGCCGGTTATCTCATCTTAACTTTGATGTTATTAACCATTTGGCTAAAAACGAACTTGTTCGTGGTCTTCCAAACCTAAAGCTGAAGACACCAACCAAGAACCACTATATCTTTTGCACGTGGATCTTTGCGGGCCAATACGTACGACTAGTGTGAGTGGAAGAAAATACCTCCTCGTCATGGTGGATGATTTCTCCAGGTTTACATGGGTAAAGTTCTTAGCATCCAAGGATCAAGTACCAAACTATATCATTACGTTTCTTAAAATGATCCAAGTACGCCTTAATGCTACTGTTCGCCGCATTCGGACTGATAACGGTACTGAGTTCGTTAACCAGACTCTTCGAAATTATTATGAAAAGGTTGGTATTTCTCATGAAACATCCGTGGCTCGCACTCCACAACAAAATGGTGTCGCTGAAAGACGCAACCGTACACTTATGGAAGCTGCTAAAACTATGTTGATTTATGCGAATGCTCCTTTATTTTTATGGGCTGAAGCAGTGGCAACAACATGCTATACCCAAAACCTCTCCATTATCTGCCATGGTAAAACTCCATATGAGATACTTCATTGACACAAACCCGATATTTCATTTCTTCATGTGTTTGGTGCACTGTGTTATCCAAATACAAATAGTGAGAATTTGGGCAAACTTCAACTGAAGGCTGATATTGGAATTTTCATTGGTTACTCGCCTTCAAAGAAAGCTTACCGAATTTATAACCGACGTCTTGGCAAGATAGTAGAAACTTTGGATGCCGATTTTGATGAGCTGACAGCGATGGCTTCTGAGCAACACAGCTCTGAACCCGCATTACATGAGATGGGAACCGGTACAATTAGTTACGGATTAACTCCCAACAATCCTACTTCTCCATCATTTATACCACCTACAAGGTCCGAGTGGGATGAGTTATTTCAACCTATGTTTGATGAATTCCTTGATCCACCTAGTAATGATTCTCTAGCACCTGCAGCAGTAGCTTCATTTCCTGAAGTTGTTGCTTAAGATAATGGAAATCAGTCTGAGACATCTACTGTTACTCTTGAACCAGATGTCCCATCCCCCAGCAATTCTCAAACTACTCCTGAATCATCACCCCCACTCGTTCCTAATGATGTTGAAAGGGATACTTATGATCACGACTTGGATTTTTCTCACTTACAACAGCTTCCTTTCTTTGGTTCACAAATACCTAAAGACCCTAACAGTACATCTACCTCAGAGGAAGCTCCTGCAATCGTTCACTCCCAACCGCCAAGGATTGAAAATCATAACACAAAATGGACAAAGGATCACCCAATCCACAATATCATTGGTGACATCAATCGACCAGTATTAACACGCCACCAACTCCAAGAACATGCATTATATTGCTACTTTGATGGATTTCTTTCCGACACTGAACCTAAAAACTGGCAACAAGACATGACTAAATCATCTTGGATTGAAGCCATAGAAGAGGAACTTAATGAATTTCAACATCTTGAAGTGTGGGAATTAGTTCCTTTACCCAGCAACGTGGAAATCCTTACATTGTTGTGGGTATATAAGGTCAAACTCGACGAGTTAGGTGGAGTGCTGAAGAACAAAGCTAGATTGGTTGCTAGAGGTTACAAACAAGCTTTGGGTATTGACTTTGAAGAATCCTTTGCTCCTTTTGCACGATTGGAGGCAATTAGACTATTCCTTGCTCATGTTTCTCATATGAACACGATCGTCTACCAAATGGATGTTAAGACGGCATTTCTCAATGGTGAATTAAGGGAAGATGTCTACGTAAGCCAGCCGAATGCATTCGTCAACTTGGAGTTTCCTAATCACGTGTACAAGCTCAAGAAGGCTATTTATTGGTTAAAACAAGCTCCACACGCGTGGTACGATCTCTTGTCGTCGTATCTCATCTCGAAAGGCTTCTCCAAAGGCAAAGTGGACCCAACATTATTTATTCTCAAGGAGGACAACGACATGATACTGGTACAAATTTATGTTGATGATATAATATTTGCTGCTACTAATCAACGATTGTCTGACCATTTTGAGAAAATTTTGTCCACACGTTTTAAGATGTCGATGATGGGAAAATTTTCATTTTTCTTAGGGTTGCAAATTTCTCATAATTCCAGAGGCATCTTCATTAATCAATCCAAATTTGCTCTTGAATCATTAAAAAAGTATCATTTTGAAAACTGTTACCCCGTGGATACTCCAATGGTGGAGAGATCCAAGTTAGATGAAGATAAGGAAGGGATAGCTGTCGATCCTAAACTTTACCGTAGAATGATCGGCACCCTTCTCTATCTGACTGCTAGCAGGCCTGATTTGTAATTTGCTATTTGAATGTGTGCCCGGTATCAGGCTCGGCGTACCGAAAAGCACTTACATGCTGTGAAAAGGATCTTTCGGTATCTTAAAGGAAAATTTAATCGTGGTCTGTGGTATCCGAAGGATTCTTCTATTGTACTAATTTCATATGCAGATGCGGATTATGCTAGGTGTCAAGATACTAGACGTAGCACTTCTGGCAGTGTGCAACTTCTTGGAGATAGACTTGTTAGTTGGGCATCAAAAAAGCAGAAAAGCGCCGCGATATCAAGTACAGAGGCTGAATACATCGCTATGTCCGGTTCTTGTGCTCAAGTTCTTTGTATGAGATCACATTTAACTGACTACGGTCTTGGATTCAATAAAATCCCGATGTACTGTGATAACAAAAGTGCAATTTCTCTGTGCTGCAACTACGTTCAACATTCCCGGGCAAAGCACATTGACATACGCTACCACTTCATCAAAGAGCAAGTGGAAAATGGAGTGATCGAACTGTACTTCGTCAACACTGAGTATCAGCTGGCGGATATACTCACAAAGGCCTTAGATAGAGGACGTATCGAGTTTTTGATCGAAAAGGTAGGCATGAAATCATTGTCACCAGCAACACTTAAGGAGTTGGTAGAAGAATCTGAAGAATAGTGGTGATAAACTATTCTCGAGTATCCTTTGATCGTGATCTTGTATATTATCGTATATATTTAAACAACCACAAGAAAAATACAAAAATATAAAACATACAAAAACCATAAAAAATATAAAATCAAGAAAACCCAAAAATATTTTTCATTTTTTCAAAACGGGCATGTCTTTTAGTACGGTAATATTTACGGCCTTAGAAATGTCGATTAAAATTGAAGTGGCGCCATAAATAGAGTCCGTATAAAAGTTGTACATGTTTTAAAACATGCCCATTATCGCTTGTAGTTATTTCAGACTGCAACCCGCTTCTCGCATTAAAGTCACGTATTTCTTATGAAAACGTTGGCTCACAACGGGAATTAATTTTCTCGGGCAAGGTTTACTTTAAAACCTTGTAAGGGACTAAGTTTACTTTATAACTTGGTCTAACACAAATTAGTGCACTGATTTTGTCAAAATAAGAGAAATCTTATTGCCACCAGAATCGTTCCAACCAATCACTTAACCGGAAAATGTCTTCATGGATTTTTGCTTCTTTAACATCATTGACTACAGCTCTTTAAATAGAAAACATGTCCGTGGTTAACGGGGAGCAAATATTAAATCTTCTTGGAATTAAAATTGGTCTTCAAAAAGGATTTTTTTCAGAAAATATAAACCATTCATCATCATCATTAAGTGCTAAGTGTGCCTTGTGTGAAATAGACATTCAAGTATAGGTTATTTGAATTTTTGGCGTTAAGTGTATGTGTTCGTGGTTGTGAGCGGGTTAGTATTTCGTTAAGTTTATTTGGTTAATTCTAATAACTTTATACAAATACTATCAATTGGGGGACCATTTTTGCAAATATTGCAAAATGGGGGTTTAATGTGTAAATTTGGCAAAAACTTGACCAAGTCAAAACACTACACCCCCCCCTTTCCCGTTCTTTCTTCACCATCGCATACACACACATTCAAAAGCTCTTTTCCGCCATTGTTGACCTTCTATATTTGAGTTTTTGATTCCTTGCAATCTGTTCATCATTCTAGGTATTTGTTTCATGCTTTAATTGTGATTACCTTTCTTTTCCTAATACTCGCACAAACAAAACAGAGATCAAAGATAATCAAAAAATTAGGGTTTTTAGTTTTGTGATGAAACAGTAAATTGATTAGTGGGATTTGCTTAGAATGACTAGATGCACAATGGTTTTGCCCAGTTTTGTTTAAAACGTTGCCAAGATCCTGGATTTGAGAAGTCAAAGTTTAGATTGGATCCCTTCATGGGTTCTGATGATATTACGATACTTCGTTGCGATGCTAGTCATTGCGATGAGTCATTCTGATGGCTCATTACGATGGGCTATTGCGATGAGTCATTGCGATGGCTCATTGCGATGGCTCATTGCGATGTGTCGTTGCGACGGCTCATTGCGATGGGCTATTGCGATGGGTCATTCCGATGGCTCATTGCGATGGCTCATTGCGATGGGTCATTCCGATGACGTATTGCGATGGCATATTGCGATGATGCATTCCGATGCGTTATTGCGATGGCATTGTAATGGTATTGCGATGGGGACATATTGCGATGATTTCTCAAACATTCTGATGGAAATTAGATATTGTGATGGACTTAGATATTGAGATAGAACATGATTACAATAGGATTACGATG
Source organism: Glebionis coronaria (assembly GCA_025667525.1). Classification (NCBI taxonomy): domain Eukaryota; kingdom Viridiplantae; phylum Streptophyta; class Magnoliopsida; order Asterales; family Asteraceae; genus Glebionis; species Glebionis coronaria. The sequence goes on along the minus strand of CM046880.1, from coordinate 123,324,766 downwards.
TTTTCATCATTGTCATGGCTATGATAGGATTCTGATGGATTGATAGATTGCGATGGAATTAGGACCATTTGATAGGTGTGTAAACACCCATCCTTTTTACCACTTAACTACAGTAATAACCAAGCCAAAACGTGTATTTTAGGTCATAAATGTCGGAATTATGCGTGGTTTGTGTTTTTGTTGTGATTTAGGACGAAAATGTGAAAAGGGGAGAAAACACGGGCATTCACGGGCTTTTATCGAAGAAAAAGACAAAAGACGAAGTCAAGAAATCAAGAGTGCAAAAAGAACGGAAGTCCAAGACCAATTCTGAAGATTTATCGAAGAAAAAGTCAAAGGCCGGAAGTTTACTAAAAGCCGAAGAACTCGAGTCTAATTTATTGAAGAATTACAAGACGAGTTTAAAGAAATCCCGAGACAAAGTCATTAAAGTCGAAGAACTAAGAAGATTAAGGACTTAATGATGCAATTAAAGAATGAAGAAAGAGGGGAGGAAGCTTCCTAAGCACCTCCCTAATCCTCCTATAAATAGGATCCATTTTCATTCCATTTGTTTTTGTTGGCTAGAGTGACACTAGTTCTTCCATTTTCATTTCCTTGCACATTTAAATACATGTCATTTACTTAATTGTCAAATTTATTTAATTGTCTTGCACTTTTAATTCCTTTTAATTCCAAGTAAGTGTTCTTAATTTTGTTGCTTTAATCTTAATTTTACCTTTGATCAAGTTTAATTTTATCATTCTCCTTCTACTTTTCTTCTTTCTGGTTCATTCAAATTTCAGATTAAGTAAGTTTTGCTTAATCCCTTTACTTATTTGATTGAAAGTTTTGTCTTTTCTTTTCCTTTTAAGCGTTCATATGAAATAAGCTATAAGTTTGACAATCTTATTTGCTTATTTGGTATTTAGCTTAATTGTTTTCAAGTTTTTCTCAAAAGTTTTACCTTTAAATTCCATTTCATTAAGTTTCGTCTTTTAAATTTTGAAAAGGTTTTAACTTTTTAGCTTATTGCCTTGTTTAGTTTCAATTTCATTTAAGTTTTTTTGAATTCAGCTTATTAGTTATAGCTTATTCTACTTGAGCTTATTGCGAATTTGATCCTCCATCGGAAAGTAAGGGTTCTACACATTGCGACGGCTCTTCTTCTCAACATTCTGATTGTGACAGAATTGGGACAAGGGTTTTGCATTCCGATCTGGGATTGCGATCTAGAGTAACAACACCCTCATTCCGATCTGGTATTGCGATCGCACATTGCAATCGCAAATTCCGACGGCTCTTGAGGTATTTTGAGTCGAAGTGCTGCCCAAATTTGTATTGCAATACTCCGATCTGAACTTATTTTGATGGGTGTATTCCGATGGAAGTAACATTTCGATAGGTTGCACCTTTCATTATTCCAATAGACCTAGCTTTAACACATTTCGATAGACACATTCCGATCTGGATTCCGATGGACTTGGTGACAGCATTCCGATAGTGGATTCTGATGGTTTTGAGTTCGGAAGTAAACTCTGCCTTGTTTGATTTTTAAGTTACATTTTAATACTTTGTCAAATTTAATTTTCGTCACGCTTTAGTTTTAAGTCATTTAATAATTTAACTTTTCAAAGTTTCTAATATTGCACCCTTTACTTCTAATTAGACATAGATTTAATTAATCGCCATTTACTTTAAAGTCTTGCATTTTAAATTTACTACAACGACACAATTCTTGTTTCCACCAAAGACAGCTGAATCGCATAGTTAACGAGTAGTCAATTCGATTAGACCACAACAACTTACATTTTTCGTAAAGATTAACGATTTTCTGTGAGAGACGCGTTTCTTTTTGGGATCCGTTCATTCGTGAGCGTTATTTTCTTGCTTAAAAATTTCAAAAAATCCAAAAAATTAAAAATTGTTAAAAATCCATAAAAATTAAAAATTTTCAAAAATCCAAAAAGATTTTATTTTCTTTATAGTTTATATATATTCTCTTTGTGTTTGGTATCGTTTTCTTTAGTTTTCGTAGGTGTATGCGTACTAGATCTTCAAATTATAAAGAGCCCGAGACTCCTGAAGATTTAGCTATGGCAGGTGTAAAAAACAACAATAATCCACCGCACCTCAACAATAACAACAGCAATGTTCTTCCACAGCCCGATCTTTGGACAATGGAGGAGCTTTGTCAACCCACCATGTTTGGACGAGGAGGACCAATTGCGCCGATGCAAATCACGGCTCCGGAGTTTTCGTTGAAGCATCACATGATACAGCAAGTGCAAACTAATCCATTTCAAGGAATGCCTGATGATGATGCCAACAAACACCTCGACAAATTCATTACAATCACTCAAAGCATGAAGTTTCCCGGTGCCACAATGGATGTTCTTCGCCTTCAACTCTTACCACATACTTTATCACACCACGCCGAGAAATGGTTTGATCGTCTTCCAAAGAATTCAATTCATACTTGGGATGACATGACTCAACGCTTTTTGTCGCGCTACATTTCACCATCCATGGTCACGAGCCTTCTCAATCAAATCAGCGGTTTCATACTAGAACCCGATGAATCTCTCTTTGATGCTTGGGAAAGATATAATGTTTTGATCGATCTTTGTCCAAACCACAACATGCTCCTTGTGACCTTAATTGATACTTTCTACAACGGTTTGACTTTTCGAGATCGTGATACGATTAATGCAGCCGCCGGTGGCACATTTATGAAAAGGAGACCCGAGGAGTGTAGAGAGCTTATTGAGAACATGACTACTCATCACAAAAACTGGGATTCCTCCGTTTCTTCAATGAACAACCCGAGAGTCAATGTTTCTTCTACTTCAGCAAACCCCAACATGACCGAATTCACCCGCATGATGGCCGAGATGAACAAAAATATCTTGCTCCTCGCTACAAACCAACAACAAGTTAAAGCGGTAGCCAATCCTTGTGAGACATGCGGTGGTCCTCACTCATACACTGATTGTCCTTCTACTCAAGGAAATCCGGAAAACGTGTATGCGGCTTATGGTAATTATTCACCGGAAAATTACCAAGCCCGACCTCAAGGGGATCGAAATTTGCTAAGTTACCGGTCAAACAACTACCTTTCACCCGGTTTTTCTCCTCAAAACCACAACCCCAACAACAATTACAATAGAAGCAACCAAATACCACCTTGACCTTCTAATCCTTATCACCTACCCGCTCAACAAGCCCCACCCATGAATCAAGATGTTGAAGCTTTAATGAGAACCCAAGGAGAGCAAATCAAGAATCTACAAAGACAAATTATCAATTTGAAAGGGGATATCACCAAGCAAGGGAATGACATTAGATCCGAGCTTCGAAATGATATACAATCCTCCTTCAGCAATCAAACGAATGATTTGAAGAATATGCTGGCTAGTTTCTTACCCACCACTCAACCCTCTACTTCGAGTTCTCTACCTTCAAACACCGTCACCAATCCGCGAGCGAATGTGAGTGCTATTACTACCCGTAGTGGAGTTACTTTAGTAGGACCACCTATCCCGCCCCCATCATCTACACCTCCTCCAACACCATTTATCCCTACTACTCCCACACCTAGTATTAATACACAATCACCGTCTCCGCCTCGTCATGACAAAGTACCGAAGAAGAACCCTTCAACATCTCAACCTTCACCTTCTACTCCTCCACCACCCAACCCTAGCATTCCTTACCCTTCTCGACTCAACAAGGCTAGAATTTTGACTAAGAATGACATTCAAGTCTCTAACTTTTTGGAAAAGATTGCTTGCATGAAAATCACCTTTACCCTTGTTGAAGCTCTTGCTCAAATGCCACAATTTGTCAAGATGTTTAAGGAATTTCTTAGCAAGAAGGAGAAGATGGTCGAGTTTGTTAATACTCGATTGAATGAAAATTGTTCTGCCATCCTTCTTAAAGAACTTCTGGAAAAACATGGAGATCTCGGTCGTTTTGTGCTACCTTGTACTTTTAACCAAACCGACAAATTTATTGCCTTAGCCGATCTCGGGGCAAGTATTAATTTGATGCCTTTAAGTGTGTAGAAAAAGTTATCATTGCCCGACCATACACCCACGAAAATGACTCTTGAGCTTGCCAATCGCACTCTCGCTTACCCCGTTGGTTTTGCCGAAGACGTCTTCATTAAAGTTGGCACATTCACTTTTCCGGTCGACTTCGTCGTTGTTGATTATGAAATGGACCCTCGTATTCCGTTAATACTTGGACGCCCATTTTTGAGAACCGGTAGAGCTTTAATAGATGTGGATATATGTGAGCTCATCTTAAGAGTCGGGGATGATGCACACGTTTTTGAAATGGGGAAGCTTAAAAGCAAATCCTATGGAAGAGAATCAGTGAATATGATTAATGTGCTTGATGATTTTGTCGTATACAACAATCCTCTATTCGAGTCTTGCAATGATAATCCACTGTTTCAGGATGATGTGGATAATTCTCTCTCCAATTTGGATCCTCCACCCATATATGATTCTCCACCGATCTATGATGCTTATGATGATGATTCTATCTCTGATGGAGATGATTATGATGACTTTACTTCCGAGTATCCCGACATGCCCACTTATGATGATTTTGATGAGGCCGATACTCTTTCGAGTGATTCTTCTCATGATGAAGATCCTCCGCCATCCATGCTTGATCCTAATTTGGATGACTACTCATTTGAGGGAGACTTCTCTACTTTTCTCAATACATACTTCCCTCATGAGAGTGATGCTCTTCCTTTAGACTTTGATGATTATGGTCTTGATCCTACTTCGGATTTGAAGAAAATTCTTTCAAAGGAGAAGCAATCGGACGACACCAACATCCGCAGCACGTATGTTTTGACACCTCTTTGTCCACCTTCTGAGGACGAGGTTGTGCATTTTCTTAGCGGATCTTCTTCAAATTCTGCTGAGCCTGAGTGCTATTTTCCCCTAAAGGAAAAGGTGTTCGACCCGGGTATCGATATTCTTCAGCCATCTCAGTATCCATCTGATGAAATAAAAGGAAAAATCTTTGGAACTTATGAAGATATGTTTGCACCTCATCACCCTTGCTTCCACCGTGCTCCATCTTTGCTTAAGGGAACCTTGCCTACTCTTCTTTGGCTTGCCTTATTCGCCTTAAGCTTGTGCTACTTGATGGACGAAAACTATGTCTTTGATCCTGGTAGATATGTTCCATGCTTCTTCCTTTGCTAATCAAGGTCGAGTCAGGCTCACGACTCGGTGAACAAAAATCAAGCGCTTCTTGGGAGGCAACCCATGTATCTATCTTTTAGCTATCTATATCCTAAGTGTAGGGGAGACCCGTTGGTGTTTTCTCTCTCCTCTCTTCTCATATTCAGGGATTCGAGCGCTCAATGATCCACTCTTGATGATTTTTGACGACCCGTGATTTTGTGTTTCCGTCTTCCCGGTTTTATCCTAAACTCTTTTCGATTCACTATTTTATATTTTCTCAATATTAAAATAGGAATCTCATTAGTTGTCTCTTCCTTAGCAAGATTTAAACAAAGTGCACAATGTCCTAAGTGTAGGGGAGTTTACTCCCACATGCTTAAACATTGAGGACAATGTTTATATTAAGTGTAGGGGGACTTCTATCGAAGTTAGTGGTCTTTTCCTTTTATTTGTCCTCATTTTAACCGAAAAATCAATTTTTCAACATTTTTCAAAATTTTTGATCTATTTTGGCCTATTAGTTTTTCCCTTTGTATAGTTATTTTCTTTCCTTATTAGAATAAATTTTAATAAAGTGGTTTTAATTTTCAAACGTAGTGAATCTTTTGACAAACCCGAGTTTACTTATCTTAGTCTACTCTAGCTAGTATCCTTAACATGTTTAAGTCAAGTTTTGCTAGGCTTTTATATAGGGAGCTATAAAACGCGAAAGTCTTAACTCTCACGGGTTAAGAACAAGAACTTTTCGCAAGTTCCTATAATTGATCCTAGAGAGTTGTTTATCAAGGGAACTTTAAAATGTGATTTCTAAACTTGAAAAAGTCTAAGAGTTTGCAAGATCCTATAGATGACTCGAAAACCCAGAAGTTTGATTTAATAGGCTAAGCATCCACGAGTCTCATTCCTTGAGTTTTTAAATTGTGGAGAACGAGAGATGATAGAGTCAAATATAAGTTTGGTATTCTTTCGTGAATTTATGTGAGTTAATTATAAGCCTATTCTCCCATCGCTTGTAAATAAATTTATCTGCAATAAATAAGGTTTTACAATTTGGAAAGTTACTTAGCTTCTAGCCCAAGATCGTTTAAAAGTTGCTCGGTATGGATTAGAGTTCATAGCCAAGGCATAACTTAATGAAGCGGGATGCGAAGATTGGCGAGTCCGAAAAGGCCCTAACAAGGCATGAGGGCTACATTTTGTTGCTAAAGATCCAAAGTGATGTGAAGAATCATTTATCAAAAATCAATATGAAGGATCGAGACACACGACGAAAAGCAAAAACTCCCCAAAAGATCATGGAGAAATCTATCCGAAAAGAACCTAGCAAGGTATGAGGATAAATAGATCCAAATCCAAAAAGGAGGCGGATCGTTGTATATCAAAATCCCAAGTAAAGATTGGAGAAAAATGAAGAAGTCGTGGTCCAAATATGAAGAATCTCTCAAAACTTCAAGTGAAGAAATTCCTATTATGAAGAGAAGACCATTATTTCATGAACGTCTCTAATGATTTGAAGTATGAAGTCGCTGCCAAATATCGGTCCGAGAAAGGTCTCAAATCGCGAAGCGAGTTATGCCAAGATATGAACTTTATGAGGTCCCGAGAAGCAGTTTTAAAAGATTTTGTCCTTTAGCTAACTATTGATTAAATCGTTCCACTTTATTTTCAGCCTAAATAACTATCGAAATAAGTCAACAATGCATCCTCGCGATCATTCAAGACAACAATAAAATATAAGAGATACACCTAGGAATAAGGGATTCTAAGTAAATAATTGGCCCACATGAGTTCATGTTAGTTTGCTAACTTATAATAACAATGATCTCATTTTTAAGCTTGGTTTGGAGAATGTGAAAACTTGAGGATGATGATCATTCATAACATTTCCAAAACTCGAAGGTATGTTTTTGATTTCTTTACTTTGATTGTTTATAAATTTCTATATCTTTAATAAAGGCCAATATGGATTGATTAAGATGGACAATGTAATCTTGCTTTGTAACTAATTCGTTGCATGAGGACATTGCAATGGTCAAGTGTAAGGGATTTGATAGGTGTGTAAACACCCATCCTTTTTACCACTTAACTACAATAATAACCAAGCCAAAACGTGTATTTAGGTCATAAATGTCGGAATTATGCGTGGTTTGTGTTTTTGTTGTGATTTAGGACGAAAATGTGAAAAGGGGAGAAAACACGGGCATTCACGGGCTTTTATCGAAGAAAAAGACAAAAGACGAAGTCAAGAAATCAAGAGTGCAAAAAGAACGGAAGTCCAAGACCAATTCTGAAGATTTATCGAAGAAAAAGTCAAAAGACGGAAGTTTACTAAAAGCCGAAGAACTCAAGTCTAATTTATTGAAGAATTACAAGACGAGTTTAAAGAAATCCCGACACAAAGTCATTAAAGTCGAAGAACTAAAAAGATTAAGGACTTAGTGATACAATTAAAGAAAGAAGAAAGAGGGGAGGAAGCTTCCTAAGCACCTCCCTAATCCTCCTATAAATAGGATCCATTTTCATTCCATTTGTTTTTGTTGGCTAGAGTGACACTAGTTCTTCCATTTTCCTTTTCTTGCACATTTAAATACATGTCATTTACTTAATTGTCAAATTTATTTAATTGTCTTTCACTTTTAATTCCTTTTAATTCCAAGTAAGTATTCTTAATTTTGTTGCTTTAATCTTAATTTTACCTTTGATCAAGTTTAATATTATCATTCTCCTTCTACTTTTCTTCTTTTTGGTTCATTCAAATTTTGGATTAAGTAAGTTTTGCTTAATCCCTTTACTTATTTGATTGAAAGTTTTGTCTTTTCTTTTCCTTTTAAGCGTTCATATGAAATAAGCTATAAGTTTGACAATCTTATTTGCTTATTTGCTATTTAGCTTAATTGTTTTCAAGTTTTTCTCAAAAGTTTTACCTTTAAATTCCATTTCATTAAGTTTCGTCTTTTAAATTTTGAAAAGGTTTTAACTCTTTAGCTTATTGCCTCGTTTAGTTTCAATTTCATTTAAGTTTTTTTGAATTCAGCTTATTAGTTATAGCTTATTGTACTTGAGTTTATTGCGAATTTGATCCTCCATCGGAAAGTAAGGGTTCTACACATTGCGACGGCTCTTCTTCTCAACATTTCGATTGTGACAGAATTGGGACAAGGGTTTTGCATTCTGATCTGGGATTGCTATCTAGAGTAACAACACCCTCATTCCGATCTGGGATTGCGATCGTACATTGCGATCGCACATTCCGACGGCTCTTGAGGTATTTTGAGTCGAAGTGCTGCCCAAATTTGTATAGCAATATTCCGATCTGAACTTATTCCAATGGGTGTATTGCAATGGAAGTAACATTCCGATAGGTTGCAGCTTTCATTATTCTGATAGACCTAGCTTTAACACATTCCGATAGACACATTCCGATCTGGATTCCGATGGACTTGGTGACAGCATTCCGATAGTGGATTCCGATGGTTTTGAGTTTGGAAGTAAATTCTGCCTTGTTTGATTTTTAAGTTACATTTTAATACTTTGTCAAATTTAATTTTCGTCACGCTTTAGGTTTAAGTCATTTAATAATTTAACTTTTCAAATTTTCTAATATTGCACCCTTTACTTTTAATTAGACTTAGATTTAATTAACCGTCATTTACTTTAATGTCTTGCATTTGAAATTTACAACAACGACACAATTCTTGTTTCCACCAAAGACAGCTGAGTCGCATAGTTAACCAGTAATCAATTCGATAAGACCACCACAACGAACATATAACTTTTTAACTGTGTAAAACCGAGTATCACCATTATTATTCCGATGACTTGTAAGCTTGCAATGTGTAATCTTGGTAATATTGTGATAGATTTTAATATCATGTTATCACTATAAGGTAGTAATGAGTTATAGGATTGTCTTGCTAGCATAATGTTAGGTGGCACCTATTGACTTGTGTCGTGATCTAGTTATGGTTGTTTTATAGATGTAATGTGCTATGATCGTCGTGTGTTTCTCCAAATGCTACAAATTGGCATAGATTTAAGATATATATGTTTTGTGTATATCATTTGTGATTATGTCATCAAAGCAGGAAAATGTCGATCACAGAAGAACAACAACGACAACGTGATCTCGAACTTGTTTCGCTCAGCGACAGGCTACCATATGCTGAGAACATCTCCCGTTTACCAGAGGATTTTGATCCGTCTTTACCAGCTTTCAAAATCGCCACGGCTATCCTAGACATATCACCCATCAGAGATGCACTCAGATGTACTGCCTCTGTTCCCGAAGTCTACATGCACGAGTTCTGGAATACTGCATCTCTTACTAAAAAGACTATCTCATTCCAACTGAACAAAACGCCAAGGGTACTTAACTTGAGCATCTTTCGGCAACTGTTTAAACTTCCTAAGTTGGCACAAGGAGAACAATTTGTGGCTAACCCAAAGAGCGATGAAGTGTTTCGAGTCATTCGTGCGATGAATTATGAAGGTGAAATACACAACCTATCCCAGTTCAACACATCACACATAGGGCAACCCTGGAAAGCACTTATCATCATCATTGTCAAATGTCTTACTTGAAAGACTAGGGGCTCCGACGGAATGAGACCACCTCAGGCTCACTTATTTTGGGGACTTTATACTGCGTCTAAAGTAGATTATGCACTTCTTCTCTGGCAAGAATTTTGTTATCAGTTTACTGGAACGAAGAAGAAATCCGTGCATCTTCCATTCCCAAGATTCACCAAGATCATTATCAACCACTTTATGAAGAATGGCCCAACCATTAACACTCGCGGGAATTTCTTCTACCACACAAAAGATGATGACTATGTGATTCTACAAATGAATGCAGATACTAATTCCACAAAGTATGCATTACGTTCTGCCTTAGTACCTGACAAAATGATAAATGACGGGATCAAGGAAAGTGATAAATATCAAGAGATGGTTAATGATATTGATGCACAGTTTCGACGTGCAAATTCACTTCCGTCAGAGAAGCAAAAAGGTAAACGCAAGAAAAGGGTTTCAAAGCGCCAATCAACTGTGTCTTCTAAAGATAAAGGCACATGGAAAATGCAAATAGTTGATGAAGATGATGATGACGATGAGACAATCCATACTGAGGAAGAACAGGAAGAATTACCACTCTTAATGCCAAAGAAAGCAAAGCATACTAAAGGTAAAGAAGCAAGTGTTGCTTCAGATGAACCTGCTCAACAAACAATTTCTAAAGCCAAACGACTGTGTATTTTTCTTCAACAAAGCAGACAGGAAGCTTTTGCAACTTCCACAGGATCAGGCTCAAGACTTTTTGAGGACTTAGAAGAATTTGGCAAGTGATGCTAACATGGCTTTTTATGAAGATCCTACAGATGAAGATGCTGATAAGTTCCATTTTGAAAGTCGTGAGCAGAGTGAAGAGGGTGGTAGTAGTGCAAACACAGATACAAGTTTGATGTATCGAGACGCCAATATCACCACATCCTTACCAGAACCAACACACATAGTGGTACACGATGATGCTCATGCAACTTTCAAACCAGAAACTCAACTTCAAAGTAAGTCTACTTCCAACTCTGACGATGTTATGAAATATCTAAATTTGGAAGGGGAGGGTGTCGAAGTTACAAATACTGATCCATCGACAAATGAAGAAATGATGGATGTTCCCATAACTACTGTCACATCAACCACCACTCCACCATTATCCACCCCTGTCATCAGTGAAGTCATAACACCAGCTATCACACCGGCACTTGTTGAACAACCGGTATCAACCACCATCCTAACCACTGAATCTACACCGTCATCAACAGCTGAACAACATGTATCAACCACCGCCCCAATCACTGAATCTACACCATACCTGTCCCTGAACAACCTGTATCATCCACCACCACTTTAACAATCATGGTTACACCTCCATCATTAGTACAACAAGTATCATCCACATCCAATCCATTCCTCACAGTCAGTGATCCAATGATCCAGTCTCTTCAATCACAGCTGGAGGCTCAAGCTAAACAAATAGCTTCACTGGCTGAAAGATTCACCACTCCTCTCAAGGAACCGCAACCTGATGAGCCTACACTTAAGAAAATATCTGACAGAGTGTCTAAACTTAAAAACAACACAAATCATTTCTTAGAGAGAAGAAAACTCGTGATAAAGAGAATGCTGCTTTTCTTGGGTCAATTGATGAGAAGATGACCAAGATCATTCGACGAGAAGTCAAGTCATATGTTGATCAGCAGCTACCAACTTTTGTCGGTAATGGTTTATCTACCCTTCAACTAATGACATTGTTACAGGCACATATGCTGAATATGGGGGCTCATAAATCAAAAAATAAACGAAAAATTCTGCAATATCTCAACAAAACAATTATTGACGATACACCAGCAGATACTACCGACTCTGAGTCTGACAATGAAGACGAACTAGAGGAGGAAGAAAATGAGGATAACGGTGATGAGGATGATGGTGAAAATGATCCAAATGAGGAAGAGGATAATGAAGGAGATGAGGAGGAAGGAGAGGATGAGGAAGCAAATGATAAGGATGAAGATGAAGAGGAGGACGAGGGTATAGATGAGGATGAGGATGACGATGATGATAATGACAACGGTAATGGAATCAACAAGGGTGATAAGAATGATGAAACGGGTACTAATGACGAAGAGTCAAAAAAGGATGAAGGTGATAAGGCAATAGAGAAAGGTATTGAGGAAGCTGTAGAATGCATTGCTGAAACCGCAGAAAAGACGCTGGAGTCAACTGTACCAGAAACTCAGCATATTGACACAGGTATATCTACTACACCAGTTTTTACTACTGATTCTCACAATGAATCTGTAGAATATATGCAAGAAGACGAACCCACAGGGTCAATGCTAGAAGAAGAACCTCGCGATGATATACCGGTGATGCAAGATCAACCTTCAACACCATCTGAAGATCAGCACAACATTGATATGGAAGTTGAAGATTTAATGTACCAGAACCAATGTTTGCTGAATCTCTTATCATTGATGACATGGTACAAGAGCAACTCTGGCTCATAAATGCAACACCACAGCATCCTTTCAACACAGCAACTGAAATGGAGCTGACTCAATTCCTGAACAATCCTATCGATTTCTCGGCCTTTCTAAGGTATTCTCATGGGAAACCGACAATGACTCCAAATCTGATCAAAATGGCAGCCGCAAGTATGGACTTCTTTGATACTTTGAAGATCGGCCATAATGAAGCAGAATATCACACGAATGAGCTTACCAAGGCAATGAGAGAAACGACTACAGGAATTCAGACTTCTGTGTCACGACCTCTTACACCCACGGTCATCGCCGGTTCTGTAACGATCCCAATAGAGCACTTTGTTTCTCACGATCATGCATACCTTGAATATGGAGCAAAGAAATATGCTACGTCGCTTACTATGCACAAGGCTGTTAATCTGGAGAACGTTCCATGGATCAAAGATAAAGTACCTAATGCAATATGGAGAAAGAAACTGCTCAAGTTTTATGATACCTTTGCTTCTCTTGAAATCTCTCACTGGACTAAAAAGAAAAGGTTAGCTTACAATCATTTCCATCGTCCAAAGAGAGGTTCTTCTATTGACTCAGCTCACAGAATCAAAAGAATCAAGGGAGCAACCACTCAGACTGTCTTCGGTAATGATTACTTGAATGTAATCATGTTCAAACGTACCGATGAGAAAGCATACCGAATTGACGAAAGTGATCTCCAGTACCTTCAACTTGAAGACATCAAAGATCTGTTGTTGTTATTTGCTCAGGAAAAAGTTGACCATCTACAACCTGAGATTTTCATTGCAATGAGCTCCAACTTTCATCAATATGCAAGAAAAATCGTCATTCAAAACCGGGTGGAAGATTTTCAACTTGGAGTGGAGAGCTATCAGAAGCAACTAAACTTGGAACGTCCCCATACAACTCCACTCAGTAATTTCCATAAGAACAAGAAGGTTTACATGGGGACCACAACGCCGGAAGCAGGGATTTTTTATCCAAATGAGACTGGCGTCATGCAGTATATGCGATTCTCAGAAATGCACAAATTCAGCGATGGTACGCTCAAGCAGGTTCGAGATGATCTGACGGTTCTCAATGCCGACCTACTGCTTCCAGCACTCAAGTACACCTGGACAACCCAGTGCAAAAAGGGAGCAAGGTACGCGATCAAGAAGATCGAGGAACTTCTAAGGAAGCGCCGATTGCTGCGAAGTGTGGAACGATTCATCGGTGGACGACCATATGGAGCTCACCATAGGTTCACGGAACGAGCCATTTAATTATGATTCATCTTATAACAGGTCAACTCCATATTTATATATTTGTGAATATGTTAATTTTTGTATAATCAGCTTTTGTGGCATGTTGTAGTGTAAAAGTATGATATTTTTCAAGAATTTCTCTCGAGATTCGAAATCTTTCATTCATATCGTACTCAAGCACTACAACTAACCCTCATTAATTTGAGGGGGAACATTAATATGTTCTTTGGCCAACATCTAATTTCATTTTTATTACCCAAAGACCGATATATCCATTAAATATCCAAAATTTTGATGGTTAACATTTTGGAAAGGGGAGAAAATGGGATTAAGGAGACTTAATGATTTTTTTGGCTAATCAATGAAAAAGGCTTAAAAGATAAACCAACTTAATATGTGTAATGCACATGTTAAGGGGGAGCGTTTTTGATGATCAAAAACACTTAAGGCACAAAAACTTTGATTACAATATCACAAGTGCTTTAAGTGATTTTTCAAGGATTTTTGTTGAAAATACGTTTTTACGTATTTATGAAGGATCGGTCGCTCCAACGATATATTAATGTAACGGGATCGTGATCTAGTTAGTAAAAGTATAGCCCATATAGCCCACATGTAGGGTGGGATATATATACCCCTCCTAGCATGTTAGGAGGGGTTGGTGGTTACATTTTATTCATTAATAATATATTTTACTTTCTCTCTCTACTCCCCCCTTCTCTCCTTTCTCTCTCTACACCCTCATCTCCTTCATCCCTCTTTTATATTATTTCATCAATCATTCCTCCTAATCAATCCAATCCATCATGTAGAATAAGCCAAGATTACGTAGACCTTCAATTGGTATCAAGAGCCAAAGTTAGATTGGTTTATTCTTGCTTTTATTTTAATTGATTTTGGTGGGTTTTGATTTAATCTAGCTTAAATCTTTCAAAATTTGTCTTTTTATAAAAAGTTTGTGTTTTATCTTTTTAATTTGATATTTTTGATTAAAAAAACAAACACGTTTTATTTTTTTAATGAATTTTTGATTGAAATTTTTATTTATTTATTTTTATTGAACTTTTAATTTCATCTTTTTCATTTTTAAATTGATAGTCTATTTTCAAGTATTTCATTTTTTAATTTTATTTTCTTTTAATCTTTATTGATAGTCAAATCTTTTGTCTTTTTGCCTTTATCCAAAATTCATATCTGTATCTTCGCCAGATTTTTGTTTTTCCAACTTTTTATCTGTATCGAACCGTTATTCCGAATCAAGGTTATTCCACATCAACTATTATTCCGCATCAACCATTATTCCACATCAACCATTATTAAGAGTGAACGGTTATTCCGCATGAACGGTTATTCCGCATGAACGGTTATTCCGCATGAACGGTTATTCCGCATGAACGGTTATTCCGCATGAACGGTTATTCCGCATGAACGGTTATTCCGCAAGAACGGTTATTCCGCATGAACGTTATTCCGCATAAACGTGTATTCCGACTGAGTGAAGATTCAAACATAACGGTACTCAACGAGCCTCGTCTCAAAATACACTCACACAACGTCAACAAGAAGCCTCGACACCCACCCTCGACTCATTCAAAAAACCTCAACACTCGACACATTTTGAAATCACCAGCTTGATTTTTCTTTCAAAACCACTCTCATTTTTGAACAATCACCTGACACACCCACATCACCCCTAAAACATTTTAGACTCGAAACCATTAACACACCCTCACGTCTGCTTATCTAAACATCTCGACACCAACATCACGACAGTTGGAAATTCACTTTATGTGACGACATTTAAGAATTCCCATTAGTTATCATAGTCACACACGCTTAGACTAGAATAGGAACAATGTATAGTTTAAGGGTCGTGTGTGACTATATATACCCCTCCTAGGATTCCAAGGAGGGGTGTTGATTGTGTTTCTTTTTCATTTTATTACATTTTCCTTTCTTTCTCTTTACACACACAACCACTCTCTCTCTAAGCTTCAACAATGGCTACCATCTACCACCATGTTAGACCATCGGATTAGCTAAAATCAAATCCAAAATTGGTATCAGAGCCTCGGTTCATTCCTTGGATCGTGTTCTTGTTTTCGATTTCGTGGTCTAAAGTTTTTTTTGTTAGGTCTCGTTCTATAATTTTTTTGGTCCGTATGTATCATTTTGTTGTCACGTTGATCATTCTTGTTCTTTTGTCACAATATGTCTAAAAAGAAACTTTGTCTCATCTCGTCTCATATCTGGTATTCATAACTAGTCAAAAGTTGTCACCATGTTAAGTCTCTGGGTTCACGTTTTTAGACCTGGTTTTATGTCTACTTTTTCTGGTCTTATTTTTTTTGATCTGGTATCATTTTTTCTGGGTTTCTCTTGTTTTTTATGATGATGTAGTTACCCAGGAAAATATTCAGATTCACATATCCGGATTTTCAGGAAAAAGGACATCCCGTGGATAAGATTTCAACTTCATGGTACAATCGCATTGACTGCGATGGGTAGACTGTGATGGTACCACTGCGATGGCTCCATTGCGATGGAACCATTGCGATGGTGTCTGATGTGTCGAGATATGTATAGTGATAATTAAGATACGTTATAGGGTAAATTAGAAAATTACCTTTAGGAAAAAGTAATAGACTAAAATTACCAATGACGGATTCAATTAAATACGAGATGAACCAAGTTCGTTGTACATGAAGATCGAGTGAATTTGAGACGTTTTTGTTTCGATTTGGACAATTGATTCGAATTTGGTTTTGGTTTTTATTCTAAAATTACTCCTACAATTTTTACCTAAGTGCATGAATTGTAAATCCGAATTATTCTATCTAAAGACGATTATTAAAAAAAATGGACAATCGAACTATTTAAAAATAAACATCCTATTAAAAATCAATTTTAAAATTTAAACTATCAATCTAAAAGTAATTTTAAACTATTTAAACAAATTTAAAAACCTAAAAATTAATAAAATCTATTTAAAAGTAACTTTTACTTTTTATCAAGAAAATATATTTATAAAACTAATTTAATTAAAATCTACTTTAAAATCAAATCTTTATAACAAGGCTATATTAATTATAGGAGCAGTATTTAAACACAAACATGAGCTAGACCAGATGGTAAGGTGCCTGGACAGCTGAACGGGAGGTCTCGAGTTCGAGACCTCCAGGAGACAAATTTTGGAAATTAATTTTTGCACAGTAACTCAATATTTAGAATCTCAGTAAAAAATGTACTACTCCACTTACTGTTTAACGCAAATACAATAAAACAAATGAGGCAATAAAATGAGATCAGACAAATTAACAGAATTATGGAAGGAGATAAAAAAACAACAATCTATTTCCAAAACAATTAAACAACAAAGACTGATCATAAATCTCTAACTAATAAAGCAGCAAAATAACTTGTACTAATCAACATATACAAACTAAAAGCTTCCTGAATTCAAACTGAGACAATCAACAAACTGATAACAGCAGGCAAGAGCATTGTTCAGTTAAATCATCTTAACTAGTGACAAAAATTACTCAGATAATCTAAATGGGATGGCATCTGATCTAAAACAGTAAACGCTTGAATCACAAATCAGCAACTACTAACCAAACGTAACATACAACTAGATCAACAATGAAATACATCAGCTAAATTCGAACAGTAACTAATAAATGAATAAACACAGCTAAGTAAGCAGTAATCCATCCTAAACTAAGCAACTAGACAAACCCTCAGTTCCACAAATCAGTTAAAAGGTAGCAGAATTACATACAGTAACAGGGTTAATCAACATTCAGCAGATTATATCAACATCCTCTCGACTCGAAAAAGAATTAGCAATCATAAATTCAACAGTTAAATCAGATAAATTCAAAAAGTATAATCACAATCAAAATAAGTACGCTTATTCAGGCTTTCATAGCGAAGACAATTACTCAGGAACTGACTGCTTAATGTCAGTTAAATTCAAATAGTTTCTTACACTTAAACAGATCCAACGTCATTCTTATCGGAAACAAGCATATTATCATCAATTATACAAGTAAACTTACAGTTAAAGATTCGGTTTAAGCAGATTCATTAAAAACAAAAGATCAGTATAAAACGTCCAACATCTAATAAGACATTATCTAACATCATATTCGAAAACATATAAACTTAAAGCATCAAATCCAAATACTTATTAAATCACACTCAGTAGACATTTAACTAGATCCAAACAAATATATTCTACATGTATCAGCAGATTTATTCACATAAACAGATTCATCTAAAGACATTAACAACATAAAATAAAGTGAATAAAACCTTCTGATGAGAACCTTTGGGCATAAATCGCGCGTTGAGCAGATTTTTCTAAACCGACACCACCATTTAATCAAATCACCAATTTAACTTGCTCAATAACCTCCGTACAACATTATAACTACGAACCAGTATCAATTTCACTCGAATCCAACAGCTATTTTAACATCTATCAGTGGGATAGATGAATTATCCCTATTACTTACTCAAATGTTCACTTAAGCTATTGATTTAGCTTAAATGACTATTTCTCAGTTATAAACAATAGTTATTATCAGATTTAAATTGCATAAAAATTAAACAACACAGGTAAAAGATTTCGAGATAAAAATAAACTTTTATTTCACCGAATCAAAGATTACAATACATCAAAAATTAAATGACAATTTTAATCTAAAAACTAACATTATAACTAGGAAAGAAAAAGGAATGATTATTACTGATTTTGGAATGGGGTTTTATAGCTAAAACGAGGGGTGGGTTGTTGGTGATGCGTTGATCTTGACCCTTCGATCATCTCTATCTTCTTCTCTCTCTTTTCGGTTATCATCTAAGGGTTGTAATTGGCCAAGGCACACAGATTTCTAGGTTGGCACATCATTGTGCTTTCTCTTTGCTGACTTGTCTCTCTTCTATCGGTGGAGTGGGGATTCTTTGCAGTCACAACCAATAAGGTGATGCAACGTAGCCTTGGTCTTCCACTCTCTCTTCCAAAATCAAAGGGGATTATTTATCCCCTCGTGTGAATCAACCGTGGGAGTGAAAACCCCCAATTAATTTGAGGTAATTATTGATTAGGTTTTTTCGGTGTACAGTAAATTTACAGGTTTTTGATGAGGGTGAAAAAGTGGAAGAGAAGGATAATGATACATGGGTTGTAACGAATGTTTTTTATATTGTGTGGTGAGAAAAATAACGTAACCTGTGAGTGGGTGAGGTTTGACTGAGTGTAAATGAAACACGTTTGTATGTAAATAAAGGTTTCTTAAAAAAAACGTGTGTAACTGAAGAGTTTATATAAACTCTTATCGTTCCTCAATATTCATATCCCTAATGGGCTTTTGGCCCAAACGAATATATATTGTTTTCCAAAAATCTTTTAACCCTAATGGGTCCATTATTCCAAACGTTCCAATTAATATAACGGGCCTGGGCTAGTGAATTCCATCCGTTATAAACTTCTCCATTTTGGCCTTGATCCACTTAAATTGATATAACATCTTTCTAAATGGGCTTTTAGATCCATTTTCCCAATGTGGGACCCACTAGGCCCATTTAAGATTAAATCCTCTAAAAAACGAACTTGCATTTGGCTTCCTCGATCTTTTCATCAAACTTCGTGTCGGTTTTTGTCGGTTTTGCAAACTTGGTACCTACACACATTAAAACAAAAAACAACATATACACGAGGCATTTTCATCATATTTATGCATTTTTTAGTTGTTTTAAGATACTAATGATATGAGTAAAAGCACTCATATCAAATTCCCCCTTGCTAAGCAATTGTCGTGTCCTCACGCAATGATAAAATAAAACACTAACTACACCTTTATTCAACTTTTGAAAATTAATTTTGCAAATACATAATGTATTGCTTTCATTATTCGAAAAATAACTTTAAAACTCAAATAGATTCATCGTCCCCGACTTTTCACTTTTCCATGCCAAGCTTAAAAAGGAGATCATTGTTATTATAAGTTAGCAAACCAACACGAACTCATGTGGGCCAATTATTCACTTAGACTCCCTTATTCCTAGGTGTATCTCTTATATTTTATTGTTGTCTTGAATGATCACGAGGATGCATTGTTGACTTGTTTCGATAATTTATTAGGCCAAAAATAAAGTGAACGATTTAATCAATAGTTAGCTAAAGGACAAAATCTTTTAAAACTGCTTCTCGAGACCTCATAAAGTTCATATCTTGGCATAACTTGCTTCACGATTTGAGACCTTTCTCGGACCGATATTTGGCAGCGACTTTATAATTCAAACCTTGACAGACGTTCATGAAATAATGGTCTTCTCTTCATATAGGAATTTCTTCACTTGAGGTTTTGAAAGATACTTGGACCAAGACTTATTCATTTTTCTCCAATCTTTATTTGGGATTTTGATATACAACGATCCGCCTCCTTTTTTGGACTTGGCTTTATTTATCCTCATACCTTATTAGGGCCTTTTTGGATAGACTTCTCCATGACTTTTGGGGAGTATTTGCTTTTCGTCGTGTGTATCGATCCTTCATATTGATTTTTGATAAATGATTCTTCACATCACTTGGGATCTTTAGCAATAAAATTTAGCCCTCATGCCTTGTTAGGACCTTTTTGGACTCGCCAATCTTTGCATCCCGCTTCAATAAGTTATGCCTAGGCTATGAACTCTAATCCATACCGAGCAACTTTTATACGATCTTGGGCTAGAAGCTAAGTAAATTTTCAAATCGTACAACCTTATTTATTGTAGATAAATTTATTAGCAAGCGATGGGAGAATAGGCTTATAATTAACTCACATAAATTCCCGAAAGAATACCAAACTTATAATTAGCTCTATCATCTCTCGTTCTCCATATTGTAAAATTTCAAGAATGTGAAATCAATGGATACTTAGCCTATTAAAACAAAGTTTTGGGTTTTCAAGTCATCTATAGGATCTTGCATCTTCTTATACTTTTTCAAGTTTTAGAATTTGCGTTTTAAAGTTCCCTTGATAAACGACTTTCTAGGATCAATTATAGGAACTTGCGAAAAGTTCTTGTTCTTAACTCGAATGAATTAAGACTTTCCCGTTTTAAAGCTCCCTATATAAAAGCCTAGCAAAACTTAATTCAAATACGTTAAGGAAAAGCTAAGGTTGAAAACCGAGTCGAGTCAAAAACTATTTTTATTTTCACCAACGGAAAGCCTACATTCGTGTCAAAAGCACTTATTTTATTTATTAAAACATAAAAATAACACTAAAAATTTAAAATATTATTGAAAAATAAGAAAAACAATACGTTTGGACACGACAAAAGCAATTGCAAGCGATTATATCGATTGACTCCCCCATGCTAAAACCAAACATTGTCCTCAATGTTTCATAGCTCAAGAGTAACACCCCCTTGCTAAGACACGAAGAGTCTAATGCAAAATCCTAGCATGGAAAGAGCAAGCAAATCTATAAGCCATTTATTAATTATGCCTCAAGATAAAACGTTAGTCGATAAAAATCAAGGGATAGAGAGTGTGCCCCTTTTGGCATTCAAAGAATGTAAGATCAAGTGGACCGGAAAAAACAGAACACGAGAGTCTTCAAATATTAGGGTCATACCTAAGATTCACAACACAACAAAACACGAGCACGAGCTTGAAAGATCAAGCCTTATTAGTGTTAGAAAATAGAAATAAGATAGAATGTATGGGACTCCCCCACAAGGCACCTCGTTTTTGTTCACCGAGTCATGAGCTCGACTCGATCCCTGCATTAATTGGTCCTTAGGGAAAATGGTGAAAACCGGCATAATGGAATAGAATCCAACATAAAGCGCGATGCCGGGGCCAAAGATTTCATCCTCGTTGTCCGATGACAAACGAAAGGATAAAACTCCAACACTAATCTCTAAAAAGAGATGGTGGTCACAAATCACTAAATGGATATAGCATGCTCCCCGAGATAAATTCTGTGACAATCCGTCAATTTATGGTTGATATTTTATTCTCAATATTTATTTGAAAACATTATTTTAATGTTACAATATGAACTCACTTATTTTTGGGAAGAAATTTGGATTTACGTCTTGAAGTAGCATCGACTACGTCCAAACCGGAGGATTCAACGTTACGTGCTTACGTTTACATGCACCGTCTTTGGTGACAGTCCGACATTTCAGAAAATAAATTTATCCGTGAATATTATTTTGGAGTTTTAAATTTGTGTTAGTTCATAAACTCACAAATTTACGAGAAGAGATTAGGACTTACGATTTTATTTTAACGTCCTTTACGACTAAACCGGAAACCTTAGGATTATGTATTTACGTTTTCGAACTCCGTTTTTGATGAGACAATTTTTATTAGATTCGTTTTGTGCCGTTGATTAATAATTTATAAAAACGTTTTTTGTAAAACGACCCGAGGTCACGCAAATCGAGGAAACTTGAATCGAGGAGTACCCGTAAATAAATGGGGATGAGACAAAACCATTTTTTTGCCCCACCCCCACTCAAGGATGGCTAAAATAAAGCCACAAACCCATTATGTGTCAAGTAACAAGCTTCCATACTACACTTGTTACTTAGCTTACAAAGTAAGCCAAGCTTACATCAAAACAACAAACCAAAACCACTCTTCCCATTTCCACCCATGCAAAACAAGCTAAATCCTCTCATCCTATCTCTAGGATTTCGTCCATATCTCACCCAAAAACACCCAATTTTGATCTTGATTCCACCACAAAATCATGTGTTATTTACACATATGTTGAAGCCCCTTTGAAACACTATTGATTGGTGGTGCTTATAACATCCAAGGAGGAGTTTCCATGGAGTACTAAGGCTGATTTTCCACAAGGAGTATATGAAGATTGGTGGTCTTGAAGATGGTCTTGGTTATGCACAAGTCTCCATCAAAATCCATGTCAAAATCACAACCTATATCAACATGGTGGTATAAAGATTGTCCTCCTCATCTTCTTGTTATTTTGATTATGTAAACATGTATTTTATTTCCTATTGTATATGTATATGTTGATTATATGATGATAAAAATATTATGTGGGGATTTGGTGTTGATAGATTGGATAAACATGGGTAAAAAGATGGAAAAACTACATGTAAAATGGGTAAATCTTGTTTAAATAATAGGCTGTATAAAAACAGTAAAGAAACATGTCATGAACTGATAAAATGATGAAGTAGAATTGATATACAGTAAGCTATGAGTCTTGTGCACATGTGAGAGTTGGCCATGCAATGGAATCATTGTAATGAGTGAGATATGATCAAAACAAGTTTAAGGTACAAATCTGAGTTCACTGTTTTGGACGATTTTTATAAAATACTTAGAGGATGATTCAACAGTAGCTATAGAAGAGTTAAATGGCGCACATATCATGTAGTTTATGTGATAAAAATTTGAGCTTCTATATCCATATAGAACTCTAGATATGGAAGTTTTGGTGAAAGTGAAGATAAAAATCATATTTTGGAAATTAAAGTATAATACTATTATATAAGCACTCAAAATTTAATAGTATAAAATATAAATTAAAACCCACTAACTTATATAATACATTTATATAAATATGTACAATGGTAAATAAGTGGACATTTTATAAAAATGGTAACTTGTTAAGTTTTATAAGTTATAAAACTATAAACATGGTTTTTACGACTTTTTCGGCTAATACCGTAAAATTAACGTTTTTGTTAAATAAAACTTAGACGGTTGGACCCGTCTAATGCAAACTTTATAAAACTCATATACTGATATATAAACATATATGACAATTAAAAACCGATAAAACCCGAACTATATAACATACGGACATTAACGGACTAAATTAACGTTATTGGACTAATAAAACAACAAAATGGACTAAAACACTTATAAACTTATTTATTGTACTTAACCCATTTAGGCCCAACTTGTAAAGTGTAGATACTGATAATATAAGTATAACAAGGATTAATACAAGTTAAAGAACTTATAATAAGTTTGTTGGACTTAAAACACGTAAATAGGTAAAACTAGTAAACTAGTAAGAAGATACCAATACGTAAACACTAAAATGAGTAAAAGAGAACATGTAAACCCACTGGATCATCATATATATATATAATCATAATATGTATACATAATTGTTATTTTTATAAAGTCATTGGACATGAGTCTAAGACAAGTATTATTTGTCTAGGTTTCCGTGATTGAAGCACGTACCGTACGTCAGAATTGCCGATAACCCGCCTTCCCACATCAACGTGAGTTCATAGCCTCACACTCTTTTTAATGTTTTTATGAAATGTTTTATAAACCCACGAGGGAGATGACATGTTAGTTTTTATAAAATAGGTGACCATTTGTCCCGATTGCTTGTTTATTGATTTTGGACCCGAATGATTGAATGACCCGATTGTATGACCCGATAAATGATTAAAGGACCCGATAGATGAATTTAAATGGATTATTAAAGATAGGTTATGTCACTAAAAGTCCCATTAGCATGAATTGTGAACTACCGGGATTTGGTAGACGCTTATGCATTTAATAGTACTATTTGGGGACGATCACCCCAGTTCGCGCCTTGGCGGTTGATCCCCGTCGTGCCACATTGATTGGTAAGCGAATTTTTGTATGAGAAGATTTCCATAGCGTGACCTTTGTGACGACACGCTACTTTAGATGGGCAAATTGAGTATCGGGTTAGCCACCCGTTGTTGGTTTAGTAAGGTAACAATGTCATGCGGCTTATAATAATCCAAACTAAAGAAAAACTACTTGACGCACCGAATTACGATGTATTGCCTGACTAGCAATACAGGGTCATACTATTGATATTATGTTCGTGTTTTGGTTTTCATAACCATATTCATATAACGGTTTTTATTTTCATACAACGTCATAAGACGTATTGTATGATGTTTTTACGACATTGGCTCGTATAATGATTTTTAAGGCAAACACCTATATTATGATTTTGATGAAGAATTGTATAAAATGACTTTGGCTATTTTATGGCCTATTAAAATGATTTGTACAAAATGATTTTCAGTAATAATTTTATACTGATATTATATTGATGGATTTTATTAAACTCTATGAATTCACTCAGCGTTATCGCTGACCCTTTTCTTTTAACATGTTTTATCTCAGGTACTTGAAGGTAATTCTCGGGAAGACGACAAGAATTCATGGCCCGCACTTAAACGATATTTTCCATTCAAAGATTTTGTAAAACTTTGTATGAAATAATATGACTTGGGACCGATGTAACTTTGATATTTATGAATGGAAATGCTTTTATTATTAAACGACGCGATTTTTATGCGTTGTCTATGATGTGAGTAATGTGCTATCCCGTAACACCAACTAGTCTTCCGCTGTATTGAGTTGTATAAATTTGGGGGTATTACAGTTTGGCTTCAGAGCTCTCGTTATAGAGAACGAAAGATTTTTAAAACTAAGGTTTTGGATAAAACTTTTCAAAATCTTTTAACTATAAACATTTTTCTAAAAATGTCTAAAAATCTTTTGACTATAACGGTGCCGAAGAATTCCCGAGTTACCGACAAGGCCAGACTGAGAAGTGTTATTTTAATATATATATAACTTGGATTATATATATATGTATATATATGATGTAATTGTATTTACATGATTGTTTGATGATTATTTCTATATTTATACGAGTATTTATACGACGCAGATTGTCACAAGTAACCCTAACTCCCCTAGTAAATTAATCGAAGCTATTCTCGTAGGAATTCTAGCTATCCTAGATCTAAACCAAGTTGTGGATACTTATGATCCCAACAAAATGGTTGATACTCGTAGGAATGTAGATATTAGTTGATTGTGATATTGAAAAAGAATTGGCGAGATTAAATCTGATATCGATGTCATGACGATCTTTCCTTATAGAGTGGAGTTTGACAAAATATTACCACCTAGAAAGATGGCATCTGATTCGTTGTCATCCAATTCTTAAATTGAAATCGAAAGGGTGAATGTTGCACTTGAGGCTGTCATTGGAACCATTACCCAAAAGCCTCATGCCACTAATACCTTTCCGAGAAGTCTAGTTGAATGATCAAGTCATTTCATACTAGTGACTCATTTGATAATTGTTGTTGTAAGAAATATAGGATTGGAAATTAAGTGTTGATAATATCAAACTTATGTTGCCCTTTAAAGGTGTAAGAATAAGATTGAAAGT
This sequence comes from Glebionis coronaria, assembly GCA_025667525.1. Taxonomy (NCBI): domain Eukaryota; kingdom Viridiplantae; phylum Streptophyta; class Magnoliopsida; order Asterales; family Asteraceae; genus Glebionis; species Glebionis coronaria. The sequence continues at coordinate 123,299,033 of CM046880.1, read as the reverse complement.
ATTGAAAAATGAGGTAGGATATCGCATTGAGTATAAGTTGGTTAAAACTTGAATAAAGTAAAATTTAACTGGTATGGAATATGAAATTGTTAAGGGGAAGTCGTTAAGTTCTTTGATTGAATTATAAGGTTTTAATTGATTGTTAGTTTGTGATAAGTGTTGTTCCTAGGCCATTGTCCAATAATCAGGATGCCCAGTGTCCAGGAAATAAATTGAAGAAATCTTCTTCTGAATTGGGACCGATGGATCTTCCGGGACATGTGGAACACCTAATAATTCTTGTAGATTACTATTCATTGTGGTATCTTTTAAGAATCCCTAACTTAACTAAGATATCAGTTGGTAGGATGAGTTCTGATAATTGTATGACATAGTGACACGTAATGTGTTACGTTACAATTTTGAATTGTTTGTGATTAATAAAAAGACTACCTTTGATTGCTAAATTCTACATGTATCGATGTTATCTATCTTTTCTTGCTTGTCTCTAATGCTTGCATTAGTGATGCAACCATTGAACAAGTACTCATCTTGAATCGAGTTACGTTGTGGATTATTCTTTTGAGTGCCATCGAGATCATGAACCTCATGATTATTTGGCTAAGCTTATTTCCTATCATATTGTAGTTAGTTCTTGGTGAACAACTTTTCATCACTCTTTTGCAGATCACTCATTGTTTTTATAAGTTAAAATAGTATCCCTTGAGAAAAATTAAATTCTCATCACCAAAAGGATTATTCAAAATGAGATTTGTAAATAATCACTATCGAAATGAAGTTGTTTATAAAACACTTTGGAAACTTAATTGTTTTCATAACAAGGAAAATCTTTGTAAATTTATTTTGATTCTTATTTAAGAATTAAGCGTGAAAATGTTTTTATTATAAACATGCTGATAAAATTTTGACGAACTGAGTATTGCATCGTTAATCTTGAAATTGTATATAGTTGCGCGCCTACATACAATTTGGAATGGACCATGCAAGGCTGATTAGTAGTCACCATAAAACTGATTAATAATCACTACATTTTATTTGAAGATTGTGAAAGATTAAATCTTATGAGATCTGCAAGAAGTGAAAAATAGGGACATAATGTTAGGGACACCTACATATGTGCCTGTAGCATCTATTCTTCTGAGTCGAATTTACTCATCTATGGAAATTGTCTTATTTGACAATTGACAATTCTTTCTTGTCCGATTCTCCCGTAGTGAGAGTCTTAGGAAAAGTATCTAATTACTGACTGTTGATACCCGACTGGATGTATTGACGTTCTTATCATTTCTTATGATTTGATTTCATTTGAATGACCTGGGTAACGATCCGAGGAGCTTTAGAATGCGTACTTGATAGGTGTGTAAACACCCATCCTTTTACCATTTAATTCTGGCTAAAACAAGACCAAAACACGTATTTAATATCATTTGTTTGGAATTATGCGTGGTTTTTGTGTTTATTGTGATTTCAGAGCTAACCGGATGAATATTAAAGAAAACATGGGATTGCACGGGTTTTATCAAGGAAAAAGACTCAGGATAAAGTCTATTGTCCAAGAGATGCAAAAGATTTGAAGTCACTGGGCCTATTCGAAGATTTATCGAAGAAAAGGACCAAAGACGGAAGATTTACATAAGTCGAAGAAACTCAAGTCTATTTAACGAAGAAATTAAAAGACGAGTTGGATTTAATCGACGACAAATCCCGAATCAGAATCGAAAACGTCAACTTTTCTGAAAAGACGAGAAGACAAGAAGAAAGGGAGAAAGCTCACTCACCAACCAACCACTAGGAGTATAAATAGATTCTCCCTTCACATTTTAGGAGTTAGCTTTCATTTTTTTTCTTTTTCCCAGTTCTTAGGTTCGGTTCATCACAAACACCATTAGGGTGTTTGGTGATTTTTCATTTTCTCTTTCAATCTTGTAAGTGTTAATCATTACTCTTGTTACTTTTCCATTAATCTATCAATTTCATCTTTTTATTCATCTTGTTCTTCATCATCTTCTATTGCAAGTTCTTAAGTTTCTTATTTGGTTGAGTTTTGATTTTAAAAAAGTTGTTGATTTAAAGTTTTTATTGGTGGGATTTGTTTCTTATGGTATTTAGATGATTTGAGTTTAATTTGGTAAAAACCTTTTTGCTTGTCAAGTCTGATTTTGGATTAACCGAGTCCCCTGTTCTTCGCATTTCTACAGTACTGAGTTTCCCAGATTCCGAATAGGAATTCTGGGGGTGTCTCTATTCGGAATATTTCAATTATTCCGAGTAGAGGTTATTTTTCTTCTCTATTCGGAATATCCCATATATTCCGAATAGCACATATTTTCCGCATAGGTGCTTATTTTTCCGCATAGACCATATTTTTCCGCATAAGCATATTTTCCGCATAGGAATTCATCTTTCCGAATAGGATAACTTTTCGCATAGACCAGATTTTCCGATTAGAGTCATTTTTCCGCATAGGTTGGTTTTTCCGAATAGCACATGTTTTTCTGCATAGATCATAATATTCCGAATAGGACGATTTTTCCGCATAGACATCTTTTTCCGAATTGAGCATAATATTCCGAATAGAAGATTGCTTTCCGCACAGTGCTTGTTTTCCGAATAGGGTAATTTCTGCTAGGGTATTTTTCATTTACTGTTTGATCTAAATTTTTAAGTCTAGCTTACTTATTAATAGAATAGAAAACCAAACTCCTTTTTGTCACCAAGAACAAATCATTCCACTTTAAACTGAGATCAATTCGAGAGGATTCCGAGAATCGAACTTTCATCATAACAAAAAGCTTGTATCAAATGGCGCCGCTGCCGGGTCTTCTCGTTAAGATCAAAAGTTTTTTGTGAGAACTTGGATTTTGGGATCCGTTCACCGTGAACGTTACTTTTTCACAAAAATTTTCAAAAACACTAAAAAATATAAAATTTTCAAAAATCCTAAAAAGTAAAAAACCACAAAAAACCAAAAATATTTTTGTATTCTTTTTGCCTTGTTAGTTCTTTTGTAGGTGTATGCGCACTCGATCCACGTCATATCAATAGCCCGAGCCTCTCGATCCCTTAGACATGGTCGGTGTACCACCTCCAAACAATAATAACAACAACAACATGAACAATAACAACAACAATGAGCACCTTCCGGATAATCGCCCGATGATTGAATTATTGCAAGCTCATGTAGACGGCAACACTGATCCAATTGTTATACCACCAATTGCCGCCAACAATTTCGAGCTCAAGTCAGGCTTTATCCAGATGGTCTCCGCTCAACCGTTCTTGGGACGAACCATTGATGACCCACACGACCACATCAAGAGATTTCTACAACTCACCAACACGGTCAAGATCAATGGAGTTCCACAAGAAGTTATAAGGTTACAACTTTTTCCCTTTTCTTTAGAGGGACAAGCCCGGCATTGGCTTGCTAAGGAACCGCCACAGAGTATTCTCTCGTGGACGGATTTGGAAACAAAGTTTATCAATTACTTTTTTCCACCCTCTTGTACTACCGCATTACGGAATGAGATCATAAATTTTGAACAAAAGTACGATGAGTCGTTCAGTGAATCTTGGGATCGTATTAAAGATCTTTTAAGAAAATGCCCACAACATGGTTTTACCAAAGTACATCAAATTAATACTTTTTACAATGGTTTAAGCATGAGTGACCAAGATTCACTGAACAGTGCCTCAGGAGGTAATCTATTGGCTAAGACTTCCAATGCTGCTTGGGATATCATTGAGAACAAGTCTCGTGTGCAAACCAAGAGTGTTCGGACCAATGTCGCTAGTGCTAGCACTAATGACAGCGACAAGCGACTTGAAAAAATCACTACGCTTCTTGAATCGCTTGTCACCCACACCGTCAGCAACAACAACAACAACAACGCCAAAAACGCTCAAGTGAACGCTGTCAGCCAACCTTGTGAGATATGCGGTGGTCCTCACTCTTACACCACTTGTACCGCCACCCAAGACTACCCTGCTGAGAATGTGAATGCGGCATATGGCACCTATCCTCAACCTGCTTATCAAGCTAGACCTCAAGGTGACCGTAACTTGCTTAGCTACCGCAGCAACAACTACCTTTCACCACCTGGTTTCCCTCCTACCAACCCAAACCAACAACAACACCTTAATCGCCCTCCTCAACAACAACAACAACCTCGACAACCATACATACCTCCTCACAAGCAGAAACAACCGCCTCAACGTAACAACCAAGTCTACCAACAACCTGCTTACCAACCACCTGCATACAATGCTCCTGCCAACCAAACCACCAATGCATTACACCAAGAGGTTGCAACCTACATGAGGACCAATGATGTGATCGTGGAAAATCTACAACAGGAAGTGCGAAATTTGAAGTCAGACTTGGTAAAGCAAGGAAATGATTTGAGAGCCGACATGAGAAACACGTTGGATAGCCAAACAAATGATCTGAGGAACATGATGGCTAGTTTCTTCCAAGGTAGTCAACCCTCTTCTTCGGGTACTCTTCCGAGTAACACCGTTGCGAACCCAAGAGGGGAGATGAAAGCAATCACCACTCGAAGTGGAAAAGGTACCAAGGAACCCGAGCTTCCTATACCTCCACCGGTGGTTGTGACTAAGGAGAACGAGTCGCCTGTTCCTATTCCTCATCCTTCTCCTTCCCCAATTTCTCCACCTCTTCCTTCTACTCCTCCTCCACCCGTGGTTGTGAGTGATCCTATTCTCCCAAAGCCTTCCTCTTCTTCCAATATACCTTATCCTTCAAGGTTGAGGAAAGAGAAGCAAAAGAGCAAGGATGATATTCAGGTTTCGAATATGCAAAAATGTTTAAAGATCTTCTGAGCGACAAGGAAAAGCTCCTCGATATTGCCAACACCCAACTGAATGAGAATTGCTCTGCAGTACTCTTAAGGAAATTACCAACCAAACTTGGTGATCCAGGTCGTTTTCTTATCCCTTGCAATTTCCCAGGAGTAGAGAATTGCATGGACCTAGCCGATCTAGGTGCCAGTATTAATCTCATGCCTCTAAGTGTTTGGAAGCAATTATCTCTCTCAGAGCTAGTCCCCACCAAAATGACTTTGGAATTAGCTAACCGTACGGTTGCTTATCCAGTGGGGATAGCCGAAGACGTCATTGTAGGAGTCGACAAATTCACCTTCCCTGCTGATTTTGTTGTCGTCGACTACGAGATGGACCCCCGTGTGCCACTCATTGTTGGTTGTCCATTCTTGAGGACCGGTCGCACTCTCATTGATGTTGAAGTCGGTGAGCTTATCATGAGAGTGGGTGACGATAAAGTAGTCTTCAACATGGGAAAGCTTTCTAAACAGCCTTATTCTTACGAGAGTGTTAATTGTATTGACGTTCTTGATGAGGCTTGTGAAGAACACTTCAAGGATGCTTGTAAAAATATTCCTACCTCTCTTCCCAATGTTGAGACCGTTTCCTCTATCGACTCATCACTATCTCTATTTGGAGAAAGTGATTTCCTTTGGAAAGATTTGGAAGCCACCTTGGGAGATGTGAATTTAGACAATGACGATTCTACTACCAATTGGGATGAAGATCTCAGTTTCATGGCAAACCTCCTCAAAGAAGACAATCCTTCCCCTCCATCTCCCACTGTTATTTCTATCGATACTCCGACTTCGAATACTCCTCCCGTCGAAAATCCTCCGGATTTGGAACTTAAGGAGTTGCCTCCCCATCTTGAGTATGTATTCCTCGAAGAAGAGAAGAAGTCGACACTCATCATTGCTAAGGATTTGAAGGATGAAGAGAAAGCCCGACTTGTCGCCGTGTTGAAAGATCATAAGAAGGCTATCGCTTGGAAGATTTCCGATATTCGTGGAATTGATCCTCACTTCTGCACACACAAAATTCTCATGGAGGACAACTATAAGCCCACTATTCAAAGCCAACGAAGGGTGAATCCAAAAATCCATGAAGTCATCAAAACAGAGGTTCTCAAACTTCTTGATGCGGGTATGATTTACCCTATTTCGGATTCACCATGGGTTAGTCCAATCCATTGTGTGCCCAAGAAGGGCAGAATAACCGTTGTTCCCAATGAACACAACGAGTTGATTCCCACTCGTCTCGTTACTGGGTGGAGAGTTTGTATAGACTACCGCAAACTCAATGATGCCACGAGAAAGGATCATTTCCCTCTACCTTTTATGGACCAAATGCTCGAACGTTTAGCCGGTAATGAATATTACTGCTTTCTTGATGGTTTATCGGGTTATTTTCAAATACCCATCGATCCCCAAGATCAAGAGAAGACTACATTCACTTGTCCCTATGGCACTTTTGCTTACAAAAGAATGCCTTTCGGCTTATGTAATGCGCCAGGGACTTTCCAAAGGTGCATGTTAGCTATCTTCCATGACATGGTTGAACAAACCATGGAAGTCTTCATGGATGATTTCTCGGTCTTCGGGGATTCCTTTTCTTCTTGCCTTGCCAATTTGGAACGTATGCTAAAGAGGTGCGAAGACACTCGCCTAGTTCTGAATTAGGAAAAATGCCATTTTATGGTAAAAGAAGGCGTCGTGCTTGGACATAAGATCTCGAAAGCCGGTCTTGAAGTTGACCGTGCTAAAGTCGATGTTATCGCGAAGTTGCCTCCACCTTCAACCGTGAAGGGTGTGAGAAGTTTTCTGGGTCATGCGGGCTTCTACCGTCGATTCATCAAAGATTTTTCTCAAATCGCTCGCCCGATGACCCACCTCTTGGAAAAAGATACACCTTTTATCTTTTCCAAAGAGTGTCTCGAAGCATTTGACTCACTTAAGGATAAGCTTACTAAGGCACCTGTCTTGGTTACCCCTAATTGGGAGCTGCCTTTTGAGTTGATGTGCGATGCTAGTGATTTTGCTATTGGAGCGGTTCTTGGACAAAGAGTGAACAAACACTTCCAACCGATCCATTACGCTAGCAAGACAATGACTGGGGCACAATTGCATTATACGACAACCGAAAAAGAGCTTTTAGCTGTTGTCTATGCTTTTGAAAAATTTCGCCCCTATCTTGTCCTTTCCACCACCATCGTGTATACCGATCATTCCGCGCTGAAGTACTTGTTGACAAAGCAAGATTCCAAACCAAGACTTCTTCGCTGGGTTTTGCTGCTCCAGGAATTTAAAATCGAAATTCGCGATAAAAAAGGAGCAGAAAACCTAGCCGCGGACCATCTTAGCAGACTTGAGGATCCTTACCAAGGGGATCATCCGAACAAAGAAATCAATGATTCTTTTCCCTTGGAGACCTTCATGTCTATAAACTCGAAGTCGAATGAAACCCCGTGGTTTGCGGACTTTGCAAACTACTTGGCGGGTGGAATTCTCAAGGAAGGGTTGACGTCTCAACAAAAGAAGAAGTTCTTCACCGACATTAAGACTTACTTTTGGGACGACCCTTACCTATTCAAACAATGTGCTGACCTGATTATTCGCTGATGTGTTGATGGACCGGCAGCGTCTGAAATCCTTGATGCTTGCCACAAAGGACCCACCGGTGGTCACTTTGGTCCCAACTACACCGCTAAAAAAGTGTTTGATTCGGGATTTTATTGGCCCTCCATATATCGTGACGCTCACGATATGGTTAAACGATGTGATGTTTGCCAAAAGCAAGGCAAAATCACACATAAAGACGAGATGCCTCAGAATTTCATTCAAGAGTGTGAAATTTTTGATGTTTGGGGTATCGACTTTATGGGGCCATTCCCTTCTTCTAAAGGACACAAATACATCCTTGTAGCCGTTGACTACGTCTCAAAGTGGGTTGAAGCCAAAGCTTTACCTACTAATGACGCAAGGGTGGTTTGTAACTTTTTGAAAGCTCTATTCGCTAGATTCGGTGTGCCTCGCGCCATTATTATTGATCGTGGGACTCACTTCTGCAATGACCAATTTGCTAGAGTCATGGCTAAGTACGGTGTAAATCATCGTCTTTCCACAGCCTACCACCCACAAACTAATGGCCAGGCTGAAATATCCAACCGAGGACTTAAGCGAATTCTTGAAAGAACCGTGGGAGAGCATCGTGCCTCATGGTCTGATAAACTTGATGATGCTTTGTGGGCTTTCCGTACTGCATACAAGACTCCGATTGGTTGTACACCATATCGTCTTGTGTACGGGAAAGCGTGCCACCTCCCCATTGAGTTGGAGCACAAGGCTTATTGGGCCTTGAAGTGGGCTAATTTTGATATAAACAAAGCCGGTGACCTACGCAAGATCCAACTCAATGAGCTGAATGAACTTCGGAATGAGGCTTATGAAAATTCTTTGATCTATAAGGAACGAACTAAGCTCATTCACGACTCCAAGATCAAAAACCGAGAGTTCCATGTTGGAGACAAAGTCTTACTTTTTAACTCTCGGTTGAAAATCTTTTCGGGCAAGCTTAAATCTCGTTGGTCCGGCCCTTTCACCATTGCCCAAATTTTTCCATATGGTACTCTCGAGCTCGCTCAACCTAATGGACCTAATTTTAAGGTGAATGGCCAACGAGTGAAGTTGTACTTTGGTGAGGACACCTCTCAGGAGGTGATTCCATCCCTCACCACGTTCCCCATGAACTAATTTTGGGTCTAGTCAGGCTCGTGACTCGGTTATCAAAAACAAGCGCTCCTCGGGAGGCAGCCCGAGTATCTATCCCTTTAACCCCCTAAGTGTAGGGGAGGACCTATTTTGGTCGTTTGTGTTTGTGTGGTGATGTGATTACAGGGATAACTGCAATCTTGGAATTCTTTGAAGAACCGTGCTCCCGTGTTATCTGAAATCCGGTTCCATTTCTCAACTATCGTGATTCAATTTTCTTCATAATCACATTTGAAATTGATCACTTTAGTCGTCTCTTCCTTAACTCGAGTTAACCAACGTGCACAATGTCATAAGTGTAGGGGAGACTTTTCCCACATGCTTAAACATTGAGGACAATGTTTATCTTAAGTGTAGGGGGGACTTCTATCGAAGTTTTAAGTGGACTTTTCCATGAAAATGCCTTCATTTAACCAGAAAATCCTATTTTTCAACATTTTTCAAATTTTTAATTAGCTTTGGCCATTTAGTCGTAATTTTTAAATTTTTATCGTTGCTTTCATATGTATATATTCCGCAATAAAGACAAAAATATTAATAAAGTGGTGTAGCTAGTTTTGAATTCTTTGACATATTAGGCCCGTTGCGTTTATTTTGACTCAACCCGAATAGACTTATCTAAGTTTATTCTAGCTAGTATCCTTAACCATGTAGACCTTAATTGGTTTATTAGGCTAAGTGTCCACGAGTCTCATTACTTGAGATTTTAAAATTATGGAGGACGAGAAATGATAGAGTCAATTATAAGTCGGTATTCTTGCACAAGCTCACTTGGTGTAATTATTTGCCTATTCTCCCATCACTTGCTAATAATTTATCTGCAATAAGTAAGGTCGTACGATTTGAAAAGTTACTTAGCTTCTAGCCCAAGATCGTTTAAAAGTTGCTCGGTAATGACGAGAGTTCATAGCCAAGGCATAACTTATGAAGCGGGGCGCGAAGATTGGCGAGTCCGAAAAGGCCCTAACAAGGCATGAGGACTCCATTTTATTGCTGAAGATCCAAAAGTGATGTGAAAAGCATTATTCCCAAAATCAATATGAAGGATCAAGACTCACGACGAAAAGCAATCAACTCCCATAAAGATCATGGAGAAGTCTATCCGAAAAGACCCTAACAAGGTATGAGGATAAATAGATCCAAGTCCGAAAAGGAGGCGGATCGTTGTATCTCAAAATCCCAATTAGAGATTGAAGAAATAATCATGAAGTCGTGGTCAAAAACGTTGGAGAACCCCTCAAAAGTCTCCAAGTGAAGAAACTTTATTATGATGAGAAGACCATTATCTCAAGAACGTCTCTCGAAGATATGAAGTATGAAGTACATGCCAAATATCGGCCCGAGAAAGGTCTCAAATCGTGAACCGAGTTATGCCAAGATATGAACTTTTTGATATCCCGAGAAGCAGTTTTAAGAGATTTTGTCCTTTAGCTAACTATTGATCAAATCGTCCTACTTTGCTTTCAGCCTTAATAAACTATCGAAATAAGTCCAAAAATGCATCTTCATGATCTTTCTAAGACAAAAATAAAATATAAGAGATACACCTAGGAATAAGGGAGTTTAAGCATTTAATTAAGCCATGTGTGTAAGTGTTTGATTTACTAACTTATAATAACAATGATCTCGTTTTTAAGCTTAGTTTGGGGAACGTGAAACTTGAGGGTGATAAATCTTCGCAACACCAAAGCCCTAATGTAAGTCCTTGATTTCTTTACAAGTTATTTCCATCCTTTTGTTTATCTTAAAGTTTTTATTTCTCTTAGTATTTTGATTCTTATTTAGTAGTATTTGAATAAGGCCAAGGTTGATTAATTATGAGAAAAGTGTAAAATTGCTTTATCACTAAGCATTACATGAGGGCATGGCAATGGTTAAGTGTAGGGGATTTGATAGGTGTGTAAACACCCATCCTTTTACCACTTAATTCTGGCTAAAACAAGACCAAAACACGTATTTAATATCATTTGTTTGGAATTATGCGTGGTTTTTGTGTTTATTGTGATTTCAGAGCTAACCGGATGAATATTAAAGAAAACATGGGATTGCACGGGTTTTATCAAGGAAAAAGACTCAGGATAAAGTCTATTGTCCAAGAGATGCAAAAGATTTGAAGTCACTGGGCCTATTCGAAGATTTATCGAAGAAAAGGACCAAAGACGGAAGATTTACATAAGTCGAAGAAACTCAAGTCTATTTAACGAAGAAATTAAAAGACGAGTTGGATTTAATCGACGACAAATCCCGAATCAGAATCGAAAATGTCAACTTTTCTGAAAAGACGAGAAGACAAGAAGAAAGGGAGAAAGCCCACTCACCAACCAACCACTAGGAGTATAAATAGATTATCCCTTCACATTTTAGGAGTTAGCTTTCATTTTTTTTCTTTTTCCCAGTTCTTAGGTTCGGTTCATCACAAACACCATTAGGGTGTTTGGTGATTTTTCATTTTCTCTTTCAATCTTGTAAGTGTTAATCATTACTCTTGTTACTTTTCCATTAATCTATCAATTTCATCTTTTTATTCATCTTGTACTTCATCATCTTCTATTGCAAGTTCTTAAGTTTCTTATTTGGTTGAGTTTTGATTTTAAAAAAGTTGTTGATTTAGTGTTTTTATTGGTGGGATTTGTTTCTTATGGTATTTAGATGATTTGAGTTTAATTTGGTAAAAACCTTTTTGCTTGTCAAGTCTGATTTTGGATTAACCGAGTCCCCTGTTCTTCGCATTTCTACAGTACTGAGTTTCCCACATTCCGAATAGGAATTCTGGGGGTGTCTCTATTCGGAATATTTCAATTATTCCGAGTAGAGGTTATTTTTCTTCTCTATTCGGAATATCCCATATATTCCGAATAGCACATATTTTCCGCATAGGTGCTTATTTTTCCGCATAGACCATATTTTTCCGCATAAGCATATTTTCCGCATAGGAATTCATCTTTCCGAATAGGATAACTTTTCGCATAGACCAGATTTTCCGATTAGAGTCATTTTTCCGCATAGGTTGGTTTTTCCGAATAGCACATGTTTTTCCGCATAGATCATAATATTCCGAATAGGACGATTTTTCCGCATAGACATCTTTTTCCGAATTGAGCATAATATTTCGAATAGAAGATTGCTTTCCGCACAGTGCTTGTTTTCCGAATAGGGTAATTTCTGCTAGGGTATTTTTCATTTACTGTTTGATCTAAATTTTTAAGTCTAGCTTACTTATTAATAGAATAGAAAACCAAACTCCTTTTTGTCACCAAGAACAAATCATTCCACTTTAAACTGAGATCAATTCGAGAGGATTCCGAGAATCGAACTTTCATCATAACAAAAAGCTTGTATCAGTACTCAAATTATGAAAACATGGGATATATTCATATTCGTTAAATGTTTTCGTCTGTATCTGATTTGAAATTCTCTCGCATAGATTATGCGTTAACCTTGCTCTTTTAATAGTAGTTGTGTCTCCATATATCCTTGAACTTGTGAAGGATTATGAGTTATTATTAGTCTTTTGAGAAGATCACATCTTATCGACGGTAATAAAACTGGAAAATTGAGAGTGCCAATAGAATGGATTGATTGATTATGACATGACGACATTGTCTTAATTGATGGGAACTCGAGTAGAATTCCCCTAAATGATATGATGTTGATTATCAAAAGTGATCTAAATAATTCTTGATGGATGACCATATCCTGCATTTAGACGTAAAACTATACCATGAATGGTTGTGAACTAGTTATAGATATTGTAATCTAGAGAGAACTTAAAGTGAATGTATTAAAAGATGCTTATGTTATCTGAAACTTTAGGAGGTATTTGATGGTAAATTACCTAGACTTTCGCCATTAAGGCAAGTTGAATTTGGTATTGATTATATTCTCGGTGCTACACCTGTGGCGTGTGCACTGTACGACAGCACCATCTAAATTAAAAGAATTACCGTACAACTGAGAGGGTTGTCGGAGAAAGCTTTTATTCTACCAAGCTCGTCATTATGAAGAGCTATGGTGTTATCATTCCTTATATTTATAGATTACTATGAACTGAGTAAATTGACAATCGAAAACGATATCCATAACTCGAAATGGAAGATTTGTTCGATCATTTACAAGGTTCTAGTGTATGTTTTAAAGATTTGATCCAAGGCATGGTTATCATCAACTTCGCATCTGCGGAAAAGATTATGTATTCCAATCACTACATCCGGTACTTGTAATGAACATTATGAGTTTCACATGGTGACGTTTGGATTGACTAATACACATGTAGCATTCATAAATTTGGTGAATCACGTGTGTAGGCTGTAATTTGATAATTCATGCTCGTGATCATTAAGGACTATATGTTTGTTTATAAGAATTAAAATGAGATAATAATTATTTATAGATTGCCCTGAATTGACCGAACAATAAAAACATGTACCTTGAATAATTAACATGTGATTTAAGACTTAATCCTTTACATAAAGTGACTGTTTGATGAATGATGGTAAGATATATATATATATATATATATATATATATATATATATATATATATATATATATATATATATATATATATATATATATATATATATATATATATATATATATATATATATATATATATATATATATATATATATATATATATATATATATATATATATATATATATATATATATATATATATATATATATATATATATATATATATATATATATATATATATATATATATATATATATATATATATGTATATATATTGAATCTTCAAAAATTAAGAGCCCTTTAAAGACTTTGGATTATTACTAAAAAGAAAGTGCAAATATGTTTTGACAAATATTTTAACAAAGGATTTTTAAGGGATTATTCCCTTATACCCAGAACATTTAACCAAACTCCTGTTTAGGGGTAAATGTTCGTGTATACCTCAAGACAACCTAAGCGGAATTGAGGAAAATATTTAAACCATGACTTAAAATTTGAAACGACAATTTTTGCTTTTCAACTAAGAAAATTTTGACCAAAATATAAATAAAGATTTTTCAAACATTTACGAATCTTATTAAATATTTTCGATAAATCAACAAAAATCCTGTTAATTAAATTCAAATTATTTTTGAACATTTTATATAATTGGTCGAACTAAGAAATTTAAAACTTTTACGTTTACGCTTCATAAAAAAAATAACTAATAATTATTTAATTAATTACAATAATTATCGACGCTTTAGATGACGGATTGAGTGAAACGGATAAAAATGATAGTAAAGACGAAACTAAAACACAGAAGATATGAAGAAAGAATTTTGAGTAAATACGGTTGTGATATTTATTTCATCAGGAAAGTGAACGTAATTACTGACACATTATGTATAAAAGATAAAGAACCAATTAGGACGTGTTTGATATTCTGTTTTTGCTAGGTTCAATTTTATTCTCTCGATATCCTCTCGAATTGATCTCGGCCTTAAGTGGAATGATTTGTTCTTGGTTACTAAAAAGGAGTTGGTTTGTCTAGCTATCTTTAAACTAATAACACTTAAATGTAAATGACGTTGAGTAACTTAAAACTTTGGAAGATTAACTAAATTGATAAGTTAAAATTGAGTGCTTGAAAACGTAAAGGGAAGATTAGAAAATTACTTTGAAAACTTAATTGAATTAATGCTTAGAAACTTGTTCTTATCGGAATGTTAAAAATTACACTATCGGAATAAAATTAAAGTTATCCATCGGAATGTTGTAAATGCAGGTCCATCGGAGTGTTGCCTTTAATCACCATCGGATTGTTCAAAATGAAAGCTGTCGAAATGATGACCTGTCGGAATGCAGAGGATCGGAATGTACCTATCGGAAAGTTCCAGATCGGGATGTGGAAAATAAAATTTGGCCAGAGTTTCGTCTAGGAAAGGACCTAAACCCGTCGGAATATGCGATCGCAATATGCGATCGCAATCCCAGATCGGAATAGGTGGACTTACAACCTATCGCAAAGTAAAACCCCCTTTTGGGTTATTGCGATACCAAGAAATCAGGATCAGTCGGAATGTGTTAAAACCCTTCTTTTGCGATGGAATGAAGAAAGTTCCGAAATTGGTGGTAAGCAAGAATTTCAATAAGCAAACTCAAAAAGCCACCTGAACCGAAACTTTAAATAACTCCAAAAGCTTAAATTTGACAACTTTTAAAACCGTAAATCTTGAACTTAATGAAAGGGACCTTTGAAAGATTAAAACTTATATGAAATCCGAAATCAATAAACTTAAACAAGCAATAAGCCACTAAGCATGGAGAGCTTATGGCTTATTCACGAAGAGCTTAAGAAAAAAAAACGAGAAAGATTAAACCTTTAACACGAACTAATCCACTAAATTCAAAACGTATGAATATCAACAATCGGATCAAGGATTTTGACAACCAAGAAAAGTAGGAAAAGTTTAAAGAACTTAAAAGCTTAAACTTGATTAAGATTAATGAAATCAAAAGTACAAGAAAGCTTGAATTAAAAGATGAAAAACAAAGGAAAAGTTTAGTGAGAGAAAGTATGGAACTTTCTCTCTCTAAAAACTAGAGAGAAAATGAAAAGCTAAAGACTAGCTAAAACTAAGTGTGTGAAAATTTGTGAAGTGAAGGCTTTATATAGGCGTGTGTATGGTGTTGATGGGCTTTTGAATGGGCTTTGATTTGGGCTTCTTTTTCTTCTTTCTTCTTAAGTCTTCATGCGTCTTTAAATAAACGTTTCCGACTTGGATTTGAGAAGTGTCGGTGAATAATTCCAACTCGTCTTATAATCTTTTATTTAATAGACTCGAGTTCTTCGACATAAATGAATCTTCCATCTTTGGCTCTATTCTTCGATAAATCTTCAAATAGGCACAATGACTTCAAATCTTTTGCACCTTGTGGACAATAAACTCCGTCTTGAGCCCTTTTCTTCGATAAAACCCGTGCAATCCCATGTTTTCTTTAATATTCATCCGGTCGACTCTGAAAACACAATAAACACAAAAACCACGCATAATTCCAAACAAATGATATTAAATACGTGTTTTGGTCTTGTTTTAGCCCGATTTAAGTGGTAAAAGGATGGGTGTTTTCACACCTATCAAATCCCCTACACTTAACCATTGCCATGCCCTCATGCA
This sequence comes from Glebionis coronaria, assembly GCA_025667525.1. Classification (NCBI taxonomy): domain Eukaryota; kingdom Viridiplantae; phylum Streptophyta; class Magnoliopsida; order Asterales; family Asteraceae; genus Glebionis; species Glebionis coronaria. Next base: position 123,283,283 of record CM046880.1, on the reverse strand, counting down.
ATGCTTAGTGACAAAGCACAATTACACTTTTCTCATTATCAATTAACCTTGGCCTTATTAAATACTACTAAACAAAAATTTAAAGTACTAAGTAATTAAAATTTTAATGTAAACAAGAGAATAGAAAATAACTTATGTGGTAATAACTTGGAAAGAGATCGAGGACTTACATTAGGGCTTTGGTGCTGCGAAGATTTATCACCCTCAAGTTTCACGTTCCCCATACTAAGCTTAAAAACGAGATCATTGTTATTATAAGTTAGTAATTCAAACACTCACACACATGGCTTAACTAAATGCTTAAACTCCCTTATTCCTAGGTGTATCTCTTATATTTTATTTTAGTCTTAGAATGATCATGAAGATGCATTTTTGGACTTATTTCGATAGTTTATTAGGGCTGAAAGCAAGGTGGGACGATTTGATCAATGGTTAGCTAAAGGACAAAATCTCTTAAAACTGCTTCTCGGGATATCAAAAAGTTCATATCTTGGCATAACTTGGTTCGCGATTTGAGACCTTTCTCGGGCCGATATTTGGCATGTACTTCATACTTCATATCTTGAGAGACGTTCTTGAGATAATGGTCTTCTCATCGTAATAGAGTTTCTTCACTTGGAGACTCTTGAGGGGTACTCCAAGTTTGTTGACCACGACTTCATGATTATTCTTCAATCTCTAATTCGGATTTTGAGATACAACGATCCGCCTCCTTTTCGGACTTGGATCTATTTATCCTCATACCTTGTTAGGGTCTTTTTGGATAGACTTCTCCATGATCTTTATGGGAGTTGATTGCTTTTCGTCGTGAGTCTTGATCCTTCATATTGATTTTGGGGAATAACGCTTTTCACATCACTTTGGATCTTCAGCAATAAAATTGAATCCTCATGCCTTGTTAGGGCCTTTTCGGACTCGCCAATCTTCGCGCCCCGCTTCATAAGTTATGCCTTGGCTATGAACTCTCGTCATTACCGAGCAACTTTTAAACGATCTTGGGCTAGAAGCTAAGTAACTTTTCAAATCGTAAGACCTTACTTATTGCAGATAAATTTTTAGCAAGTGATGGGAGAATAGGCAAATAATTACACCAAGTGAGCTTGCGCAAGAATACCGACTTATAATTGACTCTATCATTTCTCGTCCTCCACAATTTAAAATCTCAAGTAATGAGACTCGTGGACACTTAGCCTAATAAACCAATTAAGGTCTACATGGTTAAGGATACTAGCTAGAATAAACTTGGATAAGTCTATTCGGGTTGAGTCAAAATAAACGCAACAGGCCTAATATGTCAAAGATTTCTAAACTAGCTACACCACTTATTAATATTTTTGACTTTATTGCGGGATATATACATATGAAAGCGACGATAAAAATTTTAAAATTACGACTAAATGGCCAAAGTTAATTAAAAATTTGAAAAATGTTGAAAAATAGGATTTTCTGGTTAAATGAAGGCACTTTCATGGAAAAGTCCACTTAAAACTTCGATAGAAGTCCCCCCTACACTTAAGATAAACATTGTCCTCAATGTTTAAGCATGTGGGAAAAGTTTCCCCTACACTTATGACATTGTGCACGTTGGTTAACTCGAGTTAAGGAAGAGACGACTAAAGTGATCAATTTCAAATGTGAGTATGAAGAAAATTGAATCACGATAGTTGAGAGATAGAACCGGATTTCGGATAACACGAGAGCACGGTTCTTCAAAGTTTCCAAGAGTGCACTTATCCCTGTAATCACATCACCACACAATAAAAACACCTATGCAGGCCCCCCTACACTTAGGAGGTTAAAACGTAAAAGGATAGATACTCGGGCTGCCTCCCGAGGAGCGCTTGTTTTTGATGACCGAGTCACGAGCCTGACTCGACCCAAAATTAGTTCATGGGGAACGTGGTGAGGGATGGAGTCATCTCCTGAGAGATGTCCTCACCAAAGTACAGCTTCAGACGCTGGCCATTCACCTTGAAATTGGGCCCATTTGGCTGAGAAAGCTCAATAGTCCCATACGGAAAGACGTTGGCGACGGTGAATGGACCAGACCAGCGGCTCTTCAACTTGCCAGAGAAGATCTTCAACCGAGAGTTGAAAAGTAAGACTTGATCACCAACGTGGAACTCTCGGTTCTTGATTTTTGCGTCATGGAGGATCTTCGTCTTCTCTTTGTAGATCAGCGAGTTCTCATAAGCTTCATTACTTAGTTCGTTGAGCTCGTTGAGTTGAATCTTGCGATGATCACCGGCTTTGTTGATGTCGAAGTTAGCCCACTTCAAGGCCCAGTGCGCCTTATGCTCCAGCTCGATGGGAAGGTGGCATGCTTTCCCGTACACAAGACGATAAGGTGTACAACCGATCGGGGTCTTGTAAGCAGTACGGAAAGCCCACAGAGCATCATCTAACTTACCGGCCCACGCGGCACGATGCTCTCCCACAGTACGCTCCAAAATTCGCTTCAATCCACGATTGGATATCTCGGCTTGCCCATTGGTTTGGGGATGATAGGCGGTGGAAAGACGGTGATTGACACCATACTTTGCCATGACTCTTGCAAATTGATCGTTGCAAAAATGAGTCCCGCGGTCGCTGATAATAGCACGAGGAACGCCGAATCGAGCGAAAAGCGATTTCAAAAAGTTACAAACCACCCTTGCATCATTAGTAGGTAAAGCTTTGGCTTCAACCCACTTGGAGACGTAGTCAACGGCAACAAGGATGTATTTGTTTCCTTTAGACGAAGGGAATGGCCCCATAAAGTCGATACCCCAAACATCAAAGATTTCACACTCTTGAATGAAATTCTGAGGCATCTCGTCTTTATGTGTGATCGTGCCTTGTTTCTGGCAAGCATCACATTTTTTAACCATATCGTGAGCGTCACGATAAATGGAGGGCCAATAAAATCCTGAATCAAACACTTTTTTGGCGGTGTAGTTGGGACCAAAGTGACCACCAGTAGGTCCTTTGTGGCAAGCATCAAGGATTTTGAAGGCTGCCGGTCCATCAACACATCGGCGAATAATCAAGTCAGCACATTGTTTGAAAAGATACGGGTCATCCCAGAAGTAAGTCTTTATGTCTTTGAAGAACTTCTTCTTTTGCTGGGATGTTAACCCGTCAACGAGGATTCCACCCGCCAAGTAGTTTGCAATGTCTGCAAACCACGGGGTTTCGTCAGCAGTCGAGTTAATAGACATTAAGGTCTCCAGGGGAAAAGAATCATTGATTTCTTTGTTCGGATGAGCCCCCTGGTAAGGATCCTCAAGTCTACTAAGATGATCCGCGGCTAGGTTTTCTGCTCCTTTTTTATCGCGGATGTCGATTTTAAATTCCTGGAGCAGCAAAACCCAGCGAAGAAGTCTTGGTTTGGAATCTTGCTTTGTCAACAAGTACTTCAACGCGGAATGATCGGTGTACACAATGGTGCTGGAAAGGACAAGATAGGGGCAGAATTTGTCAAAAGCATAGACAACAGCTAAAAGCTCTTTTTCCGTTGTCGTATAATGCAATTGTGCCCCAGTCATTGTCTTGCTAGCGTAATGGATCGGTTGGAAGTGTTTGTTCACTCTTTGTCCAAGAACCGCTCCAATAGCAAAATCACTAGCATCGCACATCAACTCAAAAGGCAGCTCCCAAATGGGGGTGACTAAAACGGGTGCCTTAGTTAGCTTATCTTTAAGCGAGTTGAAGGCGTCAAGGCACTCTTTGGAAAAGATAAATGGAGTATCTTTTTCCAAGAGGTGGGTCATCGGGCGAGCGATTTGAGAAAAATCTTTGATGAATCGACGGTAGAAGCCCGCATGACCCAGGAAACTTCTCACACCCTTCACGGTTGAAGGTGGAGGCAACTTAGCGATAACATCAACTTTAGCACGGTCTACTTCAAGACCGGCTTTGGAAATTTTATGTCCTAGCACGATGCCCTCTTTTACCATAAAATGGCATTTTTCCCAATTAAGAACAAGGCGAGTGTCTTCGCACCGCTTGAGCATACGTTCCAAATTGGCAAGGCACGCAGAGAATGAATCGCCATAGACCGAGAAATCATCCATGAATACTTCCATAGTGTCTTCCACCATGTCATGGAAGATAGCCATCATACACCTTTGGAATGTCCCAGGAGCATTGCATAAACCAAAAGGCATGCGTTTGTAAGCAAATGTTCCATAGGGACAAGTGAATGTGGTCTTTTCTTGGTCCTTGGGATCGATGGGAATTTGAAAATACCCGGAGAAACCGTCTAAGAAGCAGTAATAGTCATTACCAGCTAGACACTCGAGCATTTGATCCATGAAGGGAAGAGGAAAGTGGTCTTTTCTCGTGGCATCATTGAGCTTGCGATAATCAATACAAACTCTCCATCCAGTAACGAGAGGAGTGGGAATCAACTCGTTGTGTTCATTGGGAACAACGGTTATTCCGCCCTTCTTGGGCACACAATGGACGGGACTTACCCACGGCGAATCCGAAATAGGGTAGATCAAGCCCGCATCTAGAAGTTTGATAACCTCTTGTTTGATGACGTCATGAATTTTAGGATTAACCCTTCTTTGGTTCTGGATTGTGGGTTTGAAGTCATCTTCCATGAGAATCTTGTGAGTACAAAAGTTCGGATCAATTCCGCGGATATCGGAAATTTTCCAAGCAATTGCTTTCTTATGAGCTTTAAGCACAGCGATGAGACGAGTTTTCTGTTCTTCTTGCAAGTCCTTAGCGATGATGACGGGTGACTTCTTCTCTGCTTCAAGGAACGCATACTCGAGATGGGGCGGCAACTCCTTAAGTTCTAAATCCGAAGGATTTTCGACGGGAGGCGTTTTCAAAGTCGTGGCATCGATAGCAATAACCGTGGGAGATGGAGGAGAAGGATTGTCTTCAGTGAGAAGATTGTCAAAGAAATTCATGTCTTCATCCCCCTCGGTGGGAGAATCATTAGTAGCTAAATTCACATCTCCCATGGTATCTTCAAGATTGTTCCAAAATAAATCACTATCTCCAAATAGAGACAACGATGAATCAATGGAGGACACGGTCTCAACATTGGGAAGAGAGGAAGGAATACTTTTGCAAGCATAAATAAAGTGTGCTTCACAAGCCTCATCCAGAACGTCAATACAATTAACACTCTCGTTGGAATAAGGTTGTTTAGACAACTTTCCCATGTTGAAGACTACTTTATCGTCACGCACTCTCATGATAAGCTCACCGGCTTCAACATCAATGAGAGTGCGACCGGTCCTAAGGAATGGACGACCAACAATAAGTGGCACACGGGGGTCCATCTCGTAGTCGACGACAACAAAATCAGCAGGAAAGGTGAATTTGTCGACTCCTACAATGACATCTTCGGCTATCCCCACTGGATAAGCAACCGTTCGGTTAGCTAATTCCAAAGTCATTTTGGTGGGGACCAGCTCTGGGAGAGATAATTGCTTCCAAACACTGAGAGGCATGAGATTAATACTGGCACCTAGATCGGCAAGGGCCATGCAATTCTCTACTCCCGGGAAATTGCAAGGGATAAGAAAACGACCCGGATCACCAAGCTTGATTGGCAATTTCCTTAAGAGCACTGCAGAGCAGTTCTCATTAAGTTGGGTGTTGGCGAGATCGAGGAGCTTTTCCTTGTCGCTCAGAAGATCTTTAAACATTTTAGCATATTTAGGCATGTGAGCGAGAGCCTCAGCAAAGGAGATATTGAAATTCAGTTGTTTGAACATTTTAAGGAAATTCGAAACCTGAATATCATCCTTGCTTTTGAGCTTCTCTTTCCTCAACCTAGATGGATAAGGTATTTTGGAAGAAGAGGAAGGCTTTGGAAGAATAGGATCACTCACATCCTTGGGTGGAGGAGGGGTAGAAGGAAGAGGTGGAGAAATTGGGGAAGGAGAAGGGTGAGGAATAGGAGCAGGCAACTCGTTCTCCTTAGTCACAACCACCGGTGGAGGTATAGGAAGCTCGGGTTCCTTGGTACCTTTACCACTGCGAGTGGTGATTGCTTTCATCTCCCCTCTTGGATTCGCAACGGTATTACTCGGAAGAGTACCCGAAGAAGAGGGTTGATTACTGTTGAAGAAACTAGCCATCATGTACCTCAAGTCATTCGTTTGACTATCCATAGTGTTCTTCATATCAGCTCTTAGATCATTCCCTTGTTTCATCAGATCTGCTTTCAAGTTGCGCACTTCCTGTTGGATATTATCCACGATCACATCGTTAGTTCTCATGTAGGTTCCAATGTCTTGATGTGATGCGGGGGTTTGGTTGGAAGGAGCAGTGTATGCTGGTGGTTGATAAGCAGGTTGCTGGTAAACTTGGGTGTTTCGTTGCGTTGGTTGTTGCTGCTTGTGAGGAGGGATGTATGGTGTACGAGTTTGTTGTTGTTGAGGAGGGCGGTTGAGGTTTTGTTTTTGGTTTTGGTTGTTAGGATTAAAACCAGGTGGTGAGAGATAGTTGTTGGAACGGTAGCTAAGCAGGTTGCGGTCACCTTGAGGTTTTGCTTGATAAGCAGGTTGAGTATAAGTGCCATATGCTGCATTAACATTCTCAGCAGGGTAATCTTGGGTGGCGGTACAAGTTGTGTAAGAGTGGGGACCACCGCATATCTCACAGGGTTGGCTGACAGCATTCACTTGTGCGTTTTTGGCGTTGTTGCTATTGTTGTTGCTGACGGTGTGGGTGACAAGCGATTCAAGAAGCGTGGTGATTTTGTCAAGTCGCTTGTCGCTGTCATTAGTGCTAGCACTAGCGACATTGGTCCGAACACTCTTGGTTTGCACACGAGACTTGTTCTCAATGATATCCCAAGCAGCATTGGAAGTCTTAGCCAATAAATTACCCCCTGAGGCACTATTCAGTGAATCTTGGTCACTCATGCTTAAACCATTGTAAAAAGTATTGATTTGATGTACTTTGGTAAAACCATGTTGTGGGCATTTTCTTAAAAGATCTTTAAAGCGATCCCAAGATTCACTGAATGACTCATCGTACTTTTGTTCAAAGTTTATAATCTCATTCCGCAAAGCGGTAGTACGAGAGGGTGGAAAAAAGTAGTTGATAAACTTTGTTTCCAAATCCGTCCACGAGAGAATACTCTGTGGCGGTTCCTTAGCAAGCCAATGCCGGGCTTGTCCCTCTAAAGAAAAGGGAAAAAGTTGTAACCTTATCACTTCTTGTGGAACACCATTGAACTTGACCGTATTGGTGAGTTGTAGAAATCTCTTGATATGGTCGTGTGGATCATCAATGGTTCGTCCCAAGAACGGTTGAGCGGAGACCATCTGGATAAAGCCTGACTTTAGCTCGAAATTGTTGGCGGCAATTGGTGGAATAACAATTGGATCCATGTTGCCATCGACATGAGCTTGCAGCAATTCAATCATTGGGCGATTATCCGGAAGGTGCTCATTGTTGTTGTTATTGTTCATGTTGTTGAAAGGCGGGTTGTTATTATTGTTGTTCGGAGGTGGTATGTTATTATTTGTTTGTACACCAGCCATGTCCAAGTTATCGAGAGGCTCGGGCTCTTGATAAGACGTGGATCGAGTGCGCATACACCTGCAAAAGAACGAACAAAGAAAAACAAAGCAAAAATATTTTTGGTTTTTATGTTTTTTACTTTTTAGGATTTTTGAAATTTTTTGAAAAAGTAACGTTCACGGGGAACGGATCCCAAAATCCAAGTTCTCACAAAAAACTTTTGATCTTAACGAGAAGAGCCGGCAGCGGCGCCATTTGATATTCTGTTTTTGCTAGGTTCAATTTTATTCTCTCGATATCCTCTCGAATTGATCTCGGCCTTAAGTGGAATGATTTGTTCTTGGTTACTAAAAAGGAGTTGGTTTGTTTAGCTATCTTTAAACTAATAACACTTAAATGTAAATGACGTTGAGTAACTTAAAACTTTGGAAGATTTACTAAATTGATAAGTTAAAATTGAGTGCTTGAAAACGTAAAGGGAAGATTAGAAAATTACTTTGAAAACTTAATTGAATTAATGCTTAGAAACTTGTTCTTATCGGAATGTTAAAAATTACACTATCGGAATAAAATTAAAGTTATCCATCGGAATGTTGTAAATGCAGGTCCATCGGAGTGTTGCCTTTAATCACCATCGGATTGTTCAAAATGAAAGCTGTCGAAATGATGACCTGTCGGAATGCAGAGGATCGGAATGTACCTATCGGAAAGTTCCAGATCGGGATGTGGAAAATAAAATTTGGCCAGAGTTTCGTCTAGGAAAGGACCTAAACCCGTCGGAATATGCGATCGCAATATGCGATCGCAATCCCAGATCGGAATAGGTGGACTTACAACCTATCGCAAAGTAAAACCCCCTTTTGGGTTATTGCGATACCAAGCAATCAGGATCAGTCGGAATGTGTTAAAACCCTTCTTTTGCGATGGAATGAAGAAAGTTCCGAAATTGGTGGTAAGCAAGAATTTCAATAAGCAAACTCAAAAAGCCACCTGAACCGAAACTTTAAATAACTCCAAAAGCTTAAATTTGACAACTTTTAAAAACGTAAATCTTGAACTTAATGAAAGGGACCTTTGAAAGATTAAAACTTATATGAAATCCGAAATCAATAAACTTAAACAAGCAATAAGCCACTAAGCATGGAGAGCTTATGGCTTATTCACGAAGAGCTTAAGAAAAAAAAACGAGAAAGATTAAACCTTTAACACGAACTAATCCACTAAATTCAAAACGTATGAATATCAACAATCGGATCAAGGATTTTGACAACCAAGAAAAGTAGGAAAAGTTTAAAGAACTTAAAAGCTTAAACTTGATTAAGATTAATGAAATCAAAAGTACAAGAAAGCTTGAATTAAAAGATGAAAAACAAAGGAAAAGTTTAGTGAGAGAAAGTATGGAACTTTCTCTCTCTAAAAACTAGAGAGAAAATGAAAAGCTAAAGACTAGCTAAAACTAAGTGTGTGAAAATTTGTGAAGTGAAGGCTTTATATAGGCGTGTGTATGGTGTTGATGGGCTTTTGAATGGGCTTTGATTTGGGCTTCTTTTTCTTCTTTCTTCTTAAGTCTTCATGCGTCTTTAAATAAACGTTTCCGACTTGGATTTGAGAAGTGTCGGTGAATAATTCCAACTCGTCTTATAATCTTTTATTTAATAGACTCGAGTTCTTCGACATAAATGAATCTTCCATCTTTGGCTCTATTCTTCGATAAATCTTCAAATAGGCACAATGACTTCAAATCTTTTGCACCTTGTGGACAATAAACTCCGTCTTGAGCCCTTTTCTTCGATAAAACCCGTGCAATCCCATGTTTTCTTTAATATTCATCCGGTCGACTCTAAAAACACAATAAACACAAAAACCACGCATAATTCCAAACAAATGATATTAAATACGTGTTTTGGTCTTGTTTTAGCCCGATTTAAGTGGTAAAAGGATGGGTGTTTTCACACCTATCAGTGTTCCTTAATAATGAAGGTGCAAAATAAATTGCCGAACAATTTAAAAATAGCCGATGATTGTAAAAAGGATAATATAGATAATAAAAAGAGGTTCGCGGCTAATGTGAACCATTAAAATAGAGAAGCGAATAGCGTTAAATGTATGAAAAGCCACTTGTGGTTGCCTAAATATGGAGATTGTAAGATATAGTTATGTTAGAATTTGTAAGTATAAGTATTCTATTTATGTCATTTATGACTAAAAGTATCTTTGTCTGAAGAAGTTGTACTAATGACAATTATGAATGCAGACATCGCCTCATACATTAGTAAACGTCTAGCTATTGCAAAGGTCATCATCTGAATTTGATTCGATTTGGGTCATCGTCGACAGACTGACTAAATCTGCTAATATCATTCCCGTTAATGATAAATGCAAAAGAGTTATGTAAACATAGTGTGCCTGTATCGAACATCTTTATCAAGATCCTCGCTTTGCATCGAATTTCTAGAGATTTGCTCAGAAATCATTGAGAACGAACCTTGATGAGAGTACTATGTACCACCCAATCGAAGGGACGAGGTAAAGTAACGATACAAAGTAATATAAGTGTTGTTTTATGTTTGAATGAATGACCTTTAGTAATAAACCGTATAATCGCTTTCCTTTGGAAGGATTATCAATGATAATCATCATATTAGGATTGAGATCGAATCTTGTTAGGATCTAAATATTAGAGCATCTGTAAGCAGGAGTTGAGATGAAGACACCCGACATACACCCATTGTGAGTTGGACATGTCTTTTAGGTTTAAGGTTTCCTATGATGGCGAACCTAACCTTACAAAATAGCCGACCCGCGAGATATGAAATGATTGTTGAAATTAGGATCTGATTATTGACTGCCGGTAATGGGCAGGAAGTTATGTGGATATGAAATATAGATCTTGAAGTGACAAATGGGTAGCGAAGTTATGCCAAAATTTTTAACCTCAGAAAAATGAATTCATGATCTGACATATCATGGGATATAAGTCCCCGTTGTATGGGACCATTGAGATGATGTAAAAGATGGGATTGAAAGGCATATAAGCTGGATCTACCCTAGGACTTCAAGAACTGCGTGGATTATGTTTTGTAAATCAAACTTGATGGAATATCTATCAAGTGAAAATCTGATTGTTCTTAGTAAAGCTTAGATCGGCGAAAAGTTGCATTCATCAGAAACCCGTGAACATTATGGATGGAGAAAGTAAGTCAACATTTAGCCTGATCTTATTCCCGTAGTTATGTTTGATGAAACTCGCGTATTGTAATGAATTACACTTGTGAGAAAAGACCGAATGTGGAGGAAATACCCACATGGCTTTAACTCAATAAGAAGCAAGTAGTAAGATGATCTTTGAGGACAAAGATCCTGTTTAGGGGTAAATGCTGTGACAATCCGTCAATTTATGGTTGATATTTTATTCTCAATATTTATTTGAAAACATTATTTTAATGTTACAATATGAACTCACTTATTTTTGGGAAGAAATTTGGATTTACGTCTTGAAGTAGCATCGACTACGTCCAAACCGGAGGATTCAACGTTACGTGCTTACGTTTACATACACCGTCTTTGGTGACAGTCTGACATTTCAGAAAATAAATTTATCCGTGAATATTATTTTGGAGTTTTAAATTTGTGTTAGTTCATAAACTCACAAATTTACGAGAAGAGATTAGGACTTACGATTTTATTTTAACGTCCTTTACGACTAAACCGGAAACCTTAGGATTACGTATTTACGTTTTCGAACTCCGTTTTTGATGAGACAATTTTTATTAGATTCGTTTTGTGCCGTTGATTCATAATTTATAAAAACGTTTTTCGTAAAACGACCCGAGGGCACGCAAATCGAGGAAACTAGAATCGAGGAGTACCCGTAAATAAATGGGGATGAGACAAAACCATTTTTTTGCCCCACCCCCACTCAAGGATGGCTAAAATAAAGCCACAAACCCATTATGTGTCAAGTAACTAGCTTCCATACTACACTTGTTACTTAGCTTACAAAGTAAGCCAAGCTTACATCAAAACAACAAACCAAAACCACTCTTCCCATTTCCACCCATGCAAAACAAGCTAAATCCTCTCTTCCTCTCTCTAGGATTTCGTCCATATCTCACCCAAAAACACCCAATTTTGATCTTGATTCTACCACAAAATCATGTGTTATTTACACATATGTTGAAGCCCCTTTGAAACCCTATTGATTGGTGGTGCTTATAACATCCAAGGAGGAGTTTCCATGGATTACTAAGGCTGATTTTCCACAAGGAGTATATGAAGATTGGTGGTCTTGAAGATGGTCTTGGTTATGCACAAGTTTCTCCATCAAAATCCATGTCAAAATCACAACCTATATCAACATGGTGGTATAAAGATTGTCCTCCTTATCTTCTTGTTATTTTGATTATGTAAACATGTATTTTATTTCCTATTGTATATGTATATGATGATTATATGATGATAAAAATGTTATGTGGGGATTTGGTGTTGATAGATTGGATAAACATGGGTAAAAAGATGGAAAAACTACATGTAAAATGGGTAAATCTTGTTTAAATAATAGGCTGTATAAAAACAGTAAAGAAACATGTCATGAACTGATAAAATTATGAAGTAGAATTTATATACAGTAAGCTATGAGTCTTGTGCACATGTGAGAGTTGGCCATGCAATGGAATCATTGTAATGAGTGAGATATGATCAAAACAAGTTTAAGGTACAAATCTGAGTTCACTGTTTTGGACGATTTTTAGAAAATACTTAGAGGATGATTCAACAGTAGCTATAGTAGAGTTAAATGGAGCACATATCATGTAGTTTATGTGATAAAAATTTGACCTTCTATATCCATATAGAACTCTAGATATGGCAGTTTTGGTGAAAGTGAAGATAAAAATCAGATTTTGGAAATTAAAGTATAATACTATTATATAAGCACTCTAAATTTAATAGTATAAAATATAAATTAAAACCCACTAACTTATATAATACATTTATATAAATATGTACAATGGTAAATAAGTGGACATTTTATAAAAATGGTAACTTGTTAAGTTTTATAAGTTATAAAACTATAAACATGATTTTTACGACTTTTTCGGCTAATACCGTAAAATTAACGTTTTTGTTAAATAAAACTTAGACGGTTGGATCCGTCTAATGTAAACTTTTATAAAACTCATATACTGATATATAAACATATATAACAAGTAAAAACCGATAAAACCCGAACTATATAACATACGGACATTAACGGACTAAATTAACGTTATTGGACTAATAAAACAACAAAATGGACTAAAACACTTATAAACTTATTTATTGGACTTAACCCATTTAGGCCCAACTTGTAAAGTGTAGATACTGATAATATAAGTATAACAAGGATTAATACAAGTTAAAGAACTTATAATAAGTTTGTTGGACTTAAAACACGTAAATAGGTAAAACTAGTAAACTAGTAAGAAGATACCAATACGTAAACACTAAAATGAGTAAAAGAGAACATGTAAACCCACTGGATCATCATATATATATAATCATCATATGTATACATAATTGTTATTTTTATAAATTCATTGGACATGAGTCTAAGACAAGTATTATTTGTCTAGGTTTCCGTGATTGAAGCACGTACCGTACGTCCGAATTGCCGATAACCCGCCTTCCCACATCAACGTGAGTTCATAGCCTCGCACTCTTTTAAATGTTTTTATGAAATGTTTTATAAACCCGCGAGGGAGATGACATGTTAGTTTTTATAAAATAGGACACCATTTGTCCCGATTGCTTGTTTATTGATTTTGGACCCGAATGATTGAATGACCCGATTGTATGACCCGATAAATGATTAAAGGACCCGATAGATGAAATTAAATGGATTATTAAAGTTAGGTTATGTCACTAAAAGTCCCATTAGCATGAATTGTGAACTACCTGGATTTGGTAGACGCTTATGCATTTAATAGTACTATTTAGGGACGATCACCCCAGTTCGCGCCTTGACGGTTGATCCCCGTCGTGCCACATTGATTGGTAAGCGAATTTATGTATGAGAAGATTTCCATAGCGTGACCTTTGTGACGACACGCTACTTTAGATGGGCAAATTGAGTATCGGGTTAGCCACCCGTTGTTGGTTTAGTAAGGTAACAATGTCATGCGGCTTATAATAATCCAAACTAACGAAATACTACTTGACGCACCGAATTACGATGTATTGCCTGACTAGCAATACAGGGTCATACTATTGATATTATGTTCGTGTTTTGGTTTTCATAACCATATTCATATAACGGTTTTTATTTTCATACAACGTCATAAGACGTATTGTATGATGTTTTTACGACATTGGCTCGTATAATGATTTTTAAGGCAAACGCCTATATTATGATTTTGATGAAGAATTGTATAAAATGACTTTGGCTATTTTATGGCCTATTAAAATGATTTGTACAAAATGATTTTCAGTAATAATTTTATACTGATATTATATTGATGGATTTTATTAAACTCTATGAATTCACTCAGCGTTATCGCTGACCCTTTTCTTTTAACATGTTTTATCTCAGGTACTTGAAGGTAATTCTCGGGAAGACGACAAGAATTCATGGCCCGCACTTAAACGATATTTTCCATTCAAATATTTTGTAAAACTTTGTATGAAATAATATGACTTGGGACCGATGTAACTTTGATATTTATGAATGGAAATGCTTTTATTAATAAACGACGCGATTTTTATGCGTTGTCTATGATGTGAGTAATGTGCTATCCCGTAACACCAACTAGTCTTCCGCTGTATTGATATGTATAAATTTGGGGGTGTTACAAATTCGCACCAAGATGATCGAAAAATCTTTCAATTATTGCATCGGTGAAAAGCCGAGAGTTCCCTAAATAAACGATTCCGGGATCGAATACCTTGTCCTCAGGAGACAAATGAATGGACAACACGGTGTCGTCCCCCCATGCTAATCCAAGATCATATAGAGCACATGGTAATGGTGGGATAAAAGTTTCATCCAAAGTGGAATCAACATTCTTTGCTTTAACGACCATTTCACCCTTAGAAATGTGATCAATTGGTTCATGGTACTCAATATGAGACACATGAAAAACCCGCACATTAAGGTCAAAATGGTTGGGAGGAGGACTTGGGACGAAATCTTCATCAAGTAAATTCTCTAAAAAGAGAGCGTCCTCCTCCGGGTCGATTTCATCAACACCCGGTGGTATCGAATCATTTGAAGCAAGAAAAGTGTCAATCTCCTCCATAAGCAGATCACTATCCTCAAAGGGAATTGGATATGGAGAGAAAGACTTGGCATTAGGCTTAGAATTCAAAGCCTCGATCCTAGATATGAGAAGATAGACGTTGGATAATTTCTCACGAAGAACCACGTCTTCCACATTTAAATGAGTAAGTTCATCGGTGAACTTCTCAAGGATCGGAATAGTCAAATCAACCTTATTTCCCGGTGGAAATTGGTCTAAAGGAGCAAGTTCAAAAGTGAACCTCTCAAAAATCGGATCACTATCATCCTCATCTCCCGGTGGAAATGGGTGAAGAAGAGTAGGTTCATCTGTGAACCCCTCAAAATCCGAGTCGTGAATATCATCTTTATAAGAAAGTTCATCAGAGAACTCCTCATTATAAAATTCACTAGAAGTAGAATCATCCTCAAAATCTTCATTTCCATCACAATTTTCATCATTAGAATTGGAGAAAATATCAAAGTGAATGGAAGAAGTCGAGT
Source organism: Glebionis coronaria (assembly GCA_025667525.1). Classification (NCBI taxonomy): domain Eukaryota; kingdom Viridiplantae; phylum Streptophyta; class Magnoliopsida; order Asterales; family Asteraceae; genus Glebionis; species Glebionis coronaria. Next base: position 123,268,045 of record CM046880.1, on the reverse strand, counting down.
CATCACAATATGGCAAATCACACATCTCATTGGAAATACCGTCAAACTCTCTTGGGTTTTGGACAAGTAAAGTGCTAATATGCTCGTCCCCCTTGCTTAGAGAATTTTCGGGTTCCACGGTGGAAGAATCATGAATAGGAGTGGTGATGTCATGAGAGATTTCCTCATCATCTAGGATGGGAGAATCCTCAGGCTCAATAGCCGGCAAGATACGAAAAGGAAATACGATAGCACTAGACGAAGGATGAAGAGCCATAAGATCTCTCAAAGTAAGAGTACTATCCTCATCATCATCAATAAGAAGTAAACGCTCGAGTTCACGATTAGCAAGGTATTTTGCTTCTGCTTGAGCTCGTTCTTTCTCTCGAATTATTTGTTGGGAAATTATTTCTAGTCGTTCAATATCGAAAGAATATTGTGGAGATTGGTCAAAACCGGAAGGAATCGGATTATAGCAAGGATTAGGCTCATAAAAATTTTGATCTCTTGGTTGACAACAAAAACTCTCGTGAGAACCTCCACAATACTCACAACAAAGATATTGTTGTGATAAACTCGGTAAATCTTGTGGATAACAATTATCATTAAAGTTTTGATTGTAGCTCGGTTCTTGCTCGTAATTAAGCGAGAATCGATTCGAACAATCATCACCAAAATGAGAATCTTTTCCACAAAACTCAAACGAGGGCGTCTCGTATGTGGGGTGTGGAGGTGGATTGAAATCGAGAGAATTATTCGAAAAATTCGGATTTTCACATGAAGTAATCTCATTACAATAAGGAAAAACTCCAACACGTATATCGTGACGTAAGTCATTACCACAACGCTCACACGTGCACCACCGACATGGTGAAAAACCATATAACGGTTCTCCACACCCAACACAATCGACGAAGGAAGAATTAAAAATTAGAGGGTGAGAAGAAAAAGAATTAAACATGATAGAGGATTAAGGAGATTATTTTTGGTATTTTTCATAAAAACGATACATACTATATAAAAAGAAAATAAAAAAACTTTCCGAGGACGGAAAGGGTCTTCAAATCAAAGACCAACAAATCTCCACAAAGACGAATCGTACACAAGATCCCCGGCAGCGGCGCCAAAATTTTTGATGTGTCGAGATATGTATAGTGATAATTAAGATACGTTATAGGGTAAATTAGAAAATTACCTTTAGGAAAAAGTAACAGACTAAAATTACCAATGACGGATTCAATTAAACACGAGATGAACCAAGTTCGTTGTACACAAAGATCGAGTGAATTTGAGACGTTTTTGTTTCGATTTGGACAATTGATTCGAATTTGGTTTTGGTTTTTATTCTAAAATTACTCCTACAATTTTTACCTAAGTGCATGAATTGTAAATCCGAATTATTCTATCTAAAGACGATTATTAAAAAAATGGACAATTGAACTATTTAAAAAGTAAACATTCTATTAAAAATCAATTTTAAAATTTAAACTATCTATCTAAAAGTAATTTTAAACTATTTAAACAAATTTAAAAACCTAAAAATTAATAAAATCTATTTAAAAGTAACTTTTACTTTTTATCAAGAAGATATATTTATAAAACAAATTTAATTAAAATCTACTTTAAAATCAAATCTTTATAACTAATTAATAAAAAAAATTTATTTTTATATTACTTTATTTTAATTAAAACTGAAAGTATATAAAAGTATTTTAAACATTAAACTAAATGAAATTAAACTTTAGGTTAAATACAATTAAAAGAAAGATGACAAGTAATTTCAACAAGGCTATATTAATTATAGGAGCAGTATTTAAACACAAACATGAGCTAGACCAGATGGTAAGGTGCCTGGACATCTGAACGGGAGGTCTCGAGTTCGAGACCTCCAGGAGACAAATTTTGGAAATTAATTTTTGCACAGTAACTCAATATTTAGAATCTCAGTCAAAAATCTCATCAACAACAAAAATAAAGTAATATAAAAATAAATATGTCATCTTTAGCAATACCACCGGGGTAAGCGAGAGTGTGATTGGCTAGCTCAAGAGTCATCTTTGTTGGAGTAAGTTCAGATAATGATAGTGTTTTCCAAACACTTAAAGGCATCAAATTAATACTTGCCCCGAGATCGGCTAAAGCAGTAATTTCTTCGGTTTTGTTAAAAATGCAAGGCAACACAAAACGACCGCACTTAAATAACAATCTCCATTCAAATCTTTTGTAAAATTGTATGAAATGACTATGACTTGGGACCTATGTAAATCTTATATTTATGAATGGAAACATGCTTGTATCACTCGTTCGACGTTGATGATATTCAAGACCCGCGTTTGTTTCTCTTTGGAACTAAGCATCATATTTATCCTCATACTTGGATTGAACCAAGTTGGTACTAACTACACGCTTCTTAGATGCAGCAGGTCTAACATTCCTTGCAGCGGCCTTACAAGCGGCTGCTTTGGTAATTTTAGGTGTACGTACTCCCTCTTATTTTTTGAGAACCCGAACTCAAGCACTCATAACTATGCGCTAGCTACACGGAAATAATAAATGTTCGACACGTTATATTTGATTTTGACCTTTCCCCAAACGAAAGGTTTATTCTTCTGGGTAAGCTTAGTCAAGGGTTTAGCTATTAAAGAAAATTCTTTAATGAATCGCCTATAATAGCCAGCCAATCCTAAGAACTGTCGCACTTCCGTTGGCATTGTCGGTGCAGACCAATTCTTAATGTCTTCAACCTTTGCAGGATCAACATGAATTCCATCCTTGTTAATCACATGACCAAGAAATTGCACATAATCCAACCAAAAATCACATTTCGAAAACTTAGCATACAACCTTTCATCCTTTAAAAAATTCAAAATAATCCTTAAATGTTCTCTATGTTCATCTTCATTCTTAGAATAGATTATAATATCGTCAATAAACACAATCACAAATTTATCCAAGTAGGACTTGCACACTCGATTCATAAAATCCATGAAAACCGCAGGTGCGTTAGTTAACCCAAATGGCATTAGTTGAAATTCATAGTGTCCATAACGAGTTCTAAATACAGTTATAGGAATATCTTCTTCACGGACGCGAAGTTGGTGATATCCTGACCGTAAATCTATCTTAGATTACACACTAGATCCTTGTATTTGATCAAACAAATCATCAATCCTAGGTAAAGGATATCGATTTTTAATTGTCAACTTATTCAGTTCCCTATAATCAATGCACATACTGAAAGATCCATCCTTCTTCTTAACGAACAAGACTGGAGCTCCCCAAGGCGACGAGCTCGGTCGAATAAAACCTTTATCAGACAACTCCTTAAGTTGTTCAGATAACTCCTTTAATTCAGAAGGGGCTAATCAGTAAGGCGCACGTGCCACCGGTGCAGCACCAGTAATTAAATCGATTCGAAACTCTACTTGTCTTATCGGTGGAAGTCCGGGCAAATCTTTAGGAAATACCTTAGTAAATTCACAAATAATAGGTACATCTTCCAATCGTTTCTCCCTAGACTCATTCCCGGTCACTTGAGATTACCCTCACTTGAGGGTATTATTACAAACCATAAAGAAGTTGTAAATTAAATGGTTAAGGACAAAATTGTCATTGTGTAAAAAGTAAGAGAGAAAAAACTAAAAAAAATGATGTTTTTATTTATATGCGTGTTTTTAGTCGGTGGACTATTAATATGGGACGGAGGGAGTAGTAACTTTTTCTAGAAAAAATATTTCTATTTCGTGGGGGAGTGGTAACATACAATCCCACCGCCATGTCAGCTCCACCTCAGCTTTCTCTTTCCTCTCACTAACTCACTCAAACTCACCTTTTAAGGTTCTCAAGGAAAAAAACACACCACCACCTCACCTTCACCTCATCTTTCCACTATCACTTTTATTTAAGTTATTTATAAAATACATACTTTTATTCTATCAAATTAAAATATGATACACACGGATAAATACAAACATTAAAAATATTAGGCATTCTTAGCCAAGTGCTGGATTAAATCGGACTAAGAGCATCTGCCACTACATTCCCCTGGCCGGGATGATACTGTAGATTAATGTCATAATCCTTCAACAGCTCTAACCACCTTCTTTGCCTCATGTTCAGTTCACGCTGAGTGAAGATATATTTCAGGCTCTTGTGATCTGTGAAGATATCACATGACTCGCCATATAAGTAATGCCTCCAAATATTAAATGCAAACACAACTGCTGCAAGCTCCAAGTCATGCGTAGGATAGTTCTTCTCATAAGGCTTAAGTTGTCATGATGCATAAGCAATCACCTTCCCATGTTGCATTAGAACACAACCTAGACCCTTCCCTGAAGTATCACTATAGATCTGAAATCCACCTGTACCATATGGGAGAGTAAGAATAGGTTCATATACCAACTTCTGCCTTAGTTCTTCAAAGCTCTTCTCTTTTTCTTCAATCAGTACGAGTTTCTCCCCTTTCCGCATTAGTTTGGTCAACGGCAGTCCTAGTCAGGAAAAGTTCTCCACGAACCTACGGTAGTAACCAGCTAAGCCCAGAAAACTGCGAACTTTAGTCGTCGATGTCAGTCTTGGCCACTTGGTAATAGCCTCAAACTTTGCAGGATCCATGGTTATTCCCTATGCGGATATGATGTGGCCCAGAAACGCCACTTTGCTCAACCAGAATTCGCATTTGGAGAACTTGGCATACAACTGCTTCTGGCGAAGTATCTGTAACACTGTACGAAGATGGTCTTCGTGTTTCTCCTTCGATTTAGAGAAAATTAGAATATCATCAATGAAGACGATAACAAACTTGTCCAAAAACTCATGGAAGACGTGGTTCATCAAATCCATGAAAACTGCTAGAGCATTGGTAATTCCAAAATTCATGAATACAAATTCGTAGTGTCCATAGCGTGTACGGAAAGCAGTCTTGGCGATATCCTGCTCTTTCACCCGTAGCTGATGGTAGCCATACCTCATATTGATCTTAGAGAAATGTTTGGCGCCTTGCAGTTGGTCAAACAGATCATCAATGCATGGTAAAGCATATCGATTTCTGATGGTGATCTTATTAAGCTCACGATAATCAATGTAGATTCGCATACTGCCATCCTTTTTCTTCACGAATAACACCGGTGCATCCCATGGAGATGCACTAGGGAGGATGAAACCACGCTCCAAAAGTTCCTGCAACTACTCCTTTAACTCCTTATGCTCAATGGGAGCCATACGGTAAGGAGCCTTAGAAATTGGCTCAGCTCTTAGAATGAGCTCAATATTAAACTCTACCTCACGAACAGGTGGTATGCCCGGAAGTTCTTCCGGAAACAAGCCGAGAAATTCTGACATGATAGGCAGATCCTAAAGGGATTGAGATTCAGCCTCAATATCATGAACAGTAGCTAAGAAACCCTCACAACCATGTGACAGTAAGGCGCGTGCTTGTAAGGCTGAAATTATCTGTACAGACCTTCCTGGTATAAAACCATTGTGGATGTACTCTGGTGCATTGACATCACCGAAAATAACTCGATATGAATGGAAATCTATGGTGGCGTGGTGTTTGGATAACAAGTCCATGCCTAATGTGTAGAATATTGATAACCTATGAATCTATGAAGTGGGTTGATGTTTTCTAGTGAGAGAAACTAGAGAGAGAAAGTGAGAGAATATGTGAAAGATTTATTAATATGAATGTGTGAAAATGGAACAACAACCAACCCCTTTCCTTAGTGGAAAGGGGTATTTATAGTACCAAGCTAAACATTGGCTTGGGCCGGTCCATGACAAGCCCATGGACCGGTTCTTACTTAAGTTAATAAGTAACTAACAACTATTATCTAACTACGAGCTATTACAACATGAATATTATTGTGGAGTGACCGATACTTCTAATATACGTAAAAACGTATTTCTAACAATCTCCCCCTAAGGGAGGTCACTCCACGTTTACAAAGTTCTAAACCTAGCATACTATACTAAGTCTTCGTTCTTTAGCTCGTAGTCTTTTCTTCTTTTCTTTCTTTTGTTGTGAATATGTTGGTTTGATCTTTTTGGCTTTGGCTTGAGAGCATTTTTCTTTGGCCTTTCGCGTGCGATCTTTGCCTTTCTTGTGAACTTTGCCTCCTCGTGACTTCATGTTCCACACACTTACGTCTTTTTGTTGAATTCTCGAAAGCTTCAGAGTTTGGTACAGCGGAAGACTTCATCTTGTACTTTCTTGAATTTTTGCTGAACTTTGTTGCAAAAGACATAAGCATGTGGAAACGACTTTTACAGGTACACCGCAACACCACCGTCTTCACTGGTACACAGCAACGCCACCGTCTTCAACAGGTACACAGCAACGACACGAATAAAATGGCTTTGAACATTTTATTCTAATTCGGTAGCATTTTACCTCCGGTCGGTGAAGACCGTTGGACGATATTAGATATCGTACCCGTGACGGATAGTTTCAATTAAGTAACTTCCTGACAGGATTTCGCGGGTAAACCCGTTCTCTTTATTCGACCGTCCAAAGCTGACTGCGAACATAAAGAGTGAATCACTTGGATAAATTATCCTTGTGATTAAAAGCCGTCAATTCATGAAACCTGGAACAAGTGAATTTCAATTAAGATTTTCACCATCGTTGCTTTCCAGTTGTCACGAGCTCAATTCATAAAGAATCTTGCACGTTACCTACCAAGTGCTGTTTGATGTTGACACTAGAAGGATTTCCACTCGTCACTGTGGTCAATAAAGAGTCACTCTGAGTGTTCTGGCAAGATCATATGATAATGCGAAGAGGCCTGGAACGAGTTTAAGTTCAATTAAGAATTAAACCACTGTTACCTTCCAGTTTTTCACAAGATTGGTTCTAAAAGAACCGCACGTGTAACCTACCATGAGCTTGTTTGATGTTGGCTCAAGCAGGATTTCCATCTTCATTGTAATACTTGCGTATTACTCGGATGTTCTGGCAATATTACAGGAATACTGCGTAGGACTCATGAAAATCTCTTACTTTTCACAGTGTGTGAGAAAGCAAGGAATAAATGGAAAGTGTCCTAATGAGACTTTTGATGATCTCTTGGCTCTAGACTCGAATGTGCGTTTTGATTTAGTGAGCGATGGCTGGAGAGGAGTGCCACCTTTTCAATACCAGTCTATTCGGAGTGAATAAACCAATAGATAACGTGTTGATCTCCGTGTGATTAAAACAAATACCTTTTGAGAGATATTTGAGTTAGCTGGGGAAGGGTTGTGCATTGCATCACTGGGTCCATGATGTCTTTCTACAATACCGAGAATCATTAGCAAAAATGACCTCAATAGCATATGTATTGACCCGGTTACTGCCTAAAGTTGTAAGGAGGGCTTCTTTCTTTACACCCTTTATCTTTACATTTCTTTTTCATTCTTAAACCCCTTCAATGCTTACCAATACGTCATCACTAGCACCTTGTTGTGATTGTTCCAGTGCTAGCTTAAGTACTTGGTCGGCATTCAGCTACGTTCACATTCTTTCTCCATCTTTCCTAGGACTTCTAATTCTAACTAGGGAATTGTCCTTGGGAAGATTCCATCGGCTCTGATGAATCATTGGACTAAACCTATTCCTACCACCCTTTTGTCACCACATCCGTCGTGAATTAAGCGTGTTTGGGAGGGAATTGCCACCATGAAAAATCATTGAAAATCACCTAAAGTACTTGTGATATTGAAATCAAAAGTTTTGTACCTTAGGTGTTTTGTTCATCAAAAACGCTCCCCCTTAACACGTGCTTTACACATATTAAGTTGGATAATCTTTAAGTCTTTTTCATTTTAGCCAAGTATCATTTAAATCTCCTTAATCCCATTTTCTCCCCTTATCCAAAATGTTAACCATTAATATTTGGGATATTGAATGGATTAACCGGTCTTTGGGTAAAAATGAAATTGATGTTTGGCCATAGAACAAATGATTGCTCCCCCTTAAGTTAATAAGGGGTAGTTGTAGTGCTTTAGTATGATATATTTTGAAAGATTTAGAATCTCGTGAGAAATTCTTGAAAAGTTATCATACCTTAACACTACAACAAGCCATTAAAGCACATTATTCACAAATATACATATTCAAAAATAATACCAATATAGAGTGACCTGAAATGTACGACCCTTCAGATGGATCGTTGCAGTGTCCTGTAGTGCACTCCATATGGTCTACCACCCACGAATCTTTCCAAGCTCCTCATCAACCTACGTTCACGGAGCTTTTGATCGATCTTTTTGATCACGTACTTCGCCATCTGCCGGTAACCTTGATGCCAATCCTCCGTCATTTCTGGCAAAGTCTTACCCGAGTTCAGATGCTCCAACTTTCCTCTGACTTGTATAAGAGTTCCATCACTATACTTGTGGAGCTCCCCCACCCTCATAAACTTCATCAAACTTCGACTGTTCAAGTAGAAAATGCCGTAATTCGGGACAGAAATGCCGGTATAGGGACATCTTGCTACATGTTGAGGTAACACTTGATTCACAGGACGGGTTAAATTGAGCTTCCTCTGATAGCTTTCGACTCCCAACTGAAGATCTTCAACTCGTGTCTTGATGACAACGCTTCGTGTGAACATACGAAGTGCTGTATTCAAAGCAATGAGGTCTTCACGAGGAATATGTGTGAGTTGATCTCTGGTCATTAGAAGCAGCATATCTTCGATATCCTCAAGGCGAATGATGGAAAAATCTCCCTGCTGGATTTTGTATTCCCTGTCATCCTCCCTTTTCAAACGAATCTCCGTCACATGATAGTAGCCATTCTTGGCTTCTGTTTTCATCCCTAAGCAGCAACCCCTGTACGCCCTTCTGACTCGTTCGTCCCAATGAGATGCACCTATGACAGCATACATATCATAATTACGATTTATCTTAGGGACCCAGAGTCGGTTTACCTTTTCCTCGATAAAGGGTATTGCTCCCCAGTTGGCAGCTTTCAGCAAGGTCAGGGATGTTGCGTACTTTGATGACCCCTTCAGTAGATATACCAGATCATTGGTGACAAAGAAGTCAAGAGCAATCTGATTATCTTGATCCATTGGAGGTGGAGCTCTTTCTGATTCATGAAGACCTGGCCGTTGAACGGTATTCAGAGCCTTCAGTATCTCCTCGGCATAATATTCGAACTCCATTTGGGTCAACCGGGTTTTGGCGCGAAGTCTTTTATCCTTCAGTACTTTCTTCACCAATGATGGAGTAACCGAAGTCTTATACTCATGAGCAAGAAATGCACATAAGTCAATCGGACTTCGGATACGAAGGTACAAGACTTCTTTGTCGGCGTCGGTGATCGGATCATACTGCGCCGCTGCCGTGATCCAAGCCTGTGGTGGAGCAGTCTCGTCGATTTCCAACGTGTCCTCCCAGTTCCTTGTGCTTGGTTCAGGAATAGTAGATTGTGGGTTTTGTTGCAGAGGAGTAGAGACGTGAACATCTGCTTGTTCAGATTCAGGCATTTCAGCAGTGTCATGGACGGGTGAGTGTTGTGCAGCTTCTGGTTCGGTAACCGATTCTGCAATCACAGGAGTAACAACACAAGAACTAACGGGGTTAGTGGTAACAGGTATTGATGCATGGATAAATGTACCAGGAATAGATGACCCTGTAGTGGCATTCACGTCATGGCGCCACTTCGATCGTCTGGATTCCGTGGATGTAGACTTCTCCTTTGGTGCTGCATCTTTCTTTGACTTGGTGCCAGACTTAACCACTTTCTTTGAGCTGGCGCCCTTATCCCCTTTCTCACGCTGTTCACCTTTATCCGCATTGCTCCCCTTAACACTCTCCTGGTGACCATCACCACCATTATTACCATCATTATCATCATCATCTACATCCTCATCATCATCATTCTCATCCTCATCCTCATCATCATTTTCATCTTCATCATCATCATTCTCATCATCATCATCATCCTCATCATTCTCATCCTCATCATCCTCCTCGTTCTTATCTTCTTGTTCTTCTTCTTCCTCCTCTCCACCAGTACCCTCCTCTTCGTTGCTCTCGTCCCTTTCTTCTTCAGGGAGAATGTGGTAGGGTACCACACTTCCAAACGTCTTGAACAACCTATCATCCTCCATGATAGCGTCATTCAGGGCTTTGAAGAGAGCCCGTTGATTCCTCGATTTATCAAACGATCCAAGTTCCTTCATTCGAGCTTTGAGGATCTTCTTAAGTTCAAAATCCGTCAAGTCATAAGCGATCTTGTATGCGGCTTTGGAAGGATTGGATGATTTGATCATTAAGTTGTCAGCAGCAAGCGTCTTCAAGTCATCACGCAGTTTAGGCATTAAGGATTCAATGGAGTCTTTCACTTTCTGCTCAATAGAAGCTTCAAGAGCGTCTTTTTGCTCTTTAAGGTCATCCTTAATAGCTTTAAGTCTCTTAATTCATGCTTGATGCCTATTAGCTTCATCCTTTTTAACCTGAGCAAGTTCCTCTGCATGAGCTTTACGTGTAGCTTCCATGTCTGCAGCGAACTTGGCAATCAACTCTTCTTGAGCTTTCCTTGATGCTTCTTCACTTTGAGCTCTTCTATTTAGCTCTTGGCGAAGTACATCCATTTCTCTCTTTTGACTATCCACATGTTTATCCAACAACTCGGCCATCACTATTGCTGCCATTGCAGATGTTGCAGAGCTGCTCTGGGTTGAGGGAATAGGCTCGGTTGTGACTGCGGTGCTAAGGATGGGCTTTGGTGGTGGTGGAGGAAGTGGTGTAGAAACCTGTTTGGTTGGTAAGGGTTGAGTTGGTGGAGGTTGAGTTGTTAAAGGTTGAGTAGATGCCTTTTCAATACCAGCTGAAAGAGGGATTGATGGCTCCTTCGAAGTGGAATAATGTTCAGGTGACCCAAACTCATCAACATCATCAGGTTCCATGTACTCATCCTCAACGTCTACTCTTACACCTGAACCACTACCACCAGTATCTTTCCTGCTCCTTTGAATGGCTATCTTCATTATTTGTTTCTCAGTTTTCTCAAGAGCAGGATCAGCAATATTTTCTTCGTCACGCAGACGCATCTCATCAGCCTTACCCTTTCCTTTCTTACCCTCTGTCTTCTTCTTCTTGGTTTTGGGCTCAGGTAAATCTGCTTGCTTCCTTTTACCTTTGCTTTTAACCGTGGTAGATGAGTCTTCACCTGCTAGAAGGCTTGCTCGTTGATTCTCAATTTCCGTGAGCAAGTTCTTGTAATCATCAGATTCAATGATCTCATCGGTCAGAAGATGACTGGGAATGGGACCAGGAATAACCGTATTCGAATGTGTCTCCTGCCTTAAGTCTACCAAATCATCATCATCTATCATGTGGTGACGACTACCTGCAAGCTTGTTAATGGATGCATCGTTTTCCATAAAGTAATGTATGATCAACTTAATAAACCTAGGGTACTGGTAAGTTTTAACTTTACCCTTTGTGTTGGTGAAGAGTTGAAAAATGAACTCCTCCCACAGCAGTGATGCATAATCAATACCCATACCTTTAAACATACCATAAAACATCTTGATGATTGGTGGACGAACAGCATCATACCCAGTTGTTTTGGGTGTTAAGCATCGGCTTAGAATCCCAAAAATAGCTTTCCATGGTTGACCAATTTTGGCAGTAGTAAACTCAGACGGGGTTCGTATGTCAAGACATCCAATGGCGGTGAACATCTCCATCATCTGGTCCTTGGTTGGGTTGGGTGAGTATGATGGTAGACCTTTGAGTATCGGTCGAAAGCCAAAGATCTTCCTGAAGTCTGACACAGTAAGCGTCTGCTGCTTGTTGTCCAAGGAAAAAGTGATCTTGTTCGACGTCCTCTCTTTGGTAGCCCAGAACTCGTAAAGGTAGTCATAGGGCACCGAAGCACTTCTCCTTAGCGCATGCTTGAAATGAGATTTATCAAGCATGGCTGTACCTACCTTAAAGCCATTATGGGTAGAGTGAGATACCTCCTTCAAGCGGAAGTTGTTTGGAATAAACTTTAGAGTCTTGGCTTCAGCAATGGCGGCGGCTCTGTTGTCTTGTAGTTGTTGTACGGTAGGGTTAGTCATCGTCTCTGCTTAAGATAAAACACAAAGGTTGATACAAACAAGTATGAATATCATTATGACTTTAAACCTAAGCATTGTACAAATGACATAATCCCTTAAGCTTTGAAACCATTCAAATATCTTCTATTCGGAATAATTAGCCTATGTGGAATAAAATCCCTATTCTGAATAAAGGCCAATTCGGAACATTTGGCTATGCGGAATAAAATCTCTATTCGGAACATTAAGACTATGCGGAATAAACACTCTATTCGGAACATTTTGTCTATGCGGAATAAAGACTCTATTCGGAACATTGATCCTATGCGGAATAAATTCCTATTCGGAACATTTGCCCTATTCGGAACATTTGCCCTATTCGGAACATTTGCCCTATTCGGAACATTTGCCTTATTCGGAACATTTGCCCTATTCGGAACATTTGCCCTATTCGGAACATTTGCCCTATTCGGAACATTTGCCCTATTCGGAACATTTGCCCTATTCGGAACATTTGCCCTATTCGGAACATTTGCCCTATTCGGAACATTTGCCCTATTCGGAACATTTGCCCTATTCGGAACATTTGCCCTATTCGGAACATTTGCCCTATTCGGAACATTTGCCCTATTCGGAACATTTGCCCTATTCGGAACATTTGACCTATTCGGAACATTTGCCCTATTCGGAACATTTGCCCTATTCGGAACTTTTGCCCTATGCGGAACTTTTGCCCTATGCGGAACTTTTGCCCTATGCGGAACTTTTGCCCTATGCGGAAAAACTGTTCTATTCGGAAAAAACTGCTTCTATGCGGAAAGTTTTCAACAGTTACAATTTTTCTAATTAGGCACTTAATCCGTTTGATTCAATTGATCTAAAGGCCAAAGTAGTGCAATTAAACCTATTCCGAATACAACCCAAGCAAAACCCCCAAATTAATCAACCCTAATTGAACAGTAATTTGATTCGTTTGATTTTCCAATTTAAACAGTTAATTAACTTGTTTTGCACGAAGGATTAAACCGTTTTAGTACCTTTTTGATGATCTTGTTCTGATATTGAGATGTTCTTGTTACTTGTTTGTTTGATTTCGTGAGTTTGTGTGGAAGGTTATCAATGGCGGCAAGTATAGATGTAAACAGTGAAGGATTAGAAACAAAACGGGGGGGAAGGTTTTGACTAGGTCAAATTTTCCACAAGTTAGACCTATTGTCAACTTTGCCCCCTCAAATTTTCTTTTTGCTTCATTCATTATTCTTTTGTTTACTAAGTTCTAACACTTGTCACTTTGACCCTATCTTATGTTAACTATCCGAGCCTTAGTGATTAACTTAACTTAACACAAGCACAAAACTATCCACGACAAACTTATAAGCAACAACAATACAAATGCCAAAGCAATCCAACCATTTAACTATTAAGCTTTGTGAGTTTCCTTGAAAACTTTTGAAGATCTTTTTGATGTGAAAGATGATGAAACATTTTCTCCCCCTTAAACGATGACCCGTTTTCTATTTAAAGAGCTGTAGTCATTGTTTAACGAGGCACATGATGATGAAAAACATTTCCCAATTGATATCTTGAAAAAATTTGATTCGTGGTGTCAATAAGATTTCTCTTATTTTAACAAATTAATGCACTGAGACGTACACATATTCGTGTTAGACCAAGTTGTAAAGTAAACTTGATCCCTTTGCATGATTTGGCTTGTAAATCACGCCCGAGAAAATTAATTCCCGTTCTGAGCCAACGTTTTCCAAGGAAATACGTGACTTTAATATGAAAACCGGGTTGCAGTCAGAAATAACTACAAGCCATAATGGGCATGTTTTAAAAATGTACAACTTTTATACGGACTCTATTTATGGCACCGTGTCAATATTGATCGACATTTCTAAGGCCGTAAATATTACCGTACTAAAAGACATGCCCGTTTTAAATGAAAAATATTTTTGGTTTTTCTTGATTTTATAATTTTTATGGTTTTTCTAGGTTTTATATTTTTTATGGTTTTTCTTGGTTTTATATTTTTTATGGTTTTTCTTGGTTTTATATTTTTGTATTTTCTTTTGTGGTTTATATATTTACTATAATATACATGAGCACAACCAAAGGATACTCTGAATAGTTTACCACGACTATTCAGCTGATTCTTCTGCCAACTCTTTGAGAGTCGCTGGAGTGAATGATTTCATGCCAAGCTTGTCGATCAAAAACTCGATTCGTCCTTGATCTAAGGCTTTGGTGAACATATCCGCCAGCTGATACTCAGTAGTGACAAAATACAGCTCGATCACTCCATTCTCCACCTGCTCCTTAATGAAATGGTAGCGAATGTCTATGTGCTTGGCCCGGGAGTGTTGAACATAGTTGCAGCAAAGGGCAATGGCGCTCTTGTTGTCACAATACATCGGGATTTTGTTAAATCCAAGACCGTAGTCAGTTAATTGTGATCTCATCCAAAGGACTTGAGCACAACAACCGGACATGGCGATGTATTCAGCCTCCGTGCTTGATATTGCAGCGCTTTTCTGCCTTTTTGAAGACCAACTGATCAATCTATCTCCTAGGAGTTGCACAGATCCAGAAGTGCTACGCCTCGTATCTTGACATCCAGCATGATCGGCATCTGCGTATGATATTAAAGCAATCGAGGAATCTTTCGGATACCATAGACCACGATGTAGTGTTCCTTTTAGATACCGAAAGATCCTTTTAACAACATGTAAGTGCTTTTCGGTAGGCCGATCCTGATACCGGGCACACATGCATACAGCAAATTGCAAATCAGGCCTGCTAGCAGTCAGATAGAGAAGGGTGCCAATCATTCCACGGTAAAGTTTCGGATCGACAATAATCCCATCCCTATCTTCATCTAACTTGGATTTCTCCACCATTGGAGTATCTACGGGGTCACAATTCTCAAAGTTATATTTCTTAAGAGATTCTAGAGCATATTTGGATTGATTTATAAAGATGCCTCTGGGATTCTGAGAAATCTGTAATCCTAAGAAAAATGAAATTTTTCCCATCATCGACATCTGAAAGCGTGTGGACATTATCTTCTCAAATTGTTTAGACAATTCTATGTTAGTGGCAGCAAAAATTATATCATCAACATAAATTTGTACCAGAAGCATGTCATTGCCGTCCTTGAGAGTGAATAGAGTGGGGTCCACTTTGCCTTTGGAGAAGCCTTCCGACATGAGATATGTTGACAGGAGATCATACCACGCGCGTGGAGCTTGTTTCAACCCATAGAGAGCCTTCTTAAGCTTGTACACATGGTTAGGAGACTCCGTACTCACGAACCCATCCGGTTGACTAACATAAACCTCTTCCCTTAGTTCACCGTTCAAAAATGCCGTCTTCACATCCATTTGATAGACGATCATGTTCATATGAGCAGCAAACGCAAGGAACAGTCTAATCGCCTCCAATCTAGCCACAGGAGCAAAAGATTCCTCAAAGTCTATACCCAAGGCTTGTTTATATCCTCTAGCGACCAATCTTGCTTTATTCTTCAATACCGCACCCATCTCATCAAGTTTAACCTTATAAACCCATAACAAAGTAAGGATGTTAACCTTGTCAGGGCGAGGAACCAATTCCCATACTTCAAGTCGTTTGAATTCATTGAGTTCCTCCTGCATAGCTTCGATCCAAGATGATTGGGTCATAGCCTGCTGCCAATTTTTGGGTTCAACTTCAGAGAGAAATGCATCAAAGTAGCAATAAAGTGCACTCTCTTGTAATTGATGGCGTGTAGAGACTGGACGATCTAGATCTCCAATAACATTCCTAATTGGGTGATCTTTTGTCCATTTAGTGCTATGGTTTTCAATCCTAGGTGGTCTGGAGTGAACAATAGAAGGAGCTTCTTCTGAGGTAGATGCGGCTGAAGGGTTTTCAGGGATCGCTACACCAAAGAAAGGAAGCTCTTGCAAATGAGCAAATTCCAAGTCGTGATCAGTAGAATCCACTTCCACATCATTAGGCACAAGTAGGGGTGATGGTTCAGGTGTAGTTTGAGAATCACTTGGTGAAGGTGCATCCGGTTCAATGTGAATTGTAGATGCATTAGATAAAGGTTCATTAACTTGAGCAACCACTTCAGGTATTGGAGCAATTACTACAGGTACTGGAACTTCATCAGTCGGGGGATCGAAGAATTCATCAAACAACGGTTGAAACAGTTTATCCCACTCGGGCCTTGATGGTGGTAAAAATGATGTAGAAGTAGGATTGTTGGGAACTAATCCGGAACTTATAGCACCGGTTCCCATCTCATGAAGCGCGGGTTCAGAGCTGTGTTGCTCAGAAGCCATCGCTGTCAGCTCGTCGAAATCAGCGTCCATAGTTTCTACAATCTTGCCAAGACGACGGTTATAGATTCGGTATGCTCTTTTGGACGGTGAGTAACCAATGAAAATACCTATGTCGGCTTTTGGTTGAAGCTTACCCAAGTTCTCACTATTGATGTTTGGATAACACAAAGCACCAAACACATGGAAAAATGAAACATCGGGTTTGCGGTCATGTAGAAGCTCATAAGGTGTTTTTCCATGGCGTTTCCGAATGATAGAACGGTTTTGGGTGAAACATGCAGTAGAAATAGCCTCTGCCCACAAGAACAATGGAGCGTTCGCATAAATAAGCATGGTCCTAGCAGCTTCCATAAGTGTGCGATTTCGTCTTTCAACGACACCGTTTTGTTGTGGAGTGCGTGCAGCGGATGTTTCATGTGATATACCAACTCCTTCATAATAATCACGAAGAGTCTGGTTGACGAACTCTGTACCATTGTCTGTACGAATACGGCGGACAGTGGTATTCAAACGTACCTGAATGAACTTCAGAAAAGTGATGATAGCCTTCGGTGCTTCATCCTTTGTACGTAGAAATCTAACCCATGTAAACCTGGAAAAATCATCCACAATGACGAGAATGAATTTCTTACAGCTCACACTTTCAGTTCTCATCGGCCCACAAAGATCCATATGCAAAAGATGAAGTTTTTCTTGATTGGTGTCTTCAGCTTTGGGCTTGTAAGATTTCTTGGTACTTTTCCCTCTTGAACACGCGGAACATAAATGGTCCTTATGAAATTTAAGCTTTGGAAGACCACGAACTAACTCGTTTTTAGCCAGATGATTAATAGCATCAAAATTAAGATGAGATAATCTGCGATGCCATAACCATGACTTGGTCTTGGATGCTTTAGAGAGAAGACATACTGGAGAGGCGGCCATCATATCTTGTAGAGACAACGTGTAAAGATTTGCACCACGAGATCCCTTCAACAAATCTTTTCCTTCCAAGTTGCGGATGAAACAAGTGTGTTGTCGAAAAGCAACCTCAAGGTTGGAATCACAAAACTGTCCTACTGAGAATAAGTTGTGACCAAGACCTTCTACATAGTATACCCTAGAAATCGTCACGTTTCCAATCTGATATTCACCGTATCCCATAATCTTTGCTATATGATCATTCCCAAATTTAACCGTACCAAGAAACTTGCTGACGAAATTTCGGAGCATCGAGCGATTTCCGGTCATATGTTTTGAACAACCGGAGTCCAAATACCACAGGATGATTTGGACCACCTAAAAATATCACCACACAAAGACAATGTAGAGGTATCGGAATCTGAGTGTTCCTTGTTATTAGCAGGTACAGATTTAATAATCTTAGATTTGCTAACTCTAGGTTTCTTAGATTTCCTAGCCTTCTTCTTCTTAATTGGTGGTGTAGATTCTAGTTGGCTCAAATCCTGAGGTATTTCTACACTGATAGGCACTATAGTGGGGGCTGACCTAATTAAAGGGCGCTGTTTCCATACTTTAGTGCGAGTGTTCCTAACTAAAGGACGCTCAGACCTAACTTTAATGGATGCATTCCTAGTTAAAGGGCACATTTTACCATCTAGTGTAAAGGTCCTACCAGTGGGACGCCATTGCCAGCCAACTTGGGCACGAGTTCTACCCGTTGGCTTCCATTCAAGACCATTCTTAATAGCATTCATTTCATTAACGTGATCAATCAGACACAAATCATGACGCTGGGAAAACATACATTCATTACA
This sequence comes from Glebionis coronaria, assembly GCA_025667525.1. NCBI lineage: Eukaryota > Viridiplantae > Streptophyta > Magnoliopsida > Asterales > Asteraceae > Glebionis > Glebionis coronaria. The sequence goes on along the minus strand of CM046880.1, from coordinate 123,249,937 downwards.
ATTCCAACAATTTAAATCAGAATTCACGAATGGTTTAGGCTGCTGCACAGGCGCAGAGCTTTTAGTCTTAACATGATTCATTTTATTTAAAACTGAACTAGCATTCCTATTGTGGACTTCTACTTTCTTCTTTGTGGCACTACTAGTGGAGGGCTTGATCTTAGCTTTCTTGAGTGGCGATCCTTTAGCCTTAGTAGTCTCTTTTAATCCTGTAGAAGGCAAATTGGGAACATTAGCAGCAGATTTTAAAGGTGTCTTACTTGATTGTGCCAATGACGGTTTCGCTCCTGGAGTCTTATTAAATGGAGTGACAGCAATGGGCCTATTATTAAGTAGTGCAGAACCTGGTGTACCTATGTATTGCAAATAAGCCAAGCAATATTGAACTCGCTTAACATATTCATGAGCCGAATAATAGTCGCTACTTGAGGGATCTAAGGCATAAAGATCGTCTAAAATATCCCTAAGAAGATCGACATGCTTAATGGCATTCCTCATATAATCATCATAAGTAACCTGGTTTCTCTTATGAAGCGGATTCTTATAAAGCACTACTTTCTTGGTTGTTGGAGCACTAGTGGATGGTGCAGAGTCGGTAGCTAAGTTATCAACAACTTCTTGTCGGGTGAGAAGAAGTGTCTCCTTTAACTCAGCCAAAACCATATTTTTGTCTATGAGCAGGATGTTCAAGTCAGAGATTTCTTCGCACTTTTGGTTCAGTTGTTCAACATAATATTGTTGCTGTGCCGCATTAAAAGCGAAGCGTTCTTCTAGTGAACCATAAAGAGCGGATAGTCCCTGCCTTGTCCGATCCATCTCCCCTAGAACAGTTGATAGTCTAATTTCTAAGACCTGGTTTTTAGACTCTGCAGCCTCTAGTTCCATTCTTAATGTTTCCTTAGATGATACCTCTCTCTTCAATCTCATGATTTCTTCCTCTAATGTCTTAACAATTGCAATCATCTTGTCACTATTCTCAACACCGTTTTCACAAACATTTGATATCAAAAGATTTTCATTTTGATTTTGTTGTTTTAATTCTAAAGATATACAATGTTGTTCTAGTTGATTAAAGCGTTGTGAAAGTAAATTGTAAGAATCTTGTAGCTTTAAAAACTCAGCGTTAGATTCGTGACAAGAATGATTTTCTACCTCATTTACAGTATCAGCAACATTTATAGAAAGATTACAAACATCATCACAAATATCCTCAAAAATATTCACAGCATCACAGTTAATCATAGTGGATGTAAGCTCATTCGAATAATTAACATTTACAGTAGTAAGCACATCACACGAGATTACTTCAGACAAGAATCGGTCATATTCGGTTAAAATCTTTTCCTTTTCAATTAGTTGCAGTTCGTAAGCGGTGTCCATTTCATAAAACACTTTTTGAACTTCCCCAATTTCAAACTGAAGATTTTCCTTAAGAGATGCAAAACTTCCTTTTAGACTTTCGACAAACGGATTGATCTTAGTTTTAAACACCTCGTTCATGTGTTCGAAAGCCCATTCTCCGGCGTTTAAGCCATTTGAAGTCGTACATTCCAAAATGACCTTGTCAAAGTTAGTAAAGTATCGGTTAATCTCTTTCAAGTTTAACCATACAGTGCTAACAGGTGGAAGATTCTTCGGAATTTCCTTAGGATCTTCCATGTTGACAAGTGTAGGAAATGTACTAGGGCTTTCTTCCTCTATCATGTAGGTTGGTGCTGTAATGAGATCTTTATCCATATGGAAGCGAACTCTAAAATCAGTTTTAGCAAGCTCCTTATTCATTTTAAAATAATCACAATCGGGATATTTTGCTGAATTGTATGACCGATCCTCATCAACTAGATCCTTACTTGTTTGATCATTGGGAAAAACAATCGGGTCTAAAGCCAATCCTAATTGAGTTGCATTATAAAGTCTAGTACTATGTCTTAAAGCTTGTTTTGCATACCGTGGATTAGGGGGAAGGCCTTTTAGACGTGATAAGTTAAATTCTCTAAATGAAGCATCAAATAAGTGAACTAGTTGTGAAGCAGCGTATTGTCTTAACAGCAAGTAATCTAGACTTCTAATCTTATTAGTGGCATTAATCTCCATTTCAGTCTTCTTAGATTCTAGTGATTCAAAATTCGTTTGAAGTTTTTGAAAATTAGTGACCACTAACTCCTTTTCTCGAAGTTCATTAGACAAATTTGCTCTTAAGTTTTCTATTTCTTGCAAGTGACCCATTTGTTTGTTTCTAAAGTGATCATATTCGAGATTAGTTAGAACACTAGACGAAGGCACTAATTCCAAAGTTTGTACTTTCTCATTGCTTAAGGCAAGCTCATCAGACAAATTCTTATTCTTAGCTAAGGTTTCTAAGAGTGCAGCATTCATTTGGCTAAGTAATGTAGCAGGAACCATAACCAAATCTTGTTGAGCAGGAGTAGGCGTATGCGAAATGGATCCCGGTTGTGATTCACTCAAAGTCTGGGGACTCACATTGATATTGCTATCATTGTTTGTCTCCTCGTTTGAAAGACTCACCACCGAAGATTTATTCGAATTAGCACTCTCTTGCACAACTTGATGTGGTTGAACACTAGCATCAATGGCATTATCGGTGTTATTAATAAGTACCTCAGATCTCTTATCTGGCCCTAAGCTGGAGATAGTTGCCATGAGAGCAGCCTTTGCAGTTTGAAAGTCATCACAGTCAGAGTCATACGCATCAAGATCATCGGCTTGGTAAGCTGCATTTTGCGTAGTGACAACGTCTTGTTCAGCAATCCCTGGGTCAGCAAGAAATGCAAGCTCCTCTTCATCAAGTTCCCTTCCTTGCGCCTGAGCATTTACCAGATAGATCTTTTCTGCAAACCACTGTCCATCCCTTCTCCTCTTGGGTTTCTTACAATCCCTGGACATATGACCCTCTTCCTTGCAATTGTAGCATGTAATCATTCTCAACTTGCCTGTATTAGCCGGTGGAGGATTGTTGACCATTGGAGCAGGAGCAGGATTGATTGTGCGAGCATTGGTTGATGTGGAAGGTCTCCCCTGATATGGTTGAATTGGCTGAACCATTACCTTGCCATTCTCAATTGTAGCTTGTTGGCGAGAATTGGATGAATTCCTCAACTGATTGTTGGTAGGAGCTGATCCTCTGTATCCTCGTTTGCTTAAAGTTCGTGTGAGATAAGCAGACATAGTAGTTAGCACTTCAACTGGGTCAGCTCCTTGTTGGAAAACAGGAACGGGGACTTCTTCATCATCACAATACAGTGCTTGATCTGGATGAGTTGCATAATCAGTAGAAGGAATACTCATTTGATCAGGATAGCTTGTTGGATATGCTGCATTCTCTTGATAAGAAGAATATGAAGGCTGAGCATAAGGTGCAACATTTGCTGGAGGAAGTTGTGAAGCATATTGTGATGAAGGTGCACTGAACCGATATTGTTGCTGATGTGAGGTGGGAGGTTGTGGTAAAATCGAGTATTGGGGAAAGGTTGGTGTCATGTAAGGTGATGCATGATAGGCTTGATGTCCCAAGATATAGGGTGTGTTGTTGTGTGACAAACTTGGTTGATTCGCCATCAAAGCTAAGGAATCTGGATACATACCACGAGGAGAACGGTGCATAATCACATGCTTCTCATGCTGCTGAAGGAAGGCATATATTTGATCCAAATTGCACTTGTGCAGATCCCTGGTTAACTTGACATCGGTAATATACTCACCCCATTCAGCTTGAGGTAGAGTATTCAAGAATTTGGTGTTAACCTGGAATGGAGCAATCTCAAGATTGTATACATTCAGATCATTCATGAGTGTGGTGAATCTGAAGTAATAATCGTGAAGTGTTTCCCCTGGGTTGTAGGTGAATCTATCAAACAGGTCATACAACTGACATTCCCTTTCCTGTTTTGTGAGAGATGTACCTTGTAGCAACACCTTAAGACGTTCCCATAAGTCTTTTGCTACCGTATACTTGCTTACCATCCTATAAATATCATGGGGAAGAGCTTGAAGAATTGTTTGAAGAGCTTTTTCATCTGCATCTGCAACAAGTTGTTGAGCTGGAGTGAGTTCTTCAAATTCTCGTGGTCTAGTCACGTTGTCAACCGTAATGGTACCATAGTCGAGTGGACCATTCAAAATCGATTTGACCATAAGCCTTCCGTATGTCGGTTTCCCCTTTAGATATTGCATCATTCGACCTTGCCATGCCTCAAACACCTCTTTAATAAGCATCGGTGGACGACTATCAGTCCCCGTTATGATCGAGATATCCGTAAGAGATGTCATCTGAGGCATTAATGAACTTGGATTCATTGTGATCACTTAACAGACTCAAAGATTATCGGTTGATCGAGCAGTGAAGAAAGGTTGAGAATTTGTGTTGTGTTGGTTAAACTCAAGATTAAATCCACTAAAGATCGTCGAAAAAACTCAAATACCCCTTGAACTTGCTTATACGGAATAACCCAAAATTAGAATAACCCTATTCGGAATAACACCTATTCGGAATAATCCTATGCTGAAAATACCCTATTCGGAATAAACTCTATGCAGAATAACCCTTATGCGGAAAAACCCCTATTCGGAATGTTTTCTTCAATTCGGAATATCTTGGCAATTTGGCTTATTCGGAAAAACACCTCCTATTCGGAATGATGGGTAATTCGGAATATTTCTCCTATTCGGAAAAATTTGGCTATTCGGAAAATTGGTATCTATTCGGAAAGAATTTTGGCTATTCGGAAAATTGGTGTCTATTCGGAAAAATTTTGGCTATTCGGAAAAATTGGTGTCTATTCGGAAAGAGTTTTGGCTATTCGGAAAAATTGGCTATTCGGAAAAAATTCTTCTATTCGGAAAGATTCTTCTATTCGGAAAGTCTATGCGGAAAAATTTCTTCTATGCTGAAAATCCTCCTATTCGGAATCCTATTCGGAATAAACTTTCTATGCTGAAAATCCTCCCTATTCGGAATCCCTATTCGGAATATTCTGGAAAAATAGTTTCCGAGACTTAAAAAGTAGCTATTAACTCCGATTTTTGATCCAAAACCACAAAAAGTTTTATGATTTTTACCAAAATAAGCTAAACCCAATCCTTATCAATCAATCCCAATAACAAAAACACCAAAAATAACAAGATTCAAGATTGATTTTTTCTAAAGATCACTAATTGATTCAAAAACTAAAAAAAAGCAACACAATCCTTACCTTAAATCACCCCATAGCTCTTGATACCAAATGTAGAATATTGATAACCTATGAATCTATGAAGTGGGTTGATGTTTTCTAGTGAGAGAAACTAGAGAGAGAAAGTGAGAGAATATGTGAAAGATTTATTAATATGAATGTGTGAAAATGGAACAACAACCAACCCCTTTCCTTAGTGGAAAGGGGTATTTATAGTACCAAGCTAAACATTGGCTTGGGCCGGTCCATGACAAGCCCATGGACCGGTTCTTACTTAAGTTAATAAGTAACTAACAACTATTATCTAACTACGAGCTATTACAACATGAATATTATTGTGGAGTGACCGATACTTCTAATATACGTAAAAACGTATTTCGAACATAATGTCATGTCGAATTCGCACATGTCCAAAGGAAGTACGTCAACAGAACGAATTCTGTTGTCAAACTTAAGGGGGAGATCTTTTTACCCATGTGTGATGCGTACAGAGTCTCTCAGGGGTGTGGAAATGTTTAAGACATTTTCTAGTGGCATAGGGGATATCCTAACGCGGTTGGCATAAGCAGTGGATATGACCGAATGAGTCGCACCCGTGTCAAACAAAACATAAACAGCTTGCCCATACATAAACAAGTATCTAGTGATGGTACCTGATGACTTGTTAGCTTGATCACGCGTGGTAGTGTACACACGTCCAGTAGTCGGAGGTGGCTTGGAGTCAGCATGCCCAGAAGTACCCTCAATCTCATCCTTTCGGCAATCCTTCATCTGGTGGCCTGGTTGGCCACATTTGAAGCAAGCATCGCTAGCATGGCAGCACGGCCCTAGGTATCTGCGGTTGCACGTGGTGAAAAGAGGGTGAGTGTACCCTCTAACAGGTGCCCTTGCTGGTTGGGAGCCTGTTTTAGAAAGTATGCATGAGACATGTGTATTGGTTACAGACAGGACTACGCCGATTATTTAAGATGTGATACCAGATGAGACTACATGGTTGGGTTGTAAACCTTTGTGGTCCTTATCCCGTCCAATGCCAGTGTTCCTGGTAATAGATGCTGAAGTGTTAGAGTTTGTGAATGATAAAGCAACATAACATAGAAATGAGAAATATAGGGACCTGCTGTTGTTGGAGTTGTTGGTGTTGTTACGGTAATTGTCATTACCACCACGCCTATTCGATGTAGAACGGTCCTAAGTCTGACCGTTTCCCTTAGGCTAGTTCTGCTGCTGAGTGGCCGGTTGGGACCGGTCCTAGTCTTCTGCCTGAAAGATGCAATTGTATAGAGGATGATATAATGGACAGTACTGAATTAAATGAAATGATCACCGCTGATGAAGAAGATATACCTCTTATCAGATCTTTCTGGTTCTCCAAACTCCTCTCTCTCCTGCAGCATCTCTAACTTGCGAGCTACATCTGCCACCTGCGCCACAGTATTAAATGTAGCACACACCAAGTTGTTGGCGACACAAGTACGAACAGCCCAGCGAAAGTGATATGCCTGCTCTTCGGCAGTCCTGGCTGCTGCGCCAAGGAATCCATCCAGTCGAAGGTACCTCTGCATAAATTTGGTGCTATTTTCCCTCGCTCTATGTTTGATGCCATGATACTCGGTAACATCAGAGAATTTTCCTTACCATAAATAATAATAAACTATACTAGTTATTATTCAAAAATTCATTTTTGAGCGCTACCAAATTATTGGATTTGAAAACCGGACACATTTTGACAAAGTTTGAAAAATCGCACAATTTGCGTACCGGCAAAATAAAAATTAAATTTCATATTTAATTGTCGCGAGATACTTGATAAAACGATTTATTAAATTGTTTAATAATTTTTTTTTAAATTTTATTTTACTAACATTAATTAAAAACGTGAATAATCAAGTTGAAGTCAAGTTTTCTTCAAAACTGAGCTTGTTTGAGAAACCCGGAAGATCATTAACATTTAAATATTTTATAGTGACTTATGAATTTCTTGTCATATAAATAACCTACTTTCGTGGAAAAACTATTTTAAACACAACGGTAAAAATTTCGAGTTTTCAGTAAAATGTTATTCTTACCGATCGAGTCCCGAGTTACATTTAAATGAGATAAAAGAAAAGTTAAGTTAATACTTACACAACTAACCCTCAACAATATAAAATTTTCCATTTAATTTTAATAACTTTCATTTCAATAATATAAATACCACAAACTACACATTTTACTTTCATTTTTCATTTTACAACACACACATACAAACCCTAATTTATAAAACTCCCTCTCTCTCTCCCTCAAAGTTTTCCGGCCACCAGAACCCTAATCCGGCCACCGGATTCCGGCGCCGTCTCTTTTTCCGGCCAACACCAAATCCACCTAAAATAACCCGATCTATAACATCATTACTTTAATAGTAATTAAAATCCAACTGCCACCATTGCTGGCCGTCGCCGCCACCTTCTGGTCGCTGCCGCCACCATACAACCACCAGCCACCCATCATGGCTCCACCCATCATGTGTAACCATCTGGCGGAGCTCGCCGCTACAACACCAAATCCACCACGCGACGCCACCACCTCCTCCACGACATCACCACTAGCCGCCACCTAAAACCCTTACGCCACCATCAACACCATGTAGCCACCCAACATCACCATCACTTTCGTCATCAGCCGACACCCACGGGGGGGGGGGGGGGGGGGTGCGTGTGCTCGTGTACCACCGAAACCACCCCCTCGGTGGTGTTCGTGTGTGTGTTCTGCCACCACAGCCACCACTATAAGGGTGTCGGGCTTGTGGCATAACTATTGTTTTGGTGTTGTATTCAATTATGATGTTTTATTGTTAAAAATGGGCATAGATCCGAATTAAATAAGTGTATGTTTGGTTTTGTGATATAACGGTTGTTAGTGTCGTTTGGTTATATTTAACAGCCGTTAAGGGCATTTGGTTATGTGGTTAAAATCTGAATACAGAGCGTTTGGCAACCTGTTTGACAGCCCAACAGGGGGGGGGGGGGGGCGTTTGGATAAGGGTTTTGTGACAGTTTTAGGGGTGTTTGATTGGAAGTGTTGATTTAGTTTTGACTTAATTATCGGTAAATTCGTTTTAAATTATATTGCTTATAATTTGACAATAACTAAATTGATATACTGAAAATATGTGGAGGTTGAAACGCGGATTGATTGTGAAAGTGAAAGTGTTATTACGGGAAACGTTATATAAACGAATAGGTCATGCCGAAAATTCTATAAATTTAATATTTATTAGTTTTCTTAAATATTATTTAGAAACTAAAATGCTTTTAGAAATATTAAATAGACGAATAAAAGCATAAATCTAATCATAGTTAAACTAGAACTCTAAGATTTTCTTAAATTAGATGTCTTAGAAATAAGCAATCCACATGCTTAATTTGAAGACAAGGTGGTGGTGGAATGTGGTGGTGGAGGCTTGGCAATGGTCTTATAGTCATAATGAAGAGGAGGCTTTACTAAGAGACTCTTGATGTAATTCAACTCCTCATAGATATGAGCCATGGCAAGATGTCGTTTTGCACAAAAAATTACCACCCGCGGCAGCATCCAAATAATCTCGTTCATGATCATTAAGCCCATTGTAAAAAGTATCTATTTGATGCAATTCCGAAAAATCATGATGTGTATATTCATGTAACATTTCTTTAAATCGTTCCCATGCAATTGAAAAACTTTCATTATTACGTTGTGTAAACCTTGAAATCTCATTTTTCAAATGTGTTGTTTTAGATGGTGGAAAAAAATGGTTCACAAACTTAGAGACTAGATCACCCCATGACAAAATCGAATTTGGCGGTTTTTTCTCGAGCCAAATTTTTGCGGGTCCATCCAACGAGTATGGAAACAACATCATCTTAATGGTGTCATAAATCTCTAACTAATAAAACAGCACAATAACTTGTACTAATCAACAGATACAAACTAAAAGCTTCCTGAATTCGAACTGAGACAATCAACAAACTGATAACAGCAGGAAAGAGCATTGTTCAGTTAAATCATCTTAACTAGTGACAAAAATTACTCAGATAATCTAAATGGGATGGCATCTGATCTAAAACAGTAAACGCTTGAATCACAAATCAGCAATTACTAACCAAACGTAACATACAACTAGATCAAGAATGAACTACATCAGCTAAATTCGAACAATAACTAATAAATGAATAAACACAGCTAAGTAAGCAGTAATCCATCCTAAACTAAGCAACTAGACAAACCCTCAGTTCCACAAATCAGTTAAAAGGCAGCATAATTACATACAGTAACAGGGTTAATCAACATTCAGCAGATTATATCAACATCCTCTCGACTCGAAAAATATTTAGCAATCATAAATTCAACAGTTAAATCAGATAAATTCAAAAAGCAGAATCACAATCAAAATAAGTACGCTTATTCAGGCTTTCACAGCGAAGACAATTACTCAGGAACTGACTGCTTAATGTCAGTTAAATTCAAATAGTTTCTTACACTTAAACAGATCCAACGTCATTCGTATCGGAAACAAGCATATTATCATCAATTATACAAGTAAACTTACAGTTAAAGATTCGATTTAAGCAGATTCATTAAAAACAAAAGATCAGTATAAAACGTCCAACATCTAACAAGACATTATCTAACATCATACTCGAAAACATATAAAATTAAACCATCAAATCCAAATACTTATTAAATCACACTCAGCAGACATTTAACTAGATCCAAACAAATATATTCTACATGTATCAGCAGATTCATTCACATAAACAGATTCATCTAAAGACATTAACAACATAAAATAAAATGAATAAAACCTTTTAATGAGAACCTTTGGGCAGAAAAATCGCTCGCTGAGCGGATTTGTCTAAACCGACACCACCATTTAATCAAATCACCAATTTAACTTGCTCAATAGCCTCCGTACAACATTATAACTACGAACCAGTATCAATTTCACTCGAATCCAACAGCTATTTTAACATCTATCAGTGGGATAGATGAATTATCCCTATTACTTACTCAAATTTTCATTTAAGCTATTGATTTAGCTTAAATGGCTATTTCTCAGTTATAAACAATAGTTATTATCAGATTTAAATTGCATAAAAACTAAACAATGCAGGTAAAAGATTTCGAGATAAAAAATAAACTTTTATTTCACCGAATCAAAGATTACAATACATCAAAAAGTAAATGACAATTTTAATCTAAAAACTAACATTATAACTAGGAAAGAAAAATGGATGATTATTACTGATTTTGGAATGGGGTTTTATAGCTAAAACGAGGGGTGGGTTGTTGGTGATGCGTAGATCTTGACCCTTCGATCATCTCTATCTTCTTCTCTCTCTTTTCGGTTATCATCTAAGGGTTGTAATTGGCCAAGGCACATAGATTGCCAGGCTGGCACATCATTGTGCTTTCTCTTTGCTGACTTGTCTCTCTTCTATTGGTAGAGTGGAGATTCTTTACTGTCACAACTAATAAGGTGATGCCACGTAGCCTTGGTCTTCCACTCTCTCTTCCGAAATCAAAGGGGATTATTTATCCCCTCGTGTAAATCAACCGTGGGAGTGAAAACCCCCAATTAATTTGAGGTAATTATTGATTAGGTTTTTTCGGTGTACATTAAATTTACAGGTTTTTGATGAGGGTGAAAAAGTGGAAGAGAAGGATAATGATACATGGGTTGTAACGAATGTTTTTTATATTGTGTGGTGAGAAAAATAACGTAAATGTGAGTGGGTGAGGTTTGACTGAGTGTAAATGAAACACGTTTGTATGTAAATAAAGGTTTCTTAAAAAAACGTGTGTAACTGAAGAGTTTATATAAACTCTTATCGTTCCTAAATATTCATATCCCTAATGGGCTTTTGGCCCAAACGAATATATATTGTTTTCCAAAAATCTTTTTAATCCTAATGGGTCCATTATTCCAAATATTCCAATTAATATAACGGGCCTGGGCTAGTGAATTCCATCCGTTATAAAATTCTCCATTTTGGCCTTGATCCACTTAAATTGATATAACATCTTTCTAAATGGGCTTTTAGACCCATTTTCCCAATGTGGGACCCACTAGGCCCATTTAAGATTAAATCCTCTAAAAAACGAACTTGCATTTGGCTTCCTTGATCTTTTCATCAAACTTCGTGTCGGTTTTTGTCGGTTTTTGCAAACTTGGTACCTATACACATTAAAACAAGAAACAACATATACACAAGGCATTTTCATCATATTTATGCATTTTTTAGTTGTTTTAAGATACTATTGATATGAGTAAAATCACTCATATCAGTGTCCATTGCGATGGTGTCCATCTTGACTGCGATGGCCATACTGTTTTTTACTATGATTGGTTAAAAAAAAGTTAAGACTGCGATGGACTCAAAGTTAAGACTGCGATGGACTCAAAGTTTTAGACTACGACGGTTAAAAAAACTTAAGATTGCGATGGACTCAAAAAATAAGACTGTGATGGACTCAAAGTTTTAGACTGTGATGGTATGTTGTTTTAACAGATTGGGGTGGCTCATTTTTTATTATTTGCGATGGCAAAATGACTCCGGTGCAGTTTAAAACGTGACCATGTAGTTTAAACTTACAGTTGACCGATACCAACACAACCGAGTCAACTCGGTAATTACCGAGTTGACTCAGTTAACTCACTGAGTCATGCAACACAAAACTCTCAACCTTATAACACCTCAACAAATCCTCATCTAATCCTAATCCCTTCGTCTCCTAATCCCATCTAGACTCGAACCAAAACAGTAAACCAAATTAATCTCAGATTTATAACTTTTTTCGTATATTGACATGCATGCCAAGATCTATATAGATCTTTCACGAAATCGAATATTAATCATCATTGACCAGTTGTATTAATTTTTGAATCGAACTTAAGTACATAAACATGTCGTTTAGCACTTGTTGGTCTCGATTCAAAACAAACAATCAAATAACTACCATCATATACACCTTACCCGAGACCTTTTATAGATCTAGAAGCCGGATTTTTTTTATTACTCTTCATTCGTGGGTATAATAAAAACGTGTTTGGTTTTCTGCTTGTGGGTACTTGCACTTTTTCATTTGATTGGAGATGGGGATAGATGATGATTGATGGGTTTCGGATTCAATTTGAATAGAGATGAGTTTCATTTCTTACTGCTGCTTTGGGATGAGATTGAAAGAGACCATGAGGTTGATGATTTATGTTATTAGGTGTGGATTTGAAAGGATACGTATGATCTGCAAATAAGATGGATTTGAGATGGATTAAGTTTTTGTATTGACTTGGTTAGTTTCTTCGGTGACAGGAGATGAGGGGGATAAGAGTAGCGGTTGTTTAGATGTATGTGAGATTAGGGTTGTAATGTTGATCTAATGAGGCTATTTATATATCCCTAATTTTCTGGATGACCCGGGTTCTAAACTAGATTGATGATGGGCCTTATCGGGCTGTATCATTTTGGGATTGGAAAAGTGGGATATGAGATGTGCAATTAGGAATCACGAGCTATCATGGGCTGATCATTTTGGGTTTAGTATGTCTAATTTTTGATATACAATTCGGTTAAATGGTCTTATGTGCTATCAAGTGATTCGGGCCGATGATTATATAGTTATCGAGATGTACACGAGACAATGTGACGAAGTGATTGAGACAAAAAGACGAGACAAAATGACAAAAATTTATTTGACGAGACGAAGAAAAATAGGTATATTTTTAGTGGCTACGGATTTGTTTGATCAGGTATTAATTATGTGAAGTTGAAGACGGATTTTTCGAAGGCGTGTATTTATTTTATGTTCAAAGATAACTTGCTCGTGCTTAATCTTAGAATGACGACTTGGTTAGCTAGTTTCCGGGTTCGGGGTGGTTGGTTGATGACTCGGATAACTATCACTTAAAAGAGTTACATTGTTGTACTCAGTGTCACGCACTTAGTCGACGTGGATAATTTCAAGAGGTGTTGTGCCTATAGACTTCTTCAGTGATGCATTGGGCACTTAGAGATTTCTCCACCGTTCCTCATTCAACAATAGTGCAAGCTTACGTCACAAGATCGAAGGATTTTTATTCAGCTTCATGTTTGATGTATCTGGTTCATTCTATCAGTGGTCACTTCAAATTTGCCTACAGGGGGGTTGGTAAAGATGACCATGGAGAGATTATGAGTAGAGATTTTCGATCAACAGCTAATTCTCACAAAATATATAATTCAACTTATTTATTATTCTCACGAGATTTCAGGTACATGTGCGTACGATTTATTGATGGTTCCAAGTTTCGAAACCATCAAGGGGGAAGAAGAAGACACATTGAACGCACAACGAGTACACGTGATGAACTTCATACCTTCTTTTCATTTGAAGACATTCCGGGATGACATTTTTCATAGCCGCAGAGAAAATCAGCGTTTTAACTCGTGGCGTTATCAATCTCTAAATGGTACACTACTGATTCGATGTTCAATTGTTTGGTTGTTGCAATTATTCATCATCATTATCCTATATGGAGAGATATGCATTCCCGGGACTTAATTGGCTATGGTTTTACAATGTCAACTTCATGAATGGGATAAAGTGTCCACTTCAGTATTTGAGCTTCATACATGGGATTGGTTTATTTTCTTCAACTATGTGGGGGAAGAAATGTCTTGATTCTTTCTAGTATGCATAACTTGAACTCTCAGGGGGAAGAAAAATTCAAAAGAATTTTTCAAGCGTGAGAAGAGAAGTTGTTGATCTACTTGGTGTGCCCCAAGCTTTCAATCCCTCTTAGCAACGTTATCATGTTATATGATGGGATTTGCTTGTTAAATTCCGCTGTGCGCATTAATCATTCTAAGCTTTGTTGAAAGCTTTGAAGTTGCTTACGAGGATTGTCGGCTTAGGGGGAAGCTATTTAAAAGCTTCTACATCAAGTTTATGTGACATGAATTAGGGGGGAGTTAATTTAGAAGCTTCTCCTTAACCAGAAGTATATGGATTACTTAGCTCGTGCCGTTACAGTATTTCTACTACAAGTGACTTTAAAGATGATTCGTTTTGAAGTCAAAGGCCTCAGAAGACATCATCAGCATTGGACGCTTCATGAAAGCTCTTGTTCTTTCTCATTATGTACTTGTTAGGAAAAATATTGTAAGGAATTCTACACGTCGTCCCATGGGGGAAGATTGTTGGAAATTCACTTTATGTGACGACATTTAAGAATTCCCATTAGTTATCATAGTCACGCACGCTTAGACTAGACTAGGAACAATGTATAGTTTAAGGGCCGTGTGTGACTATATATACCCCTCCTAGGCTTCCAAGGAGGGGTGTTGATTGTGTTTCTTTTTCATTTTATTACATTTTCCTTTCTTTCTCTTTACACACACAACCACTCTCTCTCTAAGCTTCAACAATGGCTACCATCTACCACCATGTTAGACCACCGGATTAGCTAAAAGCAAATCCACAATGACTCCAGACTCACACAACACCCTCTCACCTTAACACTCTCGACTCAACGACCCACACCTTTGACTCCAACACACACTCGACCTACACAGCCTCGCCTCGATCTTTCAAAACACTCGATTCAAAAACGTGACTGGACTCGAAAAACAAAGAGAAAAACACCTACCCGAGATCTTTTTAAAGATCTTGAAGTCGTTCTTTCTTGTACATCACCGTTTTTTCATTCAATTTCTAAGGGTATTTGATTAGAGTCAATGACTTCGTAGATGATAATGGATTTGGATTGGTGTGGGATTTAACATCTCGATTTTAATTCGCCTGTCGGATTGGTGTGGGATTTGTGTTTTTCTTTGTTGATGATAAGGATTTAGAAAATCAGAATATTGGAATACATGATATGGGTGCTTGAGATCAGTGATTGGATATTTTGATTCTCGATCTGTTTTTGTTTGTTGAGAGAAACTAGGAGAGAGAGGGTGGAGGTAACAAGATGGAGGTTTGAGATTTGGATTATTTGGAGAAGAGAGAGAGATTGAATCTGTTATTGGATTAAGTCAAAGAAATAGGGGATGGGTGTAATATAGGGATCGTCTTCATTTGGACGGAGGTTCCAAAGCCACGTGTGTGGACACTGGCTCCCAGTTTAATTGACTAATTTAAGACAAGTTGGGAGGAGGAATCTAGACAATTTTGAGTTCGACGTATTTTTTTGTGCAAAGCGTTTATTCACAAATAATTTTTTATTTATTTTTTTTTATTTTTATTTTTTTTATTTTTATCATTTTTATTTTTTTGACTAAATTCGTGATATTAAGTGGTCTTCGGATTGAAACGGGACAAAGAGACAGACAACGTGATAAGGTAAAGAGAGAAACAGTGTCAAGATTTGTAGACAAAAAGACGAGTCATAGTGACGGGATGTATTTTTAGTGGCTACGGATTTTTGATTGGGTGTTATTATTTGAAAGTGAAGACTCTCATCGCTAAGTAATCCTTACTTTCAATAAGTAATCCTTCCTTATTTTTCATCGATATTCAATGGATTCGTTAGATTCGACATGTCAAAAGGGAGAAGCGCATAAAATGCAAGACAAAGTTAGTGATACCGACATCACTTCATTTCAAACGATTCAGTATCATCTAGTTACTCTTTCACGGATTCAAGGAGGGAGTGAATATGTGACAATCTTTGGTCAAGATCGTCATATATTCATGGAATCGATGTTCATCATCTTGACCCAACTGGCAGAGCAACTCCACAATAAAGACTTCAATCACTCTGCATCGGCACTTGCATATAAGACTCTTGTGACACAACTCACGCCTTTCCTACAATTCAGTATCGTCAAGCTTGAAAGTTCATTGATTTGTCAATCATTTCTTCGAGATACACATACCGAGATTCGAGTTTTCCGTGATACAATATTGAAAATCATGACATCGGTCTCGTCTTCAATTTATAAAAGATCTCGACTTCAGCAAGCGTATGATAATGGAGTGCAAGAATCTTCGATGCAAGAGGAAAATGGTCATACGATTGACATATTGGAGGCTACAGGATGCAAGGACATGGAATCAACAGTTAAGCATGACATTACCAACATGTCAAGGAATGTTACAGACATCTCTTATGATGATACCATACCCGTTTATGACGAAGCGCCTGCGAACATGGTACAATGTAATTTTGTTTATGATGTATATGTTGATGATATGCCGCACATTGAGCATTCTGAACCTAATTATGACAAACATAGAATGGAAAAGAGTGATAGCAATACCACTTCTGATTCATCCGATGTAAGTCATAATGGGGAGAGATTGTTCAGAATGCTATAGTACATCATGATAAATGCTTTATAATTGCTTCGTTAACTGATTCTGATTCCAAAATTAAAGAGGTCGAAACGATTGTAGCTCAGCAATCAAAAGATCTTGAGGATGCCAAACTTGAATTTTCTAAGAAAACGGACAAATTTGAAGCATACTTTGAAAAACTTGAAAAGTCTAACGTTGTTCTTGAAAGAAAATTGGATCAAAAAGTTTTAGATTCTAAAGCTGAAAAGGATAATCTTTTGAAACAAATTCAGTTACTAGAGTCTAAATTGGCATCCCAAGATGAATTGCTCAAAGAAAATGAGACCTTAAAAGCTCAAGTTCAGGAAAAGGTTTTTGCTATAGATGCGTTGAAAAACGAATTAAGGAAAAATAGAGGACCTAGTGTGGACACTAAGATTGAAAAACCATCAATCTTGGGGAAACCGCCTACAAATCAGTTCGTCAGACAACCGGTTGTCAGACAACCGGTTGTCAGACAACCTACTGCATATAGATCCGAGCGACCACAATCCTCGAGACCGCGGTTTGCCTCCCAAGTTGATTTGGTTCATTTTCCTAGACCAGTCACTCCAGAAATTAGGCCCACTATGATCAAAACAGCTTTGGCAAGACCTAATCACATGATTGCCTCTAGTTTCCTTAAAAATACCAAGACAAAGTCTAGAACTAGTTCAAATGACGTTTGCCATAAATCTGGTCTAAGGGAAGCTATGCAAAAGATACATGTAAGAGATAGCAATGTCAAACCTAGTCAGATGCCTTCTAGATTATCCAACACTGCTAACCGTAGCATGTCATCTCCTAGGAGCATCGATCAATCATCTAGGAATTACTCGGACATTAAATATGCTACTTGTAAAACATGTAGAAAATGTGTCTTTACGGCAAATCATGACTCCTGTGTCAAGAAATTACTTGATGAGGTGAACTCCCGTGCTAGAATTAAGTCCCAGTGGATAGCTAAAATCAAACCCTTTGGTAAAGTTTGACGCCCCACTGGTAGAACTTTCACTCTTGTAGGAAACGAGTGCCCTTTAACTAGGATAGTCTCCGATTATACTAAGACTACTAGGGAGGAAATTGATAAAGATGATACATCACTTAAGCCTAAACTTAAGGTTTTCTATAAAAGGAAACGTTTGCCAGCTAAGACAAGTGAATCATCTACTCAAGTCACCTCTGACACAAGTAAAGACAAATGTGAACCCCCACGCACTTCTATAATTGATATCACTAACCCATATCAAAGCATGCAAATTCCTAATGAGAATGCAGGTACCAAAGTTGATGTTCCAAAAGAACGAAGCGGACCAATCGTTGTATACCGTTCAACTAAGGACACTCTTAGAGTTTGATTGCTGGAGAAGCAGATATCGGAGAAACAAATGTCTCAGGGGATTCATGATTAAGCTGAAACAAAGGCTTATAGATAAATGACAGTCTGTAACCCGCGCTTAAAAGAAAGGAAAGTTTATCGCTGATGATAAACTTATCCTAACAACGAGAAATTAAGTTTTCTAGGGCATGAGCTAATATTAAAAAATATTCAACGTTTTTAAGCTCATTCACAAAGGCTCACATTCAAATCACAGTCTGTGACCCGCTCATCAAAGAAAGGAAAGTTTATCGCCGATGATAAACTTATCCTAATAACGAGAAATTGAGTTTTCTCGGGCATGAGCTAATATTAAAAACATTAAACGTTTTTAAGCTCATGCATAGAGGACTTACAGTCACATCACAGACTGTAACTCGTTCATTAAAGAAAGGAAAGTTTATCATCGATAATAAACTTATCCTAACAACGAGAAATTAAGTTTTCTCGGGCATGAGCTTATATCAAAAACATTCCAAGTTTTTAAGCTCATACACAATGGCTCACATTCAAATCACAGTATGTGACCCGAACTTTAGAGAAAGGGAAGTTTATCTCGTCAACGATAACTTACCCTCAAAATGAGAAATTAAATTTTCTCGTACACGAGCTTACATTTAAACTATTCAAAGCTTTTAAGCTTGTGTAAATGGCTCCACGTTAAATGACAGACGATGACCCAGACTTCAGAGAAAGGGAAGTTTATCTACGCAACGATAACTTATCCTTAAAACGAGAAATTAAATTTTCTCAGACACGAGCTATCATTAAAACTATTCAAAGGTTTTAAGCTCGTGTATAAGGCTTATAGATAAATCACAGTCTGTAACCCGTTCTTCAAAGAAAGGGAAGGTTTATTTCGCAACGATAACTTACCCTCAAAACGAGAAATTAAATTTTCTCGGACACGAGCTTCTGTTAAAACTATTCAAAGGTTTTAAGCTCGTGTGTATGGCGTATAATCACATCACAGTTTATGACCCGAACTTCAAATAAAGGAAAGTTTATCATTAATGATAACTTATCCTCATAACGAGAAATTCAATTTTCTCGGTCATGAGCTTGTCTTAAAACATTCGAATTTTTAAGCTCAGAAAGGAAAGTGTATCTTTTAAATAAGAGAACTTTTCCTCATAACGAGAAATTAACCTTTCTCGGTCATAAGCTTTCCGTTAAAACCGTCAAAGTTTTCAATCTCATGAAAACAAATTCTAAGTAAATGTCAGCTTAGGACTCGTCCTTTAGATAAAAGGAAAGTGTATCGCCGATGGTAACTTATCCTTAACAACGGGAAGTTTACAACTTCTCGGACTTGAGCTTTCTTTTAAGATATTCAACATCTTAAGCTCAAGTAATTGGTTTTCAAAACTTTGAACACAATTTTTCAAGAATTTCTCAAAAGGTTTTTCTAAATCTTTCAAAATTGTGTGTTCAAAATGTTTTGATAAAAAGAGCATGTCTTCTGGAATCGATAATATTTACGATCCTAGAAATGTCGTTCAATAATAACACGGGGTTGTAAATAAAGTTCGAGCAGAAGTTTAAACGATTTAAAACATGCTCAAAATGGTTTGCTATTATTTCTGATAGTAACCCGCTTTTCACATTGAAGTCAAGTATTTCACCGGAAAGCTTTGACTTCAGAATCCGAAGTTATCAACTCCACAATCCGAAGTTCGTTGCAATTGATATCTACATACCAGACGATGCGACTACTCAAACGACGACTACTACTCTTTAAGTAGAACACGGGTCAACAATTGAGGGGGAGCAATTGTCAAGCGTTCAGACTCTTCCATGTCGAAAGTGCCATTGTTCACAAGTTGGTGTCAAGACAACGATATCAATTGTCCATGTGGTGTAAAGGAGCAGATAATTTCAGAAGTTACGAGGAAGACCAACGTCCGCAGACAAGAACCACGTGATCTTATCACATGATGTTCTCATCATTTCAGTTCCTAACTCGTATACTATAATCTTGTGAATTCATTATTATATATGATCTTTGCTCGTGAATATTATTATTTGCGAATCAAGTGCACCCTTATTAATTTGAGGGGGAGTTTGTAAATATTCATGAAGATAAATGGACTTAATTGGATTTGCATTTTTCTTCCCAATTTTTTCTTAAAACATCATTAAATCAATTGATATTAAAAACATCGATTGGGTTAATATTTTTAATATGGGGGAGAAAATGTGATTTAATGTATCTCAATGGTTTGACTTAATGTGCTGGCTCATCCCGACATGTGCGAAATGTTTTCGAATATCGTGGCATATGTTAAAGGGGAGCAAAATGGATTTGGATATCAAAATGGATTTCTTGGTGACAGACACTTACCCAAAACATCTTAATTCACGACGGTAACGATTGTGGTGACATAAGGATGGTAGGATAGGTTAAAGTCCATTGATTCCTCTAGAACCGGAGGAATCTTCCCAAGGACATTCCATAGCTAGAAATAGAAGTCCTTAGGAAAGATGGAGAAAGATTGTGAACATAGCTGAATGTCGACCAAGTACTTAAGTTAGCACTGGAACAATCACAACAAGGTGCTAGTTATGACGTATTGGTAAGCATTGAAGGGGTTGAAGAATGAAAAAGAATTGTAAAGATAAAGGGTGTAAAGAAAGTAGCCCTCCTTACAACTTAGGGAGAAACCGGGTCAATTCATATGCTATTGAGATCATTTTTAATGATTCTTGATATTGAAGATAGACATCATGGACCCAGTGATGCAAGGCACAACCCATCCCAGCTAACTCAGATATCTCTCAAAAGATATTTGTTTTAATCACATGGAGACAACGCATTATCTACTGATTTATTCGCTCCGAATAAATTGGTATTGAAAAGGTGGCACTCCTCTCGAGCCTCTGATCACTAAAATCCAAAATGCACGATCGAGTCTAGATCCATTCAAGATCATCAAATATCTCGTTAAGACAAACTTTCATAATCCCTTGCTTCTTCACACACTGTGACAAGTAAGAAAGATCTTAAGAGTCCTACGCAAAATCTTCATGATCTTGCCTGAACATCCGAGTAATACGAAAGTATTTACAATGAAGATGGAAATCCTTCTTGAGCGAATATCAAAAAGCTCATGGTACGTGACTTGTGCGATTCTTTATGAATCAAACTTGTGATAACTAGAAAGCAACAGTTTTTTAATTCTTAATTGAACTTAAACACGTTCCAGGCCTCTACGCAATATCTTTGTGATCTTGCCAAAACACTCAGAGTGACACTCTATAATGTTTACGGTGATGAGTGGAAATCCTTCTAGTGTTAACATCAAACAGCACTTGGTAGGTAACTTGCAAAATTCTATATGAATCAAGCTCGTGACAACTGGAAGCAACGATGGTGCGGTTCTTAATTGAACTTCACTTGTTCCAGGAACATGCATTGATGGCTTCAAATCATGCGGATAATATTATCTAAATGATTCACTCTTTACATTCGCAGTAAGCTTTGGACGGTCGAGTAAAGAGAACAGATTTACCCGCGAAATCTTGTCAAGGAGGTTCTTTACTGAAACTACCTGCCACAAGTACGATATTTAATATCGTCCAACGGTCTTCACCGACCAGAGGTAAAATGCTACCGAATTAGAATGAAATGTTCAAGTCCATTTTATCCGTGTATATGGTTTGTTGCTAACTGTCTTATGCAGCGTAACAAGAAGGTTGCATTGCGGTGTACAATCCAGAAGAAGTCGTCACCACATGCTTATACTACATACAATTAGTACTTCAACAAATTCAATAAATTCTGAAGGTCAAGTCTTCCGTTGTATCAAACTCTGAAGCTTTCAAGAATTTAAAGGTATAAGTATGTGGAACATGAAGTCACGAAGAGGAGAATGTCACAAGTGACGAATGCACAAGGTCAAGGCAAGAAAACATGCTCAAGACTTAAGTCAAAGATCACATCAAGCATATTCACAAGAACAAGATTGAAGACTCAAGCATAGATGCTAGGTTTAAGATTTTGTAAAAAGATGTGACCTCCTTTAGGGGTAGATTGTTGGAAATACGTTTTTCCCAATAAAGTCTCGGTCACATCTTAGTTAGCATAGATCACGAGATATAGACTATTTAGAACTTTGTCTCTTGGAGCGACCTCCCTTAGGGGGAGATTGTTGGAAATACGTTTTTACGTATTTATGAAGGATCGGTCGCTCCAACGATATATTAATGTAACGGGCTTGTGATCTAGTTAGTAAACGTATAGCCCATATAGCCCACATGGGCTATATATACCCCTCCTAGCATGTTAGGAGGGGTTGGTGGTTACATTTTATTCATTAATCATATTTTACTTTCTTTCTCTACTCCTCCCTTCTCTCCTTTCTCTCTCTACACCCTCATCTCCTTCATCCCTCTTTTATATTATTTCATCAAATAATCCACCTAATCAATCCAATCCATCATGTAGAATAAGCCAAGATTACGTAGACCTTCAATTTTTCATGGTGACAATACTTACCTAAAACACACTTAATTTAAGACGGATGTGGTGACAAAAGGGTGGTAGGTATAGGTATTAGTCCAATGATTCATCAGAACCGATGGAATCTTCCCAAGGATAATTCCCTAGATAGAATTAGAAGTCCTAGGAAAGATGGAGAATGATTGTGAACGTAGCTGAATGCCGACCAAGTACTTAAGCTAGCACTGTAACAATCACAACAAGGTGTTAGTGATGACGTATTGGTAAGCATTGAAGGGGTTGAAGAATGAAAAAGAATTGTAAAGATAAAGGGTGTAAAGAAAGAAGCCCCCCTTACAACTATAGGAAGAAACCGGGTCAATACATATGCTATTGAGATCATTTTTAATGATTCTCGATATTGAAGATATACATCATGGACCCAGTGATGTAATGCATAACCCTCCCCAGCTAACTCAAATATCTCTCAAAAGATATTTGTTTTAATCACACGGAGATCAACATGTTATCTATTGGTTTATTCACTCAGAATAGACTGATATTGAATAGGTGGCACTCCTCTCCAGCCATCGCTCACTAAATCAAAACGCACTATCGAGTCTAGAGCAACGAGATCATCAAAAGTCTCATTAGGACACTTTCCATTTATTCCTTGCTTCTTCACACACTGTGAAAAGTAAGAGATCTTTATAAGTCCTACGTAGTATTCTTGTAATATTGCCAGAACATCCGAGTGATACGCAAGTATTACAAGGAAGATGGAAATCCTGCTTGAGCCAACATCAAACAAGCTCATGGTAGGTGACACGTGCGGTTCTTCAAGAACCAATCTTGTGAAAACTGGAAAGAAACAATAGTTTAATTCTTAATTAAACTTAAACTCGTTCCAGGCCTCTACGCATTATCGTATGATCTTGCCAGAACACTCAGAGTGACACTCTTTAGTGTTCACAGTGACGAGTGGAAATCCTTCTAGTGTCAACATCAAACAGCACTTGGTAGGTGACAAGCAAGATTCTATTTGAATTAAGTTTGTGACAACTGGAAAGCAACGATGGTGAATATCTTAATTGAAATTCACTTGTTCCAGGTTTCATGAATTGACGGCTTCAATCATAAGGATTTTTAATCCAAATGATTCACTCTTTATGTTCGCAGTCAGCTTTGGACGGTCGAATAAAGAGAACGGGTTTACCCGCGAAATCCTGTCAGGAAGTTGCTTAATTGAAACTATCTGTCACGGGTACGATATCTAATATCGTCCAACGGTCTTCACCGACCGGAGGTAAAATTCTACCGAACTAGAATAAAATGTCAAAGCCATTTTATTTGTGTCTTATTATGTTGCGGCATTCGAAGACGGTGGCGTTGCGGTGTACCTGTTGAAGACGTCCTCACATGCTTATTCCTTCTGCATCAAATACTTTTGCAAATTCAAGAAAGTTTGACCTAAAAGTCTTCCGCTGTATCGACTCTGAAACTTTCAAGAATTCAACAAATGATAAGTGTGCGGGACATGAAGTCACGAAGAGGCGAACATCACAAGAAGATAAAGACTGCACGTGAAAGGCCAAAAGAACGTGTTCCAAGCAAAAGGCTGATATTATTCAACACATATTCATAAAAAGAAGAAAAATAAAGAAAGAAAGAGAAAGTGGACTACGAGCTCAAGAACAAGATCTAACATGCTAGATTAGGACTTTGTAAATTTGGAGTGACCTCCCTTTGGGGGAGATTGTTGGAATTACGTTTTACGTATAAAGAAAGTCTCGGTCACTCCAACAATATAGTTATAGGCTCGTAGTAGTGTTTAAATAACGTTTATTAAATAGCCCAACCCATGAGCATGTTCATGGGTTGGAGGCCCAAGTCCATTAAGGACTTGGGTATATAAGCCTCTTTCCACCATAGAAAGAGGTGTTGGTTGTTTCATTTCTCACTTTTATAACACATAGTTTCTTTCATTTCTCTCTCTAAGTTTCTCTCTCTAGAAAACATCAACCCTCTTGAATCATAAAGATTATCATTGTTCTACACTATGCCTATGCCTCAACCCACACCACCTTTGCCCTATCCATCGAGACTTAGAAAGGAGAAATGTCAAGAGCACGATAATTACCAATTTGAACTTTTTATGAAAATGTTTCGTGACACTCATTTTAATGTGATTTTCGCCGATGCTTTGGTCATGATGCCTCGATTTGCCGCTAACTTTAAGAGTATGTTGAACAACTAGGAGAAATTGCAACAATTGTCTAGTTGTTCATCGGTTTATCTTAACCGCATACCTCAAAAAATCGGTGATCCCGGTAAATTCTTGATTCCTTGTGCAATCCAAGATATGGAAGAATGTTATGCCTTAGTCGATCTTGGTGCTAGTATTAATTTAATGCCAGTTGCAATCTTCAAGTCGCTCAATCTTCCTAATCTTACTCCTTCACTAATGTTTATCGAGTTGGCCGACCATTCCACGATTCCCGCATGTGGATTGGCGGAAGACGTTTTTGTGAAAGTGGGAAAGTTCTGTTATCCGGTAGACTTTATCGTTGTCGATATTCCCACGGATCCTCAAGTTCCTCTCATTTTAGGTCGTTCGTTTTTAGATACGTCTATGGCTTTAATCGATGTGCATGCTAGAAAGATCACCTTACGTTTCAACGACGAGGAACTTGTTATAAACGCAACTCAAAACTCTCAAATTTCTCATGTTTATTCCGTTGCAACCATAAACCTCGTTGATATGATCGATGTTGTTTGCGAGGAATTTTCACAAGAAGTTCTAGGTTTTGGTGATGATTAAAATAGTGGCAATCCCACTATGTTAGATCCCATTCTTGATAACTCGACACCAACCTTCCCTCCATTTGAAGGTGGTGATTTTACGTTGGAAGAATTCGATGTTCCACGTACTTGTGACGAAGACCTCGACAATGATGAGGACTTCTCGATTATCAAGGATTTTCTTAACGATTTCCTATTTCCTCCACCCGAGGAGGTTATGAGTATCGAAACTAAATCATCAATTGAGTAACCACCTATCCTCGAGTTGAAAGATTTACGTCCTCATCTCGAATATGTCTTTCTGGAGGAGGACGACAAGTTGCCGGTTATTATTTCGAAAGAACTTTCAAATGATGAAAAAACCTCACTTGTCGATGTTCTAAAGGATCACAAAGGGGCAATTGCGTGGAAGTTATCCGACATTAAGGGGATCGATCCAAATTGTACCCACAAAATCTTAATGGAGGAGGATTACAAGCCCGCAATCCAATGTCAAAGGAGGTTTAACCCCAAAATTCACGACGTCATCAAAAAGGAAGTCCTAAAACTTCTTGACGCGGGAATGATTTACCCTATTTCCGATAGCCCTTGGGTGAGTCCTATTCATTGTGTCCCTAAGAAGGGAGGAATGACCGTTGTGCCAAACGATGCCAACAAGTTAATTCCCACTAGACTCGTGACCAGATGGAGAGTGTCCATTGACTATCGTAAGTTGAATGAAGCCACTCGAAAAGACCATTTTCCCTTGCCCTTCATGGACCAAACATCGGAGCGTCTTGCGGGAAACTATTTCTATTGCTTTTTAGATGGTTTTTCCGGTTACTTCCAAATTCCCATCGATCCTCGTGATCAAGAAAAAACTACGTTTACGTGTCCATACGGAACGTTTGCCTATCGTAGAATGTCATTCGGACTTTGCAATGCACCGAGAACCTTTCAAAGGTGCATGATGGCTATTTTTCATGATATGATCGAGAAGACGATGGAAGTATTCATGGATGACTTTTCCGTGTTTGGTAGTTCGTTCACTTCGTGTTT
Organism: Glebionis coronaria; assembly: GCA_025667525.1. NCBI lineage: Eukaryota > Viridiplantae > Streptophyta > Magnoliopsida > Asterales > Asteraceae > Glebionis > Glebionis coronaria. The sequence continues at coordinate 123,223,773 of CM046880.1, read as the reverse complement.
GTCGAATCTTGATAGAAGGTTGAAGCGTTGTGAGGAAACCAACCTTGTCCTTAGTTGGGAAAAATGTCATTTTATGGTTAAAAGTGGAATCGTCTTAGGGCACAAGGTTTCGAAAGCGGGGATTGAGGTAGATCAAGCTAAGGTTGACGTCGTCGCCAAATTACGTCATCCCAAAACCGTTAAGGGAGTTAGGAGTTTCCTTGGCCACGCGGGCTTTTATCGTCGATTCATCAAGGATTTTTCAAAGATCTCTCGACCTATTACACATCTCCTTGAAAAAGATGCACGTTTTGTCTTTGACGAAGATTGTGTACGAGCCTTTGAAATCCATAAGAGGAAACTTATCGAAGCTCCCATTCTTGTTGTTCCCCATTGGAACCTCCCCTTTGAGCTCATGTGTGATGCTAGTGACTACGCTATTGCGGCCGTATTGGGGCAACGTCATGAAAAACACTTCTTTCCTATCCACTATGCTAGCAAGATGATGACCGAGGCTCAACTAAAATACACTACAACGGAGAAGGAGTTCCTTGCCGTGGTGTATGCATTTGAGAAATTCCGAGCTTATCTCGTCTTGACTAAATGCATAGTCTAGACGGATCATTCGGCTATCAAGTATCTTATGGATAAACAAGATGCAAATCAAAGATTACTTTGTTGGATTCAACTCCTTCAAGAATTTGATCACAAACTTGTTGACAAAAAGGAGTCGAGAATCTAGCGCCCGATCATCTTTCTCGTTTGGAAGATCCTCACCAAAGTGTTTACGAGCCCAAGGAAATCACCGAAACATTTCCGCTCGAGACACTTGGTGTAGTGAATTCTAAGCTTGATTCTTCCACCCCATGGTTTGCGGACATCGCAAATTACCATGCGGGCAACTTCATTATCAAGGGTATGACGACTCAAGAAAAATGAAAATTCTTTCGTGACGTCAAGTTCTATTTTTGGAACGACCCTTACTTGTTTCGAACTTGTGTGGATAAAATTATTCGACATTGTTTCTTTCGTACCGAAGCTTCTAACATCCTTAGAGCTTGTCACGAGGGACCTACGGGTGGTCACCACGGTGCTAATCTCATGGCTAATAAGGTCTTTGATGCCGTTTTATTTTGGCCTACTATTTACCGAGATGCACATGAGCTTGTGAAGTCGTGTAACTCATGCCAACGACAAGGAAAAGCCTCACAAAAAGATGAAATGCCACAAAATACCAAGTTTGTGAGATCTCTGACGTTTGGGGCATTGACTTTATGGGGCCGTTCCCATCATCTCGTGGTAATAAGTACATCCTTGTCGCCATTGACTACCTATCTAAGTGGGTGGAAGCTAAGGCTTTGCCCACCAATGATGCTCGTGTGGTAGTCAAGTTTTTGAAAAGCTTGTTTTCTCGGTTTGGAACCCCTCGTGCGATCATAAGCGATCGTGGAACCCATTTTTGTAACGACCAATTCGAAAGGGTCCTAAGGAAATATGGGGTTACACATCGTCTTTCTACAGCTTATCACCCACAAACGAGTGGGCAAGTCGAGGTTTCAAACCGAGCGTTGAGAAGGATCTTGGAGATATCGATTGGGGAAAACCGACAATCTTGGTCGGATAAGTTGGACGATGCTTTATGGGCCTTTAGGACCGCTCATAAGACGCCCATCGGGTGCACTCCTTATAAGCTAGTGTATGTGAAGAATTGTCACTTGCCAGTTGAACTCGAACACAAAGTGTATTGGGCCCTAAAGCATTGTAATGATGATATGGAGACCGCGAGAAAACACCAGAAAATGCAATTAAATGAATTGAGGGATATTGCTTATGAAAATTCATTGATTTATAAAGAAAAGACTAAAAAGTTTCATGATTCAAAAATTAAAAACCGGGTTTTTAACATTGGGGATCAAGTTTTGCTTTTTAATTCTCGATTGAAAATCTTTTCTGGTATGTTGAAATCCTGTTGGTCCGGTCCATTCACCGTGACTCAAGTTTTTCCATATGGGACCATCGAGCTAGCTCAAGATGATGGCCCCAATTTCAAGGTGAATGGACATAGGTTGAAGCACTACTTTGGCGGGGAAGTTCCATCCTTGAACTACCTCGACCAAATCACCTTCCCCAATGATAATTAGTATTGAGGGGATCGAGTCGAGCTCATGACTCGGTAATCAAAAACGAGTTGTCTCGTGGGGGAGTCCCATGCTTATCCTATGTACATATTATCTCTTTCTAATATAGTAACGTGAGGGGATTCATGCCCTTCCAACCTTTGTTTCGTGGTTGTTTGTGAATTGTGGATTTTAGATGATCGTTATCTTCACAATTGGAGCCTCTCGTGTTCGTTCTATGAGAGCACTCGATCGTTTTCTTTGAGGACTTTCTAAATATCCATGATATATCCTTTGATGTTCTAACCTTAGGTTTATAGCACACTTCATAAAAGGCTTTAAATTTAATGGTTACACCTTTTCCATGCTAGATTAAGCATTCGACTACGTCTCTAGTATTGGGGTGTTTGCACCCCTAGACTCGAAACATTGAGGACAATGTTTAACTTTAGTATGGGGGGTGAATAGATACTTGCCTTGCCAAACCTTCACGCTTTCCAAAGTTTATCTTTTTGTTTACCGTTTTGTTGCAAAATAAGGCTAAAAATGGCCAAATTTTAAAATTTTTCTCATGTTTTAAAAGTGTTTGAAGACACGAATGTAGATTTTCCGATGGCGAGAATAAGAGTAATTTTTGACTTGACCGTGCGTGATGAGCACATAGCTTCGTTTCCTTAACTTTTTATTAGGCTAAGTCTCTTAAATGAGGACGAGAAATGATAGAGTTAATTAAAAGCTACTATGCTAAACGTAGAGTACTCGTATTCTTTCAAAAACTCATGTGTTCTTGTTGTTTGCTTATTCTCCCTTCGCTTGTAAATATTTTTTGCTTAATAATTATTGACTTAACGGTTTAGTCTTGATTGTTGGTTTCTAGTCTTTTCTAGTAGCTTCCATGTAATTTAATTGAGAAGACATTAAGGTATCTCCACCGTCACGGTTTTGAAGTATTGGCAACCCGAATAATCGAAAGCTTCACCCAATAATAAGATTTCAAGTGCTCACCTAAATCAAGCAAACAATTTGAAGCTCACAAGGCCGAAAAATCTATGCAAAATTGAAAGTGAATCAAGCCTTAATATTTGAAGCTTTAAAGATCCAAAATTCGCCTTAGCGTGAGGATATACGTCTTTGGCCATAATAAAACCACCGATGAGGCGGATAATAAAAGGCAAGGCAAGACCGAAGTCATAATAAAAGCTTCATGGCGAAGTTGAATAAAAGATGGAGGTAAACCTATGATAATAAGGCCCTTCCGTTAGGGGGCGTATAAAAGTCTTGGTAATAAGTCTCATGTTCAAAACCGTTATAATACCGTGTTTATCGATCCTTCTTGTTGACTTAATTTTTTGACATCGTTGTCTATTAGGAGGGGTTATTACTTTGATGGTCTTGGTTACACCGTTAGGACTCTATTTTTAGACCTAAATCTCTATTATCGCATAAGTCAAACAATGTATCCTCGTGAAACATTCAAGACAAAATAAAATATAAGAGATACAACTTAGGAAAATGGGAGGATAAGTACGTGATTAGGGCATATGAGTAGTGTTAGCATTACTAAATTATAATAACAATGATCTCGTTGCACGCTTAGCATGGAATTGGGGTAAAAATCGAGGACGACGAAATTATTTCTAACGAAGCATTCACGTGTTCTTGTTCTATGAACCTAAACGTCCCATTTTGCGATGAAAATCATACATTATGTCTAAAACGAAAGTAGTAGTAATAGTAGTAGTGTAGCTAGTTTATCATTCAATAAAAGTGAATAAAAATGAATTTTGGAGGTGTACGATACTTTATTCTAGCATTGCGTGAGGGCACGACAATGGTTTAGTATGGGGGAGTGATGAGACTGCTTTTATACATAGTCTCATCATCCAAAAAGGGCTTTAAATGCATAAAATATCATAAAAATGGCCAAATATATGCTTGTGTTTGTTGATTGTGTCTTTTAGGTACGGATATTGAGAAAATGACAAAAGATCACAAGAATCATGCAAAAACGAACACGGAAAATGAAGCCGCACATTGAACCAAGCCCTAATGAAGAATTTTCCAAGAATAACCCTTGAAGATTTGAAGATTATGCAAGCAGGGTCCTCCAATATTGAAGAATTGACATTTTAAACCCTTGTATCTTCATAACTACAAGATTAGTCCCTAAAGTTTGTCAATATTACAAAAAGGGCCCTTAACTTTGAAGAATTGGAAAAGTTAGTCCCTCAACCAAACTAAATTGTCAATATTAGTCCTCCTCAAAGTCAAACATACCATTAAGGACTTCAAGTTACAAGAAATTACAATTTTGTCCTCAAAATATGTCAAATTACAAAAAGGACCCTTAACTTTGAAGACTTGGCAAAAATGGTCCCTCGTTAATCATGACTTGTCAATTTCAGTCCTCCAAGAAGTCAACAAGACAAGTCAAGACCATTATCAATGAAGAAATGCCAAAACAGCCCTTCAAGAATCATGAATTGGCAAGAAATACCCCTGAAATTACTTTACAAAACTTTTTGGGGCAAAAGTGTGAAAAAGAAAACTTGAGTTACAAAGGGAATCCGGATTTAGCTAGTTTATTTGCAAATGAAAGGAGTTATAAAGACAAGGGGCTAATCTTGGCAGACATCACAACTTACCTTAACCAATCACCACTTGCCACCTCACCCCACTCACCCTCTCCTGCAATCAGAATCCACCAAACCTCCACATCATATCCCATTCACACCAGCCATAACTAACTTAATTAAATAAGTTAATTAAGCCACCTAACATGTTTTTAAATCCTAAACCGAATCAAACACACCCACTATTCATCTCAAGAACACATTTGGGTTTTCTTAATCCTCTTGTAATTAAACCATCATATGCTCCAGATTAGTGATTAATGGTGCCTTAATCACATCCCAACCTTAAAAACATGTACCACATCAACTAGGAACCCCACAAGAGATTCCCATGCTACACTCTTGGGCAAAATGCCAAAACCTTGACAGCTATCCAACGCCCAAGATTTCAGCTTACTTTCTAAGCTTGTTTGAAGCCTTTGGATGATATTCCACCCTTGCCAACTCACACAACCTGCCAAAGCAAGTCACATGATCCTCAAGTTTTCAAACTCCACAAGGGCATATCTGGAACTTCATTAGCTAGGGTTTTACGTTTTTTATGCATTCACTAGTTTACTTGTAGCCTATATAAGGCATAGGATGTGCATCATTTTCACTTGCTCTTGATTTTTCCTTAGTTCACATTTCTATAAATCCTTTGTCATTTTTGAATGAAAAGTGTTTGAATTTTGTGAAGAAAGACCAAGTGCAAATCTCTTATTCTGTTGTTTATGTTTATTGTTTGCTAAAACCTGAATCTCAAAACATTTTCACAAGGAGTGTGCAAAAGTTTGCATATTGTCTTATAATCTTTATATTTTTCTAAGTTTCTTGGTACACCTTGGAATTTTTGGGCTATAAGTTGATCATAGCACCCTAATATTGTGATATCAAGGTGTTGTGAAGCTTATCACTTGGGGATAATCAAGTGTGGGGTACAAGAGTTGCATTATTCAAGGCTTTGTCACTTTACTATTTTTATATAATTGCTTCTAACCTTGTTGAATCTTAGCAGGGTTGTTTGTGGAAGCTTGTGCTTGTTCTTGCTAGCACATAAGCTCAAAATTCGTGGGTGTGGATGTACATCCATGTGGTTTAAACCATTATACCTTAAATCTGCTTAAAATCTTGATTTTTTGTGAATTTGTGTGTTGCTTGTGTTCTTGTGGAATTTATGGTTTAAACTTGCTTAATACTGCATATTACATTTGTTTATGTCTTTGATTGGGCTTGGGTAGTCTTGGAATACACTTATACTTGTTTAAATTTGATTTGAAAAAGATAAGGGGTGTTTGGGGTTATCTGTTTAAGATCATAGGTTGCTATTGTGTTGATAGAAAGTGTTGTTTATGCTTTGTATATGTTATTTACTTGGTTGAGAACTAAAACCTGCAAGTTATTGGCTTTAAAACCTTGAATCAAACATTGTGCTATATCTCACTTGATTTGACTTAATTTTACCTAAGATTTTGGAAATACCTAGAGTATATGCATGCTTAGGGCTAAAAGGTGTTAAATCATAGTTAATATAACCTGGCTAGGATATTTGAGTGTTTGAATTTGGCTTCTTGGTCAAGTATATCAACAAAGTGTTCATAACTGCTTGTTAGTGTTCATCAGTAACCTTATTGTGCTTGAATCTTGATCTAGACCTTGAACCATTGCGTGAAACCTGTTTAAACTTGTTCATTTAAGTTTATTATAGCTTGTGTATGCTTTTGGTGCAATTTGGATGGCTGAAATTTGCCTAAACAGCTTATAAGTTCATAACTGCTTATTGTTCATGTCTGTGAGATGTCTGGTGATTGATTGAATTAACTGCACTCTTTAGCTGATTGTGATTGTGATTTCTTTGTTGTTTATGACTCCTTGTGATTCACTGATCACAAGGGTCCCTTGTTTGTAACTTGATTCCAACAAAAAGTTACTAAAGACAAATAGTCAAGAAAGTCAAGCAGTGGAAAAAGTTTCCACTGCTCAACACCCAAAACTAGCCCCTGCTAGTGTTAATTTTGATCCAGCTTATTAAAAAGCCATATTGGCTTATCCAGACTTGCAACAACTTAATTTTTTGTGATCAATCTTCATCATTTGACCCATTTGTTTGAACTAGAGCTTATCAGACCTTGGCTTTGACTTTTTGCTAGAAAACTCATAAAGTTGACTTTTAATTAAGTGCTTATATTCTTATTCCATCTTATTGAGTGTGCTTATTGAAAAACATTTTGTTGATTAAGCTTAGTTAATTCATTTAAAAGCTTTTGAAACTTGAATCAGCTCTTGGGGTGGCCTAGAACTCGAAAACGACTATTTTGTCGTTTTGTGAAGATAGCTTTTAGCTTATTCAGGCTTATTCCTTGTGCTTATTTCAAATTTCTTTTTAAAGATCTCTTAAGTAACTCAAAAGAAGCTTGTGTGTCAAATTTTAGCTTATGGCATCAACTTATAGCTTAATGGGCCAAAAAGCCCATTAAGAATAAGTTGCTTTGAAATAAGCTAGCTTATACACATTTTCAGCTTTTGGGCCTTCAGAGTTTTGTCTTTAAAATCAAATTTTGAGTCAGACTGGAAGTTTTGGCTTATTTGGTTGACTCTTTCCTATTGGGCCCAAATTAAGCCCATTAAGGGACTGTTTTGTCTATTAGCCCATTTCTAGGCCCATTAGGGGTATTTTGTAATTTCAACTTCATTTCTGTGTTTATTAGGTTAAAATAAGCTAGTCTGCAATTTTTTAGAATTTTTTATAAATTTTGGATTTTTAATATTATTTTATTATTATTTTATTATTAAAAATTAAAATTTAGATTTTTTCAAGTTTTTATATTTTTCTTAGGTTAAATACATTAAGTTAAGAATTTTACCATTTTTAGTATATTTTTATTGTCATTAGATTAATTTTTAGAAGTATTTTAAGTTTTAATAGTTTTTAATTGTTTTAAAATAGTTTTTATTAATTTTAAAATTTTCAAAAATAGTTTTAAATTTAGTTAAGTTATTTTAGAGGTTTACAATTGAAAAAAATCTCATTTTGGGCTTTTTGTTAACTAAATTGATTTTTTTGGGCTTTAATTAGCATTAAAAAATTATTATTTAATTAAATAAAAGGTTTGAGTGATGTTTGATTTTTTGTAAACTCTAATTACATAATTTAGGATTTGTTGCAATTTTCTAGGAATTTTTAGGGTAAATTTTAAATTTTGCTACTTTTTACGGTTTTACGTGTACGACTTATCGTCTTAGTTTTAATCATAATCGTAACTGTCATTCTCTTCTTAACTCATTCCTATTTTCTTTTATCATAATCATAATCACATCATTAATCATCTCTCTACACAACATACTAGCCTCCTTGGGAAACGAACTTGAACCGCATTGGTCATTAGTGCTTGGTTTTCCTAAACCGACACTTAATACTTTCCCTATTTTGCTCTCTTTTCCTAAAGAGTAGTAAAAAGACTACATCAGCGAATACAAAAAGCTCATGGTAGGTGACTTGTGCCATTCTTTATGAATCAAACTTATGATAACTGGAAAGCAACAGTGTTTTAATTCTTAACTGAACTCAAACACGTTCCTGGACTCTACGCAATATCTAAGTGATCTTGCCAGAACACTCAAAGTGACACTCTATAGTGTTCACAGTGATGAATAGAAATCCTTCTAGTGTTAACATCAAACAGCACTTGGTAGGTAACTTGCAAGATTCTATATCAAGCTTGTGACAACTAGAAAGCAACGATGGTGCGATTCTTTAATGAATCAAACTTGTTCCAGGAATCGGATTTGACGACTTCAAATCATGCGGATATTATTATCAAATGATTCACTCTTTACGTTCGCAGTCAGCTTTAGACGGTCGAGTAAAGATAATGGGTTTACCGGTGAAATCTTGTAAAGGAGGTTCTTAATTGAAACTACCTGTCACAAGTACGACATTTTATATCGTCCAACGGTCTTAACCGACCAGAGGTAAAATGCTACCGAATTAGAATGAAATGTTCAAGGCCATTTCATCCGTGTATATGTTTTGTTGCTAACTGTCTTATGAAGCGTAACAAGAAGGTGGCATTGCGGTGTACAATCCAGAAGAATTCATCACCACATGCTTATACTGCATACACTTAATACTTGAACAAATTCAAGAAAGACTGAAAGTCAAGTCTTCCGCTGTATCAAACTCTGATGCTTTCAAGAATTTATAAAGGTATAAGTATGTGCAACATGAAGTCACGAATAGGCAAATATCACAAGTGATGAACGCACAAGGTCAAGGCAAAGAAACATGCTCAAGACTAAAGTCAAAGATCACATCAAGCATATTCACAAAAACAAGATCGAAGACTCAAACATATTATGCTAGGTTTAAGATTTTTTAAAATGGTGTGACCTCCCTTAGGGGGAGATTGTTGGAAATACGTTATTACAAAGAAAGTCTCGGTCACATAATTGTTAGCATAGATCACGAGATATAGACTATTTAGGACATTTTAACTTTGAGTAACCTCCCTTAGGGTGAGATTGTTGGAAATACGTTTTTACGTATTTACAAAGGATCGGTCAGTCCAACTATAGATACGTAGTATGGGCTCGTGATCCAGTAAGTAAACAATATAGCCCATCAAGCCCACATGTAGGGTGGGTTATATATACCCCCTCCTAGCATGTTAGGAGGGGTCGGTTGTTAGTTGTTGATTTCTATTTCACTAATCAATCTTCCTTCCTCTCATTCTCTCCTTTCTCTCTCTACGTTCCCTCTCTACTTCTTCATCTCCTTCCCTTCTTTAGATTAATCATAACACTTGCACAATCCTAAGAAATTAAGGACCTACAAATCAATCAAAAACACATTCTTGTAATTCTAATCAGAATGTGGAATAAAGTTTCCGAGACTTGAAACCAACAAAAAGGTGAGATTTTTTACCTTGTAATTTGTGTTTCTAACCAAACTAAAATACCCAAATCTCTACTACAACTAGTTAGAAGATATATAGATCACTTGGCACCACAAAAATACGAAAAAAAACAATTTAAAACTTTGGTAAAATCAATCAAAAACACATGAACACACTTAAAAAATCATGAACAACATGAAACCAATCTTTATTTCATCCCATGGCTCTGATACCAATTATAGAAGTATGATAATCTTTGACTTATCAAGAGGATTGTTGTTTCTAGAGAGAGAAAGTAGAGAGAGATGAGAGAAAATGTATATGTGTTATTGTGATAAATGAAACAACCAACATCCCTTTCCATGATGGAAAGGGGTTTATAAACCCAAGTCCCTTAGTGGACTTGGGCCTTCGGCCCATGAACTTGCTCATGGGTCGGGCTAATATAAACTTTAATTAAACTTATTCTACGAGCCTATAACTATACTGTTGGAGTGACCGAGACTTTCTAAATACGAAAAACATATTTCCAACAATATAAAAGTTTGAAATAAGTGTTATCTTATTTCAAGCTTATTGTGGGCTTATATTTCGAGATCTAGCTTATTGTGGGTGCATTTTTCAACTAGCTTTTTAAGCTTTTTGAATCTCAGGCTTACAACTTATTAATAAGCTAGCCTTTTAATTAATTGTGTTAATTATTACTAAGTGGAATAAATAGATTATTTTGGGTGCCTTTTTCAACTTGCTTTTTAAGCTTTTTGAAACACGTAAGTTATAAGCTTAGGCTTACAACTTATTTATAAGCTTTATTCTAAATAGTATTTTTAGCCTTTTAATTAATTACTTTTATGCAATTTAATTTACGTCTTTAATTTATTGCAAGTAGTTAACTAATTTAGTTTAAAGTTATTTTATCTTTGATTCACCTTTTAATTTTGTAGGTTTTTGATAAATTAGTGTAGATCTATTAGTTTTTTATCTTAAAAATTAAAATATTTTATAAAACCTAAAAAATTAGTGTAGATCTATTAGTTCTTATCATAAAATTTAAAATATTTTTATAAAACCTAAAAAAATATTATAAATCTATTAGTTTTTTATCTTTAAAAAATTGAATCTCTTTATAAAATTCAAAATCAACTTAATCAAATATTAATTGTTGCTTATCATCCTAACCACTCTTTTGTTCTTTTGTCTTCGTCGAGAAACATGCAAACTAAGTCATGGTTTGGTCTTTACTAGATTTATTTAGAGCTTGTAGAACTAAGCTCTATGGTGAGCAACTGCACCAAGTAAGCTTTCATTTAATCTTCCTCTAAATCGTTTTAGCTTAATTAATTAGATTAATATAGTTTTAATTGTTTTCAAAAAATATCTCTTTTATAAAAAAATCGTTTTAATTAGATTTAAAAATTATTGTTGTTCTAAAAATAGATTTAAAATTCTAAAAATTAGTTTTCTTTTAAATAAGCTTATTTTGAGTATAAAGTTTACACCTCTTTGTAATTATTAAGCTTACTAGTATATAAATCTTCAAGCTTTATCATCTAAAAAGATTAATAAGCCATAAAGGTTAAAGCTTTACGCTTTAATTTTAAGTTTATCTTTTTGATTTAATTTTTGTAATTTTACTTGTTATTACGTGCTTGCATTTAACTTAATTTTCCATTTAGAATAATTAATTTTTTTAATTTTAGTATAATTTTGTTGCATCTTAGATTTAATAAGTTTCATCTAGATTTTAAATTGTAGTATAATTGTATTGCATTTTAGAGTAATTTTATGTGAACTATTTGCGCTTTTATTTCTATATTCCCTAAGCCTAAAATAGTATCCCCATTTAAGTTTAATTAGACATAGAATAACAAATCCTTTAATTGAACAAAACGATTAATCTTTACGATAAAATTAAATTTTAATTCGAGTCGAGTCGAGGAAAAACGAACATTAATCATATACACATTAAAATTCCTATATTAAATTGGTGCGCTGTCGCTTCGATCTCGTTACGATTGACGATCTTTCATGAGACGATTTGGAGTTTGGGATCCGTTTACTTTTGAACGTTATTTTTCTTGTTAAAAAATCAAAAATCACAAAAAATCTCAAAAATAAAAATAAAAAAATAAAAATAAAACTCACAAAAGCAATTCTTTCCAAAGATTTGCACCAAAAAATACAAAATAAAAAGTCCAAAAGTAATACTTTTCTTAAAGTATTACACCAAAAATATTAAGTATTATTATTATTTTTTCTATTTCGATTTCTCTTGTCTTTTATTGTGAATATATTTTCTTTAAAAACTAAAAAAAAAATACAAAAAGATTTTCTTTTTACTATAGATATTACGTATACGAACCCGAATACACAATATTCCATAAGTATTGCTTTCCAATACCCCGTATTTGGAGGCGTTCCGGTTCCATATACATGTATCGATCAAATTTAATAAAAGGCAAAAATAGATAAATACTTTTGTTAAGCAAGAATTCGAAAAAATACGAACTATATGGTGAATAGAAAGGCGACGTGCTATAAAAGGTCGTCTTAGGAAAAAGGTACTTAAGTGCTTCGTGCCACCTCGTTTCCCCCGTTCACTTGTGAGTATTTTGAGAAGGAAGGCTAATCGAGGGTTTTGCCACCCAAGTAGTATTAAGTATATATTTTCTTGTATGTTTTTAATATTGAACCTCGAGAGGGATAATCTCTTCCCTTTCAAAGTCACCAAGGGCAATCCCCTTAATCCTCGTTTTTAGTTGTATGTGCACTCGCACGCGTACACACATACCAAGTGGTGTACCTAATTCTTCTATTTCTTCTAAAAAGGAGAAGAAGAACAAAAAGACCGTTAATCAAGCCGATCCCGAGAATCGAGCTTTTGACACTACAATGGCCACGGATAACCGACCTATGATTGAGATCTTGCAATATTACGTTGAGGGAAATGATGACGCGATTGTGGTGCCCGATATTGGAGCAAATAATTTTGAACTTAAAACGGGTTTTATTCAAATGGTTTCTTCTACACCATTTTAAGGTCGTACTCATGATGACCCACACGCTCATATTAAGAGGTTTTTACATCTGGCCAATACCGTTAAGTACAATGGGGTGCCACAAGAGGCAATTCGTTTGTTACTCTTTCCTTTCTCCCTCGAGGGACAAGCCCGGAGTTGGCTTGATAAGGAACCACCCCATAGTATCACCACATGGGTGGATTTAGAAACCAAGTTTATTAACTACTTCTTTCCCCCATCTCGTACCACCGCCTTAAGGAATGACATCATTACCTTCGAACAAAAATATGGGGAAATATTTAGTGAGTCTTGAGATACTCGCCTTCTTGTTATCCAAAGGCAAAAGTGTGATATTTTAAGAAGGTGTCCTCAACATGGTCTTACTAAAGTTCATCAAATTAATACCTTTTACAATAGATTAACTTTAAATGACCAAGACTCACTAAATAGCCTTCGGGGGGGAAATATTCTTGTAAAATCAATCAACGATGCTTGGGAAATTTTAATGAAAATAAAGCCAAAGTTCAAACTAAGAGTGCAAGGGCTAATATGGCTAGTGCTAGTGGAGGAGATTCTAGTAGTCACGAGGTTACAAATCAAATTAAAGAACTTGCTATAATTGTAAAGAATCTTGCTTTAAAAGTTGATAACCCTCCTACTAGGCACGTGCATGCCCTTAGTGAAACATGTGAGATTTGTGGTGGGCCACATTTAAACTACAATTGTGACAAGGTTTATAATCAACCTCAAGAAGAAGTCTATGCTTATAATACCAATGAAAATGAGAGGGTTCACTTTAAACCGAATATTGATGTTAACCATTTGTCATATAAGTCTACTAACTACTTGGCTCCCCTGGGTTTTGTAGCTCCTCAAACGCCACCCCCCACTAGCCCAAAGTACCCAATACCAAACTAGGAACCAAGGTCCACAAAGGGGTAATTTTTAAGGGAATTCAAGTGTAAAGAGTTATAACCAAAATCAAGGGAATTTTCAAGGGAAAAACCAAGGATTTAATAATAATAATCAAGGGTTTAATAACAAAGGTTTTAATCAAGGTTTTCAAAATTATAATCAATATCAAAACCAAGGTTTTCCAAATCAAGGTTTTAATAATCAAGGGTGCAATATGCCTAATCCTCAGATGGACTTGGTTCTCCATAAACTTAATGAGCAAGACCATAAGCTCAAGGAAATGCAAGAGTCCACGAATAGGAAATTTATGCAAATGTTACAAACCCTTCGAACCCAAGGTACTCTTCCTTCTAACACCGAAACCAAACCTAAGGCTAATGTGAATGCCATCACTACTAGGAGCGTTAAGACAACCGATGGACCTTATTTTTCTCCACCTACCATTGATAAACAAGGACCTAAGATTCCTTCTACTTCTACCCACCCTCTTTCACCACCTACTTGTGGTATACCTCCCCTAAGAAATCCGTCTACATCTTATGTTCACCCTTTCCCTCAATCGTCTACCACACATTCGATTCCTAAGCCAATTCCCGAGGTTGTGAGTGAACCGGTTCTTCCTAAATCTTCTCCAAAGTCCAATATACCTTACCCTTCAAGGTTGAGGAAGGATAAGTTTAAGAACAAAGATGATATACAAGTTTCTAACTTCTTGAAAAAGTTCAAACAATTGAATTTTAATATCACCTTTGCTGAGGCTCTCGCTCACATGCCTAAGTATGCTAATATGTTTAAGGATCTTTTAACCGACAAGGAAAAATTGCTTGATATTGCCAATACCCAATTGAATGAGAATTGTTCTATGGTTCTTTTGAAAAAAATTATCGGTTAAGCTTAGAGACCCTGGTTGATTCCTTATCCCTTGCAATTTTCACGGTGTAGAGAATTGTATTGCTTTGGCAGATCTCGGAGCGAGTATCAATCTTATGCCATTGTCCGTATGGAAACGATTATCTCTGCTTGAGTTAGTCCACACTCATATGATTTTAGAGTTAGCTAACCGTTCGGTTGCTTATCCGTGGGGATAGCCGAGGATGTTTTTAGGAGTCGACAAATTCACTTTCCCCGCCGATTTCGTTGTCGTTGTCTATGAGATGGATCCCCGTGTTCCCTTAATTATGGGACGACCCATCTTGAGGATCGGCCGTACATTAATTGATGCAGACGCGGGTGAGCTTATCATGAGGGTAGGGGATGAAAAATCGTCTTTAATATGGGTAAACTTTCTAAGCTTCTCGATGAGCCCGAATCTGTGAATTTAATCGATGTGCTCGACGAAGCATACGAGGAACATTTTCACGAGGCTTGTAAGAGTGGGATTTCTCCTTTACCACATATTGAGACCGTAGCTTCTATTGCTCCTTCCTTGACTCCATTTAGAGAAAGTGATTTTATCTTACATGAATTCGAAGCAAATTTAGGGGACGTGGACTTAAAATATGACGATTATCCCACCGATTGGGAAGAAGACATTCGTACCATTGAGAGACTTCTCAATGAGGACCATATTTCTCCACCTACTCCTAAGGAAGTTACAAATGATGATCCAAATTTGAATAAGCCTTCCACCGCATTTAGATCTTAAGGATTTACCGTCTCATTTAGACTACGTTTCTTAGAAGGATTTGATAAGTTACCCGTCATTATTGCTAAGGACTTAAAAGAGGATGCAAAAGCTAGGCTTATTAAAGTTCTTAAGAAACATAGAAAATCTATTGCTTGGAAAATTTCCGACATTCGCGGAATTGATCCTAACTTTTGCACTCATAAAATTCTCATGGAAGATGATTTTAAACCCGCGGTCCAAAGTCAAAGAAGGGTAAACCCGAAAATTCATGAAGTCATTAAGAAAGAAGTTATCAAACTTCTAGATGCCGGCATGATTTACCCTATTTCGGATTCACCGTAGGTTAGTCCGGTCTATTGTGTGCCTAAGAAAGGCGGAATAACCGTTGTTCCCAATGAAAACAACGAGTTAATTCCTACTCGACTTGTTACGGGTTGGTGAGTTTGCATAGACTATCGTAAGCTCAACGATGCCACTTGTAAGGATCATTTTCCTCTTCCTTTAATGGATCAAATGCTCGAACGTGTAGCGGGAAATGAGTATTATTGCTTCTTAGACGGTTTCTCCGGATATTTTCAAATTCCTATCGATCCAAAAGACCATGATAAAACCATCTTCACTTGTCCTTATGGAACATCAGCTTACAAAAGAATGCCTTTCGGCTTATGCAAGGCTACCGGGACTTTCCAAAGGTGTATGATGGCAATATTCCATGACATGGTTGAACAAACTATGGAAATCTTTATGGATGATTTTTTGGTCTACGGTGATTCTTTCTCTTCTTGCCTTGCTAATTTAGAACGTATGCTTCAACGGTGTGAAGACATTCGTCTCGTTCTTAATTGGGAAAAATGCCATTTTATGGTAAAAGAAGGCATCGTCCTAGGTCACAAAATTTCTAAAGTCGGTATCAAAGTCAACCGTGCTAAAGTTGACGTCATTGCTAAGTTACCTCCTCCCACAACCGTGAAGGGAGTGAGAAGTTTCTTAGGTCATGCGGGTTTCTATCGACGTTTCATTCAAGATTTTTCTAAGATAGCTCGACCAGTGAATCATCTCTTAGAGAAAGATTCTCCTTTCATCTTTTCTCAAGATTTTCTGGACTCTTTCGAAACTCTTAAAGGTAAATTAACTAAGGCACCGGTCTTAGTCACTCCTAATTGGGAGTTACCTTTCGAGTTAATGTGCGATGCTAGTGATTTTGCGGTATGAGTGGCTTTAGGTCAAAGATTTAATAAGCATTTTCAACCTATTCACTATGCAAGTAAGACAATGACGGGGGCTCAGTTGCATTATACCACTACCGAAAAAGAGCTTTTAGCTGTAGTGTATGCTTTTGAGAAATTCTGCCCCTATCTTGTGCTTTCCACTACTATAGTGTATACGGATCATTCTGCTCTCAAATACTTACTGACTAAACAAGATTATAAACCGATACTTCTTCTTTGGGTTTTGCTCTTACAAGAATTAAAAATTGAAATTCGTGATAAAAAGGGAGCCAAAAACCTAGCCGCGGATCACTTAAGTAGATTTGGGGATCCTTATCAAGAGGAACTTCCCAATAAAGAGATAAACGAATCTTTTCCCCTTTGAGACCTTAATGTCTATCAATTCCAATCTTGATGATATCCCATGGTTTTCGGACATTGCAAACTATTTGGCGGGAGTTCTTATCGAAGGGTTAACGTCCCAACGAAAGAAAAAATTCTTTCAGGACATTAAGCATTACTAGTGGGACGACCCTTATCTCTTTAAGCAATGTGAAGATCTTATCATTCGTAGGTGTGTTGATGGGCTCGCGGCCTTATAAATCCTTGAGGATTGCCACAAAGGACCCACCGGTGGTCACTTTGTGTTAGCCTTAAAATGTGAGCGACTAACGGAATTGCAATAGTTTACATAGCCAGGACTTGCAGGGACTAATATTGTCACATGTAAGTAGTTCAAGTCCTGAGCTATGTTGGAAATATGTTTTACGTATTAGAAAGGATCGGTCACTCCAACAATAGTCTAAGTAATAGCTCGTAGTTTAGTTTTACTAATATTAAACAATTAAGGCCATGCCAAGCCTACAACATGTGTAGGCCAGCCTAACTTGTAAGCCCAATCCCATCTCATGGGCTTCGGCATATAAACCCTCTCCTTAGATGGAGAGGGTGGTGGTTTCATTCATTTTTACACATAGTTATTCACTTTCTCTCTCTAGAAGTGTGTGTAAAATCATCTATCTTTTCGTCTCTTTCTCTCTCTAAGTTATACATAGATTTACAAAATCCTACAAATGGTATCAAGAGACATGGGATGATTGTATTGTTTATGTGTTTGTGTTTTTTATTTTAGTAGCTTTTGATCTATTAAACCAACGTCCAAATTTTTTTTGTGTTTTTTATGTTTTTTTCTTGATACAAATCTTCTACACAGTTGTGGTAGAGATTTGGTATATTTACTTTGGCTAAAAACACAAAATTTTTGGGTGTTTGGATCATTTTTTGGCTTAAAATCTCGAATTTAGTGTGTTTTGTCCGAGAAAAGTGGGAATATTGTACACTGTTGTACTATTGCGACAAAAGTACTTGATCTTCCATCGCAAAGCTTAAGGGTTTTCACATTGCGATTCATATTGCGATCCACATTGCGATTGGAGTTCTTTTGTGATATTGCGATCCATATTGCGATCAACATTGCGATTGGAGTTCTTATGTGATATTGCGATCAACATTGCGATTGGAGTTCTTTTGTGAAATTGCGATCCATATTGCGATCCACATTGCGATTGGAGTTTATTAGTGATATTGCGATACATATTGCGATTCACATTGCGACAGGATTGTTTTTTGTGATATTGCGACTGATTTTGCAACATTGCGATAGAAAGTCTATGCAACATTGCGATAGAACTTATTTGAGGTATTGCGACATAATTCATTTTAGGCATTGCGATAGAGTGACAAATATTCCAAGATCTTTCAAAAACGTGTTTTTGGTTTATCAAGAACAATTATTAGGGGATTTTAACATTATTTCTCGACTGCAACACACAACAAAAAACACATTTAATTTCTCTCATTGTTCGATCAACATTTTTAAATCTTAACTTATCGAAATGAAGTACACATCTCTTACGGATAAGTCCATTCTCTCGAGTACGGATAATCGTCCACCAATGTTGGTGAAGACTATGTACGAGGATTGGGCTTCACGAATGCAACTCTATATGTTAAACAAAGAGAATGGGCATCTCATTTGGGCATCGGTGCTCAATGAACCATTGGTATATGGTACTGTGACGGAAGGTGCAGTTACTCGTCCTCGTACAACGGGTGAATTGACCGGAGATATTAAGATTCAAGACAAATTTGATAAGTATGCTGCAAACATCATTCTCCAAGCCCTTACTCCTGATGTCTACAAACTCATCATCAAACATAAAGTTGCCAAAGAGTTATGGGATAGAATTCGTGTTCTAATCCAAGGCACCTCGTTAACTAAACAATAACGAGAGTGTAAGCTTTATGATAGTTTTGATAAGTTTGCCTATGTTCCCAGGGAGACTCTCAATGATTATTATTTGAGATTCACTCTTTTGATGAATGAGCTCAACATCTATGGCCTGGCTATTCCCACGTTTCAATTAAACACCAAGTATTTGAACACTCTCCCTTCTGAATGGAGCAAGTACGTGACGGCTGTTAAATTGGCTAAGGATTTGCATCAAACAAACGTGGATCAACTTCAAGCTTTTCTTCAACAACATGAATGCCACGTGATCGAGGCTCGGTTGTCAACACCACAAATTCGTGATCCACTTGCCATGTATGCTTCTCAACAAATGACCCCCTAAAAAAAACATGGATTACACTTATCAACAACCATCATACTTGCAGCAGTCACAACAACACACCTATCAGCAAGCACAACAACCATCTTATCAACCACTAATGATGCCATAGCAAGCATTTCAACAAAGTGTTCATCAACAGTCTTTTCCACAGCAACCAACACATCAGGCATCTCCATCACAAGCTATCATTTCTCCAATTGGCTATACTCCTCAGCAAGGATATTTTCCAATTGAAGCACCATAAGCACAAGCCCTATACTCCAATGAACTTCCACCAATTGAAGCACCGGTCTTTACTCTAAATGATACGCCAACTGATGTTCTAAACCATCTCACTACCTACTTGTCATAACTTGTTTCAACTAGAGGATTTCCACCAACAAACAATCAGCTTCGCACCTCTTCATATCCTCGACAACAAGCCACTATTCAAGATAGTCAAGTGACGGTGCAATCCATTCAGGGTAGACAAAATTCATATGGACCTCCTACAAGGACCGTGAACGCTCAAGCCATGACATCTCCTACTACTGGTAATGGAAGCCCTATTGGTCCTCAAAAGGTTATGACTTGCTACAACTGCCAAGGACAAGGTCATATGGCTAGGGAATGCACTCAGTCGAAAAGGAGAAGGGATGCAACGTGGTTTCGTGAGAAGATGTATTTGGTCGATGCTCATTCTAAGGGGAAGATTTTGGATTTAGAGGAATTAGCATTTCTTGCAGACCCAGGGGCAGCAGATAATGAAGGCATTGCAGTCGTCTCTACTTCTTATGCAGCATATCAAGCAGATGATCTTGATGCATCTGACTCAGATTGTGATGACATTTAGTCAGCCCAGGCTGCAGTCGTTGCTAATCTCTCTCACTATGGTTCTAATGTCGTCAGTGAGGTACCAACCACATCTAATAATGTTCATGATAATCCACATCATGTTGAGCATGAAAATGACAACCTCGAACAGCATTCGGGAACTAGTAACTCCAATGATATGGTATCTAACCCAACACATTTGAGTGAACCTCAACCAAATGCTACGACAGGTATGGAATCTTATGATCAACGTGATTTGGTAATGGTGCCTAAACATATTATTGATAACATGAATGTGGCTGTTCGACAAACCATAGACATGAATGCCAATCTGACCACTAAGCTTGCGCTATATAAGGAAAAGGTCAAAACTATTGAAATGGTCCCTCAAGCTGAGAAAATAACGTGTTCTGAATTTGACCAATTTCGTTTTGAAAAGATTGAACACTTTAAAGAAATAGAATCATTAAAAGCTAATCTTTCCAATGAATTAAAAGCAAAAGAGTCGGTTGTCAATGATTTTTAGAAACTCAAAATGGATTTCGAAACTCTCGAGTCTAAAAAGTTTGAATCGGATATTAATGCTACCAAACTTCTTAAATTCAAAGAACAACAGCTTTTAAAAAAATACGCTTCCATAGAAAAGGTTCATCTTTTAACTAAATCGTTTAAAGAACTCGAACTTAAGCGTCTTCAAGATTTACCACCTAATCCTGGTTATGCAAAACAAGCTCAGGAATATATTCCTTGTCTTTATGATGTGACCCTAATTGGCAAATCGAAAGAATCACCTTATGTTCGTAGTACTGAGGAAACACAGTCACTTGCGGAAGAAACTCAATCTAAAATGCTTTCAAAATTTTATAAGCTTGATTATGATAAGCATAATAAAGATGAGTTTTCTAAAAAGACCCGCATTCGCTTACAAAAGGAATTAGCTCAATTATCAGCCTTTGTGCCCCAAAGTTTGTCAACGGAAAACCTTCCTAGTACGTCTCCTACACTTGTCAAAATGGATTTAACTAAGTTAATTCCACCAGTAAGTAACGTGTCAGTTAGCTTAAATGCGGTGCACCAACACTTAGCCGATTTTGACAAGGTCATTGTGGAACGTACGACGACTTCGGCCATAACGGAAGGTGAATGGAATTTTGAGCACACTGGAGCTGCGTTCTGAGACAAAATTGTTCCTTTTGTAAACAATGTTAAAGCTTGTCTTAGTAATATTGATCAAGATTTGCTTTTGGAAATAGAAGAAGTTAGACGTGTTTTCAATGAAATGGATGATGCTTATTAAAACAGTTTACTTGAAATAGAATGAGTTTCACGCCAAAATGATCAGCTTTTGAAGCAAGTGATGTCTCATGATATAGTTTCCGTCTGTGTGAATAAAAGTGTTGATAATGATTCTATTGTGCATAATGTTGAATCTGTGGATAATGTGGTAGATAGTACTTGTCACAAATCTGACACTGAATTTTTAAAGCTTCAAGATTCGTATTCTTCGCTTTCAAAACGTTTTAATGAGATTCAAACACATTGTATTTCACTTGAATGCAAGAAACAATTTATTCAAGAAATCTTTGAAACGTCATTCGAAAGTGTTAATATCGATGATGCAAATTTTTAAAAGAATTTTCGATTGAATTTACAATCAAAAGAGCGTCAGCCAAGTGACAAAGTTGCTAAATCGTTGCCGATAGACATAGAGAAATCTAAGGACATTAACTGTGTGAACGTACTTGAGGCCACTAAGAACTTTAAACATGATTTAGATAATCGAGTTTCCAAGATTTTGTCCAAAGTTGATAACTTAAAACAGAAAAATACACAACTCTTCGATTTAGTAAAGCCCGCATGTGCTAATACCACTGCACAAAATCAATCATTGATTAAACAATTAAATCGAAAGTAGGTGGAAATATATGATTTGAGTGAACAAATTTGTGATAAAAATATGGCTTTGACTGAGTTAAAGGAAAAGTTTCGTACCCTAAAAGGTAAGAATGTTGTCGATAATGCAGCCACTGTCTCAGCACCGTCCTCTAGTGCCATCAAAAAGAACCTTATCGCCGTCACACCACTTAACAATGACCCTAGGACTAAACCATCTCAAAAATTGGTCACTAAAGATAAGGCAAAATCAAAACCAGCTTCTAATATTCCTGTGTTGCCTTCTACAGGAGTAAGCACCACTACTAAGGCTCAAAGATCTAAGCTTAAAAGAAACAAGAAGAATGATAGGATCTTGCCCCCATCTTGCAGTGAAGTGAAGAAGAAAGTAGAAGCCCACCCTAGGAATGTTATTTCTGTTTTGAATAAAAAGAATCATGTAGCTAAACCTAAAGGCTCTGCGGTTGTGTAGCGTTCTAAGCCTACTGTGAATTCTAGTTTGAAAAGTTGGAATTGCAATGAATGTATATTTTCTAGTCGTCATGATTCTTGCCTGATTGACCATGTAAATGAGATGAATGCCCGGAAAAATGGTTTAGAATGGAAACCGACTGGGAAAGTGTTAACCCAGGTTGGTTGGATGTAGCGCCCTACTGGTAGAACTTTCACTATAGTAGGAAATGCGTGCCCTTTAACTAGGATCACTCCTACTAAAGCGAAGAAAGTGTGCCCTTTAATTAGGAATACCATGGCTACCAAAACACAAGCGTGTCCTTTAACTAGGAACACCGACACTATTGTAGGAACAAAGTGCCCTTTAAATAGGTCTACTCCCACTATAGTGCCTGATAATATTCCAAAACCTCAGACAGTTGGAACAATAAAACCTGTTAGTGGTAAAAATCACATTAGAAAATGTAGGAAATCTAAGGGTCACACAAATGTTAGCAATTCTGATAATTTTATATTCGTATCTGCTAACACTTTGTAACCAATTGTTTCCAATTCATTGTCTATTGTTGTTGTTGAAAACAGGTGGTCCAAAATTTTCTCTGGTATTTGGACTCTGGTTGCTTTAAACATATGACCGGAGATCGCTCTCAGCTAAGAAATTTCGTCAGCAAGTTTCTTGGTACGGTTCGATTTGGAAAGGATCATATTGCAAAGATAATGGGTTATGGTGATTATCATACTGGTAATGTTATTATTTCAAGAGTGTATTATGTGGAATGTCTCGGTCACTACTTATTTTCTGCGGGACAATTTTGTGATGCAAACCTAGAAGTTGCTTTTCGAGAGCATACATGCTTTATTCGTAATTTGGAAGGGGTTAATTTATTGAAAGGTACCCGAGGGAATAATTTGTACACTTTGTCTCTACAAGACATGATGGCCGCTTCTCCCGTATGTCTTCTCTCCAATGCATAAAAGACTAAGTCATGGTTATGGCATCGACGGTTATCTCATCTTAACTTTGACGCTATTAATCATTTGGCGAAAAACGAACTTGTTCGTGGTCTTCCTAAACTTACATTTCACAAGGACCATTTGTGTTCCGCGTTTACAATGGGGAAAAGCACTAAGAAATCATACAAACCCAAGAATGAAGACACCAACCAAGAAAAACTTTATTTGTTGCATATGGATCTTTGTGGGCCAATGCGTGTTGAAAGTCTTAGTGGTAAATGGTACATCCTCGTCATTGTCGATGATTACTCTCGGTTTACATGGGTGAAATTTCTTACAACAAAAAAAGAGGCACCTAAATTCATCGGCGGATTTCTCAAGATGATTCAAGTGCGTCTCAATACTACTTTCTGACGCATTCGTACAGATAATGGAACTGAATTTGTGAATCAAATCTTGCGTGATTACTATGATGAAGTTGGCATTTCTCATGAAACATCTGTTTCTCGCACTCCACAACAAAACGGTGTCGTTGAAAGGCGAAATCACACACTTATGGAAGCTGCTTGAACGATGTTAATTTACGTAAAGGCTCCATTGATTTTAATGAGCTGACAGCAATGGCTTCTGAGCAAAGCAGCTCTAAACCCGTACTTCATGAAATGGGACCCAGTAACATTAGTTCCTGGTCTTGTCCCAAATAACCCAACTTCATCATCATTTACAGCACCTTCTAGGAATGAATGGGATACGTTGTTTCAACCGTTCTTTGATGAATTCTTTACTCCTCCAAGTATTGTTACTCCAGAACCTGAGGTAATAGCTCCGGTAATCGAAGTTGTAGATCCAACAACCGAAGCACGATCAGATACATCTGCACCTACAATTGGTCAAGATATACCTTCAACGAGTAATTCTCAACATACACCCGAATCAACTACCCATGTCATGTCTATTGATGATGAAGAGGATGATGATGATGACGATTTGGTATTCGCTCAAATGCGTGAACTTCCATTCTTTGGTGTACCAATTCCCGACTCTAATCAAGTCGGGTCGTCAACCTCAGAGGAAGAACCTACTACAGTCTACTCCAATATATGGACTCGTGAACATGACAGCAAGTGGCCAAAGGATCATCCTATAGATTCAACTATTGGTGACCCTAATCGTCCGGTATCCACACGAAGTCAGTTACAAGAAAATGCAATGTTTTGTCATTTTGATGCTTTTCTCACTGAATTTGAACCTAATACATGGCAAGAAGCTTTTACTCAATCCTGTTGGATAGAAGCTATGCAAGAAGAACTTAATGAATTTATACGTCTTGAAGTATGGGAACTTGTCCCATGCCCGGATAAAGTGCAGTTACTCACTTTGAAATGGGTTTACAAGGTGAAACTCGAAGACTTAGGCGGAATATTGAAGAACAAAGCTCGACTAGTAGCTCGTGGATACAAGAAATTATTGGGCATCGACTTTATGGAATCTTTTGCACCAGTTTCCCGTTTGGAAGCTATTAGACTATTCCTTGCTTATGAAGCCCACATGAATATGATCGTCTATCAGATGGATGTGAAGACAGCATTTCGGAATGGTGAAATCAAGTAAGAGTTCTATGTTCAACATCCAGATGGTTTTGTGAATCCCAAGTATCATAATCATGTGTACAAGCTTAAGAAGTCTCTTTATGGGTTGAAGCAAGCTCCACGCGCATGGTATGATATATTGTCACAATTTCTCATTACGCAAGGTGTAACACCCCTTTTTGATAATGGAATGTCACGTGTAATTATGGCGTGTCATCAAAGCATACAAGGATAAATGTTTAAAAATATTACATGACCATAAAAACGAAATACCGGAATCAAACATCGGTAGTACAAAATTAAAGCTCATCACACACAAACATAAGTACTGTAAATGAAAGGACTAAACAATGTCCATGGAAAGAGTATCAAAGAATAGATAATGCATAAAGTAAAGAAAGGCTAGAAAGCTTCCAGTCCATATGCACGTACGCTTAAAGTCTACGAGCGTCCCTGAGTACCTGCCGTTTTGGGAACATAAAAAGGAAAACGGCTGAGCAATACGCTCAGTGCACGGATGTACAATAAAGCATGAATAATATAAGCATATAAACATATAACAGCGGAAGAAACTAAGTCCCGAATAACCCGATTAAGTCGTAGTAAACCTGGTTCTATAGTTTGAAAAGCCTTATGTTTATCTTATAAAAACTGTTTAAAATATTTTACCATTAGCCAATATAGGTCATGCAAATCCACCGTGCATGAATACTTCGAGGGGTGACCTCATCATGCAAATTAGAGGGTTGTCTCTAATTTAATATACTGGTTTTGGGTAGGAGGGATCAGCTCCTTGTGAAGGATGCAAGGCACACACCACATTCACACTAAGTAATCTGCTGAAAAATATGTAACTAGGATGCACCCATACGCCTCACAGATAAACATAATAGTATGGCCAAAAGCTGAAGGGACGCAACGAGCAATCACTCCGTCGTGGGGAAGTCATAACACCAGTGCCTCTAGTGTTATGGTTATGGTACCTCCATAACTAGGTGAAACTGGTCATGCATGTATATGGCTTCAGGTATTCTAAATAAACATAAGCAATCAAACATATAAACTTATACTATGGGAAAACAGTTGGTTGCATACGGGGAATCCTAATAAGGAAAGAATGACCATACTGAAAGGACGGGAATCCGTACCTTATGTCTAGTGAACGAAGAAGACGAACGAACGAGAGTCCTACTTCGGTATCACTAATGCTACATAAATACATGCGTGTATAAGTATCTGATTACTAAATACGTAACTGGTTTTATGTCATGTGTTAGCTTATTTTATACGTTCATGTCACGTTTTACTGTTTTAAGCTTTATGCTGTATTTATCTTATATTCTGTCTATTTTGTTTAAGTATTTCTTGTTATTTCATGCATTATTATACTTGTTGTGTAATAATAAGTAACTTTCTAAAAATAGCAGGTTTCCTAAGATAGAAAGTTTCCAAAAATAGAAAGTTTCCAAAAATAGAATTACTGCGTCAAATAGATAAGTTTCTAAAAATGGAAAGTTTCCATAAATAGATTAGCTGCCTTAATTAAATAAGTTTCTAAAAATAGAAAGTTTCCATAATTAGATATAAGCTGGTTAAATAAGCTATTTATATAAGCTTAAGTGTTTTCTGATTACTATCCTAAGTCATGTTGTTATAAAGTATACTTTATTAATTATTACATGTAAATTAAATAAACTATAGGTTAAAAGTATTTAATTAAATATATCATGTTTTTAATTAAATAAGGTAAAATACTTAGGTTAAAACATGTATTATTAGTTATTAATAATATAACCTAAGTCATGTTAATTAATTAATTATAATCATGGTTTTTAATAATTAATTAATTATAAAGTCTAGTTAAATATAAATACTTAGGTTAAAATTCATGATCTAATAATTAAATTTATAACCTAAGTCATGTTAATTAAATTAATCATGTCAAGTTTTTATTAATTTAATTTTTAACACATAACTATTAAAATCATAACACCCCCTTTTTATGTTGTATATCTGGCGGCCAAGGGAGAGAAGGAAGAAGGAAAAATATTTAGGGTTTTGTTATTTTTCCTGTAATGTGAAAATGACCAAGATTTTCCTAATTCCCTTATTTTAGTAAAAATTAAAATGGGCTTGGCCCATCCTCTTGGTGTAGCTGCGGGTAGGGGGGCCCACATGGGGTAACCCGTACCTTTTCCGAGTCTAATTAATATTGTATGTTCGTGTTTCATCGTGTTCGTGTTTTTAAGTGTTCTAATTAATTATTGATCGTGACCTAATATATTTATTCGTGTTTGTAATAAATATATATACGTAAATAATATTAGCTCGTGATTAAATTACGTTCATGATTTCATGATCGCATGTTCGTGATTAAAATAATTATTTGAATAATTATCGTGTGTTCATACGTAATAAATACTTATCGTGTTCTAACACGTACGTAATACTTAAAACTCTTATACGTGAACGTAAACATACTATAAAAGGAAAGTATTAATCTAGTACGTACGATCTTAAGGGTACTATTCATGGTAAAAGCATGCGGGTTTTACAACTCTTCCCCCCTAAAAAGAATAATTCTTCCCCGAATTATAGATGAAGTAAACTGGAAAAAAAGAACATACCCGACTTCAAAATATGAAATGAGGGTAAGAAGCCCGAATAGACTCCTCTGTTTCCCAAGTGGCTTCCCTCTCGGTATGATCCCTCCAAAGGATTTTGACGAATGCAATCGTCTTCTGAAGGCCTACGAATTCTAAGGATTTGTTAAATGATGGATTAGATCTATGGATTTGATGGAAGAGATGGGGAAGAAGGAGATTAGGTGTAGAGAGAGAAAGGAGAGGGAAGAAAAGTAGAGAGAGAAAGTGATTAGATTAAATGAATAATGTTTTAATGAATGAACTAACCAACCCCCTCCTAACATGCTAGGAGGGGTATATATATAGCCCACCCTACATGTGGGCTATATGGACTATACACTTACAAAGTGGATCACGAGCCCATTACATAATTATCATTGGAGCGACCGATCCTTCATAAATACGTAAAACGTATTTCCAACAATCTCCCCCTAAGGGAGGTCGCTCCAAGTTACAAAGTTCTAAATATACTATGGCTCGTGATCTATGCTAATAATGATGTGACCGAGACTTTCTTTGGGAAAACACATTTCCAACAATCTCCCCCTAAGGGAGGTCACATCATTTTACAAAATCTTAAACCTAGCATCTATGCTTGAGTCTTCGATCTTGTTCTTGTGAATATGCTTGATATGATCTTTGACTTTAGTCTTGAGCATGTTTCCTTGCCTTGACCTTGTGCATTCATCACTTGTGAAATTTGCCTCTTCGTGACTTCATGTTCCACATACTTATACCTTTAAATTCTTGAAAGCTTCAGAGTTTGATACAGCGGAAGACTTGACCTTCAGACTTTCTTGAATTTGTTGAAGTACTAAGTGTATGTAGTATAAGCATGTGGTGACGACTTCTTCTTGATTATACACTGCAATGCCACCTTTTTGTTACGCTGCATAAGACAGTTAGCAACAAACCATATACACGGATGAAATGGCCTTGAACATTTCATTCTAATTCGGTAGCATTTTACCTCCGGTCGGCGAAGACCGTTGGACGATATTAAATATCGTACTTGTGACAGGTAGTTTCAATAAAGAACCTCCTTGACAAGATTTCGCGGGTAAACCCGTTCTCTTTACTCGACCGTCCAAAGCTGACTGCGAACGTAAAGAGTGAATCATTTGGATAATATTATCCGCATGATTTGAAGCCGTCAATTCATGTTCCTGGAACAAGTGAAGTTCAATTAAGAACCGCACCATCGTTGCTTTCCAGTTGTCACTAGCTTGATTCATATAGAATCTTGCAAGTTACCTACCAAGTGCTGTTTGATGTTAACACTAGAAGGATTTCCACTCGTCACTGTGATCATTAAAGAGTCACTCTGAGTGTTCTGGCAAGATCATATGATAATGCGTAGAGGCCTGGAACGAGTTTAAATTCATTTAAGAATTAAACCACTGTTGCTTTCCAGTTATCACAAGTTTGATTCATAAAGAATCGTACAAGTCACCTACCATGAGCTTTTTGATATTCGCTCAAGAAGGATTTCCATCTTCATTGTAAATACTTTCGTATTACTCGGATGTTCAGGAAAGATCATGAAGATTTTGCGTAGGACTCTTAAGAACTTTCTTACTTTTCATAGTGTGTGAAGAAGCAAGTAAATATGAAAGTGTGTCCTAATGAGATATTTGATGATCTCAAATGGCTCTAGACTCGATCGTGCATTTTGGATTTTAGTGATCGGAGGCTGGAGAGGAGTGCCACCTTTTCAATACCAATTTATTCGGAGTGAATAAATCAATAGATAATGTGTTGTCTCCGTGTGATTAAAACAAATATCTTTTGAGAGATATTTGAGTTAGCTGGGAAGGGTTGTGCATTGCATCACTGGGTCCATGATGTCTTTCTTCAATATCAAGAATCAAAAAATGATCTCAATAGCATATGAATTGACCCGGTTTCTGCCTAAGGTTGTAAGGAGGGCTTCTTTCTTTACACCCTTTATCTTTACAATTCTTTTTCATTCTTCAACCCCTTCAATGCTTACCAATACGTCATTACTAGCACCTTGTTGTGATTGTTCCAGTGCTAGCTTAAGTACTTGGTCGGCATTCAGCTACGTTCACAATCTTTCTCCATCTTTCCTAAGGACTACTATTTCTAGCTATGGAATGTCCTTGGGAAGATTCCTCCGGTTCTAGAGAAATCATTGGACTTTAACCTATCCTACCATCCTTATGTCACCACAATCTTCACCGTCGTGAATAGAGATGTTTTGGGTAAGTGTATGTCACCATGAAATCCATTTTGAAGTGCAAATCCATTTTGCTCCCCCTTAACATATGCTACGATATTCGAAAACATTTCGCACATGTCGGGATGAGCTAACACGTTAAGTCAAACCATTTATGATTGATCATATCCCATATTAAATCACATTTTCTCCCCCATATTAAAAATATTAACCCAATCGATGTTTTTAATATCAATTGATTTAATAGCATTTTAAGAAAATTTGGGAAGAAAAATGCAAATCCAATTATCTTCATGAATTACAAAAGCTCCCCCTCAAATTAATGAGGGTGTACTTGAAACGTAAATTAAATACCTTTTAAACACAAGTGTAAGGTATTTATCACGTGCAAAGATCATATATGATAATGAATTCACAATATTAGCAATTTACGAGGTTGGACCTGAATGATGAAGAACATCATATGAAAGAAGCACATGGTTCTTGTTCACGAATGTTGGTCTTCCTCGTAACTTCTGAAGTTATCTCTTGACTCCATGTGTATGATTGATATCGTTGTCTTAACACCAATATGTGAACTTGGCACTCTCGGCATCAAGGATTCTGAATGCTGGACAATTGCTCCCCCTCAATTGTTGACCCGTGTTCTATTGAAAGAGCTGTAGTCACCGTTTGAGTAGTCGCATCGTCGAGTATGTAGATATCAATTGCAACGAACTTTGGATTGTGGAGTTGATAACTTCGGATTTTGAAGTCAAAGCTTTCCGGTGAAATGCTTGACTTCAAGGTGAAAAGCGGGTTACTATCGGAAATAATAGCAAACCATATGGAGCATGTTTTAAATCTTTTAAACTTCTGCTCGAACTTTATTTGCAACCCCGTGTCATTATTGAATGACATTTCTAGGTTCGTAAATATTATCGATTCCAGAAGACATGCTCGTTTTATCAAAACATTTTATGAACACACAATTTTGAAAGATTTAGAAAAACCTTTTGAGAAATTCTCGAAAAATTGTGTTCAAAGTTTTGAAAACCAATTACTTGAGCTTACGATGTTGAATATCTTATAAAACGAGCTCAAGTCCGAGAAGTTGTAAACTTCTCGTTTGTTAAGGATAAGTTTATCATCGGCGATAAACTTTCCTTTTATCTGAAGAACGAGTCCTAAGCTGACATTTACTTAGAAGTCGTTTTCATGAGCTTGAAAACTTTGACTGTTTTAACGGAAAGCTCATGACCGAGAAAGGTTAATTTCTCGTTATGAGGAAAAGTTCTCTTATTAAAAGATACACTTTCCTTTCTGAGCTTAAAACTTCGAATGTTTTAAGACAAGCTCATGACCGAGAAAGGTGAATTTCTCGTTAAGAGGATAAGTTATCATAAATGATAAACTTTCCTTTATTTTAAGTTCGAGTTATAGTCTGACATTTAACTGTAAGTCATTATGCATGAGCTTAAAAACTTTGAATGTTTTTTATATAAGCTCATGCCCGAGAAAAATGAATTTCTCGTTTTTAGGATAAGTTTATCATCGGCGATAAACTTTCCTTTCTTTGAAGATCGAGTTATAGTCTGTGATTTGACTATAAGTCCTTGTGCATGAGCTTAAAAACGTGGAATGTTTTTAACATAAGCTCATGCCCGAGAAAAATGAATTTCTCGTTTTTAGGATAAGTCATCATCGGGATGAACTTTCCTGTCTTTTGAGATCGAGTTACAGTCTGTTATGTGACTGTAAGTCCTTTTTGCAGCTTAACCATGAATCCCCTGAGACATTTGTTTCTCTGATATCTGCTTCTTCAGCAACCAAACTCTAAGAGTGTCCTTAGTTGAACGGTATACAATGATTGGACCGCTTCGTTCTTTTGGAACATCAACTTTGGTACCTGCATTCTCATTAGGAATTTGCTTGCTTTGACATGGGTTAGCGATATCAATTATAGAAGCACGTGGGGGTTCACAGATGGCTTTACTTGTGTCAGAAGCGACCTGAGTAGATGATTCACTAGTCTTGGCTGGCAAACGTTTCCTTTTATAGAAAACCTTAAGTTTAGGCGTAAGTGAAGTATCATCTTTATCAGTTTCCTCCCTAGTGGACTTAGTAGAATCGGAGATTATCCTAGTTAAAGGGCACTCGTTTCCTACAAGAGTGAAATTTCTACCAGTGGGGCGCCAAACTTTACCAAAGGGTTTGATTTTAGCTATCCACTGGGACTTAATTCGAGCACGGGAGTTCACCTCATTAAGCAATTTTTTGATACAAGCATCATGATTTGCCGTAAAGACACATTTTCTACATGTTTTACAAGTAGCATATTTAATGTCCGAGTAAGATCTAGAATCCCTAGACGATTGATTGATGCTCCTAGGATTGGACATGCTACGGTTAGCAGTGTTGGGTAAACTAGAAGGCATCTGACTAGGTTTGGAATTCCTATCTCTTACATGTGTCTTTTGCTTAGCTTCCCTAAGATCAGATTCATGGCAAACGTCATTTGAACTAGTTCTAGACGTGGTCTTGGTATTTTTAGGGAAACTAGAGGCAATCATATGATTTGGTCTTGCTAAAGCTGGAGTGATCACATTGGGCCTAGTAGCTGGAGTGACTGGTCTAATAAGATGAACCAAATCAACTTGGGAGGCAAACCGCGGTCTCGAGGATTGTGGTCGCTCGGATCTAAATGCAGTAGGTTGTCTGACGATCGGTTGTCTGACGAACTGATTTGTAGGCGGTTTCCCCAAGATTGATGGTTTTTCAAGCTTAGTGTCCACACTAGGTCCTTTACTTTTCCTTAACTCGTTTTTCAACGCAGCTATAGCAAAAACCTTTTCCTGTACTTGGGCCTTTAAAGTCTCATTCTCTTTGAGCAAGTTATCTTGGGATGCCAACTTAGATTCAAGTAGTTGAATTTGTTTCAAAAGATTATCCTTTTCAGCTTTAGAATCTAGAACAGTTTGATCCAATTTTCTTTCAAGAACAACGTTTGACTTTTCAAGTTTTTCAAAGTATGTTTCAAATTTGTCCGTTTTCTTAGAAAATTCAAGTTTGGCATCCTCAAGATCTTTTGATTGCCGAGCTACGATCGTTTCGAGCTCTTTAATCTTGGAATCAGAATCAGTTAACGAGGCAGTTATAAAGCATTTATCATGATGAACTATAGCATTTTGAACACTTTCTCCCCCATTATGACTCACATCGGATGAATCATAAGTGGTATTTATATCACTCTTGTCCATCCCATGTTTGTCATAATTAGGTTCAGAATGCTCAATATGCGGCATGTCATCAGCATATACATCATAACCAACATCACATTGTACCATGTTTGCAGGCTCTTCGTCATAAATGGGTAAGGTGTCATCAAGAGAAATCTCGTGAACATTCCCTGACGTACCACTGGCATCATGTTGTCCTCCTGATTCTGTGCTCGTGCCATCGTTAGGCGCCAAATTGTCAACCGTATGACCATTATCCTCTTGCATCTGCGTCATTGATTCTTGCACTCCATTAACATACACTTGCTGAAGTTGTGATCTTTGATATATCGAAGACGAGACCGAGGACATGAGTTTCAAAATCGTATCATGGAAAACTCGAAGCTCGGTATGTGTATCTCGAAGAAACGATTGGCAAATCATTGAACTTTCAGGCTTGATGATATTAAATTGGAGGAAAGGCGTGAGGTGTGTCACAAGAGCCTTATATGCAAGTACCGATGCAGAGTGATTAAAGTTTCCATGGTTGAGTTGCTCGGCGAGTTGGGTCAAAGCGGTGAAAATTGAGTCGATGAATATATGACGATCTTGTCCAAAGATTGTCACAAATTCACTCCCTCCTTGAATCCCCGAAAGAGTGACAAGATGAGACTGGAGCATTTGAAATGAATTTATACCACTTGCTCGAGCTTTGTCTTGTATTCGATGCAAATCTCCCTCTTTAAGTGTTGATTTTAACGATTCCATTGAAAATCGAGGAAAAATGATGTAGATGTAGTAGTTTGCAGGATTTTTACAATTCGATTCGGCTCAAAAGATATTGTCGGCTCAAACGATTATGAATTAAACCCGTTCAAAAATCCGTATTCGCTAAGTATAAATCCCGTCACTTTCACTCGTCAGTTTTGACTTCAAATCCGGCCAGAATAATGATTAACCCGATAAATATTTTTCGACGTTAACTTAAAGGGAATCCCCGCCTCAACACGATTTGTCAAAAAATTAGTAAACAAGATTTACTAAACTAAAAATCAACAGTAACAAATATTACTTGACAAAAATCCCAATATTAACTTAATTAGAAAAAGATTAACTTTAAAATTAAAAAAAAATAAAAATGAAAGTAAAAGAAATAAAACAAATAAAAAATTGGATATAATTTTGAAAGAGTCAATATTGGATTAAAATAAATTTGCCAAGAGTCGGATATATTTTATGGAATCCCAAAAACGTGTCCCAAAATACTTTCCTTGTTTTCTCCGTCTAACAAAACAGTAACTATCTTTCTTGTTTAATCCGCCCACGTGGCCCAATAAAAAGCCTCCACCGCCCCACACCGTTTAGTTATATCCGCCCCTTATATTAACCTATTAATTTCTCTCTCTCCTCAAAACAACTTACAAACTTAAATCGCTCTTCTCTTGTTTTGTCCGCCTCCTCTCTTCAAATCCTCCATCACCTATTAAATTCTAGTTATCAAACGAAGACAGATTCAAGTCTCTGAGTATTACAGCTTCAAGGTCTTTTTCAGAAAGATCTCAGGTAGGTGTTCTTTTTAAAGTTTTTCGAGTATCTCTCTCTTCTGTAGAGTCGTTCTTACTTGTGGTGTTTGTGTTGGATCTATGAAAGTTTTTCGTTTTGAAACTGAGATCTTTTTGAGTCTTGAGTTTTTTCGAGTCAAGTGTGAAAGTGTGGGTCTGTGGATGATGACGTGTGTGAATGGTTCGAGATTTTCGAGGAGTGTCTGTGAGTTGTGGGTATGATGGGTGTCGGGGTGGTTGGGGTGAGAGGGGTGAGTTGGTGGTTAAGGTGGTCTAGTCTTGGTTTGACGAGAAGTCTGTTTGGCGAGTCGTTGAGTCTAGGGTGAGTAATACAAGAGACGAGAGGGTGAGGGTGAGTCAGTGTATGATGGGTGTGAGGTTGTTTGTTTGTGTTTGTGTTTGTTTTAGAGGGGCTGTGAGATCTAGTCGAGGGTGAGTTTTGAGGGAGTCGAGGATGTAGAAGGGTGAGAGGTGTCGAGAGGTGTGAGAGACGAGAGTAGGGATGGGAGTGTGAGTCGAGAGTTTTGAGTGTGTGTATCGGGTGAGGTGAGCGGGTGTGTTTGGTTTGTGGAGTCCGAGAGTGTGAGTGGTTCGAGAATGAGTGAGTGGTGTTGTCAGTCGAGTAGTGTATATTCCGAATAGACTTCTATTCGGAAAGAGTCTATTTTAAATAAAATCTATTCGGAATGTTTTTCTATTCGGAATGTTTTTCTATTCGGAATGTTTTTCTATTCGGAATGTTTTTCTATTCGGAATGTTTTTCTATTCGGAATGTTTTTCTATTCGGAATATTTTTCTATTCGGAGTGTTTTTCTATTCGGAATGTTTTTCTATTCGGAATGTTTTTTTATTCGGAATGTTTTTCTATTCGGAATGTTTTTCTATTCGGAAAATCCTTTCTATTCGGAAAACTTTGTCAATTCGGAAAACCATACGGAAAGTCGTGTCTATGCGGAAAGATGGAAAATCTGATACGAAAAACTGATAACTTTGGATCAAAAAGGATTGAAGGACTGATGACACTTTTTATGGACTGATAACTTTGGATCAAAAACTGATAACTATGGACTGATGACAGTATTGGACAAAAATAAAAGATGACAAAC
The DNA here is from genome assembly GCA_025667525.1 of Glebionis coronaria. NCBI lineage: Eukaryota > Viridiplantae > Streptophyta > Magnoliopsida > Asterales > Asteraceae > Glebionis > Glebionis coronaria. Next base: position 123,188,355 of record CM046880.1, on the reverse strand, counting down.
TGATAAAAACTGATTAATATAAAATTAATAAAAAAACTGATAAAACTGAAACTGCTTATCCAGACATCAATTTGATAAAAATGATTATAAAAAGATGAGAAGAAAAAATAATGATAAAAACTGATTAAAAAAATTTGATAAAAAAAAAAAAAAAAAAAAAAAAAAAAAAAACTGATAGGATAGATTAAAAGATTATTAAGTAGTGACTGATAAAAAAAATGATTAAAAAAAAACTTGATTATGTTAAAAAAATTTGATAAAACTAGATTAGATAGATTTTCAAGAAAGAAAAAGAACGAGATGATTATATAAAAAATAAAACGAAAAGATTATTAAAAATTAGAAAAGAAAGGATTTTTACCACCAAATCAAAAGATAAAAAAATAAGCAAATCCTAAGATTCAACCATGGCTCTTGATACCAATTGAAGGCCTACGAATTCTAAGGATTTGTTAAATGATGGATTAGATCTATGGATTTGGTGGAAGAGATGGGGAAGAAGGAGATTAGGTGTAGAGAGAGAAAGGAGAGGGAAGAAAAGTAGAGAGAGAAAGTGATTAGATTAAATGAATAATGTTTTAATGAATGAACTAACCAGCCCCCTCCTAACATGCTAGGAGGGGTATATATATAGCCCACCCTACATGTGGGCTATATGGACTATACACTTACAAAGTGGATCACGAGCCCATTACATAATTATCATTGGAGCGACCGATCCTTCATAAATACGTAAAACGTATTTCCAACATCTTCCTTCTCATGACTCGTTCTTGTCTTTCAAGAACTCGTTCGGGTTCTTCTATGAAAGTAAGATCTTCACGTATCTGTTCCAGTAGATACTTAACCCTGTGAAGGGGATGATACTGGTACCCTCTGAGTAAGGACGCATGAAACACATTGTGTACATGCGAAAGCTGCGGAGGTAACACTAACCGGTAAGATACTTCACCGACTCGTTCAATGACATCAAACGGTCCGATGAAACGAGGACTGAGCTTCCCTTTAATCCTGAAGCGTCTAACACCACGTGTCGGCGAAACCTTAAGAACGACGTGATCTCCTACATTAAAATGTATGTCCCTACGATGCTTATCAGTGTAACTTTTCTGACGTGACCGTGCTTTTTGAAGTTTCTGCTTAGCTACTACGACCCTCTCATTAGTCATCTCTATGATCTCTGGTCCTTCAAGTGTTCGCTCACCAACCTGATCCCAGCAGATTGGGGCGCGACATTTCCTGCCATACAACATCTCTAAAGGAGCACACTTGATACTTGCGTGCCAACTGTTGTTGTATGCAAACTCCACCAAACAGATATAATCGTCCCAATCACCCGTCCATTCCAACGCACATTGCCTTAACATGTCCTCCAACGTCTGAATCGTTCGCTCCGACTGCCCGTCTGTTTGAGGATGAAAAGCCATGCTAAGCTTAAGTTGTGTACCCCAAGCTTTCTGCAGACTCTTCCAAAATCACTGAGTGAATCGAGGATCTCTGTCTGAGACGATGTTGGATGGAGCACCGTGGAGTATCATGATCTCTCTTCTATACGTATCGGCGAGTTTACTTACAAAATCTTCCTTGCGGATCGGTAAGAAATGAGCTGATTTGGTAAGTCGATCTACGATAACCCAAATTGCATCGTGCTTCCTCTTGGTAGGCGGAAGACCAGTAACAAAACCCATGGTGATTTTGTCCCACTTCCACTCTGGGATATCTAACGGTTGAAAGAGACTGCCAGATCGCTGATGCTCGATCTTAACCTGCTGGCATGTAAGACATTTGGAGACGTAAGTGGCCACATCCTGTTTCATACCACTCTACCAAAAGTACTGCTTGATGTCATGGTACATCTTAGTCGAACCAGGATGTATAGCGAATGGGGAGCTATGCGCTTCAGCTAACAAGGCTTCCTGGAGTTCTTGATCATCATGAACACAAAGTCTCGTGCCCTGCCATACGATACTATCTGCATCTACTCTGAATTCTGATAATTTCTCCAAATTCTGAACTATCGCCCAGATTTCTTCATCATCTTTCTGGGCTTCCTTGATCTTAGAGAGTACCTCGGGTTCTACTCTAAGATTAGCCCAGTAACCGTGCTGTCCACGTACCATGATCTTGATGTCTAGTCGCTCCAAGTCTCTTATGATTTCCTCCTCAATTTTAATGCCGTTGATCATTCCGGACTTCCTTCTAAGTGCATCTGCTACTACATTCGCCTTTCTGGGATGATATTGTAGATTAATGTCATAATCCTTCAACAGCTCTAACCATCTCCTCTGCCTCATGTTCAATTCACGTTGAGTGAAGATATACTTCAAGCTCTTGTGGTCCGTAAAAATGTCACATGATTCTCCATATAAGTAGTGCCTCCATATCTTCAATGCAAACACGACTGCAACAAGTTCCAAGTCATGCGTAGGGTAATTTTCTTCATAAGGCTTAAGCTGTCGTGAAGCGTACGAGATCACTTTCCCATGTTGCATGAGAACAAAACCAAGTCCCTTCCCCGATGCATCAATGTAGATTTGAAGTCCACCCGTACAAGATGGAAGAGTAAGAATAGGTGCAGATACTAGCTTCTGCTTCAGGTCTTCAAAGCTCTTCTCTCGTTCTTCAGTCCAGACGAATTTCTCCCTTTTCGCATCAGTTTGGTCAATGGTAGTGCTAAGCGGGAAAAGTTCTCCACGAACCTACGATAATAGCCAGCTAAGCCTAAGAAACTGCGGACTTCCATCGTTGATGTCGGCCTCGGCCACTTAGTAATAGCCTCAACCTTCGTTGGATCCATAGTGATTCCTTCTGCTGATACAATGTGACCTAAGGATGCCACCTTGTCTAACCGGAACTGACACTTGGAGAATTTAGCATACAGCTGCTTCTGGTGAAGAATATGTAGTACTGTACGAAGATGGTCTTTGTGTTCCTCCTTGGACTTTGATAAAATCAGGATGTCATCGATGAAAACAATGACGAACTTTTCCAAAAATTCATGGAAGATTCTGTTCATAAAATCCATGGACACTGCTGGAGCATTGGTCAGGCCAAATGGCATGACTACAAATTTGTAGTGGCCATAGCGGGTACGAAAAGCAGTCTTGGCGATGTCCTGCTCCTTAACCCGAAGCTGATAATAGCCTGACCTAAGATCAATCTTGGAGAAGTGTTTGGCCCCTTGGAGTTGGTCAAACAGATCGTCTATTCACGGCAGTGGATACCTATTCTGGATAGTAATCTTGTTGAGCTTGCGATAGTCTATGCAAAGACGCATACTGCCGTCCTTCTTCTTAACAAACGAGACCGGTGCGCCCCATGGAGATGCGCTCGGTCGAATGAATCCTCGTTCAAGAAGTTCTTGCAGTTGATCCTTCAGCTCCTTTAACTCTATGGGAGTCATGCGATAAGGATCTTTGGAGATAAGTTCAGCTCCTGGAATAAGCTCGATATTGAATTCCACTTCTCGTGCAAGTTGCATGCCCGGAAGTTCTTCTGGAAATACATCTTGGAATTCCGACACTATTGGTTGATCCTGTACTGATGGAGATTCAGCATCCATGTCGTGAACCGTAGCTAGATAACCCTCGCAGCCACGTGACAGTAGTGCATGAGCTTGCAGGGTATATATGATTTGTACAGACCTTCCAGGTACGAACCCCTTGTGAATGTACTCTGGTGCATTAACATCACCGAAGATGACTCGATATGAATGGCAGTCTATGGTAGCATGATGCTTGGATAGCCAATCCATGCCCAAAATCTTGTCAAAGTCATTCATGTCCAGCGTAAGTGCGTCAACAGGATGAACATTATCGTCAAATTCTAAGGGAAGACTCTTGCATACATGGGTGATTAATACAGAGTCCCTCAAAGGCGTGGAAATAGTAAGTCTATTATCTAGTAGCATGGTAAGCATCCTAATGTTCTTGGCATAAGCAGTAGAAATGACCGAGTGAGTAGCACCCGTATCAAATAAAACGCACGCAACGTGACCATACATATAAAAGATTCTAGTGATGGTACATGTAGACTTGTTGGCCTGATCTCGAGATGTCTTGTAGACACGTTCAGTGGTAGGAGGCGGCTTGGTATCAGCATGTCCTTATGTGCCCTCCATCTCCCCTTTACGGCAGTCCTTCATGATATGGCCCGGAAGACCACACTTGAAGCATGCGTCAGTGTTACGACGACATGGCCCTGGGTGCCTACGGTGGCAAGTAGAGCAAAGAGGATGAGTATATCCTCTAGCAGGTGCTCTGGCTGGCTGAGGACCTGATAAAACATTTTACATGAGACATGATAATAGGGTACAAAGGACAATGCGAATAATCATAAGATTGAATACCAGTGATAGCTGGACGGCTAGGCTGTGAACCTCTCTGGTTCTGGTCCCTACCGTTTCCATGGTTCCTGTTAGAAGATTTGTTAAGTTTCAGAATTATGAGTTATAACATGAAATCATAAGAAAATGCGTAAGTCTTAGGACCTGCTGTCGTTGGAGTGTCCGTCGTTGTTACGGTAATTATCATTAACGCCACGCCTATCCATAGTAGAACGGTCGTTAGTCTGACCGTTTCCTTTGGGCTGATTAGGCTGCTGCTGAGTAGCTGGCTGAGACCGGTCCCCAGTTTTCTGCCTGGAAGATACAATTTAAAGAGATGAATAATTTACATCTATGGAAAGAATACGGATTGGTCACCGCTTGAATACAAATTTTTACCTCTTGTCGGGTTTCTCAGCTTCCCCGAACTCATCTCTCTCATGCAGCATCTCCAGCTTACGTTCTGCATCGGCCACTTGTGCTACCGTATTCAACGGAGCCCCTCCTAGGTTATTGGTAATCATTGGATTAAGAGCCCAATGAAAATGTAGTGCCTGCTCTTCAGTAGTGCCCGCAGCTGCTCTTAGGACACCGGCAAAACGAAGAAAACACTGCATGAAGTAATTGTTGTCTTCCTCAGGTCGCTGTCTAATGATATAGTATTCCCTCATGAGCCGATTCCTTCCTTCCATGGGAAAAATGTTAGGCGGGGGAGGATAGTTGTCGTTCTGATGAAGGATGTCTTACATATCTGCATCGGCAGCTGCAACCATCTCCTAGATATTGTTTGTGTTTGCCATCTGACAGTATAACATAAAACATTTGATTAAACATATCAAAACATAAAATATATATGCATGAAAAAAAATTATACAAATAAATCAAGAGAAAAATTTTATGCAAGAAAATTTGTATATGAATGCATGATGGAGTTTTATGGAAACTTTTGTATGCTCGAGAGTGAACGCCTATGGTAAGTTCACCGAAAATAAAAGACATGGCGAGGGGACGCCTATGGGTCGGTCCCAAATTTAAAAGTTTCGATAAAACACATGCGACGAAATAGGGCCAGTCCTGTACCAACCATTACTTAGTCATAAACCTGCGACAATGACATATATATGTATGAATAAAAAAATGATGAATGCATGAAAACGACTTTCAGTTCTAGGAAGACCATATTGACTACCCACTAATCACATGTCGTTTTTGAGAGCCTACAAGTCGAAGCATTGCCTCTAATACCATAATTGTAACACCCAATTTTGATAATGGAATGTCACACGTAATTATGGCGTGTCATCAAAGCATACAAGGATAAATGTTTAAAAACATTACATGACCATAAAAAGGAAATACCGGAATCAAACATCGGTAGTCCAAAAGTAAAGCTCATCACACACAAACATAAGTACTGTAAATGAAAAGACTAAACAATGTCCATGGAAAGAGTATCAAAGTATAGATAATGCATAAAGTAAAGAAAGGCTAGAAAGCTTCCAGTCCATATGCACGTACGCTTAAAGTCTACGAGCGTCCCTGAGTACCTGCCGTTTTGGGAAAATAAAAAGGAAAATGGCTGAGCAATACGCTCAGTGCACGGATGTACAATAAAGCATGAATATATAAGCATATAAACATATAACAGCTTAAGAAACTAAGTCCCGAATAACCCGGTTAAGTCGTAGTAAAACTGGTTCTATAGTTTGAAAAGCCTTATGTTTATCTTATAAAAACTGTTTAACATATTTTACCATTAGCCAATATAGGTCATGAAAATCCACCGTGCATGAATAATTACAGGGGTGACCTCATCATGCAAATTAGAGGGGCTTCCTCTAATTTAATATACTGGTTTTGGGTAGGAGGGATCAGCTCCTTGTGAAGGATGTAAGGCACACACCACATTCACATTGAGTAATCTGCTGAAAAACATCTAACTAGGATGCACCCATACGCCCCACATGATAAACATAATAATATGGCCAAAAGCTGAAGGGACGCCACGAGCAATCACTCTGCCGTGGGGAAGTCATAACACCAGTGCCTCTAGTGTTATGGTTATGGCACCTCCATAACTAGGTGAAACTGGTCATGCATGTATATGGCTTCAGGTATTCTAAATAAAACATAAGCAATCAAACATATAAACTTATACTATGGGAAAACAGTTGGCTGCATATCGGGAATCCTAATAAGGAAAGAATGTCCATACTGAAAGGACGGGAATCCGTACCTTATGTCCAGTGAATGAAGAAGACGAACGAACGAGAGTCCTACTTTGGTATCACTAATGCTACATAAATACATACGTGTATAAGTATCTGATTACTAAATACGTAACTGGTTTTATGTCATGTCTTAGCTTATTTTATACGTTCATGTCACGTTTTACTGTTTTAAGCTTTATGATGTAGTTATCTTATATTCTGTCTATTCTGTTTAAGTATTTCTTGTTATTTCATGCATTATTATACTTGTTGTGTAATAATAACTAACTTTCTAAAAATAGCAGGTTTCCTAAAATAGAAGGTTTCCAAAAATAGAAAGTTACCAAAAATAGAAAGTTTCCAAAAATAGAAAGTTTCCAAAAATAGAAAGTTTCCAAAAATAGAATTATTGCTTAAAATAGATAAGTTTTAAAAATAGAAAGTTTCCATAAATAGATTAGCTGCCTTATATAAATAAGTTTCTAAAAATAGAAAGTTTCCATAATTAGATATAAGCTGGTTAAATAAGCTAATTATATAAGCTTAAGTGTTTTCTGAATATTATCCTAAGTCATGTTGTTATAAAGTATAGTTTATTAATTATTACATGTAAATTAAATAAACTATAGGTTAAAAGTATTTAATTATATATATCATGTTTTTAATTAAATAAGGTAAAATACTTAGGTTAAAACATGTATTATTAATTATTAATAATATAACCTAAGTCATGTTAATTAATTAATTATAATCATGGTTTTTAATAATTAAATTTATAACCTAAGTCATGTTAATTAAATTAATCATGTCAAGTTTTTAATAATTTAATTTTTAACACATAACTATTAAAATCATAACATAAAAATTATCTATGAACCGGCCCCGTGACTAGAAACCATGAACCGGAACCGTAATCAACACCATACCCCGAACCAAGGTCGGGGTACCCCTTGTTTGCTGCTGCCGTGGGATCACCACCACCATACCGAGACCATGAGGTCTCGGTGGTGGTTAATAAGCCAAGCCGAGACCCCTTAGGGCTCGGTTTAGGCGTCGGCTAGAACAAACACCCCTAAAATCCCTTCTTTTGATTTACCCCAAAATCATAGACATGTTTAATAAATGTTTTTTAATTAGTTTTTAAAAACATCATGATTTTATGTAATTCATTAAATCAAAACATAAAAGAAAAGAGTTAAAAAGGTTATACCGAATGCGTAGATCAATCAAGGATGAACACACATGAATGCTTGCACAATATTCAAGATCAAAATCAACTCAAACACCCCCTTTTTGTGTTTTATATCCGACGGCCAAGGGAGAGAAGGAATAAGGAAAAAGATTTAGGGTTTTGTTATTTTTCCTGTAATGTGAAAATGCCTAAGATTTTCCTAATTCCCTTATTTTAGTAAAAATTAAAATGGGCTTGGCCCATCCTCTTGGTGTAGCCGCGGGTAGGGGGCCCCACATGGGGTAACCCGTACCTTTTCCGAGTCTAATTATTATTGTGTGTTCGTGTTTCATCGTGTTCGTGTTTTTATGTGTTCTAATTAATTATTGACCGTGACCTAATATATTTATTCGTGTTCGTAATAAATATATATACGTAAATAATATTAGCTCGTGATTAAATTACGTTCATGATTTCATGATCGTATGTTCGTGATTAAAATAATTATTTGAACAATTATCGTGTGTTCATACGTAATAAATACTTATCGTGTTCTAACACGTACGTAATACTTAAAACTCTTATACGTGAACGTAAACATACTATAAAAGGAAAGTTTTAATCTAGTACGTACGATCTTAAGGGTACTATTCATGGTAAAAGCATGCGGGTTTTACTCAAGTCTTTGCTAAAGGCACGGTGGATCCCACGATGTTCATTCCGAAACGAGGTAAAGATATGATTATGGTACAAATATATGTTGATGATATTATATTTGCAGCCTCGACCCAATCCTTATCCGATGAGTTTGGGACACTCATGTCTTCCAAGTTTAAGATGTCAATGATGGGCAAGGTATCATTCTTCTTAGGTCTTCAGATATCTCAGAGTCCCAGAGGCATCTTTATCAATCAATCAAAGTATGCCCTTGAATCGCTTAAGAAATATAAGATGGAATCTTGCGACCCCGTGGATACTCCAATGGTGGAACGAACTAAGCTTGATGCAGATCCACATGGAGTTGCCTTTGATCCGACACTTTATCGTGGAATGATAGGCACCCTTCTGTATATCACAGCTAGTCGACCTGATCTTCAGTTTGCTATATGTATGTGTGCTCGGTAACAAACTCGGTCTACTGAGTTACACTTAGCTATTGTCAAACGGATATTTCGGTATCTTAAAGGAACCATTAGTCGGGGACTTTGGTATTCTAAGGACTCTTCGATTTCACTTATGGCATATGCAGATGTGGATCACGCGGGTTGTCAAGATACAAGGCGTAGCACGAGTGGAACTTTGCAACTACTAGGAGATGGACTAATCAGTTGGGCATCAAAATGGCAGAAAAGCGCTACAATTTCAAGTACGGAAGCATAATACATAGCTATGTCCGGTTGATGTGCTCAAATTCTTTGGATGATATCACAATTAACCGAATATGGTCTAGGTTTCAACAAAATTCCGATAACTGCGACAACAAGAGTGCAAATGCCTTATGCTGCAACAATGTTCAATTCTCCCGGTCGAAGCATTTTGACATTCGCTACCACTTTATCAAGGAGCAAGTGGAAAATGGAGTAATAGAGCTTTACTTTGTCCGATCTGAGTATCAATTGGCGGATATTTGCATGAAGGCTTTAGATCGCGCTCGAATTGAATTTTTGGCTGACAAGCTAGGATTGAGAACCTTCTCGCCTGAGACTCTAAAGGAATTGGCAGATGAAGCAAAAGAATAGTGGTGGTAAACTATTCTCCGTATCCTTGGTGATCATCTGTATTGTTTATATTTTTATCCACAAAAGCAAAATACAAAAAATAAAACCATATAAAAAAACCATAAAAATTGAAAAATTCAGAAAAATCCAAAACTATTTTTTATTTTTCAAAGGCATGTCTTTTGGTACGATAATATTTACGGCCTTATAAATGTTGATTAATATTGACACGACGCCATAAATAGAGTTCATACAAAAGTTGTAAATATTTCATAAAACATGCCTATATGGTTTGTAGTTATTTCAGACTGCAACCCGGTTTTCACATTAAAGTCAAGTATTTCTTATGAAAGCTTTGGCTCACAACGGGAATTAATTTTCTCGGGCAAGGTTTACTTTAAAACCTTGTAAGGGATCAAGTTTACTTTATAACTTGGTCTAACACAAATCTATGTATGCTTCAGTGCATTTATTTGTTAAAATAAGAGAAGTCTTGTTTTTATGAAGTTATCATCTCTACAACCATAGCTATCTACAATTGGTATCTAAATACTCGACGATGCGACTAATCAAACGACGACTACAGCTCTTTTAATAGAACACGGGTCAACAATTGAGGGGGCGCAACTGTCAGGCATTCAGAATCTTCGATGCCGAAAGTGCCAAGTTAACAAGTTGGTGTCAAGACAACAATACCAATCGTACATGTGGTTTCAAGAGATGACTTCAGACATGATGAGGCGACCAACATTTTCCGACAAGAACCATTTGATCTTATAAATATTGTTCGCATCAGTCAGGTCCAACCTTGTCAATTTATTCTAATATGGTGAATATGTGATGTTACAAAACGGTATCATATCTCACAAATTGGTCTCATGAAGATTAAAAGGACTTGCATTTTTCTTCCCAAAACCTTTGTTAAAACTTCATTAAATCAATTGATATTAAAAACATCGATTGGGTTAATATTTTTACTATGGGGGAGAAAAGGTGATTTAATATGGGATATTATCACAAATGGTTTGACTTAACGTGATGGCTCATCCCGACATATGCGAAATGTTTTCGAATATCATGGCATATGTTAAGGGGGAGCAAAATGGATTTGCTATATCAAAATTGATTTCATGGTGACATATACTTACCCTAAACCCATTTATTTCACGACAATGAAGATTGTGGTGTCATAAGGATGGTAGGATAGGTTAAGTACAATGATTCTTCCAAAACCGGAGGAATCTTCCCAAGGACATTCCATAGCTAGATATAGTAGTCCTTAGGAAAGATGGAGAAAGGATGTGAACGTAGCTGAATGCTGACCAAGTACTTAAGTTAGCATTGGAACAATCACAACAAAGTGCTAGTTCTGATGTACTGGTAAGCATTGAAGGGGTTGAAGAATGAAAAGAATTATAAAGATAAAGGGTCTAAAGAAAGAAGCCCTCCTTACAACCTTAGGCAGAAATCGGGTCAATACATATGCTATTAAGATCATTTTAATGATGCTCGATATTGAAGATAGACATCATGGACCCAGTGATGCTATGCATAACCCATCCCAGCTAACTCAGATATCTCTCAAAAGGTATTTGTTTTATTCACACGGAGACATCACATTATCTATCGGTTTATTCACTCCGAATATATTGATATTGAAAAGGTGGCACTCCTCTCGAGCCTCTGATCACTAAAATCCAATATGCACGATCGAGTCTAGAGCCATTTGAGATCATCAAATATCTCATTAGGACACACTTCCATAATTCCTTGTTTCTTCACACTCTGTGAAAAGTAAGAAAGATCTTAAGAGTCCTACGCAAAATCTTCATGATCTTTCCTTAACATCTGAGTAATACGAAAGTATTTACAATGAAGATGGAAATCCTTCTTGAGCGAATATCAAAAAGCTCATGGTAGGTGACTTGTGCGATTCTTTATGAATCAAGCTTGTGATAACTGGAAAGCAACAGTGGTTTAATTCTTAACTGAACTTAAACACGTTCCAGGCCTCTACGCAATATCTTACTGATCTTGCCAGAACACTCAGAGTGATACCTTAGTGTTCACAGTAATGAGTGGAAACCCTTCTAGTGTTAACTTCAAACAGCACTTGGTAGGTAACTTGCAAGATTCAATATGAATCAAGCTCGTGACAACTGGAAAGCAACGATGGTGTGATTCTTTAATGAATCAAACTTGTTCCAGGAATCGGAATTGAAGGCTTTAATCATGTGGATACTTTTATCCAAATGATTCACTCTTTACGTTCGCAGTCAGCTTTGGACGGTCGAGTTAAGAGAACGGGTTTACCCGCGAAATCTTGTCAAGGAGATTTTTAATTAAATCTACCTGCCACAAGTACGATATTTAATATCGTCCAACGGTCTTCACCGACCGGAGGCAAAATGCTACCGAAATAGAATGAAATGTTCAAATCCATTTCGTTCGTGTCGACTTATGTTGCGAAATAACTAGGTTTTCACTTAGTTATGAAAGAGATATCGTCCGATCTTTTCGAATTGATTAATGGTAGAAAGTGAGACTCAGTCGTTCTTGGTGGAATAATAAATGGGGAAAAGTTATCTATTTTAAACTAAAAATAAAAATGTCGTTGAAAGCTAGAAAATTTAATCTAAGATAAAACAATTTAAAACAATGCTGAGTAAAAAGGCGGGAAAAATTAAAGTTGGAAAATAGAAACAATTCAGAAAACTACCAATTACACTAAGTCTGAAAATTGGAATTTCATAGAAATCATATCTTCGGAATAATGGTATCTTCGGAAAAATGGTATTTTCAGAAAAAGGAGCTTCTTCGGAATAAAGAGATTTTTAGAAAAAAAAATAGGATTTTCGGAATAACAATGTTTTCAGAGAAAGAGGTTTCTTCGGAATAATGAAGTTTTCATAGAAAATGACATTTTCGGAATAAAGGACTTTTTAGAGAAATTGTGGTTTCCGGAATAACTGACTTTTCAGAAAAAAGAAGGGTTTTTGGAATAAAGATCTTTTCAGAAAAATGGGTTTCTTCGGAAAAAGGAATCTTTTCGGAAAAATGGTGTTTTCAGTAAAATAATGTTTTAGGAAGAAAAGGACTTTTCAGGAAAATGATATCTTCGGAATAAAAGGTTTTTCGGAATAATTGGTTTTCATAAAAATGATGAATTCAGAGAAAAGGGAACTTCGGAATAATTGCTTTTCAGAGAAAGGAGTGTCTTCAGAGAAACAAAACCCTTTTCCGAAATAGCTAGAGAACATACACAGTTAAACAGTAATGTCAAAACTTAAGAAATAAGCCACGAATAAGCACAAACCAAACAAGAAATTAACCAAAACTTTAACCAAATAAATTTTAAGAAGAACTAAATAAACCACAAATTAAAAACTATAAAAACATTAAATAATCAAAACATTCAAAATCAACTAATAAGCAATTCTATAAATCTACCAAAACAACTTAATCAAAAATAAGCCAAACACTAGAAGATCAAATACAACAATAAGCTCAAAACATCCACCACATCAAAACTATAAGATCAATCACATGAATAAAACAATCACTTAATCAAAGAGATGAGATTAACTACATGATTATCAAGATTAAGAAAAAGATTAAGAAAGGTAGAATGAGAATTAAGAAAATAAGCTTGATTGATTAAAGATGAATATCAAAAGATTACAAGATTAATGTAAAGATTAACAAGTTTGAAAGAAAAACTAGAGAGAAAAATAAAACACACTTAAAAATTAAACTTCAACTATTAAAAACTAAAACACCTAACACCCTCCTAATGACATATTAGGAGGGTATTTATAGGAGGTGGGGAGATTACATGTTTAAGCTATCTTATTTCTTTCTTCTCGTCTCGACTCGACTTAATTTCTTTGTCTTTCTCGACGTCGTCTCGGGATTTGTCGATATAAGTTGAACTTGTCTTATAATTTTAGACTTGAGTTCTTCGACTTTATTAAACTTCCGTCTTTAGACTTTTTCTTCGATAAATCTTTAGAATTGGCCTTGGACTTCCGTTCTTTTTGCATTCTCGATCTTTCGACTTCGTCTTTAGTCTTTTTCTTTGATAAAAGCCCGTGATAGTCCATGTTTTCTTCCTTTTGCGTCTTTTGGTCCGAAAACACAATAAAAACACAAACCACGCATAATTCCGACTTTTACGACATAAAATACACGTTTTGGTCTTGTTATTATTGGAAATTGTTGTCCCATTATTTGTGATGATTAAGCAATGAAGAGAGAAAGAAAAATAGATGAAGAAGAGATGAATTCCTAGAGAGAGAAAGTAGTGAGAAAAAGTAGAGAGGAGATGATTAACTTGGTGAGATTAGATTAGAGAAGAGATTTGTTACAAATGACCATCCACCCTCCTAACATGCTAGGAGGGTAGTATATATAGTCCACCCACATGCGGGCTTTAATGGACTATATATTGGGCCGGGCTTGTCTTTTGGACTTTAATTAGTTTAAATCCAAGCCCGTGAACCACGACTAAATAACTACTTATTACAACGTTCTAATAAATATTACAATAGAAACCTATGACCGAACATTCTTGTTTGACTCAATGTTTTGAGGCTAACAATCTCCCCCAATGTGAGGTCATTCCTCTTTGATATTTGGATTCCAATGGAGATTTATGAATTTAGTCATAAATGAGTCTTGAACGTGTAACAGTAGTTTTGTTCCTTCATGCTATGATCTTTGAGCCTTTGTCGTTGTCTTTCGACTTTGTCTTTTAGTCTTGAGATCTTCAAATCATCCTTGACTTGTCATTGCCATCTTGCGATCTTGTGTCTTTGTCCACATGCTCACACTATCAATTGTTGGATAAGTCTTTGGGCATGAATATGTGGTTGTGAATCTTTGACTTTGCTGAGTACACCGTGACGCCACCTTCTCGAGACAAAACATAGACACGGACTGAATGGCTTTGACATTCGTCCTACATCGGTAGCGTTTTACCTCCGGTCGGTGAAGACCGTTATACGATATTAAATATCGTACCTGTGATCAGGTAGATTCAATTAAGAATCTCCTTGACAGGGTTTCGCGGCTGTACTAGCCGTTCTCTTTACTCGACCGTCTCAAAGCAAGACTGCGAACATAAAGAGTGAATCAATTGGATAGATATCCGCTTGATTAAAGTCGTCAATTCAAATTCCTGGAACAAGTTTGATTCATTAAGAATCTTACCATTGTTGCTTTCCAGTTGACACAAGTTTGATTCATAAGAATCTCACAAGTCACCTACCGTAGCGCTGTTTGATGTTGACGCTAGAAGGATTTCCATTCGTCACTGTGAATATTAATAAATATCACTCTGAATGTTCTGGCAAGACCATAAAGATATTGCGTAGAAACCTGAAACGAGTTTGAATCAATTCAGAATCAAACCACTGTTGCTTTTCAGTTTTACATATGTTCAATTCATAAAGAATCTTACATATGACCTACCGCAGTGCTGTTTGATGTTAACACTGGAAGGATTTCCACTCATCATTGTGAATACTAAGTAGTATCACTCTGAGTGTTCTAGCAATATCACAAGGATATAGCGTAGGACTCTCTTGATCTTCATCCGTGTGTCCTAACGAGATTTGATTGATCTCTTGGCTCTAGACTCGATTTGTGCACTTTTAGTGGTCGGAGGCTGGAGCAGATGCCACCTATTCAATATCAACAATCTCGGAGTGAGAAAGTCAATAGAAGTCGTGTTGATCTCCGTGACAATAAAACAAACTTCTTTTGAGAGAAGCCTGAGTAGCTAGGAAAGGGTTGTGCTTCACATCACTGGGTCCATGATGAGTTTGTCTTCATGATGAGTTGACCCGGTTTCTGCCTAAGTTGTATGGAGGGCTTCTTTCTTTACACCCTTTATCCTTACATTTCTTTTTCATTCTTCAACACCTTCAATGCTTACCAAGACATCATTAATAGCACCTTGTTGTGATTGTTCCAGTGCTATCATCAGTACTTAGTCGGCATTCAGCTACGTTCACATTCTACTCCATCTTTCCTAAGGACTTCTAATAATCTATTGGATTGTCCCTGGGAAGATCCCTCCGGTTCTGGTTGGATCATAGGACTTAAACCTAACCACCCTTTTGACACCAATAACGTCGTGAATTAAAGATGTTGTGGGTATTTGATCGTAACCATGAAAACCACTTTAAATTCTAACAAAGTGTTTGAAAAACATTTAACACTTTGCTAGTTTTGTCGTTTCAGAAAAGCTCCCCCTTCACATGTGCATCGATAATCGAAAGTGTTTCGCACATGTGGGTAAGAGTTAAAGTGCTTGAGTCTTATATATGATCACATTTTAATCACATTTTCTCCCCCTATCTCTAATATATAAAATCTTTTGATATTAGAGATACCAAATTTGATTAAAATATATTTTGAAAAATAATCTTGAAAATCTTCGGGAGAAAGATGTGTCAATCTATGCATGAAGTTGAAATGCTCCCCCTCAAAAATTGATCCAATGGAATTGTCATTACGAGGATGTGCTCCACATTAAACTTTTGAGGATAGGAGTTGTTGAACACACAATTTTTGAAAGATTTTGAATATCATTGAGAAATTCTTGAAAAAATTGTGTTCAACGCTTTTTGAAAAATCAATTCTTTTTGACGAAAAGGTTTTTCTAAAGCATAAACTTGAGTTCATAGACTTTGAATGTCTTGACGAATCCACTCAAGTGTAAGAAGATTTAACTTCTTTTGCTAAGGGTAAGAGTACAAAAGCGTACACTCCCCCGTGAATTTAGATCCGGGTTGCAATCTGAAAGTGATTACAAGCAATTGTGTTGAGCTCAAAACGTTGAATGTTTTGTGACTAGCTCAACCCGTGATAGATTGCTCTACCCGTTTGTTAGGATATGGTATCTTTAAAGATACACTTTCCTTTATTTGAGGTCCGAGTTACAGTCTGACATTTAACTGTAAGTCGTGTACATGAGCTTAAAAACTTTGAATGTTTTTATCGATAGCTCATGACCGAGAAATTTTATTTTCCCGTTGTTGAGGATAAGTAATCATCGTGATCAACTTTCCTTTCTTTGAAGTACGAGTCACAATCTGAGGTAATTGTAAATCATTGAAATGACATGTTTTGAAAAATATTTACAACTTTCATTCGAGCTTTATGTACACACCCGTGTCGTTATTGAGCGACATTTCTAGGTACGTCCATATTATCGATACTGAAAGACATGTCGAAAAGAATATTTTTGGTCTTTTGAAAGTTTTTCCATTTTTTTTTTTTTTTTTTTAATTTTGTTTTTCTATGGATATTTACATTTTATTATATTTTTGTGTTTTCTCAAGTTTTTCGAAAATAATCCAAAATAGACTTTTGTACAGCAGAAGAAGGTGATATAGAATGTACAGAATTGGAACCCTTTGAAGAAGGAGAAGTGGGTTCAGAATCCGCTGTTGTACCTGCAATCAAAGAAGAAGAATTTGCACAAATACTAGAATTAGGAGTAACAAATTCCTTTTCAGCGTGTAGAACAGTAGCATTAGTGCTGGTGCAGGTGTCATCACTCTTCTCTATTGGAATCCACTTAAGACCAACTTCTGTGAAGATCCGACCCGTTGGTTTCCACTGAAGACTAGATTTAGGAGTAGCTTTCTCTTGCACAGCGGAAGACTTCTTTGGAGAGAAACTATGTCCTTTTTTAATCCATGTTTCAGATTTGTTGTGGTTGCTTTTCTTTGCGACGGGTTTGTATCTCCTTGTTGTCTTATGGGACTCTGTATTCGATCTCCGTTCAAAGGAACGAGATTTGACCTCATAGAGGTATTGCAAAATGCAATGGTCATGATTTCCATTGTGAATGCCCTTTTTGCAAGTGGGACATACAGGGAATTTTGGATTCACGAAAGTACTTGTATTCCTTTGTTTTCCAAATCGTTCAGGCGTAGTGTTTGAAACACGACTATTCATGGATGGTTTCCAATTCCTAGATTGCTGAAGAGGGATCCTAGGTTTTGGTTGACTACCATTAGGAGTGTGTGGAACTCTAGCGGGATTTGGTGAACTAGGTTTTTCATACACTGGTTTGTCTTTCTGAATCTTCCCTTTTTGTTTCGCATCCTCTAGGTTGTGGGTATGAACGAGGTCATTTGAACCTGCTGATTCCTTTGTGGACGTGAATGTCACACGGTTTGGAGGAGTCCTAGAAGTGCTAGGTGCATTCACATGGTCGGGTTTAGCAACAGTGTGCTTTCTAAATGGAGGAACATATGGTGATATGGATGGTTTTGGAATACTTGGTTGCACATCAGTCTTAGGGGGTAACCTAGATTTCATATGAGAAGAATTGGAGAACGGAGTCGGTTTTCCTAAGATGGACGGCTTTGGATCCTTGTAGGCATTGGGTTGTCGAACAACAGGTTTCACAACTTTAGGTTCCACAACTTTCCCACCCATTTTAGCAATGAGTTTCTGCAACTCAGCTATCGCTCTGTCCCTGTCTTGTAATTGAGCTTTCAACCCTTTAATTTCCAAATTCTGTTCATTCATTTCTCGAAATGTTTGCGAAAGTTTTTCTTGCAATTTATTATCATGTGGAAAACGACCAACATCTTTTTGCAAAGCAAGTTCAAGTGAATGACAATGTTTTTGAAGGAAATCAGTTTTGTGTTGAAGTAACTCAAAAGCCTTTTTGTCAACATTTTCTTTACGTTTCGAAAGCTCAATTTCAAGACGTTCACATTCTTTGATCTTATCAAGATATTGGCATGCAACTTCAGAATATTCATCAATATCAGCACAAGATGTAAAATAAGCACACATAACATCTTTAGAAACGCATTCTTGCAAGAGTAAATCATATTCATCTGAGAAATCAGACTTCTCCATTTGAAGATCATCAATGTGTTTCTCAATAGATTCAACATATTTTAAATCATCAAACATTTCAGTCCGAATGAACTCTTCAAGTTGAAGAACAGTTTCTTTAATCAACGCCGTGTTTGGAATTAAGAGTTCTTTGACAAGCAAGGTAATATCTTGAGGAATCGGACGTGTCCATTCAGCATTTTCACGTTTTGCCCAGTCTCGTTCAACAATAGATTTAACATTATCTATGTGATGTTTAAGAATACCTAATGTTTTCCTACTCTTGCTTTTAGATTCATCTAGAGGGAGGTAGTTGATGTATTTGTAAACATTAGATTTCTTAGGGGCAAATGCTTTCTTCCATTGAATTCTCTTTTGTTTGCATTCTAAGAACACTTCCTCACGAGTTTTCTGAGTTTGTTTGTTGAACAGGCCATAAAGACTATTCTCATAAGCATAATTATAAGGTTTCACAAACTCCTTATTAACAAGTGGTTGACTATCATCGTCCCAAAGGGCAGTCTCTTCACTATCGGCACTAACAGGCATGCAATCAAGATCTGTCCTTTCAGTCTCATCAAGATAAAGACACGGGTTCGCAGCTTGAGCTTTGGCAAGGTACTCAGGACTTGCAAAGCTAGCTTGACCCTTAAACATCGATGGAGGTGCTAGCATTCTTACGGATTGAATAGAATCATGCGTTTTATAAACAACGTTCTTCAAAAAGTCGACTTGTGCTTCTAATTTCGTAACCTTTTCAGTTTCTTTATCATATCTACTTTTGAAGTCTTGTTTTAACGCATCTACCTCTTGTTTCTTAGCCTCAAGAATTTTAGCAGAATCAGTAGTGGTCACAGAGAGCTTTTGTTCAAGTTCATTTGCTTTGGTATTGGCAAGGTACGTTTTTTGACGTTCATCCATTAAGAAAACATTATACTGACGCTTCTCTTTAGCTAATAACTCCAGAGTTGTATTATATTTGTTTTCAAAATCGTCCTTTTGACTTTTTAACGCACTTCCCTTGTACCCCTCAAGCTCTTTGGTCTTTTGAAGAAGCTCAGCCCTATTACTTTCAAGGGTCTCATTAGATTTAATTAGAGCGGCTTTGCATTCTTCAAAGTTTTGAGTGAGCGCTGCGTTTGCCTTCTTTAATTGCTTTTGACTCTTTCTAGTTTCATTTACATCTTTTTGTAAACTAGCAATTAAATTAGCAAGCGCAACACGCTCCTCATCATCATACTCATTTGCATGTTGATCATTGTCAGAGGAATTATTGCACGTGTCTAATGGATCAGGTATGGTATTGCTATCAACCTTTTCCGTTATACATGTGGGAATAATGGTATGAATTTGATCACTATGCTCATGCGTATTAGCATTTCCAAACACATTATATTCATCATAGTGTACCTCTTCCAATGGCTCAGAATCGAAAACAGGACCATTATCATAGGAAGGTGTATTGCTGATGACATTCTCAGAGTCGATGTGTTGTGTGCCAGAGATGCTGTTGTCTTTCCCAGAGTTGTGGTCATCATTCCCTGAACTATGCGTTGGAGTCTCATATCTGCAGCTTGTATTCTCAATATCTGATGCGATACCACAACTGGTATGAAGTCTGTCATCAATTGTTTGTTGCGTCTGTATTGTGTGATTCACATAGGTTACAATGAAGTCAATGTTGCGGGTTATCCGATCTTTGTATGATAAAGCATCCATTCCATGATATCGCTTGAAGCACTCGTTGGTAATCGAGGACTTGATGAAGTCAGAAGTAAACATTGTTTCAAGTGATGTCTTGAGATCAGTGAAAGTGATCTTGCATTCACTAGCAATGATTCTTTCATTGACAAGTTGTGTTTGAAGTCTATCCATGGCATGAGTGAATGTTTTGCTGAATGTGCCAGTGGATTCACGTATGTCGAACAGGACTTTTGAAAGGCGCTGAAAAGAATCTTGAAGTACTCTAAAACCGTCCATGGCGTTTTTTTCTCAAAAAACATATATGTTGTTGTAGTCGTTCCATTTCGAGGTCTTTCACGTCTGAACTTTCAGTAACCGCATTACTCGTTGGCATGATGATTGTCTCTCTCTGTTGATGAATTGACTTTGGATCTTAAGTAGATATGGTGTGATTGTGTTGTTGTTGAAATTCCGAAAATTTGAAATTTTTTCTCAGTCCGACAATAAATTCCTCAGTCCGACTAAAACGGTAAACCGAAAAATTTTGAATAACCAAATTTTGAAATCAAGTCCGAAATAGCCAAAAACTAATAGGGAAAAAAATTTTAAAAATGAAAAATTTTGACAAAAATAAAACCTAAAAATGGCCTAAAAATTTGAATTTTGGTCCGAAAATTTGAATTTTTGGTCAAAAAAATTTTCGCATCGCCAAAATTTGAAATCGAAGCATAAATGGCCTAAAAATGTTCTAGGAAAAAATAAATTTTAAAAATGTTTTCCCGCCAAAAAACTCTTTTTTTTTTTTTTTTTTTTTTTTTTTTTTTTTGATCTTCGTGGAAACGATATTCTGAAACTAGTCTAGATAGTGGCTAAGTCTAAAAAATACTCAAACAAAATTTAGCAACACATCATCGGAATAACCAATCGGAATGCCAATCTGAATGCACCAATCGGAATGTTATCGGAATAACCAATCTGAATGCACCAATCGGAATGCCAAATCTGAATGTACCAATCGGAATGCCAATCTGAATGTACCAATCGGAATACCAATCTGAATGTACCAATCGGAATACCAATCTGAATGTACCAATCGGAATACCAATCTGAATGTACCAATCGGAATACCAATCTGAATGTACCAATCGGAATACCAATCTGAATGTACCAATCGGAATACCAATCTGAATGTACCAATCGGAATACCAATCTGAATCACTAAACCCTTTTCAGATTACACCAATCGGAATGTATCCCCCTTTTCTCGGACAAAACTCAACCAATACGTGATTTTAAGCCAAAAAATGATCAAAAAACCCAAAATTTTTGTGTTTTTAGCCAAAGTAAATATACCAAATCACTACTACAACTATGTATAAGATGTAGATGATTAAGCAAAGCACGGAAAACACAAAAAAATTTGAATCCGAGATGATTTATGGATTAAATCATTCGAATCAAATATAATAACACCAACCAATCACAAATCTACCCCGTGGCGATTGATACCAATTGTTGTCCCATTATTTGTGATGATTAAGCAATGAAGAGAGAAAGAAAAATAGATGAAGAAGAGATGAATTCCTAGAGAGAGAAAGTAGTGAGAGAAAGTAGAGAGGAGATGATTAACTTGGTGAGATTAGATTAGAGAAGAGATTTGTTACAAATGACCATCCACCCTCCTAACATGCTAGGAGGGTAGTATATATAGTCCACCCACATGCGGGCTTTAATGGACTATATATTGGGCCGGGCTTGTCTTTTGGACTTTAATTAGTTTAAATCCAAGCCCGTGAACCACGACTAAATAACTACTTATTACAACGTTCTAATAAATATTACAATAGAAACCTATGACCGAACATTCTTGTTTGACTCAATGTTTTGAGGCTAACAGAAATAAGTGGTAAAAGGATAAGTGTTTTCACACTTATTAAATCCCCTACACTTGACCATTGCAATGTCCTCATGCAATGCACTAATTTCAAAGCACGGTTTACATTTTTCATCATAGATAACCCACCTTGGCCTTTATTAAATACTAAACACTAAGAAAACTAAAAGAACAAAATAAGTAAGAAATCAAAGACTTACATTGGGGTTTTTTGGTTGTCATGAATGTTCATCATTCTCAAGTTTCACGCTCCCTATACCAAGCTCAAGAACGAGATCATTGTTATTATAAGTTAGCAAACTAACACGAACTCATGTGGCCCAATTATTCACTTAGACTCCCTTATTCCTAGGTGTATCTCTTATATTTTAATAATGTCTTGAATGATCACGAAGATGAATTGTTTGACTTATTTCGATAGTTATTTAGGCTGAAAATAAAGTGGGACGATTTAATCAATAGTTTGCTAAATGACAAAATCTTTTAAAATTGCTTCTCGGGACCTTTCAAAGTTCATATCTTGGCATAACTCGTTTCACGATTTGAAACCTTTCTCGGAACGATATTTGGCAGCGACTTCATACTTCAAATCTTTGAGAGACGTTCTTGAAATTATGGTCTTCTCTTCATAATAGGAATTTCTTCACTTGAAGTTTTGAGAGATTCTTCATATTTGGACTACGACTTCTTCATTTTTCTCCAATCATTACTTTGGACTTTGATATACAACGATCCGACTCCTTTTAGGACTTGGATCTATTTATCCTTATACCTTGCTAGGGTCTTTTCGGATAGACTTCTCCATGATCTTTAGGGGAGTATTTTCTTTTCGTGATGTGTCTCGATCCTTCATATTGATTTTGATAAGTGATTCTTCACATCACTTTTGGATCTTTAGCAACAAAACGTAGCCCTCATGCCTTGTTAGGGCCTTTTCGGACTCGCCAATCTTCGCATCCCGCTTCAATAAGTTATGCCTTGGATATGAACTCTAATTAATACCGAGCAACTTTTAAACGATATTGTGCTAGAAGCTAAGTAACTTTTCAAACCGTATAACCTTTTTTATTGCAGATAAATTTATTAGCAAGCGATGGGAGAATAGGCTTATAATCAACTCACATAAATTCACGAAAGAATACCAAACTTATAATTGACTCTATCATCTCTCGTTCTCCACAATTTAAGATATCAAGGAATGAGACTCGTGTATGCTTAGCCAATTAAATCAAAGTTTTGGGTTTTCGAGTCATCTATAGGATCTTGTAAATTCTTAGACTTTTCCAAGTTCAGAAATCGCATTTTAAAGCTCCCTTGATAAACGACTCTCTAGGATGAATTATAGGAACTTGCGAAAAGTTCTTGTTCTTAACCCGTGAGAGTTAAGACTTTCGTGTTTTAAAGTTCCCTACATAAAAGCCTAGCAAAACTTGACTTAAACACGTTATAGATACTAGTTAGAGTAAACTTAGATAAGTAAACTCGGGGTGAGTCAAAATATTCACGACTTTGAAAAATTTTAAAACCACTTTATTGAAAATTTATTCTAGCAAGGAAAGAAAATAACCATAACAAAGGAAACTACAACTATACAACTAGGCCAAAATAGATTAAAAATTTTGAAAAATGTCGAAAAATCAAATTTTCCGGTTAAAATGAGGACAAATTCATGGAAAAGACCACTTACTTCGATAGAAGTCCCCCCTACACTTGATATAAACATTGTCCTCAATGTTTAAGAATGTGGGAGTAAACTCCCTTACACTTATGACATTGTGCACTTTGTTTAAAACTTTCTAAGGAAAGGACAACTATAGTGATTTCAATGTGAACATATAAGATATGAAATATTGAATCACGACAGTTTAGGATAGAACCGGGAAGACGGGAACACGGGATCACGGTTCGTCAAAAGTCATCGAGAATGGATATTTGAATCTTTAATCCCTGCACAGAAGAAGAAACAAGACAACAAACACATACGGGGCTCCCCCCTACACTCATTATGAAAACGGTAAGGGATAGATCACGGGTTGCCTCCCGAGAAGCGCTTGTTTTTGTTCACCGAGTCACGAGCCTGACTCGACCCAAAACTAGTTCATGGGAAACATGGTGAGGGATGGAATCATCTCATGAGAGATGTCCTTACCAAAGTACAACTTCACACGCTGGCCATTCACCTTAAAATTGGGCCCATTTGGCTGAGAAAGCTCAATGGTGCCATAGGGAAAGACTTTGGCGATGGTGAATGGACCAGACCAGCGGCTCTTCAACTTGCCCGAGAAGATCTTCAACCGAGAGTTAAGAAGTAAGACTTGATCACCAACGTGGAACTATCGGTTCTTAATCCTTGCATCATGGATGATCTTTGTCTTCTCCTTGTAGATCAATGAGTTCTCGTAATCTTCATTCCTCAGTTCATTAAGTTTGTTGAGTTGAATCTTCCGAAGATCACCGGCTTTGTTGATGTCGAAGTTAGCCCACTTCAAGGCCCAGTATGCCTTATGTTCCAGCTCGATAGGGAGGTGGCATGCTTTCCCGTATACAAGACGATAAGGTGTACAACCAATCGAGGTCTTATAAGCGGTACGGAAAGCCCACAAAGCATCATCTAACTTATCGGCCCACGAGGCACGATGCTCTCCCACAGTATGTTCCAGAATTCGCTTCAATCCACGGTTGGAAATCTCGGCTTGACCATTGGTTTGGGGATGATAGGCGGTGAAAAGACGGTGATTGACACCATACTTAGCCATGACTCTTCCAAATTGATCATTGCAAAAATGAGTCCCGTGGTCACTGATGATAGCACGAGGAACACCGAATTGAGCAAAAAGTTGCTTCAAAAAGTTCACAACCACCCTCGCATCGTTCGTAGGGAGAGACTTAGCTTCAACCCATTTAGAAACGTAGTCAACGACTACGAGGATGTAGTTGTTCCCTTTAGATTATGGGAATGCTACATAAAGTCGATGCCCCATACATCAAAGACTTCACATTCTTGTATGAAATTTTGAGGCATCTCATCCTTATGTGTAATCTTTCCTTGTCTTTGGCAAGCATCACAATGTTTAACCATGTCGTGAGCGTCACGATAAATGGTGGGCCAATAAAATCCAGAGTCGAATACTTTATTCGCGGTGTAATTGGGACCAAAGTGACCACCGGTGGGTCCTTTATGGCAAGCATCAAGGATTTGTACCGCTGCCGGCCCATCAACACATCGACGAATAATCAGATCAGCACATTGTTTGAAAAGGTAAGGGTCGTCCCAGAAATAGTGTTCAATGTCTTTAAAGAACTATTTATTTTGTTTGGACGTTAACCCTTCCTTGAGAATTCCATCCGCTAAGTAGTTTGCAATATCCGCGAACCACGGGGGGTCATCAAGATTAGAGTTGATAGACATTAAGGCTTCAAGGGGAAAAGAGTCATTGATCTCTTGGTTCGGATGATCCCCTTGATAAGGATCCTCAAGTCTACTTAGATGATCCGCGGCTAGGTTTTCCGCTCCCTTTTGTTCACGAATTTCGATTTTAAATTCTTGAAGGAGCAAAACCCAATGAAGAAGTCTTGGCTTAGAATCTTTCTTAGTCAACAAGTACTTCAACGCGGAATGATCGGTATACACGATGGTGGTAGAAAGGACAAGATATGGGCGGAATTTTCAAAAGCATACACTACAGCTAAAAGCTCTTTTTCGGTAGTGGTATAATGCAATTGAGCCCCCGTCATTGTCTTGCTAGCATAGTGGATTGGTTGGATGTGTTTGTTCACTCTTCGGCCCAAAACCGCTCCAATAGCAAAGTCGCTAGCATCACACATCAATTCAAAAGGTAGCTCCCAATTAGGGGTAACCAAGACCGGTGCCTTAGTTAGCTTATCCTTAAGAAGATTGAAGGATTCAAGACACTCTTTGGAAAAGATGAAAGGAGTATCTTTTTCCAAGAGGTGGGTCATTGGGCGAGTGATTTTAGAAAAATCTTGAATGAATCGACGATAGAAGCCCGCATGACCAAGGAAACTTCTCACACCCTTCACGGTTGAAGGTGGAGGTAATTTGGCTATGACATCAACTTTAGCACGGTCCACTTCAAGACCGGCTTTTGTGATTTTATGTCCAAGCACAATGCCTTCTTTTACCATGAAATGGCATTTTTCCCAATTTAGAACAAGGCGAGTGTCTTCGCACCGCTTAAGCATGCATTCCAAATTGGCAAGGCAAGAAGAGAAAGAATCACCATAAACCGAGAAATCATCCATGAAGACTTCCATAGTTTCTTCAACCATGTCATGGAAGATAGCCATCATACACCTTTGAAATGTACCAGGAGCATTGCATAAGCCGAAAGACATTCTTTTATAAGCAAATGTTCCGTAAGGACAAGTGAATGTGGTTTTCTCTTGGTCTTTGGGATCGATGGGAAATTGAAAATACCCGGAGAAACCGTCTAAAAAGCAGTAATAGTCATTACCCGCTAGACGCTCAAGCATTTCGTCCATGAAAGGAAGGGGAAAATGATCCTTTCTCGTAGCATCATTGAGTTTGCAATAGTCAATACAAACTCTTCACCTGGTAACGAGACGAGTAGGAATCAACTCATTGTTTTCATTAGGCATAACGGTGATTCCGCCTTTCTTAGGCACACAATGGACTGGACTAACCCATGGTGAATCTAAGATAGGATAGATCATTCCCGCATCAAGAAGTTTGATAACCTCTTTTTTGATTACGTCATGGATCTTAGGGTTCACCCTTCGTTGGCTTTGAATAGTGGGTTTAAAGTCGTCCTCAATGAGAATTTTATGTGTGCAAAAGTGAGGATCAATTCCACGAATATCGGAGATTTTCCACGTAATCGCTTTTTTATGATTCTTCAGCACGGCGATAAGTTGATATTTTTCTTCCTCTTTCAAGTCCTTAGCGATGATGACGGGTGACTTCTTGTTGTCTTCAAGGAAAACGTACTCGAGATGAGACGGTAGATCCTTAAGCTCTAAATCCAGAGGATTTTCGATGGAAGGCGTAGTCAAATTCGGTTCATCGATAGAAATATCCTTAGGAGATGGTGGAGAAATATGGTCCTCATTGAGAAGTTTCTCAATGGTACGAATGTCTTCATCCTAATTGGAGGGAGAATCATCATATTGCAAGTCCACATCTCCCAAAGTTGCTTTAAGGTCTTTGAAAATGAAATCACTTTCTCCAAATGGAGTTACTGAAGGAGCAATAGAGGCAACGGTCTCAACAGTGGGTAGAGAAGAAGAACCACTTTTACAAGCATCTTTGAAATGTTCTTCACAAGCCTCATCAAGAACGTCAATGAAATTAACACTCTCATTTTCAGAAGGTTGCTTAGAAAGTTTACCCATGTTGAAAACGATTTTATCGTCACCAACTCTTATGATTAATTCGACAGCGGCTACATCAATGTGAGTGCGACCGGTCCTCAAGAATGGACGTCCACCGATTAATAGAACACGGGGGTCCATCTCGTAGTCAACGACAACAAAATCCTCCGGAAAGGTGAACTTGTCGACACCAACGAAGACGTCTTCGGCTATCCCCACTGGATAAGCAACCGTACGGTTAGCTAATTCCAAAGTCATTCGTGTGGGGACTAGCTCGGGTAGAGACAATTGTTTCCAAACGCTTAAAGGCATTAAGTTTATACTAGCACCTAGATCGGCTAGGGCCATACAATTCTCTACCCCGGGGAAGTTGCAAGGAATGAGAAAACGACCCGGATCACCAAGTTTGGTTGGTAATTTCCTTAAGAGGACTGCAGAGCAATTCTCATTAAGTTGGGTCTGAGCGATATCAAGGAGTTTCTCCTTATCACTAAGAAGATCGTTAAACATTTTGGCATACTTTAGCATGTGAGCGAGAGCCTCAGCAAAGGAGATATTGAAATTCAGTTGTTTAAACATTTTGAGAAAGTTAGAAACCTGAATATCATCCTTGTTCTTCAATTTCTCTTTCCTCAACCTTGAAGGATAAGGTATATTGGGTTGAGATGAAGGCTTTGGAATGGAATTCTCACTCACATCCTTGGGTGGTGGAGGGGTAGAAGAAGAAGGTGGTGGAATTGGAGAAGTAGAAGTTGAAGGAATAGAAGGTGGAGGAATTGGAGAAGGAGACTCGTTTTCCTTTGTCACAATCACCGGTGTAGGTGTAGGAAGCTCGGGTTCCTTTAAACCTTTTCCACTTCGAGTGGTGATTGCTTTCATCTCCCCTCTTGGATTAGCAACGGTGTTACTCGGAAGAGAACCCGAACCAGAGGCTTGATTACTTGGGAAGAAACTAGCCATCATGTTCCTTAAATCATTCGTTTGACTTGTAAAAGATTTTCGCATATCGGCTCGAAGATCATTCCCTTGTTTCACCATATCTGCTTTCATGTTGGCCATTTCCCGCTAAAGATTTTGCACTATCGCATCATTAGTCCTCATGTAGGTTTCAACCTCTTGGTGTAATGCATTGGTTTGGTTGGGAGGAGCATGGTAGGCAGGTGGTTGATAAGTAGGTTGTTGGTAAACTTGGTTGTTTCTTTGAGGTGGATATGGGTTTCTTTGGTTTTGATATTGATTTGGAGCACGTGGTTGGTTTTGATTGTTGCGATTAAGGTTGTTTAGGTTTTAAGGGGGAAAACCGGGTGGTGAAAGAAAGTTGTTTGCGTGATAGGTGAGCAAGTTGCGAACACCTTGAGGACGTGCTTGATAGCCTCGTGTAGAATAGGTACCGTTGGCGGCATACACATTTTCCGGATTGTCATGAGTCGAAGGACAATCGGTGTATGAGTGAGATCCCCCGCATATTTCACAAGATTGACTCAAAGCACTAGCTTGAGCAGTGATAGCTTTGGTATTGTTGGCGGCTTGGAGAGCAAGTGATTCAACAAGCGAAGTAAGCTTGTCAATTCTCTTGTCGTTCTCATTAGTGCTAGCACTAGCCACATTAGTCCGAACACTCTTGGTTTGCACTCTAGACTTGTTCTCAATAATATCCCAAGCGGCATTAGCAGACTTAACCAAATTGTTACCCCCCAAGGAACTATTTAGTGAATCTTGGTTGTGGAATCCTAAGATTCACGGATCTTTAAGCTACTAGGAATGCATCATGTTCATATGATTAGATAATCAAAGCGGAATTAGAACACGACCCATTAACAAGGTGTTTAGGGCACAAAGAACATGAATAAAAACAAAAGGATTGTTCATTATATTAATAACAATCACTAGACGTGTATACATTAAATCCCACGTCTACTCGACACACGCTTTTAGGTTTACATTGTGAATATGAGTTATGAAAAACCTAATAACCCTTGGTTCCTTTTATAGTGTAAGGATTAGGGTTTACAAGAGATAATATCAAATAAACATGTAAATCTTCTATTCAAAAAAACTTATACAGAATATCTCCTGCATGTGTATCTAAATAGAAGCTTCCAAAGGATTCTTGTCTACGTTTATGTCAATGCTTAGTTTGTACATGACAATGCTTAGATTGTACATGACAACACTTGAGCCATCAACCTCCGATTTGCTCTTGTCAACGTTTGGATTGCTCTTGACAACGCTTAGACAAATGTCTTCATGTTTTCTTCATTTTTGACTTTCTGCCACATCAACTTTTTGACCCAACAATCTTCCCCTAGTTGATGTCGGCAAAACTCTTTGTGTATCTCTTGTAAGTTGTATATGATCTTCAAATTGCTTCCCCTAAAGTGTAGCATGTATGTCTTCCCCTTTTTGTCACATCAACAGGGAAGTAAAAAATGTATGCAATCTTGAAGATTCTCCAAATGTAGGCTCTATGTAATGATCTTGAAGAAAAATAAATAAAGTAATCTTGATGTAGAAGTAGAATAACCCAACCTTGTGTTCCATGTCTTGTACTATCTATGTGATGAAGAACTTATACTCATCTGACAAAGTATAAGTAGATATCGATCCCCTTGTCAATATTCTCATCCTTTGTGAGACACTGAGCACGATAATGTAACTCCTTCAAGTGTTATGACAAGTCTTCGTCACCAACCGTGTAAGCATGAACAAGTTACCTTTAAAGAATAACGTTGACTAGGCACCATCTTTAAAGATATGATAGAACACAAACTCGCGAAAATATTCTTCGAACATCAAACTTACCATAAGAATTCTTCCCCTTAAGCCAACACCTCTTCATGACGAATTTTAATGAAATAACATCTTCATACCATATGTAAAAGTGTTAGATTGGATAACTCTTTCGCAAGGCTATCCCGATTACATAGTTTAAAATATCCATCAAATTCTTCATGAATTGTTGCTAACTTACTTAAAAATCATTTACTCCTTGTAAAAATATCCGACCCATAAATATCAACATGATATTCTATATAAAAACGGAGATTCCATGTACCTTCGTGTGTAATTTCCTCCTTTTTGTGTGCTAAAAACGTACCAATTTTCTCAAACAGCAGCTATCCTTTTGTTGTCCAACATATTCCTTTGTCCAAGATATAACACTGTGTGTTGTCCAACATCGGACAACACGTGACAGCGTTTGAAAAAACATATATCGGACAACTCATGTCAACGCTTTCCATCAGCGTTTGACTTATTCTTGTCAGCGTCAAAATTACAAACGTCAGCGTCAACCATAAACCTCGTCAGTGTCTCATTATGTCCCAAATGCTGACGCCATCTGCTCATTCCAAGATATCCAATCTTCTCATGATAGTATATTCTAAATACATGATGAGTTTTTAGACTAATAACCATTGTTTATAACAATGAATTTCAGCCGTAACATTTGACTTCCTTCAAGAGATGTGAAAATAACATGTTTAAACGTCACGTATTAGTCCTTGCTTGGCCGACAGCCATATCACATCACTATCAAACGAATCGTACCTCACTTGTATTTTTCCTGATTGGCTTAATCATGTGAACACATAGACTTACTCGTGTGAACACAATTTCCATTCTCACGTTATCTATCAATCACTGCTCACATCCTTATCACGTCACCATCATAGAATCCCACAAGCATGATTTTATTAACAGAATAATTACCTTTTATGTACTAATAATGCGAACAATAGTGAGACCAGCAGCTTTAATCGATCTCATTGCAAAAGTCTTTAGACTATAGTATGATCTTGTGTTAATCAGATCTGGGACCACCTAAATACATCCAAGAACGTGGCTTCCAAAAACATTATGTACCAGATCCAAAAATCATGTAGCCTTTGTTACAAACGATTACTTTGTCTTCACATTGAATACTACAAACTTGTTGCTCTAACCAATGAATACCATCTAGGGTTTTGTAAACCCCCTTTGCTTGCTGCTTTTAATAACACCATCATGCTACAAAACTCCCCTTTTCTGGTATAGAAACGATCTAGGGTTTTTAGAAACCCTAAATCATTATTTTATGTAAAATCAGAAAAGTGAAAATCACCTCTCCAGCCAACTTTGACGCTTAATAACTTTTGATTAAGGGCTAATCTGGACAATCCCTCCGGTGGATGTCTAGATATATGTGTATAGAATACACACAAGAATTTTCGTGACGATCCAACGGTCCAGTCGAAAGTTATGACCTTCTGAATACTGTTGCGCACACAAAAACGTCCAGAAAAACCCTAGACGGATTTTTCTTCTTTTCACCATACACGAACACCTTGTTGGTCCTAGCATCACGAGCCACGAGGCTCTGATACCAACTGTGGAAACCTTGGTTTCCTAGATCTTTAAGCTACTAGGAATGCATCATGTTTATATGATTAGATAATCAAAGCGGAATTAGAACACGACACATTAACAAGGTGTTTAGGGCACAAAGAACATGAATAAAAACAAAAGGATTGTTCATTATATTAATAACAAACAATCACTAGACGTGTATACATTAAATCCCACGTCTAGTCGACACACGCTTTTAGGTTTACATTGTGAATATGAGTTATGAAAAACCTAATAACCCTTGGTTCCTTTTATAGTGTAAGGATTAGGGTTTACAAGAGATAATATCAAATAAACATGTAAATCTTCTATTCAAATAAACTTATACAGAATATCTCCTGCATGTTTATCTAAATAGAAGCTTCCAAAGGCTTCTTGTCTACGTTTCTGTCAATGCTTAGTTTGTACATGACAATGCTTAGATTGTACATGACAACACTTGAGCCATCAACCTCCGATTTGCTCTTGTCAACGCTTGGATTGCTCTTGACAACGCTTAGACAAATGTCTTCATGTTTTCTTCATTTATGAGTTTCTGTCACATCAACTTTTTGACCCAACATTGGTCATTCATGCTTAAACCATTGTAAAAAGTATTAATTTGATGTACTTTTGTTAAACCATGTTGTGGACACTTTCTTAAAAGTTCCTTAAAACGGTCCCAAGATTCACTAAATGTCTCACCGTACTTTTGTTCAAAAGTAATGATTTCATTCCGCAAAGCGGTAGTACGTGAGGGTGGGAAAAAGTAGTTGATGAATTTGGTCTCTAATTCCGTCCACGTAAGAATACTTTGTGGCGGTTCCTTATCAAGACAATGCCGGGCTTGTCCCTCTAAGGAGAAAGGAAAAAGTTGCAAGCAAATTACCTCTTGTGAAACCCCATTATACTTAACTGTATTAGTTAGTTGAAGAAACCTTTTTATATGGTCATGAGGATCATCAATTGAACACCCCAAGAAGGGTTGAGCAGAGACCATTTGAATGAAGCCGGATTTAAGCTCAAAGTTGTTGGCTCCAATCTAGGGTATGACAATAGCATCGGTGTTGCCCTCTACGTGCGATTGCAAAAGCTCGATCATTGGTTGATTGTCCATGGTGACAATAGGTGGAGTAATGACTTCGGCTTGAGCTGCTTTCTTCTTACGAGCACGAGTACGCATTCACACCTACAAAAGGAAAAGCAAAATAGACAAGAAATATTTTTGGTTTTTATATGTTTTTCTATTTTTTTTTGTATTTTTGAAAATTTTTTAATTTTTATGGATTTTTTGAAAATTTTTAAAGCAAGGAAAATAACGTTCAAAAATGAATGGATCCCAAAATCCAACGCATCTCTCCCTAAAAACCGTTATTCTTAACGAAAAGAGCCGACAGCGGCGCCATGTAATAACTAGGTTTTCACTTAGTTATGAAAGAGATATCGTCCGATCTTTTCGAATTGATTAATGGTAGAAAGTGCGACTCAGTCATTCTTGCTGGAATAATAAATGGGGAAAGTTATCTATTTTAAACTAAAAATAAAAATTTCGTTGAAAGCTTGAAAATTTAATCTAAGATAAAACAAGTTAAAACAATGCTGAATAAAAAGGCGG
The DNA here is from genome assembly GCA_025667525.1 of Glebionis coronaria. Classification (NCBI taxonomy): domain Eukaryota; kingdom Viridiplantae; phylum Streptophyta; class Magnoliopsida; order Asterales; family Asteraceae; genus Glebionis; species Glebionis coronaria. The sequence goes on along the minus strand of CM046880.1, from coordinate 123,155,155 downwards.
GAAAAATTAAAGTTGGAAAATAGAAACAATTCAGAAAACTACCAATTACACTAAGTCTGAAAATTGGAATTTCATAGAAATCGTATCTTCAGAATAATATAATCTTCAGAAAAATGGTATTTTCAGAAAAAGGAGCTTCTTCGGAATAAAGAGATTTTCAGAAAAAAAAAATGGGATTTTCGGAATAACAATGTTTTCAGAGAAAGAGGTTTCTTCTGAATAATGAAGTTTTCATAGAAAATGACATTTTCGGAATAAAGGACTTTTCAGAGAAATTGTGGTTTTCGGAATAACTGACTTTTCAGAAAAAGAAGGGTTTTCGGAATAAAGATCTTTTCAGAAAAATGGGTTTCTTCGGAAAATGGAATGTTTTCGGAAAAATGGTGTTTTCAGTAAAATAATGTTTTCGGAAGAAAAGGACTTTTAAGGAAAATGATATCTTCGGAATAAAAGGTTTTTCGGAATTATTGGTTTTCATAAAAATGATGAATTCAGAGAAAAGGGAATTTCGGAATAATTGCTTTTCAGAGAAAGGAGTGTTTTCAGAGGAACAAAACCCTTTTCCGAAATAGCTAGAGAACAGACACAGTTAAACAGTAATGTCAAAACTTAAGAAATAAGCCACGAATAAGCACAAACCAAACAAGCAATTAACCAAAATTTTAACCAAATAAATTTTAAGAAGAACTAAATAAACCACAAATTAAAAACTATAAAAACATTAAATAATCAAAACATTCAAAATCAACTAATAAGAAATTCTATAAATCTACCAAAACAACTTAATCAAAAATAAGCCAAACACTAGAAGATCAAATACCACAATAAGCTCAAAACATCCACCACATCAAAACTAAAAGATCAATCACATGAATAAAACAATCACTTAATCAAAGAGATGAGATTAACTACATGATTATCAAGATTAAGAAAAAGATTAAGAAAGGTAGAATGAGAATTAAGAAAATAAGCTTGATTGATTAAAGATGAATATCAAAAGATTACAAGATTAATGTAAAGATTAACAAGTTTGAAAGAAAAACTAGAGAGAAAAATAAAACACACTTAAAAGTTAAACTACAACTATTAAAAACTAAAACACCTAACACCCTCCTAATGACATATTAGGAGGGTATTTATAGGAGGTGGGGAGATTACATGTTTAAGCTATCTTATTTCTTTCTTCTCGTCTCGACTCGACTTAATTTCTTTGTCTTTCTCGACGTCGTCTCTGGATTTGTCGATATAAGTTGAACTTGTCTTATAATTTTAGACTTGAGTTCTTCGACTTTATTAAACTTCCGTCTTTACACTTTTTCTTCGATAAATCTTTAGAATTGGCCTTGGACTTCCATTCTTTTTGCATTCTCGATCTTTCGACTTCGTCTTTAGTCTTTTTCTTTGATAAAAGCCCGTGATAGTCCATGTTTTCTTCCTTTTGCATCTTTTGGTCCTAAAACACAATAAAAACAAAAACCACGGATAATTCCGACTTTTACGACATAAAATACACGTTTTGGTCTTGTTATTATTAGAAATAAGTGGTAAAAGGATAAGTGTTTTCACACTTATTATTGCGGCATTTGAAGACGGTAGCATTGCGGAATCCGAGAAGAAGTCGTCCCCGTATGCTTATACTTTATGCACTTAATACTTCATATAATTCTAAAAAGCCTTAAAGTCAAGTCTTCCACTGTATCGAACTCTGAATCTTTCAAGAATTAAGAAGGTATAAGTATGTGGGACATGCGGTCACGAGGAGGCCAAAATCACAAGTGATGGATGCACAAGATCAAGACAAGATATTAATGCTAAAGATTGATATAAAAGATCACATCAGCATGTTCACCAGAAAAGAAAAAGAAAAGAAAGACGAAGACTATGATCTCAAGACAAGCATAGTATGCTAGGTTTATTTTATTATTGTAACTTAGGTAATGCCCTTGTTTGGAGTGACCTCCCTTAGGGGGAGATTTTTGGAAATACGTTTTACGTATTAGAAAGGATCGGTCACATCAACAACAATCTAAATAATAGCTCGTAGTTTAGTTTTACTAATATTAAACAGTTAAGGCCATGCCAAGCGTACAACATGTGTAGGTCGGCCTAACTTGTAAGCCCAAGCCCATCTCATGGGCTTGGGTATATAAACCCTCTCCTTAGATGGAGAGGGTGGTGGTTTCATTCATTTTTACACATAGTTATTCACTTTCTCTCTCTAGAAGTGTGTGTGAAATCATCTATCTTTCTATCTCTTTCTCTCTCTAAGTTATACATAGATTTACAAAATCCTACAAGCTATATATTCCCCTCTATACTTCCATAGAGGTGTGAGGATTGTCATTTATTTCTTTTCTTTCTCTCACTAGAATAAACACACACCTTTCTAGTTTATCTTATATCTCTCACTAAACACCACTTCTATCCTCCCCGACCTCTGGATCATAAACCCGTGTTACTAGATAATTTTTTTTTTATAATTGGCATCAGAGCTAACTGGGGGTGTTTTGTGTTTTGGCATTGGCGTGTTTGTGTTCGTGTCTGTCCAAATCTAGATTCGTGGCTGTTTGTTTTTCATATCTGTTTTTTTGTGGTTTTGTTTTATCAGTTTTTTTAATCTTGTTTTTTTATCAGCTTTTCAAACATCCATTTTTCTATCATTCTCGTCATCACCTTCATCTATTTTCCCATTTCTTCATCGTCACCATTTTTTGGGTTCACCATAATCCATTTTTTCCATTTTTTACCATCTTTATCAGGTTTTTTATCCTCTTTTTATCTTTTTACAATCATATTTTTATCTTTTTCAGTCTCATCATTTTCGAGAAAATCATCAGCATCAATTTTTTTATTAAATTTTACTATCAGTCTCATAAGTTTATGGTGTCGTGTTCAGATCTTAAAGAAAATAGCTAAACCCTCATTATTGCGAAATAGTCTTATCAAAAACATTGCGAGATGTGTTTGTAAAGAAAATATTGCGAGATCATGTTTTGATGATATTATTGCGAGATGAGTATAAAAATAAAAAATAAAAAAAATAAAAAAAATGAAAAAAAATTTACGAGATCTGGGCTGTACGCAAATTATTGCGAGTTGTTAAATACACAAAATATTCCTAGATCACCACTTGGCCAACCCAAAACTCAGCCGAGTCAACTCAGTAATCACAAGTTGACCAAGTTAACTCACTGAGTCATGAATCACATCAAAAATCTCAGCCTCATCACTCCAAAATAAAATCCTCAAGACTAATCCTAACCCATCGTCTCTTATACCCATCTAGAATCAAATTAAAACAATCACAATGATCTCAGATTTGGTTTTTTAAATGTCAAAAGATCTTCAAGATCTATACCAAGGAACTCATCATAGGTCAATTGTTAAGGTTTAAACATTTATTGTATTCGAATTTGAAGAACAGATCTAACAAATTTGTTATATCTATCTCTTTGATTCGATTCACACAACATGCAATCAAAATCAATCAGATAATCACCTACCTTCGATCTTATTCAAGATCTTTAAACCGAATATCAGGTTTCTTCTTTCGTGATATGTCTTCATGGGGCTCGAATTGAGGAGCAAAGAAAGAAACTATTGAAGAGTGATAATTTTGTGGATTGAAATGAGTTTTAGTTAATAAGTACTGAGATTAGATGAGATAAGAGATTGATTTGTGTTTCTGGGATTTGGATTGAAAAGAGTGATGGGGCGGTGACTTGACCGGGTTTCATTATTGGTATTGGATATATGTCATGGGTGACCATTGTTATCATGATGATAATATTGGGTTGGATTCTACTCTATTGACAGTTTGCGCTAGTTATCAGAATGTGGTAAAACATACTCGGTCAACGTGGTCAATAGAATAACAAAATGTGTTTTTGTAAGTAACTGGGCCAATGTAATGCCATTTGGACCGGACTAATATTAATGGATTTATTCGATTACATACTCATTCGGATCAAAGTAAAACCTTGTTCTAAAACTCAATTTCTTGGATTTATCGGATTACATACTCACTGGTATGTATTTGGGATTACATACTCACTGGTATAGTTTTTCAGTGTCAACCGAGACCATGTAGGGTCTCGGTGGGACTTTAGGTTGGGGCATTAGGAAACGGCTTCAACCGGGGTGGATTTTGGCTAACCAGTAGCAACCGGCTAGAGTCGGTATGAACCCAGTCGACCAGTGGCAAGCCGTGGTCAACCAGTGGCAAGCCACGGCCACAGCCAAAGGCTGTTTGGCTGCCAGCTAACACCACCAGCTACCGGTTGAGTGGTGTTGGTTTGGCTTGTTTGGTCCGGTCTAATTGTTTTCTCGAGTTTCGGGCTCGGGTAATTTTATTATCTATTTTCAAGGCTAATTAAATTGATATCCATGATTAAATATTAATTTAATTAAAACATGAACTTAGGTTAATTTATATAAGATTAATAAATATAAGTTTTAACCTAAGTATTCTATTAGACTATAGTTTATTGATTATTTTTTTTATTTAAACTACTTGAACTAATGAATAATTAATAATTCTATCACTTAGGTTAAATGATTTGATGTCTTTTATGATAAAGTTTAATAACATGAACTATGTAATATTATTAATTAATAATAAACTTATAATAACATGACATGATATTATTAATTAATAATACGTTAAGTATTAATTAATTATTAAACTTTATAATATAATAATACATGATATAAAATAAGCATATGATTAATTATGGAAACATGTTAATTATAGAATTATACTAATTATGGTAACAAGATAAATATGAAAATACACTAAATATGATAACATGCTATTTATGGTAATACATTAATTATGGTAACATGTTATTTATAGAAACATGCTAAATATGTAAATTTACTATATATGGAAACCTGCTATTTTTGGAAAGTTATTATATATAGAAACCTGCTATTTTTAGAAAGTTACTCATTATGTTATAACAAGTATTAGAACACTTAAAACTGAAACACATGAATCTAAAACACATAAAACATTAAGAAATACATGATTAAACATGAAATAATGAAACAAGACAAGAACAAGTATAATAAGTATGAACATGTCAAGTAAACTAAGTAAACAAGTATGTATAAGTAGAACCGTCTCTTATTCGTGTCCCTTGATTATGTAGTTATTGTGAAGTCGGAGTGATCTTCTGCGTTCGTTTTCGTCTTCATTTACTGGACATAAGGTAAGGATATTCCGTCCCTCAATAAGGACATCTTCTTCCTATTAGGATTCCCCATTTGCAGCCATCTGTTTTCCCAATAGTTTATGTGTCTTAAACACATCATTATATGTATGATTATTTTAGATTGCCTAAGCTATATACATGCATGCCAGTTTCACCTAGTTATGGGGGTTCCATAACCACAACACTGGAGGCACCGGTGTTATGACTCTTATGCGGGAGAGTGGTTGCTCGCAGCGTCCCTTATAGTAAGTTAGCCTATGTTATTATTATCATGTGGGGCGAATGGGTGAATCCTAAGACAAGTAGTATGATTTCATGGTAACTGTGGTGTGTGCCTTGCATCCATTATAGGAGCCGATCCCTCCACTCATTTTATATATTAATTAGAGGCAGCCCCTCTAATTGTATGACGAGGTCACCCCTCCAAGTATTAATGCACGTGGATATCACATGACCTATATGGGCTTCGGGCATATTTAAAATACAGATTTTCAAGATTAATTAAACATAAGTCTTTTATGAAATATAAACCAGTCTTATGAACTTAAACCAGGTTTTCCTAGACTTACATTATTCCACTGCACTATCATTTCATACTTTCATTTCACTCTTTACTTATGTTTATGCTATCATGTCATATTCATTATATATGTTCACTGAGCGTATTGCTCAGCCGTTACTTTCCTTTCCATGTCCCAAAATGGCCGGTATCCATGGAAAAGCTTGAGCATTTGGAGGACGTGCATAGGATGGAAGCTGCCTTAGACTTCTTCTCCTTTTGACTTATTATACTTATGCTTATTTGGACACTTGTTTTGTCCTTCTCAATTCATTTACTTTATTTATGTTTTGGGCTTATGTTTGGGAACCGATGTTTGATTTCGGTATTCCCTTTTGGTCATGTATGTTTGTACATATTACCTTGCATGCTTTGATGAGACGCCATAATTATTCAATGATATTCTATTTATCAAAATAGGGTGTTACAGTTGTTGTGAACTTCTTAAAGCAATTGTTTGCTAGATTCGGCGTTCCTCGTGCTATCATTAGCGATCGCGGTACACACTTTTGCAATGATCAATTCGCAAGGGTTATGGCTAAGTATGGTGCCAATCACCAACTTTTCGCCGCGTATCATCCTTAAACCGACGGTCAAGCCGAGGTGTCCAACCGTGGACTTAAGCGAATCTTTGAGCGTACCGTGGGAGAGCATCGTGCCTCATGGGCCGATAAATTAGATGATGCTTTGTGGGCTTTCCGTACCACTTATAAGACACCTATAAGTTGTACTCCTTATCGCATTGTGTACGGAAAGGTGTGCCACCTCCCCATTGAGTTGGAACATAAGGCTTATTGGGCCTTGAAATGGGCTAATTTTGACATAAATAAAGCCGGTGATCTTACGAAAATCCAACTCAATGATCTTAATGAACTTAGGAATGAGGCTTATGAGAATTCGTTTATCTATAAGGAGAAGACTAAGATCATTCATGATTCTAAGATTAAGAACCGAGAGTTCAAAATTGGTGATCAAGTTTTACTCTTTAACTCTGAATTGAAAATCTTTTCGAGAAAACTTAAGAGCCGTTAGTCTGGTCCATTCACCGCGGCCCAAATCTTCCCTTATGGCACCATTGAGTTAGCTCAACCAAATGGGCCTAACTTTAAGGTGAATGTCCAACGGTTTAAGTTGTACTTTGGAGAGGACATATCTCATGAGATGATTCCATCCCTCTTCACATTTCCCTTGAATTAAATTCGGGAAATCAAGTCGAGCTAGAGACTCGTGATAAATAAATAAAGCATCGTATAACTAGGTTGGATTTTACCTTTTCCACCTTTTCACCTTTTCCACCAGTAAGTGCAGGGGGAGCCAAATAGGTTGTTGTTTTGTGGTTTTGTGCAGGGATATATGCTTTAATGATTCACTTTTGGTGCCTTTTGAAGAACCGTGATCCCGTGTACCCATGAACACCGGTTCTATCCATTACTATTGTGATTAAATCTTTTATATCAATGAAACTTGATATTGATCACTTTAGTTTTCTCTTCCTTAGCTCGATTTAAACAAAGTACTCAATGTCCTAAGTGTAGGGGGGTTTATTCTTCCACATGCTTAAACATTGAGTATAATGTTTATATTAAGTGTAGGGGAGACTTCTATTGAAGTTAAGTGGGCTTTTCCATGAATTTGTCCTCATTTTAACCGGAAAATTAATATTTTTCGATGTTTTTCAAGGATTTTGATATATTTTGGCCTAGTAGTATTTCCATTTATTTTCTTTTATTTCCTTTCCTTTTGTCATCACTATCATGTGTATATATTCTATTTCATGAATAAAGTTAAAAAGGAAATGAATAAATAAAATGGTTTTAACAAGTTTAGACGTCTTTGATATATTAGGCCCGTCGTGAATATTTTGAATCAACCTGAGTTTGCTTATTTAAGTTTATTCTGGCTAGTATCCTTAACCATGTAGACCTTAATTGGTTTATTAGGCTAAGAATCCACAAGTCTCATTATTTGAGATTTTAAATTGTGGAGAACGAGAAATGATAGATTCAATTATAAGTTACGTATTCTTTCATGAACTTATGTGAGTTAATTATAAGCTTTTTCTGCCAACACTTGTAAATTAGAAAATTCAATAAATAAGGTCGTACGATTTGAAAAATTACTTAGCTTCTAGCCCAAAATCGTTTAAAAGTTGCTCGGGATTAATTAGAGTTCATAGCCAAGGCATAACTTATTGAAACGGGACATGAAGATTGGCGTATCCAAAAATGCCCTAACAATGCATGAGGATATCCGAGTCCAAAAAGGCCCTAACAAGGCATGAGGATTCACTTTTTTGCTAAAGATCCGAACATGATGTGAAGATTATTAATCCAAATCAATATGAAGGATCAAGACACACGACGAAAAGCAATTTACTCCCAATAAGGTTGCGGAAAAGTCTATCCAAAAAGACCCTTACAAGGCATGAGGATAAATAGATCCATGTCCGAAAAGGAGGCGGATCTCAAAATCCTAAATAAAGACAAGGATAAGTGAAGAATTGGTGGTCAAAGTTTGAAGCATCTCTCACTCCAAATGAAGATGTATACCAAAATGAAGAGAAGACCATAATTTGAAGATCGTCATTTGAAGTTTGAAGTACATGCCAAATATTGGTCCGAGAAAGGTCTCAAATCGTGAAACGAGTTATGCCAAGATAAGAACTTTATGAGATTTCGAGAAGCCGTTTTAAAAGATTTTGTCATTTAGCTTATTGATTAAATCGTCCTATTTTATTTTCGGCCTTAGTAAATTATCAAAATAAGTAAAAAATGCATCCTCGTGATCATACAACACAATAATAAAATACAAGAGATACACTGTAGGAATAAGGGGTCTAAGTGAGTAATTAAACCATATGAGTAAGTGTTAGATTTACTAACTTTCAATAACAATGATCTCATTTTTACGCTTAGTATAGGGAACGTGAAACTTGAGGGTGATAAATATTCATGACACTAGAAGCCCTAATTTAACTCAAAGATTTCTTTACGATTTTTTTCCATCAAATAATTTCAAAATAAATAAATATAATGGAAATTATTATATCTTTTGTTTCCTTGAATAAAGTTTTAATCTTTTCATCGTTGTTAAGTTTCTTTTTATTGTGGTAGTAATAGTATATCGTAATAAAGGCCAAAATGGATTAATTATGATGAAAAATGTAAAGTTGTGCTTTAAAATCGTGCATTGCATGAGGGCATTGCAATGACCAAGTGTAGGGGAATTTAATAAGTGTGAAAACATTTTTCCTTTTACCACTTAAAACAAGGAAAAACCAAACCAAACGTGTATTTATAAGCGTAAATGTCAGAATTACGCGTGGTTTGTGTTTTGTTGTGAAATAGTTAGAAAAGGACAAAAATGAAGAAAACACAGGATTTAACGGACATTTATCAATGATAAAGTTAAAGGACCAAAAGTGCCAAAAGAATGAAATTTGAGGGCTAAGGATGAAGATTTATCAAGAAATTCAAACAACAAGGACTATTTTTTCCATACTTCCAAATTTATCCACTAACAAACCACATGGACCAATAGAAGAGCACAATATTACGAAGCCAACGGTCCCGACCTCGCGTCGTAACTTCTCACGGTTTATTTTCTATGAATTTTTTAAGTTTAATAAGTTTTAAATTAAATAAATAGTTTTCAATAAATAAATAATATAAATAAATATTTTCGAAATTTCAATAAAAAATAAAAATAAAATAAAGTTTTTATAAATATTAAAATAATTTTCGTAATTTTATAATTAGTATTATTATTTTTATTATTATTTATTTAATTTTTTTTTTTTATTATAAACCATCACTTTTATTAGAAACAAAAAGGGATTTTACAACAAATTGAGTGGATATTATTATTATTATTATTATTATTATTATTATTATTATTATTAAACTAGTCAAATAAATGCGGGGGTCAAAATTCTGCCAAGAGTTCAAAAAGAAAAGGTTAAAAGAAACAAAAGGAGTATGTAAACATGAAAGGCTGCTTGGCACAATGGTAGTCTTTCAGTGGCTTGAGCCAAAGGACCTAGGTTCGATTCCCAGTGATGGAAAATTTGTGGGAATATTAAGCCACTGCCACGTGGCACTTTCTGAGTGGTCCACGTGGCGACCCGACCCGGAACGGACCCGAACCAAACCCAACCGGACCCAAACTGGACACGACCCGCTGACGTCATAATGACGTCAGCAAAACACGTGGCGGCGGATGGCCAATGGCAGCACACCACAATGCACTGACTTTTCTGACTTTACAGGTACTAGGTGGCATGTCAATAGTGGCGGTTGACTAATAAGGATTCGAAACGTGGCTAGTACGAGGTGGCAGTGATGGCGTTGACACGTCAACTGACGTGTAAGTACGAGGTGGCAGGTTTTCAGACGTGGCAGGGTGGCTGACCAATCAGAGCATGCTACGTGGCATTGGGCGTGTGTCAGTCCTAGGTTTAGAGGTTGCAGGAGTGTGGCAGGTAAATGATGGTCACTTGATCCCATGAGTCTATAGCTGGCATCAAATGAACGTAGCCTCTAAGGAATAAAAGATGGTGAAAAGACCAAGATACCCTTCCATTTAAAGAAGGAAAAGAAGAAAAGAGTCTGAAATGATGAAACTACCCCTCTAGGCATTTTTCATTATATATACTCCACCATCTCATTTGTAATAGGAGTTTTTTAATTTTTGCTTTCTTTAGTTATAGTAATTGTAATTTTTTCCCAATGTTTTTCAATTAATTTCCTTTGAAGCTTTTGTACTAGCTTATCATTAAGCACTTTCATATTAATAAAAGTTAAAGTTTTAGCTTATTGTTAATCTCTTTTAGTTTATTCACATTCTACCTTTCTTAATTTTTTCTTATAATCTAGCTTATATTTGGGATTAGTTTTTATAACTTTTTTCAAATAAGTTAAATTTATATAAAAGTTTGAAATAAGTGTTATCTTATTTCAAGCTTATTGTGGGCTTATATTTCTAGATCTACCTTATTGTGGGTGCATTTGTTCAACTAGCTTTTTAAGATTTTTGAATCACATAAGTTATGAGCTTAGGCTTACAACTTATTATTAAGCTAGCCTTTTAATTAATTATGTTAATTATTACTAAGTGGAATAATTAGCTTATTTGGGTGCCTTTTTCAACTAGCTTTTTAAGCTTTTTGAAACACATAAGTTATAAGCTTAGGCTTACAACTTATTTATAAACTTTATTCTAAATTGTATTTTTAGCCTTTTAATTAATTATTTTTATGCAATTTAATTTACGTCTTTAATTTATTGCAAGTAGTTAATTAATTTAGTTTAATATTATTTTATCTTTGATTCCCCTTTTAATATTGTAGGTTTTTGATAATTAGTGTATATCTATTAGTTTTTTATCTTAAAAAATAAAATATTTTATAAAACCTAAAAAAATAGTGTAGATCTATTAGTTTTTATCTTAAAAATTAAAATATTTTATAAAACCAAAAAAAAAAATAGTGTAGATCTATTAGTTCTTATCTAATAAATTAAAATATTTTTCTAAAACCTAAAAAAATAGTGTAGATTTATTAGTTTTTTTATCTTTAAAAAATTGAATCTCTTTATAAAATTCAAAATCAACTTAATCAAATATTAATTGTCGCTTATCATCATAACCACTCTTGTGTTCTTTTGTCTTCATCGGGAAAGATGCAAACCAAGTTATTAAATGTGAATAACATGGGCAAGTTATTCTCATGGTTTGATCTTTACTAGATTTATCTAGAGCTTGTAGAATTAAGTTCTATGGTGAGCAATTGCACCAAGTAAGCTTTCATTTAATCTTCCTCTAAATCGTTTTAGCTTAATTAATTAGATTAATATAGTTTAAATTGTTTTCAAAAAAATATCTCTTTTATAAAAAATCGTTTTCATTAGTTTTAAAAATTATTGTTGTTTTAAAAATAGATTTAAAATTGTAAAAATTAGTTTTCTTTTAGATAAGCTTACTTTGAGTATAAAGTTTACACTTTTTTGTGATTATTAAGATTATTAGTATATAAAGCTTCATGCTTTATCATCTAAAAAGACTAATAAGCCATAAAGGTTAAAGCTTTACGCTTTAATCTTATGTTTATCTTTTTGATTTATTTTTTGTCATTTTACTTGTTATTACGTGCTTGCATTTAGCTTAATTTTGAATTTAGAATAATTAAAAATGTTAATTGTAGTATAGTTTTGTTGCATCTTAGATTTAATAAGTTTCATTTAGATTTTAAATTGTAGTATAACTGTATTGCATTTTAGAGTAATTTTATGTGAACTATTTTGCGCTTTTATTTCTACATTCCCTAAGCCTAAAATAGTATCCCCATTAAATTTAATTAAATCCTTTAATTGAACCAAAAACGATTAATCTTTACGACAAAATTGGATATCAATTCGAGTCGAGTCGAGGAAAAACGAACATTAATCATATACACATTAAAATTCCTATATTAGTCAACATATAGCTTAAATAAGCTTTTATTTACCTCTTTTAGCATAAAAATCTAATTTTGCTTGTTTTTCTATTTTATGTCTGAGTTAAACATAGGATAGTCTAATTATGCATTATTTGATATCTGGTGTCCTTTGTGGTTGTTATTTATTTGTTACCTGATGTATTTTAGTTGCATGATGAGTCTGCATAGACTAGGAGTATTGGTAGTTTGATTTAAGTGTTAACTTGGACAAAAATGTTGCCTAATCTGTGTCAAACACATCGACAGTTAGATCTTTATAGATTTTAGGTTTTAGCTCTTGATATTCAGTCTATTATTAGCTTAGGTTGAGATCTTTATCGGTTTGAGGTGGATTGGTTATTTAGATGGCTTAATTGTGCTTAACTGATAAGCCTAAAGTCACCATAAGACCTATAACAATGTTGTTCTAGTACCCTGTAGCTAGGCCTTGATTTCTTGCCTTTTATTTTTCTTGGTGTATATGTGCTTGTGTGTGATTTTAGAGTGCTATTTGTGTTTTTATTATATTGCAACTCCTATAAGCTCAACTGGCTAATAGGGTGCTTAATCTATCCAAATAATCATAACAGCAAGCAACCAAAAGAGTCCAAGGAATTGAACCTTTGACCTCTAACTCACTTTACATATCACTTTTTCAGCTTATTTAAGTCCTATTTCAGTTCCTCTACTTGTTCTTTTTAAATTTGACTTTTTGGTCAAACTGGTCAAATAAGACCAGTTTGGCTTATTGTTCAATTCTAGCTTATTGAATCAGTCAACAACTTACTTTTTGTAGTCATACTCATTTTTCCTAACATATTTTCACTTTTCCAGCTTTTGGTTTTATTTGGTTAATATTTTACTAGAAAACTTTTCATTTTGCTTATTTATAAGTGCTTATTGACATCTTCTAGCTTTTCCAATTAGATTTTTGTAGTTTTTCAAGTTCCATTGTCATTTTAATTGTATTTTAAGCTTTTAAAAAAAAGTTTCAAGTTATTTCATCAAGAAATAAGCAAAAACGACTATTTTGTCTTTTTGTGAAAATCCTCTTTTGTTTGTTTTGAGCTTATTTGTTAATCTTTTTCAAAAATTCCTTTTGCATTATCTTAGTTATCCCAAAATACCGAGTTGTGTTTATTTTCAGCTTATAGCAATAAGTTTTGACCTTATTGGGCTTATAAAAGCCCAATAAGTTAGCTTAATGCTTATTTGAGGGTGATAAGCTAATTTCTGGCTTTTGTGCCTTTAGAAAACCTTGTTTAAAATTATGTTTTTAGTCAGAATATTCTTTTATATTTTTTTTTCCAAATTTTTTTTTAATGTGCCAAAAAACCCATTAAGCCTTTGTTGATTTTTGATTTGGCCCATTTCAAGGCCCAAAACTAGTTTTTATTAATTTAATTTCATTTTTGATTTATTTAAGTAATTTTAAATTAATTTTGAAGTTTTTATAAAACTTCATTTTTGTACTAATTTAATATTATTTTTCCTCGTTTTGCGTACTCCTGCATAATTTAATTTAGTTTTTAGCCGTCTTATTGTAGTTTCGTCTTTTAATTTTAAATCCTTTGATTCCCAAACTTGTAACTAATTCAAAGACGTTTTAATTGGCCTAATCTTCACCTCGCTAGGAACGATCTCGACTCGTTGGTTTACGTTTATGTTGGGCCAATGAAAGTTTTAAGTATGGCCTAGTCTAGATTTATTTAAATTAGACTAAGTGTTACTGATCGCTAAGAGGACCAGCGACAGAGACCAGACTAGCGGAAGGCAAAGCCTCGGCTGGCACACCAGGAACATTCAAGTCAAAGACAACGTCAGAGAAGTCGAAGACAATCTGAAGTCATACTTACCAACGATTATGAATAGTTGGGATATAGAAGGAATGTGCTGGTGTTCAAGGATCTCTGAGTTGACAATACTCAGAGATCACTTAAAAACCCTAGAAGTCTGATACAAGCAAAGCTTGTCCAATCCTTTATAGTTTAGGCGGGAGAATCTATAAAGTGTTTTGAGCGGGACAAAACAAGAGATTCAAGATAAAGCCTAGTACGACCTAGTGGGGCAAAAGGTGAACATTTGGCAGAATTGTTCACCTAAAGTTGTTTAAAGGTATGTCTCGATTTGGACATGCATTTAATACGTTGTACTCTTCCATTCAGAAGATGACACTATCAACTACTCCCACTAAGGAAGCAACCTCGTACCACTATAAATAGGAGTGAGAAAGAAGAGTTAATGCAACCCTTGTGCTTGGATAAATTATCTAAGTTCTTTCTCTCTTTGGAACCACTGAGCCCTCAGCTGCCTACCAGCGTCTCATAGGTTCTCTTGTAAACTTGAGTCTTGAATCAAGTTTACTTGTACTAAGGTTCAATTCTTATTGTCATTGAACGGGTGTATTCATAGCAGTTTGTAATACTTTTTTTTATAATAGTTAATAAAGCATTACGCGTTTGAAAAGTATTTCGTTGTGTTTTTGTGTTTATTAGAGTTATAGTTTCGAAAATTGTTATATTAAGGGACTTTCAATTGGTATCAGAGCGGTTTGATTTATAAAACCTTTTATAAACCGTTCTTGTTTTTAAAATCAAGATCCTAATATGACTGAAACTATGCCTCCTATACCACCACCCTTTGGTCAAACTGTTCAATGTACCACTTCGACCAACGCACCGGCCACCACATCTACTACCATGCCTACACCGGTTGTATGCACTGGTAATAATGATGATGACCTTCCCCAACTTATTGATGTTCGTGGGGGGGTCACATGTGTCCAATGTTCCAGCGTTTGTGAAGAAGATTTTTCAAGTTGGAAAAGTGAATTTCTTATATATTTAGATGGCTTAGAACCTTTCTTGATAGAAATCTTAGAAAATGGTCCCTATGTACCACTGGTCGTTTCCTCTACCCCTAAGAGACTCATCAAGAAGCCTGTTAAGCAATGGTCTCCAGCGGATAGACGTCTGGCTAACCAGGACAAGAGACTCAAAAGTATCATAGTCTCTTGCCTACCCAAGAACATTATGAAGTCCATTATCAAATGCAACTCTGCTAAGGAGATGTGGACCGAGTTAGTTCTATGGTATGAAGGTCCAGGGGAAACAAAAGAAACCAAAATCTAAGCCCTTAGACTTAAGTTTAATGTTTTTAAAGCTATGGAATCAGAAACTGTTGCTCAAACTTATACTAGGCTTAAGATTTTGCTGAATGATTTGGAAAACAATGGAGTTCTACCTAAGGCTGAGGTTAATGCTACATTTGTCAATAGTTTACCTAGAAAATGGCTTAGCCTAAACTAGACCTTAAGAGCAAATAATGCTATAAAAAATGATACTGTGGCCCAACTGTTTGGTAGATATAACTATGAAGAAGGGCTAATTGACTCCATTTACAAATCAGACACTGATAGGTTTACCACCAATATCACTGGTTCAAAAGCTCTTGTTAACCATTCTTTTCAGGACAACGACTCTGACATAGAAGAGGATACCAGAAGCAGTCAAGAATTTCTTGATGAATTGCATGATGAGTTCCATGACAGAGCTCTTCTAGCTGACCAAAAGAGGTACTACAAGAGATCAGATAGAGTTGGAGCTGCTAAGGTTGATAAATCCAAGGTGTCATGCTACACTTGTGGAAAGATTGGTCACTTTCAGAAAGATTGCTGGTTAAACAAAAACTCCTCTCCAAGCTTTCCATCTGTAGGTCCATATTTTCTTAGGATTGTTACAAGTGATGGATTGAACTAAATAGAGAGATTGATAGATGGATCTTGATATGAACTAGAGAGAGAAAGGAGAGGAGGAGAGAGGTAGAGAGAGAAAGATGTGTTTACTGAAATGAAAAGTCAAATAACCAAAATGAGCAACCCCTCCTAACATGCTAGGAGGGGGTTTATATAGCTCACCCTACATGTGGGCTATATGGGCTATATTGGATCACGAGCCCAATATCATTGGAGTGACCGATCCTTTCTTAGGATTGTTACAAGTGTTGGATTGATTTAAATAGAGAGAGAGATAGATGGATCTTGATATGAACTAGAGAGAGAAAGAAGAGGAGAAGAGATGTAGAGAGAGAAAGTGATTATATTAATGAAATGTGAAATGGACAAATGAGCAACCCCTCCTAACATGCTAGGAGGGGGTATATATAGCCCACCCTACATGTGGGCTATATGGGCTATATGGATTACATATAGGATCACGAGCCCATTACTTGAATATATCTTTGGAGTGACCGATCCTTTCTAAATACGTAAAAACGTATTTCCAACAATCTCCCCCAAAGGGAGGTCACTCCAAGTTACAAAGTCCTAAATAGTCTGTAGCTCGTGATCTATGCTAATAATGATGTGACCGAGACTTTCCTTGGAAAAACGTATTTCCAACAATCTCCCCCAAAGGGAGGTAATATAGAGATTTTGCAATGCAAATTCTTTTTAAGCAATTAAGTTCGTTTTCCTCGACTCACTCGAATTGATCTCAAATTAACGTGGATTGATTTGTTCTTGGTGAAACGTATTTTTGGGTATTTTTAAAAATAAAAACTATTTAATATTACTTAAGACTAATTAATCTAACTAAAAGAAATAATACTTGACTAAAACTAATTTAACTATTTTAAAACTTTTTAAACAAATATGAAAAAACTATTTTAAATTTAATTAAAACTTTACTCTAATTAACTAATTAATTTTTAAACTAAAACTTTTTAATGAAATCTATTTTTTAAATAAAAATAAGTTGAAAACAAATTTAAAATTATAAATGTAATTAAAAAAATATTTTTATTTTATCTTTTTATTTTTGTATTTAAAATTTATAAAAGAAAATTAATATAAAACTTTTAATTAAAGTTAAAACTAACAGAACATAATTAAAATTTATTTAATTAAACTGCGAGGTCTAACATAAGCTATTTTAATTAAGAAGCTACTAAGAAACACAAAAGAAGGTCTAGCACAAATGGTTATGACGTATGAGTGTTGGACAGGAGGTCCAGGGTTCGAGACTTGGTAGAGACGAAATTTTTGCAATATAATTTTTTAGACTTTTTGTGTTTATGGAAATGAGAATCAAACAGATCAATGGGATCTGTTTGCTTACACAACAATAAACCCATACAACAAAAATAAGCACTATACCTAAGCAAATAAGCAGATGAGAACTAAGCCAAATAAGCAGTTAAACTGGAATATCTTAAAATAAACAAATAAGAAAATCAAATAAGCAACCTAAAAATAAAATCCAAGATAAACCATAAGCAAACTGAACAGTACCCAAATAAGCAGAAAAGAAACTGAAAAATAAATAAGCTACAAAAAAAAACTTAAAACCATAAAAAGCTAAATGAAATCACTTGCACAAATAAAAAATGAGCAGTCAACAAACTAAGCCAAACTACAACTAAGCAGACTTAAACATATAATGATCAAACAAAAGCAGATTATTAAGCAGATTAAAGTAATTCGAACCAAAAACAAAACAATAAGCAGACTAACAAACAATAAGCAAATAATCAAACTAAGCAGTTTAAACAAACTTAAAATTAAAATAAAAAAATTAACATAAAAATTTAAAGGAGAGTGAACCTGATGTTGAATCCGTTGAGACGAAGGATGGCGCTGTGCCTCCTTAATGAACCGAAACACACACCATCAAAACATCAAATCGAATCCAACCGAACCAGAAACATCTCGAACACGAACAGTACGAAACGAACCAGATTTTTTATAAAATCTTCCCAGTGGGGAAGATTAACACCACTTTTTTTTTATCAATTAATAAAAACAAACAATAATATAAAAAACAGATTAAAATTTGTAATGAAACTTGACAGAAAATTAAATGAGACGAGATTAATTAAAAATAACTTTTCATTAATAATAAGAAAATTACAATTACTGGAAAATAAAAAAATACAATTTACCTAAAAATCTAATTTGCATAAAATAAAATTAAAGCTAAATTAATCCTACTCCTAAATAAAAAAAACAATAAAAAAATAAAGAAAAATGGAATACTCCATTAAAAGTTGTGGGAGGGATTTATAGGAAAACCCTCATCTCTCTTCATGAACTTGGTTCTCACGTTCTTTAATCTTGGCCTCATCTTTCTTCTCTCTCTTTTCTCACACTTGATCAACGGCTGAAAAGACCCTTATCACGCGGATCACCACCTTGGCAGTCATATGTGTTTGTTGGGGTCTGATGTGGAGCCTTTTTATTGGATGTTGAGTTGTGGTGAGGTGTGAGAATCAATCAAAGAAAAGATATTGGCCACGTCAAGGTTGAGGACCACCAGTATCTAATTCCGGTTTTGATGGGAATTATTTGGGTTGCGTGTGGCCTCACGCGCTTCAAATAGTAAAGCCTCAATTTGTGAATAATATTTAGGGTTTGGGTGAACTGGTTTTGAGATGTGAGAGAGGAGGGGAGAGGATACATTGTTTGTATCGAAAAGTAAGGGTGAGTGGGTGAGGGTAATTTGTTTTATAAAAAACAAACGTGTGATGTGAGGGTAAAGTTTGACCAGGCTTTTAACCGTCCCATAATTTTCTTATTAAACCAAATGGGCTTTTGAAACCCAAGTGATTCCATTCCACTGTTTCATTTGTTTTGGCAAATGGGCTTTTGTGGCCCAAACTTAATCTTCTTCCAATCCGTTTCATAATTTTGGAATTTTGGGCCATATTCGGCTTTTGTTTAAACAAATCTAGCAACTTAATAACTCTGATATGAGCTAAAACTCATATCACTTTATCAACAAATAACCCTAAAACATGAAGCAAAATACCAATTTATCTTGCAAAAACAGTGTTATGTGGTAAGTTTGTGTTTGTGCTCACTTGTGTAGGTAAAAGGATACATTTTCAAGCAAACAAGGAATTATCAAGCTTAAATTGATGAAAAAGACAAAGAAGGATCAAAAGTGACAAGACTTTGAAGTACAAGGACCTATCTTGACAAACTGTCAAAGATGAAGGACTAAAGTGCAAATATTGTATAAAGTCAAGATCATAGTCAAATTTGGTCAACTATCAAGTCAACAAAGTCAAAGGACCAATTCTGCTCAAGAATGAAGTTTGGAGGAATAAAAGTGCCAAAGAAATGAAGTTACAAGCCTTAAAGTGTAATCTGCCAAAGTCTAGGGGCTAAATCTTCCAATATTGGAAATTAACACAAGTTCAATCCATGTGAAACAATTCCAACCAATGAGAAGGCAGCATATATTAAACACAGATTGCCAACTAATGTGCATTAATTTCCCACTCAGCCACCACATTAATTAACAAAATCCCAACAGTGCAATCCGTGTGCACTTGTTTCAACCATTCAGGCAATGACACGTGTCATCTTCAAATGGCCAAAAATTTCCTAGGATCGTTTTTGAGCTACAATGGATTTCATGAAGAGTTGTAAACATCAAAAGTGCTTATTTTTGAGAGACGAACACATTGGTCATCACCAATTAACATCAAATCAACTCAAGCAAAAAACCCCAATTTCATGTTCATACTTTGAAGATCAATTTTGCAGAATTATGCCACGTGGAGACCTGGGATTGGTCTCAATACGTCACCATCCCCAACAAACTTCCTTCTCAAGCCTATATATAGCAGCTTAGGTCTTCATTTGTACTTAGTAGTTGTAAGTGTGAAAAACACACACATTTACATTTTTCTCTCAACTTTTCCTTTCTTAGCTAAACTACTCAAGAGTTTGACACACTCTTGAGTTAGTTAGTTAGTTAGCATCCTTTTAACCAACTTTGTAACTAAATTCCATTAATAAATTTAAAATTCTTCATTTCCCGCCAAATTCTATCTTCTCCATTACTGTTCATACCTGCTTTCCATTGAGACTTGTGTTGCTGTTTGAAGTTTGTTATGATCATACATTGATCATAGCTAATTTTGAAGGAAGAATTGTAGCTGCTAGTTGATTTCAGTTCAAATTCATAGCTATGAGATGAATTCATGCCATGGAGATGTTTCTGGTTGATTGTAGCAGTTCTGTTGATTGTAGATGGTTGATCTAGTGCTAAGGTGGTGGTTAGCACTAGGATAGAGAGTTCAGCACTCCTCTACTTCCCAATGGTTACTTCACAAGGTTTTAAATGTTTCTGATTTTGGTTCCACTCAAATTGTCAACTGCATGCTATTTTTCTAGTGTAAATCTTGATGATTGTATGATCAAATCTGTTTAGTTTGGTTGTTGTTTGATTGTGTACATGTTTGTAGCTTAAGTCTTGATTAACTGCTCATTACTTTGGATTATGTTCTAGTCATAGCTTAATTCAGTCAGCTTTAGTCTTGTTTCTCTATTTGAGGTCTAGTGTTGTTCATTGCTTGCATGTAGTTCTTACACATTTCATTTTGAGCATTAAGTTTGGTTAACTAAAGGTTTTCATTCAGTTTGAACTAGCACTTAAAAAGTCTTTGAAAATTTTCATATATTTCAGATAAAGGAGTGTTTGGAATAAGCTGTTGATAAGTTTTCAAGTATTGATTCTTGGCAAGTTAATGTTCATTTTCAGTCATTAGGTGGTTACAAAGCGTTTTGAATAATTTTCAAGTCAAATAACAGTTCAAACAGGCAATTGGCAAGAAAAAGTTTGGGTTGATTTTCATTCAGTTTTGCCTTTAAAAAGTTGTCATTTTCATTTGCTTGCCATTAACTGATTTCTTGATGAAATTTCACCAAACCTGGTCTGATTTGTAGGTCATATCATAAAGTTTCATAGTCTAAAAGCATTTTATACAGTTTCCATTCAACTAGGAGAAATAAGCTAAAATCTGAAAAGTTGAGATAAGCAAAGTTACTATAAATGAAAACTGGATTTTCAAAACTCTTGATTCTATTCATTAACCAAGCAATTTTCTTTCATAAATCCATTTAGTAGATGACATTGGATGATTTTTGAGAATTTCAGCTTTTTGTCAAAATTTTTGGTCAACGCTTGGTCAACGATAAGCCATTTTCAGCTTAATTCAATTTCCCAGCTTATTACTTGATGAAATTTGTTATAACTTTATTTCCCGTTCATCATTTGAGCTTTTTAATCAGTTTAGACACAAAAATCAAGTTGTGCTTGTTCAGATTGTCCTAGAGCTTATTGTGTGCTTATTTTGAAGTGCTTATTTGCTTATTAGTAGTTTTCAGCCAGTTTCCTTTTATAGACCTAGCTTAATTTGAATTCTAAGAGTTTTGCAATTGGTTTGAACCATTTTGGTCCAGTAATAAGCTCAAACGAGCTTATTTGTCTAGTAAACCCGTTTTTGCTTAAAAGGTTTTCAAAATTGCATTTTGGTCCTTGTTGTATTAAAAGGTTTTTAATCCTGGCTAAACTCACACTTTTTTAGGGTTTTCACATATCAGTCCTTATAGTTTTGAATTTGTTAAATTTCAGTTAGTAGTTTGGAAATTTGTAATTAATTGGTTAGTTTGTTACATACTTTACATTTTTTATCCTTATAGTTTGCTGATTTGCATTTTTAGTCCCTAAACTTGTTAGAATTTACATTTTAAGCATTTGTATTTCATAGAATTTCCATTTTCAGTCCTTTTAGTTTTAAAATTTACATTTTGAATCTTACTTGAATAAAAACTTGGTAATTGCACAATGTTTTACATATAAGTAGGTAATATTTTTCTGTTTTGCAAGGCTTTGTTGAATTAGCAAATAGAATATCCAAAAAAGATTAACAACCAAAAACAGTTAAAAACCCGATATTGGTTGGACTTTCAATTAGCAAGAACTGAGAAAAACGAACTGCATTATACACAATTTCAAATGGCGTCGCTGCCGGTTCTTTGACTTTACGAGAGACTATCGATTGACGGTTTTCATTGGCTTTTGGGATCCGTTCACCTTGTGAACGTTATTTTTACGTATCATAAATAAAAAAAAAATAAAAAATTAAAAATATAAAAATATATAAAAACTAAAAAATTAACAAAACAATTCTTTTCCTAAAGAATTGACCAAAAAAATTAAAAAATCCAAAAAGCAATCTTTTTCCTATGAGATTGCACCCAAAAATATATATTATTAGATTCTCTCGGTTTTTATGTACATATAGTATTTTCTCTTAAAAAAACTCATAAATACAAAAATATTTTCCATATATTATTATAAGTAAATACGTATACGTATAAGAAAAACCAATCTACATATTATCCATAAGTATTGCCAAGGCAATACACCATGTTGAGGGGCGTTCCAGTCCTTGACACGTGTATCGATCAAACAAAATAAAGCAAGAATAGATAAATACTCTCAATAAGAAACAATTCGAAGAATACGAACATTTAAGTGAATAGAAAGGCGATGTGCTATAAAATGCCATCCAAGGGTCAATAGGTACTTAAGTGCTTCGTACCACCTAACCCCCGTTCACTTGTAAGTATTCTAAGAAGGAAGGCTTCATTGGGGGTCTTGCACCCAAGTAGTATATACGTATATTGTTATTTTCTTGTGGATATTTAATATTGAAACTCGAAGAGGATAATCCATTTCTCTTCAAAGTCACACGAGAGCTTCTCTCTCATTCCTCGTATTGAGTTGCATGCTCACTCGCGGGCGTGCACAAATACCGATTGGTGTACAACCTCTTCCTCCGAAAAGGAAGAAAAAGAGAAAGAGTAAGACTACCCACGTCCATCAAGCCGATCACGAGAATCGTGCTTTGACTCCTCCACCACAAGAAGCCATGGCTATTGATAATCGCTCTTTGATGGAACGTATGCAAACCAATGTTCATGGATATGCTAGTGCTATTAAGATTCCCGACTTTCCCGCAAATACATCTGAGCTACACACATCTATGATTACTATGGTTTCACAATCACCTTTCTATGGTAACAAGAATGAGGATCCTCATGATCACCTTAAGAGATTCCTTTCTCTTTGCAATACTATTAAGCACAATGGAGTTCCACATGAGGTTATTAGGTTGATGTTAGTGTCATTTTCACTAGAGGGACCCGCTAAGCATTGGTTAGACACTCAACCACCCGATAGTATCACCAAATGGGATGGTTTCACCACTAAGTTTTTGAACAAGTTCTTTCCTCCACATAAGACCATGGCCTTAAGGACCTTAATTATAGGCTTTCAACAAAAACCTAGTCAATCCTTTAGTGATGCTTGGGAAGAGTATAGTGAGTTATTGAGGCGATGCCCTAACCATGGATTGGATGATGTTCACCAAATCAATACCTTCTATAATGGCCTTAAACCTCATCACCAAGATTCACTCAATGCTTCCGCGGGAGGAAATATTCTACTTAAATCAGTGCAAGAGGCCTTGGACATCATTGAGACTAAAGCAATGGTTCAAACAAACAATCAATTTGAAGAAAGGGTTCATGTTATCCAAAACAATTCTCAAACCCCTTGTGACAACCAACTCCTCAAGTTTCAACAAGAGATGTTTCAAAAGATGGATAGAGATAGTGAGAGTAATTTGAAAGTACAACAAGAAATACTTCAAGCTTTTAAGAACATTTCATTGAACAATTCTTCAAATGATGTGAATGCCATTACCCTTTCTTGTGTAACTTGTGGAGGTCCCCATTCTTATGAACAATGTGATAAGGTGCATGGTTATCAAGGGGAATGTTATGCTTACCAAAAAGAACATCGTGAACACTTCAAGCACAATATCAATCCAAATAACCTTTCTTACAAGTCCCAAAACTACCTTACTCCACCGGGATTCCCACCCCAACCACCCACCCAAATTCAACAAAATCCTCCTCAAATTTTACCAAGAAATCAAGGGCAAAGATCACCTTATCAAGGAAATAATTACAAGGCACCCAATCAATTTCAACCTCAAACAAATACCTTTTATCCACTACAACAAGGATTTAATCAACCACTTCCACTTTTCCCCAATCAAGCATATGCTCAAATACCAAATCAAGCTTACCCTCAACTTCAAAATCAAGGATATGGGATGCAAGAGACTCAAGAGTATGTTGACAAGAAAATGCGTGAAATTGAGAAGAGAATGAATGATCAAATGAAACGTATAGCGGAGGAACAAACCAATAGGGTTTTAATGGCATTCAATCAAAGACCACAAGGGACTTTACCTTCCAACACACAAACAAATCCAAGGGCCAATGTCAATGCCATTACAACAAGGAGTGGAACAACAACAAAGGATCCTTCACCTCCTAAACCTACTATTGTTCAACCCACTTGTGCTCCTACTTGTGACAAGCCTTCTACCTCTACTTCACCTCCTCAAAATGCTCCTATTCACTCAAACACACCTTCTCAACCTATTCATACTTCTCCTTTACCTTCCACACTTCCCAATGAAGAAGTTAACAAATACAAATCTTCCACTACAACACCTATTCCACCTACACCAAAACCTACTCTTCCATATCCTTCAAGGTTGAAAAGGACAAGTTAAAGAACAAGGATGACATCCAAGTCTCCAATTTCTTAAGGATGTTCAAGCAACTCAACATCAATATATCCTTTGCGGAAGCTCTTGCTTATATGCCAAAGTTTGCTAAGATGTTCAAGGATTTGCTCTCAAACAAAGAAAAATTGGTTGATTTGCCCAACACACCCCTTAATGAAAATTGTTCCGCGGTGTTACTTAAAACCTTACCAACAAAACTTGGAGATCCGGGGCGCTTCTTGATACCTTGTAATTTTCCCGGTGTTGAAAATTGCATGGCTTTGGCGGATCTAGGGGCAAGCATAAACCTCATGCCTTTATCGGTTTGGAAAAAAAACTCTCTTCCCGAGCTGACTCCCACTAGGATGACTCTTGAACTAGCCAACCGAACCATAGCTTACCCCGTAGGTATAGCGGAGGATGTGTTTGTAGGTGTGGATAAGTTTACGTTTCCGGCCGACTTTGTAGTGGTTGATTATGACATGGATCCTAGAGTGCCTTTGATTGTTGGTACACCGTTTTTGAGAACAGGTCGTACTTTGATAGATGTGGCGGAAGGAGAACTAATTATGAGAGTAGAAGATGAGAGAGTGGTGTTTAAGTTAGGGAAAGTTTGTAATAGGAAAGAGGTTAAGGAGTCTAGACCTTGTGAGACTATTAACATTGTTGCTGTGTTAGATGAAGTGTGTGATGAACACTTTCATGATGCTTGTAAGAGTACTAGTGATGAGATGCCCCATGTTGAAACCGTGGCCTCAATTTCTCCCTCTTTAACACCTTTTGGAGAGAGTGATTTCCTCTTGGAGGAATTTGAGTCAAACTTTCTTGGTGATGATGATTCTCCCATTAATTGGGAAGAAGATATTCTTACAATCCAAAAGTTGCTCAATGAGGACCCTATTCCTTCTCCTATTCCACAAGAAATTACCATTGAGGAACCTTCCATAGTAAAACCTTCCATAGAAAGTACACCTCCTATTGAACTTAAGGACCTTCCATCCCACTTAGAATATGCTTTCTTAGAGGGCAAAGACCAATTACCGGTGATCATTGCTAAAGAGTTGAAAGAGGATGAGAAGGAGCAACTTATTGAAGTCCTTAAGAAACACAAGAAAGCCTTAGCATGGAAAATATCTGACATAAGGGGAATTGATCCACATTTTTGTACACACAAAATCCTTATGGAGGATGACTATAAACCCGCCATTCAAAACCAAAGGAGAGTTAACCCAAAAATCCATGAGGTTATTAAGAAGGAAGTGATTAAACTCTTAGATGCGGGTATGATTTACCCCATTTCCGACTCACCATGGGTTAGCCCGGTTCATTGTGTTCCAAAGAAGGGTGGAATCACCGTGGTGCCTAATGAGAACAATGAGCTTATTCCCACGAGACTTGTGACCGGTTGGAGAGTTTGCATTGATTGTAGAAAACTCAATGAGGCAACTAGGAAAGACCATTTCCCGCTTCCCTTTATAGATCAAATGCTTGAACATTTAGCGGGAAATGAGTACTATTGTTTTCTTGATGGCTTTTCGGGTTATTTCCAAATACCCATTGACCCTAAGGATCAAGAAAAGACCACATTCACTTGTCCCTACGGTACATTTGCTTACAAGAGGATGCCTTTTGGCTTATGTAATGCACCGGGGACGTTTCAAAGGTGCATGATGGAGATTTTCCATGACATGATAGAGCAAACCATGGAGGTTTTTATGGATGACTTTTCCGTCTTTGGAAATTTATTTAGCTCATGTCTCACCAATCTTGAAAGAATGCTTAAGCGTTGTGAGGAAACACGTTTAGTGCTTAATTGGGAGAAATGTCACTTTATGGTGAAAGAGGGGATTGTTTTAGGACACAAAATATCCAACAAGGGATTAGAAGTTGATCGAGCTAAAATTGATGTGATTGCTAAGCTTCCCCCACCCACCTCGGTTAAAGGTGTGAGGAGTTTCTTAGGTCATGCGGGATTTTATAGGTGCCTTATACAAGATTTTTCTAAGATAGCTAGACCGATGACTCACCTCTTGGAGAAAGAGGCTCCTTTCATTTTTAACCAAGATTGTTTAGACTCTTTTGAGACTCTTAAGGAAAAATTGACTAAGGCTCCCATTTTGGTTTCTTCAAATTGGGAATTACCTTTTGAGCTTATGTGTGACGCTAGTGATTATGCGGTGGGGGCCGTCTTAGGACAAAGAGTTAATAAGCATTTTCAACCTATACACTATGCGAGTAAAACCATGACCGGTGCACAACTTCATTACACTACCACGGAAAAAGAGTTGCTTGCTATAGTATATGCTTTTGAGAATTTTAGACCATATCTTGTGCTTTCCAAAACCATAGTGTATACGGATCATTCCGCTCTCAAGTATCTTATGACAAAACAAGATGCTAAGCCTAGGCTTTTGAGATGGGTTTTGTTGCTTCAAGAGTTTAAGATAGAAATTCGTGATAAGAAAGGGGCCGAGAATTTAGCGGCGGATCACTTGAGTATACTTGAGCATCCTTTTCAAGGAGATTTACCACACCAAGAAATCAATGAATCCTTTCCATTAGAGGAGCTCATGTCTATCTCTTCCCAAGAGGATGCCACTCCTTGGTTTGCGGATATCGCAAACTATCTTGTGGGCAATGTGCTTATTGAGGGTCTTACTTATCAACAAAAGAAGAAGTTTCTTAAGTTAAGTACTACTTTTGGGATGATCCATATCTTTTTAGGCAATGTGCGGACCAAATCATTAGACGGTGTGTAGATGGGCCCGAGGCATTTAAGATCTTAGAAGCATGTCATAAAGGACCTACGGGTGGACATTTTGGGCCTAACTATACCGCCAAGAAAGTCTTTGATTCGGGTTACTATTTGCCTTCCATTTACAAAGATGCCCATGAAATGGTGAAATTTTGTGATGTGTGTCAAAGACAAGGAAAAATTACACAACGTGATGAGATGCCACAAAATTTTATCCAAGAGTGTGAGATATTTGATGTGTAGGGCATTGATTTCATGGGACCTTTTCCATCCTCTAAGGGAAACAAGTATATACTTGTGGCGGTGGATTATGTGTCCAAATGGGTGGAGGCTAAAGCCTTACCTACCAATGATGCTAGAGTTGTTGTGAAGTTTTTGAAACAATTGTTTGCTAGATTTGGTGTACCTCGGGCCATCATAAGTGATCGTGGTACGCACTTTTGTAATGATCAATTCACGAGAGTGATGAAGAAGTATGGAGTTAATCATAGACTTTCTACCGCGTATCACCCTCAAACAAATGGTCAAACCGAGGTCACAAATCGTGGTTTAAAGAGAATTTTAGAGAGAACGGTGGGAGAGCATCGAGCTTCTTGGTAGGATAAGCTTGATGATGCTTTGTGGGCGTTTAGGACGACTTTTAAAACACCAATTGGTTGTACGCCTTATAGGCTTGTCTATGGAAAAGCGTGCCACCTCCCATTCGAGCTAGAACATAAGGCATCTTGGGCTCTCAAATGGGCTAACTTTGATTTAAACCAAGCCGGTTGCCATAGGAAAGATCAACTCAATGAGATGGATGAATTGAGAGCCAATGCCTATGAAAATTCTTTGCTTTACAAGGAAAAGACTAAGAAATTGCATGATGCTAAGATCAAGAATCACGAGTTCAAAGTAGGAGAGCCGGTTCTCCTCTTTAACTCAAGATTGAAACTTTTTGCGGGCAAGCTTAAGTCGAGATGGTCCGGTCCATTCACTATTGCTCAAGTGTTTCCATATGGAACTATTGAGTTGTCACAACCCGATGGTCCAAATTTTAAAGTGAATGGTCACCGTGTTAAGCATTACTTTGGGGAGGACATTCCGTTGAAATGGTCCAAGAGATCCCCATTTTCCCCATGAATTAATTCATTGAGGGACGAGTCGAGCTAGAGACTCATTAACTCAAGCATCGTATAACTAGGTTTAGAGTGTTGTAGGTTAGAAATAAAGGTATAGACTTGGATATAAGTGTAGGGGAGACCTTCTTTTGTCTTCATGATTGTTTGTAGGGTTGCTCACTCATCTCATGTTTTGGAGCTTATGGAGGAGGCCCTTGTATCCGGTTCACTTCGTTACTATAGTGATTTTTCATTGACACCTTGTGCTTAAACATGATTTCACTAATAGTTATCCTTTCCTTAACTTGGGTTAAGCAAAGTCTATTCATTGTCATAAGTGTAGGGGAAGTTTTTATATTTCCATGCTCTTAAACATTGAGGACAATGTTTAGCTTAAGTGTAGGGGGGTCTTCTATCGAAGTGACCTTACCTAGAACTTGTCATTGTCTTGCATGATAACATGGAAAATTGATTTTTCAACATTTTTCAAATTTTTGATCTACTTTGGCCAACAAAAATATGCATTCATAATTTTTGCATCAATCATTTTGCATAATATATTTGCATTGTATATATTTCTTCTTTTATTTTTCATCAAAAATATATAAAAAGAAAAAATATAATAAAACATGGTTTTAACAAATTTAGACTTCTTTGACATATTAGGCCCGCTATGGATATTTTGACTCAACCCGAGTTTGCTTATTTTAGCATTCTCTAGCTAGTATCCTTAACCATGTAGTCTTTCATTGGTCTATTAGGCTAAGCATCCACCAATCTCATTCTTTGAGATTTTAAATTTGTGGAGAATGGGAAATGATAGAGTTGAAGCAAATGTAAAAGGGCTAGATAAACTTCATGATAATTACTTGTGGCTAAACCCTTCTCTTCTTAACCTCTATTTTCTTCGCATGTATAAAATTTTTAATAAATAATCAAGAACGGTTTTAATTGGTTTGTAATCTCTTATGCATTTTTGACTAATCATTCATGGTTGGTATGAGTACGTCTTAAGATTATAAGTTAGAACGTTTTATGTGTACTAGACTTATGTCATGCTCAATATTTAGCGGGTGTTTTTCCTTTTATTCTTTTGAACTTTCTTTGTGGGGAATAAAGAAAAATAAGAGCGGCTTATAAAAAATGAGTGGCTAGAAAAAAAAAAGAAGAAAAAGAAACAGAAAAGAAAAAAAATATATATACAAGACTCCCAAGAGGGGCAGTGTGGTGTTAATTATAGTGACTATTGAGTTCCAATATTACCTTGACGGGTTGCGGGGATTCAATAGATTGCTCCAATCCAATATTATCTTGACGGGTTGCGGGGTTGAAGATCCAAAGTCTCAAAAAGATGGCGGATGTAAATTATTGCGTGAGTTTTATTTTTCTTTCCTTAGCGAGTGTGTAGCTACTTATGAAAGCATGACATGAGGATTTTACACATAAGGCGAATGACTTATTACTCTTGAAACGGACTTATATTAATTGTGAGCGGTTTTTCAAGTAATGGATGAGAGGATTACTTAGGATTAAAACCGTGCTTCCTTATTTTTTGGATTTTACACTTCTTATACTTCACACTTGAATAAATGACAAATTTGCCCACAAGCAATTTGCTCAAATAATAACCGGTTCTACATTTAATTGTCATGAATAAGTTGATGCATTTTTTACTTGTGAATACAATGATCCCATTTTTAAGCTTGGTATGGGGAAAGTGAAACTTGAGGGTGATAAATATCCATGGTACCCAAGCCCTAATCTAAGCCATTGAATTCTTTATGAGTTATTTCCATCAAAACCATTTCAAGAAAAATCAAAAAGATATAAGATAGAATTTTATTTTGTTCATTGCATTATTAAAAGTCAAAATCATGCATCATGTAGTTTAGAGTAGTGTAGATGCATTCCATATGGCCAAGGTGGGTTAATTATGAGGAGAATGTAAATTTGTGCTTTAAAATATATAATTGCATGAGGACATGACAATGTTCAAGTGTAGGGGATTTGATATGAGCTAAAACTCATATCAATTTATCAACAAATAACCCTAAAACATGAAGCAAAATACCAATTTATCTTGCAAAAACAGTGTTATGTGGTATGTTTGTGTTTGTGCTCACTTGTGTAGGTAAAAGGATACATTTTCAAGCAAACAAGGAATTATCAAGCTTAAATTGATGAAAAAGACAAAGAAGGATCAAAAGTGACAAGACTTTGAAGTACAAGGACCTATCTTGACAAACTGCCAAAGATGAAGGACTAAAGTGCAAATATTGTATAAAGTCAAGATCATAGTCAAATTTGGTCAACTATCAAGTCAACAAAGTCAAAGGACCAATTCTGCTCAAGAATGAAGTTTGGAGGACTAAAAGTGCCAAAGAAATGAAGTTACAAGCCTTAAAGTGTAATCTGCCAAAGTCTAGGGGCTAAATCTGCCAATATTGGAAATTAAAACAAGTTCAATCAATGTGAAACAATTCCAACCAATGAGAAGGCAGCATATATTAAACACGGATTGTCAACTAATGTGCATTAATTTACCACTCAGCCGCCACATTAATTAACAAAATCCCAACAGTGCAATCCGTGTGCACTTGTTTCAACCATTCAGGCAATGACACGTGTCATCTTCAAATGGCCAAAAATTTCCCAGGATCGTTTTTGAGCTACAATGGATTTCATGAAGAGTTGTAAACATCAAAAGCGCTTATTTCTGAGAGACGAACACATTGGTCATCACCCAAATCAACTCAAGCAGAAAACCCCAATTTCATGTTCATACTTTGAAGATCAACTTTGCAGAATTGTGCCACGTGGAGACCTGGGATTGGTCTCAACACGTCACCATCCCCAACAAACTTCCTTCTCAAGCCTATATATAGCAGCTTAGGTCTTCATTTGTACTTAGTAGTTGTAAGTGTGAAAAACACACACATTTACATTTTTCTCTCAACTTTTCCTTTCTTAGCTAAACTACTCAAGAGTTTGACACACTCTTGAGTTAGTTAGTTAGTTAGAATCCTTTTAACCAACTTTGTAACTGAATTCCATTAATAAATTTCAAATTCTTTATTTCCCGCCAAATTCTATCTTCTCCATTACTGTTCATACCTGCTTTCCATTGAGACTTGTGTTGCTGTTTGAAGTTTGTTATGATCATACATTGATCATAGCTAATTTTGAAGGAAGAATTGTAGCTGCTAGTTGATTTCAGTTCAAATTCATAGCTATGAGATGAATTCATGCCATGGAGATGTTTCTGGTTGATTGTAGCAGTTCTGTTGATTGTAGATGGTTGATCTAGTGCTAAGGTGGTGGTTAGCACTAGGATAGAGAGTTCAGCACTCCTCTACTTCCCAATGGTTACTTCACAAGGTTTTAAATGTTTCTGATTTTGGTTCCACTCAAATTGTCAACTGCATGCTATTTTTCTAGTGTAAATCTTGATGATTGTATGATCAAATCTGTTTAGTTTGGTTGTTGTTTGATTGTGTACTTGTTTGTAGCTTAAGTCTTGATTAACTGCTCATTACTTTGGATTATGTTCTAGTCATAGCTTAAGTCAGTAAGCTTTAGTCTTGTTTCTCTATTTGAGGTCTAGTGTTGTTCATTGCTTGCAAGTAGTTCTTACACATTTCATTTTGAGCATTAAGTTTGGTTAACTAAAGGTTTTCATTCAGTTTGAACTAGCACTTAAAAAGTCTTTGAAAATTTTCATATATTTCAGATAAAGGACTGTTTGGAATTAGCTGTTGATAAGTTTTCAAGTATTGATTCTTGGCAAGTTAATGTTCATTTTCAGTCATTAGGTGGTTACAAAGCATTTTGAATAATTTTCAAGTCAAATAACAGTTCAAACAGGCAATTGGCAAGAAAAAGTTTGGGTTGATTTTCATTCAGTTTTGCCTTTAAAAAGTTGTCATTTTCATTTGCTTGCCATTAACTAATTTGTTGATGAAATTTCACCAAACTTGTTCTGATTTGTAGGTCATATCATAAAGTTTCATAGTCTAAAAGCATTTTATACAGTTTCCATTCAGCTAGGAGAAATAAGCTAAAATCTGAAAAGTTGAGATAAGCAAAGTTACTGTAAATGAAAACTGGATTTTCAGAACTCTTGATTCTATTCATTAACCAAGCAATTTTCTTTCATAAATCCACTTAGTAGATGACATTGGATAATTTTTGAGAATTTCAGCTTTTTGTCAAAAAATTTTGTCAATGCTTGGTCAACGATAAGCCATTTTCAGCTTAATTCAATTTCCCAGCTTATTACTTGATGAAATTTGTTATAACTTGATTTCCCGTTCATCATTTGAGCTTTTTAATCAGTTTAGACACAAAAATCAAGTTGTGCTTGTTCAGATTGTCCTAGAGCTTATTGTGTGCTTATTTTGAAGTGCTTATTTGCTTATTAGTAGTTTTCAGTCAGTTTCCTTTTATAGACCTAGCTTAATTTGAATTCTAAGAGTTTTGCAATTGGTTTGAACCATTTTGGTCCAGTAATAAGCTCAAACGATCTTATTTGTCTAGTAAACCCGTTTTTGCTTAAAAGGCTTTCAAAATTGCATTTTGGTCCTTGTTGTATTAAAAGGTTTTTAATCCTGGCTAAACTCACACTTTTTTAGGGTTTTCACATATCAGTCCTTATAGTTTTGAATTTGTTAAATTTCAGTTAGTAGTTTGGAAATTTGTTATTAATTGGTTAGTTTGTTACATACTTTACATTTTTTATCCTTATAGTTTGCTGATTTGCATTTTTAGTCCCTAAACTTGTTAGAATGTACATTTTAAGCATTTGTATTTCATAGAATTTCCATTTTCAGTCCTTTTAGTTTTAAAATTTACATTTTGAATCTTACTTGAATAAAAACTTGGTAATTGCACTATGTTTTACATATAAGTAGGTAATATTTTTCAGTTTTGCAAGGCTTTGTTGAATTAGCAAATAGAATATCCAAAAAAGATTAACAACCAAAAACAGTTAAAAACCCGATATTGGTTGGACTTTCAATTAGCAAGAACTGAGAAAAACGAACTGCATTATACACAATTTCAAACTCCAAATGGGCTTTTGAGCCCATTAATCCAAATGTGGGACCCACCTGGCCCAATTTGTTTATAAAGTTAAATCCGCTAAAAATCGAACTTGAATTTGACTTCCTTGATCTTTCTTTAAACCCGTGTCGATTTAGCCAGTTTTCGTGAACTTGGGCACACTTTTGGTCTTTGACTTTGTCTTCGTCTCTTTCTTGGACTTTTCTTCAACATTTGACCGTGAAATCCCGTGTTTTCTTTCCTTTTGATTATTTGTACCTATTTCACACAAAAACACAAAACCACGCGTAATTCTGACTTTTACGATACTAAACATATGATTAGGTCTTGTTTTTCCTTGATTTTTAGTGGCAAAAGGATAAGTGCTTACACACTTATTAGGAGGTCACACCATTTTACAAAATCTTAAACCTAGCATACTATGCTTGAGTCTTCGATCTTGTTCTTGTGAATATGCTGATGAGATCTTTGACTTTAGTCTTGAGCATGTTCTCTTGCCTTGACCTTGTGCATTCATCACTTGTGATATTTGTCTCTTCATGACTTCATGTTCCACATACTTATACTTTTGTAAATTCTTGAAAGCTTCAAAGTTTGATACAGCGGAAGACTTGACTTTTAGACTTTCTTGAATTTGTTGAAGTATTAAGTTCAGAAAGCATAAGCATGTGTTGACGACTTCTTCTGGATTGAACACCGCAATGACACCTTCTTGTTACACTGCATAAGACAGTTAGCAACAAAACATATACACGGATGAAATAGCCTTGAACATTTCATTCTAATTCGGTAGCCTTTTACCTCCGGTCGGTGAAGACCGTTGGACGATATTAAATATCGTATTTGTGGCAGGTAGTTTCAATTAAGAACCTCCTTGACAAGATTTCGCGGGTAAACCCGTTCTCTTTATTCGACCGTCCAAGGCTGACTGCGAACATAAAGAGTGAATCATTTGGATAATAATATCCGCATGATTTGAAGCCGTCAAGTCATGTTCCTGGAACAAGTGAAATTCAATTAAGAACCGCACCATCGTTTCTTTCCAGTTTTCATGAACTTGATTCGTATAGAATCTTGTAAGTCACCTACCAAGTGCTGTTTGAGGTTAACACTAGAAGGATTTCCACTCATCACTGTGAACACTAAGTTATCACTCTGAGTGTTCTGGCAAGATCACTAAGATATTGCGTAGAGGCCTGGAACGTGTTTAAATTCATTTAAGCATTAAACCACTGTTGCTTTCCAGTTATCACAAGTTTGATTCATAAATAATCTCACAAGTCACCTACCATGAGCTTTTTGATATTCGCTCAAGAAGGATTTCCATCTTCATTGTAAATACTTTCGTATTACTCTGATGTTCAGGCAAGATCATGAAGATTTTGCGTAGGACTCTTAAGATCTTTCTTACTTTTCACAGTGTGTGAAGAAGCAAAGAATTATGAAAGTGTGTCCTAATGAGATATTTTATGATTTCAAATGGCTTTAGACTCGATCATGCACATTGGATTTTAGTGATCGGAGGCTGGAGAGGAGTGCCACCTTTTCAATACCAATTTATTTAGAGTGAATAAATCAATAGATAATGTGTTGTCTCCGTGTGATTAAAACAAATAACTTTTGAGAGATATCTGAGTTAGCTGGGATGGGTTGTGCATTGCATCTTTGGGTCCATGATGTCTGTCTTCAATATCAAGAATCATTAAACAATGATCTTAATAGCATATGTATTGACCCGGTTTCTGCCTAAGTTGTAAGGAGGGCTTCTTTCTTTACACCCTTTTTCTTTACAATTCTTTTTCATTCTTCAACCTTTTCAATGCTTACCAATACGTCATCACTAGCACCTTGTTGTGATTGTTCCAGTGCTAACTTAAATACTTGGTCGGCATTTAGCTACGTTCACAATCTTTCTCCATCTTTCCTAAGGACTACTATTTCTAGCTATGGAATGTCCTTGGGAAGTTTCCTCCGGTTCTAGAGGAATCATTGGACTTTAACCTATCCTACCATCCTTATGTCACCACAATCTTCACCGTCGTGAATAGAGATGTTTTGGGTAAATGTATGTCACCATGAAATCCATTTTGAAGTGCAAATCCATTTTGCTCCCCTTTAACATATGCTACGATATCCGAAAACATTTCGCACATGTCGGGATGAGATATCACGTTAAGTCAAACCATTTATGATTATTCATTTCCCATATTAAATCACATTTTCTCTCCCATTGAAAAATATTAACCCAATCGATGTTTTTAATATCAATTGATTGAATAGCATTTTAAGAAAATTTGGGAAGAAAAATGCAAATCCAATTATCTTCATGAATTACACAATCTCCCCCTCAAATTAATGAGGGTGTACTTGAAACGTAAATAAAATACCTTTTAAACACAAGTGTAAGATATTTATCACGTGCAAAGATCATATATGATAATGTATTCACAAGATTAGCGATTTATGAGGTTGGACCTGAATGATGGAGAACATCATATGAAAGAAGCACATGGTTCTTGTTCACGAATGTTGGTCGCCTCATCACGTCTGAAGTAATCTCTTGACTCCATGTGTAAGATTGATATCGTTGTCTTGACACCAACATGTGAGCTTGCCACTTTCGGCGTCAAAGATTCTGAGTGCTGGACAATTGCTCCCCCTCAATTGTTGACCCGTGTTCTATTGAAAGAGTTGTAGTCGCCGTTTGAGTAGTCGCATCGTCGAGTATGTAGATATCAATTGTAAATTACTACGGTTGGTGGAGATTATAACTTCATAAAAACAAGATTTCTCTTGTTTTAACAAATAAATGCACTTAAACGTACATATATCCGTGTTAGATTGTGTTATAAAGTAAACACAATCCCTTAGATGGTTGTAAAGTAAACCATGCCCTAGAAAATTAATTCACGTTGTTGAGTCAAAGCTTTCCGGTGAAATGCTTGACTTGAGTATGAAAAAACGGGTTACTATCGAAAATAATAGCAAGCCATTTTGAGCATGTTTTTAAAACATTTGAACTTTTGCTCGAACTTTATTTACAACCCCGTGTCATTATTGAATGACATTTCTAGTATCGTAAATATTATCGATTCCAGAAGACATGCTCTTTTTATCAAAACATTTTTGAACACACAATTTTGAAAGATTTAGAAAAACAATTCTCGAAAAATTGTGTTCATTGTTTTGAAAACAAATTACTTGAGCTTAAGATTTTGAGTATCTTACAAAACGAGCTCAAGTCCGGGAAGTTGTAAACTTCCCATTGTTAAGGATAAGTTACCATCGGTGATAAACTTTCCTTTTAACTGAAGGGCGAGTTCTAAGATGACATTTACTTAGAAGTCATTTTCATGAGCTTGAAAAACTTTGTTTGTTTTAACGTAAAGCTCATGACCGAGAATGGTGAGTTTCTCGTTATGAGGAAAAGTTCTCTTATTTAAAATATTCACTTTCCTTTCTGAGCATAAAACTTGGAATGTTATAATACAAGCTCATGACAGAGAAAATTTAATTTCCCGTTACGAGGATAAGATATCTTTAAAGATAAGCTTTCCTAAAATTAAGGTCCGAGTTACAGTCTGATATTTAACTGTAAGTCATTGTGCATGAGCTTAAAAACTTAGAATGTTTTTAATATTAGCTCATGCCCGAGAAAAATTATTTTCTCGTTGTAAGGATAAGTTTATCATCGGCGATAAACTTTCCTTTTAATTGAAGAACGAGTTCTAAGTTGACATTTACTTAGAAGTCAATTTCATGAGCTTGAAAAACTTTGAATGTTTTAACGTAAAGCTCATGACCGAGAAAGATGAATTTCTCGTTAAGAAGAAAAGTTCTCTTATTTAAACAATACACTTTTCTTTATGATCTTAAAACTTGGAATGTTTTAATACAAGCTCATGACCGAGAAAAATTAATTTCTCGTTACAAAGATAAGCTATCTTTAAATATAAGCTTTCCTAAAATTGAATTCCGGGGCATAATATGAAATATAGTTATACACCATTTACACGAGCTTAAAACTTTTGAATAGTTTTAATATAAGCTCGTGTCCGAGAAAATTTAATTTCTCGTTAATGAGGATAAGTTTATCATCGGCGATAAACTTTCCTTTATTTGAAGATCGGGTCATCATCTGATATTTAATGAAGAGCCTTATACCTGAGCTTAAAACCTTTGAATGGTTTTAGGATAAGCTCGTGTCCAATAAAACTTAATTTCTTGTTAAGAGGGTAAGTTATCATTGCGTAGATAAACTTCCCTGTCTCTGAAGTCCGGGTCATCGTTTGTCATTTAACGAGGAGCCATTGTGCATGAGCTTAAAAACTTGGAATGTTTTTTATATAAGCTCATGCCTGAGAAAAACTAATTTCTCGTTGGTAGGATAAGTTTACCATCGAGATGAACATTCCTGTCTTTTGAGAGCGAGTTACAGTCTGTTATGTGACTATAAATCATTGTGGTAAGCTTAACCATGAAATCCCTGAAACACTTGTTTCTACGACATCTGCTTCTTCAGCAACCAAACTCTAAGAGTGTCCTTAGTTGAACGGTATACAACGATTGGACCGCTTCGTTCTTTTGGAACATCAACTTTGGTACATGCATTCTCATTAGGAATTTGCATGCTTTGACATGGGTTAGCGATATATCTATCTTAGAAGCAAGTGGGGGTTCACATTTTTCTTTTCTTGTGCTAGAGGTGACCGGAGGAGATGATTCACTTGTCTTAGCTGGTAAACGTTTCCTTTTATAGAAAACCTTAAGTTCAGGGTTAAGTGATGTATCCTCTTTTTCAATTTTCTCCCTAGTAGTCTTAGTAGAATCAGAGACTATCCTAGTTAAAGGGCACTCGTTTCCTACAATAGTGAAAGTTCTACCGGTGGGGCGCCACATTTTACCAATGGGTTTGATTTTAGCAACCCACTGGATTTAAGTCTAGCACGGGAGTTCACCTCATTAAGTAATTTTTTGATACAAGAATCATGATTGGCTTTAAAGACACATTTCCTACATGTTTTGCAAGTAGCATATTTAATGTCCGAGTAAGATCTAGAATTCCTAGATGATTGATTGATGCTCCTAGGATGTGACATGCTACGGTTAGCAGTGTTGGGTAAACTAGGAGGCATCTGACTAGGTTTGAAATTTCTATCTCTTACTTGTGTCTTTTACTTAGCTTCCCTTAGACCAAATGTATGGCGAACGTCACTTAAACTAGTGCGAGACGTATTCCTTGGACTATGTCTAGGGAGACTAGAGGCAATCATGTGATTAGGTCTTTGAAAAGCTGTTTTAGTCACATTGGCCCTAGTAGGTGGAGTGACTGGTCTAGAAAGATGAACCATATCAACTTGGGAGGCAAACCGCGGTCTCGAGGATTGCGATCGCTCAGATCTAAATGCAGTCGGTTGTCGAATGAACTGATTTGTAGGCGGTTTCCCCAAGATTGATGGTTTTTCAAGCTTAGTGTCCACACTAGTTCCTTTAGTTTTCCTTAATTCATTTCTCAAAGCAGCTATAGCAAAAACCTTTTCTTGAACCCGAGCCTTTAAAGTCTCATTCTCTTTAACCAATTTATCTTGGGATGCCAATTTAGATTTTAGCAACTTAATTTGTTTCAAAAGATTATCCTTTTCAGCTTTAGAATCTAGAACTGTTTGATCCAATTTTCGTTCAAGAACAACGTTTGACTTTTCAAGTTTTTCAAAATACTTTTCAAATTTTTCCGTTTTCTTTGAAAATTTAATTTTGGCATCCTCAAGCTCTTTCGATTGCTGAGCTACGATCTTTTCGAGCTATTTAATCTTGGAATCAGAAGCAGTCAATAAAGCAGTTATAAGACAATTATCGTGATGTTTAGCATTTTGAACACTTTCTCCCCCATTATGACTCACATAGGATGGATCAGAAGTTGTATTTCTATTACTCTTTTCCATCCCATGTTTGTCATAATTAGGTTCAGAATGCTCAATATGCGGCATTACATCAGCATATACATCATAAACAACATTACATTATACCATGTTCGCAGGCTCTTCGTCATAAACGGGTAAGGTGTCATCAAAAGAGATCTCGTGAACATTCCCTGACGTGCCATTGGTATCATGTTGTCGTCCTGATTCTGTGCTCTTTCCATCGTAAGGCACCAAATTTCAACCGAATGACCATTCTCCTCTTGCATCTGCATCATAGATTCTTGCACTCCATTATCATACGCTTGCTGAAGTCTGGATCTTTCATAAATCGAAGAAGAAACCGATGTCATAAATTTTAACAGTGTATCACGGAAGTCTTTAACTTTAGTATGTGTGTATTGAAGAAATGACCGGCATATCCCTGAATTGTCAGACTTGATGATATTGAATTGGAGGAAAGGCGTAAGTTATGTCACAAAAGCCTTGAAATAATAAAAAATTTGGATATAAAGTTATAAATCCACACAATAACATAAAATCAATATTAAAAAAAAAACGTGTCACTTCCCAAAACCAAAACAAAATATAAAAACACTTAAACAAACCCACGTAACTTCTTTTCACTTTAAAAATATAAAAATATTCAACCACTTTAAATTTTGTTTACAAACGTGGCAATTATTCACACTGGAGCCAAAAAAATGTGGCCTTCTTTTCACCCACGTAACTTCTTTGTAAACTCCACCCCAATATAAAAAATAATAATACAATTTTATCACAACCACAAAACGTTATGCGTTGGCCAAAAAATACGGATTTTTCCTAAAAATAAAATAAAATACGGATTTTTCCTCGTCTCTCTCAAACGACACGTTTATATCACCTAACCACTTCTTAATACACGTGTTTTACTCCCACTAATATAGCAGATATCCTTGTTTACTCCGCCCCACTATATAAACCCATCCTAACCCTAATCTTAACCTATTCGCCCCCTTTATCTCTTCCTCCTATACATCTCTTTCTGAAACATCTATTGCAGATTAATCTGAGCCAAATCTCTATTAACTGTCAACCAAAACGCCTCAGAAATTTCATTCCACGCCACTATTTTTCCAATATTAGTCGCCCTTATCCCTGCCAACGCACCACCTCAGCAAAAGAACCTCTACCAGCCTTTTAGACCACCACCGTCTCAGTCACCAATACCACCTCAGTTTAGAGACCTAAACGGT
The DNA here is from genome assembly GCA_025667525.1 of Glebionis coronaria. Lineage (NCBI taxonomy): Eukaryota > Viridiplantae > Streptophyta > Magnoliopsida > Asterales > Asteraceae > Glebionis > Glebionis coronaria. The sequence goes on along the minus strand of CM046880.1, from coordinate 123,114,398 downwards.
GGAACCTAATCACACCTCAAAACTCAAAAGAAATCTCAATCTTTATTTCTGTTTATCACAACCCACGAATCAAAACTCATAAACAATGAAGAACCAAGATTTCGTCGACTACAAGATCTTGAAAAGATCTCAGTTAGGTTTGATATGTGAGTGCATGTCGGTTTTTTTTTGTGAGTAAATAAAAAATAATAAAGATAATAACACGATTGTTACTACACTTTATTTGATTTCGTATATTGAACTTGGTTGAAGAAAACCAAAACACGAATCTATGAAGATGATTGTTTAAACTCTTAAGATCTATAAAGATCTGTCAAGTGTTTAACAAATCTGAGATCTGTAATTTGAGTTTTGAGGTCGAGTCTAGAAGAAATGGGTGTTTAGGAGACGAAGGGATAGGTTAAATTTGGTGTTGGATTTGTTTTGGAGTGATAAGGATGATGTTGTGGATGTGTTTGTGAGTCAGTCTGTGTGTGTGTTCGAGGGTCAGTTTACAACACTCGGGCTGTGTTGTGTGTGATCGATTGTTGTGGAGTGGAGTCTGTCGAGTGAGATGAGTTGGTTGTCGAGGTTGAGTCTTGAGTCTGAATTTGAGTCGAGAGTCTTGGGTTGAGTCTAGGTTGTATATGAGTCTGGGTTGAGTCGTGGTTGAGTCAGGGTGCACCATCCTTCATTTCTTCGGAAAATAAAAAATTCTTCGGAATAATTTGGATTTTCAGATAAATGTGAATATTCGAAATACTTGATATTTTCACAGAAATCTTCGGAATAACCTTGATTTTCAGAGAAATGAAAGATTTTCGGAATACTTGATTTTTCAGACAAATTTTCAGAATAACCTTGATTTTCAGAGAAATGATAGATTTTCGGAATACTTGATTTTTCAGAAAAATCTTCGGAATAACCTTGATTTTCAGAGAAACGATAGATTTTCAGAATACTTGATTTTTCAGCAAAATCTTCGAAATAAGTGGATTTTCAGAGATTTCTTCGGAATAAGATAATTTTCAGAAAAGAACCCTATTTCGGAAGAATTGAAATTTTCAGAGAATTTCTTCGGAAAAAGTAACCCTTTTGTGAAGAAAGTGTTTTGGATGACAGTTGTTTGGTAACTTTTTGGATAAACACAAACTGACAAAATAGAAACTTGTGAGAAACAGATGTATCAAGAAGGAACACCAATGTTATACGAAACCACAAATGAACTAAAAAAAACTAAAAAAAATTTGTGATTTATTATAAAATAAATAAAAAAATAAAATTGACTATCAATTAAAAATAAAATTAAAAAGATAAAATTAAAAATTTGACTATCAATTAAATAAAATAGAAAATCAACCCGTAAGATATGTAAATCCAAAATTTTTCAAGATTTGAATATAAAGATTTGTGATTTATATAAAATAAGTAAATCTAAAGATTTGACTATGATTTAAATTATAGAAACATAAACTTTTCAAGATTTAAGCTATGTAAAATCAAAACCCACCAAAATCAATTAAAACAAACACAAGAACAATCAATCAACCATAGCTCTGATACCAATTGTAGGTCCATATTTTCTTAGGATTGTTACAAGTGTTGGATTGAACTAAATAGAGAGATTAATAGATGGATCTTGATATGAACTAGAGAGAGAAAGGAGAGGAGGAGAGAGGTAGAGAGAGAAAGATGTGTTTATTGAAATGAAAAGTAAAATAACCAAAATGAGAAACCCCTCCTAACATGCTAGGAGAGGGTTTATATAGCCCACCCTACATGTGGGCTATATGGGCTATATTGAATCACGAGCCCAATATCATTGGAGTGATCGATCCTTTCTAATTAAGTAAAAACGTATTTTCAACACCATCATCCAGCAACAACCACAGCAGCAAGAAAAAGTTCTATACCTCACCTTTCAAGCAAACTTCCCACTCTGACTCAGAGGGAAAGAAGGACTACAAAGTTAAGTACAAAGCCTTGAAAGCTGAGCTGATGAAACTCAACCAAAAGGCTGAAGATGCAACTAAGAAAAAGGATGTTAAGAAGACTGAAAAAGGTCTGATTGCTGCTTCATTTGACTAGGATGATGAACCTCTTACATCTGAGGATGAAGGAACCACTACTGTCAGAGCTTATATGGCAGTCGTTGATGAAGAACCTGCTGTAGGAAATAGTGAAGCAAGATCTGGTCAATGGGTGGACATCACTGATTGTAGTGGTTTTACTACTCTTTAGGAAAAGAGCGTAAAAGTGGCAAGTATTAAGTGTCGGTTTAGGAAAACCAAGCACTAATGACCAAATTAAGTTCAAGTTTGTTTCCCAAGGACGCTAGTGTGTTGTATAAAGAAATGATTAACTTTGTGATTATAAATATGAGAAAAGAAAAAGAGAAAGGATGACGGTTACGATTATGAATTAAGCTAAGACGAAAAGTCGTGCACGTAAAACCGTAGAATATGACAAAATTTAAAAATTACGCTAAAAATTCCTAAAAAGTTGCAATAAATCTTAAAAAATGTAAATAGAGTTTACAAAAAATCAAAAATCACTCAAACCTTTTATTAATAAAATATTAATTTTTAATGCTAATTAAAGCCCAAAAAATCAATTTAATTATCAAAAAGCCCAAAATGAGATTTTTCACTTTGTAAACCTCTAAAATGACTTGACTAAATTAAAAACTGTTTTTGAAAATTTTAAAATTAATTAAAACTATTTAAAAATGATTAAAAACTATAAAATCTTATAATAATTCTAAAAATTAATTAAATGACAGTAAAATTAATCTAAAAATTTTAAAATTCCTAACTTAATGTATTTGAATTAGGAAAATGAAAAAGTTGCAAAAATCTAAAAATTCAAAATAATAAAATAATAATAAAATATTAATAAAAATTCAAAATTTATAAAAAATTCTAAAAAGATGCAAACTAGTTTATTTTAACCTAATTAAACAGAAAATGAATTTGAAATACCAAAAATACCCCTATTGGGGCTTCAAATGGGCCAAAATAAAAAACAGTCCCTTAATGGGCTTAGATTTGGCCCAATAAGAAAAAGTCCACAAAAATGTCCCAAAAACTCTAGTTAAGCTTAAAATTCATTTTTAAACACAAAAATTCAAAGGCCAAAAAGCTGAAAGTGAGCTTATCACAGCTTATTTCAAAACAGCTTATTCTTAATGGGCTTTTTGGCCCATTAAGCTATAAGCTGATGCCATACGCTGAAATTTGACACACAACCTTCTCTTGACCTGATTAAGGTTGTAAAAAGAATTTTTTAATAAGCCCAAGAAATAAGCCTGAAATAAACAAAAGCTCTCTACACAAAACGACAAAATAGTCGTTTTCAAGTTCTAGGCCACTTCAAAAGCTGATTCAACTTGAAAAGGTTCTAAATCACTAAAATAAGCTTAATAAATAAAAAGTTTTCCAATAAGCACACTCAATAAGCTGAAATAAGCAACAATCTGTTTTTGAAAAAGATAAAATAGTCGTTTTCTAGTCAAAAGCTAAAACCAAAAGCTGTAAACTTCCAGACTGACTTATAAGCTCAAAATAATAAGACCTATTACAAAATATAAGTTATTGCACAATGAAATAAGCTAAAATGATTTATTAATAAGCTGAACACCAATTTGTACTAAAGGAGTTCCCACTGCTTTGACTTTTTGACTTTGCTTTTTTGAGAGTTTCACTTGGTTTTGTTGGACAATCAAGGCACCCTTACAACCAGTGGGTTGTAAGGAGTCACAATCAAGCATGAAAACACAATTATACTCAACCAAATGATACAGATAAATCAATTAGTCCCCAGACATGGCACAGACAAGTAATAAGCAGATCTGGTGATATAAGCTAATGAATAAGCTAGTATAAGCTGACCACAATCCACCAAATGCATACACAAGCTCAATAAACTTAATGACACACAGATTAACTTATTTCATGCAATGATTCCAACTTATGAACAAGATTTAGGCACAAGCAGTTATTGATGAACAAAGATGAACACAAGAACAATGTTTGTTGAACTAGTTGACCAGAAATCCAAATTCAAGGCCTCAGATCTATCACTCAGGTTGAAATACTTGGATTTAACACTTGTTATCCCTAGGTTAATAGGAAAACTAGGTGTGCATAAGATTTCAAAGAAAAAAAGCCTAGAACAAACTCAATAAGCCAAGCTTTCAGATTTTAGGTTTCAAAGCACAAAACTTGTAAATTTCAGACCTCAAACACCTTACTAACAGATATCAACATAAACAATACAACAATCCCTACTCAAACTCATGCAAACTTGAACCATAGACAGTCCCAAACATCCTTTTAACTTTTTAGAACCAATTTTAACAAAGCCAAAGTATTCTCAAGACTGTTTTAAGCCCAAATAAGCATCATAAGAACCAACATATGAATTAAGAACCAATTTGCATTCATAAAAACACACATACACCAACAGAATCACAAAAATCACTTAGGACCAAGATTTTATCAGATTTTCAACGAAATAAGAGAAACCTCATGAATGTACATCCACACTCACGTATGTTAGAGCTTATGTGGTAGCTTAACAACCACAAGCTTCCAACAAGCTGCTAAGAACAACAAGATTAGAACACAACAGATTATATGAACAAAATATGAAAAATGAGGTTGATTTGATTCAAGCTTGTTCCCCACTCCTTGAATCCTTCCAAACCACAAGCTCACTACACCTTGATAAACTCTTTACCAGGGTTTTATGATCACTTATAATCCAAAAGTTCAAGTGTTTGAACTAAGACTTAGAAAAATAATCAAATTTTTGAAAAACTTGCAAACACTTGCACAATCTTTAAAACCAAACTTTGAACTTTCAAACCGACAAACATATATCAATAAAAACATAAATTAAAGGTTGGAACTTGGAATTCGTCACAAAATCAAACACTTTTTTCATTCACTAGAAACAAAGGCTTTACAGATTTTTGACCAAAAAAACCAAGAACAAAGAACTATGTTGTGATACTAATGCCGTATATAGGCTACAAACTATGCTAAGAAGCTGATAAAAACATAAACCCTAATGTAGTGATGTCCCAAAAATGCCCTTGTGGTTTTTGAACTTTGTTGACTGAATTTTGACTTGGGAGGGGATACATGTGATGCCAGTGAGATGAGGGTGATCTTGGACGTCCATATAATTCTTAGGAAGTAAGCAAAGCCTGATTCCTAAAATTTTATAATGTTAAATCTATTGTTGAAAGAGATTGGGCAAAACGTGAAAATGTTGAGTGGCAACGCCCGATTCCTCAAGATATTACCTTGCTTGTGAAAGAACTCTTAATTCCTAACACGGCATTGATTAAAGAAACTGTTCTTCAACTTGAGGAGTTCATTCGGACTAAAATGTATGATGATTTAAAATATGTTTAATCTCTTGAGAAACACATTGATGATCTTCAAAAGGAAAAGTCTGATTTTTTAGATGAATATGATTTACTCTTAAAAGAATGCGTTTCTAAAGATGTTATGTGTGCTTATTTTACATCTTGTGCTGATATTGATGAATATTTTGATGTTGCATGTAAATATCTTGATAAGATCAAAGAATGTGAGCGTCTTGAAATTGAGCTTTCGAAACGTAAAGAAAATGTTGATAAAAAGGCTTTTGAGTTACTTCACCACAAAAAAGATTTTCTTCAAAAACATTGTCATTCTCTTGAACTTGCTTTGCAAAAAGACGTTGGTAGTTTTCCACATGATAATAACTTGCAAGAAAAACTTTCCAAAACGTTTCGAGAAATGAATGAACAGAATTTGGAAATTAAAGGGTTGAAAGCTCAGTTACAAGACAGGGACAGAGCGATAGCAGAGTTGCAGAAACTCGTTGCTAAAATGGGTGGGAAAGTTGTGGAACCTAAAGTTGTGAAACCTGTTGTTCGACAACCCAATGCCTACAAGGATCCAAAGCCGTCTATCTTAGGAAAACCGACTCCGTTCTGCAATTCTTCTCATATGAAATCTAGGTTACCCCCTAAGACTGATGTGCAACCAAGTGTTCCAAAATCATCCATATCACCCTATGTTCCTCCATTTAGAAAGCACATTATTGCTAAACCCAACCATGTGAATGCACCTAGGACTCCTCCAAAACGTGTGACTTTCACGTCCACAAAGGAATCTGTAGGTTCAAATGACCTCGTTCATACCCACAATATAGAGGATGCGAAACAAAAAGGGAAGATTCAAAAAGACAAACCCGTGTATGAAAAACCTAGTTCACCAAATCTCGCTAAAGTTCCACACACTCCTAATGGTAGTCAACCAAAACCTAGGATCCCTCTTCAGCAATCTAGGAATTGGAAACCATCCATGAATAGTGATAGGTGTGTAAACACCCATCCTTTTTACCACTTAATTACAATAATAACCGGACCAAAACGTGTATTTTATGTCTTTTATGTCAGAATTATGCGTGGTTTGTGTTTTTGTTGTGATTAGGACGAAATTGTGAAAAGTAGAGAAAACACGGCATTTACGGGCTTTTATTGAATAAAAAGATGAAAGATGAAGTCGAAAAGTCAAGAGTGGAAAAAGAACGGAAGTCCAAGACCAATTCTGAAGATTTATCGAAGAAAAAGTCAAAAGACGGAAGTTTATCAAAAGCCGAAAAACTCAAGTCTAATTTATTGAAGAATTAAAAGACGAGGTCAAAGAAATCCCGAGCCAAAAGTCATTAAAGTCCAAGATTAAAGAAGATTTAAAGGCTTAAGGACTAATGGTGCAATTAACAAAAAGATTAAGAAGGAAGGACTTAATGGTGCAATTAAGAAGAAATGAAGGAGGGGGGACTTCTATCGAAGTGTAGGGGAGTTTACTCCCACATGCTTAAACATTGAGGACAATCTGTATGTTAAGTGTAGGGGGGACTTCTATCGAAGTTAAGTGTCCTTTTCCTTGTATTTGTCCTCATTTTAACCGGAAAATCAATTTTTCGACATTTTTCAAAATTTTTGATCTATTTTGTCCTATTAGTTTTTCCCTTTGTGTAGTTATTTTCTTTCCTTATTAGAATAAATGTTTAATAAAGTGGTTTTAATTTTCAAACGTTGTGAATCTTTTGACTCAACCCGAGTTTACTTGTCTAAGTTACTCTAGCTAGTATCCTTAACATGTTTAAGTCAAGTTTTGCTAGGCTTTTATATAGGGAGCTATAAAATACGAAAGTCTTAACTCTCACGGGTTAAGAACAAGAACTTTTCGCAAGTTCCTATAACTGATCCTAGAGAGTCGTTTATCAAGGGAACTTGAAAATGCGATTTCTAAACTTGAAAAAGTCTAAGAGTTTGCAAGATCCTATAGGCGCCTCGAAAACCCAAAACTTTGATTTAATAGGCTAAGCATCCACGAGTCTCATTCCTTAAGGTTTTAAATTGTGGAGAACGAGAGATGATAGAGTCAATTATAAGTTTGGTATTCTTTCGTGAATTTATGTGAGTTAATTATGTGCCTATTCTCCCATCGCTTGCTAATAAATTAATCTGCAATAAATAAGGTTGTACGATTTGAAAAGTTACTTAGCTTCTAGCCCAAGATCGTTTAAAAGTTGCTCGGTATGGATTAGAGTTCATAGCCAAGGCATAACTTATTGAAGCGGGATGCGAAGATTGGCGAGTCCGAAAAGGCCCTAACAAGGCATGAGGGCTACATTTTGTTGCTAAAGATCCAAAGTGATGTGAAGAATCATTTATCGAAAATCAATATGAAGGATCGAGACACACGACGAAAAGCAAAAACTCCCCAAAAGTCATGGAGAAGTGTATCCGAAAAGACCCTAGAAAGGTATGAGGAAAAATAGATCCAAGTCAAAAAGGAGGCGGATCGTTGTATATCAAAGTCCAAAATAATGATTGGAGAAAAATGAAGAAGTCGTGGTCCAAGTATGAATCTCTCAAAACTTCAAGTGAAGAAATTCCTATTATGAAGAGAAGGCCATTATTTCATGAACGTCTCTCAAGATTTAAAGTATGAAGTCGCTGCCAAATATCGGTCCGAGAAGATCTCAAATCGCGAAGCGAGTTATGCCAAGATATGAACTTTATGAGGTCCCGAGAAGCAGTTTTAAAAGATTTTGTCCTTTAGCTAACTATTGATTAAATCGTTCACTTTATTTTCGGACTAAATAACTATCAAAATAAGCCAAAAAATGTATCCTCGTGATCATTCAAGACAACAATAAAATATAAGAGATACCCCTAGGAATAAGGTAGTCTAAGTGAATAATTGGCCCACATGAGTTCGTGTTAGTCTGCTAACTTATAATAACAATGATCTCGTTTTTAAGCTTGGTTTGGAGAAAGTGAAAACTTGAGGATGATGATCATTCACAACATTTCCAAAACCCAAGGTATGCTTTTTGATTTCTTTAATTTTAATGTTTATAATTTTCTATCTCTTTAATAAAGGTCAACGTGGATTGATTATGATGAAAAATGTAAACGTGCTTTGTGACTAATGCATTGCATGAGGACATTGTAATGGTCAAGTGTAGGGGATTTGATAGGTGTGTAAACACCCATCCTTTTTACCTTTTAATTACAATAATAACCGGACCAAAACGTGTATTTTATGTCTTTTATGTCAGAATTATGCGTGGTTTGTGTTTTTGTTGTGATTTAGGACGAAATTGTGAAAAGTGGAGAAAACACGGCATTTACGGGCTTTTATTGAAGAAAAAGATGAAAGATGAAGTCGAAAAGTCAAGAGTGGAAAAAGAACGGAAGTCCAAGACCAATTCTGAAGATTTATCGAAGAAAAAGTCAAAAGACGGAAGTTTATCAAAAGCCTAAAAACTCAAGTCTAATTTATTGAGAATTAAAAGACGAGTTCAAAGAAATCTCGAGCCAAAAGTCATTAAAGTCCAAGATTAAAGAAGATTTAAAGGCTTAAGGACTAATGGTGCAATTAACAAAAAGATTAAGAAAGAAGGGCTTAATGGTGCAATTAAGAAGAAATGAAGGAGGGGAGGAAGCTTCCTAATCCTCCCCTATATATAGTCATTAGATAGTTCATTTTCATTTTGTTAGCTAATTTGACAAATTAGTTCTCCACTTTATTTTATGCACTTTTAATTACTTGTCATTTTAAATACTTGTTTTGCACTTTAATTTCTTTAAATTCCAAGTATGTCTTTTAATTTGGTTCTTTAATCTTTAAGCTTTTAATCTTCTTGTTCATCTTCTTTTTATAAATCTTTGTTTGTGTTGATTTAAAGTTTTCAATCTTAATCTTTTTCATCTTCTTTTTATTTAAAGTTTGAATCTTTTTAAATTTTCGTGTTATGTTTTCAAAGTTTTCATACGTTTTATCTTTGTTCTAGTGTTTTTATTTAGCTTATTGGTGTTTTACTTTGCTTATTGTCTTCCAAAAGTTAAGATTTTTGAGCTTATTTTCGTACTTTTTGTGTTTTCCTAGTTTTTAGGAAATCTGATTCGATTTAGGAACTTTTTCATTAATTGCGAAATCTTGTACTTTCTCCCCATTGCGAAATCTTCTTCCTGATTCGATTTAGGAAGTTTTTCTGCTATTGCGAAATCTTCTACCTGATTCGATTTAGGAACTTTTTCTGCTATTGCGAAATCTTCTTCCTGATTCGATTTAGGAACTTTTTCTGCTATTGCGAAATCTTGCCTTTTTTTGCTATTGCGAAATCTTCTTCCTGATTCGATTTAGGAACTTTTTCTGCTATTGCGAAATCTTCTTCCTGATTCGATTTAGGAACTTTTTCTAGCAATTGCGAAATCTTTGATTTCACAATTGCGGAATTGTTCATTTCAATTGCAAAATCTTTTGTTTTTTTACAATTGCGAATTTATTTCTTTTTATTTTGCGAATTTAATTCAGTTTTTATTTAATTGCGAATTTTATTAGTTTTAGTTTAAATTTTATTTTTAAACTTATTTTCCCGCCATTTTTAATTAACTTTATTCTAATTGTTTCGTCTTATTTTTACGTCAATTTATTTTTACTTGTTTTGTCTTATTTAATTTTCAAATTTACTTTTCGTCAAATTTTAATTTCTCGTCATTTAATTAATTTACTTTTAACGTCTTAAATTTTACACCATTTATGTTTTAGTTAGTTTTAGCTTTACTTTAACGTCATTTATTTTAACGTCTTGCAATTTAATTTTAAAAACAACCAAAAAAATATTTGTCTCACCAAAAACAATTGAGTCGCATTTTGAACCGGAAATCAATTCGTTAAGATACCGACAACAACAATTGAACCTAGCAAAATCTTCTCATTAAAATGAATGACTATATATAGGGGAGGATTAGGAAGCTTCCTCCCCTCCTTCCTTTTCTCTTAATTGCATCATTAGGCCCTTCCTTCTTAATCTCTTTGTTAATTGCACCATTAGTCCTTAAGCCTTTAAATCTTCTTTAATCTTGGACTTTAATGACTTTTGGCTCGGGATTTCTTTGAACTCGTCTTTTAATTCTTCAATAAATTAGACTTGAGTTTTTCGGCTTTTGATAAACTTCCGTCTTTTGACCTTTTCTTCGATAAATCTTCAGAATTGGTCTTGGACTTCCGTTCTTTTTCCACTCTTGACTTTTCGACTTCATCTTTCAACTTTTTCTTCAATAAAAGCCCGTAAATGCCCGTGTTTTCTCCACTTTTCACCTTTTCGTCCTAAATCACAACAAAAACACAAACCACGCATAATTCCAACATAAATGACATAAAATACACGTTTTGGTCCGGTTATTATCGTAATTAAGTGGTAAAAAGGATGGGTGTTTACACACATATCAAATAGTCGTGTTTCAAACACTACGCCTGAACGATTTGGAAAACAAAGGAATACAAGTACTTTCGTGAATCCCAAATTCCATGTATGTCCCACTTGCAAAAAGGGCATTCACAATGGAAATCATGACCATTGCATTTTGCAATACCTCTATGAGGTCAAATCTCATTCCTTTGAACGGAGATCGAATACAGAATCCCATAAAACAACAAGGAGATACAAACCCGTCTCAAAGAAAAGCAACAACAAGAAATCTGAAACATGGATTAAAAAAGGACATAGTTTCTCTCCAAAGAAGTCTTTCGCTGTGCAAGAGAAAACTACTCCTAAATCTAGTCTTCAGTGGAAACCAACGGGTCGAATCTGCAGGTACAACAACGGATTCTGAACCCACTTCTCCGTCTCCAAAGGGTTCCAGTTCTGTATATTCGATATCACTTTCTTCTGTTGTACAAAAGTCTATTTTGGATTATTTTCGGAAAACTTGAGAAAACATAAAAATATAATAAAATGTAAATATCCATAGAAAAACAAAATAAAAATGGAAAAACTTTCAAAATACCAAAAATATTATTTTCTACATGTCTTTCAGTATCGATAATATGGACGTACCTAGAAATGTCGCTCAATAACGACACGCGGATGTACATAAAGCTCGAATGAACGTTGTAAATATTTTTCAAAACATGTCATTTCAATGATTTACAATTACCTCAGATTGTGACCCGTACTTCAAAGAAAGGAAAGTTGATCACGATGATTACTTACCCTCAACAACGGGAAACTTAAATTTCTCGGTCATGAGCTATCGATAAAAACATTCAAAGTTTTTAAGCTCATGTAAACGACTTACAATTAAATGACAGACTGTAACTCGAACTTCAAACAAAGGAAAGTGTATCTTTAAAGATAACTTTTCCTAACTAACGGGTAGAGCAATCTATCATGGGTTGAGCTTGTCACAAAACATTCAACGTTTTGAGCTCAACACAATGGCTTGTAATCACTTTCAGATTGCAACCCGGTTCTAAATTCACGGGGAAGTGTACGCTTTAGTACCCTTACCCTCAGCAAAAGAAGAGAAATCTTCTTACACTTGAGTGGATTTGTCAAGACATTCAAAGTCTGTGAACTCAAGTTTATGCTTTAGAAAAAACCTCTTCGCCAAAAAGAAATAGGATTTTTTAAAAAGCGTTGAACACAATGTTTTCAAGAATTTCTCAATGATTATTCAAAATCTTTCAAAAATTGTGTGTTCAACAACTCCCATCCTCAAAAAGCGAAATGTGGATCAAATCCTCACAATGACAATTCCATTGGATCAATTTTTGAGGGGGATCTTTCTAAATTCATGCTAAGTTTGACACATTGTTCTCCCAAAGATTTCCAAGACTACTTTTCAAAATATATGTTAATCAAATTTGGTATCTCTAATATCAAAAGATTTTATATATTAGAGATAGGGGAGAAAATGTGATTAAAATGTGATCTAAAGACTCATGCACTCATGGTTACGATCAAATAACCACAAAATATTTAATTCACGACGTTATTGGTGTCAAAAGGGTGGTTAGGTTTAAGTCCTACGATCCAACCAGAACCGGAGGGATCTTCCCAGGGACAATCCAATAGATTATTAGAAGTCCTTAGGAAAGATGGAATAGAATGTGAACGAAGCTAAATGTCGACTAAGTACTGATGATAGCACTGGAACAATCACAACAAGGTGCTATTAATGATGTCTTGGTAAGCATTGAAGGGGTTGAAGAATGAAAAAGAAATGTAAGGATAAAGGGTCTAAAGAAAGAAGGCCTCCATACACCTTAGGCAGAAACCGGGTCAACTCATCATGAAGACAACTCATCATGGACCCAGTTATGTGAAGCACAACCCTTTCCTAGCTACTCAGGCTTCTCTCAAAAGAAGTTTGTTTCATTGTCACGGAGAAAAACATGACTTCTATTAGCTTTCTCACTTCGAGATAGTTGATATTGAATAGGTGGCATGTACTCCAGCCTCCGACCACTAAAAGTGCACAAATCGAGTCTAGAGCCAAGAGATCAATCAAATCTCGTTAGGACACATGGATGAAGATAAAGAGAGTCCTACGCTATATCCTTGCGATATTGCTAGAACACTCAGAGTGATACTACTTAGTATTCACAAGGATGAGTGGAAATCCTTACAGTGTTAACATCAAACAGCACTGCGGTAGGTCATATGCAAGATTCTTTATGAATTGAACATATGTTAAACTGAAAAGCAACAGTGGTTTGATTCTGAATTGATTCAAACTCGTTTCAGGTTTCTACGCAATATCTTTATGGTCTTGCCAAAACCAGAGTGATATTCATTAATATTCACAGTGACGAATGGAAATCCTTCTAGCGTCAACATCAAACAGCTCTACGGTAGGTAACTTGTGAGATTCTTATGAATCAAACTTGTGTCAACTGGAAAGCAACAATGGTAAGATTCTTAATGAATCAAACTTGTTCCAGGAATTTGAATTGACGACTTTAATAAAGCGGATATTTATCCAATTGATTCACTCTTTACGTTCGCAGTCTTGCTTTGAGACGGTCGAGTAAAGAGAACGGCTAGTACAGCCGCGAAACCCTGTCAAGGAGATTCTTAATTGAATCTACCTAATCACAGGTATGGTATTTAATATCGTATAACGGTCTTCACTGACCGAAGGTAAAACGCTACCGATTTAGGACGAATGTCAAAGCCATTCAGTCTGTGTCTATGTTTTGTCTCGAGAAGGTGGCGTCACGGTGTACTTAGCAAAATCAAAGATTCACAACCACATATTCATGCCCAAAGACTTATTCAACAGTCATTAGTGTGAGCATGTGGATAAAGACACAAGATCACAAGAGGGCAAAGACAAGTCAAGGATAATTTGAAGATCTCAAGTTGAAAGACAAAGTCGAAAGACAACGACAAAGGCTCAAAGATCACAGCATGAAGGAACAAGACTACTATTACACGTTAAAGACTCATTTATGACGAAATTCATAAACTTCCATTGGACTCCAAATATCGAAGAGGAATGACCTCACATTGGGGGAGATTGTTAGCCTCAAAATATTGAGTCAAACAAGAATGTTCGGTCATAGGTTTATATTGTAATATTTATTAGAACGTTCTAATGGATAGTTAAATAGTCGTGGTTCACGGGCTTGGATTTAAACTAATTAAAGTCCAAAAGACAAGCCCGACCCAATATATAGCCCATTAAAGCCCGCATGTGGGTGGACTATATATACTACCCTCCTAGCATGTTAGGAGGGTGGATGGTCATTTGTAACTAATATTATTCTAATCTAATATTCACCAAGTTAATCATCTCTCTATACTTTCTCTCACTAGTTTCTCTTTCTAGGAATCCATCTTTTTTCATCTATTTTCTATCTATAATCATCATAATATTATGGGACAACAGGTTAGGATAATAAGACCCCTAATCATCATTATGGAAGAGATTAGGTCTCAATTCATTAGGGTTAAGAAATACCCAAATCATATTAAGAGCATGAAGAACATGGGATTTCATTTGTTTTAGGTTTTAAAAGTGTGTTTAGGCGCCAAGTTTAACTAATTATATTAATTAGTTAAACCGGTGGTGAATGGAAAATGAGGTGGAGGCTGGGTGGATTGTGATTGGTGGAGAGGAGGTAGTGGGACATGTGGAGGGGTGTGGTTGGTCTAGGTAAGTTTCCATGTCTTGGCAGATTCACCCCCTCTTCTTTCTTCCTCTCCTTTCAATTCAGTTTAAACAAGTAAATATCCGGATTCCTTTGTTAAGCAAGTTTCAGTTTTCACACTTTGGCTACATAAACTTTTCCAAAAGTTTATCAAGGGTATTTCTTGTAATTTCGTGATACTTGAAGGGCTGTTTTGGCATTTTCTTCAAACTTTATGGTGTTGACTTGTATTGTTGACTTCTTGGAGGACTAATAATGACAAGTCTTCAATTTTGAGGGACCATTCTTGCCAATTCTTCAAAGTGGATGGTCCTTTTTGTAATTTTGACAAACTTTATGGACCAATCTTGTAATTATGAATATACAAGTGTTTAAAGTGTCAATTCTTCAATATTGGAGGACCCTTCTTGTACAATATTCAATTCTTCAAGGGTTATTCTTGGAAAATCAACACTTGCGTCCGGTTCATTGTGCGACTTCTTTTCCCGTGTTCGTTTTTCTTTGATTCTTCTGATCTTTTGTGATTTTCTCAATATCCGTACCTAAACTACACATGTAACAAACACAAGCATATATTTGGTATATTTTATGATATTTAATGCATTTTAAGCCCATTTTGGACGATGAGACTATGTATAAAAGCAGTCGCATCACTCCCCCATACTAAACCATTGTCGTGCCCTCACGCAATGCTAGAATAAAGTATCGTAGCACCTCCAAAATTCATTTTTATTCACTTTTATTGAATGATAAACTAGCTACACTACTACTATTACTACTACTTGCGTTTTAGACATAATGTATGATTTTCATCGCAAAATGGGACGTTTAGGTTCATAGAACAAGAACACGTGAATGCTTTGTTAGAAATAATTTCGTCATCCTCGATTTTCACCCCAATTCCATGCTAAGCGTGCAACGAGATGATTGTCATTATAAGCTAGTAATGCTAACACTGCTCATATGCCCTAATCACGTACTTATCCTCCCATTTTCCTAAGTGGTATCTCTTATATTTTATTTTTGTCTTGAATGTTCACGAGGATACATTTTTGACTTACGCAATGATAGAGATTTAGGTCTAAAAATAGAGTCATAACGGTGTAACCAAGACCATCGAATTAATAGCCCCCCTAATAGACAACGATGTCAAAAAATTAAGTCAACAAGAAGGATTGATAAACACGGTTTTAAGAAGGTTTTGAACATGAGACTTATTACCAAGACTTTTATACGCCCCATATCGGAGGGGCCTTATTATCATAGGTTTACCTCCATCTTTTATTCAACTTCGCCATGAAGCTTTTATTATGACTTCGTTCTTGCCTTGCCTTTTATTTAACCTCGCCATGAGGCGTTTATTACGGCCAAAGATGTATATCCTCACGCTAAAGGAGAATTTTGGATCTTTAAAGCTTCAAAGATTAAGGCATAATTCACTTTCAATTTCGCATAGATTTTTCGGCCTTGTGAGCTTCAAATTGTTTGTGAAAGTCCCTAAACTATGCTTGAAACAATAAACTTAACTAATCAACACACTTAATTACTTTTCAAACGTAATACTTATTATTGTATAATAAAGAATTACAAGTGTTATGGATAACACCGTTTGATGACAATGTGTTGTGCACACATTGGACACACCAAAACCTAACTTATGAACACAGTCTCAGCTGTTTGGTTCTATAAGTTCTAAGAGTTAATGTGTGAATTCTATCAAAGTGTTAAACATTAATGCTAGGCTACATAACCTATTAATAGTGGTACGAGGTTGACTCCAAGTACTGGTTGATGGTGACTACACTAGACAGACACTTGTCAGACCTCTGTCATAAGATGCTCTTCTATTCTTGGTAGTCTGCCACAATGCTTTAGGGAAACAGAGCTGACACATTTTCCCTTTTCTTCATAGTCTCATACACACTAAGGTATTTCCAAAGTGTGTTGAGTGTTAACAGGGTATTGCCACCACTGTTAACCCTCAACCCCTCAGAGTCCCTGATACATCTTGGCTGTTATCCATCACAGCCAATGAGTATCAATTAATCTTCGACTTCCTTGACAATGTCTCTGACATGGACTCCTCTTAGGTTGATCACAGAGACTTAGATCTCTGTGAGTCTTGCGATACTTTCTTGCCTCCTAGGCACAGGCAAGTTAACATCTAACAACTTGATTTGTGTTTAAATCTATGATACAAGGAATCTACTAAACTTAGATTCCCAAAAATCTCCCCCTATTTAAACTTAAATACAGGTAGATCTATCTAAGTTAAGGAAAGTGAGATGACAGCTTTTTCTTATTCATAACAGATCTAAACAAACATACCTCATGATTTTATTAATACTTAAAGGAAATTACAAGTACAATACAAAAGTGAAATAAAACATAAAGGTAAAATTCATCTGTGAAATCCTTCAATAGTCATCATTCTTTATTCTTTCTTCAGCTTCAGCTAAGTCTGTCCTAGTATCCAATTCGGCCTGCAAAGCTTGTGCAAATACCTTGGAATACTCTGTGTTGATTTTAAGTGCGTTTTTGAGACAAATCAGCCGAATGGTTGATGCTAATCCTAGCTCATCTTCCCTTTTGAATGCATATTAACATGCCCTGTTCATGAAGGCCATACCTCTTTCAGGCTCAGTGTAAGTCTGACCATCAATAGGGCCTATGATTCCATTTGGTAATACCAAATCCCTGTGCATTCCATCCAATTGAACATCATCAGTAACGAAGGTCTCCTTAACAAATTGAGTCATCCTTCTTCTTTTCTTTCTAGCTTTGGAGGTTCTTGTTCAAAAAGCTGTGATGGGGGATCTATCTTGAGTTTGGCTGCTGTTTTTTTAACCCAATTAAACTTAGATTTGAGGGTCTTAAGAAGAGTAAAATTTGCATGTCCAGTTCTTTTAGTAGCTAAAGCCTCATGTTCAAACCATTCAGTCAAGCCAAGTTTCTTTAACTTAAAGTCTTCAAAGATATCCATATTTGCCTGTTGGTTATCTCTCCATAAAATCATTTGTGGTGTGTTAGTAGACTTGTGAATGGTATACTTAAACTTGGTGATTTTTCCAGGTGCAAACCTATTGTTGACGCAAGAATCATAATCAGCTTTTACCTTTTTCAGCGCCTCTGTGCGTTTGACTTCCATTTCTTTCAACCTTTGTCTTTGCTTCTCCCTTTGAAGTGGAGTCATTTTTCTCATAGTTTCCTCATTAAGCTCTTTGGCTTTCTTGATTTCATGCAACCTCTTGAATTCAATAGCCTGTTTCTCAATTTCTTCAGGTGTTAGAGGATTCTCATTTGATGTTGTGAAGGTTGTGAATTGGGATGGGTCTGTGGTTGATCCTCCTGTCTCTAGCATCGCAGCTATTTTCTTTAGTTTGGCGTCTGAGTCAACCATAACTATTTCCTTTCCTTTCTTTGAGACAGAGGATACCATACTTGCGTATTTTAACTCTTCAGCTTGTTTGAGAAAAGCCATCTGAGCTTGGGTTTGTACAGATTTGGGCAGGGAGCCAACAATGAACTTGTGTTTCTTGGCAGCTGGTTCACCATCATCCACAGGCTCGCTAGTGTTAACCAGAGTAAGGGATTTTGATGAATCAAATCTATCCTTTGTCTGTTGCTGCCTCTTAATTTCATCCTCATCATCAGGTATAATTACTGGAGTGATGACTTGGAGAGGGACAGGTGAAGGGATAGTATTGTCAGCAGAGTCTGCGCTTTGTTTAGCAGATTCAAGGTTAGGTACCTTTTCCTTCTCCCCCTCACGTTTAGCCTATCTTTTCAGACGTTTGGATTAACGTGCTTGAAAGTGCTTAGCAATCTGCTCAACAGAGGTAGCTATTTCTTGTTGCCTGGTTCTTGAAGCTCTACCAATTTTCAGCATGTGATTGCAATTACCATTTGTATTGCGATGAACACGATCAATTATAAAGTTGGTGTGACGAAGTTGCCTGTTTCGTACAACTTCAAACTCTATATGCATCGTTAACTCATGAGCATTGAAAAGTGTGGGTACCTCTGTGACGATGGCATCTTTGATACGTGTGGAAAAAAGACTAAGTCCTTGGGACATTCCCTTTCTTGCACCATCCTTAATAGGTTCAATGACTGCATCGCTAACCGCCTGTGTGATGATCTTTGGAAAGTTGACAGTGAAAGAATGCATTTTAGATTTTATGATGTCCAGCTTTCTTGACAGGTGTTCCATGTCTGATTGATGGTGTTCAGGCTTAAGATCATGGATGTTCAGACTTTGTTGTGCATAATCATCCTCCCTTGGCAATATATCAAACTTGGTTTGGGTAGGGTGATCAAACAATAAGAATTCAGCTGTCAGATCATATGCAGGCCTTTGGAATACTGTAGTAACAGAGGTAGCAGAGGTGGGAGTTACTACAGCTTCCTTGGGAGGAGGAGTGGTATCAACAGCTGGTGTGGACACAACGATATCCTTTATAGGAGACAGAGATTGTTGGTCATCATCTTCTTCATCCTCCTCCTCCTCAATCATCCCCCCAGGGAGAATCTCATCATCAGGCATGTATTCAGGTTCAGAGAAGTCATCTACTAAGGAGAGCACATCCTCTTCAACATCAGGCATGGGCTCTTCCTCGTTTGGTTGATCCTGAATCATTCTATTAGATTATTTATCTGGCTGCTCCAGAGATTTAATGTTTGGTTGTACAACATCAGCCTGCAAGTTGTTTTAAATTAGTAACAGTGAAATAAAGAAGGGGAATGGTCACCAATTCGCTATCCCAAAGAGGCTGAGGGTGATTATTCAGCCACTCCAAAGGATAAATCCTTGGGATTCTTTTAAGAGTGAAAAGCATGTGGTTAATGGTCTCCATTCGCTGCCCCTAGGAAAGCTAAGTGTGATTATTCAGCCCCCCCAAAAGGTTAAAACCTTTGGGACTCTTTTAGTTGTGAAACATATGTTGTTAAGGATCGCCATTCGCTGCCCCTAGGAAGGCTGAGGGTGATTATTCAGCCCCCCCCCCCAAAAGGTTAAGAAAACTTTGGGACTCTTTTATTTGTGAAACATATGTAGGTAAAGATCGCCTGTTACGCTGCCCCTAGGAAAGCTGAGGGTGATGATTCAGCTCCCCTTGAAAGGATAAATCCTTTGGGATTCTTTTAAGTGTGAAAAAGATGTAGGGTAAGGTCTTCTTGTAACGCTGTCCCTAGGCGATCTGAGGATGATTATTCAACTCCCCTAAAAGTAAAACTTTTGGGATTCTTTTTCTAAGGTAACCAAGAGGCTGTGTGAGGTACAACTACTCTGGGTCGAGACATATATGTATTCAGATTGTTGTTTGCCTGAATACTGTCTAGAGGGTACAGGGTCATTGGAGTGCTTTATAAACATAAACGAATCACTGCCTGGTGCATAGACAGGGTGTACAAAAGTCTTAAATGATTTCTAAGTGCATACAATGACTTCTATGGGTCGAGGATAACCCTAACTTCACCACTCTCACCTATAGACATTTGAGAGTGGCTGCTGGTGGACCTCTAAAAATGATAAAACTGATTACATGTGCGATATCAGCAGAATTTGGCAGGTTCCCTGTTTTCTTGGCTGACATCGAGACAATAGACCCTTGTTGTTGGTCAGCTGAAGTCTCTGAATCCACAGGAATCTCTGGAACAGAGGAGGATGAGAGGTTCACGTTCTTCTTTACCCTGGCCTTTGCAACAGTTTTGGTTTGGGAAGAAGATGGGTTTTTCTTCTTCTTTGGTTGTTGGCCAGTTGTTGCCTTGGACGTCGTGGTGTGCTGCCCAGAGGTCAAAGACGTAGACTTGCCAGACACATCAGATGTATTCACCTTCTCAAAGGAAGGGAGCAAGGACTTCACAACAGAAGGTTGTTTATTGGCAATGTTCAGCATGTGAGAAGTAGCAGGCACATCTTCAGATCCAATCTCCTTGTAGATGGCTGCAGTAATACGATATGGCTTCAGGGTTGTGAGTGCTGAGTTGTGGTAGCTGTCACCCAACAGGCATTCGAAGAGAAGAGAAAGAAAGCAAACATAGCAGATATTTTTCTCCCTGACCTGATTTGCTCCCCTAAGCTTTTCCACAAGGTTTGAGAAAAGTATGCTTCCTACATCTACGTCTGTGCCCCAAATCAGCCCAAAAGCAATGGATTGGTGATTAAAATACATTTGGTCTTGAGAACCCTGCATACCACCCAGGGACTTGACTATGTGAGTGAAAAGGACATAGGGTAAAAGTATTTGATCTTCAGAGGAGACTTGGCAAGAACTTCAGCAGGAGTGAGAGTTGGGTTTACATCATGAATGGGTTTAAGAGTGGCAAGGGCGTCCTTTACAGCCTTTTTGTCTACAACCTTCAGGCATTCATCTCCATGTCTTAGCCCAACCACATTTGCAAAATCTTTGATAGAGAAGGCGAAGGGGTGTTCATTGCATGAGAGTCTAAAAGTGATGGTGTCGTCAATGACTTCAGCAGAATACCATATTTCCCTAAGGTATTCTTGGTAGAAAATGGTTGGGGTCTTTGTGAGTGCTTCACTTACATCACAATTCTTCATAAAGTTCACCAGATATGTGTAGGAATCGTTAGGAGCCTTGAGCCATCCAATCGAGTTGTTAGAAGCAAGGATGCTCTCATTGAGTTCGAAGGTGAGGTTAGAAGCCTTGGGAATTGGGAACGCCATGGATTCAAGGTCGAAGAAAACGAAAATGGTGAGATGGTTTAGAGAGAGAAAGTTTAGAGAGAGAGATGAGATTGTGAGAAATGAGAATAGTGGTAGGTGAGAAGCAACGTGAGACAATATTTATATTCAATAAATTAAAACAGTTATTCAAACACATTTAATGCGTAGTGGAAAAAGATTGCACAAGTGGGTCCCTTAACCTTTCAAAACCATTTGTTTCCTCGTTATTTGGAAAAGAAATAATTAAATATAAGGAATGTTTTTTATCATTTACTTGGAAAGTAACTACCTATTTTCATGTGAAAAACATTTAATATTTAATCAGACATTTAATGAACACATTAATTATCAAGCCACAGGCTTTGAGATATTAAGCATCCCTAGCTCAACAACTAGCCTGTTGAACGAAGGTTCAGCCAAAGGCTTTGTGAAAATGTCAGCTAGTTGCGGCTCAGTGGGAACGAAATGCAGCTCAATATCTCCCTTCATTATGTGATCCCTGATAAAATGATACTTGATATCAATGTTTTTAGTTCGGGAGTGAAGAACAGGGTTGTTGGAGATGGCAATGGCGCTTGTGTTGTCACAGAAAATTGGCACTTTGTCATATAAGATCTCATAATCAGCTAATTAACTCTTCATCCAGAGTACATGAGCACAACAGCTGGCAGCAGCAACATATTCTACTTCAGCTGATGACATGGCCACAGAGTTTTACTTCTTAGCACTCCATCCAACCAATTTTCCTCCTAGGATTTGAAAGCTACCTGAGGTACTTTTCCTGTCAATAGAGCATCCAGCATAGTCTGAATCTAAATAGGTGTGAGAACTCGTATTTTCTGGTAAATTATTTTATACTATTTATTCCAGCTCACTCGATTTTCATTAGTTATTATGATTTTTTTTGTATTTCACGATTTACGAGGTCTCGTGTGAGAACGCGGATTTTCGGTAATTTTCTTTTACTTGTTATACGTGTTTACTCACACTTTTACCATATTCCCCATTTATTTTACAGTGATTACGTGTCATCCTCGAAATTTTAGTTAAATATATAATTCTATGGATTTCGCTAATTTACGATATTATTTGGCGAAATGCCTAAACTTTATAATTTTAATTTCTTCGACGTTTCATCACGTTTTATAGATTATTGACTCTTTGCCTCAAAAATAATGAAAATCGATATCTATATTGATAACGGACGCAATGGTGAACTTTTGCATTTTTACGTTCTCCGGGTATCAGACTGAGTTTTCTGGTCCGAACGCCCCGATAAAAAATTATTATTATGTGATTCCTAGTTATTCTTGATTCCTTGATCCAACTTAGTGAAATTCGAGCCAAACAAGTGTTTACTAGTTATTTTAAGGAAATTTCGTTTTAAACATAAACGGGTTTCGGTTTTCGTCAGAAACATCTCGTTAATTAAACCCGTAAATTTACAAGAACTCTAAATTTTTGTGCCATCTTGGAGTATTTTCAGCTGGTCCATAGCTTAGGAAGTCTAATTTGACTTTGTTTGACCATTAATTAAAAATATAAGAACACATACTAAAAAAATTCTTTAAAAAAAAGGCCTGGTCTCCTTCTTTTTCTCTGTGGCAGACGAACACAACACCCACCCCTCCAAACCGTTTATTTTTCTTGATTTGAGGTAAATTAATACTAGTCCTATGTTTGTTTTTCAATTCTTAATCAAACCCATGTGTTAATTTTAACATACATCAAACTTTTGCATGTAATTAAAAATCATCAAATCCTACGATTTGATGATGTTTTTATTGGTTCTTATGCTTGATTTTGCTTCTCCAATGGTTAAATTGTATTTTCGATGGGTAAACTTTTGATTTGAGTATGTTATATTGTCATAGGGCCACGAAATTTTTATGATCAAGGAAGAAGGAATCGAGATTTTTCGTGTTTTGATTGATTCATACGAGTTGTGAAGGTATAATCATAACTAGTATATTCAATTTGATGTTATTAGTGTTTTTGATATACATTGATCTTGGATTTTGAGCTCATGAGTAAAACCCACTGAGATTGTGATAACATAGGTCATATTATGACTTAGGATACTTGCGTGGCGATTTAGTATAGCTTAGGAGTTGCGTGTTCATGTTTAGGGTACTAAATTGGAATGTTTTTATAACATGGAAGTCACCACAGAAACAAACAGGTCAGTGTAAATTATTCTTAAACACATGACCATGTTTTTATTTGAAAAATGGATTCTCACTGATGTGCTTGACATTTGGTGAGTTGTATGAAAACGGGAAGTGTCCGGATGAGCCCGGAATGGTCGTTTTACTAAACTAGGTCAAATCTGAATTTTTTCTTAAAACGTGGGTAAATAGACTTGGGTAAAAAGGTTGAATATATGATTTTACAACTTTTTACAGTAGGTACAAACATAATAAAACTCCTCTTTTTGGTTTCGTGTCAAAATCTTATACCGTTTGGGATTTATGCTCAAGTTACCGAAGGGTACGAAAACGTTTACAACTATCTATTTTGATAGTCTGTCACTGAAAGTGAAATTCCCGTAGATTGGAAATAATTCTAGGGCTGTAATTACCCAACTTTTAAAGGTAAGAGAAATACCTATACATGTAAAAAAAATCTCACCTCCTGTACTATTATAGATTTTGAGTTATGACCAACTATTCATAGTCATTTTTAGAAAACTGAATTCAGTCCAATATTTCAACATTATGCACCGAGCCCAAAACGTGTTTGAAACCCGCATATAAATGCTTGGACCATCATATAAGGTTAATGTCATGTTATTACAGTAGGTTCAAATTATTTTGTCAAATTTCATCTTAAGCATAGGTCTCGCCATTGCACGCAAGTTACTTGGTCATACTATGTCACATTACTTCTAAAACGTTATTTTCTACATTGAACACTTTCTTATTACGCGTCACCATTGCATAGGTCCGTGAAGAATCCATTTTGCTCAGTCATTTTTCCTTGTGATCACTCGCTAAAGGTGAGTACATAGCCCATTTTCGTTATTACATATTTTTACTACTCGTGGGGTGTACACATTTATGGAACACACTCATTAATTTTTTTTTACTTGTATGCTATTCGAGAACTTGTATACTGCTTCCAATGATTACTAGATACAACTTTTATTGCTTAGTGTGCTCAAAAGTCCCCTCATCATGAACCGTTAGTTATTTCATTACTTTGCAAAGCGCGAGTGCTATGGGTGGATCCATCGGGACTGACAATCCACGTCCTTGTATTACGTGACGCATTTACATTTGAGGTATTACGAGTTGTTTGAGCAAACACTCACTTTAGGGGCAAATTGATTACGTTAAGGTTTCGGTTTCATGAGCTAATGCAATAATACATTTGAAAGGTATGCTGATCCCATAGCCCTTCTGAAATGATTACTTTTGATACTACTTAATGAGTGTTGTGTTCCATACTACTTTACTTAAACCTATGTTACTCGCTCAACAATTTTTGTTGACGGTTTACGTGTTATTTCTCAGGTAGGAATGCTTAAGCTGGGACAGGAGCTCGTGGATGTGACGGCCGACGATTCTTTAGTCAATTTTCAGTCCATGTTTAGTCAACTTTACTTTACTAATTAATATCATCTTTTGTGTCACTTTGGGTCAAATCTCACTAAAGGTAAAGTTGGCAGAAAACGTTGTTGTAAACTTTAGGGTTGTTGGCACTAAAACTAAGACTTGGATAGAAGCCTATGATCCTTCGTTTGTTATTGTATTTTTAAACAACTAGGACCGTTTTTTATATTAAATTTCTGCACTTTTATTTAATTAGGGATGTAATAACAGGTTTTTATTGCGACATTTTAGTACTTATATATCAGTGTTGATGATTACATAGACGTGGCAGCCCTATGATGCCTAAGTGGACCCTTCCAGTTTTCGGGGTGTTACAGATTGGTATCAAGAGCCTTGGTTATAGGGAACCAAGTCATTTTTCAAACTTGCTCTATAACTACAAAGTTTTCAATTTTATTTTTCGAGTCTTAGTGTCAAATACAGAATCAACAAGGAACGGTCAACATCTACGGGTACTCTCTAATCCTTACAATTGCTTGAGTTATACTTATATTGAGACTTATATAATTTAATACAATATTCATTACTTTATTCTTGTATTCTTCCGATTTTTTCTATACTGACTATTTCTAACGACTTTCCTTTATCGTTTGCGCGAGTTTTCGCGATAACTCAAGTTGAGATATTCTAAGCGTTTTAGTCGATGAGATCTTTCTAAATCTCGCTTTGCTACTCATTTATGTCACCGTTTTACTTGGCATTTGAACATTGCTCTAAATTTCATGTTTCATTGATTATTCTTCTTTCGACTTCGAATTATAATATTCGCTTACGTTTCGGAAACGTCATGCTCAATTTTAGCTAAATGTCTAGTTCGTAACGATTAATTGGATTACGGATTTACGCATATAGATTTATAATATTCTTCCTCATTTAAAATATCCTATACTTGGGAGCGCGACTTATTGATATTTCGCCTTTTCTTTGATATCTATTATGAGTTTGGAAGAAATCGCACTCCTATGAAGTTTTTACTTCGTATATTGAAAAATTAAGTCAAGAACGTTGTCCGTTTCTTTTGTTTATAGTCTTGTTCACTAGTATTCTTTAAACGCCCTTCTGCCGCTACTTTCATTCATTCTTACGAAATGTGTATTTGTCGTCGTTTTGTAATCCATAAGTCATGTCCGTATACGAAGTGGTAAATGAAAATTGTTGGTGAAACAAGTTAGACAATAAGGAATTGGCGACAACTGAAAAGCTAAAAAAAATCATGATCCAAACGCCCCCTTATAAAATTTAACGCGCTGCAAAATTCTTTAGCACGCATAACGAAGTTCGAGATTTTTATAAGTTTCATTTTTAGCTGAATAAAATGATAAAGCTAGTTGAGACGGTCGTTTTGATATAAAATTCGACTTCTAATTCTTTATAACGAATATTTTGTGGCAATTGAAAATTTGAGAAAAATAATATAAATAAAGTTTGCTGATTTACACGCATTTCGAGGTCCGAAATCAGGTAAAATTTTATTTATAGATTTACAGAATGAAAGAGCTTATTTTTACCCCTGTTTTGGTTATTAGCACACCCTTTAACTCTAAATAACGAAGAAGTTATGTCGAAAACGAGTTTTTATTTTATATGAATTTTTCAAACAGCAAAATACGTATATGTAACTTCTGATCCGATTTTCAATGTCAATTTCGAACGCTTTCTGGTCCGTTTAAGCCTTCGGGCGACACACGAAAGTTGTTCGGATCGACCTTTTGCATAAAATCTCTTTTGAGGTCAAGTTCTTAAAATACGATTTAACGGGTCCAAATTGAAAGTCAAACCTGTGTTTTTTTGAATAAAAAGTCAAAGTTCAGCAGATTTTTACAAGGATATTTTGGTAATTTTACGTCGAGATTAAAGTCTCGGCTATAACTGAAAAGTTGTCAAAATTGTCATTTTATACAAAAAATGGTAAAATTATAGAGGTGACATATTGACTTGCAAAAGTCAACAAAAAATGTATAAAACTTGTGAAACGCTTTGTAAAACATAATAACGTATAATAAGAATTCAATTATAACGTTTTGAAATGACGAAGGAAAAGCCAAATAAAAGTCAAAAGTTGCTCGCCAAATCATTCAGATATTTTAACCAACATTAACACATCGTAAAGACTGACGGAAAATATTAATTATAAAGTGTTTAAGAAATAAAACTTTTCTTACATTTAGTAAGCTCACTTCATGTTATACTAAGTAAACGAATATACTTTTGTAAGTAATAGACAAACTCTATTAATTTACTCAAACGTGTTCAAAGTGATGAATGGTTCCGAGAATGGTAACTTCTAAAAGTGAACCTTTTACTTACCGAAACTTCAAAGCGTGTTACCTTGAACACTAAACGAAAACCCTTCATTACTTTTATTAATTTAGCCTTATGCAACTTAATATGTTATCATATCGTCCTAAGTGTATGGTCGAGAACCATAATTAAACAAGACCCCAAGTTATGATATACGAACCCTAATCTTTAATGTTTCAATAAACTTAATTTGAATTACGTCTTTCATGAGAAACATTGATAAGGACGCATCGTACAAATTTAAAATGATTGACCGAGATCTGTTAAGAAGTTGCCCGCGAGAGTGATTTCTCTTTTTAACGCGTAGTAAATTAAGATTACTTTCTAACGATATTGATCATGCGTTCAATTCTTTATGAATTTAAAGATATAAAATAAAGAAAACTTGCTATATCTTTACATGCACCTAACTCTTTTATGCGTTGAAAACGATTTCATATACCAAGATGGAAACTTACGCGATTAAGTTGTGTTTTGACAAAGAATGTTACATTGTTGTAAAAGTCGTGATTTCACCAAATAACACAAAACGTACGCTTTTACGGATCCCTTTAATATTTTTATATGTTTATATACATGTTGTATATGCCGTTATATCTTATCTCTTGTTTTGCTATTCGTGATTCACCTCCTTAGACCGCAATTAAGACTTCTTTTCTTCGTATTCTTCATCGCAATTACTGTCATGTACATTACCATAATTTTGGTTAAACTCTCGAAAATCCTATCATTTTGTCATCACCTTATTGATCGATTGATAAGTCACTTTTGCCATCCTCTCATGCAAACCACTTGCTATTTTAATAGTTCTTTGTAACAATGGTTAATAAATTTGACCTTACATTGTTTTATGGATTGATTCATCTGAATATAATACAACAATTGTTATCGCCAAAGATTTTCGAGATTTTAATAACGAAAATACAAGATTTGCAAAATTGCCTTGTTTTTACAATTTAATGGTTTCAAACTTATTGATGGTTGTAATTTTTACACTTTGTTTAGGAAAACAAGGTGTAATTAGGGTCAGTACGACGATTTAGGAAAATCGTGCACAAATGACCCAAAATGGGGATCGTTCTCAAGGAGGCTAGTGTGTTGGGTAGAGAGATGATTAACTTTGTGATTATATGATTATGAGAAAAGAAAATAGAAATGAGATAAGAAGAGAATGACGGTTACGATGACGAATTACACTAAGACGTTTAGTCGTACACGTAAAACCGTAAAAAGTACCAAAATTAAAAATTTACCCTAAAAATTCCTAGAAAATTGCAATAAATCCTAAATAAAGTAATTAGAGTTTACAAAAAATCAAAAATCACCCAAACCTTTTATTTAATTAAATAATAATTTTTTAATGCTAATTAAAGCCCTAAAACTCAATTTAATTAACAAAAAGCCCAAAATGAGATTTTTTCAATTGTAAACCTCTATAATGACCTAACTTAATTTAAAACTATTTTTGAAAATTTTAAAATTAATTAAAACTATTTAAAAACAATTAAAAACTATTAAAACTTAAAATAATTATAAAAATTAATCTAAGGACAATAAAAATATTCTAAAAGTTGTAAAATTCCTAACTTAATGTATTTAACCCAAGAAAAATACAAAAACTTGAAAAATCTAAATTTTAATTTTTAATAATAAAATAATAATAAAATAATATCAAAAATCCAAAATTTATAGAAAATTCTAAAAACTTGCAAACTAGCTTAATTTAACCAAAATAAACAGAAAATGAACTTGAAATTACAAAAATACCCCTAATGGGCCTTCAAATGGGCCAAAAGTCCAAACAGTCCCCTTAATGGGCTCAAATAGGCCCAATAAGCAAAATGTTGTCCAATTAAGTCCAAAAGCTCCTATCTGACTCAAAATTTGATTCTGAACATAATTTTTCAAAGGCCCAAAAACTGAAAATGTGAAATAAGCTAGCTTATACCAAACAGCTTATTCTTAATGGGCTTTTTGGCCCATTAAGCTATAAGCTGATGCCATAATCTCAAATTAGACACACAAGCTTCTTTTGAGTTGCTTAAGACTTATGTAAAAAGAAATTTGAAAAAAGTCCAAGGAATAAGCCTGAAAATGCAATAAGCAATCTACACAAAACGACAAACTAGTCGTTTTCGAGTTCTAGGCCACCCCAAGAGCTGATTCAAGTTTCTAAAGATTTTGACTTAAATAAGCTCAATCAACAAAAAGTTTTCAAATAAGTTCACTCAATAAGCTGAAATAAGCAAATAATCACTTCTTTAAAAGTCAACTTTAAGAGTTTCTATCAAAAAATCAAAGTCAAAGTCTGATAAGCTCTAGTTCAAACAAATGGGTCAAATGAGGAAGATTGATCACAAAAAATAAGTTGTTGCAGGTCTAAATAAGCCAATATGGCTTATTGATAAGCTGAATGCAAAATTGCACTAGCAGGGGCTAGTTTTGGATGTTGAGCAGTGGAAACTTTTTCCACTGCTTGACTTGTTTGACTTTTTGTCTTTAGTGACTTTTTTGGAGATTCAAGTTACACAAAGGCACCCAAATGATCAGTGGATCATAAGGAATCAATCACAACAAAGAAATCACATTCACTAACAGCCAATTAGTACAGTATAATCAAAACATCACCAGATATGCACCAAACATGAACAAATAAGCAATTAAGCACTTATAAGCAGTTTTAGCAAATTTCAGCCAACCAAATTGCACCAAAAGCATACACAAGCTATACTAAACTTAAATGAGCAAGTTTAAACTGTTTTCATGCAATGGCTCAAAGCCTAAATCAAGATTCAAGCACAAACATGTTACTGATGAACACGCACACAAGCACATTTTACTTTTGCGGATGCACTTGACCAACAAGCCAAATTCAATCACTCAGATCTATCACATATGATATATTAATGATGATTTAACAACTTTTAACCCTAAGCATGCATATATTCTAGATATTACCAAAATCTTATGTCAAAAAACAGTTAAAATCAATGAGATATAACACAATGTTTGATTTAAGGTTTTAAACCTAAAAACTTGCAACAAATAGCACTCAACCAAGCCAATAACAGATAACAAGCACAAACACAAACTTCTAACCACACAATAACAACTTATGAACTCAAACAGGTAATCCCAAACACCCTTTTAACTTTTCAAAATCAAATTTTCAAATCAAAAGTGTTATCCAAGACCACCCAAGCCCAAATAAGCACAATAACAGATATAATATGCAGGTTTGAACAAGATTAGACCATAAAATCAGCAAGAACACAAGTCACACACAAAATCACCAAAAATCCAAATTTTTATCAGATTTTGAGTAGGATGATGTGTACCTCATGGATGTACATCCACACCCACGAATTTTGAGCTTATGTGCTAGCAAGAACAAGCACAAGCTTCCACAAACAACCCTGCTAAGAATAAACAAAGTTAGAAGTAAAATATCAAAAACAGAAAGGTTAAAAAGCCTTGATTAATGCAACTCTTGTACCCCGCACTTGATTATCCCCAAGTTATAGGCTTCACCACACCTTGATAACTCAATATCAGGATTCTATGATCAGCTTTATAGCCCAAGAATTCCAAGGTGTACCAAGAAACTTAGCAAAATATCAAGCTTGAAGGAAAATGTGCAAACGTTTGCACACTTGTTAAAAACAGGTTTTTAGATTCAAGATTAACAAACTAAGAACAATAACAAGCAGTAAACAACAATGGCACTTGACTTTTCTTCAAAGATTCAAACTCATTTCATTATACTGAATATGGATTTACAGAACTTTGAACAAAGGAAAATTCAAGAGCAAAATATAATGTACTCAGTCATATGCCTTATATAGGCTACAAGTGATGAATTGAAAGCAATAAAACGTAACCCTAATGCTTGGCGAAGTCCCAGAAATGCCCCTTGTAAGGTTTTGAACTTTGAGGATCATGTGACTGATTCTTGTTTGTTTGTGGAGCTGGCAATGTGAAAAGTTGATCAAAGGGTCCAAATAATGCTTAGCTTCCAAGCTATGTTCTGGGACGTTGGATGAGGTCCACTGTTTTGGCTTCTTCTTCAAAGGGTGAAAAGCAGGGGGAAACATGTGACAATGTGGTGATGTGGCAATCTGTTTGAAGGTTGGGTTAAGATTATTAGTCCCTTAATCTTAAATCTGGAAGAGATTAAGGGCTAATTTCAAGTATTAAGAAAATCCCCAAATCTGCTTATGAACACCAAGAACAAGCATTTGATCTTTATTCTTGTTTAAACTGGGTGTTTAGCGCCTAATTAACTAATAAATAATTAGTTAGTTACGGCTTTGGTGAGTGGATTGGTGATGTGGAGCCAGGGTGTGTTGTGATTGATGGATTTGGTTGAGTGGGGCACGTGTCACCATGACACTAGTTAAGGTTACTTATGTTGTCTGCCAAGAATAGTCCCCCATCTCTTATACTCCTTTCATTTGTAAATAAATCCGGCCAAACTTCATTTCCTTTGTTATTGAAGTTTCTCTTTTCACACTTTTGCCCCAAATACTTTTCCAAAATATTTTCAGGGGTATTTCTTGCCATTTCTTGATTCTTGAAGGACTGATTTGGCATTTTCTTGATTGATAATGGTCTTGACTTTTTTGTTTGACTTCTTGGAGGACTGAAATTGCCAAGTCATGATTAATGAGGGACCATTTTTTCCATTTCTTCAAAGTCAAGGGTCCTTTTGGTAATTTTGACATTTTCAATGGACCAAACTTGTAATTTCTTGTAACTTGAAGTCCTTCATGGTATGTTTGACTTTGAGGAGGATTAATATTGACATTTTAGTTTGGTTGAGGGACTAAAATTGCCAATTCTTCAAAGTAGAGGGCCCTTCTTGCAATATTGACAAACTTTAGGGACCAATCTTGTAATTATGAGGATACAAGGGTATAAAGTGTCAATTCTTCCATATTGGGGGACCCTTCTTCATAAATCTTCAAATCTTTAAGGGTTTTCTTGGAAATTTCTTTATTAGGGCTTGGTTCATTGTGCGGCTTCGTTTCCCGTGTTCGTTTTTTCATGATTCTTGTGATCTTTTGTCATTTTCTCAATATCCGTACCTAAAATACACAAGCAACGAACACAAGCATATATTTGGGTATTTTCATGATATTTTATGCATTTTAAGCCCTTTTTGGACGATGAGACTATGTATAAAAGCAGTCTCATCACTCCCCCATACTAAACCATTGCCGTGCCCTCACGCAATGCTAGAATAAATTTTCGTAGCACCTCCAAAATTCATTTTTATTTACTTTTATTGAATGATAAACTAGCTATACTACTACTACTACTACTACTACTTGCGTTTTAGACATAATGTATGATTTTCATCGCAAAATGGGACGTTTAGGTTCATAGAATAAGAACACGTGAATGCTTCGTTAGAAATAATTTCATCGTCCTCGATTTTCACCCCAATTCCATGCCAAATGTGCAACGAGATCATTGTCATTATAAGTTAGTAATGCTAACACTACTCATATGCCCTAATCACGTACTTATCCTCCCATTATCCTAAGTTGTATCTCTTATATTTTATTTTGTCTTGAATGTTTCACGAGGATACATTGTTTGTCTTATGCGATAATAGAGATTTAGGTCTAAAAATAGAGTCCTAATGGTGTAACCAAGACCATCAAATCAATAACCCCTCCTAATAGACAACGATGTCAAAAATTTAAGTCAACAAGAAGGATCGATAGACACGGTTTTATAACGGTTTTGAACGTGAGACTTATTACCAAGACTTTTATACGCCCCCTAACGGAAGGGCCTTATTATCATTGGTTTACCTCCATCTTTTATTCAACTTCGCCATGAAGCTTTTATTATGACTTTGGTCTTGCCTTGCCTTTTATTATCTACCTCATCGGTGGTTTTATTAGCCAAAGACGTATATCCTCACGCTAAGGCGAATTTTGGATCTTTAAAGCTTCAAAGATTAAGGCTTGATTCACTTTCAGTTTTGCATAGATTTTTCGACCTTGTGGGCTTCAGATTTTTTGCTTGATTTAGGTGAGCACTTGAAATCTTATTATTGGGTGAAGCTTTTGATTATTCGGGTGCCAATACTTCAAAACTGTAACGCTGGCGATACCTTAATGTCTTCCCAATTTAATTACACGGAAGTTACTAGAAAAGTCTAGAAACCCAACAATCGAGACTAAACCGCTAAGTCAATATTTATTAAGCAAAAAGTATATACAAGCGAAGGGAGAATAAGCAAACAACGAGAACACATGAGTTTTTGAAAGAATACGAGCACTCTATGTTTAGCATAGTAACTTATAATTAACCCTATCATTTCTCGTCCTCATTTAAGAGACTTAGCCTAATGTGAAGTTAAGGAATCAAAGCTAAGTGCTCAACACGCACGGTCGAGTCAAAAATTACTCTTATTCTCGCCATCAGAAAACCTACATTCGTGTCTTCAAACACTTATAAAATATGAGAAAAAATTTAAAATTTGGCCATTTTTAGCCTTATTTTGCAACATAATGATAAACAAAAAGATAAACTTTGGAAAGCGTGAAGGTTTGGCAAGACAAGTATCTATTCACCCCCATACTAAAGTTAAACATTGTCCTGAATGTTTCGAGTCTAGGGGTGCAAACACCCCCATACTAGAGACGTAGTCGAATGCCTAATCTAGCATGGAAAGGATGTAACCGTTAAATTTAAAGTCGTTTATGAAGTGTGCTATAAACCTAAGGTTAAAACATCAAAGGATATATCATGGATATTGAGAAAGTCTTCAAAGCAAACAATCGAGTGCTCCCATAAAACGAACACGAGAGGCTCCAATCGTGAAGATCATGATCGTCTAAAATCCACAATTCACAAACAACCATGGAACAAAGGTTGGAAGGGCACAAATCCCCACACGTTAATACATTAGAAAGCGATAATATGTACATAAGATAAGCATGGGACTCCCCCACGAGGCACCTCGTTTTTGATTACCGAGTCATGAGCTCGACTCGATCCCCTCAATACTAATTATTATTGGGGAAAGTGATTTGGTCGAGGTAGATCCAGAATGGAACTTCCCCGCCAAAGTAGTGCTTCAACCTATGTCCACTCACCTTAAAATTAGGGCCATCATTTTGAGCTAGCTCGATGGTCCCATATGGAAAAACTTGAGTCACGGTGAATGGACCGGACCAACGGGATTTCAACTTACCGGAAAAGATTTTCAAACGAGAATTAAAAAGCAAAACTTGATCCCCAATGTTAAAAACCCGGTTTTTAATTTTAGAATCATGCAACTTTTTAGTCTTTTCTTTATAAATCAATGAATTTTCATAAGCAATATCCCTTAATTCATCCAATTCATTTAATTGCATTTTCCGGTGTTTTCCCGCGGTCTCCATGTCATCATTACAATGCTTTAGGGCCCAATAAGCCTTGTGTTCGAGTTCAATTTGCAAGTGACAATTCTTCCCATACACTAGCTTATAAGGAGTGCACCCGATGGGCGTCTTATGAGCGGTCCTAAAAGCCCATAAAGCATCGTCCAACTTACCCGACCAAGATTATCGGTTTTCCCCAACGGATCTCTCCAAGATCCTCTTCAAAGCTCGGTTTGAAACCTCGACTTGCCCACTCGTTTGTGGGTGATAAGCCGTAGAAATCCGATGTGTAACCCCATATTTCCTTAGGACCCTTTCGAATTGGTCGTTACAAAAATGGGTTCCACGATCGCTTATGATCGCACGAGTGGTTCCAAACCGTGAAAACAAGCTTTTCAAAAACTTGACTACCACACGAGCATCATTGGTGGGCAAAGCCTTAGCTTCCACCCACTTAGATAGGTAGTCAACCGCGACAAGGATGTACTTATTACCACGAGATGATGGGAACGGCCCCATAAAGTCGATGCCCCAAACGTCAATGATCTCACACACTTGGATGATATTTTGTGGCATTTCATCTTTTTGTGAGGCTTTTCCTTGTTGTTGTCATGAGTCACACGACTTCACAAGCTCATGTACATCTCGGTAAGTAGTAGGCCAAAAGAAAACGGCATCAAAAACCTTCTTAGCCGTGAGATTAGCACCATGGTGACCACCCGTGGGTCCCTCGTGACAAGCTCTAAGGATGTTAGAAGCTTCGGTAACAAACTTACAACGTTGGATAATTTGATCTGCACAAGTTCGTAACAAGTAAGGGTCGTTCCAAAAGTAAAACTTGACGTCACGAAAGAATTTTAGTTTTTCTTGAGTCGTCATACCCTTGATGATGAAGTTGCCCGCATGGTAATTTTCAATGTCCGCAAACCATGGGGTGGAAGAATCAAGATTAGAGTTCACTACACCAAGTTTCTCGAGCAGAAATGTTTCGGTGATTTCCTTGGGATCGTAAACATTTTGGTGAGGATCTTCCAAACGAGAAAGATGATCGGCCGCTAGATTCTCGGCTCCTTTTTTGTCAACAATTTTGTGATCAAGTTCTTGAAGGAGGAGAATCCAACGAAGTAATCTTGGCTTAGCATCTTGTTTAGCCATAAGATACTTGTTAGCCAAATGATCCGTATACACTATGCATTTTGTCAAGACGAGATAAGGTAGGAATTTCTCAAATGCATACACCACGGCAAGGAACTCCTTCTCCGTTGTAGTGTATTTTAGTTGAGCCTCGGTCATCGTTTTGCTAGCATAGTGAATAGGCAAGAAGTGCTTTTCATGACGTTGCCCCAATACGGCCCCAATAGCGTAGTTACTAGCATCACACATGAGCTCAAAGGGGAGGTTCCAATTGGGAGAAACAAGAATGGGAGCTTCGGTAAGTTTCCTCTTAAGGATTTCAAAGGCTCGTACACAATCTTCGTCAAAGATAAAACGTGCCTCTTTTTCAAGGAGATGTGTAATAGGTCGAGAGATCTTTGAAAAATCCTTGATGAATCGACGATAAAAGCCCGCGTGGCCTAGGAAACTCCTAACTCCCTTAACGGTTTTGGGATGAGGTAATTTGGAGATGACGTCTACCTTAGCTTGACCTACCTCAATCCCCGCTTTCGAGACCTTGTGCCCCAAGACGATTCCACTTTTAACCATAAAATGACATTTTTCCCAATTAAGCACAAGGTTGGTTTCCTCACAACGCTTCAACATTCTCTCAAGATTCGACAATAACGAAGTGAACGAATTACCAAACACGGAAAAGTCATCCATGAAGACTTCCATCGTCTTCTCGATCATATCATGAAAAATAGCCATCATGCACCTTTGAAAGGTTCCCGGTGCATTGCAAAGTCTGAATGGCATTCTACGATAGGCAAACGTTCCATATGGATACGTAAACGTAGTTTTTTCTTCATCACGAGGATCGATGGGGATTTGGAAGTAACCTGAAAACCCATCTAAAAAGCAATAGAAATCGTTTCCCGCAAGACGCTCCAACATTTGGTCCATGAAGGGCAAGGGAAAATGGTCTTTACTAGTGGCTTCATTCAACTTACGATAGTCAATGCACACTCTCCATCGGGTCACGAGTCTAGTGGGAATTAACTCGTTGGCATCGTTTGGCACAACGGTCATTCCTCCCTTCTTAGGGACACAATGAATAGGACTCACCCAAGGGCTATCGGAAATAGGGTAAATCATTCCCGCGTCAAGGAGTTTAAGGACTTCCTTTTTATTGTTCTACGTATACAATATAGTAATAATATTCACACAAAAAACGAAAAACCGATAATACGTATTAGTAGAGTGCTACTAATACAAATAGATATTATGGCTATATATAAAAACAACAATTTCCAAATCAAAACACAACACGCCTCCACGGCAGCGATGCCAAAATGATGGTTGTAATTTTTACACTTTGTTTAGGAAAACAAGGTGTAATTAGGGTAAGTACGACGATTTAGGAAAATCGTGCACAAATGACCCAAAGTGGGGATCGTTCTCAAGGAGGCTAGTGTGTTGTGTAGAGAGATGATTAATTTTGTGATTATATGATTATGAGAAAAGAAAATAGAAATGAGATAAGAAGAGAATGACGGTTACGATGACGAATTACACTAAGACGATTAGTCATACACGTAAAACCGTAAAAAGTACCAAAATTAAAAATTTACCCTTAAAATTCCTAGAAAATTGAAATAAATCCTAAATAAAGTAATTAGAGTTTACAAAAAATCAAAAATCACCCAAACCTTTTATTTAATTAAATAATGACTTTTTAATGCTAATTAAAGCCCTAAAAATCAATTTAATTAGCAAAAAGCCCAAAATGAGATTTTTTCAATTGTAAACCTCTAAAATGACCTAAATTAATTTAAAACTATTTTTGAAAATTTTAAAATTAATTAAAACTATTTAAAAACAATTAAAAACTATTAAAACTTAAAATAATTATAAAAATTAATATAAGGACAATAAAAATATTCTAAAAGTTGTAAAATTCCTAACTTAATGTATTTAACCCAAGAAAAATATAAAAACTTGAAAAATCTAAATTTTAATTTTTAATAATAAAATAATAATAAAATAATATTAAAAATCCAAAATTTATAGAAAATTCTAAAAACTTGCAAACTAGCTTAATTTAACCTAAATAAACAGAAAATGAACTTGAAATTACAAAAATACCCCAAATGGGCCTTTAAATGGGCCAAAAGTCCAAACAGTCCCCTTAATGGGCTCAAATAGGCCCAATAAGCAAAATGTTGTCCAATTAAGCCCAAAAGCTCCTATCTGACTCAAAATTTTATTCTGAACACAATTTTTCAAAGGCCCAAAAGCTGAAAATGTGAAATAAGCTGGCTTATATCAAACAGCTTATTCTTAATGGGCTTTTTGGCCCATTAAGCTATAAGCTGATGCCATAAGCTCAAATTAGACACACAAGCTTCTTTTGATTTGCTTAAGACTTATGTAAAAAGAAATTTGAAAAAAGTCCAAGGAATAAGCCTGAAAATGCAATAAGCAATTTACACAAAACGACAAACTAGTCGTTTTCGAGTTCTAGGCCACCCCAAGAGCTGATTCAAGTTTCTAAAGCTTTTAAATGACTTAAATAAGCTCAATCAACAAAAAGTTTTCAAATAAGTTCACTCAATAAGCTGAAATAAGCAAATAAGCACTTCTTTAAACGTCAACTTTAAGAGTTTTCTAGCAAAAAGTCAAAGTCAAAGTCTGATAAGCTCCAGTTCAAACAAATGGGTCAAATGAGAAAGATTGATCACAAAAAATAAGTTTTTGCAGGTCTAAATAAGCCAATATGGCTTATTGATAAGCTGAATGCAAAATTACACTAGCAGGGGCTAGTTTTGGATGTTGAGCAGTGGAAACTTTTTCCACTGCTTGACTTGTTTGACTTTTTGTCTTTAGTGACTTTTTTGGAGATTCAAGTTACACAAAGGCACCCAAATGATCAGTGGATCATAAGGAGTCAATCAAAACAAAGAAAAAACAATCACTAACAGCCAATTAGTACAATTTAATCAAAACATCACCAGATATGTAATACAAGGTTTTTCACCTCGTATGAAAGTTCGTTGAATCCGATCTTTTCGAATTGATTTCCGGTTAAAAAGTGCGACTCAATCGTTCTTGGTCAAAAATAAAAGGATTTGGTTATCTAATTTAAACTAAAAATAAAAATGTCGTTGTAAGCTTGAAAATTAAATCTAAGATAAAACAAGTTAAAACAATGCTATGTAAAAAGGCGGGAAAAATTAAAGTTTGAAAAATAGAAACCATTCAGAAACTAACAATGAAACTAAGTCTGAAAACAAGATAATTGGAATTTCATAAAAATTGACATTTTCGGAATAAAGGTATTTTCAGAAAAATAGGATCTTCGGAATAATTGTCTTTTCAGAAAAAGTTATTTTTTCAGAATAATGATATTTTCAGAAAAAGTAGGATTTTCGGAATAATGGTGTTCTTAGAAAAAAGAGCTTCTTCGGAATAAAGAGATTTTCAGGAAAAATGGTATCTTCGGAATACTTGACTTTTCAGAAAAAATAGCTTCTTCGGAATAAAGAACTTTTCAGGAAAAATGGTATTTTCGGAATAACTGATTTTTCGGAATAATGGGATCTTCGGAATAGCAAGGTTTTCAGAAAAATGAATTTTCGGAATAATGCAACAATTCTGAAAAATAATATTTTCGGAATAACTGATTTTTCGGAATTAATGGTTTTCAGAAAAATGATGATTTCATAGAAATGAAGAATTCAGAGAAAATGTAATTTCGGAATAAAGGCATTTTCAGAAAAGGGACGATTTCAGAGTTTTAAAACCCTTTTCCGAAAAGATAAAAACACATATACAGATAATCAGTTAAATCAAAACTTAATAGATAAGCTACCAATACGCACGAACCAAACAAGCAATTAACCAAAACTTTAACCAAATAAATTTTAAGAAGAACAAAATAAGCCACAAATTAAAAACTATAAAAACACTAAATAATCAAAACATTTAAAATCAACTAATAAGCAACTCTATTAATCTATCAAAACAACTTAATAAAAAATAAGCCAAACACTAGAAGATCAATAACCACAATAAGCTCAAAACATCCACCACATCAAAACTAAAAGATCAATCACATTAATAAAACAATCACTTAATCAAAGAGATGAGATTAACTACATGATTATCAAGATTAAGAAAGGTAGAATGAGAATTAAGAAAATAAGCTTGATTGATTAAAGATGAATATCAAAAGATTACAAGATTAATGTAAAGATTAATAAATTTGAAAGGAAAACTAGAGAGAAAAATTAAAAGCACACTTAAAAATTAAACTACAACTACTAAAAACTAACCACCTACCACCCTCCTAATGACATATTAGGAGGGTATTTATAGGAGGTGGGGAGATTACATGCTTAAGCTATCTTATTTCTTTCTTCGCGTCTCGACTAGACTTAATTTCTTTGTCTTTCTCGACGTCGTCTCGGGATTTGTCGATATAAGTTGAACTTTTCTTATAATTTTCTTCTATAATTAGACTTGAGTTCTTCGACTTCATTAAACTTCCGTCTTTAGACTTTTTCTTCGATAAATCTTCAGAATTGGCCTTGGACTTCCGTTCTTTTTGCATTCTCGATCTTTCGACTTCGTCTTTTGTCTTTTTCTTCGATAAAATCCCGTGATAGCCCATGTTTTCTTCCTTTTGCATATTTTGGTCCTAAAACACAATAAAAACACAAACCACGCATAATTCCGACTTTTACGACATAAAATAAACGTTTTGGTCTTGTTATTATTGGAAATAAGTGGTAAAAGGATAAGTGTTTTCACACTTATTAATATGCACCAGACATGAACAAATAAGCAGTTAAGCACTTATAAGCTGTTTTAGCAAATTTCAGCCAACCAAATTGCACCAAAAGCATATACAAGCTATAATAAACTTAAATGAACAAGTTTAAACAGTTTTCATGGAATGGCTCAAAGCCTATAATAAGTGTGTAAACACTTATCCTTTTGCCACTAAAATCAAGGTAAAACAATACCTAATCATGTGTTTAATGTCGTAAATGTCGTAATTAACTGTGGTTTTATGTTTTGTGTGTTAAATAGGTACAAATGATCAAAAGAAGAGAAAACACGGGATTTCACGGTCAAATGTCGAAGAAAAGTCAAGAAAGAGTCGAAGACAAGATCAAAAGACCAAAAGTGTGCCAAGATCACGAAAACCGGCTAAGTCCACTTAAAATTGAAGATATGATCAAGAAAGTCGGAATCGAGCTCGTGTTAATGGAATTTATCATTTTTTGAAGATATTCGAGCCAAGTGGGTCCCACATCGGATAAATGGGCTCAAAAGCCCATTTAAAGAAAAGAACTGTTTAACTTTTCACCACTAGTCCAATTAAAAGCCCATTTAAGCCAAATGAGTTACATGTTACGGTTTCATTTGGGCCAAAGCCCATTTCACAAATAACAGATGGAGAAAGATTTTTTTGCTTGACTAGTCAATGGGTAAAAAAACCGTTCACACGTTTTATTTAAAACGTTACTCACATTTACTCTCCTCACACAACACGTGTACCCCATTCACCCCATTTACTTCCCCCAACCAAATTAAATAAAACAGATTTCTTTTTACCCCACTCTCCACACTTCGATACAAACAATACTCTCTCACCCACCACTCCATCTTCTTCCCCCAAAATTTGCACCCTTCCCTCAAAAACCCTAATTTTTACATCAAAAATTAACCAACAGAAAATAGGGCTTTTACCCTTATTGGGTAATTCACACCCAAAGGAATTAAACCCCCAATGAAATCGGAGCATACACCCACCAGTGGTCCTCACATCAAACCGACGTGGCACCTTCCCTTGTTTTCATTGGATTAAAACAACACAACAAACCCATTTTGGCAATCCGGACTCACGGTTCATTTTCATCCGTTGATCAAGAGAAGAAAAGAGAGAGAGAGAGAGAGAGAAGAATGAAGAAATCAAGGTCCAGGATCCATTTGCTTGGGTACCAAGGAGAACCTAGAAT
Source organism: Glebionis coronaria (assembly GCA_025667525.1). Taxonomy (NCBI): domain Eukaryota; kingdom Viridiplantae; phylum Streptophyta; class Magnoliopsida; order Asterales; family Asteraceae; genus Glebionis; species Glebionis coronaria. The sequence continues at coordinate 123,072,791 of CM046880.1, read as the reverse complement.
GTTCGGGTTTCCCCTATAAAAACCCCCCTCTTATCATGTAATTGTGTGCCTTTTCTTTATATTTTATTTTTCAGCAATTAGGTTTTAGTTTAATCTTGTAATTTTCAATTTCCAGCAAATGTAATTTTGATTTTATATTAATGAAAAGTTGATTTATTTCAATTTATTTCTGTCTCTTTTTAATCTTCTATCCATCTTAATTTTAATCCGAATATTGTTTTTGATACTGTTCTCATTATTATTATTATAAAACAAAAAAAAATAAAAAAATAAAAAAATAAATAAAAAAAATATATATAAAAGATAAAGGAAAGTGATATCAATATTTCCCCTACTGGGAAATGTTAAAAATACTGTCGTTACTGTTCATCGCATGAAGAAGATGATGATGATGTTCGTTGGGTAAGAAGGAGGTTTTATTTGGTGTTTGGTTTCGGTATTAAGGGGGCTCAGCGCCTTACCTTCTTCTCAAAGGATTTCTACATCAGGTTCGTTTTCTTTATTTATGCTAAGTTTCATTTATTTTATGGTTTATATTGTTTGAGGTTGTTCTTGATTCTTCTTGAATTGAACTTGTGTCGTGATTATCTGCTTTTTGTCCTTGGGTTATTCAGTTCTAGGTTTCTTATGTTGATTGTTTAAATTAGTTCGTAGTATATAATCTGATTTGATAATTTATTTTGAGTGCTTATTTGGTTGATATGATTGGATTGTTATTGATAATTAGGGTTTCCTTATAGCTTAATCACTTAGCTTATTTAGTTTTGTGTTTGATAGGTTTCTATTTGGTTGAAGTTGTTTGGATCTGCTTACTTGACATAGCTTATGTTAACTGCTTATTTGGGTTATCGATTGCTCACTGTTTGGCCTGCTTAGTTTCATAAGATTCTTTGAATCTGCTTATTTTTTTCTGTTTGGTTTGAGGTAGCTTATATTAATCTGGGTTGTATCTGCATAACTGTTTCCTTGCTTTTTATCTTATTCGTTTTCAGCTTATTTAGTGCTTAGATTCTGCTTTATATTTTCATAGCTTATTTGGTTCCTGCTTATTTGAGTTCAGCTTATTATTGGGATTGTATTCTTATTTTGTAAAGCCTCAGACTCAATTAGTCTGAGGATTCTGTCCAAATCAAAAGTTCCATAAAAAAATAAACAGTCAAAAATATTAACAAATTCTGTCTGGGGTGAGATTCGAACCCCAGACCCCTCGTTCAACTACCAAACGCCCAAACCATTTGCTCTAGGCTAGTTCTTGTGTTTGTTTAGGCAGAATTTAATTAATATAGTGTGTTTTAATTAGTGGCAGTTTTATTAAAATTAGTTTAATACAAGTTTAGTCTTATTTAAATTAAATACAAAAGTTTAGTTTCAATTCAGTTTTTTTTTTTAAATATAAAAAGGATAAAAAAATATTTTAGTTTTATTTACTTTTATAAATTTACATTAGTTTTAAATTTCTTTTATACTTTTAAAAAGTTTTTTATATAGATTTTAAAGTAGTTTTAAATTCTTATTTAAATTTTAGATTTAAAATTAGTTTTCAATTTATTAACTTTTGTTTAAAAATAGATTCTAATTAAAAGTTTTTAAGTTTTATTAATTAGTTAAATTTTATTAGATTAAATAGTTAATTAAAATAGATTTCTTTTAATTAAATAGTTTTAAATTAGTTTAAAAATACCAAAAATAGATTTTACCAAAAACAAAGTTAAGTCGATCCGTGAAACGAACATTAATCGATTAAAAAGGATTAACAAAAATCCTAGTTTCAAATTGGCGCCGCTGCCGCTTCGCTCGTACGATTGACTATTTTTCGTGAAGACGTTTGGATTTTGGGATCCGTTCGCTTTGAACGTTAATTTTCTTGCACAGAAAAATCAAAAAAATCTAAAAAAAAAATTTTAAAAAAAAATAATAAAAAGAAATAAAAATAAAAAATACAAAAAAATATAAAAAAATCACAAAAGTAATTTCTTTCCTAAGAATTGCACCAACAAAAAAATTAAAAGAATTCAAAAGTAATACTTTTTCCTAAAAGTATTACACCAAAAATATTACGTATTAGTGTTAATTTTTAGTTCGATTTCTTTCGTTTTTCTTGTGAATATATATTTTTAAAAAAAAATACAAGAAGATTTTTCTTTTACTATAATATATTACGTAGCACAATAAAATTACCTACTTTTCAAATAAGCCTTAGTTGGGATTTCATCACCTAACTATTGTAGTCGCATCCATAACAAGAAAAAAGGGCAAAATAGATAAATACTAGTAAGACGTTTGAACTCGACATATACAAACTATAAGGTGGGTATAAGGCGACGCGCTATAAAATGCCGTCTAAGGAAAAAGGTTTTTAAGTGCTTTGTGCCACCTCGTTTCCCCGCTTGCTTGTGCGTATATTGAGAGGGGACGACCGATTATTGGTTTGCCAACTCAAGTAGTATTTACGTATATAATTTTGTAGCTTTTTCATATTGCTCCTCGAGGGGGAAAATCCTTTTCCTCTCAAAGTCAACCGAGGTCACCTACCTCATTCCAAAGTTTTAATTGTATGCGCACTCGTGCGCATACATACATACCGATTGGTGTACCAAATACTTCTAATTCTTCTAAAAAGAAGAAGAAGAAAAACAAAAAGACCGTCATTAAAGCCGATCCCGAGAATCGAGCTTTCGACAATACTATGGCAACGGATAATCGACCAATGATTGAGATTCTACAATCTCACATTGAAGGAAACGATGACGCGATTGTGGTGCCGAATATTGGAGCTAATCATTTCGAACATAAATCGGGTTTTATTCAAATGGTTTCCGCTACACCATTTTTAGGCCGTACTAATGATGACCCACACGCTCATATCAAACGTTTCATCCAATTAGCTAATACCGTCAAATACAATGGGGTGCCACAAGAGGCCGTTCGCCTACAACTTTTTCCTTTTTCCCTCGAGGGACAAGCCCGGATTTGGCTTGATAAGGAACCACCCCAAAGTATTACCACATGGATCGACTTAGAGACCAAGTTCATTAACAACTTTTTCCCACCATCACGGACCACGTCCTTAAGGAATGAAATAATCAACTTTGAGCAACAATATGGGGAAACGTTTAGTGAGTCTTGGGATCGTTTTAAAGATCTTTTGAGAAAATGTCCACAACACGGTTTTACTAAAGTGCATCAAATCAACACGTTTTATAATGGTTTAACTCTAAACAACCAAGACTCACTTAATAGTGCCGCGGGGGGTATTCTTGTTAAAACCATGAACGAGGCTTGGGCCATTATTGAGAACAAGGCAAAAGTGCAAACCAAAAGTGTTAGGGATAATATGGCAAGTGCTAGTACGAGTAATAATGAGGTGAATGATCAAATTAATAAACTTACTTCGCTTGTTGAGACACTCGCTCTAAAAACCGACGCCCTCACTACACATGTGCATGCCGTGAAAGAAAAAAGTGAAACGTGTGAGACTTGTGGTGGGCCACATTCGTACTATAATTGTGACAAGGTTTACAATAATCAACAAGAAGTTTATGCTTATAACACCAATGAAAATGATCGGATTCATTTCAAACCAAATGTTGATGTTAACTATTTAATCAAGGTTCTAATCAATATCAAAACCAAGGTTTTCCTAATCAAGGTTATAATCAAATGAACATGCATAATCCTTAAATGGACTTGGTTTTGCAAAAATTATCCGACCATGAGCGAATCATGAGAGAGATGCAAGAACATAATCGAAAAATGCAAGAATCGACCGATAAGAAATTTTTGACTATGATTCAAACCTTTCGACCCCAAGGTGCCCTCCCTTCGAACACCGTGACCAATCCTAGGGCTAATGTTAATTCTATCACTACTAGGAGCGGTAAGACCACCGTAGAACCTTCCCCACCTAACCAAGGACCCGAGATACCTTATTCTTCGACACAACCTCCTTCTTCTTCCACTTGTGACATACCTCCCGTTATGCATTCGTCTACACCTTATGTTCCACCGATACCCAAATTTTCTACCACACCTTCCGTTCCAAAACCGGTTCCTTCACCTTCTATTTCTACTCCTCCTCCTCCAAAGGATGTGAGTGAGCAATCCACTCCAAAGCCTTCATCTCAACCCAATATACCTTATCCCCCAAGGTTGCGGAAAGAGAAATTGAAGAATAAGGATGATATTCAAGTTTCGAACTTCCTAAAAATGTTCAAACAATTGAATTTTAATATCACCTTTGCCGAGGCGCTCGCTCACATGCCTAAGTACGCTAAGATGTTTAAGGATCTTTTAAGTGATAAGGAAAAGTTGCTTGATATCGCCAATACCCAATTGAATGAGAATTGTTCCGCGGTTCTTTTGAGAAAATTACCGGTTAAGTTAGGAGCTCCCGGTCGATTCCTTATTCCTTGTAATTTTCCGGGTGTTCAGAATTGTATGGCCTTGGCGGATCTCGGAGCGAGTATAAATCTTATGCCATTGTCCGTGTGGAAGCAATTATCTTTACCCGAGCTAGTCCCCACTCGTATGACATTGGAATTAGCTAACCGTACGGTTGCTTATCCGGTGGGGATAGCTGAGGATGTTTTTGTAGGAGTCGACAAATTCACTTTCCCCGCCGATTTCGTCGTAGTCGACTATGAAATGGATCCCCGTGTTCCCTTAATTGTGGGACGACCCTTCTTGAGAACCGGGCGTACATTAATTGATGTAGCCGCGGGTGAACTTATCATGAGGGTCGGGGATGACAAAATCGTCTTTAACATCGGTAAAATTTCCAAACTTCCCGATGAGCCCGAATCCGTGAATTTCATCGATGTGCTCGACGAAGCATGCGAAGAACATTTTCACGAGGCTTGTAAGAGCGGGATTTCTCCTTTACCTCATGTTGAGACCGTAGCTTCTAGTGCTCCTTCATTGACTCCATTTGGAGAAAGTGACTTAGATGATTTTGAAGCTAGCTTGGGTCCTCTCGATATTAACTATGATAATTCTCCCACCAATTGGGATGAAGACATTCGTACCATTGAGAGACTTCTCAATGAGGACAATATTTCTCCACCTACTCCTAAAGAAGTTACAAACGATGATCCTACTTTGACTATGCTTCCATTGACAATCCGCCGGATTTAGAGCTTAAGGATTTACCGTCTCATCTTGAGTACGTTTTCTTAGAGTAGGATAATAAGTTGCCCGTCATTATTGCTAAGGACTTAAAAGAAGATCAAAATCCCGACTTATCGATGTGCTTAAGAATCATAAGAAAGCAATTGCTTGGAAAATCTCTGACATTCGCGGAATTGATCCTAATTTTTGTACTCATAAAATTCTCATGGAAGATGACTTTAAACCCGCAATACAAAATCAAAGAAGGGTTAATCCAAAAATTCATGATGTCATTAATAAAGAAGTTATCAAACTTCTCGATGCCGGAATGATTTACCCTATCTCGGATTCGCCATGGGTTAGTCCCGTCCATTGTGTGCCTAAGAAAGGCGGAATCACCGTTGTTCCCAACGAAAACAACGAGTTGATTCCTACTCGACTCGTAATGGGATGGCGAGTTTGCATCGATTATCGTAAGCTTAATGATGCCACTCGTAAGGATCATTTCCCTCTTCCTTTCATGGATCAAATGCTCGACCGTTTAGCGGGTAATGATTTCTATTGCTTCTTAGATGGCTTTCCCGTATATTTTCAAATCCCTATCGATCCAAAAGACCAAGAGAAAACCACATTCACTCATCCCTATGGAACATTTGCTTACAAAAGAATGCCTTTCGGCTTATGCAATACTCCCGAGACTTTTCAAAGGTGTATGATGGCGATATTCCATGACATGGTTGAAGAAACTATGGAAGTCTTTATGGACGATTTCTCGGTCTATGGTGATTCTTTCTCTTCTTGCCTTGCTAATTTAGAACGTATGCTCCAACGGTGTGAAGACACTCGTCTCGTTCTTAATTGGGAAAAATGCCATTTCATGGTAAAAGAAGGCATCGTCCTAGGTCATAAAAATTCCAAAGCCGGTATCGAAGTCGACCGTGCTAAAGTAGACGTCATTGCTAAGTTACCTCCACCTACCACCGTCAAAGGAGTTAGAAGTTTTTTAGGCCATGCGGGATTTTATCGACGTTTCATCCAAGATTTCTCGAAAATAGCTCGTCCAATGACTCATCTCTTAGAAAAGGATGCTCCTTTCATCTTCTCTCAAGAATGTCTCGACTCTTTCGAACTTCTTAAAGGTAAATTAACTAAGGCACCGGTCTTAGTCTCTCCAAATTGGGAGTTACCTTTCGAGCTCATGTGCGATGCTAGTGATTTCGCGGTAGGAGCGGTTTTAGGTCAACGAGTTAACAAACATTTCCAACCCATTCATTATGCTAGTAAGACAATGACGGGGGCTCAATTGCATTATACCACTACCGAAAAATAGCTTTTAGCTGTAGTGTATGCTTTTGAGAAATTCCGCCCCTATCTTATGCTTTCCACCACCATCCTTTACACCGACCATTCCGCCTTGAAATACTTGTTGACCAAGCAAGATGCTAAACCGAGACTCCTTCGTTGGGTTTTGCTCCTACAAGAATTTAAAATCAATATTCGTGATAAAAAAGGAGCGGAAAACCTAGCCGCGGATCACCTTAGTAGACTTGAGGATCCTTATCAAGGGGAATCTCCAAATCAAGAGATTAATGAATCCTTTCCCCTTGAGACCTTAATGTCTATTAATTCCAATCTTGATGATACCCCATGGTTTGCGGACATTGCAAACTATTTTGCGGGTGGTGTTCTTATCGAAGGGTTATCGTCCCAACAAAAGAAAAAATTCTTCACGGACGTTAAAACGTACTATTGGGACGACCCTTATCTTTTCAAGCAATGTGCGGATTTAATCATTCGTAGATGTGTTGATGGACCGGCGGCTTTACAAATCCTTGAAGCTTGCCATAAAGGACCTACCGGTGGTCACTTTGGTCCTAATTACACCGCTAAAAAAGTTTTTGACTCCGGATTCTATTGGCCCTCCATTTATCATGATGCACATGAAATGGTTAAACATTGTGATGCTTGCCAAAGGCAAGGCAAGATCACACATAAAGATGAGATGCCCCAAAATGTCATCCAAGAATGTGAAATCTTTGACGTATGGGGCATCGACTTTATGGGGCCGTTTCCATCATCGAATGGAAACAAGTATATCCTCGTAGCCGTTGACTACGTATCTAAATGGGTTGAAGCAAAGGCTTTACCTACTAACGATGCGAGATTGGTTGTTAACTTCTTGAAACAATTGTTTGCTCGATTCGGTGTGCCTCGTGCTATTATAAGTGATCGCGAGACTCATTTTTGCAATGATCAATTTGCACGAGTCATGGCTAAGTATGGTGTCAATCACCGACTTTCCACCGCGTATCTTCTTCAAACTAATGGACAAGCCGAGGTTTCTAACCGTGGTCTTAAGAGAATCTTAGAGCGAACCGGGGGAGAGCATCGTGCCTCATAGGCCGATAAATTAGATGATGCTTTGTGGGCTTTCCGTACCGCTTATAAGACACCTATAGGTTGTACTCCTTATCGCCTTGTGTACGGAAAGGCATGCCACCTCCCCATTGAGTTGGAGCATAAGGCTTATTGGGCCTTGAAATGGGCTAATTTTGATATAAAAAAAGCCGGTGATCATAGGAAAATCCAACTCAATGAACTCAATGAACTTAGGAATGAGGCTTATGAAAATACATTAATCTACAAGGAGAAAACTAAGCTCATTCATGATTCCAAGATTAAAAACCGAGAGTTCCATATTGGTGATCAAGTTTTAAATTTCAACTCTCGGTTGAAAATCTTTTCGGGTAAACTTAAGAGCCGTTGGTCCGGTCCATTCACCGTGGCCCAAGTCTTCCCTTATGGCACCATTGAGTTATCCCAACCAAATGGGCCTAATTTTAAGGTGAATGGCCAATGGGTTAAGTTGTACTATGGAGAGGACATCTCTCACGAGATGATTCCATCCCTCTCCACATTTCCCTTGAATTAATTTGGGAAATCGAGTCGAGCTAGAGACTCGTGATAAATAAATCAAGCATCGTATAACTAGGTTAGATTTTTACCTTTACCATCATTTCCACCCTTTTTCGCCTTCGTCCATGTCCACCAATAAGTGTAGGGGGGAGCCAAGTAGGTTGTTTGTGTGTTGTAATGATTGTGTGCAGGGGCGTGTGCTTTGATGATCCACTTTTGGCAATTTTGACGCGACCCGTGATCTCGTGTTCCCGTGTACCCGGTTCTATCAAAACTATTGTGATTCATACTTGTATATAAATAAAATGAATAAATGTAATTACTTTAGTTGTCCCATACTTAGCTCGATTTTAAACAACGTACTCAATGTCCTAAGTGTAGGGGAGTTTATTCTCCCACATGCTTAAAAATTGAGGACAATGTTTATATTAAGTATAGGGGGGGACTTCTATCGAATTTTAGTGGGCTTTTCCATGAATTTGACCCTATTTTACCGGAAAATTTAAAAAAATTTCAACGTTTTTCAAATTTTTGATCTATTTTGGCCTAGTAGTATTTTTTTATTTTCTTTCTTTTTATTATCGCATCGAATAATTTCCATTTCAAGAATAAAGTCAAAAATAAATAAATAAATAAAATGGTTTTAACAAGTTTAGATATCTTTGATATATTAGGCCCGACGTGAATATTTTGACTCAACCCGAGTTTACTTATCTAAGTTTACTCTAGCTAGTATCCTTAACCATATGGACCTTAATTGGTTTATTAGGCTAAGCATCCACAAGTCTCATTACTTGAGATTTTAAATTGTGGAGAACGAGAGATGATAGAGTTAATTATAAGTTTGGTATTCTTTCATTAACTTATGTGAGTTAGTTATGAGCTTTTTCTCCCATCGCTTGTTAATAAATATATTTACAATAAATAAGGTTGTACGATTTGAAAAGTTACTTAGCTTCTAGCACAAGATCGTTTAAAAGTTGCTCGGTATTAATTAGAGTTCATAGCCAAGGCATAACTTATTGAAGCGGGACACGAATATTGGCGTATCCAAAAAGGCCCTAGCAAGGCATGAGGATACCCGAGCCCAAAAAGGCCCTCACAAGGCATGAGGATTCACTTTTTGCTAAAGATCCTAAGAGATTGTGGAGATCATTAATCCAAATCAATATGAAGGATCAAGACACGACGAGAAGCAATTACTCCCCTAAAGATCATGGAGAAGTCTATCCAAAAAGACCCTAACAAGGTATGAGGATAATAGATCCAAGTCCGAAAAGGAGGCGGATCGTTGTATATCAAAATCCTAAATAAAGAAGAGGATAAATGAAGAAGTCGTGGTCAACGTTTGAAGCATCTTTCACTCCTTATGAAGATGCATACCATAATGAAGAGAAGACCATAATTTCAAGATCGTCTCTCAAGATTTGAAGTTTGAAGTACAAGTCAAATATCGGTCCGAGAAAGGTCTCAAATCGTGAAACGAGTTATGCCAAGATATGAACTTTTTGAGGTTTCGAGAAGCAGTTTTAAAAGATTTTGTCCTTTTGCTAACTATTGATTAAATAGTCCCACTTTATTTTCGGCCTTAATAAATTATCGAAATAAGTCAAAAATGCATCCTCGTGATCATTCAAGACAAAAATAAAATACAAGAGATACACCGTAGGAATAAGGGGGTCTAAGTGATTGATGAGACTGCTTTTATACATGGTCTCATCGTCCAAATCGGGCTTAAAATGCAATATATATCATTAAAACTGCCAAATATATGCTCGTGTTTGTTACTTGTATATTTTTAGGTACAGATATTGAGGAAATGGCAAAAGATCACAAGAATCAATCAAAAACGAACACGGGAAATGAAGCCGCATAATGAACCGGGCCCAAGTTTTGAATTTCCAAAAATACCCTTGAAGAATTGAAGATTGTCAAGTTTGGTCCCTCAACTTTTGAAGATTAACACTTTATACCCCTCAAATATTCAAAATTAGAATAGGGTCCCTAAAGTTTGAAGATATTACAAGATCAGTCCTTGAAGAACCCAAGAAGTGCATTTGAAGCCCTTGGAAAAAGCATAGAAAAGTATATTTGCCAAAAATGACAAGTTTCCAAAAGTTGTCAAGTGTTAAATGGGCGTTGTTGGCCATTTTTCACAAAGTGAACAAAAGAGAGAAACTTGGGGACCAATACTGCCAAACAGCAAAACCCATACACCCACTCAGAACTTGCCACGTCACAAAACCCACCCATTTACCCGACCCTACCCACTAACCAACCCAATACCCCACCCTTTATACCCGGTTTATTTAAATTAAATAGGTCAAACAGTCAAACCCCCCCCCCCTAATCCCTTCCCTCCAAACAGACTTTTTAAATCTTTTTTACCCAAAATAGATTAAACACACCCCCTAATTACCCCCATAAACCCTATTAATCCCAGACCCAATTAAATTCCTATCAAAGGGGTTTAAGCTCAATCCTTCCAGATCCTCAATTAAGGTCACTCTCATCCCATCCCACGCAAAACCCATGTTCCCACTCAACCCATGTGACCTCCCAGGACCACCCCTGTCCCGTCTTTTTCACACCAAAACCAAGAGGGGACAAGAAAAACGGATGGATCACACTCCTTGGTCCCCAAGTTCAAAATAAACGTCTATGATCAACTTTTCAAGGCTGGCAATCACATGGGCACGAATTTGACCAATTTTCAGTCAATGAATCAAGGGCAATTTAGGCAGTTCATGCACTAGGGTTTATGGCATTCTAGATAGTTCTTCTAGCTCTATTTAAGCACCTCTCAACATGTGAGTAGGGCTGTTCCAGATTTTTACTCCAAAAATTGTAATCCCTTTTTAAGTATTTATAAAGTTGGTATTTTTTGAGAAAATATAATTCCTTTTATGAGTTTTAAAAGTTGGTATATGTTTGTTGAGTAAAATCTGAGTTCCATTCACATTTGTTCAAGACATTTTATGTTTTGAATTTTTTAGAAAAGTTTCTGAAAATTGGGTCTTTTGGTGAAAACTTGTTTCAAGGTTTGTAATTTAAGGAGTTTAAGTTGTTTGTGTAAGTGTTTGAAAGAAAAATCATTGTGAGAAAGATTTTGAAAAAGGTTTCAAGGTTGTTGGAAAACAGATTATAGTATATTGCTTGTTCTATTTTTATTTTCTCTTAGCAGGCTGTTTGAATCTTGTTGTCCAAGGTCCAACATAGGCCCGGGCCTATAGGGAGGTGGTTCCTCAACCACTAAGGGACCTGGATGTAGGTCCCTTAAGGTAATCTCTTGTTTCCCATTTCAGTTTTTAGTTTTTGAAAAATTTGTGCATTTGGTGTGATTTGCATGCTAAGTGGCTAAATGTTAGTTTAATGGTTTGATTTGAGTTTGTTTAGTATGGTATGCATGTTAGAGGTGATATAGATCAGTTTGAGTGTGATTCAAAGTGATTTGGTGTGTTAAAAATGATTTCCAGTTTTTAAAGGTGTGTTTGGATTAGTGATTTAAGGAACAATTTTGAAAGATTTTGAGTTTAAAAACCTGTTAGAAATACTCAATAGGTTGTCATTAGGTATTAGGTGTGTATGGTTTTCAGTTTGAACAGGGTTAGAACACTTTTGGATGCTCAAATCTTGGAAAAGTGATAAAAATCAACAAGTGCCATTTTTTGCTTGTGTTGGTGAAATTTGTGCTTCAAGTTTGTTAATCTGCTAGGGTAGGGTTCTAGATAGGGTTTGCTATTGATTATATGCTAGCTAGTGAGATTGTATGCAAGATATTGAGGGTTTAAAATCGTTTTTGTGCATGTAGAAGAGGTCCACTGCTCATTAGCCTGCATAAGCCATCACAGCAACCTTCATTGTGCATTTGGTGTGAATTGTGTGCTATAGCTTGCCTGTTTTTTAGAGTTCTTTGACTCCTTATACTCAAAAGAGTATAAGGGTGCCCCACTGTCCAACAAACAAGATTAAAAACTCAAGGATCAAGCTCCTCTTGGCCTAAATTTCACAAGTGAAGAAACTGAGGTGTTCTTTGTGTTCATAAAACATAGCTGAGCACGACTTTGGTCCTAAATTGATATAATCTTGTTTTAATTTGGATTGTTAATTGTGTTTCAAGTTTAAAATTGTCACAAGTTTGTGTTTTAAAAAGTTAAAAAAAGAAAAAAAAATAAAAAGCAAAAACTCACCTGGCCTGGGCTCGAACACGCGACCTCCCTTTCGGAGGAGTAACGTGTTTACCAGTGATCCGGATGGTTTTCTACGTTATACCTCTCCAAACAATAGTTATTTAAGCAGTTTTGAACTGGGCTCATTTAAATTAAAGCCGTAGCTTATTTTGGCTTTTTCAGCTTATTCATTAAGCCATTTCGCTCTAGCTTATTTTTCCTAGGATTAGGATAGCATTAGAGATTTTTCTGAGCTAGGTTTGTATTTTTCCCTTTCTTTTATTATTTTTTATCATTTTTTATTTAGCCGTATTTTATTAATTAGTTTAAAAATAGTTAAAATAGGTTTTAATTTTTAGAAAAATAGTTTTTAGGTTTTATTTAAGTAATTTGAGGTTTACAGCCCAAAAAGTTTTCAAAAAGTCTAATTTTTGATTTTATTGGATTTTAGGGTTTTTATCCAACTTTAAAATTTAATATAAAATTATTAAAAAGGTTTTAGGAACTTTAATTTGCATTTTTGTCTTAGTTATATTATTCTAGGTTTTTGGTAATTTTTTAGAATTTATTTATAAACTTTTTATTTTTTTTGATTATTTTAATATTATTTTATTATTAAAAATAGAAAGTTTGTTTTTTCTACTTTTTTCATTTTTCCTAGATTGTAGACACATAATTAGGAACTTTGTAACTTTCCAAATATTTTTAGGACTTTTCATTTATTTTTTAGAATTAATTTAAGTTTAATAGATTTTAATAGTTTTTAAGTGTTTAAAAATAGTTTTATTTGGTTTTAAAATTTAAAAAAATACTTTTTAGCTTAATTAGGATATTTTTGGGGTTTCCAAACTATTAGATCTTGTTTAGGGCTTTTTAATAACTAATTGTGATTTTTAGGGCTTTAATTAGCATTAAAAAGTCATTATCTAATTAATTAAAAGGTTTTAGCAAGTTTGGATTTTTTGTAAACTCTTAGAATTTTATTGTGGATTTTTATTAATTTTTAGGAATTTTTAGGTTAAAATTTTAATTTTTGTAGTTTTACGGTTTTACGTGAACGCTTTTTCGTCTTAGTTTAATCCGTCTTCGTAACCGTCTTTTCTTTCCTTTCTCATTTCTATTCTCATTTCTTTTCTTCTTGTTAATAATCACAAACATTAATCATCATTCATTACACAACACACATGCCTCCTCGAGAGAACGATCCCCACTTAAGGGTCATAAGTGTTTACGTTTTCCTAAACGTACACTTAACGCTTACCACTACTTTGCCTCTCTTTTCCTAAAGGGTTGCAAAAACATCAACATCAATTTTGGCGCCGCTGCCGGGGAGGCGTGTTGTGTTTTGATTTGGCATTGTTATTTTTATACTAACCATAACAAGTATTTGTATTAGTAGCACTCTACTAATACGTATTATCGTTTTTTGGTTTTTGTGTGAATATTATTAATATATTGTATACGTAGAACAATAAATTCACAAGTACTCCAAATACGTGAGAAATACAACCTTGACTTGGGAGGTCATTACCCAATCATTGTATTCGAATCTCAAACCAAAGAAAAAAAGGCAAAAATAGATAAATACTTTCGTGAAGCTTAATCTTGATAATACAAACTATAAGGTGGGTATAAGGCGGTTGTATTTCACGACCTAAAGGAAGAAGGCTCTTAAGTGCTTCGCGCCGCCTCGTTTCCTCCGCTTGCTTGTGCGTATTTAATTTTGAGAGTGAATCGAGGGTTTTGCCGCCCAGAGTATTATTACATATCATATATATTTTCTTGGTTTCTATTGATTAAACCCTCTTGAACGATTTGGTGTTCCACCATCGTTCTAAAGTCATCGAAGGCGTTCACTTCACGTGATCGTTTTCATTCCTTGAGGCTTCTTTAATCGAGAGATTTGATTAAGGAGGAGATTTGTAGATTTTTGTCTACTTAATACATTTCACCAATTTCCAAAAAAGTTAATACCATCAAAAACCACAAAAAAATTGAAAAATTAAAAACACCAAAAAGAATCTTCTTTGCTCGTCTCCTCGTTGTACGTGACGTTTATGCTCACTCGTAATCAAGCAAAACGTGCACGTAGACGAAAGAACAAAACTCCCACTCCAACTCATTCTAGTGAGGAGTCTCCTATTAACGATCCCATTGTACGAGAAGCACCAACCATGGCGAATCGAACTATGATGGAGTTACTTCAAGCACCCACCGAGGGTTATGGAGAAGCTATTGTGATTCCTGCAATCCTTGCGGAGAATTTTGAGGTGAAAACGGGTTTGTTGTCGATGATCCAAAACAACAAATTCCGTGGTGATGAGAAGGACAATCCTCACAACCATATCCGCCAATTTAATCGTCTTACCGCCACTTGCAAATTCAAGGATGTCTCGAATGACTCGATTAAGATGATGCTTTTTCCGTATTCCTTAGCGGGGCCCGCTAAAATTTGGTTAGAGAAAGAGCCACCCAATTCTATATTGACGTGGAAGGATCTCGTTTCAAAATTTGTGAACCAATTTTTTCCTCCCTCTAAGAATACGCATTTGAAAAATGAGATTTCTAAATTTTCACAAGAATCAAATGAAAGTTTTTCTACGGCTTGGAATAGGTTTAAGGAGATGTTACATGAATGTCCTCATCACGGTTTTTCCGACTTACATCAAATCGACACGTTTTACAATGGACTTAACGATCATGAAAGAGATTATTTGAATGCCGCCGCGGGTGGTAATTTTTTGTGTAAAACGGTTGAAGAAGCTTTGGTCATAATTGAGAATAGGTCTAAGGTTTATAGCCCTCGTAACACACCGAGTGTTGCCAAAATGGGCTCATCATCGTCTCGTAGTATCAATGCCTTTAAAGATGAATCTAATGAGGAGAATCGGTTTTTCGATAGGTTTTCGACTCTTATGTCCCATTGGAAAGCTCAAGAAGCTTCGAATTCCGCTTCGGTTAAAGCGGTTTCTAAGAGTTGTTTGTCGTGTGGTGGAGCCCATGATCTTTCCGAGTGCATTACCGCGGATGGTAACACTTCGAGTGCTTATGTAGCCACGGGAACTTATAACCAAATCGGTCAAGGTTCCCGCCAAAATCAAGCTCCACCAAATCAAAATGCTAATAATTATCGCAACAACAACCAAGGTGGAAATTACCAAGGAAATCAAAGGAATTATAACAAGGGTAATTATCAAAGTGGAAATGGGCAAATTTTAAACCAAAATCAAAACCGTGATTTTCAAACTTCTACTCGAGGTTTTCAAAATGATCACACCAAAAATCTTCAAGGAGAATTTTTGAATTATGCTAAGGCTAATGATGCTAAGTTTGACAATATGCAACGTGAAATGGTTAGCTTAAGGTCCGAGTTGAAAAACGAGCTAAAAAACGAACTTGCTAATGAACTTAAAACTCATGCTAATAAAATGGAAGGAAATGTCACACGTCTCCAACAAAATCAACAAAAAATGGAGCAAGGACAACATGAGATTAAGCAAGAGTTGTTAAAAGCGGATGCTAGGCAATCTAAGTTTGAAGACCGAATGGCTAAAATGTTTGAAGCTATCATGTGTAAGCCTTCTTCTTCGGGTGGTCTTCCTAGTGATACCATCGTGAACCCGAAAGGAGAGTTGAAGGTTATTACTACTCGTAGTGGTAAAACTTTCAAAGAACCCATTTCTCGTCCAAGTACTTCTATGGAGAAGGAAAAAGAGAAAGAACCCGAGGTTATGGTTGAAAAGGAGCAAATTCCAAGCCCACGAAGTACCGCTCAAACCACACCTACGGTTGAACCCATACCAATCAAGGAACCCGAGATTCCAAGGCCGATGCCTATGCCTACTATGCCCCAACCCACACCACCTTTACCCTACCCTTCAAGACGAGACAAGGAAAAGGCACAAGAACGAAATAATTATCAATTTGAACTCTTTATGAAAATGTTTCGTGACTTGCATTTTAATATAAGTTTTGCCGACGCCTTAGTCATGATGCCTCGATTTACCGCGAACTTCAAAAGTATGTTGAAAAACAAAGAGAAATTGCAAAAATCGTCTAGTTGTTCTTCGGTTTTTCTAAGCCGCATACCTCAAAAAGTCGGTGATCCCGGCAAGTTTTTAATCCCTTGTGCTATACAAGACATGGAAGAATGCTACGCCTTGGCCGATCTTGGTGCTAGTATTAATTTGATGCCTCTTGAGATTTTTAAATCGCTCAATCTTCCAAATCTCACTCCTTCAAGAATGTCAATCGAAATGGCCGATCATTCTACGATTCTAGCTTGTGGAGTTGCCAGGACGTCTTTGTAAAAGTTGGAAAGTTCTACTATCCCGTAGACTTTATTGTTGTTGACATTCCCATCGATCCTAAAGTTCCGTTAATTGTAGGTCGATCTTTTTTGGATACCTCGAGAGAACTTATCGATGTGCATGCAAGAAAAATCACTCTTCGTTTCAATGAGGAAGAACTCGTCATTAATGCAACCCAAAACTCCACTCTTTCTCATGTGTATTCTATCACATCTTTGTACAATGTCAATCCCATCAAAAACATTTGCAAAAGAATTTCAAATAGAGTTTTAGGAGTTGTTGATAAAAATGAATTTCCGTCCCCTCCGTCGGTGGAGGTTAAGAGTGTTAAGCCTACGGTTCCAATCTCGAGTGATTCTTCGGATGATGAATACGTTGATCCCGATGGGGGAGTTTTCTTTGTTGACAAAAGATTTGAAAACTTACCACCACCTAAACCAAAAAGATTTCAAAATGTGAGAATTTTTAGTGTGACTAACATTGCTTTAGATACACCAAATATTTTTGACATAATTAAATCGGGTTTTCACAAGGAGAGTGTAAAATATGAAAAAGGAAAAGATTTTGAATTGAATTTAAAAGATTTTTCTACAATTCTAACTCCGTCATCACCACGTGTTCTGAGTACTACAAGCTCGTCTTATCCTTTTGACGATGCTTTGTGTGGACTTAGTGTGGGGGAATCCCCTTATTTTCCCTCCCCTTTCTCCACCGAGGACGAGATATTTGATCCTGGAATTGCTTATAAAGGGAAATCTCGGTCTTCCACCGATGCAATAAATGGAAAATCTTTTCATTTGATTGGTGCGAGTCTACCTCGAGTAGCTCATGTTTTTAGAGACTTACCCATTGTCCCACCCTTCTATTTCTTCTCTCCTATTTTCATGAAACTCTTTGAGTTTTTCTTGACTATTGATGAAGTGGCGTTGATTTGTTTTTCCAATGAAAACGAGAACGCCATCTTCGATCCCGGTATTTTGCACCATCAAAGGACTTAGTCCTTTATACCGGTTGTTTTTGGGCCTTGTTTATCATGTAAGCCCCACTAAAAATTGACCACACCATGATTATCCCTAAATGATCACATTTATGGGGATTCAAGTCGAGCTTTTGACTCGGTTATCAAAAACAAGGTGCCTCGTGGGGGAGACCCATGCTTATCCATGTACATATTATTGCTTTTTAGTTAACCTAATGTGAGGGGATTTGTGCCCTTCCAACCTTTGTTCTGTGGTTGTTTGTGAATTGTGGTTTTTAGATCATGATCTTCACGATTGGAGCCTCTCGTGTTCTTTTTATGGGAGCACTCGATCGTTTGCTTTGGAGACATTTCTCAATATCCAAATGATATATACTTTTGATGTTCTAACCTTAGGTTTTTAGCACACTTCATAAACGGCTATTAATTTATTGGTTACACCCTTTCTATGCTAGATTAGGCATTCGACTACGTCTCTAGTATGGGGGTGTTTGCACCCCTAGACTCGAAACATTGAGCACAATGTTTAACTTTAGTATGGGGGGGTGAATAGATACTTGCCTTGCCAAACCTTCACGCTTTCCAAAGTTTATCGTTTTGATTATCGTTTGTTGCAAAATAAGGCTAAAAATGGCCAAATTTTAAAATTTTTCTCATGTTTTATAAGTGTTTGAAGACACGAATGTAGGTTTTCCGATGGCGAGAATAAGAGTAATTTTTGACTCGACCGTGCGTGTTGAGAACTTAGCTTTGATTCCTTAACTACACATTAGGCAAAGTCTCTTAAATGAGGACGAGAAATGATAGAGTTAATTATAAGTTACTATGCTAAACGTAGAGTACTCGTATTCTTTCAAAAACTCATGTGTTCTCGTTGCTTGCTTATTCTCCCTTCACTTGTAAATATTTTTGCTAAAATAAATATTGACTTAGCGGTTTAGTTAGGATTGTTGGGTTTTTAGTCTTTTCTAGTAGCTTCCGTGTAATTAAATTGGGAAGACATTAAGGTATCGCCAGCGTCATGGTTTTGAAGTATTGGCACCCCAATAATCGAAAGCTTCACCCAATAATAATATTTCAAGTGCTCACCTAAATCTAGCAAACAATTTGAAGCCCCACAAGGCCTAAAATCTATGCGAAATTGAAAGTGAATCAAGCCTTAATCATCGAAGCTTTAAAGATCCAAAATTCGCTTTAGCGTGAGGATATACGTCTTTGGCTAATAAAACCACCGATGAGGCGGATAATAAAAGGCAAGGCAAGACCGAAGTCATAATAAAAGCTTCATGGCGAAGTTGAATAAAAGATGGAGGTAAACCAAAGATAATAAGGCCCTTCCGTAAGGGGCGTATAAAAGTATTGGTAATAAGTATCATGTTCAAAACCGTTATAAAACCGTGTTTATCGATTCTTCTTGTCAACTTAATTTTTTGACATCGTTGTCTATTAGGAGGGGTTATTGATTTGATGGCCTTAGTTACACTGTTAGGACTCTATTTTTAGACCTAAATCTCTATTATCGCATAAGTAAAAAATGTATCCTCGTGATCATTAAGACAAAAATAAAATATAAGAGATACAACTTAGGAATAATGGGAGGATAAGTACGTGATTAGGGCATATGAGTAGTGTTAGCATTACTAACTTATAATGACAATGATCTCGTTGCACGCTTGGCATGGAATTAGGGTGAAAATCGAGGACGATGAAATTATTTCTAACGAAGCATTCACGTGTTCTTGTTCTATGAACCTAAACGTCCCATTTTGCGATGAAAATCATACATTATGTCTAAAACACAAGTAGTAGTAATAGTAGTAGTGAAGCTAGTTTATCATTTCAATAAAGTGAATAAAATTAAATTTTGGAGATGCTACGATACTTTATTCTAGCATTGCGTAAGGGCACGGCAATGGTTTAGTATGGGGGAGTGATGAGACTGCTTTTATACATGGTCTCATCGTCCAAATCGGGCTTAAAATGCAATATATATCATTAAAACTGCCAAATATATGCTCGTGTTTGTTACTTGTGTATTTTTAGGTACGGATATTAAGGAAATGGCAAAAGATCACAAGCATCAATAAAAAACGAACACGGGAAACGAAGCCGCACAATGAACCGGGCCCAAGTTTTGAATTTCCAAAAATACCCTTGAAGAGTTGAAGATTGTCAAGTTTGGTCCCTCAACTTTTGAAGATTAACACTTTATACCCCTTAAATATTCAAAATTATGAATAGGGTCCCTAAAGTTTGAAGATATTACAAGATCAGTCCTTGAAGAACCCAAGAATTGCATTTGAAGCCCTTGGAAAAAGCATAGAAAAGTATATTTGCCAAAAATGACAAGTTTCCAAAAGTTGTCAAGTGTTAAATGGGCGTTGTTGGCCATTTTTCACAAAGTGAACAAAAGAGAGAAACTTGGGGACCAATACTGCCAAACAGCAAAACCCATACACCCACTCAGAACTTGCCATGTCACAAAACCCACCCATTTACCCATTTACCCGACCCTACCCACTAAACCAACCCAATACCCCACCCTTTATACCCGGTTTATTTAAATTAAATAGGTCAAACAGTCAAACCCCCCTAATCCCTTCCCTCCAAACAGACTTTTTAAATCTTTTTTACCCAAAATAGATTAAACACACCCCCTAATTACCCCCATAAACCCTATTAATCCCAGACCCAATTAAATTCATATCAAAGGGGTTTAAGCTCAATCCTTCAAGATCCTCAATTAAGGTCACTCTCATCCCATCCCACACAAACCCCATGTTCCCACTCAACCCAAGTGACCTCCCAGGACCACCTCTGCCCCGTCTTTTTCACACCAAAACCAAGAGGGGACAAGATAAATGGATGGATCACACTCCTTGGTCCCCAAGTTCAAAATAAACGTCTATGATCAACTTTTCAAGGCTGGCAATCACATGGGCACAAATTTGACCAATTTTCAGTCAAAGAATCAAGGGCAATTTAGGCAGTTCATGCACTAGGGTTTATGGCATTCTAGATAGTTCTTCTAGCTCTATTTAAGCACCTCTCAACATGTGAGTAGGGCTGTTCCAGATTTTTACTCCAAAAATTGTAATCCCTTTTTAAGTATTTATAAAGTTGGTATTTTTTGAGAAAATATAATTCCTTTTATGAGTTTTAAAAGTTGGTATATGTTTGTTGAGTAAAATCTGAGTTCCATTCACATTTGTTCAAGACATTTTATGTTTTGAATTTTTTAGAAAAGTTTCTGAAAATTGGGTCTTTTGGTGAAAACTTGTTTCAAGGTTTGTAATTTAAGGAGTTTAAGTTGTTTGTGTAAGTGTTTGAAAGAAAAATTATTGTGAGAAAGATTTTGAAAAAGGTTTCAAGGTTGTTGGAAAATAGATTATAGTATATTGCTTGTTCTATTTTTATTTTCTCTTAGCAGGCTGTTTGAATCTTGTTGTCCAAGGTCCAGCATAGGCCCGGGCCTATAGGGAGGTGGTTCCTCAACCACTAAGGGACCTGGATGTAGGTCCCTTAAGGTAATCTCTTGTTTCCCATTTCAGTTTTTAGTTTTCTGAAAATTTTGTGCATTTGGTGTGATTTGCATGCTAAGTGGTTAAATGTTAGTTTAATGGTTTGATTTGAGTTTGTTTAGTATGGTATGCATGTTAGAGGTGATATAGATCAGTTTGATTGTGATACAAAGTGATTTGGTGTGTTAAAAATGATTTCTAGTTTTTAAAGGTGTGTTTGATTAGTGATTTAAGGAACAATTTTGAAAGATTTTGAGTTTAAAAACCTGTTAGAAATACTCAATAGGTTGTCATTAGGTATTAGGTGTGTATGGTTTTCAGTTTGAACAGGGTTAGAACACTTTTGGATGCTCAAATCTTGGAAAAGTGATAAAAATTAGCAAGTGCCATTTTTTGCTTGTGTTGGTGAAATTTGTGCTTCAAGTTTGTTAATCTGCTAGGGTAGGGTTCTAGATAGGGTTTGCTATTGATTATATTCTAGCTAGTGAGATTGTATGCAAGATATTGAGGGTTGAAAATCGTTTTTGTGCATGTAGAAGAGGTCCACTGCTCATTAGCCTGCATAAGCCATCACAGCAACCTTCATTGTGCATTTGGTGTGAATTTTGTGCTATAGCTTGCCTTTTTTGTGAGTTCTTTGACTCCTTATACTCAAAAGAGTATAAGGGTGCCCCACTGTCCAACAAACAACATCAAAAACTCAAGGATCAAGCTCCTCTTGGCCTAAATTTCACAAGTGAAGAAACTGAGGTGTTCTTTGTGTTCATAAAACATAGCTGAGCACGACTTTGGTCCTAAATTGATATAATCTTGTTTTAATTTGGATTGTTAAATGTGTTTTAAGTTTAAAATTGTCACAAGTTTGTGTTTTAAAAAGTTAAAAAAATAAAAAAAATAAAAAGCAAAAACTCACCTGGCCTGGGCTCGAACACGCGACCTCCCTTTCGGAGGAGTAACGTGTTTACCAGTGATCTGGATGGTTTTTTTACGTTATACCTCTCCAAACAATAGTTATTTAAGCAGTTTTGAACTGGGCTCATTTAAATTAAAGCCGTAGCTTATTTTGGCTTTTTCAGCTTATTCATTAAGCCATTTCGCTCTAGCTTATTTTTCCTAGGATTAGGATAGCATTAGAGATTTTTCTGAGCTAGGTTTGTATTTTTCCCTTTCTTTTATTATTTTTTATCATTTTTTATTTAGCCGTATTTTATTAATTAGTTTAAAAATAGTTAAAATAGGTTTTAATTTTTAGAAAAATAGTTTTTAGGTTTTATTTAAGTAATTTGAGGTTTACAGCCCAAACAGTTTTCAAAAAGTCTAATTTTTGATTTTATTGGATTTTAGGGTTTTTATCCAACTTTAAAATTTAATATAAAATTATTGAAAAGGTTTTAGGAACTTTAATTTGCATTTTTGTCTTAGTGTTATTATTCTAGGTTTTTGGTAATTTTTTAGAATTTATTTATAAACTTTTTATTTTTTTTTATTATTTTAATATTATTTTATTATTAAAAATAGAAAGTTTGTTTTTTCTACTTTTTTCATTTTTCCTAGATTGTAGACACATAATTAAGAACTTATTAACTTTCCAAATCTTTTTAGGACTTTTCATTTATTTTTAAGAATTAATTTAAGTTTAATAGATTTTAATAGTTTTTAAGTGTTTAAAAATAGTTTTATTTGGTTTTAAAATTTAAAAAAAATACTTTTTAGCTTAATTAGGATATTTTTGGGGTTTCCAAACTATTAGATCTTGTTTAGGGCTTTTTAATAATTAATTGTGATTTTTAGGGCTTTAATTAGCATTAAAAAGTCATTATCTAATTAATTAAAAGGTTTTAGCAAGTTTGGATTTTTTGTAAACTCTTAGAATTTTATTGTTGATTTTTAGTAATTTATAGGAATTTTTAGGTTAAAATTTTAATTTTTGTAGTTTTACGGTTTTACGTGAACGCTTTTTCGTCTTAGTTTAATCCCTCTTCGTAACCGTCTTTTCAGTCCTTTCGCATTTCTATTCTCATTTCTTTTGTTCTTGTTAATAATCACAAACATTAATCATCATTCATTACACAACACACGTGCCTCCTCGAGAGAACGATCCCCACTCAAGGGTCATAAGTGTTTACGTTTTCCTAAACGTACACTTAACGCTTACCACTACTTTGCCTCTCTTTTCCTAAAGGGTTGCAAAAACATCAACATCAGTGATTAACTAAACCACATGAGTAAGTGTTAGTTGTGCTAACTTATGGTAAACAATGATCTCGTTTTTAAGCTTGGTATGGGGAACGTGAAACTTGAGGGTGATTAATATTCATGACACCAAAGCCCTAATTCAAGTCTTAGATTTCTTTATAAGTTTCTTCCGTCAAATAATTTCCAAGTTAATAAAAGATTATAACTTTTGTCTCTTTCTTAAAGTTTTATCTTTACGTCGTAGTAATAGTAGTAATAATAGTAATTAAGGCCGAGATGGATTGATTATGAGAAAAACGTAATTTTATGCTTTATAACTATGCATTGCATGGGGTCATTGCAATGGTCAAGTGTAGGGGATTTAATAAGTGTGTAAACACTTATCCTTTTGCCACTAAAATCGAGGTAAAACAATACCTAATCATGTGTTTAATGTCGTAAATGTCAGAATTACGCGTGGTTTTGTGTTTTTGTGTTAAATAGGTACAAATGATCAAAAAAGAGAAAACACGGGATTTCACGGTCAAATGTCGAAGAAAAGTCAAGAAAGAGTCGAAGACAAGATAAAAAGACCAAAAGTGTGCCAAGATCACGAAACCCGGCTAAGTCCACTTAAAATTGAAGATATGATCAAGAAAGTCGGAATCGAGCTCGTGTTAATGGAATTTATCATTTTTTGAAGATATTCGAGCCAAGTGGGTCCCACATCGGATAAATGGGCTAAAAATCCCATTTAAAGAAAAGAATTGTTTAACTTTTCACCACTAGTCCAATTAAAAGCCCATTTAAGCCAAATGAGTTACATGTTACGGTTTCATTTGGGCCAAAACCCATTTCACAAATAACGGATGGAGAAAGATTTTTTTGCTTGACTAGTCAATGGGTAAAAAACCGTTCACACGTTTTATTTAAAATGTTACTCACATATACTCTCCTCACACAACACGTGTACCCCATTCACCCCATTTACTTCCCCCAACCAAATTAAATAAAACAGATTTCTTTTTACCCCACTCTCCACACTTCGATACAAACAATACTCTCTCACCCACCACTCCATCTTCTTCCCCCAAAATTCGCACCCTTCCCTCAAAAACCCTAATTTTTACATCAAAAATTAACCAACAGAAAATAGGGCTTTTACCCTTATTGGGTAGTTCACACCCAAAGGAATTAAACCCCCAATGAAATCGGAGCATACACCCACCAGTGGTCCTAACATCAAACCGACGTGGCACCTTCCCTTGTTTTCATTGGGTTAAAACAACACAACAAACCCATGCTGGCAATCCGGACTCACGGTTCATTTTCATCCGTTGATCAAGAGAAGAAAAGAGAGAGAGAAGAATGAAGAAATCAAGGGCCAGGATCCATTTGCTTGGGCACCAAGGAGAACCTAGAAGGTTCGGGGTTCCCCTATAAAAACCCCCCTCTTATCATGTAATTGTGTGCCTTTTCTTTATATTTTATTTTTCAGTAATTAGGTTTTAGTTTAATCTTGTAATTTTCAATTTCCAGCAAATGTAATTTTGATTTTATATTAATGAAAGTTGATTTATTTCAATTTATTTCTATCTCTTTTTAATCTTCTGTCCATCTTAATTTTAATCCAAATATTGTTTTTGATACTGTTCTCATTATTATTATTATAAAACAAAAAAAATAAAATAAATAAATAAATAAATAAATAAAATATAAAAGATAACGGAAAGTGATATCAATATTTTCCCTACTGGGAAATATTAAAATACTGTCGTTACTGTTCATCGCATGAAGAAGATGATGATGATGTTCGTTGGGTAAGAAGGAGGTTTTATTTGGTGTTTGGTTTCGGTATTAAGGGGGCTCAGCGCCTTACCTTCTTCTCAAAGGATTTCTACATCAGATTCGCTTTCTTTATTTATGTTAAGTTTCATTTAGTTTATGGTTTATATTGTTTGAGGTTGTTCTTGAATCTGCTTGGATTGAACTTGTGTCGTGATTATCTACTTTTTGTCCTTGGGTTATTCAGTTCTAGGTTTCTTATTTTGATTGTTTAAATTAGTTCGTAGTATATAATCTGATTTGATAATTTATTTTGAGTGCTTATTTGGTTGATATGATTGGATTGTTATTGATAATCAGAGTTTGCTTATAGCTTAATCAGTTAGCTTATTTAGTTTTGTGTTTGATAGGTTTCTATTTGGTTGAAGTTGTTTGGATCTGCTTACTTGACATAGCTTATGTTAACTGCTTATTTGGGTTATCGATTGCTCACTGTTTGGCCTGCTTAGTTTCATAAGATTATTTGAATATGCTTATTTTTGTTTGTTTGGTTTGAGGTAGCTTATATTAATCTGGGTTGTATCTGCATAACTGTTTCCTTGCTTTTTATCTTATTCGTTTTCAGCTTATTTAGTGCTTAGATTCTGCTTTATATTTTCATAGCTTATTTGGTTCCTGCTTATTTGAGTTCAGCTTATTATTGGGATTGTATTCTTATTTTGTAAAGCCTCAGACTCAATTAGTCTGAGGATTTTGTCCAAATCAAAAGTTCCGTAAAAAAAATAAACAGTAAAAAATATTAACAAATTCTGTCTGGGGTGAGATTCGAACCCCAGACCCCTCGTTCAACTACCAAACGCCCCAACCATTTGCTCTAGGCTAGTTCTTGTGTTTGTTTAGGCAGAATTTAATTAATATAGTGTGTTTTAATTAGTGGCAGTTTTATTAAAATTAGTTTAATACAAGTTTAGTTTTATTTAAATTAAATACAATAGTTTAGTTTCAATTCAGTTTTTTTAAAAAATATAAAAAGGATAAAAAAATATTTTAGTTTTATTTACATTTATAAATTTACATTAGTTTTAAATTTCTTTTATAATTTTAAAAAGTTTTTTATATAGATTTAAAAATAGTTTTAAATTCTTATTTAAATTTTAGATTTAA
The DNA here is from genome assembly GCA_025667525.1 of Glebionis coronaria. Taxonomy (NCBI): domain Eukaryota; kingdom Viridiplantae; phylum Streptophyta; class Magnoliopsida; order Asterales; family Asteraceae; genus Glebionis; species Glebionis coronaria. The sequence goes on along the minus strand of CM046880.1, from coordinate 123,046,666 downwards.
AATTAGTTTTCAATTTATTAACTTTTGTTTAAAAATAGATTCTAATTAAAAGTTTTTAAGTTTTATTAATTAGTTAAATTTTATTAGATTAAATAGTTAATTAAAATAGATTTCTTTTAATTAAATAGTTTTAAATTAGTTTAAAAATACCAAAAATAGATTTTACCAAAAACAAAGTTAAGTCGATACGTTAAACCGGAAATCAAATTCGAGTCGAATCGAGGAAAAACAAACTTAATTAATTGGACTAAAAAACCTAGTTTCAGCCTAAATCAAGATTCAAGCACAAACAGGTTACTAATGAACACTAACACAAGCAGATTTTACTTTTGCTGATGCATTGACCAACAAGCCAGATTCAATCACTCAGATCTATCACATATGTTATATTAATGATGATTTAACAACTTTTAACCCTAAGCATGCATATATTCTAGATATTACCAAAATCTTAGGTCAAAAAAAGTTAAAATCAATTAGATATAGCACAATGTTTGATTTGAGGTTTTAAACCCAAAAACTTGCAGCAAATAGCACTAAACCAAGCCAATAACAGATAACAAGCGCAAACACAGACTTCTAACCACACAATAACAACTTATGATCTCAAACAGGTAATCCCGAACAACATTTTAACTTTTCAAAATCAAATTTTCAAATCAAAAGTGTTATCCAAGACCACCCAAGCCCAAATAAGCACAATAACAGATATAATATGTAGGTTTGAACAAGATTAGACCATAAAATCAGCAAGAACACAAGTCACACACAAAATCACCAAAAATCCAAATTTTTATCAGATTTTGAGTAGGATGATGTGTACCTCATGGATGTACATCCACACCCACGAATTTTGAGCTTATGTGCTAGCAAGAACAAGCACAAGCTTCCACAAACAACCCTGCTAAGAATCAACAAAGTTAGAAGCAAAATATCAAAAACAGAAAGTTTAAAAAGCCTTAATTAATGCAGCTCTTGTACCCCACACTTGATTATCCCCAAGTTATAGGCTTCACCACACCTTGATAACTCAATATCAGGATGCTATGATCAGCTTTATAGCCCAAGAATTCCAAGGTGTACCAAGAAACTTAGCAAAATATCAAGCTTGAAGGAAAATGTGCAAACTTTTGCACACTCCTTAAAAACAGGTTTTTAGATTCAAGATTAACAAACTAAGAAGAATAACAAGCAGTAAACAACAATGGCACTTGACTTTTCTTCAAAGATTCAAACTCATTTCATTAAACTGAATATGGATTTACAGAACTTTGAACAAAGGAAAATTCAAGAGCAAAATCTAATGTACTCAGTCCTATGCCTTATATAGGCTACAAGTGATGACTAGAAAGCAATAAAACGTAACCCTAATGCTTGGTGAAGTCCTAGAAATGCCCCTTGTATGGTTTTGAACTTTGAGGATCATGTGACTGATTCTTGTTTGTTTGTGGAGCTGGCAATGTGAAAAGTTGATCAAAGGGTCCAAATAATGCTTAGCTTCCAAGCTATGTTGTGGGTCGTTGGATGAGGGCCACTGTTTTGGCGTCTTCTTCAAAGGGTGAAAAGCAGGGGGAAACATGTGACAATGTGGTGATGTGGCAAGCTGTTTGAAGGTTGGGTTAAGATTATTAGTCCCTTAATCTTAAATCTGGAAGAGATTAAGGGCTAATTTCAAGTAATAAGTAAATCCCCAAATATGCTTATGAACACCAAGAACAAGCATTTGATCTTTATTCTTGTTTAAACTGGGTGTTTAGCGCCTAATTAACTAATAAATAATTAGTTAGTTACGGCTTTGGTGAGTGGATTGGTTATGTGGAGCCAGGGTGTGTTGTGATTGGTGGATTTGGTTGAGTGGGGCACGTGTCACCATGACACTGGTTAAGGTTACTTATGTTGTCTGCCAAGAATAGTCCCCCATCTCTTATTGATTGTGGTAAAATACGACCTTTTAGGAAAAAGGCGTAAAAGCGGTAAGTATTAAGTGATGATTTAGGAAAATCAAACACTAATGACCCTTATGATGTGAAAGTTCGTTTCCCAAGGAGGTATATGTGTGTGAATAATTCGTAATTGGTTTGAGATTAATATTGGATAGAAGGGGATGAGAAAATAGAATGACGAAGACGTGAAATTAATTACTACTACGACTAAACGTAAAACCGTAAAAAGAGCTAAAATAAAAATTAATTCTAAAAATTCCCAAAAATTTACCAAAAATAAAAATAAATAAACTAAGAGTTTACCAATGATCAAAACTTTTTCAAACCTTTTAATTAATTAAATATTAATTTTTAAATGCTAATTAAAGCCCTAAAAATCAAATTGGTTATCAAAAAGCCCAAATAAAGATTTTTCAATTGGTAAACCTCTAAAATGACCTAAAAAGATTAAAAACTATTTTTATAAATTTTTAAACTAATGAAAACTATTAAAAATGATTTAAAAACTATTAAAACTTAAAATAAATATAAAAATTAATCTAATGATGATAAAATTAATCTAAGAGTTGCAAAAATCCTATTTTAATGTATTTAAGCTAAGAAAAATATAAAAAGTGCAAAAATGTGAAATTTGAAAAATAATAATAAAATAATATTTAAATAATATTAAAAATCCAAAAATTATAAAAAAATCTAAAAACATGCAAACTAGTTTGTTTTAACCTAAATAATCAGAAAATGAAAGTGAAATTACCAAAATACCCCTAATGGGCTCCCAAATGGGCTAAAAGCAAAATCAGTCTACCTTAATGGGCTTTTTAGCCCAAAAAGTCAAACTAAGCGCAAATGACCTAAAAAAGCCCTATCAGACTCAAAATTTAATTCTAAGCACAAAAGTCTGAAGGCCCAAAAGCTGAAAATGAGCTTATCATAACTTAAATAACAAACAGCTTATGCTTATTGGGCCATTAAGCCCATTAAGCAATAAGCCAATGTCATAAGCTCTGCTTAAACACACAACCTTCTTTTGAGATGCCTAAGAGATATGTAAAAAGAAATTTTGAAAAAGCTCACTCAATAAGCCAGAAATAAGCAAAATAGAAATCCACTAAACGACAAAATAGCTGGGTTAGAGTTCTAGTGCGTTTCAGAAGCTCTGGTTTGTTGCAAAAGCTCACAAATAGCTTAACTAAGACTAATCAACAAAGAAAATCTAAGCCAAGTACAATAAGCTGTAAGACCCAATAAGCTGGCTGAAAAACCCAAATAAGCTAGTTTCCTAGCAAAAGCTTAACCAAAAGACTTGTAACCTTCCAGACTTATTATTAAGCTGAGAAAAATGAGTTCTTTTACAAAAACCAAGTTTTTGCATGTACCAATTTGCAAAACAGATTCAATAAGCTATTTGACCAAGTTTGACCAATAGTCAAACGCTGACAAGAGTAAATCAAACGCTGAAAAGCACAATTTTGGACGTTGACGGACTTAATGAAGTGTTAAAACTTTGTTTTCAACCTGCTGGTCAAGGCTTGAGTACAAACCTTGTGAATCAAGGTCTACCAGTTGGGCAGACTTGACTAGTATTGGCACAAATAAGCTAATAAGCCAGTAAGCTTATAAGCTATCAACAAAGCAATCCAAATAGCCAAATATCCTCACAAGCAACACATAAACAGGATCCAAGCAACAAAACAACAAGCCTTACACTAGAAATACAAATGCAAGCACCAAATGAGGTGGTCACTTTGCTGATGCAAATGACCAATTCAGCCAACCTTGATAAGCTATAGCACACTCAATAAGCCACCAAATTTAACAACCAGATAACCAATAGATAGCTTATCAACTAAACTATTCCCAAACATGATTTCAGACCTTAGATCCAACAAACAAAGAAGTTATTGGATCTGATGTGTTTGACCAATTTCAAAAACACTTTTATCAGATTTTTGCAATACTTGAAATCCCTTTTCCAAACTTTCAGAAACTTAACCAATGACTAAAACTTGTTTAATATGCCTTGTTTAGACTACCCAAACCCTAAGAACCAAGGCCACAAGTCCTTATGAACCAGTAATCCCAAACAATCCTTTATTAAGCACTTTTCAAACAAAATTCTTAATCCTTCAAACAACCTACCGATTTTAATGATCAAATAGCTACATTAGGTGACAACTAACAGATACCAACCATAAAACACAAAGCACAAACGCAAAATAACCAAATCACATACCAAATCATACAACAGACAATATCATGTGATTTTTTAGAGGAATCTTAACTAGAGCTTATACCTGTCCTCCAAAACATCCTAGGAGGACCAACAATGCTCCTTGGACCTTGTTCAACAACTAGAACAAGACCAAGGTACTTCAACAAGAAAGATGGATGACTGCCTTGGTTGATGTTTCAAAGTAGAAACTCAAGGGCTTGATTTCTTCAACACAATGAACAAATAGCCCAACCAAAGGCTCCAATCCCTTCACAAGCTTGGTGTCAACAAGCTTGTAAGAGCTTATAGCTTTTGGTTAAGGATTAGTACAATAAAAATAGCAAAATAAGAAACCTCTTTTCAAGCTTTTTTCAAACTTGAAAACCTTACCAAACATAAACGTCCTTGAACCACAAGATTCAAGCACACTTATAACATATAATGGAACTCAGAATTACCCTTAAACAACACCAACTTTCAAAAACATAAAAAAGAATTACAATTTTCTCAAAATACCAACTTTTATAAAATTCAAAAAGGATTACAATGTTTAAGAGGTAAAACTGGAACAAGGCTCTCTCACAAGTTGAGGAGTCCTTATATAGGCCACAAAGGCTGAGATTACAATGAGAAAACCCTAGCTATGAAGTCCCTAAAATGCCCTTGAATCTTCTAGACGCATTTGTTGTTTGAGCTGTCCAAATTCATCATGGCTGTTCATTTTAGCTTTGTAACCAAGCAAGGAGTGTGGGCTGTTGATTTTGACACCTGGCATTCCTTGGAGGCTAAGTTGGATCATGATTGGTTGACGTGTGAACGGGTGGGGTCCTTTGGTGAGTGGGGATTGGGGTTTTGTGTGTGGGATGGGTTTCTGCATGTGTGAATCACACGTGGGTGTGGGTAATTGGGATTTACCCTTTGGTTTAAGTGAGATAGTAACTGGGGTGAAAGGTGAACATTAACACCTTTTGATCCGTTTTTGTAGGAGTGGAAAGTGTTTGGCGCATTTCTTTGTTTGAATGTTTCAAATGCCCATCTTTTGCCCTTGTGTTTTGGTGAAATGGATAAATCAAGTTTTTCAGCCACCAAAACGTATTCTCTTTGTATTTGATGTTCTGATTTTCACACTTTTGCCCCAAAACTTTGGCAAAAGTGTTTCAAGGGTTGTTTTTGCCATTTTCCATGTTTGAGGGACTGATTTTGGACATTCTTGATCTTCAAAGGTCTTCATTGTATCTTTGACTTCATGAGGGACCATTATTGACAATTTAGAATAGTTGAGGGACTAAACTTGCCAATTCTTCAAAGTTGAAGGACCATTTTGTAATTTTGACAAAACTTAAGGGACCAAACTTGTAATTATGAATATACAAGGGTTTTAAATGTCATTTCTTCATATTTTAAGGATCAATCTTGTACATCTTCAAGTCTTCAAGGGTTAATCTTGGATAAATCATGAACTAAGGCCCGGTTCTTTGTACGGCTTCGTTTCTCGTGTCCGTTTTTCCTTGTTTCTTGTGATCTTTTGTCTTTTTCACGATATCCATACCTAAAACACACAAGTAAGAAAATACAAGCATATATATGGTAATTTATGACATTTTTTATGCATTTAAAGCCTGAAAAGAACGATGAGATCATGTGTAAATGCCATCTCATCACTCCCCCATACTAAGCCATTGTCGTGCCCTCACGCAATGCTAGAATAAAGTATGTAAGCATCACCAAAATTCAATTTTATTACCCTTAATTGAAAAGTAAAAGACTTGCAACAATACTACGAAAATGTGTAAAGACATAATGTATGATTTTCATCACGAATGTGACTTTTAGGGTCAATTAATAGAAACAATTAAATGTCCCATAGAGTAAATTTCGTCATCCTTGATTGTCATACATTCCATGCTAAGTGCAAAAACGAGATCATTGTTGGTACAAGTCACAATGCTAACACTAATCATACGTCCAAAATTGTGTAATACTTTTTCTCCCCGCAATCCTAGTTATTATAAAAGGAAATGGGTTACTAGCATTTTTTAACTACTTGTCATGGATCACAAGTGATTCATATTGACTTATTTGAGTATTTATTAGTCCGAAAGCAAAGTAGCACGATTTAATCGATAGTTAGCCGAAGGAAAAAATCTTTTAAAACTGCTTCTCGTGTATCTCCTTAAGTTTATATCTTGGCATAACTCGTTTCACGATTTGAGACCTTTCTCGGACCGATATTTGGCATGTACTTCATACTTCAAATCTTGGGAAGACGTTCTTGAAATTATAGTCTTCTCTTCATATATTGGAATTTCTTCACTTGACGTTTTTGAGAGATTATTCATATTTGGACCACGACTTCATCATTTTTCATCAATCTTTATATTGGACTTTGATATACAACGATCCGCCTCCTTTTCGGACTTGGATATATTTATCCTCATACCTTGTTAGGGTCTTTTTGGATAGACTTTCTCCATGATCTTTAGGGGAGTAATTGCTTTTCGTCGTGTGTCTCGATCCTTCATATTGATTTAGGAATAATGATACTTCACATCATCTTGGATCTTTAGAAAAAATAGAGCTCCTCATGCCTTGTTAGGGCCTTTTGGATCTTCACCAATCTTCGCGTCCCGCTTCAATAAGTTATGCCTTGGCAATGAACTCTATTCAACCCCGAGCAACTTTTAAACGATCTTGGGCTAGAAGCTAAGTAACCTTTCAAATCGTACGACCTTACTTATTGCAATTATTTTTATTCCTAATGCATTGATCTTATGGGAAGAAAAAGCCACAATTAAAGACATATGAGTTTTTGAAAGAACATTTTCATGTTCTACGTTTAGCATGATCACTTGTCTAACTCTATCACTTCTCGTTCTTCAGTATATAAAGACCTCTAATTAAAGAGACTCATGAATACTTAGCCATGCAAGTCAACATTAAGCCAAATTTGGATTAGGGCGTTCATTAAGACTATATCAAATCAAAGTTTTGGGGTTTCAAGCCACCTATAGGATCTTGCACTTTCTTGGACTTTTTCAAGTTTAGAGAATTCATTTTATAGTTCCCTTGATAAGTGAATTTCTAGGATCAATTATAGGAACTTGCGAAAAGTTCTTGTTCTTAACCCGAATGAGCTAAGACTTTCGCGTTTTAAAGTTCCCTATATAAAAGTCTAGAAAAACTTGAATTGATCGGGTTAAGGAATGTAAAGGGCTCCAAATGCCCATCAAGTAAAAAATTAGCTCTTATTCTACCCATCAGAAAATATACCTTCGTGTCTTAAAAACACTTATTAAAACTAAGAAATTTTTTAAGTTTTGGCCATTTTTAGCGTTATTAGCAACAAAACAAAACAAAACGTTGAAAGTTGGAAAACGTGAGGGCGTAGCAAAGCAAATACCTATTCACCCCCCATACTAAAAGTAAACATTCTCAATGTTTCGAGTCTAAAGGTGGAGCACCCCCATACTAGAGACGAAGAATTGAATGCTTAGGATCTAGCACGGAAAGTGTGATCAACAATATATATCTAAAGCCGTTTATTAAGTATGCTTAAAAGATAATTGTTAGAACAATAAAGGATATGTCATGGATTCGTGAAAAACTTCTTCAAACAAACGATGGAGGCTCACGTAAACGAACACGAGAGTCTTCAATCGTAGATGATGATGATCTAGATAACACAATCACAAACAACCACGAGACAACGAGTTGGAAGGGCACAAATCCCCTCTCATTATTTATTAGAAAGCATAAAAAGATAAGCATGGGATCTCCCCCACGAGGCACCTCGTTTTTGATTACCGAGTCATGAGCTCGACTCGATCCCCTCAAAATGTGAAAATTTAGGGAAAATCATGGTATGGTCAATTTTTAAAGGGGCTTACATGATAAACAAGGCCCAAAAAGCAACCGGTATTAAGGACTAAGTCCTTTAATGATACAAAATACCAGGATCGAAGATGGCGTCTTCGTTTTCATTGGATAAAAAATTCAACGCCACTTCCACACGTGCCATAAAATCAAAGAGTTTTAAGAAAAGAGATGAGAAGTAGAAGGGTGGGACAATTAATAAGACAAACTTTTGAGCTACTCGAGGTAGACTCGCACCAAGAAAATAGATATAGTTTCCATTTATTGCATCGGTGGAAGACCAAGATTTCCCTTTACATGAAATTCCGGGATCGAATATCTCGTCCTCGGTGGACAAGGATGAGGGAACATAAGGGGCTTCCCCTATACTAAAACCACATAAAGCATCGTCAAAAGGAGTAGACGAGCTTGTAGTACTCAAAACACGTGGTGATGACAGAGTTAGATTTGTAGAAAAATCAATTAAATCACATTTAAAATCTTTTCCTTTTTTACCTTTTAAACTCTCCTTATGAAAACCTTTTTTGATTATGTCGAAAATATTTGGTGTTTCTAAGACGATGTTAGTCACACTAAAAATTCTCACATTTGAAAACCGTTTTGGTTTTGGTGGTGGTAAGTTCTCAAAACTTTTATCGACAAAGAAAACTTCCCCATCGGGGTCAACATATTCTTCATCCAAAATATCTACCGTAGAAACGGCGACTTATCAACACTTTTCAAGAATGAATGTTCGAGGTGAGGCGGAGGATTTTTCGATTCAAGTATTTACGGTTTCTTCTTTGTAGGCTTTACACTCATAACCTCCACCGGCGAAGGAAATGGTAAATTGTTTTTGGCGACATTTTCTAAAACTCTTGGTGAAAATTCTTTGCAAACGACATTGATTGAATTACCATGGTTTAAGGTTGCAATAGAATAGACATGAGAAAGATTGGAGTTTTGTGTTGCATTGATGACAAGTTCTTCCTTATTGAAACGAAGGGTGATTTTTCGAGCATGAACATCAATAAGTGCTCTTGATGTATCCAAAAATGAACGACCCAAAATGAGAGGAACTTTTCGATCGATAGGAATGTCTACAACGATAAAGTCAACGGGATAGTAAAACTTTCCGACTTTAACGAAAACGTCCTCGGCTACTCCACATGCTAAAATCGTAGAATGATCGGCCATCTCGATAGACATGTTCGAAGGAGTAAGAGCCGGAAGCGAAAGCGATTTGAAAATATCAAGAGGAATTAAATTAATACTAGCACCAAGATCGGCCAAGGCGTAGCATTCCTCCATATCTTGAATTGCACACGGAATCAAAAATTTACTGGGATCACCGACTTTTTGTGGTATGCGGCTAAGAAAAACCGATGAACAACTAGACGATTGTTGTAACTTCTCTTTGTTTTTTAGCATACTTTTGAAGTTTGCAGAGAATCGAGGCATCATGATAAGAGCGTCGGCAAAGCTTATGTTAAAATGTATGTCACGAAACATTTTAATAAAAAGCTCAAATTGATAATAATTCCGTTCTTGTGCCTTTTCCTTGTTATGTCTCGAAGGGTAAGGTAAGGGTGGTGTGGGTTGGACATTAGGCAACGGCCTTGGAATCTCGGGTTCCATGATTGGTATTGGTTCAACCGTAGGTGTGGCATGAGCGGTACTTCGTGGAATTGTGATATGCTCCTTTTCGACCATCACCTCGGGCTCTTTCTCGATTTCCTTCTCCGTAGAAGTACTTGGACGACAGATTGGTTCCTTGAAAGTTTTACCACTTCGTGTAGTAATAACCTTCATTTCTCCCTTCGGGAGGAAGAGGGTTTATACATGATTGCTTCAAACATTTTTTCTATTCGGTCTTCAAATTTTGATTGCCTTAAATCTGCTTTAAACAATTCTTGCTTAATCTCATGTTGTCCTTGTTCCATCTTTTGTTGATTTTGTTGACGATGTTGGACATTTCCTTCCATTTTATTAGCATGAGTCTTAAGTTCATTAGCAAGTTCGTTTTTAAGCTCGTTTTTCAACTCGGATCTTAAGCTAATCATCTCATGTTGCATGTTATCAAATTTAGCATCATTTGCTTTAGCATAATCCAAAAATTCTCCTTGAAGATTTTTAGTGTGAGCATTTTGAAAACCTTGTGTTGTGTTTTGAAAATCACGGTTTTGGTTTTGATTAGTAACTTGTCCATTCCCACTTTGATAATTCCCTTTGTTGTAGTTACGTGAATTGCCTTGATAATTACCACCTTGGTTGTTGTTTCGATACTTATTAGCATTTTGATTTGGGCGGGAACCTTGGCCGTTTTGGTTGTAAGTTCTCGTTGCTACGTACGCACTCGAAGTGTTACCACCAGCGGTAATGCACTCAGAAAGATCATGAGCTCCACCACAAGACAAACAACTCTTATCAACCGCTTTAACCGAAGCGGAATTCAAAGCCTCTTGTACTTTCCAATGAGTCATAAGATTAGCAAATCTATCGAAAAACCGATTTTCCTCATTAGCTTCATCATGTAAGGCATTAATGCTACGAGACGATGACGACGATGACGAACCCATATTGGCAACACTCGGTGTGTTACGAGGGTTATAAACCTTAGATCTATTCTCGATAATCTTTAAAGCTTCATCGGTCGTTTTGCACAAAAAATTACCACCCGCGGCGGCATTCAAATAATCTCGTTCATGATCATTAAGCCCATTATAAAAAGTATCAACTTGATGCAATTCCGAAAAATCATGGTGTGGACATTCATGTAACATTTCTTTAAATCGTTCCCATGCCATTGAAAAACTTTCAGTATTTCGTTATACAAATCTTGAAATCTCATTTTTCAAATGTGTTGTTTTATATGGTGGGAAAAATTTGTTCACAAACTTAGAAACGAGATCCCCCCATGTCAAACCTGAATTTGGCGGTTCTTTCTCAAGCCAAATGTTTACGGGTCCATCTAACGAGTATGGAAACAACATCATCTTAATGGCGTCATGTGGAACATCCTTAAACTTGCTAGTTGCGGTGAGACGATTAAAATTCCTTATGTGGTAATGCGGGTTGTCTTTCTCATGACCTCTAAACTTATTTGCTTGCAACATCGACATTAAACCCGTCTTAATCTCGAAATTCTCCGCAAGGATAGCGGGAATCACAATGGCCTCTCCAAAACCCTCGGTGGGTGCTTGAAGCAACTCCATTATAGTACGATTAGCCATGACGACTTCTTGTTCTACAATAGGTTCAACAATTGGAGTTTGTTCTTCAATCAACGTCTCTTGATTTCCTTGATTTTGAGGACGTTTACGAGCTCTTTTTGCTTGATTACGAGTTATCATAAACTTCACGAAGAATGGGAGGTGAGCAAAGAAGATTCTTTTTGGGTGTTTTTTGAATTTTCAATTTTTTTGTGTTTTTGATTGTTTTTAATTTTTTTTGGATTTTGGTGTATCTTCGTAGACAACAATCTACCAAATCTCTCCTCGAATCAAAATCTTGATTAAAGAAGCCTCAAAAGAATGAAAACGATCACGTGGAGTGAACGCCTTCGAATGACTTTAGAACTTTGGTGAAAACCAAATTGTTCAAGAGGGTTTAATCACAAAGAAAACCAAGCAAATATATATGATACGTAATAATACTTTGGGCGGCAAAACCCTCGAATAGCCTTCAATCTCAAAATACTCACAAGCAAGCGGGGAAACGAGGCGGCGCGAAGCACTTAAGAGCCTTTTTCCTTAGGGTATATTTTCTAATACCCGCCTTATAACCACCTTATAGTTTGTATTTTCAAAATCGAGTTTCACGAAAGTATTTATCTATTTTTGCCTTTTTCTTTTTGTTTGAGATTCGAATACAATAATTAGGAGATCAAATCCCAATTAAGGTTGTGTTTTCACACTTTTGGATATATTTTGAATTGATTGTGATACTTAATACAAGATAGTAATAATAATTCCACAAGAAAAACCAAAAAACCGATATTACGTATTAGTAGATTTCTACTAATACAAATACTATTTATGGTTAATATTAAAAACAAGACAAATTAATCACGACACACCTCCCCGGCAGTGGCGCCAAAATGATTGTGGTAAAATACGACCTTTTAGGAAAAAGGCGTAAAGGCGGTAAGTATTAAGTGATGATTTAGGAAAATCAAACACTAATGACCCTTATGATGTGAAAGTTCGTTTCCCAAGGAGGTATATGTGTGTGAATAATTCGTAATTGGTTTGAGATAAATATTGGATAGAAGGGGATGAGAAAATAGAATGACGAAGACATGAAATTAATTACTACTATGACTAAACGTAAAACCGTAAAAAGAGCTAAAATAAAAATTAATTCTAAAAATTCCCAAAAATTTATCAAAAATCAAAATAAATAAACTAAGAGTTTACCAATGATCAAAACTTTTTCAAACCTTTTAATTAATTAAATATTAATTTTTAAATGCTAATTAAAGCCCTAAAAATCAAATTGATTATCAGAAAGCCCAAATAAAGATTTTTCAATTGGTAAACCTCTAAAATGACCTAAAAAGATTAAAACTATCTTTATAAATTTTTAAACTAATTAAAACTATTTAAAATGACTTAAAAACTATTAAAATTTAAAATAATTATAAAAATTAATCTAATGATGATAAAATTAATCTAAGAGTTGCAAAAATACTATTTTAATGTATTTAAGCTAAGAAAAATATAAAAAGTGCAAAAATGTGAAATTTGAAAAATAATAATAAAATAATATTAAAATAATATTAAAAATCCAAAAATTAGAAAAAAAATTCTAAAAACTTGCAAACTAGTTTATTTTAAACTAAATAATCAGAAAATGAATGTGAAATTACCAAAATACCCCTAATGGGCTCCCAAATGGGCTAAAAGCAAAATCAGTCAACCTTAATGGGCTTTTTAGCCAAAAAGTCAAACTAAGCCCAAATTGTAACACCCCCAAATTAGGCCCAGGCGGAAGCCCACAAGTTTTGGGGCCTGTTACGTCATGATTATCCGAATCTTGATCCGAGAGAGCGACCTCTATGCCAAATATCACAACGCAGACTCCAAATATTCATACAGTCAAGTACCTGAGAATACATGCTTAAAACGGTCAACATAAAGTTGGTGAGTTCATAAGTTTTGTTAAAATGTTTATGACACTCTAAAAGTTTATTAAGTCCACTACCAAAAGTAGTATCGTAAAAGCGTTTAGAAATCGAGAGTTTCACAATAAAAGCAACACTTACAACAGAATTTAGTCATATATCAACTTTTAGCCAAAGGTATTATAGCCAACACAAAATAATTCAGTTCATATTCAAAATTCATATCAACATCATATGCACGATTCATATCAAGATCACATATAAGAAACATATCAAGATCATAAAAGATCATAGAAAGATTCACAGTCAGGATCAATCCAAGATCATAGCCAAGATTCACATTCAAGATTAATTGGACCGCAAACAAAATGTTTTAAAAGCATATGAATCCCATTATAGGAGGGCAAACATATAAAGTTTAGAAGTATATGAATCCATTTAATAATGGCAAGCATATAAAGTTTAGCAGCATATGAATCCATTAACTAATGGCAAGCATACAAATTTTAGCAGCATATGAATCCATTAAATAATGGCAAGCATATAGGGTACCCAGTTACGATAGCAATAAGCTCATGACAAAACTTCCGCGAAGTGATTCAAGACAAAAACATATTTTGCGTCCATAAGCAAGTAACATAGCATTATCATCACAAAGATAACTTCAGAGAATAGATCAATAAACATGTATTAGCGTTCATAAGCAAGCAATAAGCATTATCTTCATAAGCATAACCCCAACGAAGTAATTCAAGAAAACGGTAGTTTTGCGTCAACAAAAGACGTTACAAGCATTATCACACCTCAAATACATTAACCATATAAGGCAGGTCAAAAGAAGTTATGACTCACACACATATTCACAATATGTAGCATAAACGATATTTGCAAAGTATAACCACGTATGTATCACAAACAATCATCAAAACGTATAAACACGTATTTGACATCAACAAATGTTTAATTTAACAAATGTTTTATTTATAATGTTTTGAAACTACATTGTGATATTTGGCATAGATGTCGTTCTCTCGGATCAAGACTCGGATAATCATGACGTAACAGGCCTCAAAACTAGTGTGCTTCCGCTGGGCCTATTTTGGGGGTGTTACACAAATGACCTGAAAAAGCCCTATCTGACTCAAAATTTAATTCTAAGCACAAAAGTCTGAAGGCCCAAAAGCTGAAAATGAGCTTATCACAACTTAAATAACAAACAGCTTATGCTTATTGAGCCATTAAGCCCATTAAGCAATAAGCCAATGCCATAAGCTCTGCATAAACACACAACCTTCTTTTGAGATGCCTAAGAGATCTGTAAAAAGAAACTTTGAAAAAGCTCACTAAATAAGCCAGAAATAAGCAAAATAGAAATCCACTAAACGACAAAATAGTCGGGTTAGAGTTCTAAGGCGTTTCAGAAGCTCTGGTTTGTTGCAAAAGCTCACAAATAACTTAACTAAGACTAATCAACAAAGAAAATCCCAATAAGCCAAGTACAATAAGCTGTAAGACCCAATAAGCTGGCTAAAAAAGCCAAATAAGCTAGTTTCCTAGCAAAAGCTTAACCAAAAGACTTGTAACCTTCCAGACTTATTATTAAGCTGAGAAAAATGAGTTCTTTTACAAAAACCAAGTTGTTGCATGTACCAATAAGCAAAACGGATTCAATAAGCTATTTGACCAAGTTTGATGATGAGACTGCTTTTATACATAGTCTCATCTTCCAAATAGGGCTTAAAATTCATTAAATATCATCAAAATACCCATATATATGCTTGTGTTTCTTACTTGTGTATTTTAGGTACGGATATTGAGAAAATGACAAAAGATCACAAGAATCATGCAAAAACGAACACGGGAAACGAAGCCGCACAATGAACCAAGCCCTAATGAAGACTTTCCCAAGATCAACCCTTGAAGATTTGAAGAATTATGAAGAAGGGTCCTCCAATATGGAAGAATTGACACTTTATACCCTTGTATCCTCATAATTACAAGATTGGTCCCTAAAGTT
Organism: Glebionis coronaria; assembly: GCA_025667525.1. Classification (NCBI taxonomy): domain Eukaryota; kingdom Viridiplantae; phylum Streptophyta; class Magnoliopsida; order Asterales; family Asteraceae; genus Glebionis; species Glebionis coronaria. The sequence continues at coordinate 123,031,517 of CM046880.1, read as the reverse complement.
TGTCAAAATTACAAAAAGGGCCCTCCACTTTGAAGATTTGGCAAGTTTAGCCCCTCAACATACCTAAATTGTCAACCAATATCATCCACTAAGTCAAATATATCATGAAGTCCTTCAAAGTACAAGAAATTACAAGTTTGGTCCTTTGAAAATTCCAAAATTACAAAAAGGACCCTCAACTTTCAACATTTGGCAAAAATGGTCCCTCATCAAACATGACTTGGCAATTTCAGTCCTCCAAAATGCTCATTGTACAAGTCAAGAACATTATCCATCATCAAAATGCCAAATCAGCCCTTGAAGAATTCAAAAATGGCAAGAATTACCCCTGAATTCACTTTGTTAAAGTTTTTGGGCCAAAAATGCAAAAGTGCAAAAGTTGATAAGACTAGATTGGGCGTTGATGGCTTTTTAAAGTGAAAAGACAAGATTTGCAAAGACAAGGGGGTAAAAGGGGCCAGACATAATACTTACCTTAACCAACCAGCTTGTTCCACCTAACCCCACTCACCACCTCCACCAATCATACTCTTCCCTGCCTCCACATCAGATCCCACTCACCCCTGGTTTATTAATTAAACAAACATTGGCGCCTTAACACATTTTTTAAAAATTAATCAACCTAATGTGGATTAAACTTAGCACTATTTATCTCAAGAACATAATTGGGTTTTCCTAATTGTGTTACAATTAAAACCCCATCTGCTCCAGATTAGTGATTAATGATCCCTAATCACATCCCAACCTTGATATTACTTGCCACATCACTCACGTGTCCACATGGGACCTCCCCTGCTACACTTTTGAGGAAGAAGACAAGATTCCACCAGCAATCCAACGTTTGAGAATGAAGCTTACTTTTTAAGCTTAATGGGAGCCCTTGGATACACTCACACATGCCAACTTCAACAAACAGCCAAAACAAGTCACATGATTCAAGAAGATGCCAAAAGTTCTCAAGGGCAAAATTGGGAGTTCAGTAGTTAGGGTTTACACGTTTTCTAGCTTTGTAGAACTTGTAAGGCTCTATATAAAGCCATTTAGGCCAAAACATTTCGTTTTGCTTTTGATTTTTCCCTTGCTCAACTTCTGTAAATCCCATTTCAGTTTTAAAGAAATTATGTTTTAAGCATTGAAGAAAAGTCATTGGCCAATCTTATTTACTGCTTGATATTGTTATATGCTTGTTAGTTTTAGAAGTTAAAACCTGTTTTCACTTGGAGGTTGCAAAAGTTTGCAATTTTCCTCATTCTTGATATTTTTCTAAGTCTTGTTCCAATCTTGGAATTCTTGGGTTATAGGGCTGATCATAGCATCCTAACTGAGTTAGTTAAGGTGTTGTGAGGCTTATAACTTGGGTATAATCAAGTGTGGGGTAACAAGTTTGCATCAATCAAGATTTTCTAAGTTTATGATTTTTATGTTCTTGTGCTTTAACCTTGTTCAATCTTAGCAGGCTTATTGTGGAAGCTTGTGCTTGTTCTTGCTAGCACATAAGCTCAAAATTCGTGGGTGTGGATGTACATCCATGAGGTTTGCATACTCAATCTCAAAATCTGCTTAAATTCATGATTTTTGGTGATATTTGTATGAAACTTGTTATCTTGTGAATTTTGTGGCTTGTTCTTGCTTAAATCTGTTTATCTTACCTGTTTTAGTGTTAATTGATGCTTGGGTAGCCTTAAATCTCACTCTGCCTTTGAAAAATTTGATTTTGAAAAGATTAAGGGGTGTTTGGGTCTACTGGTTTGTGCTTGTAACTTGTTATTGTGTTAAGGGAAGTTGGTGTTTATGCTTTGTATCTGATAAATACATTGTTGAGAGTGTTTTGCTGCAAGTTTTTGGGTTTGAAGCTTTGAATCAAACAATCTGCTATATAGACCTTGTTACTGCTTGTTTTGACCTAGGATTTTTGGAACACTTAGTGTGTATGCATGCTTAGGGCTAAAAGTGGTTTAAACAAAGTCAATATAACCTGTTTAAAAGATTTGAGGTGTTGAATCTGGCTTAAGTGTCAAATACATCAGCAAAGTAGAAAACTGCATGTGTTAGTGTTCATCAGTAACTTTCATTGCTTGAATCTTGATTAATTATTTGAACCATTGCATGAAACCTGTTTAGACTTGCTTATTGAAGTTTATTATAGCTTGTGTATGCATTTGGTTGAATTTGGCTGGCTGATTTGTGCTAAAACTGCTCATGAGTGCTTAACTGCTTATTGTTCATGTCTGTATCATGTCTGGTGATTAATTGATTAAACTGTATCAATTGGGTGTTGGTGATTGTGTTATTTTGATTGTGATTGACTCCTTTTGATCCAAAGATCATTTGGGTGCCTTTGTGTAATCTGAATCTCCAAAAAAGTCACTAAAGACAAAAAGTCAAACAAGTCAAGCAGTGGAAAAAGTTTCCACTGCTCAACATCCAAAACTAGCCCATGCTAGTGCAATTTTGTCATTAGCTTATCAATAAGCTATTCTAGCTTATCCAGACTTGCAACAACTTATGTTTTGTAATAGGTCTTCATTATTTGACCCATTTAAGTAGACTGGAGCTTAATGGACTTTGACTTTGACTTTTTACTAGAAAACCAACTACTTTGACTTTTTACATAAGTGCTTATTTGATTTTCCAGCTTATTGAGTGTGCTTATCTGAAAACTCTTTGTTGATTTTGCTTAATTAAGTCATTTAAAAGCTTTTGGAACTTGAATCAGCACTTGGGGTGGCCTAGAACTCAAAAACGACTATTTTGTCGTTTTGTGTAGATTGCTTATTGCATTTTCAGGCTTATTCCTTGGGCTTATTTCAAATTTCTTTTTGCAGAAGTCTTTGTTAGGTCAAAAGAAGCTTTTGTTTCAAATTTTAGCTTATGGCATCAGGTTATAGCTTACTGGGCCAAAAAGCCCATTAAGAATAAGCTGCTTATTATAAGTTAGCTTATTTCACATTTTCAACTTTTGGGCCTTTGGAAAAAGTTGTTTAAAATCAAATTTTGAGTCAACCTGTGCTTTTTGGGCTTATTTTGAACAATTTTTGTGATTGGGCCCAATTTTGGCCCAATAGTGTACTATTTTGGGTTTAGCCCATTTTCTAGGCCCAATAGGGGTATTTAGATAATTTCACTTTCATTTCTGAGTTATTTAGGTTAAATTAAGCTAGTTTGCAAGTTTTTAGAATTTTTTATAATTTTTGGATTTTTAATATTATTTTAATATTATTTTATTATTAAAAATTAAAAGTCTGATTTTCTAAGTTTTTATATTTTTCCTAGGTTCTAAACACTTAATTAGGATTTTTGCAACTTTCCAAATATTTTTAGAGTCTGTTAATTACTTTCTAGAATTAATTTAAGTTTTAATTGATTTTAGTAGATTTTAATTGTTTAAAAATAGTTTTTATTGGTTTTAAAATTTTGAAAAATAGTTTTTAGCTTAATTAGAGTATTTTTGAGGTTTACAAACTTTAAAATCTTGTTTAGGACTTTTTAATAATTAATTTTGATTTTTAGGGCTTTAATTAGCATTAAAAAGTCATTATCTAATTAATTAAAAGGTTTTAGTAAGTTTGGATTTTTTTTAAACTCTTAGAATATTATTGTGGATTTTTGGTAATTTTTAGGAATTTTTAGGGTAAAATTTTAGTTTTAGTGCTTTTTACGACTTTACGTGTATACCTTTTTCGACTTAGTTTAATCCGTCTTTGTAACCGTCATTCTCTTCTAATCCACATTCTATTTTTCTTTCTCAAAAAATATAATCACAAAGATAATCAATTCATTACACACACACTAAGCCTCCTTGGGAAACGAACTTGAACTTATTTGGTCATTAGTGCTTGGTTTTCCTAAACCGACACTTAATACTTGCCACTTTTGCTCTCTTTTCCTAAGAGTAGTAAAATCACTACATCATTTTGGCGCTGCTGCCAGGGAGGCGTGTTGTGTTTTGATTGGAATTGTTGTTTTTATATACTAACCATAATTAGTATTTGTATTAGTAGCACTCTACTAATACGTATTATCGGTTTTCGGTTTTTGTGTGAATACTATTACTAAATTGTAAACGTAGATCAATAAATTCACAAGTACTCCAAATACGTGAGAAATCACAACCTTGACTTGGGAGGTCATTACCCAATCATTGTATTCGAATCTCAAACCAAAGCAAAAAAAAGGCAAAAATAGATAAATACTTTCGTGAAGCTTAATCTTGAAGATACAAACTATAAGGTGGGTATAAGGCGGATATTATAAAATATATATCCTAAGGAAAAAGGCTTTTAAGTGCTTCGCGCCGCCTCGTTTCCTCGCTTTCTTGTGAGTATTTGATTTTGAGAGCTAATCGAGGGTTTTGCCGCCCAAAGTATTACTAAGTATCATATATATTTTCTTGGTTTCCATTGATTAAACCCTCTTGAACGTTTTGGTGTTCCACCAACGTTCTAAAGTCATCGAAGGTTCACTTCACGTGATCGTTTTCATTCCTTGAGGCTTCTTTAATCGAGAGATTTGATTAAGGAGGAGATTTGTAGATTTGTGTCTACTTAATACATTCACCAAATTCCAAAAAGGTTAATACAATCAAAAACCCTAAAAAAATTGAAAAATACAAAACACCAAAAAGAATATTCTTTGCTTGTCCCCTCGTTGTATGTGACGTTTATGCTAACTCGTAATCAAGCAAGACGTGCACGTAAACGAAAGAACAAAACTCCCACTCCCAACAATTCTAGTGAGGAGTCTGCTATTGACGAACCCATTGTAAGAGAAGCACCAACCATGGAGAATCGAACTATGATGGAGTTACTTCAAGCATCCACCGAGGGTTATGGAGAGGCTATTGTGATTCCCGCTATCCTTGCGGAGAATTTTGAGGTAAAAACGGGTTTGTTTTCGATGATCCAAAACAACAAATTCCGTGGTGATGAGAAGGACAATCCACACAACCATATCCGCCAATTCAATCGTCTTACCGCCACTTGCATGTTTAAGGATGTCTCAAATGACTCGATTAAGATGATGCTTTTTCCGTATTCCTTAGCGGGGCCCGCTAAAATTTGGTTAGAGAAAGAGCCACCCAATTCTATATTGACGTGGAAGGATCTCGTGTCTATGTTCGTGAACCAATTTTTTCCGCCCTCTAAGACTACGCACTTGAAAAACGAGATTTCAAAGTTTTCACAAGAATTTAATGAAAGTTTTTCAGCGGCTTGGAATAGGTTTAAGGAAATGTTACATGAATGTCCTCATCACGGTTTTTCCGATTTGCATCAAATTGACACGTTTTACAATGGACTTAATGATCATGAAAGGGATTATTTGAATGCCACCGCGGGTGGTAATTTTTTGTGTAAAACGGTTGAGGAAGCTTTGGTGATAATTGAAAATAGATCTAAGGTGCATAGTCCTCTTAGCATGTCTAGTGTTCGTAAGGCTTCGTCTTCGGCTTCACCTTCTTTGTCTACTACCATCGTTGCTTGCCAAATTGAGGCAAACTTGGAAAACAAGATTTTTGATAAGCTTAAAGGACTATTGATTGAGTTTAAAGTTGGTGAACAAAGTGCTCCCGCTACGGCTAAAGCGGTTGAGGTTTCTTGCATGTATTGTGGTGGAGGTCATGATTTCTCCGTGTGCATTACCAACGGTGGTAACACTTCGAGTGCCTTCGCGGCCACGGGAAATTACAACCAAAACGGTCAAGTTTCCCGCTCCAATCAAATGACTCCATCGGGTTTTGGTTCAAATCAAAATGCTAACAACAACTATCGCAACAATCAAGTTGGTTTCAAAAACAATTACAACAAGGGAAACTATGGGAATCAAGGGGCTAATAATCAAGTTTCAAACAAAAATGATTTTCAAAACAACAACAAAGGTTTGCAAACATTGAATGATCTTCCAAGTGAGTTTGTTGAATATGCTAGTGGGAATGATGCTAGGTTTGACAATATTCAAAGAGAAATCATTAGCCTAAGATCCGAGTTTAAGAACGACTTGAAGAAAGAGTTGAAAAATGAGTTAGCTAATGAACTTAAAATCCACACCAACAAGATGGAAGGAAATGTCACTAGGTTACAACAAAACCAACAAAAAATGGAACAATGGCAACATGAGATTAAACAAGAGATGATTAAGGCCGAGAAAAGGCAAACCGAAGCCGTATTGAGGTAATCTAATTTGGAAGATAAAATCTCATCTATGTTTGAGGCAATAATGTGTAAACCGTCTTCGAGTGGTCTTCCTAGCAACACCATATCCAACCCAAAGGGTGAGATGAAAGTGATTACCACACGTAGTGGTAAGACACTTAAGGAACCGACTCCTCAACCAATTGCTCCTACGGAGGAAGCAATTGAGGAAGAACCCGAGGTGGTGGTCCAAAAGGAGCATATCCCAATCCTACGAAGTACCGCTCATGCCACACCTACGGTTGACCCATTACCATCATTGGAACCCGAGATTCCAAAGGCTATGCCTATTATGCCTCAACCCACACCACCTTTGCCCTATCCATCGAGACTTAGAAAGGAGAAACGTCAAGAGCGCGACAATTATCAATTTGATCTTTTTATGAAAATGTTTCGTGATTTGCACTTTAATGTGAGTTTCGCCGATGCTTTGGTCATGATGCCTCGATTTGCCGCTAACTATAAGAGTATGTTGAACAACAAGTATAAATTGCACCAATTGTCTAGTTGTTTGTCGGTTTATCTTAATCGCATACCTCAAAAAGTCGGTGATCCCGATAAATTCTTGATTCCATGTGCAATCCAAGATATGGAGGAATGCTTCGCCTTGGCAGATCTTGGTGCTAGCATTAACTTGATGCCACTTGCAATCTTTAAGTCACTCAATCTTCCTAATCTTACTCCTTCACTAATGTCTATCGAGTTGGCCGACCATTCCACGATTCCCGCATGTGGTTTGGCGGAAGACGTTTTTGTGAAAGTGGGGAAGTTCTACTATCCCGTAGACTTTATCGTTGTTGATATCCCCACGGATCCTCAAGTTCCTCTCATTTTAGGTCGTTCGTTTTTAGATACGTCTATGGCTTTGATCGATGTTCATGCTAGAAAGATCACCTTACGTTTCAACGACGAGGAACTTGTTATAAATGCAACTCAAAACTCTCAAATTTCTCATGTTTATTCCGTTGCAACCATAAACCTCGTTGATATGATTGACGTGGTTTGCGAGGAATTTTCACAAGAAGTTCTAGGTTTTGGTGATGAATAAACTAGTGGCAATCCCACTATGCTAGATCCAATTGTTGATAATTCGACACCAACCTTCACTCCATTTGAAGGTGGTGGTTTTACGTTGGAAGAATTCGATGTTCCACGTACTTGTGACGAATACCTCGACAACGATGAGGACTTCTCGATTATCAAGGATTTTATTAACGATTTCCCATTGCCTCCACCCGAGGAGGTTATGAGTATCGACACCAAATCTTCACTTGAGGAACCACCTATCCTCGATTTGAAAGATTTACCTCCTCACCTCGAATATGTCTATTTGGAGGAGGACGACAAGTTGCCGGTTATTATTGCGAAGGAACTTTCGAATGATGAAAAACCGCACTTGTCGATGTTCTAAAGGATCACAAAAGGGCAATTGCGTGGAAGTTATTCGACATTAAGGGAATCGATCCCAAGTTTTGTACCCACAAAATCTTAATGGAGGAAGATTTCAAGCCCACAATCCAAAGTCAAAGGAGGGTGAACCCTAAAATTCACGACATCATCAAAAAGGAGGTCCTTAAACTCCTTGACGCGGGAATGATTTACCCTATTTCCGATAGCCCTTGGGTAAGTCCTATTCATTGTGTCCCTAAAAAGGGAGGGATGACTGTTGTGCCAAACGATGCCAACGAGTTGATTCCCACTAGACTCGTGACCTGATGGAGAGTGTGCATTGACTATCGTAAGTTGAATGAAGCCACTCGAAAAGACCATTTTCCCTTGCCCTTCATGGACCAAATGTTGGAGCGTCTTGCGGGAAACGATTTCTATTGCTTTCTAGATGGTTTTTCTGGTTACTTCCAAATTCCCATCGATCCTCGTGATCTAGAAAAAACTACGTTTACGTGTCCATATGGAACGTTTGCCTATCGTAGAATGCCATTCGGACTTTGTAATGCACCGAGAACCTTCCAAAGGTGCATGATGGCTATTTTTCATGATATGATCGAGAAGACGATGGTAGTCTTCATGGATGACTTTTCTGTGTTTGGTTATTCGTTCACTTCCTGTTTGTCGAACCTTGAGAGAAAGTTGAAACGTTGTGAGGAAACCAACCTTGTGATCAATTGGGAAAAGTGTCATTTTATGGTTAAGAGTGGAATCGTCTTAGGGCACAAGGTCTCGAAAGCGGGGATTGAGGTAGATCAAGCTAAGGTAGACGTCATCGCCAAATTACCTCATCCCAAAACCGTCAAGGGAGTTAGGAGTTTCCTAGGCCACGCGGGCTTTTATCGTCGATTCATCAAGGATTTTTCAAAGATTTCTCGACCCATTACACATCTTCTTAAAAAAGAGGCACGTTTTGTCTTTGACGAAGATTGTGTACGAGCCTTTGAAATCCTTAAGAGGAAACTTACCGAAGCTCCCATTCTTGTTTCTCCCAATTGGAACCTCCCCTTTGAGCTCATGTGTGATGCTAGTGATTACACTATTGGGTCCGTTTTGGGGCAACGTCATGATAAGCACTTCTTGCCTATTCACTATGCTAGCAAGACGATGACCGAGGCTCAATTAAAATACACAACAACGGAAAAGGAGTTCCTTGCCGTGGTGTATGCATTTGAGAAGTTCCGACCTTACCTCGTCTTAGCTAAATGCATAGTGTATACGGACCATTCGGCTATTAAGTATCTCATGGCAAAGCAAGATGCTAAGCCTAGATTACTTCGTTGGATTCTCCTCCTTCAAGAATTTGATCACACCATCGTTGACAAAAAAGGAGCCGAGAATCTAGCAGCCGATCATCTTTCTCGTTTGGAAGATCCTCACCAACGTGTTTACGAGCCCAAGGAAATCACTGAAACATTTCCGCTCGAGACACTTGGTGTAGTGAATTCTAAGCTTGATCCTTCCACCCCATGGTTTGCGGACTTTGCAAATTACCATGCGGGTAACTTCATCGTTAAGGGTATGACGACTCAAGAAAAACGAAAATTCTTTCGTGACGTCAAGTTCTACTTTTGGAACGACCCTTACTTGTTTCGAACTTGTGCGGATCAAATCATCTGACGTTGTGTATTTGGCACCGAAGCTTCTAACATCCTTAGAGCTTGCCATGAGGGACCCACGGGTGGTCACCACGGTGCTAATCTCACGGCTAAGAAGGTGTTTGATGCCGGCTTCTTTTGGCCTACTATTTACCGAGATGCACAAGATCTTTTGATGACATGTGATTCATGCCAACGACAAGGAAAAGCCTCACAAAAAGATGAAATGCCACAAAATATCATCCAAGTGTGTGAGATCTTTGACGTTTGGGGTATAGACTTTATGGGGCCGTTCCCATCATCTCGTGGTAATAAGTACATTCTCGTTGCGGTTGACTACCTATCTAAGTGGGTGGAAGCTAAGGCTTTACCCACCAATGATGCTCGTGTGGTAGTCAAGTTTTTGAAGAGCTTGTTTTCTCGGTTCGGAACCCCTCGTGCTATCATAAGAGATCGTGGAACCCATTTTTGTAACGACCAATTCGAAAGGGTCCTAAGGAAATATGGGGTTACACATCGGCTTTCTACGGCTTATCACCCACAAACGAGTGGGCAAGTCAAGGTTTCAAACCGAGCGTTGAAGAGGATCTTGGAGAGATCCGTTGGGGAAAACCGACAATTGTGGTCGGATAAGTTAGACGATGCTTTATGGGCCTTTAGGACCGCTCATAAGACACCCATTGGGTGCACTCCCTATAAGCTTGTTTATGGAAAGAATTGTCATTTGCCTATCGAGTTAGAACACAAGTCTTATTGGGCCCTAAAGCATTGTAATGATGATATGGAGACCGCGGGAAAACACCAGAAAATGCAATTAAATGAATTGGATGAATTGAGAGACATTGCTTATGAAAATTCATTGATTTATAAGGAAAAAACTAAAAAGTTGCATGATTCTAAAATTAAAACCCGGGTTTTTAACATTGGGGATCAAGTTTTTATTTTTAATTCAAGATTAAAAATCTTTTCCGGTAAGTTGAAATCCCGTTGGTCCGGTCCATTCACTGTGAATCAAGTGTTTCCGTATGGGACCATCGAGCTAGCTCAAGATGATGGTCCTAACTTCAAGGTGAATGGACATAGGTTGAAGCACTACTTTGGCGGGGAAGTTCCATCCTTGAACTACCTCGACCAAGTCACCTTCCCCAATGATAATTAGTATTGAGGGGATCGAGTCGAGCTCATGACTCGGTAATCAAAAACGAGGAGCCTCGTGGGGGAGTCCCATGCTTATCCTATGTACATATTATCGCTTTCTAATGTAGTTAACGTGTGGGGATTTGTGCCCTTCCAACCTTTGTTTCGTGGTTTTTTGTGAATTGTGGACTTTAGATGATCATGATCTTCACGATTGGAGCCTCTCGTGTTTGTTTTACGGAGCACTCGATCGTTTGCTTTGAAGACTTTCTCAATATCCATGATATATCCTTTTTATGTTCTAACCTTAGGTTATTAGCACACTTCATAAACGGCTATTAATTTATTGGTTACACCCTTTCCATGCTAGATTAGGCATTCGACTTCGTCTCTAGTATGGGGGTGTTTGCACCCCTAGACTCGAAACATTGAGGACAATGTTTAACTTTAGTATGGGGGGTGAATAGATACTTGCCTTGCCAAACCTTCACGCTTTCCAAAGTTTATCTTTTTGTTTATCGTTTTTGTTGCAAAATAAGGCTAAAAATGGAAAATTTTAAAATTTTTCTCATGTTTCATAAGTGTTTGAAGACACGAATGTAGATTTTCCGATGGCGAGAATAAGAGTAATTTTTTACTCGACCGTGCGTGTTGAGCACTTAGCTTTGATTCCTTAACTTCACATTAGGCTAAGTCTCTTAAATGAGGACGAGAAATGATAGAGTTAATTATAAGTTACTATGCTAAATGTAGAGTACTCGTATTCTTTCAAAAACTCATGTGTTCTCGTTGTTTGCTTATTATCCCTTCGCATGTAAATATTTTTTGCTTAATAAATATTGACTTAGCGGTTTAGTTGGGATTGTTGGGTTTCTAGTCTTTTCTAGTAGCTTCCGTGTAATTAAATTGGGAAGACATTAAGGTATCGCCAGCGTCACGGTTTTGAAGTATTGGCACCCGAATAATCGAAAGCTTCACCCAATAATAAGATTTCAAGTGCTCACCTAAATCAAGCAAACAATTTGAAGCCCCAAAAGGCTGAAAAATCTATGCAAAATTGAAAGTGAATCAAGCCTTAATCTTCGAAGCTTTAAAGATCCAAAATTCGCCTTTGCGTGAGGATATACGTCTTTGGCTAATAAACCACCGATGAGGCGGATAATAAAAGGCAAGGCAAGACCGAAGTCATAATAAAAGCTTCATGGCGAAGTTGAATAAAAGATGGAGGTAAACGAATGATAATAAGGCCCTTCTGTTAGGGGGCGTATAAAATTCTTGGTAATAAGTCTCATGTTCAAAACCGTTATAAAACCGTGTTTATCGATTCTTCTTGTCAACTTAATTTTTTAACATCTTTGTCTATTAGGAGGGGTTATTGATTTGATGGTCTTGGTTACACCGTTAGGACTCTATTTTTAGACCTAAATCTCTATTATCGCATAAGTCAAACAATGTATCCTCGTGAAACATTCAAGACAAAATAAAATATAAGAGATATAACTTAGGAATAATGGGAGGATAAGTACGTGATTAGGGCATATGAGTACTGTTAGCATTACTAACTTATAATGACAATGATCTCGTTGCACGCTTAGCATGGAATTGGGGTGAAAATCGAAGACGATGAAATTATTTCTAACGAAGCATTCACGTGTTCTTATTCTATGAACCTAAACGTCCCATTTTGTGATGAAAATCATACATTATGTCTAAAACGCAAGTAGTAGTAATAGTAGTAGTATAGCTAGTTTATCATTCAATAATGTGAATAAAAATGACTTTTGGAGGTGCTATGATACTTTATTCTAGAATTGCGTGAGGGCACGGCAATTGTTTAGTATGTGGGAGTGATGAGACTGCTTTTATACATAGTCTCATCTTCCAAATAGGGCTTAAAATGCATTAAATATCATCAAAATACCCATATATATGCTTGTGTTTGTTACTTGTGTATTTTAGGTACGGATATTGAGAAAATGACTAAAGATCACAAGAATCATGCAAAAACGAACACGGGAAACGAAGCCGCACAATGAACCAAGCCCTAATGAAGACTTTCCCAAGATCAACCCTTGAAGATTTGAAGAATTATGAAGAAGGGTCCTCCAATATGTAAGAATTGACACTTTATACCCTTGTATCCTCATAATTACAAGATTGGTCCCTAAAGTTTGTCAAAATTACAAAAAAGGCCCTCCACTTTGAAGATTTGGCAAGTTTAGCCCCTCAACAAAGCTAAATTGTCAACCAATATCATCCACAAAGTCAAATATATCATGAAGTCCTTTAAAGTACAAGAAATTACAAGTTTGGTCCTTTGAAAATTCCAAAATTACAAAAAGGACCCTCAACATTCAACATTTGGCAAAAATGGTCCCTCATCAAACATGACTTGGCAATTTCAGTCCTCCAAAATACTCATTGTACAAGTCAAGACCATTATCCATCATCAAAATGCCAAATCAGCCCTTGAAGAATTCAAAAATGGCAAGAATTACCCCTGAATTCACTTTGTTAAAGTTTTTGGGCCAAAAATGCAAAAGTGCAAAAGTTGATAAGACTAGATTGGGCGTTGATGGCTTTTTAAAGTGAAAAGAGAAGATTTGCAAAGACAAGGGGGTAAAAGGGGCCAGACATAATACTTACCTTAACCAACCAGCTTGTGCCACCTCACCCCACTCACCACCTCCACCAATCATACTCTTCCCTGCCTCCACATCAGATCCCACTCACCCCTGGTTTATTAATTAAACAAACATTGGCGCCTTAACACATTTTTTAAAAATTAATCAACCTAATCTGGATTAAACTTAGCACTATTTATCTCAAGAACATAATTGGGTTTTCCTAATTGTGTTACAATTAAAACCCCATCTGCTCCAGATTAGTGATTAATGATCCCCTAATCACATCCCAACCTTGATATTACTTGCCACATCGCTCACGTGTCCACATGGGACCTCCCCTGCTACACTTTTGAGGAAGAAGATAAGATTCCACCAGCAATCCAACGTTTGAGAATGAAGCTTACTTTTTAAGCTTAATGGGAGCCCTTGGATACACTCACACATGCCAGCTTCAACAAACAGCCAAAACAAGTCACATGATTCAAGAAGATGCCAAAAGTTCTCAAGGGCAAAATTGGGACTTCAGTAGTTAGGGTTTACACGTTTTCTATCTTTGTAGAACTTGTAAGGCTCTACATAAAGCCATTTAGGCCATAACATTTTGTTTTGCTTTTGATTTTTCCCTTGTTCAACTTCTGTAAATCCCATTTCAGTTTTACTGAAATTATGTTTGAAGCATTGAAGAAAAGTCATTGGCCAATCTTATTTACTGCTTGATATTGTTATATGCTTGTTAGTTTTAGAAGTTAAAACCTGTTTTCACTTGGAGGTTGCAAAAGTTTGCAATTTTCCTCATTCTTGATATTTTGCTAAGTCTTGTTCCAATCTTGGAATTCTTGGGTTATAGGGCTGATCATAGCATCCTAACTGAGTTAGTTAAGGTGTTGTGAGGCTTATAACTTGGGGATAATCAAGTGTGGGGTAACAAGTTTGCATCAATCAAGATTTTCTAAGTTTCTAATTTTTATGTTCTTGTGCTTTAACCTTGTTCAATCTTAGCAGGCTTATTGTGGAAGCTTGTGCTTATTCTTGCTAGCACATAAGCTCAAAATTCGTGGGTGTGGATGTACATCCATGAGGTTTGCATACTCAATCTCAAAATCTGATTAAATTCATGATTTTTGGTGATATTTGTATGAAACTTGTTATCTTGTGAATTTTGTGGCTTGTTCTTGCTTGAATCTGTTTATCTTACCTATTTTAGTGTTAATTGATGCTTGGGTAGCCTTAAATCTCACTTTGCCTTTGAAAAATTTGATTTTGAAAAGATTAAGGGGTGTTTGGGTCTACTGGTTTGTGCTTGTAACTTGTTATTGTGTTAAGGGAAGTTGGTGTTTATGCTTTGTATATGATAAATACCTTGTTGAGAGTGTTTTGCTGCAAGTTTTTGGGTTTGAAGCTTTGAATCAAACAATCTGCTATATAGACCTTGTTACTGCTTGTTTTGACCTAGGATTTTGGGAACACTTAGTGTGTATGCATGCTTAGGGCTAAAGGTGGTTTAAACAAAGTTAACATAACCTGTTTGAAAGATTTGAGGTGTTTAATCTGGCTTAAGTGTCAAATACATCAGCAAAGTAGAAAACTGCATGTGTTAGTGTTCATCAGTAACTTTCATTGCTTGAATCTTGCTTAATTCTTTGAACCATTGCATGAAACCTGTTTAGACTTGCTTATTGAAGTTTATTATAGCTTGTGTATGCATTTGGTTGAATTTGGCTGGCTGATTTGTGCTAAAACTGCTCATAAGTGCTTAACTGCTTATTGTTCATGTCTGTATCATGTCTGGTGATTAATTGATTAAACTGTATCGATTGGGTGTTTGTGATTGTGTTATTTTGATTGTGATTGACTCCTTTTGATCCAAAGATCATTTGGGTGCCTTTGTGTAATTTAAATCTCCAAAAAAGTCCTTAAAGACAAAAAGTCAAACAAGTAAAGCAGTGGAAAAAGTTTCCACTGTTCAACATCTAAAACTAGCCCCTGCTAGTGCAATTTTGTCATCAGCTTATCAATAAGCTATTCTAGCTTATCCAGACTTGCAACAACTTATTTTTTGTAATAGGTCTTCATTATTTGACCCATTTAAGTAGACTAGAGCTTATTGGACTTTGACTTTGACTTTTTACTAAAAAACCAACTACTTTGACTTTTTACATAAGTGCTTATTGATTTTCCAGCTTATTGAGTGTGCTTATCTGAAAAGTCTTTGTTGATTTTGCTTAATTAAGTCATTTAAAAGCTTTTGGAACTTGAATCAGCACTAAAGGTGGCCTAGAACTCAAAAACGACTATTTTGTCGTTTTGTGTAGATTGCTTATTGCATTTTCAGGCTTATTCCTTGGGCTTATTTCAAATTTCTTTTTGTAGAAGTCTTTGTTAGGTCAAAAGAAGCTTGTGTGTCAAATTTTAGCTTATGGCATCAGCTTATAGCTTAATGGGCCAAAAAGCCCATTAAGAATAAGCTGCTTATTATAAGTTAGCTTATTTCACATTTTCAGCTTTTGGGCCTTTGGAAAAAGTTGTTTAAAATCAAATATTGAGTCAACCTGTGCTTTTTGGGCTTATTTTGAACAATTTTTGTTATTGGGCCCAATTTTGGCCCAATAGTGTACTGTTTTGGGTTTAGCCTATTTTCTAGGCCCAATAGGGGTATTTAGGTAATTTAACTTTCATTTCTGAGTTATTTAGGTTAAATTAAGCTAGTTTGCAAGTTTTTAGAATTTTTTATAATTTTTGGATTTTTAATATTATTTTAATATTATTTTATTATTAAAAATTAAAAGTCTGATTTTCTAAGTTTTTATATTTTTCCTAGGTTCTAAACACTTAATTAGGATATTTACATCTTTCCAAATATTTTTAGAGTCTTTTAATTACTTTCTAGAATTAATTTATGTTTTAATTGATTTTAGTAGTTTTTAATTGTTTAAAAATAGTTTTTATTGGTTTTAAAATTTTGAAAAATAGTTTTTAGCTTAATTAGAGTATTTTTGAGGTTTACAAACTTTAAAATCTTGTTTAGGACTTTTTAATAATTAATTTTGATTTTTAGGGCTTTAATTAGCATTAAAAAGTCATTATCTAATTAATTAAAAGGTTTTAGTAAGTTTGGATTTTTTGTAAACTCTTAGAATATTATTGTGGATTTTTGGTAATTTTTAGGAATTTTTAGGGTAAAATTTTAATTTTAGTGCTTTTTACGACTTTACGTGTATACCTTTTTCGACTTAGTTTAATCCGTCTTTGTAACTGTCATTCTCTTCTAATCCACTTTCTATTTTTCTTTCTCAAAAAATATAATCACAAAGATAATCAATTCATTACACACACACTAAGCCTTCTTGGGAAACGAACTTGAACTTATTTGGTCATTAGTGCTTGGTTTTCCTAAACCGACACTTAATACTTGCCACTTTTGCTCTCTTTTCCTAAAGAGTAGTAAAATCACTACATCATTTGACAATAGTCAAACGCTGACAAGAGTAAATCAAATGCTGACAAGCACAATTTTGGACGTTGACAAACTTAATGAAGTGTTAAAACTTTGTTTTCAACATGCTGAACAAGGCTTGAGTACAAACCTTGTGAATCAAGGTCTACCAGTTGGGCAGACTTGACTAGTATTGACACAAATAAGCTAATAAGCCAGTAAGCTTATAAGCTATCAACAAAGCAATCCAAATAGCCAAATATCCTCACAAGCAGCACATAAACAGGATCCAAGAAACAAAACAACAAGCCTTACACTAGAAATACAAATGCAAGCACCAAATGAGGTGGTCACTTTGCTGATGCAAATGACCACTTCAGCCAACCTTGATAAGCTACAGCACACTCAATAAGCAACCAAATTCAACAACCAGATAACCAATAGATAGCTTATTAACTAAACTATTCCCAAACCTGATTTCAGACCTTAGATCCAACAAACAAAGAAGTTATTGGATCTGATGTGTTTGACCATTTTCAAAAACACTTTTATCAGATTGTTGCAAAACTTGAAATCCCTTTTTCAAACTTTCAGAAACTTAACCAATGACTAATACTTGTTTAATATGCCTTGTTTAGACTACCTAAATGCTAAGAACCAAGGGCACAAGGCCACAAGGCCTTATGAACCAGTAATCCCAAACAATCCTTTATTAAGCACTTTTCAAACAAAAGTCTTAATCCTTCAAACAACCTACTGATTTTAATGATCAAATAGCTACATTAGGTGACAACTAACAGATAGCAACCATAAAACACAAAGCACAAACACAAAATCAACAAATCATAAAACAGACAGTATCATGTGATTTTTTAGAGGAATCTTAACAAGAGATTATACCTGTCCTCCACAACATCCTAGGAGGACCAGCAATCCTCCTTGGACCTTGTTCAACAACTAGAATAAGACCAAGGTACTTCAACAAGAAAGATGGATGACTGCCTTGGTTGATGTTTCAAAGCAGAAAATCAAGGGATTTATTTCTTCAACACAATGAAGAAATAGCCCAACCAAAGGCTCCAATCCCTTCACAAACTTGGTGTCAAAAAGCTTGTAAGAGCTTATAGCTTTTGGTTAAGGATTAGTACAACAAAAATAGCAAAATCAGAAACCTCTTTTCAAGCTTTTTTCAAACTTGAAAACCTTACCAAACATAAACGTCCTTGAACCGCAAGATTCAAACACACTTATAACATATAATGGAACTCAGAATTACCCTTAAACAACACCAACTTTCAAAAACATAAAAAGGAATTACAATTTTCTCAAAATACTAACTTTTATAAAATTCAAAAAGGAATTACAATGTTTAAGATGTAAAACTGGAACAAGGCTCTCTCACAAGTTGAGGAGTCCTTATATAGGCCACAAAGGCTAAGATTACAGTGAGAAAACCCTAGCTATGAAGTCCCTAAAATGCCCTTGAATCTTCTAGACGCGTTTGTTCTTTGAGCTGTCCAAATTCATCCTGGCTGTTCATTTTAGCTTTGTAATCAAGCAAGGAGTGTGGGGTGTTGATTTTGACACCTAGCATTCCTTGGAGGCTAAGTTGGATCATGATTGGTTGACGTGTGAATGGGTGGGGTCCTTTGGTGGCTGGGGATTGGGGTTTTGTATGTGGGATGGGTTTCTGCATGTGTGAATCACACGTGTGTGTGGGTAATTGGGATTTACCCTTTGGTTTAAGTGAGATAGTAACTGGGGGTTAAAGGTGAACAATAACACCTTTTGATCCGTTTTTGTAGGAGTGGAAAGTGTTTGGCGCATTTCTTTGTTTGAATGTTTCAAATGCCCATATTTGGCCCTTGTGTTTTGGTGAAATATATAAATCAAGTTTTCAGCCACCAAAACGTATTCCCTTTGTATTTTAAGTTCTGATTTTTTACACTTTTGCCCCAAAACTTTGGCAAAAGTGTTTCAAGGGTTGTTTTTGCCATTTTTCCATATTTGAGGGACTGATTTTGGACATTCTTGATCTTCAAAGGTCTTTATTGTATCTTTGACTTTATGAGGGACCATTATTGACAATTTAGAATAGTTGAGGGACTAAACTTGCCAATTCTTCAAAGTTGAAGGATCATTTTGTAATTTTGACAAACTTAAGGGATCAAACTTGTAATTATGAATATACAAGGGTTTTAACTGTCATTTCTTCATATTTTGAGGATCAATCTTGTACATCTTCAAGTCTTCAAGGGTTAATCTCGGATAAATCATGAACTAAGGCCCGGTTCTTTGTACGGCTTCGTTTCTCGTGTCCGTTTTTCCTTGTTTCTTGTGATCTTTTGTCTTTTTCACGATATCCATACCTAAAACACACAAGTAAACAAATACAAGCATATATATGGTAATTTATGACATTTTTATGCATTTAAAGCCCGAAAAGAACGATGAGATCATGTGTAAATACCATCTCATCACTCCCCCATACTAAGCCATTGTCGTGCCCTCACGCAATACTAGAATAAAGTATCTAAGCATCACCAAAATTCAATTTTATTACCCTTTATTGAAAAGTAAAAGACATGCAACAATACTACGAAAATGTGTAAAGACATAATGTATGATTTTCATTACGAATGTGACTTTTAGGGTCAATGAATAGAAACAAGTAAATGTCCCATAGAGTAAATTTCGTCATCCTTGATTGTCATACATTCCATGCTAAGTGCAAATACGAGATCATTGTTGGTACAAGTCACAATGCTAACACTACTCATACGTCCAAATTGTGTAATACTTTTTCTCCCCGCAATCCTAGTTATTATAAAAGGAAATGGGTTACTAGCATTTTTTAACTACTTGTCATGGATCACAAGTGATTCATATTGACTTATTTGAGTATTTATTATTCCGAAAGCAAAGCAGCACGATTTAATCGATAGTTAGCCGAAGGACAAAATCTTTTAAAACGGCTTCTCGTGTATCTCCTTAAGTTCATATCTTGGCATAACTCGTTTCACGATTTGAGACCTTTCTCGAACCGATATTTGGCATGTACTTCATACTTCAAATCTTGGGAAGACGTTCTTGAAATTATGGTCTTCTCTTCATATATTAGAATTTCTTCACTTGACGTTTTTGAGAGATTCTTCATATTTGGACCACGACTTCATCATTTTTCTTCAATCTTTATATTGGACTTTGATATACAACGATCCGCCTCCTTTTCGTACTTGGATATATTTATCCTCATACCTTGTTAGGGTCGTTTTGGATAGACTTTCTCTATGATCTTTAGGGGAGTAATTGCTTTTCATCGTGTGTCTCGTTACTTCATATTGATTTAGGAATAATGATACTTCACATCATCTTGGATCTTTAGGAAAAATAGAGCTCCTCATGCCTTTTTAGGGCCTTTTTGGATCTTCACCAATCTTCGCGTCCCGCTTCAATAAGTTATGCATTGGCTATGAACTCTATTCAACCCCGAGAAACTTTTAAATGATCTTGGGCTAGAAGCTAAGTAACCTTTCAAATCGTACGACCTTACTTATTGCAATTATTTTTATTCCTAATGCATTGATCTTATGGGAAGAAAAAGACAATTAAAGACATATGAATTTTTGAAAGAACATTTTCATGTTCTACGTTTAGCATGATCACTTGTCTAACTCTATCACATCTCGTTCTTCACTATATAAAGACCTCTAATTAAAGAGACTCGTGAATACTTAGCCATGCAATTCAACATTAAGCCAAATTTGGATTAGCTTTCATTAAGATTATATCAAATCAAAGTTTTGGGTTTTTAAGCCACCTATAGGATCTTGCACTTTCTTGGACCTTTTCAAGTTTAGAGAATGCATTTTATAGTTCCCTTGATAAGTGACTTTCTAGGATCAATTATAGGAACTTGCGAAAAGTTCTTGTTCTTAACCCGAATGAGTTAAGACTTTCGCGTTTTAAAGTTCCATATGTAAAAGTCTAGCAAAACTTGAATTGAGCGGGTTAAGGAGTGTAAAGGGCTCCAAATGCCCATCAAGTCAAAAATTAGCTCTTATTCTACCCATCGGAAAATATACCTTCGTGTCTTAAAAACACTTATTAAAACTAAGAAAATTTTTAAATTTTGGCCATTTTTAGCCTTATTAGCAACAAAAGAAAACAAAACGTTGAAAGTTGGAAAACGTGAGGGCGTCGCAAAGCAAATACCTATTCACCACACTAATGACCCAATGAAGTTCGTTTCCCAAGGAGGTATATGTGCGTGACTAAAATGTAGCAAGATTTGAGATTAATATTGGATAGAAAGGGATAGGAAAATAGAATGACGAAGACGTGAAATTAATTACTACTACGACTAAACGTAAAACCGTAAAAAGAGCTAAAATAAAAATTAATTCTAAAAATTCCCAAAAATTTACCAAAAATCAAAATAAATAAACTAAGAGTTTACCAATGATCAAAACTTTTTCAAACCTTTTAATTAATTAAATATTAATTTTTAAATGCTAACTAAAGCCCTAAAAATCAAATTGATTATCAAAAAGCCCAAATAAAGATTTTTCAATGGGTAAACCTCTAAAATGACCTAAAAAGATTAAAACCTATTTTTATAAATTTTTAAACTAATGAAAACTATTTAAAATGATTTAAAAACTATTGAAAATTAAATTAATTATAAAAATTAATCTAATGATGATAAAATTAATCTGAGAGTTGCAAAAACCTAGTTTAATGTATTTAAGCTAAGAAAAATATAAAAAGTGCTAAAATGTGAAATTTGAAAAATAATAATAAAATAATATTAAAATAATATTAGAAATCCAAAAATTATAATAAAAATTCTAAAAATTTGCAAACTAGTTTATTTTAACCTAAATAATCAGAAAATGAAAGTGAAATTACCAAAATACCCCTAATAAGCTCCCAAATGGGCTAAAAGCAAAATCGGTCAACCTTAATGGGCTTTTTAGCCCAAAAATTCAAACTAAGCCCAAATGACCTGAAAAAGCCCTATCCGACTCAAAATTTAATTCTAAGCACAAAAGTCTAAAGGCCCAAAAGCTCAAAATGAGCTTATCACAACTTAAATAACAAACAGCTTATGCTTATTGGGCCATTAAGCCCATTAAGCAATAAGCCAATGCCATAAGCTCTACTTAAACACACAAAATTCTTTTAAGATGCCTAAGAGATCTGTAAAAAGAAATTTTGAAAAAGCTCACTCAATAAGCCAGAAATAAGCAAAACAGAAATCCACTAAACGACAAAATAGTTGGGTTAGAGTTCTAGGGCGTTCAGAAGTTCTGGTTTGTTGCAAAAACTCTGGTTTGTTGCAAAAGCTCACAAATAGCTTAACTAAGACTAATCAACAAAGAAAATCCCAATAAGCCAAGTAAAATAAGCTGTAAGACCCAATAAGCTGGCAAAAAAAGCCAAATAATATAGTTTCCTAGCAAAAGCTTAACCAAAAGACTTGTAACCTTCCAGACTTATTATTAAGCTGAGAAAAATGAGTTATTTTACAAAAAAAAGTTGTTGCATGTACCAATAAGCAAAACATATTCAATAAGCTATTTGACCAAGTTTGACCAATAGTCAAACGCTGACAAGAGTAAATTAAACGCTGACAAGCACAATTTTGGACGTTGACAGACTTAATGAAGTGTTCAAACTTTGTTTTCAACCTGCTGGTCAAGGCTTGAGTACAAACCTTGTGAATCAAGGTCTACCAGCAGTCATCTATTATGCCAAAAATGTCACAATTACCATATATATTATGTCATAGATTAATTCTAAACGTCATATATATGACGTATTATGTTTAGTCATTAAATGCATAAAAATGTCATAAATTACCATATATATTCTTGTATTTGTTTACTTGTGTGTTTTAGGTATGGATATCGTGAAAAAGACAAAAGATCACAAGAAACAAGGAAAAACGAACACGATAAACGAAGCCGTACAAAGAACCGGGCCTTAGTTCATGATTTATCCAAGATTAACGTTTGAAGACTTGAAGATGTACAAGATTGATCCTCAAAATATGAAGAAATGACACTTAAAACCCTTGTATATTCATAATTAAAAGTTTGGTTCCTTAAGTTTGTGAAAATTACAAAATGGTCCTACAACTTTGAAGAATTGGCAAGTTTAGTCCCTCAACTATTCTAAATTGTCTATAATGGTCCCTCATGAAGTCAAAGATACAATGAAGACCTTCGAAGATCAAGAAATTCCAAAATCAGTCCCTCAAATATGGAAAAATGGCAAAAACAACCCGTGAAACACATTTGCCAAAGTTTTGGGGCAAAAGTGTGAAAATCAGAACTTCAAATACAAAGGGAATACGTTTTGGTGGCGGAAAAACTTGAATTATCCATTTCACCAAAACACAAGGGCCAAAGATGGGCATTTGGAACATTCAAACAAAGAAATGCGCCAAACACTTTCCACTCCTACAAAAACAGATCAAAAGGTGTTACTGTTCACCTTTCACCCCGGTTACTATCTCACTAAAACCAAAGGGTAAATCTTAATTACCCACACCCACGTGTGATTCACACATGCAGAAACCCATCCCACACACAAAACCCCAATCCCCACTCACCAAAGGACCCCACCCATTCACACGTCAACCAATCATCATCCAACTTAGCCTCCAAGGAATGCCAGGTGTCAAAATCAACAGCCCAAACTCCTTGCTTGGTTACAAAGCTAAAATGAACAGCCAGGATGAATTTGGACAGCTCAAACAACAAATGCATCTAGAAGATTCAAGGGCATTTTAGGGACTTCATAGCTAGGGTTTTCTCATTGTAATCTCAGCCTTTGTGTCCTATATAAGGACTCCTCAAATTGTGAGAGAGCCTAGTTCCAGTTTTACCTCTTAAACACTGTAATTCCTTTTTGAATTTTATAAAAGTTGGTATTTTGAGAAAATTGTAATTCCTTTTTATGTTTTTGAAAGTTGGTGTTGTTTAAGGGTAATTCTGAGTTCCATTATATGTTATAAGTGTGCTTGAATCTTGTGGTTCAAGGACGTTTATGTTTGGTAAGGTTTTCAAGTTTGAAAAAAGCTTGAAAAGAGGTTTCTTATTTTGCGATTTTTGTTGTACTAATCCTTAACCAAAAGCTATAAGCTCTTACAAGCTTGTTGACACCAAGCTTGTGAAGGGTTTGGAGCCTTTGGTTGGGCTGTTTGTTCATTGTGTTGAAGAAATCAAGCCCTTGAGTTTCTTCTTTGAAACATCAACCAAGGAAGTCATACATCTTTCTTGTTAAAGTACCTTGGTCTTGTTCTAGTTGTTGAACAAGGTCCAAAGAGCATTGCTGGTCCTCCTAGGATGTTGTGGAGGACTGGTATAAGCTCTTGTTAAGATTCCTCTAAAAAATCACATGTTATGGTCTGTTTTATGTTTTGCTATGTGATTTGGTGATTTTGTGTTTGTGCTTTGTGTTTTATGGTTGGTATTTGTTAGTTGTCACCTAGTGTAGCTATTTGATCATTAAAATCAGTAGGTTGTTTGAAGGATTAAGAATTTTGTTTGAAAAGTGCTTATTAAAGGATTGTTTGGGATTCCTGGTTCATAAGGCCTTGTGGCTTTGTGCCCTTGGTTCTTAGGGTTTGGGAAGTCTAAACAAGTCATAATATAAAAGTTTTAGCCATTGGTTAAGTTTCTGAAAGTATGGAAAAGGGATTTCAATTTTTGCAAAAATCTGATAAAAGGTGTTTTGATATTGGTCAAACACATCAGATCCAATAACTTCTTTGTTTGTTGGATCTAAGGTCTGATATCAGGTTTGGGAATAGTTTGGGTGATAAGCTATCTATTGGTTATCTAGTTGTTGAATTTGTTGGCTTATTGAGTGTGCTATAGCTTATCAAGGTTGGCTGAAGTGGTCATTTGCATCAGCAAAGTGACCACCTCATTTGGTGCTTGCATTTGTATTTCTAGTGTAAGGCTTGTTGTTTTGTTGCTTGGATCCTGTTGATGTGCTGCTTGTGAGGATATTTGGCTATTTGGATTGCTTTGTTGATAGCTTATAAGCTTACTGGCTTATTAGCTTATTTGTGCCAATACTAGTCAAGTCTGCCCAACTGGTAGACCTTGATTCACAAGGTTTGTACTCAAGCCTTGACCAGCAGGTTGAAAACAAAGTTTTAACACTTCATTAAGTCTGTCAACGTCCAAAATTGTGCTTGTCAGCGTTTGATTTACTCTTGTCAGCATTTGACTATTGGTCAAACTTGGTCAAATAGCTTATTGAATCTGTTTTGCTTATTGGTACATGCAACAACTTGGTTTTTGTAAAAGAACTCATTTTTCTCAGCTGAATAATAAGGCTGGAAGGTTACAAGTCTTTCGGTTAAGCTTTTGCTAGGAAACTAGCTTATTTGGCTTTTTCAGCCAGCTTATTGGGTCTTACAGCTTATTGTACTTGGCTTATTGGGATTTTCTTTGTTGATTAGTCTTAGTTAAGCTATTTGTGAGCTTTTTCAACAAACCAGAGCTTCTGAAACAGCCTAGAACTCTAACCCGACTATTTTGTCGATTAGTGGATTTCTATTTTGCTTATTTCTGGCTTATTGAGTGAGCATTTTCAAAATTTCTTTTTACAGATTTCTTAGGCATCTCAAAAGAAGGTTGTGTGTTTAAGCAGAGCTTATGGCATTGGCCTATTGCTTAATTGGCTTAATGGCCCAATAAGCATAAACGGTTTGTTATTTAAGTTGTGATAAGCTCATTTTCAGCTTTTAGGCCTTCAGACTTTTTTGCTTAGAATTAAATTTCGAGTCAGATAGGGCTTTTTCAGGTCAGTTGGGCTTAGTTTGACATTTTGGGCTAAAAAGCCCATTAAGATTGACTGATTTTTCTTTTAGCCCATTTGGGAGCCCATTAGGGGTATTTTGGTAATTTCACTTTCATTTTCTGATTACTTAGGTTAAAAAAACTAGTTTGCAAGTTTTTAGAATTTTTTAGAATTTTTGGATTTTTAATACTATTTTAATATTATTTTATTATTATTTTTCAAATTTTACATTTTGCACTTTTATATTTTTCTTAGCTTAAGTACATTAAAATAGGACTTTTGCAACTCTAAGATTAATTTTATCATCATTAGATTAATTTTTATATTTATTTAAATTTTAATAGTTTTTAAATAATTTTAAATAGTTTTCATTAGGTTAAAAATTTATAAAAATAGTTTTTAATCTTTTTAGGTCATTTTAGAGGTTTACCAATTGAAAAATATTTATTTGGGCTTTTTGATAATCAATTTGATTTTTACGGCTTTAATTAGCATTTAAAAATTAATATTTAATTAATTAAAAGGTTTGAAAAAGTTTTGATCATTGGTAAACTCTTAGTTTATTTATTTTGATTTCGGGTAAATTTTTGGGAATTTTTAGAATTAATTTTTATTTTAGCTCTTTTTACGGTTTTACGTTTAGTCGTAAATGCATCATATATATTATGATGCATTTAAAAATACGTCATATATTATGTCATTGAAATACGTCATATATATGGTAATTTATGACATTTTTCACAAGGCCTTATGAACCAGTAATCATTTAGTCGTATTACATTATTTTTATGTATTGTAATCCGATGGTATTTTTCCCTATGTATGTTTTAGTATGGGGGAGTGATGAGATGGCATTTACACATGATCTCATCGTTCTTTTAGGGCTTTAAATGCATAAAAATGTCATAAATTACCATATATGTGCTTGTATTCGTTTACTTGTGTGTTTTAGGTATGTATATCGTGAAAAAGACAAAAGATCACAAGAAACAAGGAAAAACGGACACGAGAAACGAAGCCGTACAAAGAACCGGGCCTTAGTTCATGATTTATCCAAGATAAACCCTTGAAGACTTGAAGATGTACAAGATTGATCCTCAAAATATGAAGAAATGACACTTAAAACCCTTGTATATTCATAATTACAAGTTTGGTCCTTTAAGTTTGTCAAAATTACAAAATGGTCCTTCAACTTTGAAGAATTGGCAAGTTTAGTCCCTCAACTATTCTAAATTGGCAATAATGGTCCCTCATGAAGTTAAAGATACAATGAAGACCTTTGAAGATCAAGAATGTCCAAAATCAGTCCATCAAATATGGAAAAATGGCAAAAACAACCCTTGAAACACTTTTGCCAAAGTTTTGGGGCAAAAGTGTGAAAATCAGAACTTCAAATACAAAGGGAATACGTTTTGGTGGCGGAAAAACTTGATTTATCCATTTCACCAAAACACAAGGGCCAAAGATGGGCATTTGAAACATTCAAACAAAGAAATGCGCCAAACACTTTCCACTCCTACAAAAACGGATCAAAAGGTGTTACTCTTCACCTTTCACCCCCAGTTACTAACTCACTTAAACCAAAGGGTAAATCCCAATTACCCACACCCACGTGTGATTCACACATGCAGAAACCCATCCCACACACAAAACCCCAATCCCCACTCACCAAAGGACCCCACCCATTCACACGTCAACCAATCATGATCCAACTTAGCCTCCAAGGAATGCCAGGTGTCAAAATCAACAACCCACACTTCTTGCTTGGTTACAAAGCTAAAATGAACAACCATGCTGAATTTGGACAGCTCAAACAACAAATGCATCTAGAAGATTCAAGGGCATTTTAGGGACTTCATAGCTAGGGTTTTCTCATTGTAATCTTAGCCTTTGTGGCCTATATAAGGACTCCTCAACTTGTGAGAGAGCCTTGTTCCAGTTTTACCTCTTAAACATTGTAATTCCTTTTTGAATTTTATAAAAGTTGGTATTTTGAGAAAATTGTAATTCCTTTTTATGTTTTTGAAAGTTGGTGTTGTTTAAGGGTAATTCTGAGTTCCATTATATGTTATAAGTATGCTTGAATCTTGTGGTTCAAGGACGTTTATGTTTGGTAAGGTTTTCAAGTTTGAAAAAAGCTTGAAAAGAGGTTTTTGATTTTGCTATTTTTGTTGTACTAATCCTTAACCAAAAGCTATAAGCTCTTACAAGCTTGTTGACACCATGCTTGTGAAGGGATTGGAGCCTTTGGTTGGGCTGTTTGTTCATTGTGTTGAAGAAATCAAGCCCTTGAGTTTCTGCTTTGAAACATCAACCAAGGCAGTCATCCATCTTTCTTGTTGAAGTACCTTGGTCTTGTTCTAGTTGTTGAACAAGGTCCAAGGAGCATTGTTGGTCCTCCTAGGATGTTGTGGAGGACAGGTATAAGCTCTTGTTAAGATTCCTCTAAAAAATCACATGATATTGTCTGTTTTATGATTTGGTATGTGATTTGGTGATTTTGTGTTTGTGCTTTGTGTTTTATGGTTGGTATCTGTTAGTTGTCACCTAATGTAGCTATTTGATCATTAAAATCAGTAGGTTGTTTGAAGGATTAAGAATTTTGTTTGAAAAGTGCTTAGTAAAGGGTTGTTTGGGATTACTGGTTCATAAGGCCTTGTGGCCTTGTGCCCTTGCTTCTTAGGGTTTGGGTAGTCTAAACAAGGAATATTAAACAAGTTTTAGTCATTGGTTAAGTTTCTAAAAGTTTGGAAAAGGGATTTCAAGTTTTGCAAGAATCTAATAAAAGTGTTTTTGAAAATGGTCAAACACATCAGATCCAATAACTTCTTTGTTTGTTGGATCTAAGGTCTGAAATTAGGTTTGGAATAGTTTAGTTGATAAGCAATCTATTGGTTATCTGGTTGTTGAATTTGGTCGCTTATTGAGTATGCTATAGCTTATCAAGGTTGGCTGAAGTGGTCATTTGCATCAGCAAAGTGACCACCTCATTTGGTTCTTGCATTTGTATTTCTAGTGTAAGGCTTGTTGTTTTGTTTCTTGGATCCTATTTATGTGCTGCTTGTGAGGATATTTGGCTATTTGGATTGCTTTGTTGATATCTTATAAGCTTACTGGCTTATTAGCTTATTTGTGCCAATACTAGTCAAGTCTGCCCAACTGGTACACCTTGATTCACAAGGTTTGTACTCAAGCCTTGACCAACAGGTTGAAAACAAAGTTTTAACACTTCATTAAGTTTGTCAACGTCCAAAATTGTGCTTGTTAGCGTTTGATTTACTCTTGTCAGCGTTTGACTATTGGTCAAACTTGGTCAAATATCTTACTGAATCTAATTTGCTTATTGGTACATGCAACAACTTGGTTTTTGTAAGAGAACTCATTTTTCTTAGCTTAATAATAAGTCTGGAAGGTTACAAGTCTTTTGGTTAAGCTTTTGCTAGGAAACTAGCTTATTTGGCTTTTTCAGCTAGCTTATTGGGTCTTACAGCTTATTGTACTTGGCTTATTGGGATTTTCTTTGTTGATTAGTCTTAGTTAAGCTATTTGTGAGCTTTTTCAACAAACCAGAGCTTCTGAAACGCCCTAGAACTCTAACCCGACTATTTTGTCGTTTAGTGGATTTCAATTTTGCTTATTTCTGGCTTATTGAGTGAGCTTTTTCAAAATTTCTTTTTACAGATCTCTTAGGCATCTCAAAAGAAGGTTGTGTGTTTAAGCAGAGCTTATGGCATTGGCTTATTGCTTAATGGGCTTAATGGCCCAATAAGCATAAGCGGTTAGTTATTTAAGTTGGCTAAGCTCATTTTCAGCTTTTGGGCCTTCAGACTTTTGTGCTTAGAACTAAATTTTGAGTCAGATAGGGCTTTTTCAGGTCATTTGGGCTTAGTTTGACTTTTTGGGCTAAAAAGCCCATTAAGATTGACTGATTTTGCTTTTAACCCATTTGGGAGCCCATTAGGGGTATTTTGTTAATTTCACTTTCATTTTCTTATTATTTAGGTTAAAATAAACTAGTTCGTAAGTTTTTAGATTTTTTTTATAATTTTTGGATTTTTAATATTATTTTATTATTATTTTTCAAATTCCACATTTTTGCACTTTTTATATTTTTCTTAGCTTAAATACATTAAAATAGGATTTTTGCAACTCTTAGATTAATTTTATCATCATTAAGTTAATTTTTATAATTATTTTAAGTTTTAATAGTTTTTAAATCATTTTAAATAGTTTTCATTAGTTTAAAAATTTATAAAAATAGTTTTTAATCTTTTTAGGTCATTTTAGAGGTTTACCAATTGAAAAATCTTTATTTGGGCTTTTTGATAATAAATTTGATTTTTAGGGCTTTAATTAGCATTTAAAAATTAATATTTAATTAATTAAAAGGTTTTAAAAAAGTTTTGATCATTGGTAAACTCTTACTTTATTTATTTTGATTTTTGGTAAATGTTTGAGAATTTTTAGAATTAATTTTTATTTTAGCTCTTTTTACGGTTTTACGTTTAGTCGTAGTAGTAATTAATTTCACGTCTTCGTCATTCTATTTTCTCATACCCTTATATCCAATATTAATCTCAAGCCGTTACGAATTATTCACACACATATACCTCCTTGAGAAACGAACTTCATTGGGTCATTAGTGTTTGATTTTCCTAAATCATCACTTAATACTTACTGCTTTTACGCCTTTTTCCTAAATCATCACTTAATAGTTTCTTGCCCGCCGCTCAACCTTCTTCTTCGAGTTCTCTACCTGCTAACACCATCACCAATCCGCGAGCAAATGTGAGTGCTATTAATACCCGTAGTGGAGTCACCAACGTAGGACCACCTATCCCACCACCATCATCTACACCTCCTCCACCACCATTTATCCCTACTCCTCCTACACCTAGTATTAGTGCACCATTACTGTCTCCGCCTCGTCATGACGATGTACCTAGGAAGGAACCTTCAACATCTCAACCTTTACCAGCTACGCCTTCACCTTCACCAACCAAACCCAATATCCCTTATCCTTCTCGCTTAGGCAAGACCAACGAGCTAACCAAGAAAGACTGTCAAGTGTCGAGCTATGTGAAGATGCTCTCTCAAATGAACATCAACATTAGCCTTGTTGAAGCACTTATCCACATGCCGAAACTTGTCAAAGCATTCAAGGAATTGCTTAACAAGAAGGAGAAGCTGATTGAGCTCGCCAACACACGCTTAAATGAAAACTGTTATGCAGTTATTCTTAAAGAACTTCCGGAAAAGCTTGGAGATCCCGGTCGTTTTGTGTTGCCTTGCATTTTTAACAAAATCGAAGAATTTATTGCCCTAGCTGATCTCGGGGCCAGTATTAATCTTATGCCTTTGAGTGTTTGGAAAACACTATCATTACCCGACATTACTCTAACAAAGATGACTCTCGAACTTGAAAATCGCACTCTCGCTTACCCCGTTGGTATTACCGAAGACGTGTTCATTAAAGTTGGCACATTTACTTTCCCGGTCGACTTTGTGGTTGTTGATTATGAAATGGACCCTCGTATTCCTTTAATACTTGGTCGGCTATTCTTGAGAACCGGACGAGCTCTAGTTGATGTTGCCGAAGGTGAGTTAATCTTAAGAGTCGGGAATGATGCCCAAGTTTTTAAAATGGGGAAGCTTACAAGCAAATTCTTTGGACGAGAATCTGCGAATATGATTAATGTGCTTGATGATTTTGTCGTCTACAACAATCCTCTATTCGATTCGTGCATTGATAATCTACTTTTTGACGATGATGTGGATGATTCTCTATCCAATTTGGACCCTTCACCCATATATGATTCTCTACCGATCTTCGATGCTTATGATGATGATTCTAGATCAGATTCAGATGATTATGATGACCTTACTTCTGAGTATCCCGATCTGCCCACATATGATGATTTTGATGAGGCCGATACTCTTTCGAGTGATTCTTCACATGATGAAGATCCTCCGTCATCCATGCTTAATCCTACTGTGGATGATTACTCTTTTGAGGAAGACTTCTCTACGTTTCTCAACACTTACTTCCCTCATGAGAGTGATGCTCCTCCTTTAGATTTTGAAGATTATCGTCTTGATCCTACTTTGGATTTGAAGAACATTCTTTCAAAGGAGAAGAAACCGGTCGACACCAATATCCGCAGCACATATGATTTAACACCTCTTTGTCCACCTTCTGAGGACGAGGTTTTGCATCTTCTTCGCGGGTCTTCTTCACACTCTGCTGAGCCTGAGTACTATTTTCCCCTAAAGGAAAAGGTGTTCGACCCCGGTATCGATATTCTGCAGCCATCTCAGTATCCACCTGATGAAATAAAAGGAAATATTTTTGGAACTTATGGAAATCTGCTTGCACCACTTCACCCTTGCTTCCACCGTGCTCCATCTTTGCTTAAGGGAACCTTGCCTACTCTTCTTTGGCTTGCCTTGTTCACCTTAAGCTTGTGCTATTTGATGGACGAAAACTATGTCTTTGATCCTGGTGGATATGTTTCATGCTTCTTCCTAAAATGATCAAGCTCGAGTCAGGTTCACGACTCGGTAAACAAAAATCAAGCGCTTCTTGGGAGGCAACCCATGTATCTATCTTTTCACTTTCTTTATCCTAAGTGTACGGGAGACCCATTGGTGTTTGCTATGTCCTCTCCTTTCTTAATCAGGGATTCGAGCGCTCAATAATCCACTCTTGATGATTCTTGACGACCCGTGATTCCGTGTTCCCTTCTTCCCGGTTCTATCCTAAACTCTTTTCGATTCACTATTTTATATTTTCTCAATATTAAAATAGGAATCTCGTTAGTTGTCTTTTCCGTAGCGAGATTTAAACAACGTGCACAATGTCCTAAGTGTAGGGGAGTTTACTCCCACATTCGTAAACATTGAGGACAATGTTTATCTTAAGTGTAGGGGGACTTCTATCGAAGTTAAGTGGTCTTTTCCTTGTATTTGTCCTCATTTTAACCGGAAAATCAATTTTTGGACATTTTTCAAAATTTTTGATCTATTATTGGCCTATTAGTTTTTACCTTTGTATAGTTATTTTCTTTTCTTGATTAGAATAAATTTTTAATAAAGTGGTTTTAATTTCTAAACGTTGTGAATCTTTTGACTCAACCCGAGTTTACTTATCTAAGTTACTCTAGCTAGTATCCTTAACATGTTTAAGTCAAGTTTTGCTAGACTTTTATATAGGGAGCTATAAAACGTGAAAGTCTTAACTCTCACGGGTTAAGAACAAGAACTTTTCGCAAGTTCCTATAATTGATCCTAGAGAGTCGTTTATCAAGGGAACTTTAAAATGCGATTTCTAAACTTGAAAGAGTCTAAGAATTTGCAAGATCCTATAGGCGACTCGAAAACCCAAAACTTTGATTTAATAGGCTAAGCATCCACGAGTCTCATTCCTTGAGATTTTAAACTATGGAGAACGAAAGATGATAGAGCCAATTATAAGTCCGGTATTCTTTCGTGAATTTATGTGAGTTAATTATAAGCCTATTCTCCCATCGCTTGCTAATAAATTTATCTGTAATAAATAAGGTTGTATGATTTGAAAAGTTACTTAGCTTCTAGCCCAAGATCGTTTAAAAGTTGCTCGGTATGGATTAGAGTTCATAGCCAAGGCATAACTTATTGAAGCGGGATGCGAAGTTTGACGAGTCCAAAAAGGTCCTAACAAGACATGAGGGCTACATTTTGTTGCTAAAGATCCCAAGTGATGTGAAGAATCATTTATCGAAAATCAATATGAAGGATCGAGACACACGACGAAAATCAAAAACTCCCCAAAAGTCATGGAGAAGTCTATCCGAAAAGGCCCTAAAAAGGTATGAGGATAAATAAAGCCAAGTCCAAAAAGGAGGCGGATCGTTGTATATCAAAGTCCAAAATAAAGATTGGAGAAAAATGAAGAAGTCGTGGTCCAAATATGAAGAATCTCTCAAAACTTCAAGTGAAGAAATTACTATATGAAGAGAAGACCATTATTTCATGAACGTCTCTCAATGTTTGAAGTATGAAGTCGCTGCCAAATATCGGTCCGAGAAAGGTCTCCAATCGCGAAGCGAGTTATACCAAGATATGAACTTTATGAGGTCCCGAGAAGCAGTTTTAAAAGATTTTGTCCTTTAGCTAACTATTGATTAAATCGTTCACTTTATTTTCAGCCTAATAAACTATCGAAATAAGTCAACAATGCATCCTCGTGATCATTCAAGACGATAATAAAATATAAGAGATACCCCTAGGAATAGGGGAGTCTAAGTGAGTAATTGGCCCACATGAGTTCGTGTTAGTTTGCTAACTTATAATAACAATGATCTCGTTTTTAAGCTTGGTTTGGAGAATGTTTATAGTTTTCTATCTCTTTAATAAAGGCCAAGATGGATTGATTTTGATGAAAAATGTAATCTTGCTTTGTAACTAATGTATTGCATGAGGACATTGCAATGGTCAAGTGTAGGGGATTTGATAGGTGTGTAAACACCCATCCTTTTTACCACTTAATTACAATAATAACCGAGCCAAAAGTGTATTTTATGTCTTTTATGTCGGAATTGTGGTTTGTGTTTTTGTTGTAATTTAGGACGAAAAGGTGAAAAGTAGAGAAAACACGGGCATTCACGGGCTTTTATTGAAGAAAAAGATGAAAGACGAAGTCAAGAAGTCAGGAGTGCAAAAAGAACGGAAGTCCAAGACCAATTCTGAAGATTTATCGAAGAAAAAGTCAAAAGACGGAAGTTTATCAAAAGCCGAAAAACTCAAGTCTAATTTATTGAAGAATTATAAGACGAGTTTGAAGAAATCCCAAGACAAAGTCCAAGTATTAAGAAGATTTAAGAAGATTAAAGAAGCTTAAGGACTTGATCATGCAATTAAGAAGAAAGGAAGGAGGGAAGGAAGCTTCCTAAGCACTCCTTAATCCTCCCCTATATATAGTCATTAGGATAATCACTTTCGTTTTTGTTGGCTAGAGTGACACTAGTTCTTCCATCTTTAATTTTTTGCACATTTACTTTTCATGTCAATTTAAATACATTGTCTTGCACTTTTAATACCTTTTAATTCCAAGTAAGTGTTCTTAATGTTGCTTTAATCTTTATTTACCTTTGATCAAGCTTTATTTTACCATTCTCATTCTACTTTTCTTCTTTTTAGTTCGTTTCAAATTCGGATTAAGCAAGCAATTGCTTAATCTTTTGATTATTTGATTAAAAGTTTTGTATTTTCTTTTCCCTTTAAGTTTTCATAAGAGATAAGCCATAAGCTCGACAATATTATGTGCTTATTTGGTATTTAACAAAAGTGTTTTCAAAGTTTTCTTAAAAGTTTTACCTTTTAAATTCCATTTCATTAAGTGTCGTCTTTTAAATTTCGTAAAGGTTTTAACTTTTTAGCTTATTATCTCGTACTTTTTCATTTCATTTAAGTTTATTTGTTACTGCTTATTAGTCATAGCTTATTCTTGTACTTATTGCGAATTGGTATTCCATCGGAAAGGAAGGGTTATTTCACATTGCGACGGGTTGCTTTCTCCACATTCCGATAGTGACAGCATTGGAAGAAGGGTTTCGGATTCCGACGTATTGCGATAGAGTAACATCCCCCTCATTCCGATCTGGGATTGCGATCGCACATTGCGATCGCACATTCCGACGGGTCTTGAGGTCTTCTAAGTCGAAGTGCTGCCCAATTTTATTGAGCAACACTCCGATCAGGGATTCCGATCTGGACTACATTCCGACATATTTTTACATTCCGACAGGGTGCATTTTCCATCATTCCGATAGGTAGCATTTTCAGTTATTCCGATAAATGATTTCGATAGCACATTCCGATCTGGATTCCGATGGGTATGGTGACAGCATTACGATCTAAAATTCTGATGGTTGTGGGTTTGGAATTTTATTTTGCTTAGTTTTGTTTTTAAGTTACATTTTAATACTTCGTCAAATTTTAATTTTTGTCACGCTTTAACTTTAATTCATTTAATTATTTTACTTTTCAAAGTTTTAATATTGCACCCCTTTCTTTTAATTTGACTTAGATTTAATTTCTCGCCATTTCTTTTTAAAATAGACTTAGATTTATTTTAACGCCCTTTTAATTTTATGTCATTTACATTTACGTCTTTGCACTTTTTAATATACTACAACGACACAACTTTTGTTTCCACCAAAGAACGACTGAGTCACATAGTTAAACCAGATCAATTCGATTAGACCACTAGAACGATAATTTTCTCGCTAGGCAAAACCTAGTTATCATCTGTCAACGTCCAAAATTGTGCTTGTCAGCATTTGATTTACTCTTGTCAGCGTTTGACTATTGGTCAAACTTGGTCAAATAGCTTATTGAATCTGTTTTGCTTATTGGTACATGCAACAACTTTATTTTTGTAATAGATCTCATTTTTCTCAGCTTATTAACAAGTCTTGAAGGTTACAAGTCTTTTGGTTAAGCTTTTGCTAGAAAACTAGCTTATTTGGCTTTTTAAGCCAGCTTATTGGTTCTTACAGCTTATTCTACTTGGCTTTTTGTGATTTTCTTGATTGATTATTCTTAGTTAAGCTATTTGTGAGCTTTTGCAACAAACCAGAGCTTCTGAAACGCCCTAGAACTCTAACCCGACTATTTTGTCGTTTAATGGATTTCTATTTTGCTTATATCTGGCTTAATGAGTGAGCTTTTTCAAAAAAAAAATTTACAGATCTCTTAGGCATCTCAAAAGAAGGTTGTGTGTTTAAGCAGAGCTTATGGCATTGGCTTATTGCTTAATGGGCTTAATGGCCTAATAAGCATAAGCTGTCTGTTATTTAAGTTGTGATAAGCTCATTTTCAGATTTTGGGCCTTCAGTCTTTTGTGATTAGAATTAAATTTTGAATCAGATAAGGCTTTTTCAGGTCATTTGGGCTTAGTTTGACTTTTTTGGCTAAAAAGCCCATTAAGGTTGACTGATTTTGCTTTTAGCCCATTTGGGAGCCCATTAGGGGTATTTTGGTAATTTAACTTTCATTTTCTGATTATTTAGGTTAAAATAAACTAGTTTGCAAGTTTTTAGAATTTTTTTTATAATTTTTGGATTTTTAATATTATTTTAATATTATTTTATTATTATTTTTCAAATTTCACATTTTTGCACTTTTTATATTTTTCTTAGCTTAAATACAATAAAATAGGATTTTCGCAACTCTTAGATTAATTTTTATAATTATTTTAAGTTTTAATAGTTTTTAATCTTTTTAGGTCATTTTATAGGTTTACCAATTGAAAAATCTTTATTTAGGCTTTTTGATAATAAATTTGATTTTTAGGGCTTTAATTAGCATTTAAAAATTATTATTTAATTAATTAAAAGTTTTGAAAAAGTTTTGATCATTGGTAAACTCTTAGTTTATTTATTTTAATTTTTGGTAAATTTTTGGGAATTTTTAGAATTAATTTTTATTTTTGTACTTTTTACGGTTTTACGTTTAGTCGTAGTAGTAATTAATTTCACGTCTTCGTCATTCTATTTTCTCATCCCCTTATATCCAATATTAATCTCAAACCAATTACGAATTTTTCACACACATATACCTCCTTGGGAAACGAACTTTCACATCATAAGGGTCATTAGTGTTTCATTTTCCTAAATCATCACTTAATACTTACCGCTTTTACGCCTTTTTCCTAAAAACTTGCAAACTAGTTTATTTTAACCTAAATAATCAGAAAATGAAAGTGAAATTACCAAAATACCCCTAATGGGCTCCCAAATGGGCTAAAAGCAAAATCATTCAACCTTAATGGGCTTTTTAGCCCAAAAAAGTCAAACTAAGCCCAAATAACCTGAAAAAGCCCTATCTGACTCAAAATTTAATTCTAAGCACAAAAGTCTGAAGGCCCAAAAGCTGAAAATGATCTTATCACAACTTAAATAACAAACAACTTATGCTTATTGGGCCATTAAGCCCATTAAGCAATAAGCTAATGCCCTAAGCTCTGCTTAAACACACAACCTTCTTTTGAGATGCCTAAGAGATCTGTAAAAAGAAATTTTGAAAAAGCTCACTCAATAAGCCATAAATAAGCAAAATAGAAATCCACTAAACGACAAAATAGTCGGGTTAGAGTTCTAGGACGTTTCAGAAGCTCTGGTTTGTTACAAAAGCTCACAAATAGCTTAACTAAGAATAATCAATCAAGAAAATCACAAAAAGCCAAGTAGAATAAGCTGTAAGAACCAATAAGCTGGCTTAAAAAGCCAAATAAGCTAGTTTTCTAGCAAAAGCTTAACCAAAAGACTTGTAACCTTCCAGACTTGTTAATAAGCTGAGAAAAATGAGTTCTATTACAAAAATAAAGCTGTCGCATGTACCAATAAGCAAAACAGATTCAATAAGCTATTTGACCAAGTTTGACCAATAGTCAAACGCTGACAAGAGTAAATCAAACGCTAACAAGCACAATTTTGGACGTTGACAGACTTAATGAAGTGTTAAAACTTTGTTTTCAACGTGCTGGTTAAGGCTTGAGTGCAAACCTTGTGAATCAAGGTCTACCAGTTGGGTAGACATGATGAGTTTTGGCACAAATAAGCTAATAAGCCAGTAAGCTCATAAGCTAGCAACAAAGAAATCCAATTAGCCAACAATCCTCACAAGCAGCACATAAACAGGATCCAAGCAACAAAACAACAAGCCTTACACTAGGATTACAAATGCAAGCACAAAATGAGGTGGTCACTTTGCTGATGCAAATGACCACTTCAGCCAACTTTGATAAGCTATAGCACACTCAATAAGCCACCAAATTCAACAACCAGATAACCAATAGATATCTTATCAACTAAACTATTCCCAAACCTGATTTTAGACCTTAGATCCAACAAACAAAGAAGTTATTGGATCTGATGTGTTTGACCAATTTCAAAAACACTTTTATCATATTTTTGCAAAACTTGAAATCCCTTTTCCAAACTTTCAGAAACTTAACCAATGACTAAAACTTGTTTATATGCCTTGAATAGACTACCCAAAACCTAAGAACCAAGGGCACAAGGCCACTAGGCCTTATGAACCAGTAATCCCAAACAATCCTTTATTAAGCACTTTTCAAACAAAATTCTTAATCCTTCAAACAACCTACTGATTTTAATGATCAAATAGCTACATTAGGTGACAACTAACAGATACCAACCATAAAACACAAAGCACAAACTCAAAATCACCAAATCATAAAACAGACAATATCATGTGATTTTTTTAGAGGAATCTTAACAAGAGCTTATACCTGTCCTCCACAACATCCTAGGAGGACCAGCAATGCTCCTTGGACCTTGTTCAACAACTAGAACAAGACCAACGTACTTCAACAAGAAAGATGGATGACTTCCTTGGTTGATGTTTCAAAGCAGAAACTCAAGGGCTTGATTTCTTCAACACAATGAACAAACAGCCTAACCAAAGGCTCCAATCCGTTCACAAGCTTGGTGTCAACAAGCTTGTAAGAGCTTATAGCTTTTGGTTAAGGATTAGTACAACAAAAATAGCAAAATCAGAAACCTCTTTTCAAGCTTTTTTCAAACTTGAAAACCTTACCAAACATAAACGTCCTTAAACCACAAGATTCAAGCACACTTATAACATATAATGGAACTCAGAATTACCTTTAAACAACACCAACTTTCAAAAACATAAAAAGGAATTACAATTTTCTGAAAATACCAACTTTTATAAAATTCAAAAAGGAATTACAATGTTTAAGACGTATTGTAAAATAGATAGCTTATCACCCAAACTATTCCCAAACCCGATTTCAGACATTAGATCCAACAAACAAAGAAGTTATTGGATCTGATGTGTTTGACCAATTTCAAAACACCTTTTATCAGATTTTTGCAAAACTTGAAATCCCTTTTCCAAACTTTCAGAAACTTAACCAATGGCTAAAACTTGTATATTATGACTTGTTTAGACTTCCCAAACCCTAAGAACCAAGGGCACAAAGCTACAAGGCCTTATGAACCAGTAATCCCAAACAATCCTTTAATAACCACTTTTCAAACAAAATTCTTAATTCTTCAAACAACCTACTGATTTTAATGATCAAATAGCTACACTAGGTGACAACTAACAGATACCAACCATAAAACACAAAGCACAAACAAAAAATCACCAAATCACATAGCAAAACATAAAACAGACCATAACATGTGATTTTTTAGAGGAATCTTAAGAATAGCTTATACCTGTCCTCCACAACATCCTAGGAGGACCAACAATGCTCCTTGGACCTTGTTCAACAACTAGAACAAGACCAAGGTACTTCAACAAGAAAGATGGATGACTGCCTTGGTTGATATTTCAAAGCAGAAACTCAAGGGCTTGATTTCTTCAACACAATGAACAAACAGACCAACCAAAGGCTCCAATCCCTTCACAAGCTTGGTGTCAACAAGCTTGTAAGAGCTTATAACTTTTGGTTAAGGATTAGTACAACAAAAATAGCAAAATCAGAAACCTCTTTTCAAGCTTTTTTCAAACTTGAAAACCATACCAAACATAAACTTCCTTGAACCACAAGATTCAAGCACACTTATAACATATAATGGAACTCAGAATTACCCTTAAACAACACCAACTTTCAAAAACATAAAAAGGAATTACAATTTTCTCAAAATACCAACTTTTATAAATTCAAAAAGGAATTTCAATGTTTAAAAGGAATTACAATCATTTTGGCGCCGCTGCCAGGGAGGGGTGTCGTGATTGATTTGTCTTGTTGTTTTTAATATTAACCATAAATAGTATTTGTATTAGTAGAAATCTACTAATACGTATTATCGGGTTTTTGGTTTTTTTTGTGAAATTATTATTACTATATTGTATTAAGCATCACAATCAATTTAAAATATCTCCAAAAGTGTGAAAACACAACCTTAATTGGGATTTGATCTCCTAATTATTGTATTCGAATCTCAAACAAAAGAAAAAGGCAAAAATAGATAAATACTTTCGTGAAGCTCGATTTTGAAAAATACAAACTATAAGGTGGGTATAAGGCGGGTATTATAAAATATACCCTAAGGAAAAAGACTCTTAAGTGCTTCGCGACGCCTCGTTTCCCCGCTTGCTTGTGAGTATTTTGAGATTGAAGGCTAATCGAGGGTTTTGCCGCCCAAAGTATTATTACGTATAATATATTTGCTTGGTTTTCTTTATGATTAAACCCTCTTGAACAATTTGGTTTTCACCAAAGTTATAAAGTCATTCGAAGGCGTTCACTCCACGTGATCGTTTTCATTCTTTTGAGGCTTCTTTAATCAAGAGTTTGATTCGATGAGAGATTTGGTAGATTGTTGTCTATGAAGATACACCAAAATCAAAAAAAAATTAAAAACAATCAAAAACACAAAAAAATTGAATATTCACAAAACACCCAAAAACAATCTTCTTTGCTCACCTCCCATTCTTCGTGAAGTTTATGATAACTCGTAATCAAGCAAAACGAGCTCGTAAACGTTGTCAAAATCAAGGAAATCAATAGACGTTGATTGAATAACAAACTCCAATTGTTGAACCTATTGTAGAACAAGATGTCGTCATGGCTAATCGTACTATGATGGAGTTGCTTCAAGCACCCACCGAGGGTTTTGGAGAGGCCATTGTGGTTCCCGCTATCCTTGCGGCGAATTTCGAGATTAAGACGGGTTTAATGTCAATGTTGCAAGCTAATAAGTTTAGAGGTCATGAGAAAGACAACCCGCATTATCACATAACGAGTTTTAATCGTCTAACCGCAACTAGCAAGTTTAAGGATGTTCCACATGACGCCATTAAGATGATGTTGTTTCCATACTCGTTAGATGGACCCGCAAAAATTTGGCTTGAGAAAGAACCGCCAAATTCAATTTTGACATGGGGTGATCTCGTTTCTAATTTGGTGAACAAATTTTTCCCACCATCTAAAACAACACATTTGAAAAATGAGATTTCAAGATTTGTAAAACGAAATAATGAAAGTTTTTCAATGACATGGGAACGATTTAAAGAAATGTTACATGAATGTCCACACCATGATTTTTCGGAATTGCATCAAGTTGACACTTTTTATAATGGGCTTAATGATCATGAACGAGATTATTTGAATGCCGCCGCGGGTGGTAATTTTTGGTGCAAAACGACCGATGAAGCTTTAAAGATTATTGAGAATAGATCTAAGGTTTATAGCCCTCGTAACACACCGAGTGTTGCCAATATGGGTTCGTCATCATCGTCATCGTCTCGTATCATTAATGCCTTACATTATGAAGCTAATGAGAAAAATCGGTTTTTCGATAGGTTTTCAAATCTTATGACTCATTGGAAAGCACAAGAGGCTTTGAATTCCGCTTCGGTTAAAGCGGTTGATAATAGTTGTTTGTCTTGTGGTGGAGCTCATGATCTTTCCGAGTGCATTACCGCCGGTGGTAACACTTCGAGTGCTTACGTAGCAACGGGAACTTACAACCAAAACGGCCAAGGTTCCCGCCCAAATCAAGCTCCACCAAATCAAAATGCTAATAACTATCGAAACAACAATCAAGGTGGTAATTATCAAGGCAATTCACGTAACTACAACAAAGGGAATTATGAAAGTGGGAATGGACAAGTTACTAATCAAAACCAAAACCGTGATTTTTAAAACACTACACAAGGTTTTCAAAATGCTCACACTAAAAATCTTCAAGGAGAATTTTTGGATTATGCTAAAGCAAATGATGCTAAGTTTGATAACATGCAACGTGAGATGATTAGCTTAATATCCGAGTTGAAAAACGAGCTTAAAAACAAACTTGCTAATGAACTTAAAACTCATGCAAATATAATGGAAGGAAATTTCCAATGTCTTCAACAAAATCAACAAAAGA
Organism: Glebionis coronaria; assembly: GCA_025667525.1. Taxonomy (NCBI): domain Eukaryota; kingdom Viridiplantae; phylum Streptophyta; class Magnoliopsida; order Asterales; family Asteraceae; genus Glebionis; species Glebionis coronaria. The sequence goes on along the minus strand of CM046880.1, from coordinate 122,989,352 downwards.
TGGAACAAGGACAACATGAGATTAAGCAAGAATTGTTAAAAGCGGATTTAAGGCAATCAAATTCTGAAGACCGAATGGCAAAAATGTTTGAAGCAATCATGTGTAAACCCTCTTCCTTGGGTCGTCTTCCTAGTGATACCATTACAAAACCGAAGGGAGAAATGAAGGTTATTACTACACGAAGTGGTAAAACTCTCAAGGAACCAATCTCTCGTCCAAGTACTTCTACGGAGAAGGAAATCGAGAAAGAACCCGAGGTGATGGTCAAAAAGGAGCATATTACAAGCCCACGAAGTACCACTCATACCACACCTACGGTTTAACCAATACCAATTATGGAACCCGAGATTCCAAGGCCGTTGCCTAATGTCCAACCCACACCACCCTTACCTTACCCTTCGAGACGAAACAAAGAGAAATTGTAAGAACGTAACAAACAACAAATCGAGCTTTTTATAAAAATGTTTCAACAAGTGCATTTTGATGTAGGTTTAGCCGACGCGTTGTAATATATGCCTCGTTTCGCTTCCACTTTTAAAAGTATGATGAGCGATAAGGAAAAGCTTTCAAATCTTGCTAATTGTTCTTCGGTTTATCTTAACCGCATACCGTAAAAAGTTGGTGACCCCGGAAAGTTTCTCATTCCTTGTGACATACAAGATATGAAAGAATGCCTCGCCTTGGCCGATCTTGGTGCGAGCATTAATTTGATGCCATTTTCCATTTGGAAATCGCTTTCGCTTCCGGCTCTTACTCCTTCGAACATGTCTATCGAGATGGCCGATCATTCTATGATTTTAGCATGTGGAGTAGCCGAAGATGTTTTCGTGAAAGTGGGGAAGTTCTACTATCCCGTTGATTTTATAGTAGTTGACATCCCCGCGGATCCTCAAGTTCTTCTAACTTTAGGTCGTCCATTTTTAGACACCTCGAGATCGCTTATCGACGTTCATACAAGAACTATCACTTTGAGATTCAACGAAGAGGAACTTGTTATAAACGCTACTCAAAACTCAAAACCTCCTCATGTTTATGCAATCGCTACCATCAATCACATCGACTTAGTTTATGTGGTTTGCGATGAGTTTTCACAAGAAGTGTTAGGTTTTTCTGATAGCTCGTCAAGTGGCAATCCCACTATTTTGGATCCGATTCTTGCTAATTCTACACCAAATCTCACTCCATTCCAAGGAGGCGATTTTACTTCAAATGAAATCGACAATGAAGATGAGGTGTTTAATAGTGATGATACTTCTATTCCACCATTTCTTCCGCCGATGGAAGTTATGAGTGTTGAGCAAAAATCTTTGATCGAGGAACCGCCTATCCTTGAATTGAAAGATCTTCCATCTCACCTTGAATACGCATTCTTAGAAGGTGATGACAAGTTTCCGGTTATTATTGCAAGAGGTTTTGCTAATGATGAAAAAACCGAGCTCTTGAAAGTTCTTTTAAATGTGTATAGTTGAAGTTCGTTTTCTCAGTTCTTAACAAATTGAAAGTCCTAACAAGATCGAGTTTATAATTGTTTTTGGTTGATAAAGGTATTTGAATAGTCTACGTCTAATTCAATCAATCAATTAAAAATGAAAAATATTAACTATGTAACCGTAAAACAAATTGTCAAATACCACATTTTTATTCAACTAAAATCACAAATGTAAATTCTATAAAATGAAAGGACTGAAAATGTAAATTCTATGAAAATTAAATGCCAAAAATACAAAGTATTAAAGTCTAAGGACTATTTATGCAAAAACAGTTAACAAATTGGACTAATGGTGAAAATGTAACTAACAAAATAACTAACTTTAACTACTTTTGAAAACTGATTAACCATTTTTAACAAATTCCAAAACAATAAGGACTAATATTTTGCAAAACCTAATATAGTGGGTGATTAGCTAGAAATAAAAACTATTCAACAAACTAGGGACCTAAGTACAATTTCCAAAAGTTTTATAACAAAAACGGGCTAGGGAACAAAATAAGCTCGTATAAGCTCGTTTCTTAACCAAATAAGCTCAAACAAGTTTTAAAAGGCTTAAAATTGAAATTCAACTAGACCAGTAACAGGAATTAAGCTGAAACTTCCTAAAGCTCTAATAAGCTATTTGAAATAAGCCCAAAATAAGCTATCTAATAAGCCAAACGTTCATAACTTGATTTTTCTACAAAAACCTGTTAATCAGCTCACAAGAAGATAGGAATGTTTTGTATTATAAAAAATGATCCATTAATAAGCTCAGAAAACGAAAATAAGCTAAAATGAGCTTATGTTGACTTTTGTTGACAAAAAATCCAAAAAGTTGAAAAGTCCAAATCTTAACCAGGAACACTTTTTAAAGTGATTTGTGAAAGAAAATGGCTATGTTTCTGAAGTGGATAAGCTAGAATGAGAAATCAGAATGGCTATTGATCACAGAGAATGGCATTTGCTCTAGTGCTGAAACAAGTGCTTATTTCTAGCTTATTTCTGAATACTGTAGAATTTCCTGTTTAAGGCTTAAACTTCATATGTTGAGTAAGAGCTAGAAACAAATTTCAGGAAAATTCATCAAGAATTAAAGCAATGACAATGATTTGAAATCAGTAACTTTCTAAAAACTAGTTTTTAAAACAATATGACCCAAACCTTTTTACTGAAATTTACCTATTTGACCAAAGAACTGACTTGAAAGTGAATGATAACTAAAGAACTTGACTTAAAATGGCTAGATGACAAAAGGTTAACAAGTTTTGAGCTAAAATGAACACTAGATCTTACTCCAAATCTGGTTGCCAAACACTAGTTACAGATTTTAGAAGAATTCTATCAAAGGAATTTTAGCTAGAAGTAATACTAATTAAAGTTTGATTATAAGCTAAGTTTTACTAGCAAAATGAGATGAAAAGAAACTGATTAAAAGCTATGCAACAATACTATGCCACAAATGCTAAGACAAGCTATATGAAAACTGAAAACATAAAAGAATGTAGAATTAAGCTAGGAAACAATTGCAAAGATACCAATAAGCTACTCCATCAATCATTACAACTCAATTAACAGCTAAACACCTTTTATCATACAATCAATCAAAATTTACTCTAGGTATTAAGCATGCCTGCAACAGTTGAGAGGAACAAAACTCAAAAAATGTAAACCTTTAGCTTAGGACTCCTTTGGGGAGTAGAGTAGCGTTGAGCTATCTAGCTAGTGGTAAACCACCACCTTAGCACTAGTTTCTACCAATCAACAATCAATCAACAGCTAAATCAACTCAAACTCCATTGATGAACTCAAAATCTTCAAAACTTCTACCAATGCTTGAAATGAATGATCAAAACTGGTACTCAGCTACTGGATGTAATGAACAACTACAAACTTCAACAAATCTTCTAATGATCAAGGATGATCACTAGAAACAAGCAGTAACAATGGCGTGTGAACAGTAATGAAGAACAGTAAGATAATTGGAGGGAAATTTGAATTTTATTGAAGTGAAGTGAAAAGTAGTTACAGGTTGGTTACAACTAACTAACAGACTCTCAAGAGGTTGTCAGGCTCTTGAGAGTTGTTATCTACTAAGTACTAACAAAAATGAGAGAGAGTAAAATTCTAGTGTGTGTGTTTTCACACTAGCTAACTATATACAAATGAGAGCCTGCTACCCTATTTATAGAATGAGAAAGTGAAGTTGTTGGGGAGAGTGACGTGTCCAATCCAATCATTTAGCTCCACGTGTCCCAATTCTGCTAATTGAAATTTGCAGGTGAAGAACTTAATTGGGGATTTTTGATTGAGTTATTTTCATGTTAATTTAGTTGTTGGGATGAATTCGTCTCTTGATTTTGAACAACTTTCATGTTTATAACTCCTTCTGAAATGCCCTCTAGCTAAATCCCGTTCCTGGCAATTTTTGTTTGGAGAAGAAAGCCACGTGGCAGGTTGTGGTTGGTGGAGAAATAAGCACATGGATCGTTATCCAAATTGGATAAAAGTGATTATTGCATGGCAACATCTGATTGGCTAGAAATGAGAAAGTGGAGGCACTGTTGAGATTTGATTATTTATTGTTTGGCTACTGTAAGTGGCCAACTGGCGATCCAAGTGATTGGTTTTCTTACTTCTCATTGGTTTATTCCTTTTCACACGGATCAAGCACAAATATCTTTCCAAAATTGGCAGAATTGGTCCTTGTACTTGGCAGTTTGATATTTTGAGCTAGAATCTTCATTTCTTTGACACTTTCAGTCCTTCCACTTGCATTTTTTAACATTTAAGCCCTTTGACTTGATTGACTTGATAGTTGACCAGATTTGACTTTGATCTTGACTTTGACAAATTTACACTTTTGATCCTTTAACTTTGGCAGATTGTCAAGATAGGTCCTTTGTCTTCAAAGTCTTGTCACTCTTGATCCTTCTTTGTCTTTTTCATCCAATTAGCTTGATTTTCTTCTTGTTTGCTTGAAAATGCACCCTTCTTACCTATTTGTACACAAGCACATAACATACCACATAATACTGCTTTTATAGCACAAAGTTAGGTATTTTTCTTGTGTTTTAGGGTGATTTGTTGATTAATTGATATGAGTTTTTGCACATATCAAATCCCCTACACTTGAACATTGTCATGTCCTCATGCAATGCTATATTTTAAAGCACGAATTTATATTCTCCTCATAATTAATCCACCTTGGCCATTATGGAATGCATCTACACTACTCTACACTATATGATGCATGATTTTGATTTTTAACAATGAAATGCACAAGAAACAATTCTATTTATATCTTTTTTTGATTTTCTTGAAATGGTTTTGATGGAAATAACTCATACAGAATTCAATGACTTTGATTAGGGCTTTGGTACCATGGACACTTATCACCCTCAAGTTTCACTTTCCCCATACCAAGCTTAAAAATGGGATCATTGCATTCACAAGTCAAAAGTGCATCAACTTATTCATGATAATTAATTGTGGAACCGGTTATTAGTTGAGCAAATTGCTTGTGGGAAAATTTGTCATTATTTCAAGCGTGAAGTATAAGAAATGCAAAATCCAAAAATAAGGAAGCACGGTTTTAATCCTAAGTAATCCTCTCATCCATTACTTGAAAAACCACTCATAATTAATATAAGTCCGTTTCAAGAGTAATAAGTCATTCGCCTTATGTGTAAAATCCTCATGTCATGCTTTCATAAGTAGCTACACTCTCGCTAAGGAAAGAAAAATAAAACTCACGCAATAATTTACATCCACCGCCTTTTTGAGACCTTGGATCTTCAACACCGCAACCCGTCAAGGTAATATTGGATTGGAGCAATCTATCGAATCCCCGCAACCCGTCAAGGTAATATTGGAATTCAATAGTCACTATAATTAACACCACACTGCCCCTCTTGGGAGTCTTGTATAATTAATTTATTCTTTTTTCTTTTTTTTTCTTTTTCTTCTTGCCACTTATTTTTTTTAAAGCCGCTCTTATTTTTCTTTATTCCTCACAAAGAATGTATAAAAGAATAAAAGGAAAAACACCCGCTAAATATTGAGCATGACGTAAGTCTAGTACACATAAAACGTTCTAACTTAGCATCTTAAGACGTACTTATATCAACCATGAATGATTAGACAAAAATGCATAAGAGATTACAAACCGATTAAAACCGTTCTTGATTATTTATTAACATATATACATGCGAAGAAAATAGAGGTAAAGAAGAGAAGGGTATAGCCACAAGTAATTATCGTGAAGTTTATCTAGCCCTTTTATACTTGCTTCAACTCTATCATTTCCCATTCTCCACAAATTTAAAATCTCAAAGAATGAGATTGGTGGATGCTTAGCCTAATAGACCATCAAAGCTATACATGGTTAAGGATACTAGCTAGAGAATGCTAAAATAAGTAAACTCGGGTTGAGTCAAAATATCCATGGCGGGCCTAATATGTCTAAGAAGTCTAAACTTGTTAAACCATGTTTTTATTATATTTTTTACTCTTTTGGATTTTTGATGAAAAGCAAAAGGAAAAATATATACAATGAAAATGTGATATGCAAATGAAAAATGAGTAATGCAAAAATTATGAATGCTTATTTTGGTGGCCAAAGTAGATCAAAAACTTGAAAAATGTTTGAAAAATCAATTTTCCAATGTTATCATGAAGATCAATGACAAGTTCTAGGTAAGGTCACTTCGATAGAAAACCCCCCATACCCGTTAGCTAAACATTGTCCTCAATGTTTAAGAGCATGGAAGTATAAAAACTTCCCCTACACTTATGACAATGAATAGACTTTGCTTAACTCTTGTTAAGGAAAGATCAACTATAGGTGAATTCATGTTTAAGCACAAGGTGTCTATGAAAAATCACAATAGTAACAAAGTGAACCGGATACAAGGGCCTCCTCCGTAAGCTCCAAAGCATGAAATGAGTGAGCAACCCTACAAACAATAAGAAGACAAAAGAAGGTCTCCCATACACTTATCCTCAATTCTATACCCTTATTTCTAACCTACAACACTCTAGACCTAGTTATACGATGCTTGAGTTAAGGAGTCTCTAGCTCGACTCATCCCTCTTGAATTAATTCATGGGGAAAATGGGGATCTCTTGGACCATTTCAACGGAAATGTCCTCCCCAAAATAATGTTTCACACGGTGACCATTCACTTTAAAGTTTGGACCATCGGGTTGTGACAACTCAATAGTTCCATATGGAAACACTTGGGCAATAGTGAATGGATCGGACCATCTCGACTTAAGCTTGCCCGCAAAAAGTTTCAACCTTGAGTTAAAGAGGAGAACCGACTCTCCAACTTTAAACTCACGGTTCTTAATCTTAGCATCATGCAATTTCTTAGTCTTTTCCTTGTAAAGCAAAGAATTCTCATAGGCATTAGCTCTCAACTCATCCATCTCATTAAGTTGATCTTTTCTATGTGAACCGGCTTGGTTTATATCAAAGTTAGCCCACTTGAGAGTCCAAGATGCCTTATGTTCTAACTCGAATGGGAGGTGGCATCCTTTTCCATAGACAAGCCTATAAGGGGTACAACCAATTGGTGTCTTAAAAGCCGTCCTAAAAGCCCACAAAGCATCATCAAGCTTATCCGACCAAGAAGCTCGATGCTCTCCCACTGTTCTCTCTAAAATTCTCTTTTAACCACGATTTGTGACCTCGGTTTGACCATTGTTTTGAGGGTGATACGCGGTAGAAAGTCTATGATTAACTCCATATTTCTTCATAACTCTCGTGAATTGATCATTACAAAAGTGCGTACCACGATCACTTACGATGGCCCGAGGTACACCAAATTTAGCAAACAATTGCTTTAAGAACTTCACAACAACTCTAGCATCATTGGTAGGTAAGGCTTTAGCCTCAACCCATTTAGACACATAATCCACCGCCACAAGTATATACTTGTTTCCCTTAGAAGATGGAAAAGGTCCCATAAAATCTATGCCCCATACATCAAAAATCTCACACTCTTGAATAAAATTTTGTGGCATCTCATCACGTTGCGTAATTTTTCCTTGTCTTTGACACACATCACAAAATTTCACCATCTCTTGGGCATCTTTGTAAATGGAAGGCCAATAGTAACCCGAATCAAAGATTTCTTTGCGGTATAGTTGGGCCCAAAATGTCCACCCGTAGGTCCTTTATGACATGCTTCTAAAATTTTAAATGCCTCGGGCCCATCTACACAACGTCTAATGATTTGGTCCGCACATTGCCTAAAAAGATAAGGATCATCCCAAAAGTAGTACTTAACTTCCTTAAGAAATTTCTTCTTTTGTTGGGAAGTAAGACCCTCAATAAGCACATTCCTCACAAGATAGTTTGCTATATCCGCAAACCAAGGGGTGGCATCCTCTTGGGAAGAGATAGACATGAGCTCCTCTAATGGAAAAGATTCATTGATTTCTTTATTAGGAAAATCTCCTTCAAATGGATGCTCAAGTCTACTCAAGTGATCTGCTGCTAAATTCTCGGCTCCTTTCTTATCTCGAATTTCTATCTTAAACTCTTGAAGCAACAAAACCCATCTCAAAAGCCTAGGCTTAGCATCTTGTTTTGTCATGAGATACTTGAGAGCGGAATGATCCGTATACACTATGGTTTTGGATATACAAGGTATGGTCTAAATTTCTCAAAAGCATAGACTATAGCAAGCAACTCTTTTTCTGTGGTAGTATAATGAAGCTGTGCACCGGTCATGGTTTTACTCGCATAGTGTATAGGTTGAAAATGCTTATTCACTCTTTGTCCTAAGACGACCCCCACCGCATAATCACTAGCGTCACACATAAGCTCAAAAGGTAATTCCCAATTTGGAGAAACCAAAACGGGAGCCTTTGTCAATTTCTCCTTAAGAGTCTCAAAAGATTCTAAACAATCTTGGTTGAAAATGAAAAGAGCCTCTTTTTCCAAGAGGTGAGTCATCGGTCTAGCTATCTTAGAGAAATCTTGTATAAAGCGCCTATAAAACCCCTCATGACCTAAGAAGCTCCTTACACCTTTAACCGTAGTGGGTGGGGGAAGCTTAGCAATCACATCAATTTTAGCTCGATCCACTTCTAATCCCTTATTGGATATTTTGTGACCCAAAACAATTCCTTCTTTCACCATAAAGTGACATTTCTCCCAATTAAGCACTAAACATGTTTCCTCACAACGCTTAAGCATTCGTTCTAAATTGGTGAGACATAAGGTAAATGAATCTCCAAAGACAGAAAAGTCATCCATGAAAACTGCCATAGTTTGCTCTATCATATCATGGAAAATCGCCATCATGCACCTTTGAAACGTCCCCGGTGCATTACATAAGCCAAAAGGCATCCTCTTGTAAGCAAATGTACCATAGGGACAAGTGAATGTGGTCTTTTTTTATCCTTAGGGTCAATGGGTATTTGGAAATAACACGAAAAGCCATCAAGAAAGCAATAGTACTCATTTCCCGCTAAGCGTTCAAGCATTTGGTACATAAAAGGTAATGGGAAGTGGTCTTTCCTAGTAGCCTCATTTTGCTTCCTATAGTCAATACAAACTCTCCAACCGGTAACAAGTCTCGTAGGAATAAGCTCATTGTTCTCATTAGGTACTACGGTGATTCCACCCTTTTTTGGAACACAATGTACCGGGCTAACCCATGGAGAGTCGGAAATGGGATAAATCATGCCCGCATCAAGGAGTTTGATCACTTCCTTTTTAATGACCGCATGGATTTTTGGGTTAACCATTCGTTGAATTTGAATGTCGAGTTTGTAATCATCCTCTATAAGGATTTTGTGTGTACAAAAATGTGGATCAATTCCTCTTATGTCGGATATTTTCCATGCTAAGGCTTTCTTGTGTTTCTTAAGGACTTCAATGAGTTTCTCCTCTCATCCTCTTTCAACTCTTTAGCAATGATCACGGGTAATTGGTCTTTGCCCTCTAAGAAAGCATACTCTAGGTGGGATGGAAGGTCCTTAAGTTCAATTAGAGGTGGACTCTCTATGGAAGGTTTTACTATGGAAGGATCATCATTGGTAACTTCTTGTGGAATTGGGGAAGGAATAGGGTCCTCATTGAGCAACTTTTGGATAGTAAGAATATCTTCTTCCCAATTAATAGGAGAATCATCATCACCAAGAAAGTTGGACTCAAATTCTTCCAAGAGGAAATCACTCTCTCCAAAAGGTGTTAAGGAGGAAGCAATTGGCCACGGTTTCAACATGGGGCATTTCCTTACTAGTACTCTTGCAAGCATCATGAAAGTGCTCATCACACACCTCATCTAGCACATCAACTATGTTAATAGTCTCACAAGGTTTAGACTCCTTAACCTTTTTCCTATCACAAACTTCCCCTCACTTAAACACCACTTTCTCATCCTCTACTCTCATAATTAGTTCTCCCTCCGCCACATCTATCAAAGTACGACCCGTTCTCAAAAACGGTCTACCAACAATCAAAGGAACTCTAGGATCCATGTCATAATCAACCACTACAAAGTCGGCCGGAAATGTTGTCACACCCAACCATGGCGGAATATGGGGCGCGACGTATGGATATCATCACAATATGGCGTATCTATAGAGATAACTAAATGAAATAAAAAATGTCATAAATGGCGACACAAATGTCATGACAATGACTCAACATGCAGGAGTCTAGGTAAATAGGTAACAGTACTACCATTTACCCGAGACAAAAAAATAACACAAACAGATCAAACATATAGGTGCCAACATGCATCACTTATAAAAAAAAACATAAAGGTAAACTAAGAAGGAAACGGGGATATCCTTCTATATGCATTCCTACGCTCTCCAAATCCTAGCCACATAAGTTCTCACGCTTAACCACGTTATCACCTGAAAGAGACACTAAAACACGTCAACATAAAGTTGGTGAGAGTCATAGGTTTAGACTCTAACGTTAAATAAGTTACAAGCTGTGAATAACAAACACCAATACAATAACATATGGACAATGTGCTACAAGTATGCATTAACAACTAAAATTTCAAGATCAAACATTTCAAACAAAAATCCAAGGCTCCTACCTTGCCAAACAACATGGTACCATAGATGATCACACTATGTACCTATCCCAAGGCCACTACCTTGTCATTAACCATTGGTCCCATAGACGATCACGCTATGTACCTATCCCAAGGCCACTACCTTGTCATTAACCATTGGCCCCATAGGCGCCCATACACCTATGTACCTTTCCAATCCAGATCATACACAAACAAGAATCACATAGCAGTTAATCACATAATGTACACACAAGTCCATCTCAAACCTTAAAAACATTCACAACATCAATTTATAAACAACTCAACACAGTGTCTCTTCCATCCCATCTCGAAGTCAAAATCAAAAGTAAACATGGGACTATGAAACGCACCTGATAGCTTCTTCACAAGTCCTCGCACTAGCGACAAGCTAACAAACCAAAAACACAAAATCAATACACGAACCAATCACTAAGATGGATCATCAACCTATGATGTACATCGAGCCTATTCACATATAAATACCCCATTGATAAGCTCTAATCACCCCCATTACCCTTCCTTAACAAGTCCTTAATTTGGTTAAGTTTAATAACTATCCCGTTCATATTTTACACAAAACAGTCCAAGTTTTTAGGTCTCAAAACTTTAAGTCAAACGTCCTCTTAAATATACCCATGGTTTCTGTAAAATGAATATTCACACTTTTATACATGTTAGTTAAAACCTCCCACCTGACCTAACCTTAAAGCTACTTTTAAGGCCCTGATATATGTGTATATATTGCTACCTATCCAGAATTCACTGATTTTAAACGTATGAAAAGTTTGTTACCATTAGAGGTCCTAACCTAAACCACAACCTTAGCCCAAGTGCAGACACTTAATACAATATATAAACCATCTCTCATGTTCGTGAGAAGATCCCAATGCAACCCTAAGTACCCCAAACAACCCAAAACTTAAAAAGAAAACAGGCTGAATTCAAAACTGCTTTGACCTCCGACTGTTGTAACCTGTTTTTGACCCCCTTCCCGACCTCCAATTTAGTTCTCGTTTCTTGATTTAGAAAGCCAACTCAATTACCTATCCAGGGCTAGCTTGATCGCATCTTGAATGTTCCTAGAACTCTATATATGATCAAAACAATTGACTCAAAATTTTGCCCAGTTTTTAAAAACGGGTTTAACCTAATTAACCTAATTAATTAACCCTAACCCCACTAATTACAAGCTGTTGGGAATAAATTATGGGTCAGTTCACTAGACACTGATAAGAAGAAATCAAGCGCTGATAAGATGACATTGGACGCTGACAGCCAAGCGTTGACATTTGAAGAAGTCAACGCTGACAGCCTTGAAGACTAGCACTGATGGAATATATCTTCATACGAATCATTTTGTTTATTTGTTTCTTTATTTATGTATGGTAAAGATAAGCTCGACATTGTATTTTCCATTATTATCTTTACCTAGAATAGTTGATTCGTAGCTTATTGTACAAGACTTCTTAATCTATAAAAGAAGATCTTTTAGGTTAATGTTAATCATCAGTTATCATAAGTTTTCACAAGTTAAACCTCTTTCATTGTAATCAAGTTCGATCATTCTAATACAAGTGAAAGTTTGTTTAACATCTTTGTGTTTTAGATTAAGTGTTAATTCCGCATAACACTTAGTTACTTTATTCATAAGCAAAGGTTTCTCTACGTGTATTACTTGATCTAATCTCATATACACAAAGCTTAATCGATCTGAGTTTGGGATCAACAAGTGGTATCAGAGCTTGTTGAGAAACTTTTGATCTTTAAGTAACGCAAGAACCCTAAAACACCAAAAACCCTAAAAACCCTAAAATTCTCAAAACCCTAAAAACATCATGTCTGGCACAGACCAACCTCCTGCTCCTGTTTTGCTACAAAACAACACCACAAACCCTAGTATCAAAATTCCCATGTTTGATGCCAGGAACTTCGAGCTTTGGAAGTCTAATTTTGAGCAATATGTAGCCATCCATGACTACACTCTTTGGGAGATTGTTGAATATGGGAACACATTCAACAAAGCTCAAAAGATTGCTAATGCTATTGCCACAAGGATAGCTGTTCCTAATTGTCCTGAAGCTGATAAGAAGGAAAAGCCTGAAGATGGAAGAGCTGTATCTGCTGAAGATATAGCCAAGAAAAGGGTGGACATGAAAATCTTGAACATCATGAAACACGCCTTAGGTCATGAGAATCAGCACAAGTAAAAACGCTTTGAGTCTGCAAAAGAGCTTTGGGAAGCTCTTGAAGTAGCACATGGTGGCAATGCTGACACAAAAGAAGAAAAGAAGAAGCAACTCATGCATGAGTATGCTGTCTTTAAGGCTCAACCCAATGAGAATCTCAGCAGTGTGAGAAGTAGAATGCTTGACATTACAAGTCAACTTTCCTTCATGGGAACACAGATTGATGACCCTGACTTGAATGCTACTTTTCTCAAAAGCCTTGGTGATGTATGGAAGATTGAGGCAAGATCCATTCTTGTCAATAACACCCACAAGACCTCCAGGTTTGATGACATCTTCAACAAACTAAGACTGTTGGAGAATGAATGGCTTTTGGAGAGTGATAATAAATCTTCCAGTAGCAACATGGCCTTCTTCTCACAAAGTGAAGGTCAATTTGATTCCATGAACTCCTATGGACATCCAGTCACTGGATCTCAATGTGTCAACGCTGGATCACATCCTATCAGCGTTGGAACACATTCTGTCAGCGCTGGATCATATCTTGTCAACGCTTCACACTCAAGCGTTGACACTCACAACTTTGGCGCTGATAGAATTAAACCTGCTGGTTTAGATCTAGATACTGTGTGTGCATTCATTGCTTCTTTGCCCAGTGATTCAAGGATTACATATGAAGATCTTGAGCAGATAAGTGTTGAGCAATTGGAAGAGATGGACATCAAGTGGACTATGGCTCTTGTAAGTTTAAGAGCAAACAGGTTTAATAAAAGGTTCAAGAAGAAGATGACCTTTAATGCTAAGGATGTTGCTGGATTTGACAAATCCAAAGTTTAGTGCTACAATTGTCATCGGATGGGGCACTTTATGAGGGAATGTAGATCTCCAAGAAGATCTGATGCTGGTAAGCCTTCAAGCCAAATGGTTAAGAGCCAAGATTCCAAGGCCATGGTAGCTGTTCAACAAATTGATGGTGTTGGAGGATGGGACTGGAGCTGGAACTTTTTGGCTAAGGATGAGGAAGAGGACAGAGCCTTGGTTGCTGAAGTTAAAGAAGAGCATGTTGAATATTCTCTCATGGCACACTCCTCCTCTTCATCAGATAATGAGGTATATGATGATGCTTTCTGTTCTAAGGGTTGTCGTTTAAATACTGAAAAACTAAATCAAGAGATAGTAAAATTATTAGATGAGGCAAGTGCTGAAAGATGCAATGTATCTAATTATCAAATTGCTCTCACCCAAACAGAAAGGACAGTTTCTGAGTATAAGAAAATGGAGTTTGATTTAAAGGATAAAATAAATATCTTAAAACATGAGTTACATCAAAGTAAAGATATTCAAGATATCACAAACAGGGTTAATCTTGATTTGATAGCTAAGTTAGATGAGGCTAACAAAAATAAAGATAATGTGAGTCTTAAAATCCAGAGATTTGATAAGGCCACACAATCCCTAGGAGAGTGTGTTAGTAAACAAAGAGACTCTAAGGACATGAGTGGGATTGGGATGAAAGATTATACTGGTGTTCCACCACCAGCTGGGGATTTCTATGGTGTCCAATCAAAGGACTTATCTTGGACTGGCTTGCCAGAACTCCAAGAGAAGGAATTCATTCCTCCACCTAGAGTGACTTCCCTAGTTGAAGAATATAAACAAAAACTGACTGACCTAGATGAGTGGAAGAAAGCTAACCACACTTTGTTTGTTAAGGGAGGGTTGTTGTGTGAAAGTCCAAATGAGCCCACACCAATCACGAGCCATGATCCTACACCTATTAAAATCACACACCCAACCACTGGCAAAGCTGTTGACCTTGGCCCACAAACTGTTAGAAAACCTAGTGTTAAGTATGCAGAGATGTATAGGAATACTAGGTCACCAAAAAGCCAAGTTAGTAACCATGGAACAGGCTTCTTTGCTTCTAGACCTAAGACTATGTCTAGAAAAGCTTGTTACACGTGTGGTAGCTTTTCACATTTGGCATACAAATGTGTCAACGCTTCCAATGTCAACGCTGATAGGAACCATTTCAGCGCTGACAAAAGTCAACATAGGTCAAACACTGTCAGACCCAATACCTTTGTGAACAAAAGTTCACAAGTTGTTAGACCAGCCCCATTCTTTTCTAAAGGGTCTAACACACATGGCCTAAGACCTTTCCAAAAGTCAAACACTTGGTCCAATAGGCAATGGGTTCATGTAGCAAACCCTAGGTTTAACACTGATAAAGGCAATCGGGGCGCTGACAAGAACAATTTCAGCGCTGACAGACACACTGCCAAACCTAGGTATTTGCAACCACAGGGAAATAGGTCTAAAGCTTCTACTAGCTTAACATGGAGACCAAAACAAAACCAAAACCCTAATTCTACTGGTCTTTCTATGACATGCAACAGGTTTCATTATATTTCAAAGGTCATGTCAAGACCAATTGGGGTTAACTGGGCATTTCATCCAAAAAGGGATGAAAATGGGGTTGTTATGAGAACCAAGTCTGTTCTTATTGAACAACCAGATGAATCCAAGTCTTCCAAGGCTTGGGTTCCCAAAGAAAACTAATGTGTTTTCTTTATGTGCAGGGCATTCAGAAGAAGATCAATGATTATGGATATTGGGATAGTGGATGCTCAAGGCACATGACAGGAAAGGAAGACTATCTGACAAACTTCACTCCTATTCAAGATGGTGATAAGGTATACTTTGGAGGGGGCTATGGCACCATCACAGGAAAAGGAACCCTTATCACCAATAATCTACGTTTTGAGAATGTCTTCCTGGTAAAAGAACTGGATTATAATTTGTTTAGTGTATCACAAGTGTGTGATAACAAAAATAAGGTTCTTTTCACAGATACTGAGTGCTTGGTGTTAAGCAAAGATTACAAGCTCCCTGAGGAGAAATACATAGAATTTAGAACACCAAGGCATAAAGACATATATAATGTGAATCTTAATGGAATTAAGATGAATAATAGAATGATGTCATGTTTTTATGCTAAAGCTTCAGTAGATGAAAGTAATCTTTGGCACAGGAGATTAGGGCACATAAACTTTAAAAATATCAATAGACTTGTGAGGCTTGGTTTAGTTGATGGTTTGCCTGAAAAGGCTTTCCACAATGACCACTCTTGTGTTGCATGTCTTAAGGGCAAGCAGCACAAGGTCTCATTCAAATCTAAACAGGTGCACTCTAGTTCTAAACCACTTCACTTATTGCATATGGACCTCTTTGGTCCAACTAATATAGAAAGTTTGAAGGGTAAATCATATTGTTTTGTCATCACTGATGATTTTTCCAGGTTTACATGGACTTTCTTTTTAGCCAAGAAAAGTGAAACTGCCCAAAGTTTGATTAATTTCATTACCCAGATTGAAAAGAAGAATGGTAATGAGGTCAAAATTCTTAGAAGTGACAATGGGGGTGAGTTTAGAAATCAGTTGTTAGATGATTTTTGTGCCAAGAAAGGGATTACTAGGCAGTTTAGCATAGCTAGAACCCCACAGCAAAATGGGGTGCTGAAAGGAAGAATAGAACCCTAATTGAAGCAGCCAGAACCATGTTGGCTGATGGCCACTTTCCTATAGCCTTTTGGGCTGAAGCTGTTAACACAGCTTGTTATGTTCAAAATAGGGCATTGGTCAACAAAATACATAATAAGACACCTTATGAGTTACTTTGGGGAAGGAAGCCAAATATTGGATTTCTCAAGCCTTTTGGTTGTCATGTAGTTGTTTTAGAAACTAGTGATGCCCTAGGTAAATTTGATGCAAAAGGTGATGAAGGCTATTTCATGGGTTATTCAGTGCAGAGCAAAGGATATAGGGTTTACATTAAAAAGGAAAAACGTATACTTGAAAAAGTACATGTTAGGTTTTTAGAGAGTAAACCTAGTGATCCTGAAAGTGGTCCAAATTGGTTGTTTGACTTGGAACCTTTATCTAGAGCTTTAAATTATATGCCTGTTACTAATCCAGACATTGTGAAGGTAACTTCAAGTGTTTTGGAGAAGAGAATTGGTAATGTTTCAGGTACACAGGTTGCTAAGAAGGATGGACCACCAGCAGTTGAGTCATCTCCCACACAAGAATATGTTACACTTCCTATATGGACAGATGAGTATTATGCTGCTGCTGCTGCTGCTAGAAAGGATAAAGGTGGTTCTTTAATACCACCAGTTGATAACATGCATGGTCATTCAGACGCTGACAACAACAATTCTGGCGCTGACAAGACCACTTCAGACACTGATGACTCAAACGTTGACAACAATGATTCTGGCGCTGACAAAAGTAATTCCAGCGCTGACAAGCAAAAATCCAACGTTGACAACACTTATGAGTATTTTGTATCTTCCACTTTTGAACAAGGTGAACCTTCAAGAATAAATGAAGAGGTTCAAGATGGAAGAGAGTCTGAAGAAGATATTAGCAACATGGAGGATGATATTGAAGACAACAGAATTCTTGAAAATGGAATTCCTAGATCTACTTTGCAGAATCATCCTCCCTCTCAAATCATTGGGAATATCATGACTCCTGTTCAAACTAGAAGATCTCACCAGACTCATGATAGCTTCATTGCTAATATCCACAAGAAGGTTGATACCCCTCTTGTACAAACATGTTTGTTTGCCTGTTTTCTGTCACAACAGGAACCCAAGAAGATTTTTGATGCTCTCAAAGAACCTAGTTGGGTGGAAGCAATGCAGGATGAGCTTCACCAATTTGCTATACAGGATGTTTGGAAGCAGGTTGATTGTCCTAGATATGTGAGACCAATTGGGATAAGATGGGTTCTAAGGAACAAGAAAGATGAAAGGGGTATTGTGGTCAGAAACAAGGCACGTTTGGTAGCTCAGGGATATACACAAGAGGAAGGTATAGATTATGAAGAGGTCTTTGCCCCTGTTGCAAGAATTGAAGCTATATGAATTTTCCTAGCTTATGCCTCTTGTATGAACTTCAATGTTTATCAAATGAATGTGAAGAGTGCTTTCCTATATGGAACAATTGTTGAGGAGGTATATGTTATGCAACCTTCTGGTTTTGAAGATCCTGAGAATCCAGACAAGGTTTATAGAGTGAAGAAAGCTATGTATGGACTTCATCAGGCCCCAAGAGCATGGTATGGTACATTGTCCACCTACTTGGTGGAAAATGGTTTTAAAAGGGGCACCATAGATCAGACATTGTTCACAAAGAAGAAAGGTAAGGATGTCTTACTTGTTCAGGTCTATGTTGATGATATCATTTTTGGATCCACTAATCCAAAGATAAGTGAAGACTTTTCCAAGCTTATGACAGATAAATTCAAGATGAGTGCAATGGGTGAGATGAACTTCTTTCTAGGATTACAAGTTCAGCAGAAAGAGGATGGTATCTTCATCTCCCAAGACAAATATGTAGCTGAAATCTTGAAGAAATATGGTTTTTCTCCACATGAAAAGAGTGCTTCCACTCCTATGGATAGGGAACACCCTTGGGGAAAAATTGGAGCTGGAAAGGATGTGGATGTTAGGCACTATAGATCAATGATTGGTTCATTGATGTATCTTACAGCCTCAAGACCTGACATCATGTTTGCTGTGTGTGCTTGTGCACGCCATCAAGTGACTCCCAAAGAATGTCACCTTTTGCTGTGAAAAGAATTTTTAGGTACCTAAGATGTTATCCAGATCTTGGCTTATGGTACCCAAAAGATTCTCCATTGGAGCTTATTGCATATTCAGACAGTGACTATGGTGGTGACAAGTTTGATAGGAAATCCACAACTGGTGGATGTCAATTTCTTGGGAGTAGATTGATATCTTGGCAATGCAAGAAACAAACAGTGGTGGCAAACTCTACAACTGAAGCAGAATATGTTGCTGCAGCTGCTTGTTGTGGACAAGTCTTATGGATTCAGAACCAGCTGTTAGATTATGGGTATAATTTCATGCATACCAAGATTTTTATAGACAATAACAGTACTTTATGCATTATTAAAAATCCTGTACATCATTCTAAAACCAAACACATAGAAATTAGACATCATTTTATAAGAGATTGCTTTGAGAAAGGTTTAATACAACCAGATAGGGTAGCCACAGAAGATAATGTGGCTGATTTATTAACTAAACCTTTTGATACTGGAAGATTTCAATATTTGGTAACAAATATTGGAATGGTTAATCTCACTTAATATGTGTTTTGGAACCTTTTTGTAAAAGTATGTACAGGATAATGCATTGTTATTGGTCTTTGTGATGATTTAGATTTTTTTCCACTTTATTTTTCTAACACTGACAAAGGTAAAGTGTTATTTTGCCGTTGTGAGAGATATTATTGTCTAACGCTGACAAGTGTTTCTTCAACGCTGATAAGTGTTGTCGGGGCGCTGTTAGCAACATTGTTAGTTTTGTGGTTTTCAATCTAAGTGTGTAGGTGGTGTTAGCTTTATGCCATTGGATACAGAGTTGCTTATGGATCTTTGAAGAGCTATTTGGACATGTTTTTGTTTATGGATGATGGTTGGAATATTTATATTCCTATCTTGACATAAATTTTTAATGTTCATATATATTTTGGGAAACTCATGTATCATAGTTTAAGGGGAGGTTTAAGGAACCTTTAGGACTCTTGGGTATTCTTATAGTACTCTTATCACAATTCTAGATTGTGTCCACAGGTGAGTATGGGTTAGTTTTACTAAACCATGAGGCACTGTAGCATGCAAAGTTGACAAACTATGCATGCTGCCAAGACATTTTTGGCCTAGAATTGGTTGTGATCTGTTGGGAGACTTGGGAATAGTTTTGTTATGGGTTTACCTGGGAGTTACAAAGGATTTTATGAAATAACTTTGTTGGTAAGTATTTTGGTTAGCAAGGGACACTTGAGGACATTTGTGTCTATCTTGCTTAAGCAAGTGTGCATAAGTGGAAAGTGCTTGCCGCCCAGTAATTATTATCAACTTGCAAGATATTTCCCTTAGGATAAATTACTTTGTTAAGGTCTTTTTCTTTTTAAATATTTTTATTTTTAGACGCTGACAAGTTTTTCTCCAAACGCTGTTACGTCCAATCGTGACGCTGACAAGGCTTTAGGCAAACGCTGACAAGAAAATATAGCCGTTGGGCGTTGATGGGCTATTTTTGACCGTTGACACCTAGTGGGCCCTACCCAGTTGTTATTTTTTGACTAATCTTTGGCCGTAATTTTGGGGAGTTGTTACTTTTAATTAATGCATGAGATAAGTTATATTTGATTCAATATTTTCATCATTACTCTTTGAGTATAACTGCCTCATTTTTGACCAATCAAACTCATGCATCTCTCCTATAAATTTGGCTAACTTTTTATTCTGGGTATTCATATTTTCTTGTCTAACATTTTTCTCCTAGATTTTTCCCATATCACATAACCTAAACAGCTTTAAACATGGCACCAAAGTTCAACTCAAACAATCTGACATTAGAGTTCAAGAGCCAACATAATATGGTAGCTTACTTGGCCGCTGATAATGATTTGTTTCCTCAGTATTCCCAAATGGTGGCATTTTTAAATGCATCCTCAATAAGGTATGCACTTTCTCATGAACCACTAGTCCCTGTCGCACACATTAGACAGTTTTGGAATAATGTCAGTTCCACAACAGCTAATGGAGTGACCACATTAACATCTACTGTTCATGGAAGAACATGGGTGGTCACTGAAGCCTTGGTTCGCCAAGCTTTGCGTCTTGATGACGCTGATGGTGTGACTACCCTTGCCATTGCAACAATAGAAGAAGGTCTTAGGGAATTGGGTTATCCTATTCCTGCTGGTAAAACTTTAAATAAATATCATAAGCAGGAATTTCCCTCGGATTGGAAATATTTGATACATGTCCTTCTTCAATGCTTAAGTCCAAAATGTACTGCTTTTAATGAAATAAACAGGTCCATTGCAAGTGCTTTGGTTTGTATGTCACGTGGGCTTAAGTATAATTTTTCCAAAATGATTTTTGAAGGGATGTGTAAAAATAAGGGAAGTAAAATGACTTTGGCTTACCCAAGATTTTTGCAAATGGTGTTTGATTTACAAGAATATTGTACTAGGGATCATGACACTTTTTATGAGATCCCTAAGCAAAAGAAAACCATTTTTGACAAGATGAGCTCCACAAACAGATCTATACCTCTCACCCAAGCCATGCTTGAAGTAATTCAGGCTAACCAACCACAACCAGACCCTGCACCTCAACTTGAGCCTATCCTTGAACCATTACCTTCACCTGACCACATGAACGTTGACCAACCCAATGTCAACGCTGACACTCAAAATGTTGGCGCTGACACAGCCAATCCCAACGCTGATGACATCCCTGAACAATCCCAAACACCCCTTAACCAACCAACACCCACACAATCTACCTCATCTTCCACCCCATTACAATCTAGGTTGAATAAACGCCAAAGGACTACTGGAGTGTTCTCCTCTAATGGTCCTAGCCTTGTTGCAGAGAGAACCACCTCCACAAGTGTGGCTGGTGACATGGATGAGGCTGGGGCTATTGGCACAAGCTTAGATGCTGGTCAAGACAGTCCCAACATCATTAAGACCTCATCCATGCCCTATGATTCTATTTTGGGAGGTCAAATCCCCATTCTAGCTGAGGGCAGATTGGAACCTATGACATTGAATGAATTGATGGCTGCTGTCATTAGCTTGCAAAAGCAAAATGTCAGCCTTGTACAAATTGTCAATAATCAGGGCCGTGAACTCCAAGTATTGAGGGAGCGGGTAGCTGTCTTGGAGAATCCTAGTAGCCGGAGTAGAATGGAGGAATCTTCCAAAGGGGAGGATGAAGAGGATGAGCTGATTCATACAGCCAGTGAGAAGAGTTCACAATTTAGTGAATCTTTAAATGTTGCTGAAGCACTCACCAACTTGAAGAAGCACCCAATTATTGATACATCCAAGGTAGCTCCATTGAACTTGGAAGGATCTTTCACAGCAACAATGGGCGCTGATACAGGTTTGAACGCTGACACATCCAGCGCTGACAAAGGTAATCGGGGCGCTGATAAAGGTAACTTGAACGCTGACAAAGTTGCAGGTGGTGTTGATGTATTCCAGTCATCAGCAATCATCAAAGATGTGTCCACACAGGTTTCTTCTTCTACCTTACCTATTATTGATCCAAAAGACAAGGGTAAGGGGATTATGGTTGAAGAAGATGTTCCAAAGAAAGATGCAGCACAAATTGCATTTGATGAACAGTTAGCTGCACAACTTTTGGAAAAAGATTTGAAGAGGAGTGGTAGATCACCATTTGTTGCCACTTCTGAGAGTGAGGAAGAGAGTGGTGATGAAAAAGAAGGAGATAGCTCAGATTCAAGTGTTCAAATTATTGAAGATCCAGAAAGACTTGAATATGGGGATGAGTTGGCAAGAGAAAGATTAAGTGATTTGAAGAAGCAGATTGATTGGGACCTTCCAGAAATCACCAGAATGTACCATGCTTGGGAAGATAAGGTAATGGACAACCCAGGGATGAGTTTGTCAGATCAAATTTGGGGGTTGGAAGTTCTTCTCACGGTACAAGATGATATAAAGGTGATTTTGAGGTATAATGCACAAGAG
Organism: Glebionis coronaria; assembly: GCA_025667525.1. Classification (NCBI taxonomy): domain Eukaryota; kingdom Viridiplantae; phylum Streptophyta; class Magnoliopsida; order Asterales; family Asteraceae; genus Glebionis; species Glebionis coronaria. Next base: position 122,967,013 of record CM046880.1, on the reverse strand, counting down.
GTCAAGACTTGGCTTAAAAGAGATAGAAGGAAATTGTATTACAAGCTGCTTAGATGCCATCAACCTAGATGGACATACAAGAAGTTGCTGGCTTTATCTTTTAAGGAGCTAGAGTACAGGGCACATCCTATTTGGAGGCATGTGCAAGAAAATAATGTCTTACAGTTTCTTTCAGAAGAAAGGAAACAAGAGCTTGCTGAGGAAATGCAGATTCAAAAGGAGATGAGGATTGCTCAAAGACCAGTGAAGAAAGGAGATCCTCTCCAATTTCCCAAAGATATGGATGTGTATTATCCAACTGAAACTGTCATAAGGAAGCATCTCAAGCTTTCTCCATTGGAAGCTTCAGATTTGGTTAATGTAGTACCTCTAGATGACAGAAATCCAATCATAAGTTTTGATGAAGATGAGTGTGGATTTTGGAAGATTGGCAGATTTGGGAAGGAGGTACACACTTTCACTTCAATTATTTCTATCTTTGCAAGCATAGACAGAGAAGACTTGGTGCATCTATGGAGATTGATAGAGGCCAAGTATACAGCTGAAGCACCTACTTCAGCAAATGGAATAAGACTATGGCACACATTTTTGACTTTGTGTGGTCCAAGGGAAGCAGATCCTGCCATATGGAAGGATCTTGAAGATGATCTCAGTAATCTTCATTAGAGGCTTTATTCTACTTGTGGTGTGTTTCATTTGAGCTCTACAAAGTTTTCAGAGTATCTACTTGTGGATGCTAACTATTTCTTGTCCAAGGAAGTATTGGAGAAGATGAAGGAGACACCCTTGGAGATTGATTATACTAGTGACGTGGCCAAAGACTTGATTAGATATGTTTATCACCAACATAAGAAGTTTTTGTAAGATTCCTCCTAAGCCTTATGTTTTTATTCAGAAACTTGATCATTGGAATAGATATCAAGTTTAGGGGAGGATTGTTGGGAATAAATTATGGGTCAGTTCACTAGACGCTGATAAGAAGAATTCAAGCGCTGATAAGATGACATTGGACGCTGACAGCCAAGCGTTGACATTTGAAGAAGTCAACGCTGACAGCCTTGAAGACTAGCACTGATGGAATATATCTTCATACGAATCATTTTGTTTATTTGTTTCTTTATTTATGTATGGTAAAGATAAGCTCGACATTGTATTTTCCATTATTATCTTTACCTAGAATAGTTGATTCGTAGCTTATTGTACAAGACTTCTTAATCTGTAAAAGAAGATCTTTTAGGTTAATGTTAATCATCAGTTATCATAAGTTTTCACAAGTTAAACCTCTTTCATTGTAATCAAGTTCGATCATTCTAATACAAGTGAAAGTTTGTTTAACATCTTTGTGTTTTAGATTAAGTGTTAATTCCGCATAACACTTAGTTACTTTATTCATAAGCAAAGGTTTCTCTACGTGTATTACTTGATCTAATCTCGTATACACAAAGCTTAATCGATCTGAGTTTGGGATCAACACAAGCCCTAATTTATTTAATCATTAAAATATGATTAATATACTGTTTTAATTAAACCCTAATCTAATCCATCATATGATCATAGAAACATTAAAAACATTTAATATGAAAAGGGTTAAGAAGGTTTTACCTTTGAATTAATAGAAGATGAAGAAAACCTAATTTTTGAAGAACCCTAATTGGCCACCATTGATGAATTTCGGCTAGAAGATGTTATGGAGTTTAAAAACCTGATTATTATGGTTATGAGTTGGGTTTGGTTAAGTCCTAAAGGCCCCCTAATCCCATTACAAGTCCATTGGGCCTATTTTGGGCTTTTCCCTTCTTTCTTTCTTCTTTGGTACGTCTAAACCGACCCAAACACCCCTAAATTCGTTTTTATTTTTATTTTTATTATTTAATATTATGTTATTATTATTACTTTAATTTTCCTTAATTTATTTCAGCTCCTAAAGCATCCAAAACCACAAAACCGTAAAACTAGTCAAATTTACGCGTTTTACCGTAAAAGACGTACAATATACACTTTTAAAAAAAATCTCAAATTTTGATATAAACTTTATAACTAAGTCCTAAATGACTTAAAACCATCCCGAAAAATATTTATATGACTAATTACCTCATCCGCGACCTCTAAATGCTAAACCGTAAATCGTAAAAATACGATTTTCTATAATACATATACGTATACTTAGAACCACCAAATAACACCATATCACTTCATAGTCACTACCATGTGAACTCATGAACATGAAATCATCACACATCGTTTCATTCACAAGGTACCCCGTACCGGAAACGATATCCAAACCACAATCTATACACACCAATAAGCACATAAACACGTAAAGACACGCAACTAGCACAAAATAAAACTAAGTGACGAACCTCAAAACCAGGGTTGTCTCATCACTCCCTCCTAATAGAAATCTCGTCCCGAGATTTACTCCTTAGGATCAACACACAGACAACAAATCACACGAGGATACTTGTTCTAAATGAACTCCTCTCATTTCCACATGAACTTTAGTTCAAGTTTCAAAATACCATATATACAAACCAAAAACAATTAAACTCATTGCCAAACTCTTGACCTCACAGTCAATAAATCTCACAGATGACTCTTTGATAAAACAAAGACTCTTATTAACACAAGTCCCGAATAACCGTACATGCAAAATGCATTCTCAAATAACCTTTACCGATCTCAATACATGAAATGTATCATGTATACAACTCATTTCCCCCAGGAAATTCTATGCTCATAAGCTAATCGTCCGATCTTTCTAAAGATCATAAATGGACCTACAAAACTTTAGATCAACTCTTCTATTTTACCAAAACATACCACCCGTTACTATGGGTGAAACTCCCTACATAACTTTGTCAATAACTCTAGTGGTTTCCTCCTTTTCTACATAGCATCCCTTGTTGCTCTCATCCTTTCCACAACCATCATTACCACATTAGTAGCCTCTTTTACCAATTCTAGTCCATAATAGGGGCAACTCACCCTATCCTTTCATATAGTGCCTCAAATGGCATTTATCGACTTCTAGTATGATAACTATCATTATATGAAAACTCAGCCATCGCTAACGAGTTTCCTAACTACCTTTAAATCAATCAGTATAGGTCAGTGCCATTTCCTTTTCCATACTACGACAGTATTAGCCTGCTTGTGCTTTATTCTACTCATTAATCTCTACCAAAGTTTTACCTTCGGTTCCTATCTCGACCTATTTCATTCATGCTTCGCTTCTATACACACTTCCTTCTTCTTCTTCAACTCCTACCATACATCACGATGTGATGCTTCCCATCGTTTCTTCCCTTGCCATAATCCTTCATAAGTCATTCCATACATATTAGGCTAACTTTTACGCAAAATCCTCTATTCCATCACATCCGTACGCAATCCTTCCAACTTCTCAACTACGTGACTTTTCATTCCTCTTGAAATATGAGATGAATTAGTTAGTCTATCGTCTATCACCCAACTCTCGTCGTACTTATTCCTCCATCGCATTATTTATCCCTTTCACCAACTTCGTCCTTACATCGCCCTTTCTAAGCTACTCATATCTATGTAGGAAGTTTAGTCTACGTCCCTTTTCTCCATATGATTATCCAAGCCACGCAACTTACAGGTTGACGCGTTCTCCGCTTTAGACAACTCAACTCGTACAACCTACAACCTTCATCCAAATCACCCTAATACGTCATCCATATTGTTCCAGTTCGTCTCTGCTTCACTTTATTCTTCTTATTCCATGTCTCATCAACCATACTTGCCATTCCCAGATGGTACTTGGCCTTGCAATTTTCTTTCGTCACTTAACTCCACCCATCACCTTTGACAAAAGTTCAATCAAGATGATTGAATATGTGTTGGAGACGTTCATGATCCGTATAGATCATTCTCCACGTCTCGTACACCAAATGCCTCTAGCATTCTAGGCAGATATAACAATCCAGCCCCACTAACTAAGTCCATCTAGTTCTTCCAAATCTTCAGTTCCTGCAACGTATAAGCAATCGCCTTTCTTTGTCGTCCTCGCACGCGTCCAAATCTTTGCTCCACGTATCGTCATGCTTCGCAAATTCATCCAGTCCTTCTGATAATGCCAAGATCGGCTCATTATCCAATCCGCCTCTTCAGCCTCCAAAATGCTTCCTCATCCTTCTTCACTTTGCCCCTTGCTTGTTCCATGATATGCCATCATCTCTAACTACTCACCATAGTAAATTTAGTACTAAAACTCACACTTGAAAATCTCACGTATAAATCCACTCCAAAACCAACACATAATTCGCCTCACTCTCCTTCTCAGATTTGAGTAGGTCAAGATGTCGTCGATGCTCCCGATGACAACTCGTTTATACACGTTCATGCACACTTGGTTCATTGACACCATTAAAACCGCTAGTTCTTTGGCGAAGCCAAATGCATACACGAAATCCTAAAGCGTTCATACAACATCCTTAGCAGTTTCAACTATGTCCTCCTTGCACCCTCTCTCAACGGCAATAAGAATAAATTCTTACCTCGTTCTACTTTCAAAATTATACACGCATTTTAAAAGAACAATGCTTCCTCTCATCAGACCACTCAACCATTTTCCGCATCCAATCTACTACTAAGCAACTCAACTTTTACCTTGCATCCGTTGCAATTTCTAACATCTCTTGTTTTTAGATCACTCCATCAACGATTTGCCTTGGAAAGACACTAACTGCAACTCCTCTCACTTCTCCTACTTGCTCTATTTATGGTTCTACCTCAAAATAATAGGCAAACCTACTAAATTTCAGGAAGTTTTTAGAAAACAAACATTCCTTACGAACAATATCCCCTTTCAACACTCTCTATGGCACATTACTTGTGCCAATTTCCATACCTTTCACAAATCTCTATTCATCTCCCTTGGCACTCCTAATAGACCTCATACCCACATTAGTTCGTCTACGAACCGCTTTCCTCCCCACTAGGGTATTCTGACCATTCTCTCATGGTCACCTACTTAAGCGTGTAGGCGCGACCAAGTCTTTCATACAACTACCTCAACGCTCCCGAACAATACGAAACCAAAACTACATCCTGAATCCATCAGACACGATCAACGAATCAAACCAAAGGATAACTAACGACATTTCACGTGCACCAATTAAAACAAGTCAAAAACCACGAGACTCAAAAGAAACTCAAACCCAGAACATGTATCAATTCAAAATGACCCATGACAACAAAAAATAATCCAAGAAACACCCAATGGCAACCAAAACATATTACGCCCCGCAACATATTATTTAAACCGTGCAAAAGACCGACCTTTCCAAAAGAATACACTCTTATTTATTATTATTATTATTTTTTTTACCTCCCCAATTCTATGTGTCTCAAACCATCTACAAACAACCTTCTAGGCGATCTCAAAACTCAACCCAAGGACTAGGTATCCCGTGCACCCCAAATAAAAATAAACTACTATTCAAAACTCAACCTTGAACCCGACACTTGTACAACAACTCCGACCAGTCCACTGACCTCCCATGACTATACTTTCTGAATATTTGAAAAGTATGTTCCGAGTACATAATTTTTGGCTTTTGAATCACTCAAAAAGCTCTAAAAACGAGCAAGTTATGACCGAAACAGTTTTATATTAATGAAAGATAAAATTGTATGTGAAATCTTCATAAACTCAAATTAACCTTGAATTAATAATTATAAATGACGTGAATCGGTTAAACCCAATTATATAAACTATGTAAGTAGAAAGAAATTTTACTTCGCTTTATTTTAAAGAAAGTCTTTTAGAATTTGAAATAAATAAGTGTTGACTAAAAAGAAATCTTATGTTACATCTTGTTTCAAACACGACCCCAACACCTTACCCTTATTTTACCGAATACGACCAACTATCTAACCCTATACTAGATTTCTAAGTCCACTTTTTCCATATACCAACCAAAAGAAATGTAAGACTCAACACAAAAGATTTCATTATCTCAAAAGAAATCCCAGGTTATTTCAATAGACTTAAAACCAAGAACACCGTTTCAAAACGTACACGTGAAATACGAAACTCAAAGAATACGCTACAAGACAGAGTTCAAAAGATTCAAAACGTCGTTGAAACTCCACCAAACTCCAGCACCATAAAACACGAACAAACACAAGGTACGTTCAAGTTATAATAACTAGTGAACGGCCATATACCATAACTTAACACATAGTAGTATATATACATCCGCATATATATACCTATTGAATCTCCCAAACATACTCGTTATCATACATGTCAAGTCAATCAATCTCTTTATACGCTCGTTTTTTTCCATACGAGAAATCACCATCTAACTGTGCCACAACAAGGCATAAAGCCCACCTCCAAAACCAAACCATATCGTGTGACCCCAAAATCACACAACACAACTATAACCCAAAACATATAACACAAAAGAACGATAGCCATCTCATAGGCAGCCATTACATAAACCCATAAATTATACGTATACCCAAATTCTACATCTCATCATATACAAGCATGTACTAACACTCTTTCATGCAACCATACTTGGGAACCCATTGAAGTTGTGGTACTTGTATAACTATGTTGGCCACCATACATATACAATTACCCTTTCCCCAATGCACTCCCTTCTATGATGACACTTATAAGAATCAATACATTATATAACACATAAATCCATCTACTCACATAAGCTCATAACCACATAACCAATAAGATCCAAAACTCCATCTATAAAAATAACATAATAAAACTCTTGAAATACGTAAATCCATAGTCTAGCTAAAACAGCATAGACTAAATCCAAAACGAAAACATAATCAGTTATAAGTCATGTCGCCCGTAAGAGTGGAAACAACTTAAAATCCTTCCTATCCACCTACTCCTAGTAGCTCGAACCACCACACGATTCTTAGGGAACATGACTTAAGCATCAAAAGAAAAGTAACATACCTCAGGTATGTAAAATAACTCGATAAAATATAGAAACTACCTTGTACTAAATTATGTACTATAATGTAAAATTTAAGCAAAATACAACAGTGACTAGCGTGGACGATTATGGTTCAACCCGCACTAGTCACAACCCGAAAAGAAAATAACATGTGACTAAGTATGAACATACTATGGTTCAATTCATACTAGTCAAAACATCGCAATAAATAACATCCAAACACATCAATTATTATAAAATGCACACATACTCCTATGACGCCTCTATGCAGGGACCCTTAAGCTATAGACTAGGCTACGCGACTAGGCAACCTAATTCTCTATAACCATTGTCTCTGATACTATTCTGTCACACCCCACCATGGCGGAATATGTGGCGCGACGTATGGATATCATCACAACATGGCGTGTCTATAGAGATAACTAAATGAAATAAGAAATGTCATAAATGGCGACACAAATATCATGACAATGAATCAACATGCAGGAGTCTAGGTAAATAGGTAACAGTACTACCATTTACCCGAGACAAACAAATAACACAAACAGATCAAACATATAGGTGCCAACATGCATCACTTATAAAAAAAAAATATAAAGGTAAACTAAGAAGGAAACGGGGATATCCTTCTATATGCATTCCTACGCTCTCCAAATCCTAGCCACATAAGTTCTCACGCTTAACCACGTTATCACCTGAAAGAGACACTAAAACACGTCAACATAAAGTTGGTGAGAGTCATAGGTTGAGACTCTAACGCTAAATAAGTTACAAGCTGTGAATAACAAAAACCAATACAATAACATATGGACAATGTGTTACAAGTATGCATTAACAACTAAAAATTCAAGATCAAACATTTCAAACCAAAATCCAAGGCTCATACCTTGCCAAACAACATGGTACCATAGATGATCACACTATGTACCTATCCCAAGGCCACTACCTTGTCATTAACCATTGGTCCCATAGACGATCACGCTATGTACCTATCCCAAGGCCACTACCTTGTCATTAACCATTGGCCCCATAGGCGCCCATACACCTATGTACCTTTCCAATCCAGATCATACACAAACAAGAATCACATAGCAGTTAATCACATAATGTACACACAAGTCCATCTCAAACCTTAAAAACATTCACAACATCAATTTATAAACAACTCAACACAGTGTCTCTTCCATCCCATCTCGAAGTTAAAATCAAAAGTAAACATGGGACTATGAAACTCACCTGATAGCTTCTTCACAAGTACTCGCACTAGCGACAAGCTAACAAACCAAAAACACGAAATCAATACACGAACCAATCACTAAGATGGATCATCAACCTATGATGTACATCTAGCCTATTCACATATAAATACCCCATTGATAAGCTCTAATCACCCCCATTACCCTTCCTTAACAAGTCCTTAACTTGGTTAAGTTTAATAACTATCCTGTTCATATTTTACACAAAACAGTCCCAGTTTTTAGGTCTCAAAACTTTAAGTCAAACATCCTCTTAAATATACCCATGGTTTCTGTAAAAGGAATATTCACACTTTTATACATGTTAGTTAAAACCTCCCACCTGACCTAACCTTAAAGCTACTTTTAAGGCCCCGATATATGTGTATATATTGCTACCTATCCAGAATTCACTGATTTTAAACGTATGAAAAGTTTGTTACCATTAGAGGGTCTTACCCTAAACCACAACCTTAGCCCAAGTGCAGACACTTAATAAAATATATAAACCATCTCTCATGTTCGTGAGAAGATCCCAATGCAACCCTAAGTACCCCAAACAACCCAAAACATAAAAAGAAAACAGGCTGAATTCAAAACTGCTTTGACCTCCGACTGTTGTAACCTGTTTTTGACCCACTTCCCGACCTCTAATTTAGTTCTCGTTTCTTGATTTAGAAAGCCAACTCAATTACCTATCCAGGGCTAGCTTGATCGCATCTTGAATGTTCCTAGAACTCTATATATGATCAATGTTGATGCAAAAGTTGGTTGATCCTTGCTAGACCCGAATTAGGCTTAATTCGGGTTGGCTGGGCTCTGGCTCCTGCACCAAGTGAATCGTTTGGTTGGGATCCTGCACACTAAACAGCACGTGTTAGGCTTACCGTGGGAATGTTTCCCACGATTAGACTCCGGTGTGAGAGTAAGTAATCGATTTAAGGTTTATGTGAGTTTAGAGTACAAGTCGTAATACCTTTGTGGAACCCTTGGGGGTTCCTTTTATAGGCAGTGGAACCCTAGTGGGCTGCCATTGATACTTTAGCCCCAAGGAAAGAATAACTATCAGAATTAGAATGATTGTTATCTTCTAATTTTGGTAGTGAATATCCTCTCCATTTGGGATGAAGATATTCCAGACAGAATATGATTCTGTCTAATCTTATGTCGGCCGCACCGGGCCGTGGGCCGCACACATGTGCGGTTACTGTTCATTCAAGCCCATAAGCCTGAATGATATTTATCCACCCATCTGTGATGGACCGGATACGGGTAGTACCCGTTGGCCGGGCTCATGTCCCGGTTGGGGACTATACGTCATCATGTCCCCCCAGTCTAGTTGTTACAGTCGTAGACGTAACCTCTAGACTATCAAGGTGCTCTCCGGACATACCAAGGAAAGACAGGAAATGAGACATTGAAATTTTTGTTATCCTGGCCGCACGTGGCGACCCTTCGTGGGAATATTTAATGAATAATACCTCAGCCGCACACAACGGCCGAGACAACTTAAATGTGACATTAAATACGGTCTTACGTAAGAGCCGCATAACCTGACAAGAATAAAAAACATTAATGATAGTCAACAATCCAATCGCATGCCTGCAAAAGTGCATCATTAATGCCCACCCTTGAGCCACGCAAAACTGTTTAAGAAGTGACCCGTGGGTCCCCCTCTGACGTTGCAGAAATGTTAGAAACCCTATCCGTTGGATAGGCAAGGTGACTGACACGTGTCGAAGATCCAAGGTACCTCGGAAACCGAGGCAACCCTATATAAGAGTGGGTATGCGTGTTTGTTACACACACACAACCCACTCCTTCTTCCGCCATTGTTAATCTCAAGCTTTTATCTCCCAAAATTTTTGCCTTCTTTTCCACGGATTTTCGTCGCCGCAGGTTAGATCATCACGCCCTTAAAGACCTTTTTATAAAACATGGTAAAGGATAATCCCCTTATCACGGATGTCCTGAACGTGATGTCTGCGGAAAAATACCTCGACTTTCTGTCGAAGTATTATGTACCCGAAAGCGTACACCCCACCTATCCGGGTGACGGTGAAGCTGTTACGGATGCACCAGCGGGGAAAGTAGGCATATATACACGCCTATTTGACTCAGCCAACTACCGTATCCCTCTATCCAAGTTCTTGGTAGACCTTCTTTTGTATTATGACTTTCATATCACCCAGCTCCACTGCATAGGGGCGTGTAAAATCAACCAGTTTGAGATTACATGCCATACCTGCGGAGTAACCCCCACCGTGAACCTTTTTAGGGCTTTCTACTTTCCCCAGTTAGTGAACGGGTGGTTGTCGTTCAAGAAACGACCCGGGAACGCCCCTATGACATATAGGAAACCTCTTGACTCCCTTAAGAACTGGTACGACCATTACTTCTTTGTAGATGAGAAGGTATTCCCTATCCCCTTCGTACTTAAAACCAAAGCCCCAAAAGACTATCCGCCCAAATCCAAAGATTATAGTAGCCGGGACCTGAAAATACTAGATACCCATCGCACAGAATTCCATAGAGGGTTGCTGGAACACCTTTTGTGCTTAGTAGGGATAAGCCGCCGTTACTTTGGGAGGGATGACTTATACCCGTGCTTCTTAACGGAACAGGGAGAGGGTAGGTCCAATATATATATGTTGTAAATTTGATTTAGCACACATGTGTAGAATTTTACTAACCCCATATACTTCTAAAATTGTTTGCAGAGATGAACCTTCACGGACCAATCCGCCAGGGCGACCCCATGAAGGTGGCGGAGGGATTCCGGCCGTTAAAGCCGAATGAGCTCCCCTTGCTAGAAGCTTTAGCCGACCGCACGATACCGCTTGAAGAGACAACCGAGACCAGGTCGGACGAAGGAGAGCCCGTTATCGAGAAATCCCCATTGGATTTCCATAATGAAGACGGCGACGACCCATTACTAGAGGGGGGCACCACCAATCAGGAGGAAGAGCATGATCCCAATGAAGACACCACGCAAGCTTCCGGGTCCACCCCACTTACCTCTAGAAAGAGAAAGACAACCAGGCGGGTGGCGAAGAAAATTAGGGAGGAAGCCGGAGTTGCAAATGCTCCCCCCAAGAAGCTGCGGAAAGACCACCCACAATACCAAGAAGGAAGCAGCACCACGACTGCCCAAGCCGATCCCACCCCGACCATGGAAGGGCCAGTTCTACGAGTCGCCCCTATGAGCGCCGTAGCTCCTACCGGCCCAGACCCTGTCATTGGCACCTCGTAAGTACCCCTCGTGAGTATGATTCATATCTTTGTATGATATATAGACTAACATTCAAACAACAGGGTGAATCCGGCAGCCGCAACGCAAGGAGAAGAAGTGCGGAGAAATCCATCCCCCGCACCAACCAACAAGCCCCCATCACCTGCCACCACACATGCCAAGGAGCCACGCCCCAAGGGGCCCGAAGAAAGCCTGTGCTTAGCCTGGAACTTATCAAGTTTGACACGGCTGGAGGCCGAATCCGAGTGTTCAGAATTTATCGAGCACATCACCCCGCCTGTCCTCTCCCAAGACCTGGATGAATTAGATCACGAGGCCCTTATTGAGCAGTTTGACGTGTCGTCCGCACACCAAGTGACGGTGGGTGCCGCGTTAAGACGCCGTCTAATCCAGGCCCTCACTAATGTGAACCGTGCAGACAAGAGGATAGCCCGCCGCGAGGCGATGGTCGTGAAGAACGAGAAGACCATCGCATCATTGCAGGCGGCATTATTGACAACCGAGGCAACGGTGAAGGAGCAGGCGCATCACGCCGACGCCAGAGAGAAGCGTATTGCTGAGTTGGAGGCCCTCGTAGCCGCATCAAATGAGAAGGTAAACTTTCAGAATGTTTGTACATACACCCATACTTTTCATATGCATGTAACCCCAAAAAATATATATCCTTGTAATAACTCCAAATTTCATATGTAGGTGTCTGCGGCTGAGGCTGCTACTAAGGCGGTGACCGTGCAATCATTCAGCATTGCCCAGGAGCGTGACGCGCTGATGGAAGAATTGACGCGGACCCAAACCAATCTTGAAAATCAAGTTGCCTCAGCTGATGAAGAGTTAAGCAAGGTGGTTGTAAGCTGTGCGGAGAGAGTATGCCCCACTCTACTAACCGCTACAGCCGGTCGTAGGTGGATTATCGGGCAAGGACTGCGGCTTGCCGTAAGTGGGGCTCTGAATGCTCCACACCTACTGCAGGCGTTTGCTGGGGTCGTATCCGATGGGATCGACCGTGGTAGGCATGAAGGCCTGGTCAAAGCTGCGGAGATGATCGCAAAAAATGAAGATATCACACAACATCCATATCACAATCCCTCCGCAGCGGGTAAGATGACTGCGTCCATGGATGCCTTGGCAGAACTCCAACACCCCCTCCTAGACGAGCTTGAGGCAATGAAAGATGCTCAAAACGAGACAATAATGTCCCAGCTGAGTGCTGATCCTATTCCCTTGACGTTGGCTACTTACGATTCCGCATCCAAAGCCATGAAAGGCGAGAAGCCGCTTGGAGAAGCCCTAGATGCTATCGCAGTCAAAGCCCGGGACGGGAAGGATGCTCGTGGGGAGGCCCTTCGTACTTTAATTGAGGAAGGGAAGAAGGATTTAGGGGAATTCCTACCCCCCTTGTAACTTATCTGTTGTAAACACTTGTGATTATACTCGTCCGTGTATGTACACGGCTAAGACATATTTGTAGTAACTTGTCTTTTTATTTGGAAGTCCGTGAAAACCACGACCATTTTGTTTATTGTTAATTTTGAAACTTGTGTATTTCATTGTATTTCAATGCCGCATGATGCATCACGTCTTACACATGAAAAGGGAAAATACGTACACGTCTATAATTTACTAGACATGCGACATGCGTCTTTACTATGCAGAGTACCGTGTGGATACGGCGCACAAAAACTTATCACAACGTCTTGTGAGTAAGGCGTCTAGTAAGGATACATGATCCGTGCGGCTGGGGTTGCATCCCTCTTACGCGGCAAGTTGAATTAGTAGGTTCACTTAATCCTCTTACCCCGCCTGGAGGCGTATAGTACATGTACAGTAATTTGAAGGAATGCATATGAATAAAACATGGCATATTATAATTCAAGTAAAATATTCATACGACTAAGAAAAAATCTACAAAATGATTTGCACGAAATAGGCCGTGGAGCTAGCTAGGCACCACGACATTTTATTTAGAACGTTGACACTTTGTTTGAACAATAATGATAAGTCCTGAAAAACAAGAAAGGAAACTAAACAGACATAAGACAAAAGAAAACAGATAAAACCGCATGGTTCTTTATGAAGACCGCATATAGCAAAGTACCCATGCGGAAGCCGTAGCTTTCAAAGATAGCACCTTTTGAGATTGGAAATATTCCATGTGCGCTCAAGGTCGCGGCCGTCCATGTCACGTAGCTTGTACGCGTCTCATCCCAAGGCTTCAGTGACTTCATACGGTCCTTCCCACTTAGGGCCCATCTTTCCTGTGTTCTCCGCTCGACTTGCTTCGTTAGCACGATAGACGTAATCTCCCGGTCGGAAAGAAACACCCTTGACCTTGGCGTCGTAATAAGCCTTCATCTTAGCCTTGGACTTAGCCTCATTGATGGCTGCTATTTCCCTTTTTTCTTCCAACAGATCCAGGTTGATTCGCAGCAGTTCATCGTTCGTGACGACATTAACCTTCGCTGTGCGGATGGTAGGCATTCCTATTTCTGCTGGAATAATAGCTTCAGTTCCGTAGGCCAATGCAAATGGAGTATCCTCGTTGGCTGTTTTGATCATAGTCCTATGCGCCCATAGCACATGTGATAACTCATCGACCCATTTGCCACTTCGTTCATCCAGACGCGCCTTGATGCCATTCCCCATGCTTCTATTCGCTCGTTCGACAAGGCCGTTTGTTTGTGGATGCTTAACAGATGCGAAGCGTCGTTTGATGTTTAATGATGCACACCAATCTTTGAGTGGGTTGTCCGTGAACTGCTTGCCATTGTCCGAGATGATTTCTCCTAGTATACCAAAACGGCACACAATGTGTTCCCACACAAACTTCTTGACCTGCTTGCCTGTGATAGACTTGACTGCCTTGGCTTCTATCCATCGTGTGAAGTAGTCCATTGCAACAATCAAGAATTTAAACCCCCCCCCCCCCCGCAGCTACAGGAAATGGTCCTGCAATGTCAATTCCCCACTTATAAAATGGCCATGGGGACGTGATAGGTGTAAGCTCCTGCTGCGGGTGCCGCGGTACTGGCCTATGCACTTGGCAATCACTACACTTGCGGATCATGTCGCGCGCGTCTCTGTGCATGGTAGGCCAATAATATCCTGTTCGTAAGGCTCTAGCTACCACGGATCGTGGGCCTGCATGCATGCCGCACAACCCTTCGTGTATGTCAATGATTACGTAAGCTGCCTGGCGTGGTCCAACACACCGCAGCCACGGCTGCAAGAAAGAGCGCTTGTAAAGGATGCCTTCTCGAAGTTCGAAATGCTGCGACTTCCTTTTAATGCGCCTTGCTGCTTTTTCCTCGTCTGGAAGGGTCTCATTAGTCAAATAGTTGATGATTAGGGTCATCCATGTAGGTCCCTCCTCCTCAACTATAGCGGCAACCTCCCCTTCTGTTATAGATTTCTCTTTGAGTATTTCCACCAAAACTTGTTTAGACAAGTGAGCGAAGCTTGTGGATGCGATCTTGCTAAGAGCGTCCGCTTTCTTGTTCTCGCCCCTTGGCACCTGCTTGATGGAAAACCTACTGAAAGTCGCGATTAGCGACTTGACTTTTTCCAAGTACCTGACCATGTTGTCCTCCTTAGCCACATACCCACCTAAAATGTGGTTCGCGACAAGCTGTGAGTCCACGTAGGCCTCAAGGTTGCGGACTCCCATTCTAGCGGCGATTTTTAAACCCGCAATTAATGCTTCATATTCCGCTTCGTTGTTAGTGGCCGTGAACTCAAAACGGAGGGCGTACGTGAATTCCATTCATTCTGGGTTTGTGAGGATGAGACCTGCCCCGGACCCGTCCGTACACGAGGATCCATCCGTGGATAACACCCAAGGTTCCGTTAGGATCTCGTCTTGCTTAATGATTGGTCCTTCCTCATCCGGCTTCTCGATCAGGAAATCTGCCAAGATCTAGCCTTTAACAGCCGTCCTTGGTCTGTAAGATATATTGTGCTCCCCCAATAGGATGCTCCATTTCTGTAGCCTCCCTGCCACGTCCGGTCTAGAAATAACCTGCTTGATTGGCTGATCCGTAATGACCACAATTGGGTGCGCCTGAAAGTACCGGCGCAACCGCTTTGTAGAAAACACTAGTGCTAATACCAATTTTTCCATGGAGGAATAATTCAACTCCGGCCCTTGTAGTGTTCTACTTATAAAGTAGACCGGAGTTTGCACTGTATCTCTATCCGTCATAAGTACCGCGCTTATTGCGCCATGAGTAGCTGAGAGATACATAATGAGTTCCTCCTTTGGCCGGGGGGCTACTAGCGTAGGGAGAGATGTAAGATGCTGCTTTAGTTGGCCGAAAGCTTCCTCGGCTTCCTTCGTCCAGCGGAAGTCTCCCTTTCTAATACACTTCTTGAGTGTCTTAAATAGGGGTAATGACTTCTCCGCGGATTTAGATAGGAATCTATTCAGCCCGGCTAACTTCCCATTCAGGGACTGCACCTCCTTCCGTGTCTGAGGGGACGGCAGTTGTATCACTGCGTCCGTCTTCTCTGGGCAAGGTTTGATGCCATTTAGATCAATCAAATATCCAAGGAACATTCCCTCAGTTTCTCCAAACGTACATTTATTTGGATTTAACTTCATGTTAATCCTTCTCAGCGTGTCGAATGTCTCTTGGACATCCCGGAGAAGTGCCTCCTCCGTGTGACTTTTTATCACCAAGTCATCAACATAGACTTCCAGGTTGCGTCCTATTTGTGATTCAAAAGCTTTGTCCACCAACCGCTGATATGTATCGCCGGCGTTCTTCAGTCCAAACGGCATTTTCGTATAGCAATATACGCCCTGGCTCGTATGGAACGCCATTTTTTCTGCATCCTCCTCCGCCATCTGGATTTGGTGATACCCTTTATATGCATCCAAGAAGCATTTGAAAGGATATCCACACAAGGACTCCACCTTCCAGTCGATTTCTGGTAACGGGTAACAGTCCTGTGGGCAGGCCTTGTTTAGATCCGTGAAATCCACACACATGCGCCAAGTTCCGTCATGTTTCTTGACCATGACCGGATTGGATAACCACTCGTGGTAGTATACCTCGCGCATGATGCCTGCATCCACTAGTTTCCGTACTTCCTCCAGTATCACTTGGCTGCGCTCGGGCGCCTGGCCGCGCTTCTTTTGCTTAACGGGTTGGTAGCCTTGGCGGATCTGGAGCTTATGCTCTGCTATCGCACGTGGCACGCCTGTCATATGCTTTGGCTCCCATGCGAATATATCTAGGTTTGCACTCAAGAGAGAGCACATGGCCCTTTTGCCGCTATCCGAGAGCGCCCCTCCTATGGATACCTCCTGTTCCGGATAGTCAGGGTGAATTGCTACCTTCCAGTTGGGAGGTGGCGATCCATCCTTGGGTGGAACAGGTGGAGCCGGTGTTGTCACGGTATGACACTCGGATGTTGGTACGACTGTGTTGTAAATAGTAACGATTCCCCCCTCAACGGGGAATTTGATCATTCCGTGTGCCGTAGAGGGTACTGCCCGGATAGCCAAAATGCCTGGTCTGCCTATGATCCCATTATACGGAGAGTGTGAGCGTATCACCATGAAGTTCATCCACGTCGTAGTGGAATGTTCCTCATTCCCAATGGTTACAAGCAAACGCAATTGCCCTATCGGCCAGATAGTGTCTCCACTAAAGCCAGTAAGCGGCGACGTGGCCGGTACTAATTGGCTTCTTATTTCTGGGCATAACTGCACAAAACAGTGTTCATACAGTACCTCTGCTGACGATCCTCCATCTACATACATGCGACGAACGTTGTGTGTTCTAATGCTTATCTCAATAGTGAGAGGTGCATCAATCACATCGCTTGCTGTGATGGGAGGGAATGAGATTTCCCTGCCGCGTGAAAATTTTTGGCCAACTTTCTGCCTCGTGTGGCGCTGTCTGGATTGGATCATGTATATGGTCGAAGGTTTGTCCTTTTGGGGATCCTTCTTATCATACTTCTTGTTGTTGTCTTTTCCCTCCTTCCAATCCTTAACTAGGTGCTTGAGTTTGCCTGATTTGATCAGCGACTCAATATGCTTCTTGAGCTGGATACACTCCTTCGTGGCGTGGCCTTTGTCATTATGGAACTCGCAGAAGCGATTTCCATGCCGACGTTCCGGGGGATTGGTCATTGGGGGAGGCCTCGGAAAGTTCGCCCCTTCTGTCAGCAAGATCTCCCGGTAGGACATCTTTAGGGGGTGAACTTATCGTCCGACCGTCCTCCTTTGCTTTGGCTCTTATAGTCTGAGCCCTTGTTATTGTTCTGATTACCTTGACCGCCCGACTACCTCCGGGACTGATCATTTAACCGGTACCCATTTCCTCGTGATGGGTAGGCCGCGGCAACAGCTGTTTCTCCTTCTATGAAATTTCTGACCCTTTCCATGAGGTCATCATATCTCTCTGGACGCTTGTCATTGAGGCGCCTGATCAATTCTCTGTCTGTTATGGCGTGCATGTAGTCAGAGATCTTCAGGAGCTCCGGCATGGTTCTCGTGCGCGTGCACTCATCATTGAAGCGTTTAGTGAAGGCTTCTGTGGAATCCCCCGGCCGTTGCTTGACAGTTGCCAATGAGACTGGATCCCTATTATACTTCTTCCTTTGAGTATAATTATTCTCAAAGGCAGTGCGTAGTTCCGTGAAACTATCAATGCTCCGTAGAGGGAGTGCCTCAAACCAGTCGCGGGCATTTCCGATCAAGGTCGAATTGAACATTTGGCACCATATAGGCATGGGCCATCGCTCAATTTTAGCCTGTGTATCAAATATTTTAAGGTGATCGACCGGATCACCGGACCCATCATAAGTCTTGATACACGCCGGCATGCGACGCTTGGTGTCCTCAGAATAGTTCCTTATGCGGAGGGTGAACGGGTCTTCCCTGGGATCCGCCCATGGCCGGGTAAGCCTAGGGTCATCCCATGGTTCACACCATGGACGCGAAAGATCCTCCGCTTCTGCATCTCGATAGTAAGGACCATCATAATACCCATCATTGTTTGGTGGTGGTGGAGGGGTGCGCCTAGGTCGGCGACGCTTAGGCGGATGGTCATCAGAGTCCTCTCCGGATGGGTCCGAGGACGGCGGTGGTGCCCCATCCTTTGCATAGGGACCACTTTTTTGGGATGAACCAGGAGCCTTTTTCCCAGTGTTCATCCTGTCCCACACACTCGGGCGACGTGTGGTTCTGGCCAGCTCTCGATCAGGTCGCTCGGTTGAGCCATCCGACCTTTCTCCTTATCGAGACTGCGTTAATTCCTGTATAAGGCGGTCTCCTATGCGCTCAAACCCATTCCGGGGTTGAGGGGTTTCCTCAAAGGTACCCTGCTCCTGAGGTCGAGCTCTCCTTTTCCTCTGATTTTGGGAGGAGGTGGTTGGTCCGGTGTCACCAAAGTTGAGTCTGGCTTGGAGGTTCCTCCCCAGATTCAACCTTGATGCGATCCCTGGGACGATCCTTTCGAAGTTCCGCGTGAGAACTCGAGTAAGATCCTCCTCACTGAGTGGTAGGACTTCCACTTCTTCCTCCGTCGAGGGTCTGCGCGGTTCCTTGTTAGGAGGGTTTGGCGCACTCCCCGGATCAGGGTTGTCCAGGGTTGAAGTAGGTGGGGGTGTCATCGAGATCGTGCTCGTCGCCCCCACGGGCTGAAAACCGCTACGGTTACCCGGCCCGCCTGCGAGGCGGCTAGGTGATTGGTTGGGGATGAGAATCCCTTCCCCTTGGGACTTCCGGTTCCCGGGATTTACGTTCCTGGGGTTAGCTTGCGGATGCCCCTTCGTCATTGGAAATTCGAGATGAGGTTTTGTTCTAGCTTAGTGTTATAGGTCCCACGGATGGCGCCAACTTGTTGATGCAAAAGTTGGTTGATCCTTGCTAGACCCGAATTAGGCTTAATTCGGGTTGGCTAGGCTCCGGCTCCTGCACCAAGTGAATCGTTTGGTTGGGATCCTGCACACTAAACAGCACGCGTTAGGCTTACCGTGGGAATGTTTCCCACGATTAGACTCCGGCGTGAGAGTAAGTAATCGATTTAAGGTTTATGTGAGTTTAGAGTACAAGTCGTAATACCTTTGTGGAACCCTTGGGGGTTCCTTTTATAGGCAGTGGAACCCTAGTGGGCTGCCACTGATACTTTAGCCCCAAGGAAAGGATAACTATCAGAATTAGAATGATTGTTATCTTCTAATTTTGGTAGTGAATATCCTCTCCATTTGGGATGAAGATATTCCAGACAGAATATGATTCTGTCTAATCTTATGTCGGCCGCACCAGGCCGTGGGCCGCACACATGTGCGGTTACTGTTCATTCAAGCCCATAAGCCTGAATGATATTTATCCACCCATCTGTGATGGACCGGATACGGGTAGTACCCGTGGGCCGGGCTCATGACCCGGTTGGGGACTATACGTCATCAATCAAAACAATTGAATCAAAATTCTGCCCAGTTTTTAAAAACGGGTTTAACCTAATTAACCTAATTAATTAACCCTAACCCCACTAATTACAAGCCCTAATTTAATTTATCATTAAAATATGATTAATATACTGTTATTAATTAAACCCTAATCTAATCCATCATATGATCATAGAAACATTAAAAACATTTAATATGAAAAGGGTTAAGAAGGTTTTACCTTTGAATTAATAGAAGATGAAGAAAACCTAATTTTTGAAGAACCCTAATTGGCCACCATTGATGAATTTCGGCTAGAAGATGTTATGGAGGTTAAAAACCTGATTATTATGGTTATGAGTTGGGTTTTGTTAAGTCCTAAAGGCCCCCTAATCCCATTACAAGTCCATTGGGCCTGTTTTGGGCTTTTCCCTTCTTTCTTTCTTCTTTGGTACGTCTAAACGGACCCAAACACCCCTAAATTCGTTTTTATTTTTATTTTTATTATTTAATATTATGTTATTAATATTACTTTAATTTTACTTAATTTATTTCAGCTCCTAAAGCTTCCAAAACCACAAAACCGTAAAACTAGTCAAATTTACGCGTTTTACACTTTAAAAAAAAAATCTCAAATTTTGAAATAAACTTTATAACTAAGTCCTAAATGACTTAAAACCATCCCGAAAAATATTCATATGACTAATTACCTCATCCGCGACCTCTAAATGCTAAACCGTAAATCGTAAAAATACGATTTTCTATAATACATATACGTATACTTAGAACCACCAAATAACACCATCTCACTTCATAGTCACTACCATGTGAACTCATGAACATGAAATCATCACACATCGTTTCATTCACAAGGTACCCCGTACCAGAAACGATATCCAAACCACAATCTATACACACCAATAAGCACATAAACACGTAAAGACACGCAACTAGCACAAAATAAAACTAAGTGACGAACCTCAAAACCAGGGTTGTCACATCACTCCCTCCTAATAGAAATCTCGTCCCGAGATTTACTCCTTAGGATCAACACACAGACAACAAATCACACGAGGATACTTGTTCTAAATGAACTCCTCTCATTTCCACATGAACTTTAGTTCAAGTTTCAAAATACCATATATACAAACCAAAAACAATTAAACTCATTGCCAAACTCTTGACCTCACAGTCAATAAATCTCACAGATGACTCTTTGATAAAACAAAGACTCTTATTAACACAAGTCCCGAATAACCGTACATGCAAAATGCATTCTCAAATAACCTTTACCAATCTTAATACATGAAATGTATCATGTATACAACTCATTTCCCCCAGGAAATTCTATGCTCATAAGCTAATGGTCCGATCTTTCTAAAGATCATAAATGGACCTACAAAACATTACATCAACTCTTCTATTTTACCAAAACATACCACCCGTTACTATGGGTGAAACTCCCTACATAACTTTGTCACTAACTCTAGTGGTTTCCTCCTTTTCTACATAGCATCCCTTGTTGCTCTCATCCTTTCCACAACCATCATTACCACATTAGTAGTCTCTTTTACCAATTCTAGTCCACAATAGGGGCAACTCACCCTATCCTTTCATATAGTGCCTCAAATGGCATTTATCGACTTCTAGTATGATAACTATCATTATATGAAAACTCAGCCATCGCTAACGAGTTTCCTAACTACCTCTAAATCAATCAGTATAGGTCAGTGCCATTTCCTTTTCCATACTACGATAGTATTAGCCTGCTTGTGCTTTATTCTACTCATTAAGCTCAACCAAAGTTTTACCTTTGGTTCCTATCTCGGCCTATTTCATTCATGCTTCGCTTCTATACACACTTCCTTCTTCTTCTTCAACTCCTACCATACATCACGATGTGATGCTTCCCATCGTTTCTTCCCTTGCCATAATCCTTCATAAGGCATTCCATACATATTAGGCTAACTTTTACGCAAAATCCTCTATTCCATCACATCCGTACGCAATCCTTCCAACTTCTCAACTACGTGACTTTTCATTCCTCTTGAAATATGAGATGAATTAGTTCGTCTATCGTCTATCACCCAACTCTCGTCGTACTTATTCCTCCACCGCATTATGTATCCCTTTCACCAACTTCGTCCTTACATCGCCCTTTCTAAGCTACTCATATCTATGTAGGAAGTTTAGTCTACGTCCCTTTTCTCCATATGATTATCCAAGCCACGCAACTTACAGGTTGACGCGTTCTCCGCTTTAGACAACTCAACTCGTGCAACCTACAACCTTCATCCAAATCACCCTAATACGTCATCCATATTGTTCCAGTTCGTCTCTGCTTCACTTTATTCTTCTTATTCCATGTCTCATCAACCATACTTTCCTTTCCCAGATGGTACTTGGCCTTGCAATTTTCTTTCGTCACTTAACTCCACCCATCACCTTTGCCAAAAGTTCAATCAAGATGATTGAATATGTGTTGGAGACGTTCATGATCCGTATAGATCATTCTCCACATCTCGTACAACAAATGCCTCTAGCATTCTAGGCAGATATAACAATCCAGCCCCACTAACTAAGTCCATCTAGTTCTTCCAAATCTTCAGTTCCTGCAACGTATAAGCGATCGCCTTTCTTTGTCGTCCTCGCACGCGTCCAAATCTTTGCTCCACGTATCGTCATGCTTCGCAAATTCATCCAGTCCTTCTGATAATGCCAAGATCGGCTCATTATCCAATCCGCCTCTTCAGCCTCCAAAATGCTTCCTCATCCTTCTTCACTTTGCCCCTTGCTTGTTCCATGATATGCCATCATCTCTAACTACTCACCATAGTAAATTTAGTACTAAAACTCACACTTGAAAATCTCACGTATAAATCCACTCCAAAATCAACACATAATTCGCCTCACTCTCCTTCTCAAATT
Source organism: Glebionis coronaria (assembly GCA_025667525.1). Classification (NCBI taxonomy): domain Eukaryota; kingdom Viridiplantae; phylum Streptophyta; class Magnoliopsida; order Asterales; family Asteraceae; genus Glebionis; species Glebionis coronaria. The sequence goes on along the minus strand of CM046880.1, from coordinate 122,944,235 downwards.
TGAGTAGGTCAAGATGTCGTCGATGCTCCCGATGACAACTCGTTTATACACGTTCATGCACACTTGGTTCATTGACACCATTAAAACCGCTAGTTCTTTGGCGAAGCCAAATGCATACCCGAAATCCTAAAGCGTTCATACAACATCCTCAGCAGTTTCAACTATGTCCTCCTTGCACCCTCTCTCAGCGGCAATAAGAATAAATTCTTACCTCGTTATACTTGCAAAATTATACACGCATTTTAAAAGAACAATGCTTCCTCTCATCAGACCACTCAACCATTTTCCGCATCCAATCTACTACTAAGCAACTCAACTTTTACCTTGCATCCGTTGGAATTTCTAACATCTCTTGTTTTTAGATCACTCCATCAACGATTTCCTTGGAAAGACACTAACTGCAACTCCTCTCACTTCTCCTACTTGCTCTATTTATGGTTCTACCTCAAAATAATAGGCAAACCTACTAAATTTCAGGAAGTTTTTAGAAAACAAACATTCCTTACGAACAATATCCCCGTTCAACACTCTCTATGGCACATTACTTGTGCCAATTTCCATACCTTTCACAAATCTCTATTCATCTCCCTTGGCACTCCTAATAGACCTCATACCCACATTAGTTCGTCTACGAACCGCTTTCCTCCCCACTAGGGTATTCTGACCGTTCTCTCATGGTCACCTACTTAAGCGTGTAGGCGCGAACAAGTCTTTCATACAACTACCTCAACGCTCCTGAACAATACGAAACCAAAACTACATCCTGAATCCATCAGATACGATCAATGAATCAAACCAACGGATAACTAACGACATTTCACGTGCACCAATTAAAACAAGTCAAAAACCACGAGACTCAAAAGAAACTCAAACCCAGAACATGTATCAATTCAAAATGACCCATGACAACGAAAAATAATCCAAGAAACACCCAATGGCAACCAAAACATATTACGCCCCGCAACATATTATTTAAACCGTGCAAAAGACCGACCTTTCCAAAAGAATACACTCTTATTTATTATTATTATTATTTTTTTACCTCCCCACATCTATGTGTCTCAAACCATCTACAAACAACCTTCTAGGCGATCTCAAAACTCAACCAAGGACTAGGTATCCCGTGCACCCAAAATAAAAATAAACTACTATTCAAAACTCAACCTTGAACCCGACACTTGTACAACAATTCCGACCAGTCCACTGACCTCCCATGACTATACTTTCTGAATATTTGAAAAGTATGTTCCGAGTACATAATTTTTGGCTTTTGAATCACTCAAAAAGCTCTAAAAACGAGCAAGTTATGACCGAAACAGTTTTATATTAATGAAAGATAAAATTGTATGTGAAATCTTTATAAACTCAAATTAACCTTGAATTAATAATTATAAATGACGTGAATCGGTTAAACCCAATTATATAAACTATGTAAGTAGAAAGAAATTTTACTTCGCTTTATTTTAAAGAAAGTCTTTTAGAATTTGAAATAAATAAGTGTTGACTAAAAAGAAATCTTATGTTACATCTTGTTTCAAACACGACCCCAACACCTTACCCTTATTTTACCGAATACGACCAACTATCTAACCCTATACTAGATTTCTAAGTCCACTTTTTCCATATACCAACCAAAAGAAATGTAAGACTCAACACAAAAGATTTCATTATCTTAAAAGAAATCCCAGGTTATTTCAATAGACTTAAAACCAAGAACACCGTTTTAAAACGTACACGTGAAATACGAAACTCAAAGAATACGCTACAAGACAGAGTTCAAAAGATTCAAAACGTCGTTGAAACTCCACCAAACTCCAGCACCATAAAACACGAACAAACACAAGGTACGTTCAAGTTATAATAACTAGTGAACGGCCATATACCATAACTTAACACATAGTAGTATATATACATCCGCATATATATACATATCGAATCTCCCAAACATAATCGTTATCATACATGTCAAGTCAATCAATCGCTTTATACGCTCGTTTTTTTCCATACGAGAAATCACCATCTAACTGTGCCACAACAAGGCATAAAGCCCACCTCCAAAACCAAACCATATCGTGTGACCCCATAATCACACAACACAACTATAACCCAAAACATATAACACAAAAGAACGATAGCCATCTCATAGGCAACCATTACATAAACCCATAAATTATACGTATACCCAAATTCTACATCTCATCATATACAAGCATGTACTAACCCTCTTTCATACAACCATACTTGGGAACCCATTGAACTTATGGTACTTGAATAACTATGTTGGCCACCATACTTATACAATTACCCTTTCCCCAATGCACTCCCTTCTATGATGACACTTATAAGAATCAATACATTATATAACACATAAATCCATCTACTCACATAAGCTCATAACCACATACCCAATAGATAACATAATAAAACTCTTGAAATACGTAAATCCATAGTCTAGCTAAAACAGCATAGACTAAATCCAAAATGAAAACATAATCAGTTATAAGTCATGTCGCCCGTAAGAGTGTAAACAACTTAAAATCCTTCCTATCCACCTACTCCTAGTAGCTCGAACCACCACACGATTCTTAGGGAACATGACTTAAGCATCAAAAGAAAAGTAACATACCTCAGGTATCTAAAATAACTCGATAAAAGATAGAAACTACCTTGTACTAAATTATGTACTATAATGTAAAATTTAAGCAAAATACAACAGTGACTAGCGTGGACGATTATGGTTCAACCCGCACTAGTCACAACCCGAAAAGAAAATAACATGTGACTAAGTATGAACATACTATGGTTCAATTCATACTAGTCAAAACATCGCAATAAATAACATCCAAACACATCAATTATTATAAAATGCACACATACTCCTATGACTCCTCTATGCAGGGACCCTTAAGCTATAGACTAGGCTACGCGACTAGGCAACCTAATTCTCTATAACCATTGTCTCTTATACCATTCTGTCACACCCCACCATGGCGGAATATGGGGCGCGATGTATGGATATCATCACAACATGGCGTGTCTATAGAGATAACTAAATGAAATAAGAAATGTCATAAATGGCGACATAAATGTCATGACAATATCTCAACATGCAGGAGTCTAGGTAAATAGGTAACAGTACTACCATTTACCCGAGACAAACAAATAACACAAACAGATCAAACATATAGGTGCCAACATGCATCACTTATAAAAAAACATAAAGGTAAACTAAGAAGGAAACGGGGATATCCTTCTATATGCATTCCTACGCTCTCCAAATCCTATCCACATAAGTTCTCACGCTTAACCACGTTATCACCTGAAAGAGACACTAAAACACGTCAACATAAAGTTGGTGAGAGTCATAGGTTTAGAATCTAACGCTAAATCAGTTACAAGCTGTGAATAACAGACACCAATACAATAACATATGGACAATGTGCTACAAGTATGCATTAACAACTAAAAATTCAAGATCAAACATTTCAAACCAAAATCCAAGGCTCCTACCTTGCCAAACAACATGGTACCATAGATTATCACACTATGTACCTATCCCAAGGCCACTACCTTGTTATTAACCATTGGTCCCATAGACGATCACGCTATGTACCTATCCAAAGGCCACTACCTTGTTATTAACCATTGGTCCCATAGGCGCCCATACACCTATGTACCTTTCCAATCCAGATCATACACAAACAAGAATCACATAGCAGTTAATCACATAATGTACACACAAGTCCATCTCAAACCTTAAAAACATTCACAGCATCAATTTATAAGCAACTCAACACAGTGTCTCTTCCATCCCATCTGGAAGTCAAAATCAAAAGTAAACATGGGACTATGAAACACACCTGATAGCTTCTTCACAAGTCCTCGCACTAGCAACAAGCTAACAAACCAAAAACACGAAATCAATACACGAACCAATCACTAAGATGGCTCATCAACCTATGAGGTACATATAGCCTATTACCATATAAATACCCCATTGATAAGCTCTAATAACCCCATTACCCTTCCTTAACAAGTCCTTAACTTGGTTAAGTTTAATAACTATCCCGTTCATATTTTACACAAAACAGTCCCAGTTTTTAGGTCTCAAAACATTAAGTCAAATATCCACTTAAATATACCCATGGTTTCTGTAAAAGGAATATTCACACTTTTATACATGTTAGTTAAAACCTCCCACTTGACCTAACCTTAAAGCTACTGTTAAGGCCCCGATATATGTGTATATATTGCTACCTATCCAGAATTCACTTATTTTAAACGTATGAAAAGTTTGTTACCATTAGAGGGTCTTACCCTAAACCACAACCTTATCCCAAGTGCAGATACTTAATACAATATATAAACCATCTCTCATGTTCGTGAGAAGATCTCAATGCAACCCTAAGTACCCCAAACAACCCAAAACTTAAAAAGAAAACAGGCTGAATTCAAAACTGTTTTGACCTCCGACTGTTGTAACATGTTTTTGACCCACTTCTCGACCTCCAATTTAGTTCTCGTTTCTTGATTTAGAATGCCAACTCAATTACTTATCCAGGGCTAGCTTGATCGCATCTTGAATGTTCCTAGAACTCTATATATGATCAAAATAATTGACTCAAAATTCTACCCAGTTTTTAAAAAACGGGTTTAACCTAATTAACCTAATTAATTAACCCTAACCCCACTAATTATAAGCCCTAATTTATTTAATCATTAAAATATGATTAATATACTGTTTTTAATTAAACCCTAATCTAATCCATCATACGATCATAGAAACATTAAAAACATTTGATATGAAAAGGGTTAAGAAGGTTTTACCTTTGAATTAATAGAAGATGAAGAAAACCTAATTTTTGAAGAACCCTAATTGGCCACCATTGATGAATTTCGGCTAGAAGATGTTATGGAGGTTAAAAACCTGATTATTATGGTTATGAGTTGGGTTTGGTTAAGTCCTAAAGGCCCCCTAATCCCATTACAAGTCCATTGGGCCTGTTTTGGGCTTTTCCCTTCTTTCTTTCTTCTTTGGTGCGTCTAAACCGACCCAAACACCCCTAAATTCGTTTTTATTTTTATTTTTATTATTTAATATTATGTTATTAATATTACTTTAATTTTACTTAATTTATTTCAGCTCCTAAAGCTTCCAAAACCACAAAACCGTAAAACTAGTCAAATTTACGCGTTTTACCGTAAAAGACGTACAATATACACTTTTAAAAAAAATCTCAAATTTTGAAATAATCTTTATAAGTAAGTCCTAAATGACTTAAAACCATCCCTAAAAATATTCATATGACTAATTACCTCATCCGCGACCTCTAAATGCTAAACCGTAAATCGTAAAAATACGATTTTCTATAATACATATACGTATACTTAGAACCACCAAATAACACCGTCTCACTTCATAGTCACTACCATGTGAACTCATGAACATGAAATCATCACACATCGTTTCATTCACAAGGTACCCCGTACCGGAAACGATATCCAAACCACAATCTATACACACCAATAAGCACATAAACACGTAAAGACACGCAACTAGCACAAAATAAAACTAAGTGACGAACCTCAAAACCAGGGTTGTCACAAAAAACTTATCCACACCTACAAACACATCCTACGCAATACCTACGGGGTAAGCTATGGTTCGGTTGGCTAACTCAAGGGTCATCCTAGTGGGAGTGAGCTCGGGAAGAGAGTGTTTTTTCCAAACCAATAAAGGCATGAGGTTAATGCTTCCCCCTAGATCCGCCAAAGCCATGCAATTTTCCACACCGGGAAAATTACAAGGTATCAAGACGCGCCCCAGATCTCCAATTTTTGTTGGTAAGGTTTTAAGTAGCACGGCGGAACAATTTTCATTAAGGGATGTGTTGGTCAAATCAACCAATTTTTCCTTGTTTGAGAGTAAATCCTTGAACATCTTAGCAAACGTTGGCATATAAACAAGAGCTTCCGCAAAGGATATGTTAATGTTGAGTTGCTTGAACATCCATAAGAAATTTGAGACTTGGATGTCATCCTTGTTCTTTAACTTGTCCTTTTTCAACCTTGAAGGATAACGAAGAGTTGGTTTAGGTGTAGGTGTTGTATTGGAAGATTTGTCTTTGATAGCTTCTTCATTGGGAGTTGTGGAAGGTAAAGGATAAGTAGGAATAGGTTGAGAAGGTGTGTTTGATTGAATGGAAGCATTTTGAGGTGGTGAAGTAGATGTAAAAGGCTTGTGACATGGAGGAACAAAAGTGGGTTTAACAATAGGAGGTTTAGTAGGTGAAGGATCCTTTGTTGACTTTCCACTCCTTGTTGTAATAGCATTGACATTCGCCCTTAGATTTGCTTGTGTGTTAGATGGTAAAGCCCCTTGTGGTCTTTGATTATACATAATTTGGTTGTGAAGAAGAGAAAATTTCTTGTTATTTTCCTCTTGAGCATCTTTCATTTGTTTCTCATAAGAAGTAAGCTTTTGAAGGATCAAATCCATGGGGTTAGGTTCACATTTCCTTGATAGAAACCTTGATGTGGATAAGGTGGAGGTGGTGCATTAAATCCTTGATTTGGTGGATAAAAGGTATTTCCTTGATTGTGAAAGTTGTTAGGTGCCTTGTAGTTATTCCCTTGATAATGTGGTCTTGGGCCTTGATTCCGGTTTTTAACAATTGAGGAGGATTTTGTTGAGGTTGGGTGGATGGTTGGGGTGGGAATCCCAGTGGAGTAAGGTAATTTTGGGACTTGTAAGAAAGGTTATTGGGATTGATATTTGGCTTGAAATGTTCACGATGTTCCTCTTGGTAAGCATAGCATTCCCCTTGATAACCTTGCACCTTATCACATTGTTCATAAGAATGATGACCTCCACAAGTCTCACATGAAAGATTAATTGCACGCACATCATTTGTAGAATGATTGCCCATAGAAAGCTTCATAAAGTCATTCATCATCGTTTCTTGCATCTTTTGAGTGTTTTGCATGAATGTTTGAATTTCCTTTTGAGCTTGAGTAAATGATTTAATGCATGAAATGAGTTGAGTCTCCAATGGTTTAGAACCTCCTTCTTGAATGACATGGACTCTTTCATCAAATTGTGTGTTGGTTTGCACCATTGCTTTGGTCTCCATAATATCCCAAGCCTCTTGAATGGATTTAAGAAGAATATTCCCTCCCGCGGAAGCATTGAGTGAGTCTTGGTGATGAGGTTTAAGGCCATTGTAGAAAGTATTGATTTGGTGAACTTCATCCAATCCATGGTTAAGGAATCTCCAAAATAACTCTCTATACTCCTCCCAAGCATCACTAAAAGTTTGACTAGGTTTTTGTTGAAAGCCTATAATTAAGTTCCTCAAAGCCGTGGTCTTAGATGGGGGAAAGAACTTGTTCAAAAACTTGGTAGTGAAACCATCCCATGTGGTAATACTATCGGGTGGTTGTGTATCTAATCAATGCTTAGCCGGACCCTCTAGTGAAAATTGCACCAATATCAACTTAATGGCATCATGGGGAACTCCATTGTACTTAATGGTGTTGCAAAGAGCAAGAAATCTCTTAAGGTGATCATGAGGATTATCATTCTTGTTTCCATAAAAAGGTGTGTTTGAAACCAAGTTAATTGATAGTTGTAAAATCACACTTGTTTAGGATAACAAGGCAATTAGGGTAAGTATTAACAAGCGGTTTAGGAAAACCACAAGTTATGACCCAAAAATAAAGTGAGTTCGTTCTCGAGGAGGCTAGTGTGTTGTGTAATGAATTGATTAATATTTGTGATTATATTGAGAAAAAGAAAATAGAAAGGGGACGAGAAGAGAATGACGGTTACGAAGACGGATCGAGCTAAGACGAAAAGATCGTTCACGTAAAACCGTAAAAACTGCAAAAATTAAAATTTTAACCTAAAAATTCCTAAAAATTACTAAAAACCCACAATAATATTCTAAGAGTTTACAAAAAATCCAAACTTGCTAAAACCTTTTAATTAATTCGATAATGACTTTTTAATGCTAATTAAAGCCCTAAAAATCACAATTAATTATTAAAAAGTCCCAAACAAGATTTTAAAGTTTGTAAACCTCAAAAATAACCTAATTAAGCTAAAAAGTATTTTTTAAAATTTTAAAACGAAATAAAACTATTTTTAAACACTTAAAAACTATTAAAATCAATTAAAACTTAAATTAATTCTAGAAAATAATTGAAAATCCCTAAAAATATTTGGAAAGTTACAAAATTCCTAATTAAGTGTCTATAATCTAGGAAAAATGTAAAAACTTAAAAAATCAAATTTTAATTTTTAATAAAAAAATAATATTAAAATATTCAAAAAATTCAAAGTTTATAAAACAATTCTAAAAAATTACCAAAAATCTAAAATAATGTAACTAAGACAGAAATGCAATTAAAAGTTTCTAAAACCCTTTTAATAATTTTATATTAAATTCTAAAGTTGGTTAAAAACCCTAAAATCATATAAAATCAAAAATAAGACTTTTTGAAAACTTAATTGGTTGTAAACCTCAAAAATATAGTTAAAAACCTAAAAACTATTTTTCCAGATTTTTAAATACTTTTTCCTAATTTTTATTTACTTTCTAAAATTTAAACTTAAAATAATCCTAGTAAATTAAATAAACACGTGGAAAATAAACTTTTTGAACCAAAAAGTCCTAAACCTATATAAAAACAAAAGAAAAATACTAAATGGGAAAAAGCCAAAAGGAATAAGCTGAAATCAGCTTATAACTAAGCTGAAATCAGCTTATAACTAAGCTGAAAGGTTTAATAAGCTAGAAACAAGGACTCCTTATATATTAAACTAACCAAGTGATAACCAGTCAAAGACCCTAGGGCAACTGGTTATCACGTTGGTGTGTGAGAGGAGTGGCGCAGGTTCGAGTCCTGGCTACGTCCTTTTTACAAAAACTTTTTTTTTCTTTTTATAACTTTAAAACTCAGTTACAGTAACCTTTACTTACTCTAAAACACAAATCAAATAACAATTAGGCAAGAATCAATGCCTTAGAAAGCAAAAAAACGTGCCTAGATAGGATGCTAGTTTGATGAACACAAAGGATGAATCTTCACAGTGAAGATATGAACAAAAGGGCTTGTTCAGTGAGATTGCTGGTGTTTGATGGACAATGGGGGCACTCCCACAACCAGTTGGGTTGTGGGAAGTCAATTGGACAAGAAAAATCACACAAGTCTTCACACAAATTGCACACAAATGACAAAAATGGTTCTGATATAGCCTAAATGGTGTCTGAGAGTATTTTACTGATGCAACTTGCACAAAAGTGACTTTAACTTGCTCAAATCTTGCACACAATCCAAAAAAATGACATGAAATCTATAACAAACCCTACTATGCACTTAATCCTAACAGATTATCAAGATTGGTGAACAAATTTCAACTAAACAAGGTGATTTTAAGGCTACTAATTTTTGACCAAGTTTTATCAAACTTTGAACACACAAACTGATTTAAAGCTTACCACAATGAAATCAGTGACATCAATATACCACCACTATCACTTATAAGTGTGTCTAGATGGGTTATTTACCATAAGCTTGTCAAACAATTGGCTTAAACCCCTATCCCAAAACCCCTTTAATTTTCAGTGAAATCTTTTTTCAAACCAAATCAAAACAAACTCAAACAGATTTACTTCTAACTACTCCTAACATGCATATTACACTTAACTGAGCAATATCAAGCCAAATAACAGATACTTAAACCACTTACATGCAGATTCACCAAATCATACAAAATACCAATATTTGAAACTAAAAGCTAAGAACAAGGGATTTACCTTGTGGGACCCACATCCAGGTCCCACAATGGTTGCTTAGCCATCTCCTTCAGACTGGGGCCTGAGCAGAACCTTGGACAAACAATCTCCCAATGAAAACCTGCTAAGAACAAATGAACAAACCAATGACACAATAATCTGATTTTTTTTTCTTCCTTTTTAAAACTTTCTCAAATAACTTCCTTAAACTTTTTCCTTCAAAAACACTTACACAAACCAACCAAAAACTTGGAAAACCAAGATTCAGAACAAGATTTTGCCAAAAATTCACTTTTTCAGAAACTTGAAAAAAGAATGACTTTTGAAAAATCTTTGAACTAATGAACAAGTATGGAACTCAGATTGCTTAAACTCACAAACACCAACTTTTATCAAGTAAAAAGGAATTATATTAAACTTAAAAATAATAACTTTTAATTGCATAAAAAGGGATTACAAAATGATTTAGCAAATCTGGAACAAAATATATGGGACACACACGTCCCATATTTATACAACTAAACAGAAGCTTCTAGTCTACCTCAATAAAAAATTCATAAACTAAAACCCTAATGTGCTGAAAATCCAAAAATGCCCTTGTTCTTCATCTTGAAATTTGAATTTTGTGGCTTCATGTGATGTTACAGCTGTTAACAAGTGATCAGGAGCGTTGGTTTGAGCTTGTGTTCAAAGAAATGTGATCCATCCGTTGGTCTTGTCGGTTTTAGGGTTTTGAGGGAAAGGGACGTTGCAGGGGTGGGCCCTACCCAACACATGGGTGTGTTGGGGTCATGGTTTGTGTGTGGGTTTGGGTGAGGATGGAGTGAATCAAGGATCTGGAGCATATTAAACATTTTCCCCTTGTTTTGTGATTAATTCATCCTGGGAAGATATTAGGGTTTAAGGGGTGATTAGGGGGCGTTTAATCTGTTTTTGGGGTGGATTATTTAAAAATTGTGTTTAGGTGGAAAAAGTTGGGTTTGACCTTGGTTTTGACCAAGTTTAATAAATAAACCTGGGTGGAAGGGTGACATGGCGTGGGGGGTGATGTGGTGATTTGTGATTGGTGGAGTGGGATGATGTGGATGGATGATAGGCTGGTGTGAGTTAGAGTGTTTGACAATTTTGGCCCCCAAGGTTTCTTCCTTTGTTTATTCAGTATTAAATAGCCAACAACTCCAAAATCCTTAGTAACAACTTTGGTATACTTGTCAAATTTGGCACAAGTATTTTTCATGCTTTAATCAAGGACTTTAAATGCAACTTCTTCAATCTTCAAGGGCTGTTCTTGACATTTCTTCAAACTTTAAGGATTTTTCTTGTAAAAATGACTATTGGAGGGTCATTTGTGACAAGTCTTCAAAGATGAGGGACCAAACTTGACATTCTTCAATTCTTCAAGGTCATTTTTGGAAATTCCAGATTTGGGCCCGGTTCATTGTGCGGCTTCGTTTCCCGTGTTCGTTTTTTATTGATTCTTGTGATTTTCTCAATATTTGTACCTAAAATACACAAGCAACAAACACGAGCATATATTTGACAGTTTTAATGATATTTTATGCATTTTAAGCCCGATTTGGACGATGAGACTATGTATAAAAGCAGTCTCATCACTCCCCCATAATAAACCATTACCGTGCCCTCACGCAATGCTAGAATAAAGTATCGTAGCACCTCCAAAATTCATTTTTATTCACTTTATTGTAATGATAAACTAGCTACACTACTACTATTACTACTACTTGCGTTTTAGACATAATGCATGATTTTCATCGCAAAATGGGACGTTTAGGTTCATAGAATAAGAACACGTGAATGCTTCGTTAGAAATAATTTCATCGTCCTTGATTTTCACCCTAATTCCATGCCAAGCGTGTAACGAGATCATTGTCATTATAAGTTAGTAATGCTAACACCACTCATATGCCCTAATCACGTACTTATCCTCCCATTATTCATAAGTGGTATCTCTTATATTTTATGTTGTCTTGAATGTTTCACGAGGATACATTGTTTGACTTATGCGATAATAGAGATTTAGGTCTAAAAATAGAGTCCTAACGGTGTAACTAAGACTATCAAATCAATAACCCCTCCCAATAGACAACGATGTTAAAAAATTAAGTCGACAAGAAGAATCGATAAACACGGTTTTATAACGGTTTTAAACATGAGACTTATTACCAAGACTTTTATACGCCCCCTAACGAAAGGGCCTTATTATCTTTGGTCTACCTCCATCTTTTTATTCAACTTCGCCATGAAGCTTTTATTATGACTTCGGTCTTGCCTTGCCTTTTATTATCCGCCTCATCGGTGGTTTTATTAGCCAAAGACGTATATCCTTACGCTAAAGCGAATTTTGGATCTTTAAAGCTTCGAAGATTAAGGCTTGATTCACTTTCAATTTTGCATAGATTTTTCGGCCTTGTGGGGCTTCAAATTGTTTGCTAGATTTAGGTGAGCACTTGAAATCTTATTATTGGGTGAAGCTTTCGATTATTCGGGTGCCAATACTTCAAAACCGTGACGCTGGCGATACCTTAATGTCTTCCCAATTTAATAACACGGAAGCTACTAGAAAAGACTAGAAACCCAACAATCCTAACTAAACCGCTAAGTCAATATTTATTAAGCAAAAAATATTTACATGCGAAGGGAGAATAAGCAAACAACGAGAACACATGAGTTTTTGAAAGAATACGAGTACTCTACGTTTAGCATAGTAACTTATAATTAAATCTATCATTTCTCGTCCTCATTCAAGAGACTTAGCCTAATGTGTAGTTAAGGAATCAAAGCTAAGTGCTCAACACGCACGGTCGAGTGAAAAATTACTCTTATTCTCGCCATCGGAAAACCTACATTCCTGTCTTTAAACACTTATAAAACATGAGAAAAATTTTAAAATTTGGCCATTTTAAGCCTTATTTTAAAACAAAATGATAACAAAAAGATAAACTTTTGGAAAGCGTGAAGGTTTGGCAAGGTAAGTATCTATTCACCCCCCCATACTAAAGTTAAACATTGTCCTCAATGTTTCGAGTCTAGGGGTGCAAACACCCCCATACTAGAGACGTAGTCGAATGCCTAATCTAGCATGGAAAGGGTGTAACCGTTAAATCAAATAGCCGTTTATGAAGTGTGCTATAAACCTAAGGTTAGAACATCAAAGGATATATCATTTGGATATTGAGAAAGTCTTCAAAGCAAACGATCGAGTGCTCCCATAACGAACACGAGAGGCTCCAATCGTGAAGATCATGATCTAAAAACCACAATTTACAAACAACCACGGAACAAAGGTTGGAAGGGCACAAATCCCCTCACATTAAACTAATTAGAAAGAAATAATATGTACATGGATAAGCATGGGTCTCCCCCACGAGGCACCTTGTTTTTGATTACCGAATCAAAAGCTCGACTCGAATCCCCCATAAATGTGATCATTTAGGGATAATCATGGTGTGGTCAATTTTTAGTGGGGCTTACATGATAAACAAGGCCCAAAAAGCAACCGGTATTAAGGACTAAGTCCTTTGATGGTGCAAAATATCGGGATCGAAGATGGCGTTCTCGTTTTCATTGGAAAAACAAATCAATGCCACTTCATCATGTGTCAACATAAACCCAAAGGGTTTCAAGAAAATAGATGAGAAGAAATAGAAGGGTGGGACAATGGGTAAGTCATAAAAACATTGAGCTACTCGAGTTAGACTCGCACCAATCAAATGAAAAGATTTTCCATTTATTGCATCGGTGGAAGACTGAGATTTCCCTTTATAAGCAATTTCGAGATCAAAAATCTCGTCCTCGGTGGAGAAAGGGGAGGGAACATAAGGGGCTTCCCCCACACTAAGTCCACACAAAGCATCGTCAAAAGGAGAGCTTGTAGCACTCAAAACACGAGGTGATGACGGAGTTAGAGTTGTAGAAAAATCTTTTAAATTTAATTCAAAATCTTTTCCTTTTTCATCTTTTAAACTCTCCTTGTGAAAACCCGATTTAATTATGTCAAAAATATTTGGTGTTTCTAAAGCAATGTTAGTCACACTAAAAATTCTCACACTTGAAAATCGTTTTGGCAAAGGTGGTGGTAAGTTTTCAAAACGTTTGTTAACAAAGAAAACTCCCCCATTGGTATCAACATATTCATCATCCGAAAAATCATTCGAGATTGGAATCGTAGGCTTAACACTCTTAACCTCCACCGGCGGAGGGGACGAAACTTCATTTTAATCATCAACTCCTAAAACTCTTTTTGAAATCTTTTTGCAAATGTTTTTGATGGGATTGACATTGTACAAAGACGTGATAGAATACACATGAGAAAGCGTGGAGTTTTGAGTTGCATTTATGACGAGTTCTTCCTCATTTAACCGAAGAGTGATTTTCCTAGCATGCACATCGATAAGTGCTCTCGAGGTATCCAAAAATGATCGACCTAAAATTAAAGGAACTTTAGGATCGATGGGAATGTCAACAACAACAAAGTCTACGGGATAGTAGAACTTTCCAACTTTCACGAAGACGTCCTCGGCTACTCCACAAGCTAGAATCGTAGAATGATCGGCCATTTCGATTGACATTCTTGAAGGAGTGAGATTGGGAAGATTGAGTGATTTAAAAATCTCAAGAGGCATCAAATTAATACTAGCACCAAGATCGGCCAAGGCGTAGCATTCTTCCATGTATTGTATAGCACATGGGATTAAAAACTTGCCGGGATCACCGACTTTTTGAGGTGTGCGGCTAAGAAAAACCGAAGAACAACTAGACGATTTTTGCAATTTCTCTTTGTTATTCAACATACTTTTGAAGTTTGCGGCAAATCGAGGCATCATGACTAAGGCGTCGGCGAAACTTATATTAAAATGCAAGTCACGAAACATTTTCATAAAAAGTTCAAATTGATAATTATTTCGTTCTTGTGCCTTTTCCTTGTCTCGTCTTGAAGGGTAAGGTAAGGGTGGTGTGGGTTGGGGCATAGGCATAGGCAACGGCCTTGGAATCTCGGGTTCCATGATTGGTGTTGGTTCAACCGTAGGTGTGGTTTGAGCGGTACTTCGTGGGCTTTGAATTTGCTCCTTTTCTACCACCACCTCGGGTTCTTTCTCTTTTTCCTTCTCCATAGAAGTACTTGGACGAGAAATGGGTTCTTTGAAAGTTTTACCACTACGAGTAGTAATAACCTTCAATTCTCCTTTCGGGTTCACGATGGTATCACTAGGAAGACCACCCGAAGAAGAAGGTTTACACATGATAGCTTCAAACATTTTTCCCATTCGGTATTCAAACTTAGATTGCCTAGCATCCGCTTTTAACAACTCTTGCTTAATCTCATGTTGACCTTGCTCCATTTTTTGTTGATTTTGTTGGAGTCGTTGAACATTTCCTTCAATTTTATTTGCATGAGTTTTAAGTTCATTAGCAAGTTCGTTTTTAAGCTCGTTTTTCAGCTCGGATCTTAAGCTAACCATTTCACGTTACATATTATCAAACTTAGCATCGTTTGCCTTAGCATAATTCAAAAACTCTCCTTGAAGATTTTTGGTGTGATCATTATGAAAACCTTGTGTGGTAGTTTGAAAATCACGGTTTTGGTTTTGGTTTGAAATTTGCCCATTACCACTTTGATAATTACCCTTGTTGTAATTACGTTGATTGCCTTGATAATTACCACCTTAGTTGTTGTTTCGATAGTTATTAGCATTTTGATTTGGTGGAGCTTGATTTTGGCGTGAACCTTGGCCGTTTTGGTTATAAGTTCCCGTGGCTATATAAGCACTCGAAGTGTTACCATCCGCGGTAATGCACTCGGAAAGATCATGAGCTCCACCACACGACAAACAACTATTAGAAACCGCTTTAACCGAAGCGGAATTCGAAGCTTCTTGAGCTTTCCAATGGGACATAAGGTTAGCAAATATATCAAATAATCGATTTTCTTCATTTGCTTCATCATGAAAAGCATTAATGCTACGAGACGATGATGAGCCCATTTTGGCAACACTCGGTGTGTTACGAGGGCTATAAACCTTAGACCTATTCTCAATTATCACCAAAGCTTCTTCAACCGTTTTACATAAAAAATTACCACCCGCGGCGGCATTTAGATAATCTCTTTCATGATCATTAAGTCCATTGTAAAACGTGTCTATTTGATGCAAGTCGGAAAAACCGTGATGAGGACATTCATGTAACATCTCCTTAAACCTATTCCAAGCCGTTGAAAAACTTTCATTTGATTCTTGTGAAAATTTAGAAATCTCATTTTTCAAATGCGTAGTCTTAGAGGGCGGAAAAAATTGGTTCACAAATTTTGAAACGAGATCCTTCCACGTTAATATAGAATTGGGTGGCTCTTTCTCTAACCAAATTTTAGCGGGCCCCGCTAAGGAATACAGAAAAAGCATCATCTTAATCGAGTCATTCGAGACATCCTTAAATTTGCAAGTGGCGGTAAGACGATTGAATTGGCGGATATGGTTGTGTGGATTGTCCTTCTCATCACCACGGAATTTGTTGTTTTGGATCATCGACAACAAACCCGTTTTCACCTCAAAATTCTCCGCAAGGATAGCGGGAATCACAATAGCTTCTCCATAACCCTCGGTGGGTGCTTGAAGTAACTCCATCATAGTTCGATTCGCCATGGTTGGTGTGTTGGAAATACGTTTTACGTATTTATGAAGGATCGGTCGCTCCAACGATAATTATGTAATGGGCTCGTGATCTATTTAATTATTGTATAGTCCATATAGCCCACATGTAGGGTGGGCTATATATAACTCCTCCTAGCATGTTAGGAGGGGGTTGTTGGTTCCATTTCACAAATTAATCATATTTCCATCTTTTCTTTCTCTCTCTACATTTCCCCTTTTCTCTCCTTTCTCTCTCTAATCCTTCATCTCTTTCCTTCATTTCCTTATGATTATCATCTAAATCAACCATCCAAATCCACCTAATCCATGATATAGAATAGGCCATTAATCTCGTAGACCTTCAATTGGTATCAAGAGCCTTGGTTAGTTTGGTTTATTCTTGTTTTATTTCTTTTTGATTTTGGTGGGTTTTGATTTAATCATGCTTAAATTTTAAAAAGTTTGTATTTTTTATAAAAAGTTTGTGTTTTTATGTGTTAAATCATATCAAATCTTCAAATCTACTTATTTTTTAGATAAAAAATCACAAATTTTTATATAAAAATCAAATTTTTCTTATATAAAACCTTAAAAAGTTTGTGTTTATAAAAAAAGTTGGTGTTTTTTTATAAAAGTTTTTGTTTTTCTCTTTTTAATTTTGTAGTTTTTTATAAAAAGTTTGTATCAATTTTATCAATTTTATAAATCTCTAAATTTTTATCAAGTTCATCAATTTCTAAATTTTTTTTTAGTTTTATCAATTTTATTTTTTTTATTTAAATATTTTTTTTTTACTCAGTTACGTCCTATTATTGCTTTTTCGTTTATCCGTTTTTTTTTTTGGTCAAGTTATCAGTTATCATTTTTCTTTTGGATTTTTCTTAATTTTTTGGTCAAACTACCTATTTGGTCAACTGTCCAAAGTTTCTGGTCCATTGTTTCTGTCCATCTCAGTCCCATCAAATCTGTCATACCCAAAAGTTCCGAATCAAATACAAGAGTTCCGGATGAACAAAAAATGTTCCGGGTGAACAAAACTTCCGAGTGAAGTAAAAGTTCCGGGTGAAGACAAGAAGTTCCGGATGAAGAAAAAACTTCCGAATCAATTTTTTTTGAAAAAAGTTCCGAATCAAACCCAAACTTCCGAATGAACAAAAAACATCCGAATGAACAAACATCCGAATGAACAAAAAACATCCGAATGAACAAACATCCGAATGAACAAAAAAACATCCGAATGAACAAAACATCCGAATGAATGACTCATCCGAATGAATGACTCTTCCGAATGAATGACACTTCCGAACGAAGCATCCCATTCAAACTAAACGGGCAAATCCTCGTCTTTCAAAAAGACTCATTCCCTCGAAAACCTTTTCAAACACAAACACACTCGACTCACACAATTTACACACCCTCACACCCTCGACCTATCCATCCAAACCCTCGTCTAACACACCCTCATACACCCAGAACAACACAACCCTCCCACAAACCCTCACGACTCAACTCTCTCGGATTCCCCTCAACTCCCTCGTTACACTCAAACACCACCACACACTCTCCCTCTACAAAAACACAACACCATCACCAACCGACATCCCTCCATCTCACACTCTCGGACACCCATTCTCACAAACAACCTCACAGACTCTCGTCTCACCCACTCACTCTCACGACGCAACCCTCGACTAATTTACCCACACCACAAAACCCAAACACAACCAATCTCACTCGTAAACAACCTCAACCACACGGACTCACACACACAAACCCACCCTCGTTTACCAAAACAAACTCTCAGACACTCTCCAACTGACACACACAGAAGGACTCACAGTAGAGAGAGAGACTCAAACAAACATTAAAAAAAAAAAAAAATCTACCTGAGACCTTCATTAGAAGATCTTGAAGCCTTTATTTGATTCGTTGCTCTCGGGGTGCAAAAGGAGATGAGGTGCATTCAGTTAAGATTGGTGACTGAGTTTTTCTGAGGAGAGAGAGAGATTTGGTTAGACGGAGTTTTATCTGTGTAAGGAGAGAGAGAGTTTGGTTGAGTTTATTGATATTGTTTTGTAGACGGAGGTTACAAAGTGAGGTGAGAGAGATTAGGTTTAGACTGTGTGGGGAGAGAGAAGAAGTAATAAATACCGGGCGGATATAACAAAGTAAAAGGAGTGGGGCGGTGGATTGATGTTATTGGGCCACGTGTATCATTGGGACACGTTTCTTTTTTTTGGACGGAGTAAACAAAGCGATTATGGTTTTAATATATTAAATTTGACATGTCCTCAAGATCTTATTTTTTTATTTTTAGTAACGAAATATTTTTTGATTAAGTTTTCTTAAAGCTAATTTTTAAAAGTCTATTTATTTTTTTTAGTTAAATTAATCCTTTTTTTTTTAAAATATCACATTTTACTTTAAAAATATCACATTTTATTTTATTTTATTTTTTTTTTTTTTTTTTGTTTTGTATTTTTGTCACTTTTATATTTTTATTTTGTCACTTTTATATTTTTAGCATTTTGGTTAGTAATTTTTGGCAAATCGTGTTAAGCGGGTATATTTTTAAAAAAAAAAAAAAAGTTATCGTGAAAAATTTTTGACGGGTTATCGTGACGAGTTATAGTGACGGGTTAAAAGTTTTGTGGCCGGATTTAAAGACAAACGTGACGAGTCAAAGTGACGAGCTTCATTTATACCATCCATCGAGGAATTTTCAGTATTATTTACGGGTCTTTCGTTTTAATCGATCTTTAATGGATTCGTTCGATTCGACATGTCAAAAGGGAGAGTTGTATTTAAGGCAAAACGAAGTTAAGAAAAGTGGCATCACCTCCTTTCAACTACTCCAGTCTCATCTTGTCACTCTTTCGGGGATTCAAGGAGGGAGCGAATTTGTGACAATCTTTGGACAAGATCGTCATATATTCATCGACTCCATTTTTACCGCTTTGACCCAACTCGCCGAGCAACTCAACCGTGACAACTTTAATCACTCTGCATCGGTACTTGCATATAAGGCTCTTGTGACACACCTCACGCCTTTCCTCCAATTTAATATCATCAAGCCTGGAAGTTCAATGATTTGCCAATCGTTTCTTCGAGATACACATACCGAGCTTCGAGTTTTCCGTGATACGATTTTGAAACTCATGTCATCGGTCTCGTCCTCGATATATCAAAGATCACAACTTCAGCAAGTGTATGTTAATGGAGTGCAAGAATCAATGACGCAGCTGGAAGAGGAAATTGGTCATACGGTTGACAACTTGGAGCCTAACGATGGCAAGAGCACCGAATCAGGAGGACAACATGATGCCAGTGGCACGTCAGGGAATGTTCACGAGATTTCTCTTGATGACACCTTACCCATTTATGACGCAGAGCCTGCAAACATGGTACAATGTAATGTGGTTTATGATGTATATGCTGATGATATGCCGCATATTGAGGATTCTGAACCTAATTATGACAAACATGGGATGGAAACGAGTGATAGCAATACCACTTCTGATTCATCCGATGTAAGTCATAATGGGGGAGAGATTGTTCAGAATGCTAAACATCATGATAATTATCCTATAACTGATTCATTGACTGCTTCTGATTCCAAGATTAAAGAGCTCGAAACAATCGTAGCTCGGCAATCAAAAGATCTTGAGGATGCCAAACTTGAATTTTCTAAGAAAACGGACAAATTTGAAACATATTTTGAAAAACTTGAAAAGTCAAACGTTGTTCTTGAAAGAAAATTGGATCAAACTGTTCTAGATTCTAAAGCTGAAAAGGATAATCTTTTGAAACAAATTCAACTGCTTGAATCTAAGTTGGCATCCCAAGATAGAGTGCTCAAAGAGAATGAGACTTTAAAGGCCCAAGTACAGGAAAAGGTCTTTGCTATAGCTGCGTTGAAAAACGAGTTAAGGAAAAATAAAGGACCTAGTGTGGACACTAAGCTTGAAAAACCATCAATCTTGGGGAAACCGCCTACAAATCAGTTCGTCAGACAACCGATTGTCAGACAACCTACTGCATTTAGATCCGAGCGACCACAATCCTCGAGACCGCGGTTTGCCTCCCAAGTTGATTTGGTTCATCTTATTAGACCAGTCACTCCAGCTACTAGGCCCAATGTGATCACTCCAGCTTTAGCAAGACCAAATCATATGATTGCCTCTAGTTTCCCTAAAAATACCAAGACCACGTCTAGAACTAGTTCAAGTGACGTTTGCCATGAATCTGATCTTAGGGAAGCTAAGCAAAAGACACATGTAAGAGATAGGAATTTCAAACCTAGTCAGATGCCTTCTAGTTTACCCAACACTGCTAACCGTAGCATGTCCAATCCTAGGAGCATCAATCAATCATCTAGGGATTCTAGATCTTACTCGGACATTAAATATGCTACCTGTAAAACATGTAGAAAATGTGTCTTTACGGCAAATCATGATGCTTGTATCAAAAAATTGCTTAATGAGGTGAACTCCCGTGCTAGACTTAAATCCCAGTGGGTAGCTAAAATCAAACCCTTTGGTAAGATGTGGCGCCCCACTGGTAGAACTTTCACTCTTGTAGGAAACGAGTGCCCTTTAACTAGGATAGCCTCTGATTCTACGAAGACTACTAGGGAGGAAATTGCAAAGGATGATACATCACTTAAGCCTGAACTTAAGGTTTTCTATAAAAGGAAACGTTTGCCAACTAAGACAAGTGAATCATCCCCTCAGGCCACCTCTAACACAAGTAAAGCCAACTGTGAACCCCCACGTGCTTCAAAAATAGATATCTCTAACCCATGCAAAAGTATACAAACTCCTAATGAGAATGCATGTACCAAAATTGATGTTCCAAAAGAACGAAGCGGTCCAATCGTTGTGTACCGATCAACTAAGGACACTCTTAGAGTTTGGTTGCTGAAGAAGCAGATATCAGAGAAACAAATGTCTCAGGGGATTCATGGTTAAGCTGCAGCACTAGGACTTACAGTCACATAACAGACTGTAACTCGATCCTCAAAGAAAGGAAAGTTTATCGCCGATGGTAAACTTATCCTAACAACGAGAAATTCATTTTTCTCGGGCATGAGCTTATATCAAAAACATTACAAGTTTTTAAAGCTCATGCATTATGGCTCCTCGTTAAATGACAGACGACGACCCGGACTTCAGAGACAGGGAAGTTTATCCACGCAACGATAACTTACCCTCTTAACAAGAAATTAAGTTTTCTTGGACACGAGCTTATCCTAAAACCATTCAAAGGTTTTAAGCTCGTGTATATGGTTTATCATTAAATATCAGATGGTAACCCGTGCTTCAAATAAAGGAAAGTTTATCGCCGATGATAAACTTATCCTTACAACGAGAAATTAAGTTTTCTCGGGCATGAGCTAATAATAAAAACATTCGAAGTTTTTAAGCTCATGCACAATGACTTACAGTTAAAAGTCAGACTGTAACTCGAACTTAAAATAAAGGAAAGATTATCTTTTATGATAACTTATCCTCTTTACGAGAAATTCACCTTTCTCGGTCATGAGCTTGTATTAAAACATTCGAAGTTTTAAGCTCATAAAGGAAAGTGTATCTTTTAACTAAGAGAACTTTTCCTCGTAACGAGAAATTAACCTTTCTCGGTCATGAGCTTTCCGTTAAAACAGTCAAAGTTTTCAAGCTCATGAACACGACTTCTAAGTAAATGTCAGCTTAGGACTCGTTCTTCAGATAAAAGGAAAGTTTATCGCCGATGATAAACTTATCCTTAACAACGGGAAGTTTACAACTTCTCGGACTTGAGCTCGTTTTATAAGATATTCAACATCTTAAGCTCAAGTAATTGGTTTTCAAAACTTTGAACACAATTTTTCGAGAATTTCTCAAAAGGTTTTTCTAAATCTTTCAAAATTGTGTGTTCAAAAATGTTTTGATAAAAAGAGCATGTCTTCTGGACTCGATAATATTTACGAACCTAGAAATGTCATTCAATAATGACACGGGGTTGTAAATAAAGTTCGAGCAGAAGTTCAATCTTTTAAAACATGCTCAAAATGGTTTGCTATTATTTCAGATAGCAACCCGCTTTTCATAATCAAGTCAAGCATTTCACCGGAAAGCTTTGACTCAACAACGGGAATTAATTTTCTCGGGGACGTGACGAGGTGACCAACATTCGTGCACAAGAACCATGTGCTTCTTTCATATGCTGTTCTCCATTATTCAGGTCCAACCTCGTACATTGCTAATCTTGTGAATTCATTATTATATCTGATCTTTGCACGTAATAAATACCTTACACTTGTGTTTAAAAGGTATTTAATTTACGTTTCAAGTACACCCTCATTAATTTGAGGGGGAGCTTGTTAATATCACGAAGATAATTGGACTTGCATTTTTCTTCCCAAATTTTCTTAAAAAGCTATTAAATCAATTGATATTAAAAACATTGATTGAGTTAATATTTTTAATATGGGGGAGAAAATGTGATTTAATATGGGAAATGATTAATCACAAATGGTTTGACTTAACGTGTTAGCTCATCCCGACATGTGCGAAATGTTTTCGAATATCGTAGCATATGTTAAGGGGGAGCAAAATGGATTTGCACTTCAAAATGGATTTCATGGTGATTTATACTTACCCGCAACCCATTTATTTCACGACGATGACGATTGTGGTGACATAAGGATGGTAGGATAGGTTAAAGTCCAATGATTTCTCTAGAACCGGAGGAATCTTCCCAAGGACATTCCATAGCTAGAAATAGTAGTCCTTAGGAAAGATGGAGAAAGATTGTGAACGTAGCTGAATGCCGACCAAGTACTTAAGTTAGCACTGGAACAATCACAACAAGGTGCTAGTTATGACGTATTGGTAAGCATTGAAGGGGTTGAAGAATGAAAAAGAATTGTAAAGATAAAGGGTGTAAAGAAAGAAGCCCTCCTTACAACCTTAGGCAGAAACCGGGTCAATTCATATGCTATTGAGATCATTTTTAATGATTCTTGATATTGAAGAAAGACATCATGGACCCAGTGATGCAATGCACAACCCTTCCCAGCTAACTCAAATATCTCTCAAAAGGTATTTGTTTTAATCACACGGAGATCAACACGTTATCTATTGATTTATTCACTCCGAATAAATTGGTATTGAAAAGGTGGCACTCCTCTCCAGCCTCCGATCACTAAAAATCCAAAATGCACGATCGAGTCTAGAGCCATTTGAGATCATCAAATATCTCATTAGGACACACTTTCATATTTCCTTGCTTCTTCACACACTGTGAAAAGTAAGAAAGTTCTTAAGAGTCCTACGCAAAATCTTCATGATCTTGCCTGAACATCCGAGTAATACGAAAGTATTTACAATGAAGATGGAAATCCTTCTTGAGCGAATATCAAAAAGCTCATGGTAGGTGACTTGTGCGATTCTTTATGAATCAAACTTGTGATAACTGGAAAGCAACAGTGGTTTAATTCTTAAATGAATTTAAACACGTTCCAGGCCTCTACGCAAATTCTTAATGATTTTGCCAGAACATTCAGAGTAATACTATTAAGTATTTACAGTGACGAATGGAAATCCTTCTAGTGTTAACATCAAACAGTACTTGGTAGGTAACTTGCAAGATTCTATATGAATCAAGCTAGTGACAACTGGAAAGCAACGATGGTGCGGTTCTTAATTGAACTTCACTTGTTCCAGGAACATGAATTGACGGCTTCAAATCATGCGGATAATATTATCCAAATGATTCACTCTTTACGTTCGCAGTCAGCTTTGGACGGTCGAGTAAAGAGAACGGGTTTACCCGCGAAATCTTGTCAAGGAGGTTCTTTATTGAAACTACCTGCCACAAGTACGATATTTAATATCGTCCAACGGTCTTCACCGACCGGAGGTAAAATGCTACCGAATTAGAATGAAATGTTCAAGGCCATTTCATCCGTGTATATTGTTTTGTTGCTAACTGTCTTATGCAGCGTAACAAGAATGTGGCATTGCGGTGTACAATCCAGAAGAAGTCGTCACCACATGCTTATACTACATACAATTAGTACTTCAACAAATTCAAGAAAGCCTGAAGGTCAAGTCTTCCGCTGTATCAAACTCTGAAGCTTTCAAGAATTTAAAAGTATAAGTATGTGGAACATGAAGTCACAAAGAGGCAAATATCACAAGTGAAGTATGCACAAGGTCAAGGCAAGGAAACATGCTCAAGACTAAAGTCAAAGATCACATCAAGCATATTCACAAGAACAAGATCGAAGACTCAAGCATAGATGCTAGGTTTAAGATTTTGTAAAAAGATGTGACCTCCCTTAGGGGGAGATTGTTGGAAATACGTTTTTCCCAATAAAGTCTCGGTCACATCTTAGTTAGCATAGATCACGAGTTATAGACTATTTAGAACTTTGTTTCTTGGAGTGACCTCCCTTAGGGGGAGATTGTTGGAAATACGTTTTACGTATTTATGAAGGATCGGTCGCTCCAACGATAATTATGTAATGGGCTCGTGATCTATTTAATTATTGTATAGTCCATATAGCCCACATGTAGGGTGGGCTATATATAACCCCTCCTAGCATGTTAGGAGGGGGTTGTTGGTTCCATTTCACAAATTAATCATATTTCCATCTTTTCTTTCTCTCTCTACATTTCCCCTTTTCTCTCCTTTCTCTCTCTAATCCTTCATCTCTTTCCTTCATTTCCTTATGATTATCATCTAAATCAACCATCCAAATCCACCTAATCCATGATATAGAATAGGCCATTAATCTCGTAGACCTTCATGGTGCTTCTCTTACAATGGGTTCGTTAATAGGAGACTCCTCATTAGAATGAGTTGGAGTGGGAGTTTTGTTCTTTCGTCTACGTGCACGTTTTGCTTGATTACGAGTTAGCATAAACGTCACGTACAACGAGGGGACGAGCAAAGAAGATTCTTTTTGGTGTTTTGTATTTTTCAATTTTTTTTGTGGTTTTTGATGGTATTAACTTTTTTGGATTTGTGGAATGTATTAAGTAGACACAAATCTACAAATCTCCTCCTTAATCAAATCTCTCGATTAAAGAAGCCTCAAGGAATGAAAACGATCACGTGAAGTGAACGCCTTCGATGACTTTAGAACGTTGGTGGAACACCAAAACGTTCAAGAGGGTTTAATCAATGAAAACCAAGAAAATATATATGATATGTAATAATACTTTGGGCGGCAAAACCCTCGATTAGCCTTCAATCTCAATATACGCACAAGCAAGCGGAGGAAACGAGGCGGCGCGAAGCACTTAAGAGCCTTTTTCCTTTAGGTCGTGAGATACAACCGCCTTATACCCACCTTATAGTTTGTATTTTTCAAAATCGAGCTTCACGAAAGTATTTATCTATTTTTGCCTTTTTTCTTTGGTTTGAGATTCGAATACAATGATTGGGTAATGACCTCCCAAGTAAAGGTTGTGATTTCTCACGTATTTGGAGCACTTTTGAATTTATTGTTCTACGTATACAATATAGTAATAGTATTCACATAAAAACCAAA